>JAXGFM010000014.1:20002500-22402500 GCA_039880935.1 Streptanthus diversifolius | reverse complement strand
TGCACTGTGCTCTCCTTACACGTGTCGTACATACGAACGGTGGCGATCTTTTCTTACCAATAAAACGCGTTTTATCCAATTCGCGCGGGAGTTGTTCATCAATCCTGACGTTAGCATCCCGTTGAAAACCACTCCGTGTGGTCGTGCTGTCACGTCTGAGTGGACAAACAAGCCCAACAAATTACAAACACGTGTCATTTAGCTTCCCCATTAATGATCCGGTTATCATCCAGGAATAGTAATTAACCGGTTGATCGGTATCGGTTTTTATCAGCTATCTAGTCATTGTGACAGTAACTTAACGGCGTTTACTGCTCCCCAGTTAAATCACTAATTGACCAAAACACCCTTTACCCAAATCGTTATTAGTTGATTTAGTTCCGTAATCCGTTCTGCTCTTCCCTTTAGAGATCTTTATTAATTAAAAATAAACAATTTTTTTTCCTTTTTGCTAAGTGAATGCGTTTAAGCGAGAGGTCAAATTGGAGCGAGCTAAATCAAATCTCTGATTGTTGTTTATGTAAGTTTCTTTGATCCTTGGCCCAAATTTGATCGTCTGATTCGAGTTTTACATTTTCTTTGCGAGAGTTTGACTTTTCGTATTCTTCTCCAATCTCGCCTGGAGGTTGAGGTGTTCGTTTCTTATTTGGAATTTGAGTTTGTAACTATTCTATTCGTATCTTAGTTTGATTCTCTGATGTTTCTCGTTTTGATTATGAACAATTTTTGAATCGAATGCATGCGTAATCCAACAATCCAGAACTAGATGTATGTGTATATCTATGTAGAGTGATTAGACTCCATTCGTGTGAACAGTTGGTTAGTTCATAGAGATTTAATTATCTTGAAGTAAAATTATTTCGTGTTTTGGTGTTGACCTGCGTTTTGTAAGACAACAGACAAGAGTTTGTCATATCAATTGATTAATTATATTTACTTTTGAAGCATTTTTGTTTTTGAATTTCGAGTTATTAAACCATCAATTAGCATAAGATTAAGTTTTGCGTTTTCTGCAGGTTTCGTGAAGCTCATACGGTGATCTAGATCGAGGGTATTAATATTGGCTTGAAATGGCAACGGAGTCTACGAGGAACTGGTTCCAGATACGGCAGCAGAAACCGGATAAATCAAGCCCTACCAAAAAGGGACAAGAGGGAAATATGAAGAATATTGGCAGACCTCCTATGAATGATGCGCCATCAAATGCTACAAAGCAGAAAGTTGCTGCAGCAAAGCAATACATCGAGAATCATTATAAAACTCAGAAGAAGAGTCTCCAGGAAAGAAAAGAGCGGTACGTAGTGTGACTGCTTTGGGTTTTTTACAAATGGAACTTTGAGAGTAGTTATGTAATCTAAAGTTGTAGGATTTGATAAATTTGTTATTTTTCTAATACTTAGAATTGAGATTAGTTTTCTGCTGGGATGCTCTAGTTAGTTACTGGTTTAGATTTAACCTTCTGAAATAAGCTCGATCTTTTGATACAGGCGGAGCATCTTCGAACGAAACCTAGCTGATGCTGATGTTTCTGTTGAAGACAAGATGGATATATTGAAGAATTTTGAGAAAAAGGAGATAGAGTATATGCGTCTGCAAAGACAGAAGATGGGGGTTGATGATTTTGAACTGCTCAGCATCATTGGCCGGGGTGCTTTCGGGGAGGTATCTCTCTGTCATTTCTCACGTTTTTTCTGTAATCTTAGCTAATATTTTGTCTCGTCTTCTATTATCTTCGATATAGCCATTCATTTAAAATATGGAATTTGGTTTTTGCTTCCTTTTTTTTTGTTGTCTCTCCTACTGGCTACTGGACTACCTATTATTCTGGCTTATGAATTCAAAGCTTCAGTTAGTGGTGTATTGATTTAAACTATGTAATTTCTGTATAGGTGAGGATTTGTAGAGAGAAATCTTCTGGCAACGTGTATGCAATGAAAAAGCTAAAGAAATCCGAAATGCTTCGAAGAGGCCAGGTAATATACACTGTCTGATAGCATTTCTAAAACCCGAGAGTTTGGCTGTAGATTAAATTAGTAACTCAATAACATTTGCTTACATACACTAATCCCATCTATACACGGTAAATATCAGGTGGAACATGTTAAAGCTGAAAGAAATGTGCTTGCAGAAGTCGATAGTCCTTTCATCGTCAAGCTTTGCTACTCCTTCCAAGATGATGAACATTTGTACCTTATTATGGAATACCTCCCTGGAGGTGATATGATGACACTGCTGATGCGAAAGGATATCTTAAGGGAAGATGAGACTCGATTTTATGTTGCACAGACAATCCTGGCTATTGAATCCATCCATAGGCATAGTTACGTCCACAGGTTCTAACTACTGGCACTTAAAGCTTCTCACATTGTTCTTTTGTCCGTTTTTGCATCTTAACATGACATTCACTAGAATACTTCTTACAGTGTTAAATCCTTGTCGATCATCTTCTATTTATTTATTTTTTGTTTCTATTTCTCTTAATCTTTTCCAACAGTGCTTGTAAATTGGCTTTCAGTTGATATGTAGTGATATTTTAACTGTTGTTTCTTCCTTTGATTTTTCAGGGATATAAAGCCTGATAATTTATTGATTACTCGTGACGGTCATATCAAGCTTTCGGATTTTGGGTTAAGTAAATCTCTGGAAAGCAAAAATTTTCCAGATTTTAAGGCGGAGCTTGTTGACATGCATACAAAGCCTGCAGCAGAACATGATAGACTCTCAAAGCCTCCTTCTGCACCTAAGCGAACTCAGCAGGAACAGCTTTTACATTGGCAACAAAACAGAAGGACCCTGGTATGGAATCCATTCTTTTATCTCTATCTTCCGGTGGATGCTGTTCTGTTCCACCTAAAGGTCTTCTGAATTATTCCATAAAGAACGATACTTTTCCAACTTAGAATGAAGAGAAAGGGCATATATATCAGTTAGTTGAGTGAAAGAGATTATTTAACCCCTTTATTTGCTTTTGTGAAAATATATATTGTGCCTCAGTCTCCGTGAAAGTAATCTATTAATGTGACCTTTCATTATAGTCCTTATCTATTTTACCGTGCAGGCTTTTTCTACAGTAGGCACTCCTGATTACATTGCCCCTGAGGTGCTGCTGAAGAAAGGTTACGGAATGGAGTGCGATTGGTTAGTGAACCACCAGACCCTATAGTTTTACACTGTACAAATAATTTATTCAGTTGGTATTCTAAAACTGTTTTGAAATAGGTGGTCTCTTGGAGCAATCATGTTCGAGATGCTCGTGGGGTTTCCGCCATTCTACTCCGAAGAGCCTTTGGCAACATGTAGAAAGGTATGCATATATTGACTTAAATATCTTTCTGGAACATTACTTCCCACTTGGATATAAGTTTATTATGAGTCCTCATGGTAGACCTCGAAATTAGCTTACCATTTGACTCCAAAATCAGACAAGTATTTACGTATGACATGATCCGAGACTTGTCCCTATTATGTTTGACTAGTATAATATTTTTATCAAACAATTGCTCAGTTCATCTCTGCAGATTGTAAACTGGAAAACGTGCTTGAAATTCCCTGATGAAGCTAAGCTCTCCACGGAGGTAAAAGATCTCATTCGAAGACTGCTCTGCAATGTCGAACAGAGGCTTGGAACCAAAGGAGTTCATGAAATCAAAGTACTTAAAGCATTATTTTCTTTACTGCTTTCCAGAAAAAAAAAAGCGTAACTCTAGAATAAATGAAATCCTCACATGTCATCTTTCTGATTTGGTTTCCATTGAAAGGCACACCCTTGGTTTAGAGGAATTGAATGGGAAAGACTATATGAGTCAAATGCTCCATATATACCAAAAGTGAAGCATGAACTTGATACCCAAAACTTTGAAAAGTTTGATGAGGTTTGTTCATCAATATCATTTACTCCATCTAACAATTTCTCAACTTTTATTTTGCTTTCCTGTTTTAGCGAATATTGATAAAATTTTAAAATAAGCAGGTACCATCTACTTGCCAAACCTCTTCAAAGTCTGGCCCTTGGAGAAAGGTATATATAAATTTCCTCACGGTTTTTTCACCCGTCGAGATTCTATCATTACCAATTTGTTTGCAAACTTATTTACAGATGATCTCATCCAAAGATGTAAATTTCCTTGGTTATACATTCAAGAATCTTGAGATTGTTGATGAACACCATATCCCTGGCATGGGTTAGTAACTTAGTTTTTTCTTTCTCACATGAACAAATTTGGCCGGAGTTAGTTATTTTTACGGTTGTAACAAAGCTCATAATCTTTCTATACATTGAAATCTTTTTACGCAGCGGAACTGAAACGGAAGAGTAAGACACCAAAGAAACCATCTCTGAAGACACTATTCGGTACCCAAAAAAAAAAAACAAAGACTTGGCCAAAACTTCAATTTTTTTTTTTCAAAATTTTGGTTTTAGATTTTACTTTCTTTGTAGATTGAATTTTGTTTTTTATTTTGTTTTTCTTTTCTCGCAGAAACACCGTACCCTCCTCCTGAGAATCAAGCCTTACGGGATTTGCTTGATTCGCCTATTTACTCTGAGGGATCTACAGGCCCCTCCGGATCACCATTTTCACATCCGAACCAGTCGCAAAATATTTCCCGGAGGTGATCAAAAAGAAGAATCTAAAAGTGATTTAAGAACAAACCGAGCAAAAGTATTAGAAGGTAGATTCCTTCAGTTGCAAAAATCTTCATCTTTTCATTCATATACCATGTATTGTAAAAAAAAAAAAAGAACAGTGATCGCCCTAAAGAGAATTAAACCAAAATATGCATATAGGAAACTTTATAGGTTTAAGGAAGAATACAAACATATTACAATGTTTATATGATCCCCAATTATCTAACCTTGTAAGCTATTTTTTTATAAATATTTACATACATAAAAGAGGGTGAATGGCTTTGAACTTTTCTTGATTTGCCCATAATGTGTTGAGTTGAAATCTCGATTTCCAACCTTAAAAGATGATAGAAGCTTACAAAACCCATCAATAGAAGAGTATACAAGTTTCCATCGAATATTTCTGCGAGACTTGAGCCTTGGTAGTGTGATGGATAAACACTTCTATCGAATTTTTAGAAAAAGTCAAATCGTTTCTTTTCTATTGAACTGTTGCCTGCTCCTTTTTCTTGAATTGTCAATCCGAGTAACACAATTTATTGATGATTTTAATAATCAAAGGGAAAGATCAAATACAAAAGACAGAGTGAAAGTAATAGTTATGTAATGGAACGTACCGACACAATGAAGAAAGAACCAAACTATCTGACAAAACAAAACAAAAAGACTGATCAAGTACTCATGTTCTTAATTTCGACTATGCAATTACTATGGCTATGAATGGAAGAGCAGATAAAAAATGTGGTTTTCATGCTCAACGGACTGCAACCTCTCTTCCATTGTTTATTATCTAAAAGTGATTCACATCTAAAAATATACTAAATGGTGTTTGAAATAGTGTTCCAAGTGTAGGTAATAAATTTTCTTATTTTAGACGTCAGTTTCATTAACTTATACAACTAATTTTTAATTTTATTGTCGACTTATTTTTAATTTAACTGTTACCAACCCAAAATTTTTGTTATATTTATGTATACTATAACAATTACATATTATATATTAATGAATATAAAACAAGCTGTGAAATTTATTATACATGTCTGAAGCTCGAATCTAGCACCATGTAAAAAGATATTAAAGTCACTATACTAAGTTGACAAAAAAACCGACATATTATTTAATTCTCCATTACTTGTATAATTATTTAAAATTTATAAAATATATTTTTTTTTTAAACACAACTTTTGACTTTTTAAACTGTTTAATCTTAAAATTGATTATAATAAGTCTAATTTCATATATATATATATCATATTTGATTATTCTAAGATAACTTATAATTTTAAGATTATTTTTTTGCCATTGTGTTATTTTTGAATTTATTTTATTTCAAATGTTTTGAATAAAATATGTTTATTTAAAATTTGACATTTCTAAAAATAAATAATTTTTTAATTATATAAAATATAATAATAATTTTAAATCTCATATATATTATTATAAATATATACAGTACTTGAAAGCTTTAATATCCTCTTAAACATTGTGGGGTGTTGGGTTCGAACCTCAGACATGGGTCATGAATTTTAGATATGATCACTACTATGTCACATGATTCCGACAACATAAGGATTAAGAAAACAATATATATATATTTTAAAAATAAAATTATTAATTACATACCTAAATACAATATAATCAATAATAAAATATAATGCATAATACAAATAGTCATAAACATTAAAAATTAATAAATTTTACATTAAAAACTGAAAACGATATTTATAAAAAAGCAAAAAAAATTCTCTAAAACAGACAATTAAACAAAAACGGACAAAATATATGGCTTCTTGACTCGAATTCAATCTACTTCACATTTTGGTTATATAGCAAAGTGAGGAAATATAAAGGCTTGATGGGTAACTAGAGTTATTACTTATTAGTGATATATATATATATAGCTTGTGCTATATTTTAAAACTATATATAGCTTGTAAAAGATGGTTATCTTCTTTAAATTAACACAGTTGTTAAAGAATTGATCACTAATATGCCATATCAACTTTGTTATATGGTTTTGTTATTTCGATTGTTTTCTTACATATTCTAAAGCTTCGTCAAGTGATCTTTTTATTATACAGAACATTAGTATATAAACGAAGCGTGGATATCAAATCAAGTAATCATTGAAAACATCTATAATCAAGTATGCTAATCTACATTTTAAGAAATATTGTTTCTCCTAATATATTAGTAGCTTTATAGTAAACCGACAGAATTGAAATTCGATCCTTGAAGCTAAGTAAGAGTGTGACTAGGGTTTTTTTTGCAATGAACTTGAGGAGTACTTAAAGGCCATGGATGGACAGATTGCACGTAAAGTTTGATATTTATGAGCACGTGTAGAAAGAAGGCTACATCAAAATGCTATAAAGCCCAATGACTCATTACTCAATAATATCGTTATCAACAGAAACTAAAAAAGGCTGATCTTAATCAGTTTACGAAGATAGCGAACGAGTTTAAACCCAAAAACACCACACTAGATAGTGTTTCGATGCTACCATATGTTTGTTTCTTAATCGTATGAGTTCTGCTCTCCAATATTATAGACGAACCAACATACGGATTTTTCGTAACCAAATTCTATAATAAACCTAAATTTATAATATGCTCGATGATCTATGATTATATATATATATATATATATATATATGGTTTGTAAGTGGATTAATGTATTATAAAACTATTGATGGAGTTGTAATGCACGAACGTGGGTATAAGTGTTCATCATGAAGTCCAACAAATATTCACATCCTAATAACGACACTTTATTATCTTATCCAACAGATATATTAATTAAGTTTATTATATTTTTTAGTCATTTACTTGTTCTTGCGAAGCTGTCCATAACTATAATTTTTATATATGATTTAAAGAAAAAGAAACGAAATAAGATGATAAAAGAATCGACATCCATGTTCCGTCACAATGGGACTGTGATACTGATGCTGTATTATGAATTCTAGTGACTGTTACCTGCAAATTCAATCAATGGGTCAAGAAAAGTCTAATGATCGTGCCAAAATAAAGTAGAGCTTCGTGACCCAATAGAAACATAAAGAAACAAACGAGCAAGAAAAACTATGAGCTTCGTAAGCTGCCTCCATTACCAACTTCTCAAATAGTCCGACTTCTCAGTAGATGGGATTTGTGATATTCATTATCTCTTGTATACGAATATCTAACTTTTTTTCTGTATGTTCTGCCTACTTCTGTCCATTTTTCTCTCTTGGCCACTAATAAATATGTGATCTTTTAACAGTTTTTTGTAGTTAATTAATATTAGAAAGAACAAAATACAATATACCTTTATAATTTAGGAAAAGACATAAAGTATTACAAGTTTCCATCATCGAAATTGTTTGGATCGAATATATGAACTGTTTAAAAATGTATTAAAGTGTACTGATTTTTTTGCGTAGCATGAGTATTTTGTACCTGTATACATATTTAAGGTACCGATTCCAATAAAAAAAAATGTTAGCCATAACGTTTGCGTGGCGGATTCTGATTAGCCAACAAAGAAACGTATTCCGAAAATTGCGGCCGCATCTCTTAACTTGGACATTATCACTCATCGATCACATCTCTTTTCGCAAGTGTACCATTTTATCCATTTTGGTAAGATTCATTTTTTATTTTATAATAATACGTAAAATATATCTATGTCAGTTATACTGACTGGTGCACTTTTGGATGAATATCAAAATGATCATCTAATTGAGGAGTGATCTATGAAATTATGCCATGACAATAAATTAAATCATCATCTAAGATAGAAAAAAAGGGTCTCTTAATTTGTTCATATTCCATTAGTAACTTAAAGATTAATAAAATTTGACAGGAAATTCAAAAAATTATGTACTCTTATTCTCTCACAAAGAATTTAATAATATGAATCTCTTTTATTCTTCTTGCGGGCGAAAAAAGGTTTAAATTTATATCCAACGTCTGCTATTCTAACGAAGTTTTTGCAACGAGTAATCAAGAACCAATATTATATTAGAACTTCACAAACTTAAGTAAACTCAGAAAGATAATGTAAACTAAAAGGTACAAGACTTGGCCATCGATCCATTTATCTATATGATTAATAAATAGATTATCTCACTTACTTCAACATATATTTCCGTCCATACTTAGATATTAATATATATCCGTTAATATTATATTTCCTATGAAATCTCTCTCTCTCTCTCTCATCAACATGTAGAAGGGGAAGAAGATGTTCATCTCATCACGAAAAGTCAGCGTCTCTCTCTTCATAATCAACCTTCTTCTTCTTCCTCTCCTCAATCTCTTCTAAAGAAAATCACAATTTGTTTCAGTAAAATACTCACAAACACGATGCTAGAATCATAATCTCCTCTTCCTATTCGTTATGATTATATTTTCTTGATCTTCGATCAGTGCTTTCGTATAGCTGTATATATTATACACCAACTCACACTCATCATCATACATAGATTATGTGCAGTGTCTTTGAGCTTCTTGAGATGGACAGTTTTCAAGGAGACTTAACCGACGTCGTACGAGGAATCGGAGGCCACGTGTTGTCGCCGGAAACTCCTTCTCCTCCGAGCATCTGCCCTCTTCCACAACCATCGCCGTCAGATCTTCACATAAATCCCTTTGGAGATCCATTCGTGAGCATGACCGATCCTCTCCTCCAAGAACTCAACGCCGTCGCTAACACTGGCTATTTCTCCCCCGCCGAAGATAACGGCAACAATAACAACAACGGTTTCTTAGTTCCTAAGGTATTGGAAGATGATCATATAAAGAGTCAATGCAGTATCTTCCCAAGAATCCGGATCTCGCATAGTAACAACATCCACGATTGCTCTCCGTCTAATTCTCCGGCCATGCCGGCTCACGTTGTCGCTGCTGCAGCCGCCGCCTCGCCTAGATGTATCATCAACGTCGATACAAACAGTCCTATAAACTGTCTATTGGTCGATGGTAACACGTTTTCGTCTCAGATTCAGATATCTTCTCCTCGGAATATAGGCCTTAAGAGAAGGTATAAATTAATTTTTAAATTAATATTAGATCATATGATTCATTAAATGTTACACGATATATAGTTATTATATGTATAACAATATTAGTTCTTTTTAATTAAATAGTTTACACCAATTTCAAGATAGCATAGAAAGTAAAGTGGATTAGGGTTCTAGGCCCCTTGGTTGCTTTGTGTGTATGTGTAAATATGTACACTTTTCTTTATTACGTTTTGGAGTTTTTTTGGTTTGTCTTTGCATAATCATGAATTTTTGTGTATACACACACAATACATATATAATTGTTTAGATTCATGAAAGGAAGGAGGGTTGAGGTTGAAGACACATGCAGGAGAATCTATGAACTGTCCCAATTAAAGAACATATAACTGCGTTGCATCATATCTCAGACCCAACTGATAATAATAATGTCCCACTACCAAACTTTGCTTTCACAACTTACATATATACACACGTGTATATAGATAGACCAAAAACCACACGTGTGTAAGTATGCATGTATACGTGCAGGAAGAGTCATGCAAAGAAGGTGGTGTGTATACCGGCGCCGGCTGCGATGAACAGCCGGTCAAGCGGAGAAGTGGTTCCGTCTGATCTATGGGCTTGGCGTAAGTACGGTCAAAAACCCATCAAAGGCTCTCCTTTTCCAAGGTATTACACAATGATTCGAAAACTAAACTTCTTTTCACCACCACATTTTTCTTGGCTCAAGTTGTCACAAAGATTCGATATTGGAACAATTGTGACTTTTGGTCCATAGAACCACCCGTGAATTTAACATTTGTTTACATTTACAAATCATGTGGAATTAAGATTACAGTTCAGTCATTATGTTAAAAAATTTGAAATTTAATGACAACAAGCAAAAGAGATTTTGAAATCATCGTCTTACGATACTATTGAGGAATATTCTTGATTCAGTATGGGTTTTTGGCAGTTTGCTGATAGAAACCATTATATTAATTCATGTAATCGTAATGAATTAATATAGCCCAATCTTGATGATTACTTTATTATGGTTGTTTCCTCTTAGGGGTTACTATAGATGCAGCAGCTCAAAAGGTTGTTCAGCAAGAAAGCAAGTCGAAAGAAGCCGAACCGATCCAAACATGTTGGTAATCACATATACTTCCGAACATAACCATCCTTGGCCCATTCAACGAAACGCTCTCGCCGGTTCCACACGCTCCTCTTCCTCCTCCTCCTCTAACCCTAATTCCTCCAAATCCTCAACCGCAACCGCAACCGCTTCATTCAATGGCCCTCAAAACAACAGTCACTTGCCTTCCTCCGCCTCTCCTTCTCCTTTATCAGCCTCCGCCGTTAAAGATGAACAAAGAGAGGACGATATGGAGTTGGAAAACGTAGAAGACGATGACGATAATCATATTGCTCCGTATAGACCGGAGCTTCATGATCAGCACCAGCCAGATGATTTCTTTGCAGATCTTGAAGAGCTAGAAGGAGATTCTCTAAGCATGTTGCTTTCTCAAGGCTGCGCCGGTGACCGGAACAATAAAACGATGGCGTCCGACGGGATAAGCGATTTCTTCGGTTGGTCTGGGGGAAATAATAATAACGACGAACGAGACTCAAGGTCATTATAGAAATTGTTAATTACAGAATCATAACATTATTTAAAATTAAATTGAGCTTGTGAAATTGACGATTATAACCTAGCGGTGGGTCAATGAACTGGTTACTTGACCGACAGTCAATGGTATTATCGTCATTTGCCATACATTTTGTTTGTTTTTGCTCCGGCGGATTTTAGTTTATGCCGTTTTTCTGTGGATTTTTATTTTTATTTTGTGAAGGTACTTAGATTACAGAAGAAACAAATTTCGAAAGTATTACTATTAATTGTACGTGTCACACTCTACTCGAGTTAAAACGGAGTATTTTTTAGTGACAATGCAATGCTGCATAAATATTTTATCAAGTTAGAATCAAAATTAAATATTTTATCCGCTGTTTAAATATTTTAATTTTCAAATTGTAATTATTGCTCCTTTTCTACGTTTATGTTTATAATAGTTTTAAATACAACTTGAGTAATATTTAATAAAATTAGAGTTAGGAAAATTATAATTAAAAAATTTTAATATACGTGAAAAATTTAAATATAATAATTTGAAATATAAAAATATTAATTTATGTATATTTTATAATAATGTATATATATTTCCCAGTATTCTAAACCAATAAATTTTTATATTAAAAACTACTAATTAAAATTTTTTGATATTGAAAAAATATAAGTATTTTTAAGGGATTCAGAGAAGTTTATAGAAATTAACCAAGTAATTTTGTGAGTACTAACAATAAAACTGGATCTAGTTTAAACATAGAAATCGATAAAGGAAAAATGGTAAAAAGTTATAACTTCATTTTTCTTCTATCAATTACGTAATAATAATAACAAATTTACAGCTACGTAAATGGTAGAAATTGATTATTTTCCTCTATCAGTTACGTAATAATAACAAATTTACTGCTACGTAAATGTTTAAATTACTATTGCCATAAATTTTAAGAGATGTTATTAATTTATGTATTTAAAAAATATATATAAAAAACCTAGATTTTATAAAGAAAAACTAAATTAGATATTTGTCATCGGCTGTTTAATTAGTTTTGCTTGTACTCTATTACTCCCTCCATTTCTATCAATGTTTTTTTAAAAAAAAATATTTCAAAATTTTCAATCTTTTAATTTTTAAAGTGTAATTATTGCTCTTTCTATGTTTATCTCTACAATATTATTATTTAAATACAGAGCTTCAGAAATATTTAATAAAAATAAAGTTAACCAAGAGTTTTAATTAAAATTTTCTTAATGTACGTGAAAATCTTAAAATGTATAATAATTTGAAAAAAAAAAATATTAATTTTTATGCATATTTTGTAATATTCTATACCACAAAATTTGTTTTATATTGAAAAAACTACTAATTAAAAGTTTTCCATATAAGAAAAAAAGACATATATATTTGTAAGAGATTCAGAAAAGTTTACAGAAGTTGATCAAATGATTTTGTTAGTACGTATAAAATGATAGAGGAAAAATGGGATACAAATTTACAGCTCGCTCAAATAAAATTGGGTCTTGTCTACACGTAAACATAAAATAATAATCATATAAGTCTTAATTATATCTACAAAAGAATACAATATTAGAGTAAGTACATTTGAATCAAAATTTATTTAATTAATAGATCCAAAACAGTTTATAAGGACGTCGTTAATTAAATGCAATTGTATTGCTATATAAGTGATTGATAATGAGTTATATAAAGATGTTTTATGTAATCAAGTTATGCTGCGGGTATGGGAGCAGGAAAAGTGGGGCCAAGGAATATTAGATGGATGGGACACATAGTGAATAAGTTCGTTCATCAACTGTTCAATCACTAGACGCATCCAATAATAATACAAAGCTATGAAGCTACGCATATATATATATATATATCGAATTATCATATTTATAATTTCAGATTTAAATCACATCACTCATTTGTTTAAATTCATTTCTTAGGTGCAACTTCTTATAAATTATTTTTTTCACGTGGACTGGACTGGCGGTTGCATATGTTCACAGAAAATATATAGAAATATTTTAAAAAAATTCTAAAATATTTTAAAATATATTCCAAACTCTAAATATAATTAAATTATAAGTTTCCGAATATTTAAGGGCAAAACAATTACCATGCGGTTCTAATAATAACAAAAACATATATATATATAGAAATTTTTGTATTATTAACTAAGGTCCAGTGCGATAGGTTATCATTCAGAATCTAACTGTTTCAAATTCTCAAAACGATTAATTAAGTAGTTGCTTCTATCCTCTTCATTTTTAAAAAAAAATTACTTCAATTAGCATCTGTTCACAAGAATTTCCAAAAGTCTATTGTAGTATAGTTTTAGCTTGATCCTTCTAAATTTGTAATCATGCATGAATTATTGTTTACGAAATACCAATTTTACTAGATTTAATTCATAAAATCATATTTATATTACAAAATATATTAAAAACGCTCGGAGTTTAAGATATGCCTCAACTATTTCTATATTATTTCGTAAGTATCTGTTATATATATACTAATAGAGAAATCTCATTAAAAATCACCTAATTTGGTTGAACATTATGTTTCTTAAACTATGAATAAACAAATATATTATATGCAACTGAATATTTGCATTAAAATACTCTAAAAAAGAAATTATAAACTAACATGACTAAATATATTTTATAACTTTAAATAAAATATTTTCATCATAAGATCCCCATTATGGTAGAGAAAATTTGATTAGTATGTGCTATGAACCTATAATTAGAGGTAATTATTTTTGGATATACATACATATATATACATATAAATAGTGTAATAATAGTTTTCGATCGTCGGAATCATGTGACATAATGATAGTCACCTCTGAAATTCATAACACTGATCTGGGGTTCAAACCCAACATCCTTCAATATTTGAGGAAATATTAAAACCACTAAGATAAATTGACTAAAAAAACTATAGTTTCTCAGTGCATATGGGTGGTCTTAAATGGCAGAGAGAAAAGCCCTAGTTTCACGGATTTCTTAACGAAAAAGGCAAAAGAGCTTCATATACATATAATGTTTGTCTTTAATTCGTCGTTGTTTCTGATGTTTCATATAGACTGTCACTCCTTTGTTTGAAAGTCCAAAACAATGGTTAATAACATGTCGCAGAAAGAAAATTTGTTAATATATAGTACTGTCATTTGTGCTACAGTGCTACTATATACGTTGATCATTTTTATAAAAAAAATCTATAATCAGCTACTATACTTATTTTTGTTTTTCAAACATTATACCGTTCTTGTAAAACCATTAAAAATACATAAAAGAATTTTTAACGAGAATATTGAAACGAAAAAAGACTCATCAGTTTTCATTTTATATGTATCAATGGTATAAAAAGGCTAAATTAAGTCCTTTATTTATGAATTTATCATTAATATCTAATAATATTTCATTTACAAATTGATCGTCAAATTATTTTCGTATATCATATATTTTTCAAGTATGCGAGGGTGTGAGATTTTTAACCCATGTTTTTCTATATTATGATTCATATGAGTTCTTTGATTGGTTTGACATGGAAAAAAGAATCATGGATCTATTATTTTTCTTGCACCAATCAGATTCTCCCACTAGCATGCATTGTATATTTAATGTTGTCTCATAAGAAAAATAAATACCATTATGTTGTTGGTTAAAATCAGCATCGAAGGAAAAAAATATTTAATCAGCAAGCTCCATGTTTCACAGACACACATATTTTATATATTGTTGTCACACACATGTACATATTCATATATAAACTATTATTTTATTTATAACTGAAGTATATGAAATGATCCATGAGAGTGTCAGACACTCAGAGCAGCCTTTATCAATGTTTTGTCCCGCGTTATTTACGCGACCGATCCAACCGATGTGTGTACCAACTTTAATTCTCATCTTTGGCTTTTTCTCTTGCCAGTTTCTAAATTGAAATACATATATACTAATAATGAAATTCTATATATATAGAGAAAACTGTTACTAAAACCTTGAATTTTTGAATTTTTCAATTGCAACCAAAAAACCATAAACTTTCATTTATGTCGTTTAAATTATAATTTTATAAAAAATTATCAATTTTAAACTTATATTTATGTTGATTATGTCATTTAAACTAACAAAAAATCAACTATTAATTATAATAAAAAATATTAAAAATTATTAATACTTAAACGACATTGTATTATCAACCTAACACAAACACAAAAATTGATCTAAAATTTCCAATTTTTTTCAAATTTCTAATTCTTGAATTTTTTTGAAATCTCTATTTTCTCTAAATCTCTAAATCCTTTCCACCCTAAACTTTATTTTCTCTCTCCAACAACAATTATGTGGCTATAGCTGCTTGTGTTCCTTAGAGATGGTTAGGACAAAGCAATTTGATCGTGTCTTTCATACTGCTGGATTGGGAGATAGAAAGAGGAAAGTGCAGTCAAAATCGTTAAAAAATGTAAGCGAAGCGAAGCGGGAGAAGCTACAATGGAAGGTTTTAGTCAGGAGGAAAAGAATGAAGACGAGGAAAATGAAGGACAATATAATTGTAAGGTAATCAGAGATGACGTAGATGATGTTTTTGAGAACAATATCGAGCAAAATCGTATAGGTTTCAAAGAAGAAGTTGTTAGAGACTTGCGAGAGGAGTTTGGAAATGTTGCCAGAGATGAGACAGATGAGATCGATGGGAACAGTGAGGATGACGATGACGATGAAGATGAATTGGAGTATCAGGAGGAGATTTTTAATACATTAGGCAGTGAGGAACTTCTAATACATTAGGCAGTGAGGAACTTCACTATTTGGTGAAAACGTATTAATGTGCATCAGATTTAAAAGTTGATTTACTTAGGTACTCTCTTAGAACAATATACGATATAAATTTTTACAAATCATCTGCTAAGCAACTTGGTGCAAAATGGCCCGATATAGAATTTAAAAATCTTTGGAGAATCTTTTGTTCTTGAAAAGAGAAGACAAATGATGCAAGTTAAGGTTTATGTAAATGAGAATAGATGCATAAGGTCCATGTATTCAAAGATGTTGAAGACATATTCAATCGCCATGCTTTCTGAAGAAAGGTTACAGTTAAATTCGAAGCACACAAGCACATAGATGGCTGATGAGATAAAGAGAGAATATAATTTGAGTGTCACCGAGAAACAATGTGGGAAAGCAAAGTCCAAACTGTATAAAAAAAAGAAAAACCAGCCACGAAGCTCACTCAGACTACTAAGTAGATGTCCTTCGATCTAATCTCTTCTCAACAATGGAGATTGAGACTATTTCAGGGAAAGTTCCACACATCAAAAAGAGGTTTAATCATCTCTATATATATGTTTTAGAGCATAAAGAGAATCATGAATACAGACATGTCGACCCATAATAGGTTTAGATGAGGCTTTTTTTAAATGGGATGTAAAGGGACATTTATTAGGAAAGAGATGGTGATAATCAGATTGTTCCAATATCATGGCCGTGGTTGAGGTTGAGAACAACATAAATTCATAATGGTTTGTTAAACATTTGAAGGAAGATCTGTGTCTCCAAGATAGGTTGAAATTCACTGTCATATTTGAGAAGGTTAGTAATCTTGTTATTCCTTTATATGTTATTTGTTATGAACTTGGATTAGTTTATTTTAAGTTGGGGATGTATATTATATATAACTATATATATATATATATAAATAAAAAAATACACTAAGACATGAACAGAGAGATTTTATTGATGTGGTAAACAACTGACAAAGAAAAAGAAAAAATTTGGTGGCTGGAACTGCTGGAAACAAAAACCGGTGACAAAAATTTGGTGTAGGTTGAAAAAGAAGAACACAGAAAAAAAAAAGATAAGAAATAATGGACTTCTTCTATTTTAAATATTACCCTTCAAAATATAACTATATACATATAAAATAAAAATACACTAAATTTTAATATAATATATTAAATATTATATAACATAAAAATTAATTTTATACAACATAAACTATTACATTGAGTAAATTTAACATAACCAGACGACAATAATAAATATTTTACATAAAAAATTTTAATGAGTAATTTGATATTTTATTTAAAATTGTGATTTTAAATTGTGTATTCTATTTTAATTTAAATGTAAATTTTTATTAATTTGTAACAATTTTATCTATTAATATTTAATATTTTTAAGGTATGTTTTTATATAAAATTTATCATTATAATTAGTTCTTGTTAATTTTGGTATTATAATGCAAAATTTTTAAAAAATTTGAGATGAATAAAAAGTTTAAGCATTGGAATAATAGACCTTCAAATCTTTCTTTTAAGGATAAGCTACCATTAAAATTAGAGTTTTGGTTATAGATGCTTTTAAGTTTTTAAGTTGATGGTGTACGTTGTATGGTAAAGTCAAGTTGTTTCCTGAACTGATTTGAATTGATTAATCTCGACAAATGAATAAATTTATTCGGTTCTGACTTTGGCTAATAGGCTAAATGAATAATTTTGCTAAATGCATTAATGAATAAATTTTTTGAATACTTTAAAGATCTTATATAAATATAAATGAATAATCATTACATTTTATTAGATATATATATATATATTAAAAAAATCTGTCAATAATGTTCTAAAAATTATTCATTCTTTTACAAAAAATATTCTGTAGTATTTTACTTTTTTCATAAAAATTCATCTCATCCTTGATTTTTTCTATCACAAATAAAAATTTATAAATATGTTGCTTGTAATGTAAAAAGTAGTTTCATAAGGTGATTAGAAACCATCAAATTGAATGTCAAGAAATATTATAAGAACAACTTTTCTTACTGATTTTTTTTAGAAATTCTCTTAAAATTAAGCAACTCTTTATAGTCTCTATCACTTTCTTAGGTGATAGAATTCATCACAAAAACTTATGTTTATATATGTTATATTGAATCTTAAGAACTAAAAAACTTCTTCTTCATTATACATTAATATAGAAAATTTTATTTTTATAATTTTAGAAAAATTTATTTTCATAATTTTAAAAACTTTATTTTTTATAATTTGCATTTTTCAAGCTTTTATATTTGCAAAAACACTATCTAAATAAATAAAAATTCATTTATCGATAAATGAATAATATATTCGTTTATCGATAAATAAATAATCTCGCTAAACAAATATTTTTTTTTGATCCCAAAAGTATTCAGTTATAGAGGTTTGACTGTAACATCTTCACTTTTCCTTTCAATTTTTATATATAATATTGAAAACAACAAAAACATAATTTTTTTGTTAATTTAACCTAATAGTTTTAGTATATATTTTAACATCACGGACTGTTAAGTTTTAACCATCATAAATTTAAATGATAATATCATTATGCTATATAATTTTCGCAACAAAAATTTATGTTACATAAGCCACTATATCTGCCTAAGACCATCAGCATCTATAGTACTGAAGTAAGTATCAAAATAATTTAATATTAATATATTTAATGAAACTTTAAAGAATCGTCTCAGCGATATGTGCGTGAAACATTTCAATTTAAAATTTTTTTCTATTTTTTTAATTATTCACACATATGAGATTTATGTGGGTATCTGCGATGCTAGTGGCCTAAATTTCATCTCGAAATGATTTATTTAATGGGTAAACTAACGTAATGACTACACGCGTTGTTGGACAAGTTGTGGCCACAAAATTAATTTTGTTTTTGATTTGACGAGTGGGGGAGAAGAACAGTCGTAACGTTTCATTGCTAGCTATTATAATTTACATAATGGTTTTTTTTTCATGATGGAACATGGAGATATTTTATTTGTATTTTAATTTACATTTCTAGGTGATTTATATGAGTTGAGGCTTGACGGTGAAGAAAAACAAGAAGGTTGGTATAAGGTAAATGGTTTATAGTTACACCAATTTTAAATTATACAAACAAATAAAATCATCTTAAAACCATACGAATTGAATTACTTATAACCGTCTTCAGTCAACCGTTTAATACATAATAAATGATAAATCAGCTGTATATATATGGTCAATTTTTAAAATCAATAACTTAAGAATGATTTACTATGGTAGCTACCAATCAAATAACTTTTGTTGGTGTAAGAAATAAAACTATAATGTAAACATTAGAATAGGATTTTTTTTTTATAATACGAATTTATATACTTGTAAACCATTTTCTAATTTATAAATGGTTATATAAACCTATTAGGGCTGATATATCTCAAATGTGCCAATGACCTCGTTCAATAGTATGATAAATTAGGCGTAAGAACTAAAATGATAAATTTAGTGGCCAGTCCTCTCATTAGGCTTTTTAGAGTAGTTTCTTTGTTAACTCAAATCAATTAAAGGGAACATGCATTTATGAAAACGATGGTTTACTAAAATAAATAAATCAAAGAGCTATGATTTCTGAAATAAAGGAGGGGATAAGCTTGACGTCTATCATATCATTGACTACATTATTATTTTTGACTGAATAGTAAATACGTCAACACTATATAATAGTTTAGTGGTTCGATTTTTAAGAAGTGACAGCTAAACCAGAAAATTAAGTGATTAACGGTGGATATCTTACTTGGAATTTTCGGGTCGACCTACCTATAGAATCGTATGTGGTTATAGATATCTGTATTTGTGAGTTTCAAAAGGAACCAATAGCATATGAGAGTCAGTTCGGTTTACATTTTTTTGAATTTGAGTTATGTTTTTCAAATTATTAAATAAATGAGTTCATTGATCAACTTATATAAGTTGGCGAATCAAATAACTCTAATAAATTGCGTAGTAGTTCGAATAAAATACCTATTTCAAAAAAAAATTAATATTATATATATATGATATAATTGTAAATATATATTACATAATTTTGACTAACAAAAATATAAATAAATTATAATATTAAAAATCATTTTAAAATTAATTTTTAGTTTAATCTAGAAGCTTAGATGCTAGGATTTATTACATAAATACAATAAAGACTCACATAAATTAGATCTTACATTATATTATTGTCAGTTGACAAAAAAATTATATTTTTGTCTTTTCTTTTGTAAATTTAATTTTCTTTTTATATTATTTTTTTTCATTTTCTTGTAATTATGTTTATTTTATTATTAACTCCCGTCTCATTTAATCATGATCAATATAATCTAAGTTTAAGATGAAGTAAAACTTAGATAATAAATAAACTAAGTTGAGTTGAATTATAAAATATTCGAATTCATAATAAATCGAACCGAGTTGAACAAACTAACTCACTTTATCACCCCGGCACTATTCGTATTTGCAAGTCTGAATATGAGGGTTTATTTAGATTTATACTATATATAATTTATTTTCATTTTCCATATAAATGTTAACGACATTAGTAGATTTATTAGCCTTAATACTTACATGTTGTTTTTAGATTTCATCATTTGTATATCAAAAACTAAACTTTAGTAATTATGTTTTATTAATTAACACTTGTTAATTAATACTTGTTTTCAAAGATGGGTATTTATTAAAAAATATATATATATATATATCTGATATTTTTTGTGTACTAATTTCTAGTGTTATTATATAGAAATTGAAGTGGTTATGCATGCTTCATAATATCACGACCTGAGCCCAACATTTATCTCCTTTCAGGCCCATACAGAAAATTTATTTGCTCTACGAACATCATTATTGAGAGTATTTTAACTTGGGTATCTCAACTGTGAATACAAAAAACTATATTACTGTTTAAAATTTTAAATGTAAACACAAAATTATATTACTATTTTGTTTGTAGATATCTCAAAAATTTGAGAGATTTACACTAAAATATTTCAAATAAAAGATTTTAGTGTGAATCCCTCAAATTTTGAGATACCCACAATAAAATATAAATATTAACTTATACTAAAATTTAAGAAAATAAAATTTAATATAATTTTTAGTTGAGACACTTTAATGAGAAACTACCAATGCATTCTTTTATTTTTGTTTCCAACCAAAATTATCGATCAGATTAAAGCATGTAGATTTCAAAATAAGTTTTAGTTTAAAATATATACCAATATTCAAGTTTTCTTTTTAGATACCACAAATTTATGTTTAATATCAGGTTCCTACAAAATTATTAAGGGTTTTTATATCATTAAGGACCCCTTTTTAAACTTATACGAACCTGTTTAAAATCGTAAACCTTATTTTTGTGGTATTTTAAAATATTTAAGATTTTGGTGATAATTGTGAAAAAGTGACATATATTTTCAAGCCTTATTTTTATTAATTAAAGTTAATTTAGGGCTTATATTCTAACAAAAATCTAGTTTGTTATAATGAATATACGTTTAATAAAAAAAACTTGAAAAAAATCTACAAATGATTTGAGACGGTTCCGCATCTTTTTGTGCTAACAAAGTACACAATTAGTAAATCCATTTTGCATATTTTTCTTTCAAAAGTAGCTCGTGATTATATAAGCATAAGCAGCAAAATGATACACTCTCGTTTATTTGTAATCTTAAGTAGGATTAACCAAAATCAATTTGTTAAATTAACTTTTTAGACAAGAAACAGAGTAGTACCTAGCATTTTTGGATAAAAACAAACTGATTTAGTTAATAAGAAAATTAACTAATGGTTAAACTCTAACTAACATAAGAGTTTCTAACAAATTTAAGGTTTTAAACACTAGAGCATCTGGATAAATCATAACAAACAAATTACAGACAAAGTTAAGGATTTGGCAACTGGAGGTTCTGGATAAATCAAAACTAGTTCATCATAAATGTGGATATCAACTTATTATGTCTTGATAAATTTTAGGGTTTCTCATAATGCATTCTTCGGCTTTTAGGACTTGAACCATTTCCCTTGGAACCACACAAACTTCTCCCGTCGATAGCTTCTTATGAATTTCTTGAGATGCAAGCAAAAACTGCATTTCTCTTTCCACGCTTGGACACTCCTGCGTCTGCAAAAGTAAACAAATCTTACATATGTATTGACTAGTCAAAAAGAAATGCTGCGAGAATATATTTGAGTTTCATTTAAGGTGATCTTATACCTGCATTTTGGTCTGACTCATACGAAGAATCTTAATCTGAGCCTACAGAAACTTAATATATTTGGTTGCGGCCTGAAACATTTCAGCAGTGTTATGTTTATGGCTTCCACGGATTAATTTTCCGAGCTCCTGAGTCTTCTCTGTGATTCTTCTCCTCCTCTTTCGTGCTGCAATACTCTGAGCAGAAAGCTCTGGTATCTTGGTGTCATTTTGATCACTCCACCCGACATCGAACGCCGTAGAGAAACCAGGAACTCGAAACTCAGAAAATTAGAAGCTTCTGAGATGTAAGAATCCAAGAGATTAAGGTTAGGGCTTAGGAACAAAGGGTCGTGAGTGTTGTTGAAATGGAAGGTGGAGTTTACGAACTTTGGTGTTTGGGCGTGGGAAAGAAGGAATCCAAGTCTTGTGACTCGTTGAAGACCTCGGCTTTAGGGTTGGGACAAAAAAATTTTGGGAAGTAAAAACCGGCTTAAAAAAGGATCTAAGTGATCGAACCCGAAGAGAGACGGTGACAGAGCTTCCTCTTGATGCAATGGCTGATGCAGTTGATCTTGCGGTTGTGCTTGGAAGAAGAACGTATTGGTTTCAGGGACAACCATATCCACATCAGGAATAAAGCAATCCTGGAGCTGGATGAAATCTGAGTTGGAGAAGTAGCTTAAGCAGTCCAGATGATCAATCTGTGTTTTAAGAGATAAAGAATGCGAAGCAATCAGGAGGAGTTACGGAAGTAAATGTTTGAATAAATGAAAAACAAGATTTAATTAGCTTTAATTGCTTTTAATTAAGCTTAGAGAGTAAACGTAGAAAACAAAAGAAAAGACAGGAGAGGATATATGAGAGGAACAAAGATACTGTTCTGTATTTTAACTGAGAGGTAAGACTTCACATTGTAAGTTTGTAACTCATTAGACCATTTAATAGTGAGATTTTTAGAATATCATCTCAAAAAAAATAAATAAAAAAAAAATGAAAAAATGATGAAACGTCTCATTTTTTTTTTTTTTTCTTTTTTTTTTCTCTTTTCTCTCTTCTCTTTCTTTATTTCTAATAAAATAATAATAAAATTAGTAATATTATATTACTTATGATACTCTAATAAGTTTTACCATTGCTGATACTAATTAATAAATATGGAAGAGACATTAGTTGGGGTTTTGGCCAAGATTAAGGAAAGAAGGGGTTAAATGGTGGGTTGTAGATTCTATTTTTTTTTTAGCAAATAAATCTTAGCTTAACCAATTTATTTCTAATAAATATTATTGCATTAATTTTCGACAGCTTTGTTTTTTATATTTCACATGTAAGAATCTATGGTGCAGTTTTAATCATATGTTAAAAATTCATGCTATTTATTTTTTACCCAGTTGTTATATTTTATTAATTTTAGAAAATCCTGAGCTATTTGTGTGACAAGAGTATTTCTTTTAACTGCATCTCGATAAATTAATTTACTTCGTAGCCCTTTAGATTATAGGTTTAAGAATTTATAGTGACAATATAATTTTTCTAGCTGCAGTAAATTTATCTTTGACGATTTTGTAAATAAATTCATTCCTTCAATGATCATACATACAAATTAATAGTTTAATACTAGCTAATACTAGTAAGAGAGAAGCAAAAGATTTTTAAACTGATCATTTCATCTTTGATGGCAATCCAAAAATTAGCAACTATATTTTGTAATGTATCAAGATATTTTCAATTCGTTCGACGACTTGGTAGTCGTCAAATTTCACGAAAAATAAACAGAAATGATCAATTTGGTAACTTAATAATGGACCTCTCCTTTAACTTTGTCGCCAAGTTATTTTTCACGTGTCACTCTCCTTTGACTTTATCGCCAAGTTATTTTTCTTAATCTACTAAAACAAATTAGATATCTTAATAATAGGCCTAAATAAATGTAACAGGCCTGAATTAACATATAATGGGCCTAAATATATGTAACAGGCCTGAATTAACATTTAATGGGCATTTTTTGCTCAGAAGGCCGATTTATCTGAAAGAGCGAAACCAAAATCTCTTTGTTTCTTCTTCTCCTACTTCTTCCGTAAGATGCAGAGTCACTGAGGAGGGAAAAGAAAGAACCCCTTAAAGTCTAAAACCCTTGAGGGAAAATAAGCACTATGAAGAATAGTAGCTGAAGATTTTTTTTTCACACAACCGATACTTCGAGATGCGTTTTTTGCTTCGTCTTCCTCAAACCCACCTGCGGAAACTGTCTTGTTCGATGTCGGTACTCATGGGTTCGAAGCAATTCCTCGAGTTTTGTCTTCTTCCTTCTTTTGTCGCTTCTTCTTCCCTTTCTCCTTCGTATACCCGTGGTAGTCAAAGGCAGCTATCTTCTGTTTCTAAAAGATTTCGTCCGGTTTTAGCCTCAAGACCCGTGTCCAGAAGCAGCCCTTATCATAATAGGACCAACTACACTTCAATCTCCAGAGCCCCAAATCCTGGTATGTGTCAAATGCTTGAGTTCTCTGTTCCTCGATTTCTGTATGTGTTTGAAAATATTGACATTTTGGGGCTTCGTTCGAGTCTGATTCTGTTCCTGTTCCTTTTTCCATTTATCTTTTGATGCTTATTGTTCTTGAGCTTCCATGTGTATGCAATTGAGTTAATTGCTGCTCTGTAGTGGTCCTATTCGATGAATTCTCAACGTTTTCTGATTTGTAGTTGATCCTGAAGAAGAAGCTGTTCAATCTAGATTAACGAACTTGAGGCGTAAATTGGCGGAAAGTGGAATTGATGCTCAAAACTGCCCCTCGGGACAATACAGTGGCTTGATATGTCCGAAGGTAAACCATTTCTCTTTCTGTCTTTTTCTAAAGCCTCATGATATATACCAAGACTTGAGAGTACTAGGTTGCCTTTATAAATGTTTACTCTAAAATTTATCTTTTCTTTTGACATTCGTGTTGAGTAACTGGATAAGGCTAAGTTTATATATTTCCAGTGTGAAGGTGGTGAGTCCGGTGAAAAAAGCTTGTCTCTTTTCATTGCTCCTGATGGGTATGCTATCTTAAATTCTCATAAAAGGAGTGTTGGTTTTGAATTTGTTGTTATGAGACTGTAGTTAATCATGTCATTTTTTTCTAATTCACAGTTCGTCAGCTACATGGTATTGCTTTCGGGGGAAATGTGGGTTAAAAGATGGAGTACGGGTGAGTTTCGACATGAGTATGTCCAAAGTTTCTTGAAAGACAAATTAATTATATTTTTAAATTTATCGTCATTCCTATTTGCAGGTGGACGGTAGGTTTACTACATCTGCAGTTCCAGTAGAGAAGGTTGAAAGAAAAGTTACAGTGGAGAGTTTAGAGCTAGAACCTCTCTGTGACGAGGTTGTTGTCTTCGACCTACTTATTATTCGTTCTTCTGTGTTTTCTGCTTCCTTGAGAGAATGACTGAGATATGTAAATTTGATACTTCATTTCTTTGTAGTTATATGAGTTTGATATTTGTTATGCTTCAGATTCAGGATTATTTCGCTGCAAGAATGATTTCAGCAGAGACACTCGAGAGAAATCGGGTTATGCAGAAAAGAATAGGTGATGAGGTACTTACGAGTATTCTTCTGAATCGGTTATTTTTCTAGCTTTTATCTGTTGTCAGATTCTTAAGGAGATGTTACGTGGCACTCACTGTTCCATCTTGTTTGCAACTTAGATGTCACTGTTACATTTTTTTCTAAAGGAGCATGCTTGGTTCTAGTCCTGTGGGCCTGACTCTGTTGTTGGTTGCTTTTTCTTACCTTAGTTTTTTGCTTCATTTTATGCGGCAGATTGTAATTGCTTTTACGTATTGGCAAAGAGGGGAGCTTGTGAGTTGCAAATACCGGTATCTAACTAAGAAGTTCTTTCAGGTCCATGCCATACAAATCCCTTTCTAATATCTGACGTGAATAACTCTCTCGAGCTTTCTATTATGGCCATTTCTTCTTACAAGCTTTTTTCTTTGTATTTCCTTCAGGAAAAGAATACACGGAGGATCTTTTATGGGCTTGATGACATTGAAAAAGCTTCTGACATCATTATAGTATGTCTGCCTTTACCTCTTATTAAATGATCACATGGTCGACCGCTAAACGTGAGGAACTGTGGCTTAATTCTTTAGGGAAAATTAACTTCAGGTTGAAGGGGAAATAGACAAACTTGCGATGGAAGAGGCAGGTTTTCGAAATTGTGTGTCCGTTCCTGATGGAGCTCCAGCGTCGGTTTCTGCAAAGGAAACTCCATCTGAAGCCAAGGTTTGTCTGGTATTTAGGTTCCATCCTTTTTTTTATATTATCTATTTTCTCTTATTTGATTCCCTAAACACTTTATTGTTCTGTGAAGCTAGGACACGAAGTATAAGTTTCTGTGGAATTGCAATGACTACATAAAGAAGGTGTGTGACAATTTATTATTTGGTTTGGTATGTAATTGTCTAAATGTCAAAAATCCAATAATCTGGGTATAAAAGGTTTTTTTATTGGATAGGCATCTCGGATTATTATAGCTACTGATGGAGATGGACCTGGTCAAGCTCTGGCTGAAGAAATTGCACGGCGTCTGGGCAAAGAAAGATGTTGGCGTGTCAAATGGCCAAAGAAAAATGACGATGAGCATTGCAAAGATGCAAATGAGGTCAGATCAAATTATATGTGCAATTGCTTTCGTCGTTACATTGGTATAAATGACCGCAATGATTCCTTACTTGGATGATTTTCTTAGGTGCTTATGTCTATGGGACCTCATTCGCTCAGTGAAGCGATTCGAAATGCTGAGCCATACCCTATCCAAGGATTATTTCCCTTTAAAGATTTCTTTGATGAAATTGATGCTTACTATCACCGGACTCATGGACACGAGTATGGTGTTTCAACCGGGTGGAAAACTTTGGACAACTTCTATAGTGTAAGCATTGAAGCCATGTTTATATAATACTCCTGAGGCTCATCATCTGATGTGAGATTCTCATTTTGCTGCCGATCAGGTTGTGCCAGGGGAGTTGACGGTTGTGACAGGGGTTCCTAATTCCGGAAAGAGTGAATGGATTGATGCTCTGT
This sequence comes from Streptanthus diversifolius, assembly GCA_039880935.1. NCBI lineage: Eukaryota > Viridiplantae > Streptophyta > Magnoliopsida > Brassicales > Brassicaceae > Streptanthus > Streptanthus diversifolius. The sequence continues at coordinate 22,375,150 of JAXGFM010000014.1, read as the reverse complement.
TATGCAATCTCAACCACAGTGTTGGCTGGAAGTTTGCGCTCTGCTCAATGGAGAATAAAGTGTGTTTCTGAATTAGTTCCTGACTGGAAAAACTGCTTTATACTAGTTTTATCTGATTGTTTCTTGGTCTTGCTGCTTGCAGGTACGAGACCATGGCAGGAAACTTTTGGAAAAACATGTAAAGAAACCCTTCTTTGATGCAGAGTAAGCCTCTTTACGTTGAAAGTTCCACTATTATCTGATTCAAGCACAAGAGGTGGTGTGTAATAAATCATCTTAAGCTTATGTTTCTCCTTTTTCCTCAACAGTTATGGGAGAACCGTCCCACGGATGAGCGTTGAGGAGTTGGATGAAGGGAAACTGTGGTTAAATGACACCTTCACTCTCATAAGGTAAAATCTTAGCCTTTATAGAGCTTGTGCAGCTTGGACATGTTATGTTAATAATATTTTTTTGGGTTCTCATAACTAATCAGATGTGAATTGGATTCACTTCCAAGTATTGGATGGGTTCTGGAACGTGCGAAAGCTGCTGTTCTTCGGTATGGAATCCGAGGACTTGTCATAGACCCTTACAATGAACTTGATCATCAACGTACTTCACGACAGTGAGTGACGAAAATGTTTTCACTTCAATCAGTTTTACCTTCTTTCCCTTCTGAAATGAGTTTTATTCGTTTTGGATAGGACGGAGACAGAGTATGTTAGCCAGATGCTTACGAAGATAAAACGCTTTGCTCAACATCACTCTTGTCATGTCTGGTTTGTTGCTCATCCAAAACAGTTGCAACAATGGGACGGAGGTGCACCAAACCTTTATGATATTAGCGGGAGTGCACATTTCATCAACAAATGTGACAACGGGATTGTTATTCACAGAAACCGCGATGAAAAAGCTGGACCACTTGATCTAGTGCAAGTGAGGACCATTTCGTTCTCTGTCATCTGTAATTTATTTCTGAAAGATGCCTACTTGTCCTAAACAACCATGTAAGTGAGAAAGTGAGCAAGAGTACTAACTTTTTGTATGTTTCAGATTTGTGTCAGGAAAGTGCGAAACAAGGTTGCAGGACAAATTGGTGATGCGTACTTGTGTTACGACAGGTACATCAACTCTTTAACTTCTCCCTTTTTGTTGATCAAGTTAATGGACTGGATTAACAAGAACTTAGGACGGTATTTTTTATGCTCTGCTTTGGCATTAGAAACTAGCGAAGTTGTTCAGAAGTACTCAAGAGTTTAGATTAAAGAGGTCCAGTCATAGATTGATGATTCAGATGATCTTGGTTCAGTAATGAAATCTTTTTTTCGACAGGGCAACTGGTTTATTCTCAGATTCTCCTATAAGACCAGAGAAGCCTGAGAAGAGATCAAACAGACGGCCATGATCCGGTTTGGTGAGTTGAAAGACCGTTAAACACATTGGACATAGTGTATCGTTAACATTTGTCTGCTAAATTTTATCCCTTTTGGTGAGGCAAAAGATAGTTTGGGAGATTCTTACCTTTGTAAGAATTAACAGACTGTCTGTGTAATGTGGATAGTTTCCGTGTTCTCTCTTCTTCTGTCTGGTGGGTCTGATTCAAAAACGTGACTTGAGATTTGATTTTTGTACAGCTCGATCTGGTGATCTTTTGTGCTCTGTCTCTTTCTGTAGTTTGTTCTGTTTCTCTCTGTCTCTGGTTCTGTCTCCTCCTTTTGTTGCGGCTGATTTGGCGGGGTGAATTAGCTGTAACTGTTGACTTCAACAACTTATGTGATACAGTTATGTAACTCCTTTGCCAATTGCTTCAATCATTTCCACTATTTTGGCATACTTCTATGTGTTTTGTTTATCTTAATTGATATTATATAGTAATTATTATTGATCACGCAAATATAGTTTAAAAAAAAGAAAAAAATTAGTTGCGGCGGTGCACTAAATGTCATCATATAATCATTGCGAGGTCATTAATATAGGAATATAGATGAAATGCGGATATATTAAATTCGCGTCAAAGATATATGACCAAGACCAAAATTATTGAAATCTTCTAATTTGCATGTCTTTAATGTAATAATTCAATTATTGATCTCTGTCTAATAATTAATTAGAATTTTGTTTTTACTAAAAATGAAGAAAAAAAATCAATGTCAATTAGCTTTTGTCAAACACTTCAAATACTTTTATTTTGTAAAATATCGTAAACACCATGTTGATAATTGTTTACTGAAGATTTAAATTTTAAAAGTATTGATCCATTTAATCCAATCACATAGCTAGTAATTCGCAAATACAACGAAGAGATTATCGGATACCATTATACATTGGTACTTGCTAATTATATTTTTAATTTAGAATTAGGGTAACTCCAAATTGTAAAATTACTATCAAATAAAAACAAGAAACATAATGTTTTACACTTTCATAGTCAGCAAAAAAAAAAAAAGAAGTGACTTTGGTTGAATATTCGTCCGTTGCGCCGAACATACTCTGTCAAATAATCTACGTGTCGTTCTGTTGTTGGATGACCAGATCAGAAGAGACGACCGTTGGAACATGCGAAACGTGGGACCCATCGGATGTAAACTTTTTGTTTCTAAATATTGAGAAGTTGCCAGGCTGGCAAATTTGGGGCAGGGTGGATCATTGGATGGAGGAGAGAGATTGAAGGTTCAATCCAACGGCTACAGTTATTGTTATTCTTTTTTTTAACTGGTGGACCCAATCATGTGACCGTTGCTCAGAGTTGGTGGGGCCAACCCAGTGCTAGGGTTTCTTCTCTGCATAAAGCTCAATTGTTTCCTCCTCCTCCTTCTCTCTTTTGTAATTCACAACTCATCGAAATCCCTAGAAGTAAAAAATCAGAGGAAGAAGACGAAGTCGAATTGAGAGATTCTGAAGAATCAGAGGAAGTCGCATCATCTTATTTAAGTAAGTTTCTCTAATTTGTCGCCTTTTCCCTCCAGAAGTAGCTAAATTCAAATCCTTTAACTCTCTTTGCCTCTCTTATATTCTCGATTTGATATATCGAAAAATAGAGAACAGCTGCGTAATTGAGCTAGGGTTTTCTCATATAGTCTTTGTTCGAGTCCTTGACAATCGTTAGGGTTTAGCAAGATTCACGCTTTGATTTGAGATCTAAACGAATCAAGAAGAAGAATGTGCTAGTTTTCTTTTAGACCTCGACTAATCAAGAAGGTGAATTAGTTTTGGGGGATTTCTATTTAAGTACAAGAATTAGGTTATTCAAATTTAGTAACTTCTACTTTAGTTGATTTTACAAAAAGGCTGAGTTTTTGTTAGTGGGTTAAGTTTATATATGTCATATAGACTAAAATTTATTTAAATCTGATTACAGGCAAAAGATAAATATGACTGCTGAAGTTAAGGTTGAGGAGAAACAGGTGGAGTCAGAGGTTGTTATTGCTGCTGCAGTTGCTACAGCGGAGGAGGAGACAACAGTGAAAGCTGTTGTGGAAGAAGAAGTAATATCTGTGGAAGAGAAAGAGACTAAGGTTGAAGAAGATGAGAGCAAGCCTAAGGGTGTGGAGAAGAGCTCTTCTTTTAAAGAAGAGAGCGATTTCTCCTCTGATTTGAAAGAGTCCGAGAAAAAGGCTCTGATTGATCTGAAGACAAAGCTTGAGGAAGCCATTGTTGAAAACACTCTCTTCAAGAAGAAGAAAGAGACCCCTGTGAAGGTGGAGAAGAAGAAGGAAACAGAGGAAAAGGCTGCAGACGAGAAGAAGAGTGAGGCAGTTGTTACCGAAGAAGCGAAAGCTGAGACTACTGAAGCTGTTGTTGCTGAGGAAAGCCCCAAAGAAGAAGCGAAGACTGATGCTGTTGTTACCGAAGAAGCTCATGCTGATGTTGTTGTAACTGAAGAGGCGAAAGCTGAGACAATTGAGGCTGTTGTCGAAAAGGAAAGCCCCAAAGAAGAAGTAAAGACTGAGACTGATGTTGTCGACACTAAGGAGGAAGTGAAAGCTGAGAATGTAGAAGAAGAGAAGAAAATCGAGGCTGTTGCTACCGAAGAAGCCAAAGCTGAGACTGTCGAGCAGGAGGAAGAATATGAGACCATGGATAACGATATTGAGCTATGGGGAATGCCATTGCTTCCAAGCAAAGGAGCTGAAGGAACGGATGTAATCCTCTTGAAGTTCTTGAGAGCAAGAGACTTCAAAGTCAATGAAGCCTTTGAGATGCTGAAGAAAACCCTCAAATGGAGAAAGGAACATAAGATTGATTCGATTCTTGGAGAAGATTTTGGGGAAGATCTTGCCTTTGCAGCTTACATGAATGGTCTGGACCGCGAATCACGCCCGGTTTGTTACAATATCTATAGCGTTTTCGGTAACGAGGAGCTTTACCAGACGACATTTGGGTCAGAGAATAGCAGAGAGAATCTGTTGAGATGGAGATTTCAGCTGATGGAGAAGGGAATCCAAAAGCTTGATCTGAAACCAGGAGGTGTTACTTCTCTTCTTCAGATCCATGATCTCAAAAACTGTCCTGGATTGTTAAAAAAAGAGCTGTGGGTCGCAATCAAGAACGCAATAGTAGCTTTGCAGGACAATTACCCGGAACTCGTATCCAGAAACGTGAGTGACATGATCATTCACTGTCTCAAATTTTGGAATTCATTGATTCAGTCTCCTGACTTCTGTAAATGTATTTTTTTTTTGTTCTGCAGGTATTCATAAATGTTCCCTTCTGGTTCTACGCCGGCAGCACTCTCCTATCTCCATTCTTAACACAACGAACCAAAAGCAAGTTTGTTGTGACTCGTCCAGCTAATGTCACAGAGACTCTTCTCAAGTAAGCACCCAAAACTAAAATCTCTGAAACCCCCCCCCCCCCCAATATGCTTTCAAAAGTCTCTGATCTTTATCATAACATTGATGCTTGGTGAAGGTACATTCCAGCAGAGGAGATCCCGGTTCAGTACGGTGGGTTCAAAAGAGATGATGATACCGAATTCTCCAACGAAGCTGTTTCTGAAGTTGTCGTTAAGCCTGGATCATATGAAACCATCGAGATCCCAGCTCCTGAGGTAAGAATTTAAAAACCAAATCCCTATTTTTATCCAGGAACTGTAAAGGATTGTCTAATAATGCTTTTTGGATTTTTTTGTTTTGTTTCACAGACTGAAGGTACATTGGTTTGGGACATTGCGGTTTTGGGATGGGAAGTGAATTACAAGGAAGAGTTTGTGCCAACAGACGAAGGAGCTTACACCATAATTGTACAAAAGGGGAAGAAGATCGGATCAAACGAAGGACCGGTGAGGAACAGTTTCAAGAACAGTGAGTCTGGTAAGATTGTTCTTACCATTGACAATGTCTCCAGCAAGAAGAAGAAGAGAGTTCTGTACAGGTACAAGACCAAGACGGAATCCTCTTGCTGATGTAGAGGCTTTTCAGCATATCATTTAAGCAGTCTCTGGATATAATATTCTTTTGCAACAATTAAAAAGTTTGGTGTTATTATTATTATTATTTTGGAGTGATACGTAACGTGAGAAAGTGATACTGCCATTGTTTCATTGAAATTCAATCTTTTGCTTGTTGTGTTATGAGTTTTTTTCTCTTCCGTTTCTATTTGATTTATTTATTTTTGGATTAAAATTGTATGAATAAATAAATATGTTCAACTGAGTATATGGGCTGATTGTTAAAGTAATATAAATGGGCAATGGGCCGGGCTGATGGTTAAGTAATATAAATGTCCCATGGGCTGAATAACTGTAAAATGGGATATGTGTACGAATGATTATCGAACGGCCGACCACTACCCGCCATCGTATGTATATTTAATTTTATATAACTTGGTTTTGGTCACAAATAAGTTTACACTTTACACTTCAGAGTAATTTAACTTATGTCATCGCTCTGATCCATTGTGAAATTTTCAACGGTGAGGATCATTATAGACATAGTAATACTTATGGACATGTTTTTTCTTTACGGAATGTTTATATTGTTTTCCTCATTTTTGCAGTGCCGGTCTACTAATTTTTGGTATTCTAGGCAAAAAAATTTTTTGATGTCTTTATATTTTATAATATTATAAATTAAATATTAATTACTTTTTTAAAAAATCTAATTTCATAAACGATCTATTATAACAAAAAAATCTAATATTAGAATATAGTCATTTTTGTATTTTTTACCGCAAAATTATTCGTCAAACTCATATAGTCAAGATATTTAACCATATTTATATTGATTGATAGCAAAACTAACATATTCAAATCTCTTGTAACATGGTAGATTGCAAATATTTCTTTATAAGTTTCGGTTTTGAAAATCTTATTTCTACGGTAACAACTAAAACCAGAATTATCAACAACATGCAATAAGCGACGAATAATAATTTTTCATTCCTTTCGAAATATCAACTACTTCAATAGGCTTACCCACTTTATTTGATAAAACATTTCAAAAATGAAAAAAATTGAATGTCAAAAGTTTTTTTTCTTAACTAATGTACCTTTTTCTTAATTATTAATTATAAATATAAAATTAATAATAAAAAAAAATCAGGACTTGCATGGTTGATGTTTCTTGGATAACTAAAGAGGATGCATAAGATTATTTGGAGTATAACAATAAAATATATTGATATGCTTTTGTTTCTTAACAGTGAAACGATTATGATATGTTTTGGATGTCGTGACAAATTCCAGAGACAAGAAATTAGACAGTTGTTAAAGTATATGTGGCGTAGCCAGAACATCCAAAAGATCGAGAAATGGTTTAACAATTAGCATTTAGCAACCTTCACCATCTTTTGCAGGACCAGCAAACAATACATGAACTGAGAAACAGCAAAAATAAATGAAATTTGGATGGGAAAGTATAATTACTCTATCCAAAGTTAAATCATCATCTTTATTTTTGGGATCACTGCTTGTATTTTTTAGAAACATTGCTTCAAAAAAATATAAACACGTTACAGGAGAATAGGAATAAGATAGCAAATAGAACACGAAAGTCACTTCTAATTATAAATTCTCCTTACCACTTCTGAACAGTACTTATATGGATATGTTGTTTCAATGGTTTTCAACCTCTCTACGTTCTCTCTAATATCAGTTTTTTTTATAAGTGTTTCACTATCAGAGATAAAGATGACTAGACGCACTGATCCTTTTTTCGTGTATATTAATTATTTTAATTGAAAATATTGTAACTTGTGACAGACTTGCACTTCTCCTCCTAATCTCCCTCGTCAAACATACGTATTTTGCTTTCTTACGGCAAAACAAACATCTCGCTATAACAAAATGCGATTGATCATTTTTCTGCTGGAATTTAATTTTAATCTCTTTATAAAATAAGGTTTCTAATACATATATTTTGTGCTAATATTCCAAGAGAATTGTTGTGTGAAAGATTTCTAAACATTTTTTGCATTATTATAATGAATGGACATCTAATTTTGCTTCTCTCTAAGTTATAAACTAAAGTCTTAAGCATCCGAGTAACAGAAGAATTAATATGCTATATCAACATTCTTATAATATTTGCATTGGTGATTTAATTAAAAGAAAATAAAAAAATAAAAAAAAAGAAATTTTTGTTTTTTTTTTGTCAACAAAATTTTTAGTTTAAAAAGTTTTAATAAAAAGAGATTTTAAAGACTATATCGAGATACTTTATGTCATGTGTCTGGTTAAGTATTTATCAGCTTATTACTGCTATCATTAATAAGAAGTCACTTTTAATTCCTTTTTTTCCTTTCTTTATCTGCGGCTCTAATGATAATACTTGGGTCAACCATATGAAAGTCAAACCAGCCGCTCAAGTGTATCCTTCATGATATATTTTAGTCAATAAGACTATATGCATCCATGATTTTTTTAGAGTATCCACTCATCTATACAAAAAATCATATTTTTGATTGAGATATCTCTATATAGAAATTTTAGAGACATATCATTGATCTTGATGCTTTAATTCTCATATATATACACGTATTCAATGTCTATCTTTTGTTTATGAAAAAATCATACACAATTTATCTTACAGAATTTTTATTTGTTATTTTAACATTGAAACAGTATTTATCAAGAATTTGATTTATCTAGTAATGTCGTTTACTGTCAATCACAATTAATTAGAAAAACAAAATTATATCTGTTCTTAGCGATTCTTAACCGATTCATAGGATCGTAAATGACTAACTCCAGTGTTATATGTGAGTTTCACCCAAAACTTTGACATTACTAATTCTATCGAAGCAGTGTAAGCGCTAAACTTTCACTTAAAGTCTGCCTATATAGCAATAACAATTTCATTTTTTAATTTCCTCTATTAGTTACTTCCTAGACATATATACGTCGCCTTTTGATTTTGAAATATAGTATCATTAGAACAAATACAGGCTTTAAAATCGTTAATAAGATATGTGACAAAAAAAATCCGTTAGTGATATCTTTTTTAAAACAAAAAACAAAACTCCACGTTAATGAGATCTTTTTTGTCTTAGTCAGATGTTCATGCTATATTTTACTTTTTTAAAACATCGTTAGTGATATCTTTAATTTTACAAGGGTTATAAACAATTTTCTTTGAATTTTAAACATAATTAAATTCTAGAACATATTGCTATCATCACACAAAATCAAGATCTTCGGGACAACTTGAACTCACATTTCGACTTTTCTTGGTCAAACATTTTGGCGTCATGCATGGTCTTCTTTATCATTATAAATACCTTTAAAAGCCTTAATGCCATCCATAAACACACAATAATTTGTTATATTTTTATTTCATCGCTCAATCTCTAAAATGAAACACTCAAGAACAACATTGCTTGCTGTTATCTTTTTTGTTGTCATCATATGGGAATCAAACTCAACACTGGCATATTCCGAGACTTTCACACAATGCCTAACCACAAACTCCGACCCTAAATATCCCATTTCCCCCGCCGTGTTCTACGCCGGAAACAGCTCTTACTCCTCTGTACTAGAAGCCAACATCCGTAACCTCCGCTTCAACACCTCCACAACTCCAAAACCCTTCCTCATAATCGCCGCAACACACGAGTCACACGTTCAAGCCGCGGTTACTTGTGGCAAGCGCCACAACCTTCAGATGAAAATCAGAAGTGGCGGCCACGACTACGACGGCTTGTCCTACGTTTCGTATTCTCCCAATCCATTCTTCGTCCTCGACATGTTTAATCTCCGGTCGGTTGATGTTGACCTAGCGAGTAAAACCGCGTGGGTCCAAAGCGGTGCCATTCTCGGCGAGGTTTATTACTATATATGGGAGAAGAGCAAAACTCTAGCTTATCCGGCCGGAATTTGTCCGACGGTTGGTGTCGGCGGCCATATTAGCGGCGGAGGGTACGGTAACATGATGAGGAAGTATGGTCTCACCGTCGATAATACTATCGACGCAAGAATGGTCGATGTCAATGGTATAATCAATATCTCTAGCTTCCCTGATATATGCCCTAATTATATTTTATAGTATTACTCAATGTCCTAAAATCAATCAAATTCATCCAGACACAGTTATTTTATTTAGTTAACATAATTAACTGATTATTCAGTTTAGACAATCACCTAAACAGTTTAAACGTTAGAAGTAATATATTTGTTTTTGGGAATGTTTTTGATTTATTTACCTGAACATGTATATTACAATTTTTAAAATTTTGTTCACAATATCTCCATTTTATATTAAAAATTTTCAGGAAAAATTTTGGATAGAAAATTGATGGGAGAGGATCTCTTCTGGGCAATCAACGGAGGAGGAGGAGGAAGCTTCGGCGTCGTTTTGGGGTACAAAATAAACCTCGTCGAAGTCCCCGAAAACGTGACCGTTTTCAGAGTCTCCCGGACGTTGGAGCAAAACGCGACGGAGATCGTTCACCGGTGGCAACAAGTCGCGCCGGAGCTTCCCGACGAGCTCTTCATAAGAATAGTCATCAACGTCGTAAACGGCACCGTTTCTTCTCAAAAGACCGTGAGGGCAACTTTCGTAGCTATGTTCCTCGGAGACGCATCGACGCTTCTGTCGATATTAAACCGGAGATTACCAGAATTGGGTCTGGTCCGATCTGACTGTACCGAGACGAGCTGGATCCAATCGGTGCTTTTCTGGACGAATATACGAGTGGGTACGTCGGAGACAGCCTTGCTCCAGAGGAATCAGACCGTGAATTATCTCAAGAGGAAATCGGATTACGTCCGTGAACCGATTTCAAGAACCGGTTTAGAATCGATTTGGAAGAAGATGATCGAGCTTGAAATTCCGACTATGGCTTTCAATCCATACGGCGGCATGATGGCGAAGATTTCGACGACGGCGACTCCGTTCCCATACAGAGCAGGGAATCTCTGGAAGATTCAGTACGGTGCGAATTGGAGAGAAGATAGATTAACGAACCGGTATATGGAACTGACGAGGAAGTTGTACCAATTCATGACACCTTTCGTTTCCAAGAATCCGAGACAGTCGTTTTTTAATTATCGCGATGTTGATTTGGGAATTAATTCTCACGACGGGATAGTCAGGAGCTATGTCGAAGGTCAACGTTACGGGAAGAAATACTTCGCCGGCAATTTCGAGAGGTTGGTGAAGATCAAGACGAGAGTTGATAGTGGTAACTTCTTCAGGAACGAACAGAGTATTGCTGTGAAACCATAGTTCAATATGTGATTAGTGAAATTGCTGTTGTGTAATTTTATGTAATTACCTATTCTTAGAACTTCTATCTAAAGATCTCACACTTTATTCATGTGTTCTCAGGCGCATAGGCCATTTTACTAATCCCATTATATTTATATGCGAAGTTGAAAGATTGTGGGCTTATGGTAATGCAAGTTTTGAGCTAGTGCAAATGACTTTGTATGGCCTCCAAATGAATCAACGTGACATCTCAGCGGTGCATCTGGTCTATGCGGAATTGATTGATTTCCCGAGATATATTGCGTTTGTATATGCGAGCTATACTAATAATATCAAACGGACTACTTTGTTGGCTATGTTCTATGACAGATATGTTCTCGTCTCTAAGCACTTCTAGGTCATATATATTGGTTATTTAAGTAAATGTTGGTAACATTTTGATTAATCAATAAAAAATAATTTATAATCTAATAATATGTGTTTTATGTAGCTAGAATAGTAATTATTTATGTCTAGAATTATAAGTATTCAATCTTTGATTTAATAACACTCTTAAAATAGAGTATGCAGCGCACCCTGACAAAAGTGATCAAATATTTAAGGAAATAAAACCCAAAAACGGAAGACTATTTTGTTTTTTTTTGTTTTTTTTTAATGATACTAATATAGAACAAATTCTTCAAAATCTGAAACTTATGAAAATGTATATAACTAACATTCAGTAAATAGACCGGATAAGGAGCTTATAATTAAGAATATATAAAACAGTTAGGAAAGAAATCACCGTATTAAGCATAATGAATCTCAATATTGAGTAATTGACTAATTTACAAAGATATCAATCTAAGTAAAAGATATACATGTACAAGAATAGCCGATTCTCTATTCATGCCAAATTAATAAATCTATAAGAAATGCAAATCGGCCCTAAACGAATCTTGCAAACCATATTCAACAAAAGAGGGTGATAACAAGAAACAGAGAGAATGAAGTCTCTAACAATCCACACCCTAATCATCACTATTTTTTTCTTTACAATCCCAAGATTATTCGCATCACCACCAACACTCGAAGACGTTTTCACACAATGCATCACATATTTTCAACCCTCAAATCCAAATTCCCCAATTCAAAACTTCACATATACTCAACAAAACCCTAATTTCCTCAAAATCCTCAACAATTACGTCCGTAACCTCCGTTACTTCGATAACACGACACGTAAACCCGTCGCGATCGTAGCCGCCGCAGACGTCACTCACATCCAGGCCACGATCAACTGCGCCCAAAAACTCAGCCTTCAGCTCCTGATCCGCAGTGGAGGCCACGACTATGATGGAATGTCATATTTATCAACAGTCGAATTCGTCGTCCTAGACATGTTCAACCTACGGTCTATCGAGTTTGATCCTAAACTCGACACCGCGTGGGTCCAATCCGGTGCTATACTTGGAGAGATCTACTACGGAATTGCCAACAAGAGCAACGATCTCCTTGGGTTTCCTGCCGGAATCTGCCCCGGTTTAGGCGCTGGTGGACATTTTAGCGGTGGCGGTTACGGAAACATGATGAGAAAATACGGTTTATCGATCGATAACATTATTGACGCTAAGATCGTTGATGCTAACGGAAGAGTCTTGGATCGGAGCTCGATGGGAGAAGATCTTTTCTGGGCCTTACGTGGCGGTGGAGCCGCTAGTTTCTGTGTTGTCGTAGCCTGGAAGATTAAGCTTGTTCCAGTGCCAGGGAAGGTCACAGTCTTTAACGTCGAAACTGTCGGAAACAGAGGAGGCGTGAACACCACGGAACTTGTAGTGAAATGGCAAGAGATCGCAGACAAGATCGACGACAATCTGTTCATAAGATTAACTTTAAGCACAAGCAACAAAACTGTGAAGGCTTCTTTCATGGGAATGTTCCTCGGAGATTCGACGAAGCTTCTAGAAATCATGAACGCGGAATTCCCGGAGCTTGGTCTGAACAAAACAGAGTGTATAGAAATGAAATGGATCGAATCGGTTCTGTTCTGGCTCAGTATCCCACCCGGTACAGCACCAACATCGGTTATGCTAAACCGGATCCCTCAAAAGCAAATCTACCTCAAGAGGAAATCTGATTACGTCCAAAAACCGATATCAAGAACCGGTTTGGATGCGATATTCAAGGTTCTATTAGAGAACGAGAACGTGACAATGGCTTGGAACCCGTACGGAGGGAGGATGAGTGAGATTCCATCGACGGAGACAGCGTTCCCGCACCGAGCAGGGAACATTTTCAAGATTCAGTACGCAGCAAACTGGTTCGTGCCAGGGGATGCAGTGGCTAACGCATGCTTGAGCCAGACGGAAAGAGTGTTCGAGGCAATGAGCCCGTACGTGTCAAAGAATCCAAGAGAGGCGTTTTTGAACTATAGAGACGTTGACATTGGAACGAGCTTGAACTCGACGTACGAGGAAGGTAAACTGTATGGGGTGAAGTATTTTAAGAATAACTTCGAGAGATTGGTTAAGGTCAAGAGCAGAGTTGATCCGGATAACTTTTTCCGGTACGAGCAGAGCATTCCAGTGCTCTCCAGGCTCCAGCCACTAAAAGAGACCTAGAGACACCCTCTTGCTTCAAAATTTATATTTTAATAGTAAAATAAAATAAATAACTTAATGGTTTGATTTAAAAGGGAAGAGCTTGGGCTCTCTAATTTTATCGGATTCAGAACTAAAACTTATATATATATATATATACTAAAACTTATATATATATATATATGTTTTAGACGATGAGGAATATAATATTTTTCCTGTATATTTACTTTCGAAATAGATATGTATCTCATTTTTTTCTCTCCAGAAAAGAAATATGTTAAAATTTTCAAAACTATCTATCACTTAATCGGATCATGCATTATGTTACTGAAAATAAGAATCACAAATGAGTGATAAAGGAAAAGATCACAAACTTAAACTCGGCCCTCCTCTCTTCTCCAGAGTGTTTTTGTCTTCTCTCCGGTGTGCTTTCTTCCTTTGTGCTATAAGAATCTTCGTTTTTCAGGCGGGAGTGGCTTCTTCTTCTTAGTCGCTTGGGTTTCGTGTCTCTGGTTTAATCCGGTTTTTTGGCTTTTTGGTTTGGTTTTCGTTTAGCCGGGCCTTTCTGGGTTTTGTGAGTTATATTTTTTTTAAAGTTTTTAAGTTTCTGTTTTTCTTGTAAAAACCCTTTAAAAAAAAGACTTGCACAATACACAGATCTGATCATATATATTTTTCTTTGACGGGTCCTAAGTCCTAATTTACAAAAAAAATCGTCGATCCGTACTGCATCTCGCATAAATTATATATATATATATATTAACAGCACCGATCTAATAAATTTTGATGCCTTATGTCAAATTTGTTTTTATGCTTTAATAATTTATAAATATTTTTAAAAAAAAATTTTAATACCTTTTGATGCCTATAAAAAAACAAAAGTTTGTATTGTTCTATAAAAAACAAAAGTATGTACTGCTCTAGGTCCAAACTTTGGTAAATTTGTATTGTTTAGATCCAAACTTTGGTTGTTTGGCCTCTACGGTTGTATATATATTCGTTAACTTTTATTATAATCTTTAGTATGTCAATGCAAACAAGAAAAATATAAAAGTCAAATATTCAGATAGTGACATGTTACTTATCGGCTATAGTGGACCTGAGTGCTGATAAATAGAAATTCAATATGTAAAAATCCAAGTCAAATATGATTGGTCTACTATGAGATTTAATCGGTGGGAAACAACTTTAGCTGGCAAGAAAACGTGAAATTAAAATTTAAATGTATGTGTGAGTGTATAATGTTATATATTATTAGAGCAAATACGAACTTTGGATCTGCTCTATATATAATACACACACACGCTTTCAAGAATATAATCGAAACTCCCAGACTGCAAAAAAATGGAAAAATTAGTCGTTCTTTCTCTGCTGCTACTGATCTCAAGCTCAGTTGCCACTTCACAATCCGTGACATATCCGGTGGCTTTCCTCCGATGTCTGGAAAGACAGCCGACGGATCCAGCGAGTCCAAACTCTGCCGTGGCCTACATCCCAACAAACTCCTCCTTCACCACCGTACTCCGCAGCCGCATACCTAACCTCCGTTTCGACAAACCCACAATCCCAAAACCGCTCGCCATTGTCGCTGCCGCCACGTGGACACACATTCAAGCGGCGCTTGGATGCGCCCGCGAACTCTCTCTTCAGGTTAGGATCCGAAGCGGTGGCCACGACTTCGAAGGACTCTCTTACACGTCAACCTTCCCTTTCTTCGTCCTCGACATGTTTAATTTCAGATCCGTCGACGTAAATCTCACCGATAGGACGGCTTGGGTCGATTCCGGCACTACGACGGGAGAGCTTTATTACCGAATCGCTGAGAAGAGCAACGTCCTGGGATTCCCGGCGGGTTTATGTACAACATTGGGCGTTGGTGGACATTTTAGCGGAGGAGGATACGGAACGATGATGAGAAAGTATGGATTGTCCGTGGATAACGTTGTCGGCTCCGGGATCGTTGATTCCAACGGGAATATATTCACCGATCGGGTTTCAATGGGCGAAGACCGTTTCTGGGCGATTCGAGGAGGTGGAGCCGCGAGTTTCGGCGTCGTGCTAGGATACAAAATCCGGCTTGTTCCTGTGCCGGAGAAAGTTACGGTTTTTAGTGTCGGAAAAACCGTCGGAGAAGGAGCCGTCGATCTTATAATGAAGTGGCAGAGTTTCGCTCACAGTACAGATCGAAATTTGTTCGTGAAGCTGACGTTGACTTTGGTCAACGGTACAAAGCCTGGTGAAAAGATGGTTTTAGCCTCTTTCATCGGGATGTATTTAGGCCGGTCAGATAAGATGTTGAACGTGATGAAACGGGACTTCCCGGAATTGAAGCTCAAGAAAAGCGACTGTACTGAAATGAGATGGATCGATTCGGTCGTGTTCTGGGCCGGTTATCCACTCGGTACACCGATTTCCGTACTACTAAACCGGACCGTGACGAATAAGGCGTTTCATAAACGAAAATCGGACTATGTGAAACGTCCGATTTCGAGAACCGGTCTCGGTTTAATACTCAAGAAATTGGTGGAGGTTGAGAAAGTGAAAATGTATTTCAGTCCTTACGGAGGAAGAATGGGTGAGATCCCGAGTTCGAGGACACCGTTCCCACACAGAGCAGGCAATTTGTACAAGATCGAGTATCTCATAAGTTGGTCGGAAGCTGGAGATGACGTGGAGAATAATTATTTGGCACGTGCGAGAGAGATGTACGGATTCATGAGCCCGTACGTGTCAAAAAATCCGAGGGAAGCGTTTTTTAATTACCGCGATCTTGACATAGGGTCAAGCGTGAATTCCACGTACGAGGAAGGTAAGATCTATGGAGTTAAATATTTCAAAGACAATTTCGAGAGGTTAGTTGATATTAAATCATCGATCGATGCTGAAAACTTTTGGAAGAACGAACAAGGTATTCCGGTTCGAAGATAATAAGTAGGACACGAGTGTTGTGACTTGTGACATGTATTTAAGTTTTTCAGCAAATAAAGCAATAAACCTGAAGCTCTATGGTCCGATATATTGTTATGAACACCATACCTACCCTCGTGGTGATTGCAGCGATAATCAAATTATAAAATTATTCGGTTTATGTGATATGTTCCTTCATACAAATGCACAAGAAAACTATCAGCTAGATTATTAAGATTTTTTTCAAGCTTGTTTATTAAGTAACATCCTATTAAAGTGATCCAATATAGTAATATCCCTTTCTCTTTTTGTAAAGGACTATGCCAAAAGCTAGCCAAAAGAACAAATGATTGATCGATAAACATTCATTAGCAAATTTTTTTTTGGGGGCGAAAAGCACCCATTAGCAATATTGCTCCCTTCAATGGTATTTGTTTGTTTTACGTGAGTTAGTAATTTTAACCAATTGTAATTAGTAACTGTTTCTACTTACGAATTTTTTGTCACATGCATGAAAGATGTCTACATTTGTTGACCAAGACATTCAACGCTTCTCTCTGTATTAACGGGCAACGCGGGATTTAAGCAAGACTTGCACGATACACATATACTTTGACGGATCTGTTTATAAGCAAAAATATGATTGGATTACATATTCTTTGACGGATCCTATATAGTTTTATTAAGAAAAAAAATACTCCATCTGATCTACATCACACATAGGTTACAAATATAGCTATAAACCGCCAAAATCTTTCATATGACATCTACGTAGATTATGAGTTATGACACGTTATTGGCTATCCCATAGTAATTATAAATACAATAACAATATGTATAAGTTAAAGTCATTTATATTTAGTCCACTATATTAAATCCGGACACAAACACCTTTAGCTGTAAAAGAACGTGAAAAACAAATTGCATATTCTTGAAAAAGAAACTATACTATTTTGGTAAAAGCAATACAAGATGTTGATAGTGGTAACAAAGATTTGGAATTAAAAAGTAATGATATGTAAAAAGGATCATTCATTTCACGATTTCAATCCACAAAAACTTATACCAATCTCTGCAATTTTTATTAACATTTTAATAGTTAGTATATAGTTTACAAATTATATATCATCATTGGGGTGTAATTCACAGTCCAATAATTTACGTCCAATGGTTCATGATTTAGAAATTTATAAACAAAGTAAAAAACATAATCGAAATAGAAAGATATATGAAAAACTTGAGCCGCGAACTCAAATTACGATCAAATCTGCACTAAAATGAGATGGATCAATTCGGTCTAATTCTGAGTCGGTTATCCGATCGGTACACCGACTTCCGTACTATTGAACACGACAGTCGCAATGCATGAAACGTAAATCGGACTATGTGAAGTGTCAGATTTCAAGATCGGTCTCGGTCTAATACTCAATAAATAGGTAAAGAATGAGAAAATTGAAATGAACTGGAACCCGTACAGAGGAAGAATGGGTGAGATCCCGAGTTCGAAGCAGGAGTGAGAGGAGAATGGCATGTGCCCCACACTATATATTTTATTTTTTCTTGAAAAATTAGTATTAAGTTTATATTAGTGCTTTTAATGTTAATATTTGTTACTATATGTATTTTATATTATACAAGTTTGCTCCATACTATATAAGGATTATTTGTCACGTGCAAGAGAGATGTGCGGATTCATGACGCCCTTCGTGTCTAGTAATCCAAGGGAGGCGTTTTTTAATGACCGTGATCTCGATATAGGGTCAGGTGTTACTTCCACCACATACGAGCAAGGTCAAAATTTATGGGGCTAAATATTTCCAAGACAATTTCGAGAGGTTAGTGAATATTAAATCCACCTTTGATGAGATTAACTTGTGGAGGAACGAACAAAGTATTCCGCTTCGAATTTAATAAGTACGACATTAGAGTTGTGATTTGTGACATGTATTTAAGTGTTTCAGCAAATAAAGCAAAAAATATGTATTAATATTTGGTTTGATAAATCGTTGTGACTGAAATGTGAATTAGTACAAGTGTATTCTTTTCCGTTCTTTTCTAACCTAGGTACATTGCTAATGAAATAGTTATATTGCATATAGTGTAAAAAAAACATGGATCGTTACATTCACGTATCAAATGATTTTGAATGGAAAGCTCATAATTCATATTCACACATATATCATTAGTGTATTTCATGCACACATTTTTTTTATTCATATATTGATGATCATAAAATTTCAGGATTTGGAAAATTTATTCTTGATTAATTATATTTATATATTGCAGTGGCTTCCCTAATCTTCATCCAATAGGCACCTTAAATTAACCGGTTATTTGCTTCCCCAAGCTATGGTGTACTTTTTTTGGCGAGAACATAATTCTAGACTTCATACCAATGCTACTGGACCATATGAGCAGCTTGCACGGGATATTCATACCATAGTCAAGGCCATGCTCGTTTCGCTTACTCCCTCTAATAACTCTGACTCTCTCTCTTTATTGGAGTCATGGTTCGGACTACAGACGCAGGATCACCATTTTTTCACTTTTCTCCTATCCATTTCGGTTGTACACTTTTATCTTACTCGATTTTTTCCTCACGGGTTTTTTCCGAATAAGAATTTTAATGAAGCAGCTGGTTTTCATTCTCTTCTCTTTTTTACCCTTTCTCCTTCCTTTTTGTTGTGATGGCCCTCTCTCCCCTTTCTTGATTCGTCTATTCTAGACCTATTGAATAAGGTTTGGAACAAAGGACTCTCATCACATCACTTATTCCTATTTTTCATATTATTCCACATATAATGTGATTTTTGGTATTAATGATATTTACCCTTTAAACCAAAAAAATTTATATTAATTTTTTTCTTGGTATCCTACCATTTTTTTCTTCAAATACATTCAACTTTAACTTCGTATGCATTTACTTTTCTTAATATTGCTATTTTTTAAGGATTTCCGGACAAAGTTTATTGATTATAATTGATACCCTACATTTTAATTGGCCAGATATATGTTGTAATATATTACGTCAAAATTGTAATTGGATTTGACGTAATTAAACTTACCATAATGAAAATTGGCATTATTTGACCAATATTAAAGTAATCGTACTTTCGCACGAAGCCAAAAATTTCATTTGACCAAGATTTGAATAGTTTGCAATACTATTAGTGCACTTCCAAATTTTCGATCGGAAATCGATGGGAAAGGATCTCTTCTGGGCGATTCGAGGCGGAAGCTTCGGCGTTCTTTTGGCTTTCAAAATGAAACTCGTGGAGGTTCCCAAAACCGTCACCGTCTTCAGGGTAGATAAATTGGTTGACCAAAATGCACTCGACATGGTCCATAAATGACAATTCGTCGCTCCAAGAACCGACCCGGGTTTGTTCATGAGAGTTTTGTTATCCTCTCCGACGCAGAACAAAACGCAAATAGTAAACGCTAAATTAAGAGCTTTCTATTTGGGAAACGCCAACGACGTTGTTCCTGTAGGAGCTATAAAATCGGATAAAAAAATACGATTTAATAATTTGTAATATAAGGAGAAATTAATTTGTAAAAACAAGATTTATAAAACGATTTTTATGAAATCCAGAAAGGAGGCGAGATGTCTTTTTCCTTAACTCAATAAAGCGCCCGTAGTGTGACGGTTTTAATACGCCTTTTGAATCCCATGATACAACCTTTTATAAACCGATTCGCAACACTCGAATTCGGAATCTGCGAACACTGTATCTACGAAATACTCAAGAACAAGAATCATTTCTGAAAGATAGAAACGAATATGAGAGAGAGATGAACCTTTTTCTGTGAATTTAGAGAAAGCAAAGAGTTTTAGGGTTTTCGAGAATATAGAATTGCTCAGGATATTCGGGATGCCCAGAATGATTGTTTTAGCTCTCTATTTATAGGGAAGAAGTGATTAGGGAGTTTTCGAGATAAAAATCTCGACTTTCAGCGAAATCCATAAAATTCCGCAAGCGGTTATAACCGTTTTGACTGGAATATTCGCGGATAACGATGAGATTTTGAACCCGATCGATCGATCCAAAATCAGATCGATCGATCCTGTAAGCGATCGGTCGATCCGGAATGTACCGGTCGATCTTGGAATTTCACGTAAAACGAGATCGATCGATCTAGTTTAGATCGGTTGATCCTAGAAACTCACACAAGGATTGGTCGATCTCACTTTCAGTCGCCAAAAAATAGGACTCCTCGACGACGAGACATTCCCAAAGCCAGAGCACGAGCACGAGCACGAGCGAGCGGTGGTGGTGGTGGTGGTACGCGCGTGTGGATCCCTTGGTTCTCCCCATAAACCACTTTGTAGCTTAGTGACTTTGTTCCATATATATGCAAGTGGAAAAAGTTCCTCCTAAGCAATGTGGGCTTTCTTAAGTTCCACTTATTTCCTAATGGGTCTAATTTCTAAGTTCATTTCATATTCACATTATCAACATGTTTTAAGCCCAATGTGCTTAATAGCATTTTGGTCCAACAGTTCCAATGTTGGCGAAGGAGTTCCCGTGAATTGGGTTTGAAGAAAGATGATTGTAAGGAGATGACATGGATCCAATCACTTTCGTTAATGTTTCTTCATGAAACTTGGAATAATTGTTATAGATATATGTCCTGCACATATTGTCATACTACACGTTTTGCCAAACGTTAATTATGTATCGAACCTCGGATACTCACCGATCTAGTTGAAAGCAAACTGAAAAAAACATTAGTCAACACAATAATAGCAAAATAAGTCTCTTTATGCATCCAGAAACCAAACACTTCCGGCTTCAACATTAATCAGACAACTCCAAGATTAAGGATCCTATGTTTAAAGAGGTTGGCCACTTATCCACCTCTCGAACAAGATTGAGCTCTCCATTGGTTTATACTCTAGCGTGTGCCCGCCTCCCTATATGAACCATTAACCAATTAAGAAATCTGATGTAGAAAATAAAAGCTTTGCATGAAAATTTGGGATCAAAGAGTTACTTTCACAGTGGCAAATGTCATCTTATTAGCATAAGTCTTGGTGTATCTGGAAATAAAAAGGTTAATACAAAATGAATTAAGAGAAACCAACAAAACAAAAGAAAAAGTAAATGGGTGTATATATACCCAGCGACTTGATCTTGTATCATCCATGGCCTCCATTTCTCCATAATGGAAAAGTTTAGAGACCTTATCCAGTCTTGAGTTCCAACGAAAGGGATTGTCATATCATGATCACCACTGTTCACCAGAAACAATTAATAAATGAAGCAAAGCTTGTGAAGAAGATGTAAAATATTTTGGGTACCTGAGGATGAGAGATCGATAGCCTTTGATGCTGTTATTCATATGGTATGGTATGCTGCTTTTAATGTCTTTATTGCACTGCACATTCCAGTTACATCGGTCCCATTTCCCTGTAGTCCCCTGAAATTATAGAATTTGATCATCAGATTTAACCAATGATCAATGATACTAAACAAGTTGTCATTATATATATTACCTTCACCACTTTTAGTGCTCTACGTACGCTCTCGTTATTAGCCCAGTATTCAGATAGCGAATACCGATTCGTCTGCAAAAAAAAACAGAACAACCTTGTTCAATACTCTTCTCTAGTAGTTTGTGTTAGTGGCTAGCCATTTGATCCAAAGATAACCAAGAAGCTTACATAGCAATCAGGAGATGTTTTGTCACAATTTGATTGTAGGATAAGTTCTTCATATATTCTAGAAACACACTGTAAATAAATCCACAAAATTCTAAGTTAGTGATTTACCATTGAATCCCAATTCTTGCAACTAACTAAACTCCCAAATATCTGTATACCTTCTTGAAGTCTTTAACTAGTTTCAAGCATTCTGTGTTTTGAGGATCCACATTAAAATAACTTCCTCCACAGCTTTTCTTCATCGACTACAACGGAAGAGTTTTGAAATGGTCATCAACCACTTCATCGTGGTGACAAGAGACAAAAGGTTTTTCTAGATTCTGAATTAGTACCTCATAGAGTTCATCAGAGATGAGTGCCATTCCGTGAGCAAATGGAATGCGAGAGTTTATATCAAGATCAGAGTTTGTGACAGGGTTTCCAAGCATATAGCCCTGTTGTTGGAAAGCGTAGAGAGGGAGAAAACGACTCTTTAAAATTCTTAATGCTTGAAAAAGTATACAGAAATAATGTAAGAAACAAGCAAATACTGATGGAAACCTGGAGATTTATTTGAGGTTTGCAGCATATATAATTTCCTGTGATAAATTGGTAAATTAACGGAATCAAGAAAGGATAGTTCAAAGAAAAGGGTTTGCAAAAAAACTTACCATTTGAGATTTCTTGAACGATGGCCGGAATCACCTTACCGGAATAAGAGTTTCCAGTGACGTAGAAGGGATTGGAGAAATATTCAGGATGGTTTTCTAGCCACTGCATAACAATCACCAACAACAATAACAAAAACTCCAAAAAGTCTATGCATAAAGATAGTTTCTTTAACGCACATTTTTGAGTTTTTCCTTTACCTTACGAAGAAACTCGTCGACCCGCTTAGCTGATCCTGTGTCACTTGGTATATCAGCAAGGGGATTTCTTGAGTAGGAGAAGCCTGTCCCAACAGGCTGGTCCAAATAGATTACATTCGCCACCTGAAAGTAAGCATTCATTCTAAACTTAAAAGATTTCATTCTGTATAAAACAGATCGTTTACATCATATATGTAACCAACTAAACAGGATATGTACATTGTAATAGTTATACCTTAGTCCATGAATATGTAGTAGAAACCAAAGAGGGGATACTTCCATTGTAGGCCTCAACCTTGAAAGCAAGAGGCCCTGATTTGTTTCCAATTCAAACAAGTCATTGAAAACTCTGAGAGACAAATAAGAATGAGTTAAAAGAAGATTATTTTTACCGTTCTCGTAAACAAGGCCAGAGAAAGAAGAGCAACCAGGTCCTCCAGTTAACCAGACAAGAAGAGGGTCTTCTTCAGGGTTCCTCTCAGATTTTATGAAGTAGTAGAACATTTGATCTTCCTCTGCCTCACCAACACCAATGTACCTGAAACGACATTAACTCCAAAACTCTGAACACAGATTCATTTACAATGCAACTAATATAGAGAATAAGTTGAATGAAGCGGAACAGAACCCGGTTTCAAGCTCAAAAGGAAGAGCGCCTTCAAAGCCAGGAAGATATTTGATGATAGAGCTTGCATCAGCATGCTGAATCAACACTAGCAGAAGTTGTGGCAGCAGCATCTTCAGTATCCAAGAATCCATTTTTAGAGTGTTTGAGTGTTATGACAATATATATTTATACTCAAAAACAGAGGCGTTGACCCCCAAAAAAAAAGAAGAAGATGGAAGCTTTTTCGGTTTAACCATATAAACTGGTCGCTGCCATATATCTAAGCCTGCTAATTTCAGGTTAGTCTCTAACCGAGTAGGTCAGGGTTTTAAGGTTTTTTTCTCCTTCAATAAAAAGTTGGGCACGTGAGAATGCACGTGGAAAGACAGGACATTGTCGCGTATAGTGCGTTGCAGCGGGTCCAAGATAAATTAATTTTTCAACTATTTGGCGTTGCCTAAGAAGTAAGAACCCAGAGCGGACCCACCTTTCGAACCGGTTCAGCATTTTGAATCAACACAAGTGTTGACTTTTTGAGTTATTGATGCTACTATACTTTTTTTTTTGTCAACATAGCCTAGTGGCTTTAATATCCCTCGTAATACTGAGGGGTGTTGGGTTCGAACCCCAGACTTGTGTCATGAATTTCAGAGGTGATCACCATTGTGCCACATGATTCCGACATGATGCTACTATACTTAAAACTGGAAGTGTTGAGTGTTGACCGGTTAGTCTGTCTCGGGTAGGTTTTTTTTTTTTTTTAACTGCATATCATAATGATTTTTACAATTATGATAAAAATGTCACTCCCACTTACCACCAAACCAGGATCACTTTCGCAATTTTATTGGATAGGTTAAGCATCTATGTATAAGTTTTAAATAAGCATATTACTTTAAGACTTAGAATGAAAGGGTGCATTCTTTTATACAACTAGAGTAACCCACTAGTCTAAAGTTTAAAAACTACAAGGTGGTCATATTTAATCTTAGTTGAAATCATACGTTGGTTTCAATTTGTTTCATCTACTCCATGATACCATATACCGGAAAATCAAAACCAAATCAAACTGAACCACACCTGGACATAAAATCGAACACTGATCTAATAACAAAAAGAAAAAAGTAAATACACTTCCGTAATATAACATATAACACATTACACACTCTTAAACTAGAATCCAAGACGGAAAAAGACAAGTTATAGAACAAATATAATGAAAACCAAATTACACAGAAGCGCCATATGATGTATAACTTCGACTCAGTTCCTGTCTGTACCGTGCAAAGCTAGGAGAAGAGCAATGCAAATAAAGGCAGTCTTTGTATTGGAGACTTCCAGCTTCGAATTTCCATTAAGAAATGGAACGTTGTTTCTCGAGAGACTGTTTTGGTTGATTCGACTCGCAAATGGCTGACTGAGAGCAGAATTAGACGATGAAGAAGAAATTGGTTGGTTGAATCCAGTTGGTGATGGTTGATTAAACCCGGTTAATGGTTGATTTAACCCGGTTAAAGGTTGGTTTACAGAAGAAGAAGATGGTTGACCAAGAACCGGTTGGTTGAGTCCTGTTGATGATGGCTGATTAAATCCGGTTAATGGTTGATTTAATCCGGTTAAAGGCTGGTTTGAAGAAGAAGAAGAAGATGGTTGACCAAGAACTGGTTGGTTGAGTCCAGTTGATGATGGCTGATTAAATCCGGTTAATGGTTGATTTAATCCGGTTAAAGGCTGGTTTGAAGAAGAAGAAGAAGAGGGTTGACCAAAAAGTGGTTGGTTCTGGTTCTCAATAGGAAAACCTTGTGGCTTTGTTGGCGAATTGGTGACGTCACCTGTTGGTTCTAATGGTGTGGCCAATTGGGTTTGTGGAGCAGCCTCTAAAGATGATGAAACCAGAAGGCATAGAAGAATGATCGTGAGGATCCTTTTTTGGATTTTGGTGAATTTCATGTCTGTTTTTGAGTGTTTCAAGTGCACTTTCCGGTTTACGAAGCACCCAATCTTATAGACAGGCCAATATGGAGTTGTTAGCTTCTTTAAGGTTGTCTGAGGAGTTGATGGAAACAGAGAAAACAGTTGACCTGAAACATAAATCCAACTAAACCAACCATAGTGTGTCTTTGTTTTGTTTCAGCTATTACATTACTGTTATATCCTTATGCTGTGTTATATACAAAAAAAAATGATAGAATATGAATATATAAATACAGAAGATTGTATCAAAAACCGGTTCTCAGCCCGCGCGTGTGTTACGCCTGTCGGAAAGCAAAATCCAAACCATCAAGGACATCCAAATTACTTGAAGAGTTGTAACCTGAAAGATCGACTTTTGGAGAGTTTCCTGTACTTCTGCTCAGCGCCCAGATCTTGATTCCTTTCTTGTTCTTCTTCAAGCCGACGAACTCTTGGCTCTTACTTAGATTAGGACCAAATTTTATGCTTTGTACATTGTCCAACAACAACCTGTCTTCTAGAGAGAGTTGGTTTTTATAGGTGAAGTCAGGGGAAAGAGCAAGTTGCGTCTTGGAGATGGTTATGTCGTTGGGTTGAGAGCCATGGTTGGTTTCTGGAAACTTAACGCCGTGAACTCGTTTCTTTGATGACTTCAGTAGTCGATGAAGCCATATAACGAGCTCAAGTACATACGAATCAACTTTTGGTTTATCCGCGTGATGAAGTGTCTGAAGTCGTGTTGGATTCCCGTTGTTCTCGCCGTTTCCCTTCCCAAACTCTATCCTGTTTTCCACAATTCCAATATGGAGTTTTCCATAACAGATTCAAGATTCAAAATTCCAGTCGTTAGAGAGGAAAAGAGAGAGAGAGACTTACCTTGAATTTGCCCACTCGCCTACCCATCCGAATCCTTGATGTGCCCTGTGTAAATCGATACAAGATATAACAAAAGTGCACTAGGAACATGTTGAACCAAGAATGGTGGTGAGGGAAAGCTTACTTGGTAGTGTTTGTGGCGAATGGGACAAGCCATTGAAGCGACTTCTCCATTTCAGCTTTAATATCAGATACTGAAAGCTGCAGAAACACACAATTTAGGCAACAAAAAAAAAAAAGAAGAAGAAGAAACAGAGCCAAACAATGCATGACGAGTGACAACATAATAGATAAACAGAGATCTTTTTGGACAAACCTCTTCCTCCGGATCAAGAGTTTGTAGCCGAGAACGAAGTGCTATCTTAACAGTAACAGGTAATGCATTGTACAACGTATCCCTTACATTAGAAGGAAGTGATGAAGGTCGGGATGCCTAGAAATTTCAAAGATCAGTTCAACCAGAGAATATAAATCCCTTCTTAATATCAGAACAAGACTGGATGAGAATATGGAAGCTTACAATACTATCAATTTGTTGGATTAGATTAGCGTAGTGTAACGAAAGACCGGCTTCACCTAATCGTTCTCTTCCCTGTTTCCGTTCATTGTCTTTTAGACCTATTGTTGGTTAAGAGTCTTTAGTCCATGATAGTTGAGATTTTAATTTCCAGAAGCAGAGTCATCATGAGAGGACCAAAAGTACAAAGAATCATTACCGTTGTTGCCAAAAACTTCCACAATCGTTAGACGTATATAGCAAACCACATCTACAAGCTTCTCAATTATCTGCAACATAAGAAAATATTATAATTACTAGCATATATACCACACACTAAGACACAGAAATTCAATAATCACTTGCCTCTCCCAGATTCCGAGACCAGAGCGACTTCTTCTGCAAGTTCCTCACAAGTTTCCTCTGTTGTTTTAGTTCGTTTTGTAAGATGATGATACTCTCTCCTACATATAGGACAAAAGAAAATGAAACTGGGAGTCCTAACAAGAGCCAGGGGTGATCAAATAAATAGCGAGACCAACCTCTCCGAGAGAGGTTTAAAGACTCTACTTCTGCGAGCTTTCTCCTGTAATCCTGTTCAAACCTATCCAAAGCTTGCCACTCGTGATATAATTCCTGATAATTCCAATGCAAGTTAGTTTCAAATCCCGCTTAGAAAAATGACAGCTTATTGCAACTTCAACATGGAAAGGGTCATGTAAGAGTTTTTTGAGGTGAAGAAAAACAGAACATACAGAAGTGAATCGGGCAAGAGTGACGAGCTCTTGCATCCTTGCTTCTGCCTCATCTTTGAGCACTGTATGCTGTGAGTTCTCTGTGTCAAGCCTGAAACGTTATAGACCGGTGGACAATGAAAATCCACTGGCATGCGACTGACTAAAAACGCGTTTCTTAAGGACTTGCTCGACGCAGAATTAACTTACTTGTTAAAATATCGATCGAGATTGTGCCACTGTAAATCTTTGCACATATTTCCAAACCTGATCACCTCTCCAGAGAAAAGATCGAGTTCCTCCCTACAAAAATAAACATGAATAAAGACAAAAAAAAAGAATCAAAGACAAAAGCAAATGCAAATAAACTAAAAAAGTAAACCTTTTGTCAGAAGCAGCAAGAATTTTCAACTCTGTGGTGTCCGTAGAAACCAACTTCTTAACTCCCTTGGAACGCAACATATCCTTCTTCATGAGCTTGAGATTCTCTTCAGCGAGAGATTGCAGCAAAGCAGCACCTTTGGCTATCGTGTTGGCCACTTCGAATGCCAATATAGTGACTTTGCGACCACGGGAAGATGTAACACCCGAGTGAAACCCGTTGCCCGGGTTCATACCAGACATGCTGCTCCCCAGCGTGTCTATAACTACTACCGCCTTCTCTAGCCCCATAACCCCAGCCCTTCCCAGAAACGAGTTCCTCTGCAAAAACTGTGGAGAAATAAAATTCAGAAACCAAATTTTCATCAATACAAGATGCAAACGTTGGCAATAAAACAGTACTCAGGCATGATTCATACGTGTCTCAAGAGATATTTTCACATTATCAAACATATGGAAACAAAACAACCTTGGTAGATTCTGTTCTTAATGGAGGCACAGGCCCGAGTTCACCGGAAAAGTTGAAGAGATTCTCATTAGGCTTGGAATTTTTCCTCCTTGAGCTTCCGTAATTGTCTGAATAATATGAATCAGATGTTTTTCTTCTTCTCATGGACTTAAGTTTCCCAGATAAACCTCTTGACTTATAATCATCATCGGTGGATCTCAAATTCTTATCATCATCTTTGAAACCACAAGAACAAACCCCTCCCATTTGTCTTCTGCAACAAGTAATCAATCTCGCAGGGAAAACAGCAACTCTTGAGAGAAAAAAACAACTGTATGAAAATGAAAATCAACAGAAAGACCAAATAACTCAACCAAAACCTGAGAGAAATCAAGAATTGCAACCATGGTGGGGACAAGAAGGAAGACTTGGTAAATAGGAGAAGGAATTAAAACTAAAGAAATTGAGACAAAGTCAGAGATGAGGAAGATTTTTTTATTATACCATTCACAAGCTAAGAGGAAACACCGTGGAATCAATGGCTCCTTTTTTTTGTTGACTTATCATTTTATAGAGAAGTCAGAGAGACGACTATTCTCAATTTCTTTTAGCATTATTTAATTTGTTGTTTACCGAAAGAGAAGAAGACCAGAGTCTACGAAATCTCTCCGGCCTTGTACATGGTAATGACGTGCTTAGGTTAAATTTTTCAGCAAGCTTCCGTTGAATTCTTTGAATTCGCGGAAGAATAATCCAAGCCCATTGATTTCAAGCATAGTCAAAAACGCCAGTGAAAGTACAAAGAGGAAGAAGAGGATAACATGCTTACTCGCTGAGACACGGCGGTCGGAAACAGGCGGCTGATTCCGGCGCCGGAAACGTATCCGGTGCGGCGATCGGAGGATGTTCCGGTTTACTGCCTTGAAAACCGGTGAAATCTTGGAGACTACACGGTATGATGGAAGTCTCGGCATCGATCGATGGTTCTCTTTGGCTTTCGCTGGACTGAAATTGTTTGATCTGTGATTTTTTTTTACTTGTTTAGTTTATTGATTTGCTTGAAGAAGATAAACTCATGAAGATGAGCGTCTGCGAGGCAGAGGGTGAAATTTTGAAAGACTGTGGGAGAGGTAAAATGATGCGGCCCAAGTTTATGAATATTGGGCCGTTTTTAGGCCTATCAAGTTTACAGCCGATATTTGCGAGGGTTCTAATTTAAAAACATTGTCAATATATTCACACTAACAAGTAAAAACACAACTTTTTAAGTCCTTTGAAATTGAGATTTTAGATAATTGGGTATAACTAAATTTAATAAACATTATCGCCAGATCTTTGCTTTTGCCATTTTTTTTATATGATATCTCTTCTCTTTTACTCTCGTTTGAAGTATGTTGCTGCTGATTCTATGGCTAAATAAGCTATATTATTTATAAACTTTGCCTCTAATTATGGAGTGTAACTTTGTTCTTTCTAATATATGTTTGTTTGATCCACAAAAAAGGTTGTTGGGAAGACGGTAGTTTACATAAATGGTAAATTTGCTATGTCTTTAAGCTCATGTCTCTCTTTGGTTAACATTGCAATTTAAAGCTTAGTATGCTATATAGTTAGGACATGTACACTGGATACGTGTGTATAACTCAATACCATGTAATTTTTCATATCAATATCTTAAGTTATTAACTGATGGCTATAATAATATAAAGTAATTGATATAAATAAAACACAAACTCCAATTACAATTAAAACATCTTTAAAGTTTAAACGTCGGTCGTCACAAAACAGATGGAAGTTCTATTGGTTTTGCTGCTTCATGTTTACATAATTTTTATAGATGTGGCATTTAAAAAGCAAAGGTAAATTGGTTTACCATTGACCATGCAAAAGTTTTGACTTCTTAGTCAATCAAAGTGTATAATCCACTGACTTGTTGGTTTACAAATTTCTAGGTAATTATGAGAAGTATCTTTGTTATTATTTTTTTATTAGAAAAGAAATCACAAAAAGAAGATTTTAATGATTTTGCTATGTCCATTTTACGAGCTAGATAGACTCTGCTGGTAAAGGTTATTAAGGATATAAAGGAACATAAAAACGATTGAAAGTACATTTATTGCTTTTTCACATCATCATGATTATAAGACAATATAGTATATCATAAGAAATCATCACTAAATTGGATCGTTTATATTATTCTCGTGAGATTAGTTATAAATCTTATCTAGAAGAGATATTTTTTAGCATAATGTATTAAAATATATAAATATATGTGACTACTTGTGTTGGTGCTTGCTGCTTGGGCGCGTGCGAGTATTTTGCAGCTTTATGGCTATACTAACATGCGAACCTTTGTTAAGTGGTTAATATCTTAGTTTGTTTCAATTAAAATACTGGAGGAGTTTGATGTCACAGAAGAAAAACAAATAACTATATGAAGAGCATATTACTAGCATCCAAAATTCAGAATGATCCATGTGAAAATCTCGAACCAAATGTTAATAGTTCATGTTCTATTGGTCGACATCTAATGTTTGATTTTTAATTTGTTTAATATAATTTGGCTCTGCAATATTCACCGGGCACTTGAATCGACAGATTACATCGGAATTGACCCGATCCAACCACCACATCAAAGAAAAAGTGGTAACATCTATTTACTTTTTGTATCTTGTGGCAAGCATTATCTACGACAAGTCGAGAATGACTAATAGTGGATCATGACATGTTTAGTATATGCCTCGACTCTTGTAAATTGTATAATACAAGGGGAAAAACGCAATGTGGAGTTCAAAACACATTGAAAGAATCTTATACGAAAATATTGTTTTATGTTTTCTTAATTGTTATATCAAAGCAGATTTGAAAATTTGCATGCGGATCATGTGTCGGTTGGTGAAACTATAAAATTTTATAATTTTTTCTGACTTTTGAATTTGACAGAAGGTTGTTCTGTCTGATTATATAAAGAACGCCTCTACAGACCGTACATATTTGGGAAGCATGAAATATATTTCTAAAATTGTATTCAAACTATGAATCATTGTAATTCATTGTTTATTTACGATAATTATTTAAATAGAGAAAATAAAACATTTGAAGTTTTGTAAGAACATCTTAAATTCTTAATGAACTTCTAAGAAATTTTCAAAACATAAATTATTAATATTTTAATTTAATTTAATTATTTAATTAAATTTTACTTTTAGTAAAAGAATTAAAAGATAAATGTCTCATGTATTTTGATAAATTTCTCACTCTTTTCTTTCTTTCTTTTTAATTATATATTAAAGATCCCCAATGAAAATGTTCTAATTTTTTTTTTCATATCTTAACAGACATATCTATTTCACCAAGTCCCTCTCTAAGACAGTACTCAACTCATTATGTCTTTTCTGCAAGTTAAAACTTATCCGTCAAGAAATTACATTTTCATTAAATATATTGCTAAAATTTTAAAAATTCATCACTGGTTGGTTGTCATACCTTTTATTTTCTCAAAAACACCAACGGACTAGCTAGCTGGATTTTTCTTTAAAACAAAATTATATAAAAATATTTTCTACTAACCCTATTTTGAAAAAATAAAATGTATGTATTAATATCAAGTCGTGACTTTCGTTGAAAAGAAGAAATATATATATTATAATTTATAAATACACTCACGCAAAAGACCACCCACCAAAAGTTGGAAGTGCATCATTTGGAAGTATAAAACTGACGTTGTTGATATGTATTTGAGCTTTTGAATGCTTTCTCTATTTGCGCATTAACCGGCGCAATTTCTCAATGCCAATTACTCTTGCCATTTAACAAAAACATAAGATCACTTCAAAACATATTATAAAATACACATGCACCTAAATTCCATAAGATAAGCAGTGAAGATTATACGTTCTCGATACCAAACCATAATTCCTAAATTTGTGTGTTTGGTATGATCTTGACGTATATAAACAATAAGTTGGTCTCCTGGTAAATTTTTTTCCTTCTCATAAGTCGATTAATAAATCGCGTTCAAATTCTTATTATTAGGGTTTTGTTCTGCCATTGGAGTCTGGAGACATGTGAAGTTTTTCTATAAAACTGTCATACCACTTTAGACCTATTTAACTTAAATTAGTTGACTTTTTGTACTTTTGATTTTTAAATCATTCCCTCCAAAAAATCAATTGAGAAAAAAAACTGTCGGCAGAGTTTGTTTTTCAACTAAAAGAAATTAGTAGATGAATTTCTTTTATTACTCTAACATGGTGTTTTCCATTTTGTGTCGAAAAAAAAAACACTAAGTAGAATTTTAGTATGTGTTTCTACCGAGTACATTTGTATAAATACAACTAAACACGTCAATAAACGACAAAACGTACTTATATAAATCCCTGTAGTTTAAGAATTATGACATGTATATTTATAGGATGAAATCGAGCAAGTGATTGGTAAAGTTTAGCTAATTAGGCTCCTCTAACAGGAAAAAATATTTTGTTTAGCTCGTAATTAGAACACCTATTTACAAATTCTTAACATAGAGCAGTGAGCACACAATTAAATCCATTTCACGTTAGACGATCCAATTGTATTAAAGATATTGAGATAATGGTGGTTCTTTAGCATTAAAAAAAAAAAAGAGTTGATGCGCCGCCCTTAAGGCCACTTGGTAACATTAAACCGGTATGACATACTATTAACAAAGACTTATGATTCATTGATTCGTAAGTATTTAAAGCATTTGCACTCTCTCTCGTCTTTAAAGTGTTCTGCCTATATATAATCCTCATTAAATGTCACTTAATTAGCAGCTAATTCGTAAATCATCTTCGAAGTCTGTCAATCATTTTTCTACTTCTTATAACCATTGGTTATGTTTTCTACTTACCAACTGCCCATGTTTTTTTGGTACGAAGTCTAAACTAAATCACATGCATTCAATCAATCACAACAATATTGAACTATAAAACAACATATGCAATTACCAATTGATTATTACAGTATGAAATTTACGTAAATATTTGGAGCAAAACTATACTAACTACATGCATTCTTAGCAAACGAAAAAGAAGTAAAATTTCACAAAAGAACCAAATTAATACATACTAGCTACGTACGGTTTCTAGTCTAGACTTGATTTTAGTGGATTTTTACTATATTTGGGTTAAGAATACCACTTGAAGCATGTCTGTTTTGATACACATAATTAAGTGTGATTATGTCAAAAGATTACAAAACCTATTGGAAGCAAGTATGGGCCACTTATATCATTGCATAACTATTCTTTAGACAAAGACCTTTCATGTCAATTTGTTGCATTTAAGCCAAATTAGCGACAAATGCTATCAATCACCACTTATCTTCTCTCTTTTTTTTGTGCTAAAAATCACCACTTATATATCTTACTATTTGGATTTGTGACCAAAAAAAAAATGTTACTATTTGTTTAGGTGACCTCTACACCAACTGCAATGCGATTCCCACATTGGAAACCAACAAAACATGATAATCTATCTCTACTTATACAGATATATTTTGGACAACAGAAAGAAAGTACACATACCGTAGTTTTTGGTCATGTGTAGATATTTATTCGTCAAGTCTATTACATTTAAACAATTTGATCCATACAAAAATAAGATAGTAGATAAATCATATAGCTCATTTTCAAGTTTATAGCGAATATGAACGTCGATAATGTTCGTTGATCATTGGATATTAATTATTTAATATATTTCATTACTTCTTATAATCTATCAGAAAAACAATTCGAGGCACTAGCTAGTCCTTTTAGAAACTACAAAAGTAAAACCGAAATCCACAGGATGTAAACACAATGTATTTTGGGGAATCTCCTTAAACTGAAAGGGAGTTGAAAAAATTGAGGCTTACTACTTAAAAAACATATGCTCGTTTATAGGTTGAATTTGTTGACTTCGAAAATGGCTACGCATTCACACGCATGGTCAAGCTTAGGGTTTGGTGGTTTTAACAGTCGATTATGTCGTTAGTATTTATACACATCTTTTATTAAATAATAGAAAACCATACATAAAAAATCATCATATTTGTCTATTTCTAGAAATACACAAATTCTAATTAATGGATTTCTAAGAAAATTCAAGGAATATATTTAACTAAATTAATTATTCATATACACTCAGTTTTACATCTTAAAATAAACAGGCATTACAAAACTATAAACTTTTCGTAAATAGAATTATAAACGTTGTTAACTCTATTAAATGTTTATTTTAAGAGGTAGTTAAAAATAAACGTTCAAATGAAACGTCGATTAGAATTTTTGTTGTTGTTAATAGAACATACTTCATTTCTAGTTTTCTGAGGTCCCATATGTAAAATACAAGCGCGTCGGTAAACTTTATTATTAACTTAATGATTTGAAACGTCAAAAGGAGAGACACGATATATTCAAGAATAAGTACAAGAAAATGGATTTAACTTTTAAGCCACAATTACTGGAGATTTTGGCGTCAGTATCTATGAAATTATGAAGCAATATGTCCCTAGAAAGTTAAAACCCATAAATTATGACCTACTTCCAAACACCATATATTTCTCCTTAAACTTGGGGGGTCATAATCAAATAGCAATTAAACAAATTATAGATTAACATATTTCATTTGATTTTCTTTTTGTCTTCATAGAAACGAAAATTTTAGAAAGAAGTTATCCATGCTCATGCCAATCATGAATGTTTCAGATCCCTCGGTTATCAACCTGCTCTTACGGTGGGGCTAAAAAATAATAAAGAAAAAGAACAATACAAATAATTTGAATAAAAAACTTAGTTATGATTTTTCTGCAAATTCACAGTACTTTACAAGGCAGGAAGCTAGCGTTAGAGTTGATGCAATGAAGCTAGAGAACATTTTACGTACTAATCTAATACATTCATAATTTTATACACAGATAATTTAACAATTAGATAGGCATTCTGTGCATTAGAAAATGAAATAATTGTTATTTTTTATAGCTTTTATTAGATGCATAAATATGATCAAGGTAGAAATTACGATTCTAAAATAAGCATATGTTTCAGCATAAAAGATTTAAAATTAAAAAAAAAAATGATGGAAATGTGAAAGGATATACCCAAATTCCAAAAAGGGTATAAATGAACGACAAAATAGTAACCCTAATGATTCCGAAATAGTAAATGACTGATTAACACTATACAAGAGTCAAAAGAGCATGACGTAATTATTACATCAACTCTACGTGTAAAACCATTCCCTCATCTCCCTATATAAAACCCAACACATTACATGAAACTCATCAACCAAACTTACAACCTCATAAGCATATAAAAAACCAAAAATGGCGTTTGTGGTAATAAGAAACGCAAACATGTTTCTCCTAACGCTATTTTTCCTATTTCTTTCATCCATTCCCTTGTCTTCTTCCACGATCCAACAAGACTTTGTGATGTGTCTCGTCGACAACTCCGACGCTTCGTTTCCGATGGACTCTTCGTTCTTCACTCACGACCGAAACGCCTCTTCCTTCAAACTAGCGTTAGAGACGTCGGCTCAGAACCTCCGTTACTTAATGCCGTCAAGCCCGAAGCCGGAGTTCATTTTCGAGCCGCTTTACGAAACGCACGTTCAAGCCGCCGTTGTTTGCGCCAAGAAGCTGCGACTTCACTTGCGGTTAAGAAGCGGCGGTCATGACTACGAAGGCCTTTCTTACGTTTCCGAGATGGAAACGGCGTTTGTGATCGTTGATTTGTCGAAGCTTAGACAGATCAACGTTAATTTGGAAAGTAACAGCGCGTGGGTACACGCGGGTGCTTCTATTGGAGAGGTTTATTACAGGTAAATCCTACGCTAATTTAAGAATCAGATGTTATATAATCTTTTTTTTTATTTCGTCTTTCTAACGATTTAAATATTAGAAGCTACACTTCGACCACAAAAAAAATTATAAGCTACACTAATTTTAAAATATTTGATTTAAATATTACAAGCTACACTTGTTTATCGAATAAAAGGAGATCTTCCCACTAAAAAATATTCGAATTTGCACAAAAGTATAAAATTTTGTATCTCTTGGGACACCTGATTTCTTTGATAGAGTATCAATGTTTTGTTTTTTGTTTTAAATTCAAATCTATGAAAAAAAATCTCGTGATTTATTTTGGGATACGATGCTATCATGCGACACAGAACCAAGCAGACCATGGATATGCGGTGAATCAAACTAAATTTGCTGTTAATTCATTGGTTTATTCCAGTTTTTGGATCAACCAGCTGGTTTATTCAGTTTTGGTTCTTAATGTTATATTGGATATTTAATATATTAATATAATATGTAAACTTTGGGTTTTGGACTCTAGAGGTAAAAGGATGTTGATAACTAAACTGGTTTTATAACCAAATATTTCAAACCGAACCAAATTAGCAAACACATAATATGCCTGTGGTAATAACCCGGTTTTAACCGGTTAACTTTCGTGGGTTTAAAGGATCCAAGAGAAAAGCAAAGTCCATGGTTTTCCGGCGGGTTTATGCACCAGTCTAGGCATTGGCGGCCACATAATTGGCGGAGCCTACGGTTCAATGATGCGTAAGTTCGGACTCGGAGCCGATAACGTCCTTGACGCCAGAATCGTTAACGCGGACGGAAAAATCCTGAATCGCGCGGCGATGGGAGAAGACGTTTTCTGGGCGATTCGCGGCGGTGGTGGAGGAAGCTTCGGCGTAATCCTTGCCTGGAATATCAAGCTCGTTCCTGTGCCGGAGACCGTGACTGTGTTCACTGTCACGAGAACACTGGAGCAAGACGGAACTAGGATTTTGTACAAGTGGCAACAAGTCGCCGACAAGCTCGACGAAGATCTCTTTATCCGCGCGATTATTCAGCCGGTGAGCAAAACCCCTAAGAGCAAAGAGAGAACTATCTCCGTTTCGTACCAAGGCCAATTTCTCGGTGACGCTAATAGGCTGTTGCAGGTAATGAGACCAAATCGAGTTTCCTATAAAATTAAGGGTTTATATTGTAATTTGATAAAATTAATTCTATAATAAATTAAGAAAGGAAGTTCTGATTGTGACAATTTCAACCTTTTTTGGACAGGTGATGCACAAGAGTTTCCCACAGCTGGGACTAACGAAGAAAGATTGTTTAGAGACAAGCTGGATCAAATCGGTAATGTACATTGCTGGTTTTCCGAGCACCGCACCGTCGGAAGCTCTACTTGCTGGAAAATCGTTGTTCAAGAATTACTTCAAAGCCAAGTCAGACTATGTGGAGGAGCCAATTCCAATAGAAGGACTAGAAGGGCTATGGAAAAAGCTTCTAGAAGAGGATTCACCATTGACTATATGGAATCCTTATGGAGGAATGATGGCGAGAATCCCTGAGACAGAGACACCTTTCCCACATAGAAGTGGGACATTGTTCAAGATCCAATGGCTGACTTTGTGGCAAGACGGGAAAACGAGCGAGGCGAAGCATATGAAGTGGATGAGGGATATGTATAGTTACATGGAGCAGTATGTATCTAAAAACCCGAGATCCGCATATGTGAACTACAGAGATCTTGATTTGGGGATGAACGGTAAAGTAAGTGATGCAAGAGAATGGGGGAATAAATACTTTAAGGGAAATTTTGAGAGGTTGGTTAAGATTAAAGCTAAGTTTGATCCTCATAATTTCTTCAGACATGAACAAAGTATTCCTACAGAACTTGAGTGAAATTTTTGAGTTAAACAATAATAAGAGTGTGTGGTTTGGCATTTGTCTTGGGAAAGACTTTTGTTATTTGTGTTTTTTGTATCTTTTCGTTCTAAAGCATGGTCAACACTAACACACAAAAAATATGGTCAACTCTTTTGTGATTCAAACTCGTTATCAAGGATATGGGTTTTGAGTCATATAGTTTGAAAGAGTTGTTTAAAAGAGTAATAGGCAACATAGAAGCCATAGAGAAAAGAGGAGGAAAAGATCACACTCTAAACAACCTATTGAGATGACCCACAGCCTCCACACCGTTTTCCACTGCAATTCTTGGACCTTTGGGGAAGGTTTTATCTGCCTTCCTCCACGGGTTGTATGAGAAAAAAACATCACCCATCTCATATCTTGACTCCCGGTTCAAAAGTATCATCAAACTGATTGTTACCAAAGATCCCCCTGTACAGTCTCAGACAATGAATTTGTTAGAGAGAAGGGAATCGAAATATTTACCATATCAGAAGGTGCACCCATTGACATTGGAGTGATGGGAGCAGAGTTGCTCAGAACACTAGTAGATGACACATTTTCTGCACTAGGAGCCTTAACTAAAGCTAGAGTTTCTGAATTAGGGACTGTTGAAAGTGTTTTTTTTTTCAATTCAGTAGATGTTATAATTGTCGAAATAAGAGCCTCATCGATCAGATGACCAGCGGGTGTAGAGATAACTATAGTAGCTGGAACCGTCTCAAAAACATCAACAATAGCAGAAGTAGCAACAGTAGCAGCAATAACAGCATTAGTAGTAGACTCAGAGTTAAAGATAATCTCCACTACATCAGCTTTAGCAGCAATACCAACAACAATTTTATCAGATGCAGTTGTTTCAATGCTTGTAACAGCAGAACCAGCTAGAACTACCGCATCAATAACAGGATTTGCTGTGGCCGAGCCCTGCAAAAGATACCTAGATTCCTTATATCCTCGCTGGCCACATTTTTTTTTTTAACTTGTTTGGTAGCCAAGAGTACTCTACATCCACCCAGGAAACATAGCCTCTTTATTGTCACCCAGTGGAAAACCTTTTTTCCATTCAATTTCAACCATAAACTTTGCTTCACCCACAAATGAACATATTAGTGAACATGGGTTCGCCTATCCAGCTAATACAAACATGCAAGTAACGACGTGTGAACGATAAGAACGGAACTTTTTGTCTTGTTGAGCCGACTTATAATTATCAACACATATTCTCAGACCCGGCCTAGGGCCCAAACAATCAAAGTTGGGCATCACCAAAAAATCATTTTTTAGAGTCATCAACCACGGTTTGGGCTTTAAATAGGTTTATTTAAAAAAAAAATGTTAGTTTAAAAAAAAATCTTGTGCCTTTCTTTTCTAATAACACATGATTTTTTCTAGAAATATTTTTAATTAATTTTATATTTATAATTAGTAGTTAAGAAAAAGATAGATTAGTTAATATAAAAAAGACTTTAAAGATTTAATTTTTTTTCATCTTCTAAATGTTTTATCGAATGAAATGGGTAACAATTGATTTTTTGAAAAGATCGGAAAGTTGTTATCCAAATACATAAATTGCTTACCGGATATTGTTGACCATTCCGGTTTCAGTTGCTATCACAAAAAGAGGTTTTCAAAACTACAAAAATTATAAAAAATTATTTGTGATATACTATGTCACAAAAAAGATTGAATGAGTTAGTTTTGTTATCAATCGAGACAAGTATGGTTAAAGATCTCGACTATGTGAGTTTTATGAATGAATTTGCGGGAAAAAATGCAAGAAAGACTATATTCCAATACTATAATTTTTTATTTTTGTAATAGGTTAATTTTTTAAAAAAAATTAATAGTTATTTTATTTATAATATTATAAAATATAAAACCATCAAAAAATTTTTGCCTAAGACATCAAAAATCATTGGACCAATTCCTCAATGGTTTAATATATATATTAATATATATTTATATATATAGATAGTTAAGATACCTTAGACTAGACCCCATAGAGTTAGAAACCCTACGTGGAAGTTTATACTCACCTCCTTGTCCACCATGAAAAGCGAGGAGCAAGAACATAACAAAGACGACTACAAAGACATTCCAAATCTCAAAGATCTCCCCCCGCCTGATCTAACAGAGGAGATTCTCACTAGGTGTTCTTTTTGGATTCATCATGGAATATCCCATCATAT
This sequence comes from Streptanthus diversifolius, assembly GCA_039880935.1. Classification (NCBI taxonomy): domain Eukaryota; kingdom Viridiplantae; phylum Streptophyta; class Magnoliopsida; order Brassicales; family Brassicaceae; genus Streptanthus; species Streptanthus diversifolius. The sequence continues at coordinate 22,335,122 of JAXGFM010000014.1, read as the reverse complement.
TTTTCCAATCTTTTTCACTCAAATCTTAATCTGGCCGATCCGCAAAATCCCGTATCTGCGATCAACATGGTCAACATCACTAAACTCTCTTCAACAAATTATCTTACATGGAGCGTACAAATTACGTCTCTGCTCAAAGGTTATGATCTTGTTAAATTCATTGACAACACTGTTGTCCCGTCGTCACCAACAACTACCGTCAATAGCACACTAGCCTCAAATCCAGCCTTCATTGCATGGCAACGACAGGATACTGGTTTGATATTCTCATTTAAAAGTTCATAACCTTTTACTCAACTATACGAATGATGAGTTATGTAATAACCCAATTACAATCCGTTTAGACGGTTTAAACCATTTTTTTTATCCGATTATAATACAGAAAAAAAAAAACTAAAAATCTCTGTATCTGAATTATGCAATCTCTAGAGCCAAAGAATCTTAAAAGCGACACTGAGTTGAAGATTCATGGTCGATTACTTCCGAAATCAATATATAGCTTGTCCACCATTTTCCGCAGCTATCTAATTTGTAACTTGGTTTTATTACTTGCTTGAATCATACATATTTTTTCAAATTATTAATTAATACAAGAACTTTAAATTAACCTCAAGTAATTTGTTAAAAGCGAGGATTCAAAGAGCGTCATGTGTTTATGGAAACCCTTGAGGGTTACTTGGGGTAGAAGGCAGCCAATTATCGGATTCGTCGAATCTTGGACCAAAGGGTCCGGAAGGAGGGGCCTGGTTTATGAAAGGAAAGGATGGGAAATCGGGGAGAGAAGGAACCGGTTCCGGAAACCTACGCTTTTCAAGATCGGGAAACAATTGGCGGCGGCGGGAGGAGAGGCAGATCGGGCAAAGGCGGCGGTGGCGTCGCTATTGCTTCTTGGAAAGGCGGAAAGTCAGGGAACCCAAGGTCGTGGACCGGTGAATTACGACCGGAAGATGGATAATCATCAGCGCCAATCAGAGCTACTTTAGCCTTGGATCTCACTAGTCGTGATGAAAATATTTCTTCGGAGTTGAGGAGTAAGAAGAAAGTTAACACGACGAGGTGTCTAAGCACAATTGAAAGTGAAGCCATTGTGTATTAGTGTGGAATAAGATGATGTTTTAGTGCTTTTTCAGTAATATTAGGGTTCACGAAGATTCAAATTTATAGGTTTGAATTTAAGTTGTTGACGATTGTAAAATCTTCGCTTTTTTTATTATGCATTGTGTTCCTACTTTCCACTAAAGCATATGCTAATATTCAAAGTCAAACATCATGTCAACTAGGAGTGTTTTGACCAGGATCAGCTTGAAATAATTCCAACTATTTATCGTGAATCGTATCAACCGCAATCACAAGTACCAATTTATCTTTGTCAACAACATATTTTTATTGTACCAATTTATACTGGGTGAGTTATTAAACTGGGTAATTTTTTTAGAAGTACTCAAACTGAAAAATAAATTACCCTAATCCTAATTAGAAACTGAAAAAGTACCCACATACGAGAATTGTAACATGTTTTCTTCAGTTTTGAAATCGGTTTTTATAATATGAGAATTCTCGTTTCCATCTCTTTTGTCTTGTTTTATTTCGTTGTCATCTTAAATAAGACAAAAATTAGAACAGATGTCTCTATCCTAAAATTCATGTTTCATCTCGTTAATGTAAGATGACATCCTAAATTATGTTAGTATAATAGTAGATCTCCAAAAAAGAAACCAATATAATAGTACTTGTTAATGTTACTAATATAATACACAAGATATTTATGAGCATTAAATCTTTCTTTTAAAAAAGTTTTCTTTATCAATTTAACCTATTAGTTTTAATATTTTTTTTTAATATTGTGGGGGTGATTGAGTTATTGTGTCAAATGATTCTGACCAATAAAGTTAGGATAACAAATAAATTCAAACGGTTATATAACAAATGATTGATTTGCCATTTTTTTTTATGAGAAAATATATTCTGCTGAAACAGAAAAGAAGATAAAAAAAAAAAAAAATTAAATGTAGCTGAGGCAAGGCCCACATAGAAGTAGATAATTTGCATGACAACAAAGAATCTACTTAAACCAAGCATTTGGGCTTAGGAATTCACTTACCCAATGGATGTTAAATGAAACGATTAAATGAAAAAGGTTTGTTTCACGATATCTTCAATTGAGAAAAATGCTAAGTGATTCAAGAGGCCCGAGAGCTAGCATGGTGAAATAGCTTGATGGAGCAGGATTTATAATCCAAAAAAGATCAGAGAATGTTCTTGTGAGCTGAATCTGTCAAATTCGAAAGTAACTTTGCTTTTCTTGAGGAATTAACAGTACAAAGGATTCGTGCACCTTGGTTGGGATTATATAAGTAGAAACTAGCCCTCAGAGGCTCGAGCTAATGCCATGCTTTTGATGAGAAAACATTTAAACTTGCGTTAAGTGTTGAGAATATTATGAGAATAAACAATGTGTATATAGCCCAATTATATAGTCCAAACTCAAACAACCGTATATAGTGTTCTTCATGTGCCTCATTAATACTCCCAACTACCCGCTGTAGAAAAACTTCAATCTCTTTCAAATTTTGACAATTCTTTTTTTTTTCCAGAAGAAATCAACATGCATTTGGAAACAAAAAAAAAAAAAGCAGAAGACAATGACACTATTTGTTGGTTAACTGATTCACTATTTTTCTATTTTGTATTGTTGACTAGTTTTTATAACTTTAATGTTGTCTTATCAATCTGAATCGTTTTTCTAAGCATATTATACTCTTATCGTTCGAGCTTTAGTGATTGTCTTATTTTAATATAATCCATGCAAATTTAAAAGCTATTCTGCCAATATTTCCTCCTAGTTTTCTATTTAAGTCTTTCTCAACAAGCATTAATAGAGAATACAAAGGGTTTTACAAAGCTTTTAGAACAATCTAAAACTTAGGCCATACTTATCTAATTGGTTTAAAAGAAGTGTATTCTCCATCTTCTTTATGCTTTCGTTTGCAGGTACAATTACAAAGTTGATGCATGTTCTTCCGTTTATCTTGTTCTGTCTTTGATGAATGGTCTGGAGGGTTGGGCCTTGTGTTGACCGAGCTTAAGACAGCTAGAGCCCAGATGTATATCACTCAAATTCTCTCTCAAACTTGGAGTGAGAAGCTCTGCCACACCAAGTTTCGATGCAAGATTAACAAAACGCTTTTCTTGGTAAGGAATGTGTTGCTGGAATATTGTTGGTTTCGATGAACCTGCTCTCTGATGTAGTGTTGATCGGTATCAAAGTGTTTAGAATGGTTGTGAAGAGCTGGATTGGCAATGAGAGGTTATCACATTAAAGAAGAATCGCGTGGAGTTGAAAGATATACAGCAGAGAGGTTATCAAAGCTTTTTTTTTTTACTTTGAAGATTTATGAGACTCAAATTTGGTTGAATTCTATAGTTTCTCCACATTGAATCAAATTATTAGCCTGTGGAATTTTTGGAATTGAAGAAGAAATTTGTATAGTTATCAGATCGCATAAGCGAAAGAATTGAACATTTTTGTTCCTAGTTTACATTTCTAGCGCTAAGGTTAGGTTACTTTTTCACTGAAAATTTGCAGAGAAAAACGAACAAAAGATTCTGAATAAATGCTCCCTAAAAAAAGAGAATCAGAAAGAAACTTCTTCTATCTATCTAAAAGGTAGTCACTGTTGTCTCTGAGTTGGTACAGTCTTGTTGCTTTTTGAGCTTCAGTTAAATCAAATCTACTCCGAAAAGTTTTCCTTTGGTTAAACTCACGGAGCAGTTTGATGATATGAAGTGATCTTTTGATTCGGATTGAGTTTGGTTCTTGTGCTTCCAGTACTCAACGAGTCTATGGTTCGGGTCAAGAGCTTCAATGGCCTGTAGAGAAAGATCAGGTTGTGTAAAACAGTAAGGATCATGGATAGGTTTGAATGAAGAAGACTTGGATTTATATATTTTTACCTGAACTATAGACGGCGAGAGGAAACCAAACATTTGAAACCCGCTGATGCTTTCAAACCGCGATAAAGTAGGAAGACCAAGATTTTTGGATGTATCTTTAACTTTCTGCAACACCATTTCCCAGCATTGTTGGGCCGAGACATTGAAGAAGCACTCGTCTGGTGATTCTTCCAGAGTAACCTGAACAACATCAGAGGATAAGTCATGTGTTGTTGCCTTTAAAGATTCAGTTTTTATCCAATAGAATGTTATTAGGGAAAAGCTTTTACCCTGAATAATGGGCCCATGAGTCCTGCATCTAAAACCTCGGAGATGTAATTGCTCATTCTTGTTGGATCAATCACGTTGTAGAACTTGACACGACTCGTGAATCCTGCAAATGTTTTTTTCAAAAAACCAAATAACATCAACAACAACCTTTTAAGCAAATTTCTGATTTAAGTCAATATTATCAACTAAAGGGTTTTTCAAAGATTGTACCTTTGGGGAATATAGCATCCTTACTGCACCAAAGCTTCCCAAAAATTAAGAAACCGAGGTTTATAGGCTCGACCGATGCACCAAAGTTCTCTGAAACGGCTAACTCGCCACTGGTGCTGACTTCTTCTTTTAGATCTTCGTGATAATCCCACTCTAGGTCAATGTTTAGATCAAACGAACCTTCCTTTAGCTTCTTCTCTTCAATGATAACAGAACTAGTCTTTCTCTGATCTTCATCACTGTGTTCAATGCCTAAAACATTGGAAGCCCATATCTTTAAATCATCTGATTCCCCTTCCAATGCTCTGACCAACGAACTTAACTCATCCATGGTGTACCGAAGAAGGATTAATCGATCCTCCTCTTCGCATGAACACAGATCTTCCGAGTGTTTAAGGCATGCGTATTCTTCAGGAGAGCACTTGCAGCCAGAAGCCGAAAGATGCAAATCATAAAAGCATGAGAAGCATTCCCTTTCACAGTTTGAATCAAAGTCCTTATCCATCTTCGCCAAGCTCGAGGAATCCCTACCAAGATCTGCAAGTCTTCCCTCTTCCATCCGTAACCGAGCCTATAAACATTAAAGAATGAACCAATTAAGCATTTTAGAAAGTAGAAACCATATTCAGTATCAAAACTGAAGTAGTGACTGTTTTCTTCATTACCTGAATCGCGTTGGTAAGTGTTCCGTTCTTCCCACAGAAACTCTTCCATCTCAAGTTTGTTGTGATTTCCTTTCCCACGGAAGCTGAGAGTTCCCAAAGGGCCTTTACAGCTTCATAAGCTGCTCCGAGGAGAAGTTTGTCATGAGACAGAGAAGTCTTCCTCGTCTCTTTACTGTATAGTTCAACAGCGTTCTGTCCATGAGCCAACCAATCAACCGGAGCTACATTAACCGCTTCTGCACAGTTGAAACCGCAGTTGAATCCAGCATGATACGCCCTCGGGAATGTCAGTACATACTCCCCTGAATTCTGAACCACCCGATAAACCTGGACTCCCTCATCTTTCAAAATGGAAGGAGAAAATTGAGTAACCTGTAACCAATATGAAAAAGAATCGTTACTCTAAACATCAAGCAAAGAAAAAAATCGAGTTGATGTCGTTCATCCTAACCAGGCCATGAAGTAGATCAGGCTGTTCTTTAAACAAATCAGGTAGATGTTTTCTCATGGTCTTCTCGAGTGCAGTTGCATTGCTTCCTGGAATACCATACCATACTTTTGGCTCCCCGAAGTGATTATAATTCAGTGAGTACAGATGATGGTCCTCCACATGCTGTTAAACCAAAAAAACAATATCAACCATCCGAACATCCGGGAATGAAAATTCATAACTACTGAAAGTGTACTTACCCAACAAAATGAAGAAAAACACATTCCTACATAGAGCCATGGGACTAGGACTCCAGAGATATCACAATCCTCAAAAGAGAGTACAGACCCAGGCAGACGCGGTAAGTTATTCAAGTTCCAGCCAGAGACTACGTACTGATCCATATCGCTACCGGTTAACGTTTCCGCTCTTTTGTAAAATCCGCTTCCAAGTACCCCGTTTTCCAAGTCAGCTCCATAGTATACCTGAAACAAGCGAAAACAAAAAAAAATGGCCTTAGTGTTTTATTCATAAAACGCCTGTGTTCTAATTGGTGAAATTGTCTGTTTCTATTTACCTCCACTTCATCTGTTGGTTGCTCGACTATCCGCCAGTACTCGCCTTCTATTTCCTCCACAGACGGTGTCCATTTCGTTTCACCAACAGAGTCTTTCTTCTCAAAGTATGCTTCTTTATAATGCAGAGCGTATTTCTCAAACTCTTCCAGAGTGAAGTCTGAACCAGAGTTAAAACCAAACTTCTCCTCAGCGGCCTCGGGAGAAGAAGCAGGTTCAGAGGGAGAAGAACCAGAACCAGATCGTCTCCTAGAGGAACCCATTCTCGAGTTTTTTCTCCGTTTCCTTTTCCTGCTCTTCGGTTTCTTCTTCATAGGCTCCCGGTTCTGAAGCAGGTCCACGTTCTGAATCCGTGTGGGAAACTTTGTATGCTCCCATATACTCTTCTCCTTAAGCCGGCAAGGAGGTGTCCATGTCGATGGTGGGACGATTCGACAGATACCATATGGCTCTGCTAGTGGACGTATCTTTTCTATATAAGCAAGTGTATCTTCAAACTCCTAATAACCAGACAACGAAGACGAACTCAAAACATGAACAAGAAACAGACAAAAAAAACTGGTTTCACGGAAACAGCAAGCAATGAGTACCGCTAATGATGGGGAGAAAACTGGAGCTTCATCAACGATTGGTCTCTGCGCTTCATCCGGTAACCATCTAGCAAGAACCTTGACATATACAAATAACATTATGTGAGATCAAAGTTGTTGCAAAGCTTTAAAGTTTTAAGACTGCATTAGTTTAAATATAATAATAATAATAGTCTTACCTTCCGGTGACGTGGACTATTAGGTGGTTCCATGTTAGTGTCTTTGTCCTTATCCTTGTCTGGAGGATTATTCTTCAGAGACGTATCCTGTAAAAGAACGCAAATAAATGACCAGTTCATGAATATATGTAAAAGAGTTATAGATTTGTGTTTGATTATGCCTAAAGAATTCAAAATAAGAGTTGGAAACTGCATGACCAGATCAAACAAAACACCAAAAACAATGAACAGGGTACAAAACCAATCTAGATTTCGATAACGAATCAAATAAAGATTAAGGGATCTATGATCTATGATTAGGTATTTGCCAACTGAAGTAAGACAACGAGATCCGAAAATATATGTACTCTGTACAAATCTATGATGAACAAAACCAAATTTATAGACAGTTAGACACAGCTAATCTAAAACCTCAACAATACTGTCGTTTGATTCAAGCAGATGGATATAACATTATGGATAACAATAGACAAAAAAAACGTTAATTTAACGTGATTGATCGATTCAATTATCCACAAAATACGAATTAACACCGAAAGCTAACCTCTTTGATCTCAGATTCTAATGGAGCAACACTGAGATGTTCCATATGGATTCGAATCACTCCTCAAAGAAGCAAATTCTAGACGCTAAGTTTCTTCAATTGAGAGCCAAAGAAACTGAGAAAAACACCAAAAGATAAGAAAACGATGTTATCAATAAAAAAAATTCAGAGGCTTTAAAACGATAGCAAGTCAGAGAAGGTAAAAGGCCCAACCCTAAATTGAATTCATGGGATCAAAAACAACAACACCAATTTAACAATCCAAAATCGAAAATTTTCAAATCAATTCAGTGGAACACGAGTTGGAGAATTTCATAAGAAACTAGAGGCAATTAATTTTTTTGCAGATTTTGTTTACCTTGTATTATGAGAGAGCTTCAAAGTTTTCCTCTTTTTTTTTTTTGGTCCTTAGTAATGCTTTAGAAATTGAATTCGCAGTTAAAAACAGAAATACCCAAATCTGGGAAAATTAAAGAAAGGGAATTAATTGACCTAAGTAACGAATCAGAAAAACAAACCGAACTTAACCAAGAAAAGGAACTCACATTAAAAAATAAAAAATATATTACAAAAAAGGTTAAAAAAGGAAAAGTCGGAAAGAGATGAGTTCACCTCAAAAACGAACGGCTGAGATTCTTGCGATTTTCTCTGATTTCAGGAATCTTCTTCTTCTATCGAATATACAATTTGATAAAAAAAGTATAAAAAAAAATTCGAAAATGATTAGAGATGAGACAGAGAAAGACAAGAAGATGATTTTGAAGTTAGTTTTCTGGGGAAAACGAGGAAACTGGAGAACACCCGCCAAAGAAAACGCGCACACAGTTTTTAACGGATCAGCGTAGGATCACAAAGGTACCGTACGATTTAATCTTGTATTGTTGTATATTTACAAGATTAGCCTCCGTTTTCTGTTGATTTACGGTTCTATGCCATTCTTTCCGTCATCGTCGTCGTCTTCTTCTCAACGCGTCGGAAAAGTAAAAGAGTTTGACCGTTTCTTTCTTTAACTAAGACGCGCTCGATTTTTAGGTTAAATATTATTTTTACCCCGTAATTTTATATTTCTTTGTTTTCTAAGCTATTACTTTGGAAATAGATCAGCAAAGTACAGATAGGTAATAATGGTAGAATCAAAATTTAGATAACATCACAAGTTTTGGGTACAGAGATTACTGTAAAGCACAAAGAAACGATGAGGAAAACTAAAAGAAACAAAAAAAAAGTTTGATTTTGCAAAGAAAAAGATAAGATTAGTTGTGTAGTACAACAGTACTTTTAATCGATCAGAGACGAATCTTCTTGCTTTTTGGTTCTGTCTTGTCTTCTTCTACTTCTCTCTTGATTGTTCCGATTCCAGGAGCAACATTCCTCACCTGACCAATAAAACACCAAAAATCACATTGTAATTTTAAAAAAAAATTGCAATGGTGTAACAGTTTTTTATAAAAAAAAATATTTTAAAACAAAACTTTCTAGAGATCCTAGTTTAAGAGAAAGAGAGAAACAAAAATACAAGTCACGGTAAAAGAAGAAGTCGCAGTTGATTGAGCTTCTGCAGTTGCTTTACGATTCCTCTAGTAGATTTGACGAGGAATAACCCGGTTAACTTGAGAAGGAATTACCCGGTTAACCACAGGAGGAACAACCTGGTTAACTTGAGAAGGAACAACCCGGTAGATTTTTGATGTGTTTGCAGTGAAAACATTTAACAGCTCGATTTACCCTTTTGATATATGAGACTACGGTTTTTAAGACTACGGTTTCATCTCGGTATATAAATCACTGTTCCTCCTATGCTGCTTTCATAAAAACAACCTAGCTTTGCAGCTTTCACATTGAAACCTAGCTGCAGTCAGATTCCCTGTAACAACAACTCAACATCTTGATAGTTCGAAAGAAAAACATTGTTCTAACGAAAGAGAAAAGAAACTGAATTTGATTTATATACCGAGATGAGGTTTGAATGGAACGTGACATCGTGTACATTCGACTCTTAGTCCTCCTGTTTCAAGCTCAGCAAAATGCATTGTTCCTCGTCTGTTTTCTTGGTTCTGCATAGCTCTGAGAACACACAAACACAAAAAGATTTGAAGATCAATAATTTCCAAACATTAAATGGAAGAGCATAGTTTTTTTTTTTAACCTTGAAGATGAGAAAAGAGTTTTTTTTACATGAATAGATATTATTTTATTTTTTTGTCAACCATGAATAGATATTATGAATTAGAGCAAAGAGTCTTTGATGGTCCTTTTATTAACCACGAACTGTCATAAACATACGTTTTTTAAGCAACCCTTCATTAATAGAAATTTGATTTAAATACATTAACTTGGAGAAATTCTTATCTATTTTCGCGAATTTCACATATATAAAAACTTAATTTAACTCTGGAACTCGTTATCTCTATATGTACCTTATTCAAACTAAACTTTGAGGATAGTAATAACAAAAACTTATGTTTTTGTTTTCAGTTTTATTTATCAAATGCTTCTTTCATACTCAAGAGCAAATCGAGATACAAAATGTTCCAATGGTACATATGATCATATGACATCCCTTTTGATTGAAAAAGAACAAACCATGGGTAATCAACAGCGATTTTCAGACGTTTCTAGAGTCTTTCCAGAACATAGATTCTGATAAAAAAAGAGTCTAAAAACCTGACAAAAGCTTGAATCATATGTACATTGGAGTTTATAAAAAAAAAAAAAAAAAAAAAAAAAGCAAATCAAAATCCAAACTAAACCGAAAATGAGGCAGTTCTAATGGATAGAGAAAATGGAGTCTCTGCAGCTGCAGCTACCTAGTGTAGAGGCCGTTGCAGTAGCCATTATTGTATCTTACATCAGCCAAGCCATTGGGAGCTTTCTTGGAGGTTCCATTGACGAAAACGTTTTTCGGACCATTACTAATCAGATGTTGATGAACAGAGGCTGGATTCATGACTGTGTCTAGCTCACGACACGATGCTGCAATGAGTCCTGCAACAAAATAAGAAAGAAAGAATGTGCAACGAGTGCTTTAAAAGACTGACTCGCGTTGATTCAAGAAAGAATAGAGATATGTAAAAGTTTGAATCTTTTTGACTGATTACGAAATGGGTCCGGACCTAAGAAAAGAGGAGAAGCTTTCCCGGGTCTGGATTTGTACTCTGGGTGGAATTGAGCACCAATGAAGAAAGGATGGTTTGGAAGTTCAACAATCTGACAATTATAATATAAGGTTAAAGATTATAATTAGTTTGAATTATAATATAAGGTTAAAGATTATAATTAGTTTGAATTATAATATAATGTTAAAGATTAAAACAGACCTCCATGCGTTTGCCAGTTTCATCTTTTGCAGCAAATGAGAGACCAGCCTTCTCTAGCCGTTCAACCATATCAGGATTCACCTGCAAGAATTGTGAATGTCTATATCAATAATTCCTTTTTTTCCATTTTAACTACAGGATATTCAAGAATCTGTACACAAATCCTTACCTCGTATCTATGGCGATGCCTCTCATCGACAAAGGTTTTGTTCCCGTAGCTGTAAAAACCGAGTAAACAAAATCATCATTCTAAGTAAAATCCATAGCATTCAAAGAATCAACGGAGTAACTGTAGATCAATGGTTCTTACAGTTTGGCGGATTTGCTGTCTTTAACACTGAAGATGGATTTTCTTGATCCTAGGCGCATAGTGCCTCCCATATGAGTTCTCGAACCCTAAACCCACCGAGCAGGACGAATAAGGAAAGCAGTAAACGAAGATACATTTCAAGTAAAGAGTGGGAGAATCTAAGAACCTCAGGCATGAATACGATGCATGGATTTTTAGTTTCAGGTTTGAATTCTGTGCTGTTTGCGTCGTGCAAGCAGAGAACTGATCGTGCAAACTCGATGACAGCGACCTGCATCCCCAGACAAATACCGAGGAAAGGGATTTTGTTTTCACGAGCATATTTTGCAGCAAGAATCTTTCCTTCCACTCCCCTATCACCAAAACCTCCAGGTACAAGAACTCCATCTACACCCTGAAGATATATACTAATAGAGATGAGCGAAAACACACAAAGCCTTCTCGATGATTGGAGTTATAAAATGGCAAACATTTCAAACCTTCAGCAACTTCCAAGCAGCTTTATACGCATTTGGATTCTGCTTAAACGAAAAAAGAAAAACATGATTATTGTTTAAAAACTTTTCAACACAAGCAAAGGCATACATGTGTAATTAACATGTCTCATTCCCAGACCTCTTTCTCAGTTTCCTTTTCGAGATCACAAGCAGGAACCCAATCAACTACGAGCTTTTTGCGACAAGCCACAGAAGCATGTAAGAGAGCCTACACAAGTGATCCAAATGTGAGTTTACTGAGGCAAGGAAATCTAATCCAGACACTACTGCCCCGTGAGTTGATGTGTAAGTTCTACCTTCAAGACAGAGAGATAGGCATCAGAGAGGCCTGTATATTTCCCCACAACAGCGATTCTCACCTGTAAATCAATTTGATGCGTTAAGAAAGAGACATTGAGGTTACGGTTTATTACTTATTGAAAGCTGAGACCCACCGGCACGTGTAAGTTGTCGCATAGTTCGGCTCTGGAAGTCCATTCCTCTAGAGAAGGTTCTTTAACAAAACTGTTACAGAAACGACAGAGATCACTTCCAATCCATTTGAGTCATATATCCAACCCACCACATGCTAAGAAAACAAAGGATAAAACAAGATATATAATACACACCTAGCAAGATTGAGCACTTTCGAGATAGCCAAGTGAGCCTTCTGATCCTGTTCGAGAAAGTATGCGCATTGAGCATTGTTTTCTTGATGATTTACAATAATTGGCGTTGTGACTATGAATATATTTAGTTGAGAAAAAGGTACCTTAAGCAACAGAGGAATGTGCCAAATGTTGGGAACATCATAGAGAGTGAAGATATACTCAAGCTAAAACAAGGACCATAAGCTGGTAAATAACAGAGATTTAAAGTACATAACATACAACGACAGACAAAAGGCAGCATCTTACCGGGACATGGCAAAATTGAGCTAGCTTTTCTTTCACATTCTCTTCAAGTGCCTGAACGAAGAAATAAGTTAAAAGCTTTTGAATCAAATCAAGAAGATAACACACCAAGAGACATAATCCTAGATGAAAGAGATTTAGAGTCAAGATGGACACGCAAGCGAAAAATCGAACCTTTGTGCTCCGACAAGCTAAGATGTCCGGTATCAAGCCCAAGCCTCGGAGGCCCCGGACACTATGCTGTGTCGGTTTAGTTTTCTGAAAGAAAATAACAGAGCAAATGAAGATTATGAAGATATACAAAATCAAATGCTGTCACATCATGACTGCTTCATTTCAGGAAAAAAATTATCTACCTGTTCACCAACAACATTAAGCACAGGCACAAGGCTGACGTGGACCAGACAGAAATTCCCTGAGCCTGAACACAACCACCAACCAAAGACGCAGTGGTTAATTTCATCATATCAAAACAGATTTTCTTTGCTTTTTGGATTCAATTGGTATGAGGAAAATGATTCTTACCTACACGGTAAGAGAATTGGCCAAGTGCCTCGATAAAAGGTGCAGATTCAATGTCACCTGTAAACAAAAAGAATATCTGTTTACACAGAAGAAGAAAACCAGAAAGAAAAATAATAACAATAATAATCCAAATTGTATTATTTTGTGTAACCTATAGTTCCTCCTAATTCGATAACGCAAACATCAGCAGGACCCTCCTCTCCGTCAACAGGAATGGCAGCAACTCTCTCTATCCATTCTTGAATTGCATCAGTGATATGAGGAACAACCTAAAATCATCGCAACCACAATACTTTAAGAGTTAAAAGAACCAACAACAGAACATGAAATGAGAAAAAGATAGGTGAAAAAGCTTAATTATTACCTGAACAGTCTTTCCCAAGTAATCTCCTTTCCTTTCTTTAGCAATTACATGCTGTTGTGATAAAGGCAAAAGAAAGGGTATATATAAAGAGATTTAGTAAACCTGACTCAACAATCAACTTCCAATTAGTTGAGAGCTAGATCTTAACCTGGTAAATTTTCCCGGTAGTGATGTTATTGTCTCTGGTTAATTTGATATCTAAAAACCTCTCGTAGTTTCCAAGATCAAGATCCACCTTTTTTCCAAATCACATCAAACAAAAAGATTCAAAAGTTGTTAAGAAAAAGTTGAAGTTTTTTTAAGGTTTTAAAGAAGTTTTTTTATAAAAAAATGTCATTTTTTATTTACCTCACCACCATCGTCCAAGACAAACACTTCACCGTGCTCAAACGGAGACATGGTTCCAGCATCGGTGTTCAGATAAGGATCTGGAGATTAAGTGCTCCACGTAAGCAAAACATTATTTGACTCCACCCCGAGAGACAAGAGAAAGAGTAACAAAGAAAAAAGTAGTAAATTACCGATTTTGATTGAAGTAACTCGAAGACCACAAGCTTTAAGAAGAACACCGATACTACTTGCTGTTACTCCTTTGCCTAATCCACTCACAACACCTCCTGTTACAAGGACGTACTTCATCTCCTGGTCTTCAGAAAAGTTGGAGATGTTTAATCAGTCAAGGAGAAAATCTAATAAGTTATATGTTTCATAATCAACAATCTAGAGACTGAGAAAGCGCGAAGCTTTTTGAAATGCTTAAGAGAGAATTTGGGTTATATTTAGATTTCACATCTCATTCGTCCAAGCAAACAACCCAACCGCAGAGGATGACCAAAAATAAAATTATATTGGTTCAAATTAAATCAGTATTAAAAGAGGAAGGATTTGGAGTTATAGCCTATGCATTTTCCTCTGTATCAGAAAATCAGAGACCCAAGAATGGAAACCAGAGTGAGAGTGTGTGTGAAAGAGAGACCTGGTTTTAACCGGTGGTGCGTTTTCCGACAGCTCTGGATTTTCGATCTCTGAAAATAAAATGGAAAACTGTTGTTTTGTTTTCTGGGTTTTGGTGGGTTTATCGGATAAGGATAAAGGGCGGCGAGAAAAGCGTGACAAAGATAGAAGACAGAGTGTAGAGGAGAGAGAGAAAAAATTGAAAGGAGAGAAGAAGGTTTTTTAGATTCACGCCATTGACGACGGAAGTCCGTTTTATAAAGGAAGAGAGAAACGGTAAGCATCTCTCTCTCTCTCTCTCTCTCTCTCTCTCTCTCTCTCTCTCTCTCTCTCTCTCTCAAAACCCCAGTAAACCCTCCACCTAAATTTTTTATTTTTTAATAAATAAATTAAGATACGTATTTTGTCTTTCTATATACGGATTGGCTCTGTATATTTCTGGATACGACAATATATTCCACATTTATTTTATTTCATTTTTATAACACAGTATATTTTTTCAAATATAACATCATATTGACACGTTTCTCACTTCATGGATAACCAAAAATTGCATTAATTAGTGTAAGAACTAGAAGTTCGCTCCAATATGTTGATTTTATGATTAAAATTTATATCATTATATGTATTATAAAACTTTTTGGATGAACTCAAACGATTTCTTAAGTGAGTGTATATGATATTAACTTCAAAGGAGTTTTGATTTTTTTGAAAAAATATTTCTGAGAGACCACTTATAAGTCTTTTTGAGAAAAAATTATTTTTGTTTATTCATAATTATCCATCAAACGATCTTGTCTAACCATTAAAATTTCTAAAATACATATATATATATATATATATATATTCAAACCATTTAACTTTGTATCCTATAAATTATAAAGCATGTATACGTAAAATAACTTGCTATTTAAGAATAAGAGTCAGACCAATAAAGTTGCAAAATCATAAATGTCATGTACTTTCAAAAAACAATTAATACCAGAATATACAGTTAAACCTCAATAAATAAATATTCGATAAAAAAATAATTTCCATAAATGAATAATTTTTCTGATCCCGACTTGGAATAATTGGCTAAATTAATAATCTTATTAAATGCATTAATGAATATTTTAAAAAAAAAATCTTTAAAGACCCTATGTATATATAAATTAATAATCATCTCATTTCATTAGATATATATTTATATATATTAAAAAACTTTACAATCAACAATTTCCAAATAATAAGTCATTATTTTACAAAAAGAAATCTATAGTTTTTTTTTCCTCAAAAATTCATCTCATCCTTGATAATGCAAACAAAAATTTATTAGTAAGGTGATTATTGTTTGATATATTTCTTTTGATGACATATTTGATGTGATGCTACTGTCATTTTTGATCATTCTCATAATTCAATACAGACTCAATAATTTCATCGTTGGTAGTCAATTCCATAACGACATCATTCTAGTTACTTTTTCTTAAGTGATATAATTCATCACCAAAATTTGTAAATATATATATTACATTAAATTTTAAAAACTATAAAACTTTTTTTCCTAATTCTACATCAATCTAAAAAACTTAAATTTTATAGTTTTAGAAAATTTCATTTTTCTAGTTTTAGAAAATTTCCTTTCTTAATTTGCATTTTTTTTTGAAACTTTTACATGTGCAAAAATCCTATCTAAATAAATAAAAATTCATGTATTGATAAATAAAAAATTTTGCTAAACGAATATTTTTTTCATGGTCCAATAATATTTATTTATAAATGTTTAACTGCAATAGAATAGTTAAAGATGAGTGTGAGGAATGTTCAACATTAATTTTTTTCTTTTTTAATTTAATTTTCTTTTTTAACGACTCATCTGCGTATAACGTTTAAGATTGTATCTAACGCGAACAATCAAAACTATCTATAAATATAATGTTTGTAAATGATTGTGGAACAATCAATCAAATTTTACAAGTTAACAAATATAAAAAATTGCTTTCATGTTGTCATATTTTAAAGCTTTAAAGAATGTTGAGTTTAACATAGTAACGTCAGAAGACATCACGTTAGTGTTTAACTGACTTTCGATTGTTTGTTGTATATTGTTTATAGTGGTTCAGTGTCTAAGTGAGTCTCGATTGTTTGTTATCTAATCATCTTGTTTATAGTGGTTCAGTGTCTAAGTGTCTCTCGATTCTTTGTTATCTTGTTTATTGTAGCTTATCTTTTAAAGGTTGATTTATGTCCAATGATTATGTATAAATTATAATTTTCATTAGTTTGGAATGGTACGCAAAATGTAAACAAACAACCATTTATTTTTTTAAAACATAAATAGATTTTTCAGAAAATAATTTGGTGGCAGATTTATAAAACTCTGTGAAATAAATTTTCATTATTAAACACAAAAATCAAAAACGGATTGTAGTTCTTGTTTTATTACCCTACACATATATAGTTATTTATTTTACAGAACGATAAATATGTAAATTGAAATATAAAAGTAATTCAAATATGTGTATAATCTTTTAGAAACTGTTAGTTAATATACATAATTATATTATTTAGATCAATAAAAATAATGTTGATGTGAGAATCAAGTGACACACTTTTGAAATTCATCAAATTTAAGAGTTTGAATTTAGCATTCTGCGAGATTACATAAAATATTAAAACTACTAAATAAAATTGATAAAAAAAATAACATTGATTAGTTGATATTTATGTGCTCTTCTAAAATGTCCAAAGTTTTAAGGGACACTAGTTGTTGGCCTGTCTTTACCACTGTGACCAATCAGATGGACCACTATAACGGTATTAACTAATCACTATATCTTTCTTTGTTGTGGTTGTCCATTTATCTAAATGCTACCACTAAGATCAATGTTTTTCTTAAGATCAAGATGATAGGTACAATAACCAGTTATCTAAATGGTAAGAACTAATCACTATCTTTCTTTACAATGACAAAAATTTTACTTTGGAGTGAAGACGTTCAATCAGCTTTTGGGTTCAATCTTTGTTTGGTTGATTATTTTTGTTATAGAATACTAGGTGGTTTCATATATATAAAGACCGAATTAGTATAATTTTTCTGACTGTCTTTTTCTTTTCTTTAATTTTTGTTAAAACGATTTCAATTATATGTAAATTAGTTTAACCGGTTAAGACATGCTTTGGCTCTATATATTAGTTTCGAGTTTGGATTTCCGTTAATTGTTTCTTAGCAGACTTTTATTTGTTACATCGAGATTGCAATTTTATTTTCACTTCATCAAGATTTTGTGATCACATGCGTTATAGATCCAGCATCGCTCGTACCGGACCCACCGGTTTGATCTCTGTCCGTCTAAACGTGGCCATTTACAACGACACTTTCACATTATTACGTTTTCCGTTTGGCCCAAACCAGGAACCCCTTTTATTTTGATTATATACAAATAATGTTATAACTAATTGATATTCTAATTCAAAAATAAAAATTGAAATAAAAGTAAGACTACAACCAAGAAATCAGAATATCAGATTACAAAATTATTGGTCACCAGATCTTTAACGCTTGTAGGAAAACTAACATCAAAGATCAGCTTTTTCGGAAAGTGAATCCTCGCATTGGTTAATCATTCATTAACATGATCATTCTAATTGTATAATGACGTAGTTACCATATATTTACTCTACGGTATATTAATAAACAATAAACAAATGAAAATACCAAATCCAAAATTCATCCATCATCATTGAGCCCAACAATGTTCTCTCTCTTCAATGTTTTATTTTTATTTTTTCTTTTATAACTCACACATGCACTCTATCAAATCAGAATCTAGATACACGTTGTTTTGTTCTTCTAAAAACCTAACAATATGATACATTTTAACATCATTGTTGTCTTGCTTTTTATTAAGATATTGATCTTATTTTATAACTCTTTAAATCTACGTACAAATTACGTGTAATTTAACTGTCATGAATATATTATGTTTTGTATTAAATTAGAGTGTGAGCAACTATAACAAAGATTTAGCAACAAGTCCATTTTTTATTTTATTTTTTAAGAAAAGTTTCCAAAACCTTTACGCAATTTTAGTCTAATTTATCAGATGAGCGTCATAATAAATAATAATTTACAAAAAAAAAAAAATGAACAAGAATAAAAAATATAATTGGAGATAAAGTAATTCAACGTATGAATTTAGAAAAAAAAAATCGTCGAAATTTCAGAATTGATCCATAATCTTTTTCAATATATAGAATCTGTTTTAAAAAAAAAAACTGATTTAAACAATAACGTTTTATATGAGAGGACCAATGACACATTCATATAGTTGTGAACCGATGGCTGGACATCGTATATATAGATCGAAACTATACTAAGAGATGTACTTTTCCACGAACAAAAATGGTCAATACTAATACCGGTAATGCTAGTTTTCATTGGTAAAATCAACAGTTTATATTCTGCATAGAAATTATAAATGTTCTATAATATCTTCTTTTTTTCTCTAAAAGTTAAAAGTTTATTAACTTGAAGATATATAATCACAGTGTACGGCCGTATTTAGCCAGATGTTACTCGATGTCTGTTTCTTGAATAGAGTGAATGAAAATACTTTATACTATTAGTTACTTTTTTTGTCAACCTTGTTTTAAAATTCTTACTATTAATTTTAAAATGTGTGCTTTTTCATCCCTGCCAAAAGGTTGGAGTCAAAAAGTAAATGGAAATATTAGAAATTAAATTGGAAATATTTTTTTAAAAAATGTTGAAGCAAATATATTAGTAAAAAGGTAAACCAAAAATTAAATAAGGGTCAAAGGAGTAATCTTTAATAGTTTAACTTTCAAGAAACCCACCAAACTTATAACTACCAACTAACATTCATACATCATACATGCATATGATCACTTTATTGATCCTATCTTCTGCTGTCCAGTGAGTTTATATTTACATGGAATTTATTATTCTTTATTCTCACAATAATTATTATAAGTATCCAAATCTGCTGAGCAGACGAATGCAATAAAACTAAAAGCATAACAAAAAAAAATATTATCACCATTTGAACTATTTGACACAATCAAAGTTAAATCCTACTAAATTATCTACAAACATGCATGAGACATTAGTTTATACTAACATGGCCTTTATTATTCTTATTTTCCTCACAATAATTATAATAAGTATCAAAATCTGCTGAGCAGACTCAATGCAAGAAACTAAAAGCATGCCAAAAAAATATTATGACCATTTAAACTACTTGATACAATTAAAGTTAATTCCTACTAAATATCTACAAACATGCATGAGACATTCGTTTTTGAACAGGTGCAAAATTGATGTTTATAATATTTATTATATGTTATTAGTTTTTTGTAATGTCTTATCATAATTTATTGCATATATATATTGAGTATGTGGTTGAGTTATGGTTGGAAACTACTTTATTTCTATTTTTTCTAGAGTTTCCATGGAGTTGCAATTAACTTACAGTTATAACAGTGGCGCAAAATTAGTTATTACACCTGCTTAAGGTAGTAAAATGGGACCAAAGTAAGACATCATATCGATCGAACACTTGTAATCACGTACGATCTTTTCGTCCATATCTTTAATTATTCCTTGTTATCATTTAGAGACATGATTAATATTGGGTAAAATATCAGAAATCTCTGAAAATCCAAATTCAATCTATCTAAAAAATAATATCGAATTAAATTCTGAATTGACAAAACCTCAAACCGAACTAAAAACCAAATAAATATAGAAAATATCTAAAATATAATTGTACTTTTAAATTTTTTTAATTATATTTATGTTTAAAATAACACAAATACCCAAAACTAAAATTATAAATCCAAATTTATAAGTTATTTCAAAACTAAAATAATTAAAATACATAAAAAATAAATATCCAAAAATATTTTGTTATAATTATTAAAATTTAATTAAATTTTATTTAAATTTAAATATTTTATTTTTAAAATATATTTTGGATATGTGAACTCAATGAGATGAAATCAAATTTTGAATTATCTAAATCAAACTCAAATGGATTCCTAAACGTCTAAGTCTAGACATGATATTGCAACCCAGGAGCCACGAACGAAGGATCAATTTCTTAAATACTCCAAAATGTTAAAAGCGTTTCTAAAATACTCTTCCTCATTTTTCTATTTATTTTTCATTTATTTTTGAGTTAAAAATTACAAATTTACCAACAAACCAACTAATTTCAATTTATTTACAATCTGTACCAAAGATCCAGCGGGTAATCCGGATCCAAATCGGGTTAGACCCAGCTCAAATTTTTTTTAATTTTTTTCAGTAAGTGGCGGGGCCCACCACTCCTTTATTCCTCTTCTTCCACGAGCCTTCATTCCCCCTCCTTTCTTCCATTTTCTCCATTTCTCCATTTTTCCCAATTTTTTTCACAAACAAAAGTAAAATTCTAAGAGAGTTACAAAAATTGAACCACGAAAATCACAAATCAAAGTATAATTCAGTGAATTATTCACTTCTCATTCACGAATCACTCCAATTTACCTAAACCCAAAAATCTCCAACACTAAGAATGTTTCCTCCAAAAAACGTAAAACACTGCCACCTTTGAAAAGGGGGAAGAGGAAGAAGATGAAAGAACTAGCGCCCAAGTTGCGAATGGTGGTATAGACTCCTCATCCACGAGAGTTATACACAATTGATTTGAAGGAAATTTGAAAAAAAAATGATTGGTAGTTGATATTGGTAACCCTAAACGAATTAAGAGGGATTAGACCATAAAATATTAATTAATCAGTAGTGTCAGTACAACTGAGTAGCAATCTATACAACTACATTTTTTGTATAACTAAGTATCAATCAATACAATTACACGTTATTGTACAATTGAATATCAATCGATACAATTACACTTTACTGTACAACTATCATTCAGTACAATTACACGTTATTATATAACTGAGTATCAATCGATACAACTACTAACTAAAAATGTGTTTGGATTGCAGGTTTCCGAACCACTTGCTCTGAGAACTTTATTCTTTGCTCCGAGAACTTTATTCTTCAAAAATATTGATTTTGCTATAATCTGCAAAATAAGATCAAAGTGTGACGATTACAACACATTGACTGAGATTCCAACACTTAAAATAGACTAAAAATGATTGGTTTGCAAACCATCCTTAGTTCCAGAGAGGATAAAGGAAGGAAGAAGGGTAAATGGTTCGAAAAAATTAATGTGAGACCTCTAGAGAGTGTTTGAGAAACGAGAGGAGTAGTTGTGAACTGATTCTAACAAATAAGAGTTAAAATCAATATATACTACTACACGTTATTGTACAACTGAGTATCAATATATAATACTACATGTTATTGTACAACTGAATATCAATTGATATAACTACTAACAGGAGATGTGTTTAGATTACATAGATTGCAGGATACTGAGCCACTTGCACCGGAACCTTTATTCTTCAAAACTATTAAGTATGTTAAAATCTGCAAGCTAACATCAAATTGTAAAAATTTCATCACATTGACTAAAATTGTCACACTTAAGGACGAACAAGCTTTTAATGTATTTATGATGAACTCTTTTGTGTCTTTATGTCTTTAGGTAATTTTGGTTTTATGTGGCTTTATATGGATGTTTGCAGAATGTTGATTCTGTATTTATGTATTTTTGGCTTTATGTGGATGTTGGCGTTTACACTTGCACGTTCCCAGTGGTTGGTCGATGGGAAAAAGAAGATTTTTTGGAAAGACATCTTCGATTTAGACAAAGTTGGTCGAATATTGACAGTGATGATGATAGTGGTGGTGAGGATGGTGGTGATGGTGGTGGTGGTGATGGTGGTGGTGGTGGTGGTGGTGGTGGTGGTGGTGGTGAGAGTGATGAAGACAATCCAAGTCCATCTAAGAGGCTAAAAAAAGAAAGTTTGTTCTGAACACAACTGAGTTTTAATAATAAAATTGAATACAAATATGTAAATAACGAATACAACTGAGTTTTGAGAATAAAACTGAATACAACTGAGTAGTACGAATACAACTAAGTACGA
This sequence comes from Streptanthus diversifolius, assembly GCA_039880935.1. Lineage (NCBI taxonomy): Eukaryota > Viridiplantae > Streptophyta > Magnoliopsida > Brassicales > Brassicaceae > Streptanthus > Streptanthus diversifolius. The sequence continues at coordinate 22,312,796 of JAXGFM010000014.1, read as the reverse complement.
CTGATGCTAAATCACACGCGCCCTCCCGCGCGTTCACACTACTGTTCAATAAAAAATATTAAATATTCTGCGTTCACACTTGTTCACACTAGAAGCGTTCACACTATAATTGTATATAGTAATAAATAACATGTAGTTATATAAATGTCACTTTATGGTTTTTTCAGTTATATCAATATTTGTAGGCAATTGTCTGAGTTGTATCGACTACATTAGGTTACTAAATTATGATTAAAAAACTTTCATAATAATAGATTTTCGAAATTATAAATTTTCAGCAATTCGCATAATAATGATCAAACAAGTTAACAACACACATACATGTTTAGGGTTTGTAAGATTAGAACATGTTATATTTCAATTTTTCTAGATAAATCATTTTATATCATATTTAATAGGGTAAACGCTGGTTTTAATATCATAAATACATGATTATAACTCATAAAACCCAGACCTTTAACTCAAACCCTAATCCCTAAACCCTAAACCCTAAACCCTAAACCCTACAACGTAGTTGTACTAGTAATACACAGTTGTATTTTCCAATACATAGTTATACGAATAATATCCAATTATCAAATTACACATAATTGTATAATTGATATTTTCAGGTTTTTTCAGTTATGTCAGTATTTTTTATTATTTTTCCTAGTTATATCGAGTACAATAAGTCAATAAATTAAGATTAGTAAACTTTCATAATAATTTCTTTTCAAAATTACAATTTTTTTTTAAATTCGCAACTTAATAACTATAGTAATTAAAAATACACATACATGTTTAATATATTATAAGATTATAACAAAACTTTTTTTTAATAACATATATGCATTATTATAATCTATAAATATAAACCCTAAACCTCAAATCTTAAACTCTAAACCTAAAATCCAAAATCCTAACCAAATTGTCATGAGTATGGTCAAGAATATAGTGAAGAAGAATTAAAAATAGATTGAAGGTGGTTGAGATTGAAAATGATGAGGAAGAAGAATATTAAATTTTGTGGGCCCCACTAAATTTGTTTTGTGTGCTAAAAATCAGCTTTTTCATATAAAACACGTGTGGGAAAAAAAAATTATAAATAAAAGAAATTTTTTTAATAAAAACTGGGAAGGGTGAGTGGAAGGGTAATTTTGAGAGTAAAATTTAATTTTTAGGTGGATCCCACCATAAGAGTGTTTGAGAAATTAAAAGAGTATTTGAGAAATGAAGTCCAATAATAAGAGTGTTTTAGAAATACACTCCACGAACGAATGTGAGACCCTTCTGAGTGGACCGGTGGGTCTGTCTATCACCAAACCCATCGGTCTGTCCCATTGATCGCCACGTGTCATATCTATAATGTGTGGTCAAATGTTGCATCTGCGTTTGCTTCGGAGGTTTTTGGATTATCCTATTCCTATTGAGACAGAATGACAAAAGTCCATGCTCTTTTTACAATTTTATAATAAACTAAGCTATGAATTTTATTTCTTTATTGCAAATTAATTTAAATTCATTCTATGGATCAGGTTTGCTGGTTACCCCAAACGAATTTTGACCCGCAATCCATACAACAAAAGTCCTGTGGATAATGTTACAAAATTTGATTTTTATATGACTGAGATCTGCAGAATCAGCAATTCGAATATTTAAAGTTTTTTTTTTTTAATGCTGGAAGATGGTATGATTTTGCACCTTTAGAGCTCGTTTTCATTATCTATAAGAGTTTTCTTTTATGTTATATTTTATCAAGTCAAGTGGGCTGTGGTGGTTCCTAATGTATAATGTTTAGAAGACCTAGCTATTAATTTTGAATTATTTCAGCTACTCGTTTATATTCCTTAACCTCAAGTCCAGTTTTAAATGATACATGATATTTTGAGTAGAAATTCTTGACTATTGTGTTTTAAAACAAATTAAGCTCACATGTGAATTATGTATTATAACGTATTCACTGAGATATATGTGACTGTATATACATATGACAAAAAAAACACACTATATTGTTTTAAAGATATTGGCGGAAAGAGTTTCCAAGTTGCTGTCAATAATAAAATTAGAAAAAAATTTATACGAACAATAAAAAGTTATTTTTTTTTCCTTAAAAAAGGAGAGGGTGACGTGGTAGTGACTAGAAGAGCCATGTCTAGTGTGGCACCTAGTTAGCTTCGTGTCGGTTCAACGTCAGCTCCACATGTATACTTATTGCTGGTCAAATGTGCTTTTCTATGTTTAATTAATGCACTTTTTTACGTTTACAAAAATAACACCAATTATTAATTGGTGAAATGTAATTGATGTTTACAGTAATTTCTTTTTATCCGTGAAGTTCAGAGACGAAGTTCGTATATTTTTATATATTGGAACTGATCTGATGATAATATTATAATACCAACATAAATTATCTTTTTCAAAGTATTTAACCTCAAAGCAGAAATGAATTAATAAACTCTTTGCACTAACCACTAGATAATCGCATTTTGTTGTCTTTTTATAGAATTTTTCAGATCTTTTAGCACCATATGATAAAATTGAAACGTAATATTTAGTTACTAATGCAATATAATGAGATTTTACCATAGTATCTTCTGAATTTTTCTTTACTTTTTAGTAGAATGAATTGGATACTCAGTCCATTCTATTTAATATATATACAGATAGTTTAGCAAAATAATGATGAATGCTTCATTTCATCGTATTCTATTTCCGAAGTAAACATCCATTTTTCATTACTTTCACACTAATTTTAAAACCCAACAAAAAAAAATAAAACACTTTAACACGATGCTCATTTTCCACGATATTCATTTTTCTCATAACTATAAGTAATTAAATTAAACACAAGAAAAATACATTTAACTTATTCACTCTCTGTGCATGTGGCAAGAGTGCATGACGTAAGGGAATCAAACTCGCCGTTTGCATCTTTCCATGTGTTACGTGTGAAAGTGATTTGTCTCAATCGATAAAGTCCGTAGTAGACTATTAATTAGTGTCGTTTATACTACATATTTGAGTACAGTGTAGTGACTAGAATAGTAATAGAAATTGCGGAAATTTCTATTTTTCTTGGCACATATATAGTGACAACAGTTTATAGAGAGAAACTTATTCTAATAAATAGATGTTACCAAAAAGTCATTCTGGTTAATTATTCATAATTTATAATCTATTTTTGTTAGATTTATGTACCTCCAGTGATTGTTTCATACCTTTTATCTATAGTAAGAAAGAAAATATTATGAGCAAAATTATTGTAACCGATATATTCTCGACAAATGGTAACTTGAAATAATGAGTAACCTACTGAACAATGTATCGAACGTGTCGAATGCAATTCACCATCCAAATTAATGATAGTAGTTAGTTGCCTAAGGCAAACCTCCCAAGAAAAACAAAAGAGGGATATAAGGTTTCGTCAAAAATTTATGCTCAACCAACAAAATATTTAGTAGGTTCAGGTTTCGTCAAACTAAAAGATACTATGGCATAAGTAATAATTAGACCATAGTAATAGACAAAACAAAATAAATTTTGAATTTATTATTTTATATAAATACAATTCGGGTTTTATTAAATATAAAAATGACTTCAAAAAGCAAATAAAATTATGAATTAAAAAAATGACTTCAAAGTGTTTGTTAATTTCTTAAGATAAAAAGACAAATAGTAGTATAACAGTCCCAAATCATAACATTTCATAGATATATAATTTTGGTGATTGTACAACTTCGTTAAAATATATTTCCTTTTTTGTCAATATAAATTGAAATAAAAACGGTTCAAGTATCCAAACTAGAAACGCAGATCCTACACAAGTGAAACCATAAAGACAAAATCTTGAATTATGGACTATACAATGGTTCTTAAAATTCATATTGCAAAAGATATAAGAATATAAAGAATACGCAGATCCTAAATGAACATGCGAATAAGTAATATTTCTCGAACCAAAAAGCGATTAATAGAAAATAATGTAGTGATGAAATATTGAAATTGATATTTGAAAAAAGGTTATTAAGAAGATTAGGGGAGAACAAAGTGAATGTCGGAAGATACAGGAGGGAGGTTGGTCCGTTGGTGTCGGCTGCTAACGGTTGGGCCACGTCATCTACGTGTTACAGCCTTGTGGGTTCCACCCATACTGACCTACTGACAGTTGACCGTTCTATTTTACGGGACTGGCCCCACTTTGGCCAAATCTTTGCCGACAACTACCCCTTTTTATTTTTCAGTGTAATTATCACTATACTACTAGTATTATAGATTTTGTTTTTTAAAAAAGTTCTGCCCTTACACACGTTAATATTACATTCGCTGTTAATTAAAAAAATCGTATTATATAGTACATAAATGAATTTTGAATTCAATATTGTCATACGTCAACACGTATACAAAACAAAAATATTTTATAGTTTAGTAGACTAAATTTGTACAAAGTTAAGTTTTTATAAAAGCTTTATGGTTATAAATATATATTACTTTTTCATATTCTACTTCTTCTAAAACTATAAATAAGAATCATATTGGTAAATGGATATAAAAAATTAACAAAATATGATATAATTCTTTTTGTGTTTAACAATATAATATAAGATCCTTAACATACAAAATCTATATCTTTTAACAAAAAAACATATACAACCAGAAGAGCTGAATATATATAATTAAGTTTTCAAACACACGGAATTCACATTCCATAATATATCACAATTATAACTTGCAAAACATGCACACCATGTATAAAAGAACCATATTGTAGAAGAAATTTGTTTGTATACACTAATTATTCGTTTTTGTCTGATAATATACGTTTATAAGAAAAACCATATTTTACTGGTCGCTATTATTAAATTAATTAGATTTGAAATGCATGGTTCATAATAAAACTAAGCCGTGTAAATTTCGTGTTGATGAGTCAATGCTGCGTCACGTGAGATCTTGAAGGTTTAACTACTCACTGCGGTATAAGATCTCCGAATCAAACAAAATCTAGTCTAGTTTACGGTGAAAATTAGATAACATGAGGGACCACAAAATCAATAAAACAAGTTTTTACTGTTGAGAAAATATAATTCCATTTACTGAAGTTCCAAATTATTGTTGCTTTGTCAAAAAACGTTCCGATTAGCGCATAAAAGTGATTAATATGATTGGTGATGAACAAAATGTATCTAGTCAACAAGATCAAATGATAAAATCATATCTTAGATAGAATCTTTCATTTTATTTGTCATCAGTTACTATATCGATTTCGGATATTATTGCTAAACACATACATAATAACATTCATACAACGCATCTTCAATAAAAAAACTCGCACAATCAAATATCCTCGTTACTAAGATGGTATATAAAGCATATTATACCCGGGATTAATTAGGGTTTGCTAGCTACCTATCCAATTTTCTTGGCAAAAATTGCAGTGACAAAACCGTCAACAAATAGTATATATTGTAATGTGTGAATTTAAATAATTATTGTGGGATCATTTAAAAAAGCATATTATTAATTATTAAACCAATTTGTTTGCGATTTAACATTCATTCCTTTTATAAGACGTGAACTTTGGTTATCTAATGCAAAATATAATCATATTGTCACTTTTATTTATTATCATAATTTGTAAAATTTTCCAGGAACATCACACATGAGTCATAATTAATGCGTACATGAGAGATATTTAGTGGGTGTTGTTCAACTATATATTTAAATTCAAATATTTAGGTTTTATAATCCAATGTTATTCAATTAATAAGTTTAAATCATGCTTTAAATCTACTGTTATTGATTTTTTTATTTGTAAATCATATCTTACAGATTTTAAAATTGGTGTTATTCAATTCAGATTTCAAATATTTTTTTTAGAATCTAATGTTATTCAAAACTAAATGAAATCTAAAATCTTTGTATATAAAGTAATTTAAAATTAATTTCAATATAATTTATGAATAAATTATAATAAAGAAAAAAAAAATCCACACTATATTGTAGAGATTTTAGAATCCACACACATGAATTCTTAAAACTGATATCAGAATTTAAAAAATGGAATATTATAAACTGATATAGAGTGAATTTATAATATTAGCATATTATAAACCCTTTAAGCAGTTGAATAGAAGTGGAGAACTGGGAGTTGAATTTGAAAATTTGAGATATAGTTATAGTTGAAATATATTTTATTAAAAAATAAAAATTAATTATTTCAAATTAAATTACAAATTCAGTTGTGTTTAGTGATAGATTGTTCATGTGAGATACTGTAATTTATAAAGTTTTTTTTGTTATTAATAATAATTTTTATTTGAAATATTATAAATAAACTAAATATTTTGTAAATAATATTTTGACAATAATTGTTTGTCAACCTAAAGATCTGGTAAATCTTTTTAAAATTTTTAAATTAATCAATGTATATCTAAATATAGTATTTTTTAAAAATAATACTTTTAATTTATATTTTTCTTAGAAATTAGATAGAACAAACTCTTCCTTATTCTGCGTTATAACGCATGGAAGTTACAGCAGTTCCAAATTTCATGGCACACATGTGCCCCATCTTCTTTTAACAATTCATTGGCAATTACGTTGCCAAAAACATCATAACAATCACGCCTTAGTTAATTGACTTGACATGAGTGTAAATACAGTACCCTCATTAACAATACTTCGAACCCGGATTGATAATATAAAATTAAATTCACAAGAGTAAGTTGAGATGAAGGGGTAAGATGATTTGATATATCGAATTAGTTGGGACAACCTATTTATAGCCATCAAAAGTCTTAAGTTCTTTTTTTCATACAATTTTGTAAAAAGAAATCGAAGGGAAATAAGATGAAGAAGAGAGTTGATCATAGAGTAGAGCATCCGGTGATGGGCAAACAAGAATTTGGCGGTTTATCCGACATGTAATGAGACAGAATTACAAGGTTTGAAATCAAAGATAGCCCATGTGATCACTCGAATCAATTTCATTAGACAATTATGATTTTTTTCTGTTTTCATACATTTAGCACATGTGTGATGTTCTTTACTTGGTATCAGTACGTGTTGCAATTTGTTACTCGGTTCTTTAAACAAATTATCAATTATATATCAGACTATATAGTTGCCATAGTTGATTATTATTCATCTAAATTACAGTCACATTTGGTGTAAAGTTCTCGTTTTGTTTTCATAATTAGGGAATTCTATAACGGGATAAGAATTAAAATATTCCGTCAATTTAATTCCATTATATTTTTTGATATTCATTCATCGTGAGAATTATTAAATTGAGCGAACAGGTGATTCAATTCATAAATTTTATGTCAAATGATGGACTTGCCGTTTTTTTTTTATAATGGTCAGTTTCTTTAATGAAATTAAACTAGCATCTGTAACCACAAAAAAAACTAGCCTCAAAATTAACTACTAAAATAAGTTTAAATTTTTATCCACTGGAATTTACTGTCCTACAAGAATCTTCCACTATATATATACTAATAACTTATATAAATAATATACATATATATAATATTAGTCGATTCAGTGACGTTTGAAAAAACTAATAAAAAATGATGGGCCTTCGTAAATTGTACGTACTCGACAACATGCGTGGCAATGACTCACCTTATCCATATTACTTTTATAGTACTCCATGTTAGAAACTTAATAGTATAGTTGGTAACATTTTATTTATTTATTTTGTTAAACTTGAGCAGGTGGTTGACAAAAAAAAAAAACTTGAGCAGGTGATATTATTATTTAACAATAATTATGAAACAAAAAATAAATCTGTGTATTATAATCGTAACAAATCTAACAAGTTCACAAGTTCAACAATATATTAATTATATATATATATATTGTATTTCTCTTAAAAAATATTTAAATATAGTATATATAATCTCATAGGTTAGTAATTTTATATGTGACTATATATAAATATTTATTTTAATATTATAGATTATTGATCAAATAAATGTTTTTCTAAAATATTATTGTTTGCATTAACGTAAATCATGACTATTTTTTTTTAGCAACAAAAGAAACTACTCTAAAACCTTTTAGTTAACTATAGAACCACTGAATTGATGTACACTATTTCTATTGAAATATTGTCTATTATTGTGTTTGACGCTTTTGAACTAAAAAAAATCCGTCTAGTTTCGAAGTTATTTTTATATATATTTAATTTGTTCAAATGAACTGCAAAAACTGAACATTTCTTCCATAAAAAATAGAATTTATTTTTCTTTTTTATAAATATTATTGTTAGGAAAAAATTATTGTTCAAATATTTCCATTGAGATTTTAATCTACGGTTGGCTACGACAAAAATTTTAAATGGGAAAAGTATCCGAATGTTTTCAAAATATTTGGAGAATAGTTTGAACTTTGATGTGTGATCTCTTGATTATAAAAGAAGACCCAACAGTTAACTTACGTACAACTGCTTTATTTGTGGATATCTTTTGTTAGATTTTCTAAAAGCATGCTTGGTATTCAAGGACGAAGATACACCATTGACGGCTCCTCTTTTGTCCACGACCATTTCTTACAAATTGTACTCATTTTGCTATATTTATATTTCCCATATATATTAGTGTATATATATAAAAACACATGATATACCTTATGCAAATTCATGTCAATGTATATGTGTGCGTATAGATACGTGTAGTATTTTGGCTTGTGAGGCTCCCCTCATCATCAGATATCCGTCGGGCCACTATCAATCTCAATAGACATTTTAAAGCTCAATATAAATAACTTCTTTTTATATAGAAATGTAGCTTTCATATCTAACCTATATAAGTATTTGTCGTCAACAAAGGAAGCTTGAAATGAATATTTTAAAGCTCTTTAACGAAACGAATATATATATATATATTTTTTTTAAAAGCTTACGACTCTTTTTTTCTTTTCATTTTTTTTTTTTTTATTTTGAGTCGAAAAAGCTTAACTAAAATTTAAAAGAAAACTACTGATAACTAAATGTTCGTTTGAATAATTGTAGTTCGCTTTATTTACATTTCTAATTTTAGACTACTTGAAGCGATCTATATATATTTATACTTTTTCTTGTGTGTGTGTTTTTTTTATATAATATATATATATATATTGTTTTGTTAACAGCGGTGTATAATATTAATAAAAAGAAAAATACTTCACATGGATTATCTTATTTGTCTTTTTCCATCTTTGATCATTTGGAAATTAAAAAAATATCAATATACATATATATCAAGTATCTTATATATATTCAGCGATGGACATAAATTAATTTAACAATTTCTTTTTTTTTTTTGTCCCGACTGAAGTTCTTTATTATGTATAACCAAAACCTGAAAGTATCAAAACATCCCCAACAGAAGGCAGCAAAACAGAGACAAAGGGATCCTTTTTTTTTTTTTTTTTTGGGGCAATTTTCAAAAGTATCTTATCCAAATTACAGTTTCTTAATTTTAAAAGCATACATTAAACGGTCAATTTCAGTTTATTTATTAAAGTTAAAATATGACGAAGACGTCAGATAATACATAACATTGCTCCACTTATTTTTGTCGGTGATATCCAATTAGTTACTCATATATATATATATATCTGGAATCTTAAACTATATTTTAAGGCATATTCTAATGGTAGTAGCATAAAAGGACAGTATAACGTCCTTGTTAAACAAAAATATTCGTCACATTACAATCAACATAACCAGGTATAACACTTAAAGAAGAGAAATAAAAATGTTAAATATGAAAAAACAAAATATCTAAAAAACCCTAATTTTACCACTGCCACATATATACATATATTTGCAACATCCAATACAGTTTTCTGAATGTTGAAGTTCATACTTTATAACACTAATTGGACAGGGTTTGGCTTATACATGCATGTATGTTAATATTTAATATTCACATTATAATAGGCCCAATTTACATATTTGGCCCATATAAATTCAATAAAAGACTAAAATGCATAAAAGACGTCGCGTTTTGCAGGGCTGAGAATTAAGTAGTGAACAATCCAAAAAGTTTATCGAAGAAACGTTCAAGTTGTGACAGAGAATCTCGGTCGTCTTTGTTGTCTCCGGCGTGGCTCTTCTTCTTCTCCGATTAGATCCCGTTGGAGAATTCAGAGACTCTAAGGTCTCGCTGGGATTCGATTCAAGTGTTATTGGATAGTGCGAGAAAGTAATCGATGATGTTGCAGTCGCATTCAAGGTTTCTCCTTCAGACGCTGTTGACGCGTGCTCAGAAGTAAGTAATTTCATTCTTAATCCTCATCTTGTACAATGTTTAGCTCGGATTTTAATTTTTAGGTAATTTGCGATTAGACCCTTATCGATTCTGGAATGTGGGTTTGGTTGATTGATTGATTCTATTTAGAAATGAAACATTTCCCAAGAACTGAACTGCGTTTTGTAAGATGGTAGAAAAGTTTGATTTTTGCAGCTTTCTTAGGTGTCTGGTTTTTTTTTTCACAGTCTTGATAAAGCAGTGGAGCTAGATTATCAGTGGATCGAATTCGATGATGTTCGTTACCATGTTCAGGTGAGTCTTTTACCAGCTTTTTAAGAGTTGGATTTGTCTGAGATTAATATGATCTTGTTTCAGTTTTCTGATGTTCTAAGTGTTAATAGGTGACAATGAAGAATCCGAACATCTTGTTGCTTTCGGTTTCGTTACCAAACCCACCACCCGAAGCAATGTCCTTTGATGGACTTCCATTGGGAGCTATAGAAGCTATTAAAACCGCTTACGGGACGGGCTTTCAAATCCTTGATCCTCCTAGAGATGGTTTTAGTCTTACCCTAAAGCTCAATTTCTCTAAAGTTCGTCCAGATGAAGGTTCAACGAGTCTCTTGATCGATTAAAGATCCTCAAATGCTTTTGCTTTGTTTTCGACTTGGATGTTGGTTTCTATTTTCTCATGTAAAGTATATGTTTTTCAGCGTACAGAAACTCGTTATTAACGAAGCTAGCTTCCATTAGAGAGGTGGTGATGGGTGCGCCGTTAAAAATCATCCTCAAACATCTAGCTTCAAGGACGGTTGCTCCTGAGCTGGATAGGCTTGTAGCAATTATGCATAGACCTAACGAGACATTTTTCCTTGTGCCTCAGGTATATCTAATCTATAAGAGTTTTTTAACTGTTGTAGTAGATTCTTGTGATTAGTAAGAATGTAGAGTGATAGAAAACTTGACTGTTGCATCACAGGCGGATAAAGTCACGGTGGCTTTTCCTATGAGATTTAAAGACCCTGTCGACACAATTCTAGCGACGTCCCTCCTAAAGGTAACACAAATGATCAAAGTTGAAATGTTGGAACAAGGTTTTGATTCCTGTAGTTACTGAAAAAAACTCATCTCATCTTATAGCAATTCGTAGAGGCGAGGCGTGCCGCTTCGCTTAATAGTGCCCCTTCTTGTTCGTGGTCTCCAACCGCACCTCAGGAATTGGAAGGAGCTCCTAAAGAAACACTATCTGCTAATGCCGGTTTTGTAACTTTTGGTAATGATCTCACTTAAATTTTTTTTCAGTTATGTTTCAATTTTTGCATTCATAGTACCAAAACTGAAAGAAACCACTAAACATTGGAATATCGATAACGTAGTCATTATTCCTCGGCATGTGGAGGGGGAAAAACTCGATCGTACTGTCTGGAATTTGTCAACCTTTCATGCTTATGTTAGTTACCACGTCAAGGTTAATCTTTCTTTCATTTTCTCTCTCTCTCTCTCTCTCTCTCTCTCTCTCTCTCTCTGCGATTTAAAGACTTGTATAAAACAGAGTTTTTTTGTTTTGTTTTTGTATTACAGTGCTCAGAGGGATTTATGCATACCAGGATGCGGCGTCGCGTGGAATCTATGATTCAGGTGAAACACCAAACCAGATTTATCTCGTCCTTTCTCTTCAACTGCTTAAAGGGTTTCACTACGTTCTAATTAGAAATGTGTTCTTTAGTTCCCCATTGCTTTCTAATTGCTAAACCTTGTCGTCTCTCAGGCTCTAGATCAAGCTAAGCCATTGGCAAAGACAACATCCATGAACATCAAATCATTTAAACGGCTGGTAAGTTGCGAGAACTGAAAGAGTTTTTTTTTTTTCGAGTTTAGTTATTTTCTTTTGCATCGTCTTTGAGCTTTATTTTCTCCTTCCTCACAGGGACTCAATGATACCAATCACACCAATTCGAAGTAGTTTGATCTCTCACGAAGCAATTTTGTAAAAGTAAAACCTTGTGAGTAGCTGAGACATGTTTTTACTGAATTAAGTCTCTGTGATACATTTTATTTTTGGTTTCAGATTGGTTTCCTTAGTACAATTCTTTCAGATATTTCTGACCACACGTATGATGTTAAAACTGTAAGAAGTTTCACCTTGGAGCAAATTATAGAGGGTGACCATGTTGAATCTTTTATCTAAAGGTTCCAACCATCGTGTTTCCACGAATTTCTTAAAAAGATTTGTCTTTTATGTTCTTTTTGTAAGAACAAGATAATGAAGAAGGTGCTAAGAATGAAGGATTCAAGGCTTCTTAGATCTTTTGATCGAATCTTTATTGATCTTGGGATTCTTTTAAAATCAATTAACTGTTGGAATACTCATCATATCATCAAAAACTCAATAGAAGATAGCCACTGAATTATATTTATTATGAATAGATAGATATACTAAAGAATTGGATATTTGCAGCTCGTTGTAATCATGAAGTCAAGTACTTTGAATTTTGATTAATCTTGTGGCGAAAAGAAGATTTGAAATAGGTCGATCTTGATAAGTCTAATTTAACATTCATACCAAAATAAAACTTGATAAGCCTCTCTAGTCAAATATCCTTGTCTTTTTGGATGTATATTTTGTTTAAGATTTTGTGTAAAAAAAAGAAGCATTTACAAAAGTAAAAGCAATTTTCTTTGCGTACTTTTGAGGCCCATATAAAATGATTGGGCTTTTTTTCTTGGCCCTATTACAAAAATCCTAAGAAAACAAAAACAAATTATTGGCTTCGCCCGGGTTCGAACCGGAGACCTTCAGTGTGTTAGACTGACGTGATAACCAACTACACCACGAAACCATTTTGATTTTATCGCGTTGAATTTAGTTAATAATTACGTTTTGTGTATTGTATTGTCTTTTTTTTTTTTTCCACTCAGTCGAGCTCTGAGGCTTGTAGGTAGACTTCTGTTTAAAAACTCATAGTTTCTTTATATATATTATTCCCAAATTAACATTTCTATTTTTATTGGACTTTTTTTTTCGGTTATTGGTCTATGGTTTTCGATATTGTATTTAAATCTTCAATTATTTTCTTATAAGTTTGAATTACTTTTTTTTATAATTGATGTTGATTTAATTTTTCAAAAATAATCCAAAGTTCTTCGAAAAGAGAAGATGTAGGAGTTTTCAAAATCATTTAGAATCTTAATCGTATCTCCAAACGAAAGTTGTCTGCTAATTGTCCGAAGACGACGTCAGTAGATTATGTTGTGCCGGGGAACTTGAAAGAATTCATGTAGTGAGGCTTGTTGAACTTCTCTTTGCCTGTTTCTAGTTCCATTCGTCCACGAAATACGTACAAATATTACTTACTTTTCTCTTAAAATTCGAACACTAAATTAGAGTGTTGGGTTATTCTCAATTAATCCAAGTCGATATAGTTAATAGAATAATTCATTCTTTCAAATGCGACAGAAAAAATATTAAGATTACATCTAAACATTTTTTTTTTATTAAGAGTTTTCAGTTCAAATGCATGCGAGAATGAAAATATTCCTACAAACCCATTAGGCAAAGCCCAAATGATGTAAACCAAAGTTATAAACAACATTAGAATAAACCAAAAAAACTAATTAAATACTAAAGATTACAGTGATGACACTGCCGAACCAACCAATACCCAACCGTCTCTTGAAATGTTCGGAAACAGTCGCCGTACATCTGATTTTTTCACGTAAATCTATTTAATTATTGTTGTTATTAGTATTAGGTAAGCAAAACGTATAATTTATCGACAAAAAAAAATAGTAGGCATGCATTCAAGCATAACACGTATTACATATATATATTTTAAAGACATACTTCTTTATCAAACTAAACAGAAAAACATATCTTTCTCTAGCTCTAGATATATTTTAAGATTCTTGCGTATAACGTGCGAGATTATAATATGGAGATACGTATTTGTGAACCGAGTGACTAATTTGGCAAAATACTGACTATATATAAAATAGTAGGCATGCATGTAAGCATAACACGTACTACAAAAGAAATTTTCATTTTTTAACGTACCGAAGCAATTATCCAGGGCGATATCTCAAGGCCATTTTTTTTGTGTGTAAATTTCTGTTATTTTTTTTTTTGTTTTGTTTGTGTTGATAATAAAAAGAGACGATTGAAGTTAAAAAAGAGAATTAAAACTACATTGTTTGTTTTATTTTTATTTTTGGGTTTGAAGTTTCTTTAATTTCGATAACAAGTAGTATTAGTTATTCGATCAAGAAAGTCAAGCAGAAATGTGTTAGATCATATATATAATATTGTCATGTATAGTTTCTCGAGATATGCGTACGTACTGTTTCTAGAAGTGCATCAGTATCACGCTACGGCCAGTGCAGTGGAGATATCTCCAAACCCGGTTATACAAGAGAGTGTGATATGAGGGTATGCCACCCACACGGCTGTGTCCAATGGTATATGAAACCTTAGAATGAGCTACCACAGATCTCTTCTCAGGGTTTGGTTTTGAGTATCTCTAAAAACAAAAACCAAATTTTGGTTTAAACTTCGGTCTAGGAAGTGCTCTAATTCAGTAACAGGTGATCTAGACTATCTTGGGATTAGTCAGATCTCATACCCAGTTGAACCAAGTAGGGATTAAAGAACCCGCAACCTAGCTCGGAGCTCATGGTATCCGTTGAATCGGATCACACGAGTTATATCAAAATATATATATATATATATAACGGCATGCCCCTTTGTCCTTACTTTCACCAACGTATTCAATCGGCGTCAGTAGTAAGTTTGAGACGTATTCCCATAAATATCGCTACATTTGGTTGGTTTTTCTTACCATCTAACCAGTCTGTTTTTTTGTTTTGTTTTTTTGATTAAAACTTAGCCCGAATACGGAGCTGAACTAAAGGTCCTTGAAAAGAATTATGTGATGTCAGAATTTTTATTTGCTAATCGAATGTTTTTTCGGTCTTTCGTAATAGATGTTTTGGTTGATTTCTTTTATGTGATTCAAATATTTCTTTTATGTGATTAAAGGTAAAACAATATCGATTCATGACATGTTACAGTTACAGTACAATAGATTAAGAACCCTATATTTTTTTAAGTTTTTTTTTATTAATTTAATCTAATAATTTTTAATATCCTAAATTCGAACTCTATGCATTTCAAATTTGTACTATTGTAACATATGATTCTCGTTAAGTTTTTTGTTATTTAATTTAATAATTTAATTATATTAAAATATTAAAATATTATAAATTACATTTTCCCATTTATTAAATAAAATTAAAATAATATTAATTTATAATAATTTTTAGAAATGACAAAAAATTTAATTAATTATTATTATTAAAAAATAAATATACTAAAATAATTTTATAACAAAAAAATAAAAACATCAATTTGTATCCGTTCAACCATATATTATAATAATATAAAAATTAAATAATTTATATATTTTATTTTATTAACTAAAATTATATAAATTTAATTTTTAATATTTTAATTTTTAAAAATTTCATTCAATATATATATATATATATATATATTACTAAAATAAAAAAATTATTTAGAATTAACTTTGTTTTTATGAATTTACCATTATTAATTAATAAAAAATTAAATTTGATCAAAAATAATAATATTAAATTAATATCTAACTAATTTACTCCTAATATCTTTCAATATTTTCCATTATTTTTCACGTAAATAATTTTTTTTATAAAATTCTTTTTATTCTCTCTTATTTTCTAAAATAATTAATTAAATTTATAATCATTACTAAAGCATTATTGTAATTTAATATTAATTTATTTTGTTTTATAAAATTAAAAATAAAAATCCCATAATTTTATATATATTGTAAGCATATATAAGTTAGTAAATCAAATGAAAAATTTAATTAAATAATTTAGTACACCAGTTATTTTTATAAATAAAATCAAATTAAAGTAGATATACATACAAAACAACACATTTATTTATTTTTAACATATTTTTAAGTTAATATTATAAAAAGAAATTAAATCAATATAAAATAGCTTTAATCTATAAAATTGAAGATTTTTTAAGTCAAGAATTTAATTAATATTAATTTATAATAATGATTACGAATTTAATTAATTTTTAAAAACATTAGAAAGAGATTAATTTTTGTAATAATATTTTTATAATAAAAATATAAAGAAATTTTAAATATATATATTATAAGTATATCATTTAGAAATTGATATGATATTATTTTTTTTATGGAACTATAATTCTTTCATTAATTTAGAATGACATATTTAGTAAATAATTGCAAAATTGATTCTAATAATGTTTACATTATAATAAGTTGTTATTTAAATTTCAGGTTTTTTTATTTCAAATATATTTTGAATGGTATGGTTAATACCACTTACTAAATTTATTGATACTATTGTCTTATATTTATTCATAGTTTTAATTTAATTGCGCCAATTAGTGTTTAATTTTGTTTTTAAATTACAAAATTATAAGTTTGTTTAATGTAAATTGATCATTCAATGTGGAAAGAAGGGAAAAACATAGGCTCTGACATAAATAGTAGTGACATTGTGTAGCTCTTTTATAGTGAAGCAATTAATGGAAGCATAGTCTGCACAGAGAGATAAGTTAATACAAATTGTTAAAGTAAATAAACTGAATGAAAACATTGAAATTGGTGAGAAAGAGATATAGTCAAAATGAAGTTGAAAACAGTCAAAGAAAAAATGTTCTGTGCTTTGTTCCTATTCTCAAGTCGTTCCAAAATCCATCAATTTTCTACCAACTCCACTTTTTCACATTCTCCTTTATAGAAGATTCATATCCAAAATAATTCTGTATATAAAATAAAATCTTATAACTAATTTCCTAATTTAATATATATATATATATAGGAATTATCCAATAGTAAGTAAATCTAAAAATAAAAACAAGAATTAATGGTTGAAATTTCTTTTAACATCTTTGAAGATCTTGTCTGCATTATGAATGTCTATATATATATGATTTCTAAAACATATATATGAAAATATATAAGCATTAACAACAATCTAAACTAAATAGACATTCATAATGCAGACAAGATCTTTAAAGATGTTAAAAGAAATTTCAAAATATATATATATATATTTAGCATTAATAGAGAGTTGAATGTAAATAATGGAGTTTATCATAGCTTGTTTTGACTATGCCGTTAGAATATGAACTACCAAAGGATTTTGTTATATGCCGGAAAATATAAACTAAATCAAATAATAATTCATTTGCAGATGTACATTATACTAAACAAATAATCATAAGAAGGAAAATAAAATCTGAATAGTTAATACACGAAAATTTTGGAAAATGTTTAAAGTAGTAAAAATATAATATCTGTAAAATACTAAAAAATAACGTAAATATCTCAATTAGATAAGATTTTATTTAAATTTCCATCTAATAAAACCTATCTTACATGGAAGAAACTATAAAACTAGATATTCAGAAAAATATATTCAGTTTTTGTATTCTATTAAACCTTATATTATTTCTTTGTTATATTTAAATTTCAAATATTTTTTTTGTTAACTTAGTTTATAGTTTAGTAATTTTAATATCTCTTTTAATATTGTGGAATACTCAATTTGAATTCTAAACATAGAATTTCATAGATAACCAATATAATTTTCGAAATTTCAAACGTTTTATTAATTGATTATATTTTCCCATTTTTTTAATTTGCACGCTGTATAATAGCATTTAGTTTTCCTCGACCATCGATGCCACACAGTCTCTACTCTATTGATGAAAGTAGGGGTTTTGATAAGATTGTTATAAATGGATACAGATGAATGTGACCAGCTTTTATTTTTGGCCTTCCCGTAGACAAAACACAATTTGGTAAGTTCCAAGTTCAATGACGGAGACAAGTGAATGAAATCTTAAGAAATATTTTGCTTACATACACAATCAAATTTGAATCATCTCGTTTATTTAGTTTTCTTATTATACTAATATTTATTTTTGACCAATAAAATATATATTTTTTTTCTTTGGAAAAGGTTCACCATATAATTAGGGAAAACATATTGCTAAACAGATAAATATACATAATACGTATATGACTATTTTACATTTCTTAAATATGAAATTTTTGTTAAGTTGATTTTTTTAGATGAAAAAGACACATCTTCACACTCATTTTCAAAATTACATATAAATTAAATAAAAATACACATTTTTAATGAATTTTTACCAGTATAACCTCAATAAACCATTCAATCAACCAAAAAAAAAAACACTTAAACTATCTCTAAGATAGCCGTAAATCAATTTTGTTGTGCTCTGGCCATCACCGCTATCTCCCAAACGCTGGTTGTTGCTTCAATTGAGTATTCGGTGTTTAAGAAATTGTCGATAGCACCGACAATGATTGGATGACGATTGTGTTGACGAGAAGATGTAAGAAAATCATATTTGAATTTGAAGATTGTGAATATCAAAGAGGATTTGCTGTTGGAAGATGAGAACGATAAAGAAAAAAGGAGGCAATGATGTGAGCTGCACATGTTTGTCTTGTGGTTGAAGATGAGGAACGAGTAAGGATGAATTTGATAATGAGGTTGCACCAAGTTTTATTGAGAACAAAATACATAAAAGCCTTCTGGTAATTATTCTGATTTAGCTTTTATTAAGTTATTGAATCCAATAATATTATCTTTGTAAAGTTGATGTTTTAGGTGTTGTTTGATGGATTGTGAGCTTTCAGAGTTGAAACTAATATTACTTAAGTCTATTACATGATAACCATAGCCTACATATTTGTGTTTAAACCTGATCTTTTGAAACAAATATTGTAATTTGTCTTACACGGGATTTAATTTTTCTATGAAGTTATGTTGAGTTTAAGCACTGTTTTTTAACTATGTAATTCATCTGTCAAGATTGACTTGTTGATTTAGAGTGCTTGTTGAACCTGAAAATAAGTGTTAACACTATGTCTTAAAATCCATTTATATACTTTTTTATTACATAAAATGCTTGTTTTAGAAAAATTCAGATCTTGTTTATATTGTAAGTCCATGTCAGATGTAGACATGAATGTTCTGTAAAATTGAATATTATAGAGCTAATTTCAGAAGATGATTTATATTCTCTTCATAAGCACGTTTGGTCTCCGTATCTCTCTGTTCTGTATTGCTTCCAATGAAGTTATATGATTCTAGTTTTACTCTCATATTACAATTGTAGTGTGGTATTTTGTACCACCTGAATGCGCATTAATATTTCATTTATAATGTTAAAATTTTCATCCCAATTCTATGTTTTTTTCTTTCAGCTATATGGTTCGAGCATTCATAGACACTTAGGATTTTAAGAGTTGATTGATGTGCATTGTTTGATTGTTGTGTCCAGAGAAATAGTAGCTTTGTGTATCAGAGCTAATTGGACATCGGTACATAAGAAGCATTATACCATTCCAAAATTATCATTTGTTGTAATTATTTTTTTAAAAAAGAATCAAAGGAAAATATTGTTTATACATTTCTAAGATTTTATAGGAATATATATATATATATATGATATTTTATAACGTTTTATATTGATTTATAAGGATATTTGTAGAATTTGAGAAACAACAATTTTGGTGGGTTATAAACTTAATGAGGGTGCTTATGTATTTCTACCTTATTTTAAAATTTACAAGGATGCTTTTAGACTTTATAAAATTTATATGGATATTTGTAAAATTTGAGAAACTATTATTTTGGTAGTTTACAAGAATTTATTAGAGTTCTTATAAATGAATAAAAAAATTATAATGAAATAATTTTTTTTAGTACTTTTTAAAAATTATAAATTTTTGTATCGGTTTATAAATATATTTTAAAATTTTAAAAAGTTATAACTAATTTATGTAAAAAATAAAATATTATAACTTATTTTTGCTCGTTTATGTAAATTTTATTATAAAATCTTAAATCAGAGTTTTAAAGGTTTTATTGAGTTTTATATATTTTTATAATTCTAAAATAAATATTTTTAAAATTATTTTCTTACTATTTCATAAATTTTAAAAGGATTTATAGATTTTTATATGGTTTTATAAGCTTATAAAATCATATAAAATAAAATAAATTTTATAAAACTGTATAAAACCATGTTTATGAAATTATATATAATATTATAAGGTTTTAAATGATTTTAAAAGATTACATACGACTTTTAAAAGTTTGAAAAGATAAATTTTAAAAATTTCATAAAATTTTGAACAATTTTATAATAATTGAAAAATCCTAAAAAAATTAAAAAACTTGTAAAACTCCATGTTTGTTGATTTTGTATGATTTTACTAGAATTTAAAAAGAATGATAAATTTTTTCATCTTTTTATACGGTTTTAAAAAAGTTTTCCAGATTACATTTTAAACTTTTTTTTACAATTACAGAAAAAATACAAATACATTACTTATTTTATAAGGTTTTATATTACTTTACAAGATTTAGTAACCTAATATGATTTTATATGGTTTATGGTTTTTATAATATTTATATGGATTTTTAAGAGAATTGTAAAACCAAATTCTTACTAATTATAAAAAAAGTTATACGGTTTTATACAAATTAAGATTTTAAATGTTCATAATGTTTAATATGGTTTTATAAAGATATTTATAAAACTCATAAACCAAATGAGGTGTTATTTGGAGCATGATACCTTGGTAGAGATTAAAATATTGCTTGATTTCAGCTAAAATGTTGGGAAAAAAAGGAGAGAGCTTCCACATAATATATATATATATATATATATATATAATATATAAATGAACGAGTGGAGACATCATTTATTTATTTCGTAATTTTTTATAGCCATTAAAACATAATACATCAAAACGCATGAATGAATTTTCTTTTGTTCGTTGTTGAACACATCCAGACAAATATCGTTTTCCCAACTCCCAAATTACAGCGAGCTCGATATCAATTTCAAACATATAATTCTTTTTTTTTTTTTTTAACAAGACATATACTTCTTAGCTTGATCTATAAGCTTTTTTTTTGTGTTTCTGAGAAAAGAAAAAATATATTGGAGATAATTTCTGGATTTTGGAAACATGTTTAGTTAGTGTACTGTTTGGAAACATATTTAATTAGTAGTATGTTAATATCCAAAATTATCTTTAATGATATTTTATATTTTAATTAACTATCAAAAACATTTTTTGTAATATAATATATGACTAAAGATTATTTTCAAAAATGGTCTTCAATTTTAATAGATAAGATGTATATTTGTTTTTGAAAATGAACACTTTGTAAGTATAGTTTTGAATACAAATAAATCAATATGTAGTTTTGAAGTTATATTGTTTAATTAATATTTAACTAAGAAAATAAAATGAATACTTTTCCTTCCTTTGAAAAAGGTTTGACAAATTAAAGCAAATAGAAAATTATAGATTAATTTATACTTTTAAAATTTGACTCTTTTCCTTTATTAAGTTACTCCATCTGTTCCTAAATAATTGATTTTTTTTAGATTTTTCACACATATTAAGAAAAATTAAATAGTTATATTAATTAATCATTTGTTAAGTTATAATCATTGTGTACATTAAATAAAAGTTTTGATTTATAAGAAAAATGAAAGAGATTATGAAACAAAATGTAGATTTAAAAAGGTAAATTTGACTTTTCACCTTTAATTTGGCTTACATTAATTAGTTTTTAAATATTAATTAGTTTTGAAAATAGAAAAAGCATTAATTATATCTAGAAAATTAATTTTTATGGAACAAGGATAAAAACTTAGAAAATCAATTATTAAAAAACGGAGAAAGTATATTTTTCTATTACTAAATTTGTATGCAAGACAAAAGAAGGTTTTCTTCTTTTGGGAATGGTTCTGCCAAATTACTTTTATGTTTTAACATCCAAAATATTTTCACATAATACTTGATTATTTTCCATTTTCAAAAAATTCTATCTTTTCTTAATATTTTATTAACAATACATTTGTTAACACGAAACTTAGGAGTTAAATAAATATCTTAGCACATTTTAAATCTCTTGAGTAATATTACCAGCACCTGACTTAAGTGAAGTGCAATTAAATCTACATGATAATATTTTTAAAGTTTCCGAACAGGTCAAATATATAAAATACATATTTTGATATATATATATATGTATGTGTATATATATTGGTCAACATTCATTTTGGTTTATATAGACTGTAAAGGCGAGAGATATGGAAATGAATTTATTTATATATCGAATTTAGAATATAATTTTGTTAGATATACGCCTGCCATTTCGATTTGGTTTGGATTTTAAAAATAAGGATTTTAATTTGTAATCTATTCGCTGTATATTAGCATTTTGTTTCCTAGGTTATCTTCGTACTCTATTTCTCAAAGCAGGGGATGTTTGGAACAATATATTAATAAGTAATTTTGGACTTATAATATATAGTTAAATTGTGAATAAAAATTTACATAGAATAAATTTTTTTTTTTCCAATAATATATATTATGGAACAAAGTTACTAAGAAATAAATAGTATAAAGGGGATCAAATTTAAATTCAAATATTTTTCATAACTTACCAATATTTTGGAGTTAAAAATAAAATTAAATTTGTCCATTACAGATCAAATTAAATTCAAAGATTTTTATAACTTACAAATATTTTATAATTAAAAATTAATTTAAATTTGATCATTATGACTTTTGACCACCAAGTTTCATTCCTCTCCTATAAATACCAAGCTACCTAGAAGAAAAATTCATTTCATCTTTCATTCTAAAAGCAAGAAAAACACCATTAGACACATTTTAGATATTCTTTGAGAAGTTTCTAAATGTTGAATCTCTCTTTAAATATATTCTTGGTTGTTGGTGTTAGGTGCTAATAGCTAAGGAATTCACAAGGTTTAACATGTTCCTTCATTCTTCCTCTTCTACTTTTATCTTTCAAAAATAGATTTTTGTTCTTGACTATATAGTAGATAATTAACTCGTAGATTCAAACATGAATAAAGCATGTTTGTCTTAATATTTGATTGTATCCTGAGATTCAAAGAATGCATGAAAACCGTCTCACTTAGGGTATTTTATTGAGTTAAAGAAAGGGATCATCCCGCCTTCAAATGTTTTGTTTTTTGTTCTTATGATTCAAAACCGAATTATGTTCATGTTCTTATTAAGTTGTCAAAATGATTGTCTTGAAATTATGTTTTGAAAATATTGAATCTATAAACATGTTCATGAGATAATTTTTAGCCATATAATTAATTAATTATTGTTAGCTTTTATGTTTTTGCTGGTCAAATGTTAGATTTAATTATATAATTTAATATTATTAATTTAT
The DNA here is from genome assembly GCA_039880935.1 of Streptanthus diversifolius. NCBI lineage: Eukaryota > Viridiplantae > Streptophyta > Magnoliopsida > Brassicales > Brassicaceae > Streptanthus > Streptanthus diversifolius. Next base: position 22,289,220 of record JAXGFM010000014.1, on the reverse strand, counting down.
GTATATGCCACTATTATTTGTTGAAAATAAGTTACACCCACATTGCCATAATGGCAATGTTAATGTTTATATGTATATATCTATATTAATATATATATGTGTTTTTAATATTCAATTTTAAGAAATAAATTGTATTGCAAATTGATATTTCTAAAATCCGGTTTTATAAGATTTTAAAATCTTAACTCAATAAAAATTCGTTTTTAAAATGAATTTGTTGTGTGAAAAATCGAATTTGCAAAAATCAAAGTTTTATTTTTGATTGTTGAAAAAAAAATCGGTTTCGAGATTTCGTGACCGGATCGATCGATCCGGGTCTCAGATCGATCGATCCTTATCGGTCGATTGAGAGAAATCAAACAAATTAAACACCGAAACCGGTACCGCGAGTCAAGCGACCGATCGATTGCTAGCTGATCGATCGATCTCGTAAGATCGATGCTGTTAACCGAAAAAATAGTTTTTTAAAACAAAAAAATAAACAAAAAAACAAAAACAAAATAAAGACCAATTAATTTTTTTTTTGGCAAACTTTTTTTCAAACCGAATATTAGTAGTATAATACCATTTAATTTATTGGTCAAACATTATTTATTTCAATACATAAAATATTGAAATATTATTGGTAAAATGTTATTAAAAATTAATAAATCTTGGTAAGACATTATTTAATACTAATCAATTTTGGTAAAACGTTATTTATAATTTTTGCAATTAATTGGAAATTTTTTTTTAAGAACCGAATAATTTTGGTATATCGCTATTAATTATTAATATATTTCTCCAGACGTTTTAAGCGAGTTTGCGATTCGGTTTTAATTTTTTAAAACAAACGCTTAAATCGCTAAAAATAATTAGCGATCGTGATTTAAAACGCATATAATAATATATACGTTAATAAATTTATGTTAGTGTTTTTGTTATAAAAAAAGAAATAAGATAAATCACGGTAATGATCTTTTTTTTGATTTTATACGATTTAATCATATAAATATGATTTGCTCAATTCAACAGTAATTCAAAGAGTAATTGGTGATATTATTTTGTTATTGTGCATTGTTAATCTAGAAAATATTTTTTACTTGGTCTTACTCTTGTTGAATTTTTCAACAAAATTTCAGAAGTAATTAATTTATATTTCTACGATTTTTTTGCTACACTCATTAAAATGATTTTTGTCTCATTCTGAGAATAGAAAAACCTGTTTAAAATGTTAGAAAAAGTCACGCTTTGATATCTGTGCTTGAGTTCAATATTTCAGAGATTTAATAATATTCTAGAAATTAATTGAATGATTATGCAAGTTATCTGAATAATTTAATTTGTTTCATCCTGCCATTGTATTAAATTAAATTGTTATTTTCTGAATTTAATAATTCTAGAAATTAAAATTTAATTATTACGGAGGTGTCATTGGTTACGAGTCTAGTGAGTCGACACATCAAATTCAGTTTGATAGTGGTTTGTCACATATGACTGTGCCAAATTATGATATATATCAAAGTGTCATGTGAGTGCCTAGTGCTATAAACATAGGACTAATGATTAACAAAATTGATGGAGCTCAATTCATTATATGGCATGAGAAGATCTATATCTCATTGACCATGCTGAAATTAGAGATGTAACTCAAGGAGGATAGCATATGCTTTCTCTAGAGAATACTAAATAATAAACTTCTCGGTTTAATTGATACTTATTTGTGTGATTTATTTACCTATTAGAAGAGGTAAAAAATATTTTGTGACTTTCATTGATGATAGTACAAAATATTGTTATATTTACTTGTTACAAAATAAAAATGAGGCTTTGGATAAATTCAAGGAATATAAGCTGAAAGTTGAAAATCAACTAGACAAAACTATAAAAATAGTTTGGAGTGATAGAGGTGGAGAATATGAAGGACAGTTCGATGCATTTTTGTAGAGAAAATGTCATCATTCATCAAACAACTGCACTTTACTCAACATAATCGAATGGAATTGCAGAACGCAAAAACCAAACTCTGAAAGAAATGATGAACGCAATGATGCAAGAATCTGACGTAACCCATAACATGTGGGGGAAAGCTTTCATGACTTCAAATTATATTCTAAATAAAATCCCACACAAAGTGACGGGAAAAACATCATATGAACTGTGGAAATGTATAGTCCCTTCATACAAATACATGAAATTGTGGGGGTGCCTAGCAAAAGTGGCAGTACCTGTTCCGAAAAAGGTCACAATTGGACCGAAAACAATTGATTCTATTTTTATCGGATATGCACATTATAGTAGTGCTTATCAACAAATCAGATATTCTAGATATCCATGTAAATACAATTATAGAATCGCGACATGCATCATTCTTTGAAGATATTTTTCTGTGTAATACACCTTAAACGGATTAGGGAAGAAAGAGATGTAGGTGAAACAAGTAATTCTGCCATTGGTCTAGACAATAGAGAAAACACTGAAATTGAACTCAGACGTAGCAAAAGAGCTCGAAATGAGAAAATTTTTGGTGATAATTTTCTAATGATTTTACTCACATAAAATGAACCAAATACCTTTGTGGAAGCAATGTCTACACCTGATGCTCCTTATTGGAAGGAAGCAGTCAACAGTGAATTCGATTCAATTATGCAAAACCATACGTTTTACATAACGGATTTACCAGAAGGGTTCAAAGCTCTCGGTTGTAAATGGATCTTTAAGACCCAACTAAAAACAGATGGGACTATTTATAATTATAAAGCCAAACTTGTGGTCCAAAGATTTCGTCAGAAAGAAGGTCTAGACTTCTTTGACACGTATTCTCCCGTGACGAGAATAACTTCTATAAGAACTATCATATGCATCGCAGCATTACGAAATCTGGAAATTCACCAGATGGATGTAAAAACTGCTTTTCTTAATGGAGATCTTGAAAAAGAAATATACATGAAACAACCTGAAGGGTTTGTTATTCCTGGACAAGAAGACAATGTCTGTAGACTTGTAAAATCGCTGTACGAACTTTAACAAGCTCCAAAGCAGTGGCATGAAAAATTTGACAAAGTAATGATGTCAAATGGATTCTGCATAAATGAATGCGATAAATGTTTGTACTTCAAAACTACAAAATATGCATACGTTATGTTATGCTTATACGTAGATGATATGCTTATCATTGGAAGTGACAACGATATTATAAATCAGACTAAAACCATGTTACATGGAAAATTTGAAATGAAGGATATAGGACTAGCTGATGTAATTCTCGAAATTAAAATCACTAGACATCCTGGAGGATATATATTATCCCAGCAGCATTACGCTGAGAAAGTACTTGATAGATTCAAGAACTATTCAACTGGAACCTCCACAACACCTGTGGATACCACACTTCACCTGACAAAAAATTCAGGTGCACCGGTATCACAAAATGAGTATGCTCGAGTAATCGGAAGTCTAATGTACTAGACCATATTTAGCTCACTCGGTAAATGTACTAAGTAGGTACACGAGCAATCCACGACACATCCATTGGAAAGCGATAACGAGAGTATTAAATTACTTACGTTTTACCAAAAATTATGGACTACATTTCGGTTCAGAACCTGCTGTGTTGGAAGGATATATCGATGTTAATTGGATATCAGATTTCAAAAATTCAAAGTCCACAAGTGGTTATGTGTTTACACTTGGGAGTGCTGCAATATCATGGAAATATTCAAAACAAACAGTGCTGGCTATGTCAACAATGAAATCTGAGTTCATTGCTTTGGACAAAGCCACAGAAGAAGCAGAGCATCTTCAAAATTTTCTGGAAGATATTCCGATGTGGGAAAAACCAGTGTCATCGATTCGAATACACTACGATAACCAATCGGCTATAGCTCGTGCTAACAATAGCTTGTACAATGGCAAGTCACGTCACATACGTAGACGACATAAGACCATTAGACAATTGACCCCAAGTGGTATAATTTCGCTAGATTACATCAAATCAGCTGATAACTTAGCATATCCTTTTACGAAAGGTCTGACCCGAGATCAAATATTGAAATCATCAATAGGAATGGGTTTAAAGCCTATGACTTAACGATGAAATTTGACGGTAACCCCACCTATACTTTCTAGGTTCAAAGGGACAACTAAGTTAAATTAAGTCTAAGAAAACACTGTGAAACTTATGTTTCTACCCAGTTCCTAATAATGATAAACAGTGTTGTCTGCGAAATTGAGGGTAAGCGTAAGCTTTTAATGATTTCATCATATTTATTTCAAGGAAGTAAAACAGAATACTTCGAAACAGAATACGAGAATCACCTGTTCAGTGTGAAATAGGGCCGTTTCTAGGAGAATAAGGAAATGCTGTATTCTCCAAGTTCACTCAAGAAATACCAGACATGTTCAAGGCCAAAATGAACACAACGAGAGAGCGAAAGTTCTACTAGAAAATATAAGTGTGTTAGATTTATTGTTTCAGTTTACACTAGAAATCTGGATGGTTCAAGACATCGTGTTCACCAACTGGGCTTGTAAACTCGATAGATTATAACAGTGATTGATTCAATGCTGAAAAATGCAACCTTTTCATATATATTTATTTTTCGTATATACTCAAGAAAATCTTCTTTCAGCCTTAAATCTATCCTAAAAAGGTTTTCAAAAACATCCTCAGTATTTTAGTGTCAATTCTATTCATGTGGGGGATTGTTGGAACAATATATTAATAAGCAAATTTGGACTTATAATATATAGTTAAATTGTGAATAATAATTTGCTTAGAAGGAACTTTTTCCAATAATATATATTATAGAACAAAGTCACTAAAAAATAAATGGTATAAAGGGGATCAAATTTTAATTCAAATATTTTTCATAACTTACAAATATTTTGGAGTTAAAATCAAATTAAATTTGTCGATTATGGATCAAATTAAATTCAAAGATTTTTATAACTTACAAATATTTTGTAATTAAAAATTAAATTAAATTTGATCATTATGACTCTTGACCACTAAGTTTCATTCCTCTCCTATAAATACCAAGCTACCTAGAAAAAACATTTTATTCCATCCTTTCATTCTAAAAGCAAGAAAAACACCATTAGACACATTTTAGATATTCTTTGAGAAGTTTCTAAATGTTGAAGCTCTCTTTAAATATCTTCTTGGTTGTTGGTGTTAGGTGCTAGTAGCTAAGGAATTCACAAGGTTTAACAAGTTCATTCATTCTCACTCTTCTACTTTTATCTTTCAAAAGTAGATTCTTGTTTTTGAGTATATAGTAGATAATTAGCTCGTAGATTCAAACATGAATGAAACATGTTTGTCTTAATATTTGTTTGTATCCTGGAATTCAAAGAATGAATGAAAACCGTCTCATTGCAGACATTTTATTGAGTTAAGGAAAGGGATAATCTCGCCTCCAAATGTTTTGTTTTTTGTTTTTATGATTCAAAACTGAATTCTGTTCATGTTTTTATTAAGTTGTCAAAATGATTGTATTGAAATCATGTTTTAAAAATATTGAATCTATAAACATGTTCATGAGATAATTTTTAGCCATATAATTAATTAATTATTTTTATCTTTTATGTTCTTGCTAATAATTATGATGGTCAAATATTAGATTTAATTATATAATTTGATATTATTAATTTATGTATATGCGTTTATTATTTGTTGAAAATAAGTTACACCCACATTGCCATAATGGCAATGTTAATGTTTATATGTATATATCTATATTAATATATATATATATATGTGTGTTTAATAGTTTATTTCAATTTTAAGAAATAAATTGTATTGTAAATTGATATTTATAAAATCCGGTTTTATAAGGTTTTACAATATATTGCTAAAAACTGAAGTCAATGTGATCAGCTTTTATGTGTAGCCTTTCAAATAACAATAGTGTGATGTAAATTTGTATTTTTCTTGAAATATAACAATCACAAAAGTATATCATATGGACGATGACATGCTAAAAAAACACTAATAAAAAACATCGATAAGTTGTTAGTAACGATCCAATAGCCAATACATCATATTAATTAACTGAAATTGTTTAGTTGACTATGAATATAAAATAAATATATAGTATTTTCTCCGTTTTCGTTTAATTATGTTTTATGAATTTTTTTTTGTTTTTCTAAGTGTTGTTTTCAATTTTTAATGTAAAATTTATTAAATTTTAATGTTTTATTAATATTTAAATTTTGTATTTTATTTTAGTATTAGACAGATTAAGTTTAGATATGTAATTAATGATGATTTTGTTTAGAAAAAGTAAAAATATTAATGTTTATTTAATTTTTATGCAAAAATCTAAAAAAATAATTATAAAAAACAGAGAGAGTAATATCTTTAATTAGAAAATAACATATTGTCACCATATATACATGAGTGTGTGCGTATGTGGTTAGAGACTGAAACCATTCCCCTACCAGAACTCTTCTTCATTTTCTTTGTCTTTATGCAAAATCATAGATACAAATAAAAAACAAAACTAGAGAATAAAAAAATTATCGTCAAAACACAGAAAAAAATGAGTGACGGTCGAGTCAACGCAGATCAACAAGAAGACCAACAACAAAACCAGGTCAAACAAATGGTCAAGCGATCCCTCGGTCTCCTCATCGCCACTTACGGTTGTCTCTTCGTCGGCTCAATCGCCTCGAGCCTCCTCGCGAAATACTACTTCGTCCACGGTGGCTCGAGCCGGTGGGTCTCCACGTGGGTTCAATCCGCCGGATTCCCTCTCCTCCTTTTCCTAATATACTTCCCTCAGTACGTATTCCACACCACCACGCGCCGTCCTTTCACGCGCTTCACGCGCCGCCATCTCATCTTCTCCGTTTTGATCGGGTTCGTCCTCGGTTTCAACAACTTCCTCTTCTCATGGGGAACCTCGTACCTTCCCGTGTCTACGTCATCGCTTCTCCTCTCGACACAACTCATCTTCACTCTACTGTTGTCCGTGATCATAGTGAAACAGAAAATCACTTTCTCAAATCTCAATTGCGTTGTTCTCTTAACGCTAAGCTCTGTTTTATTAGCTCTCGGTTCGAGCCAAGATAAACCGGCCGGTTTAACGAAAACCAAATATTTCATCGGGTTTTTATCCACGATCGGAGCTGGTTTACTCTTCGCTCTTTACCTTCCCGTGACGGAGAGGGTTTACAGGTCCGTTTATTGTTACGCGATGGTTATGGAAATGCAACTGGTGATGGAATTTTCAGCCACGGTTTTCGCAACAATCGGTATGGCTTTCGACGGCGGGTTTAAAGAAATGGTTAAGGAAGCGAACCAAGTTTTCACTAAAGGACCGATGATTTACTGGACCGTTGCGATTTTAGCGAATGTGGTGACGTGGCAGCTCTCTTTCGCCGCCACGTCAGGGATGGTTTATTTGACATCTGGTATCACCGGAGGGATTTGCATGACAGCGTTGCTAGCGATGAATGTGATCGGAGGTGTGGTGGTTTACGGCGATGAATTCGGCGGAGTGAAGATTGTATCGACGGTGCTCTGTATGTGGGGATTCTCGTCTTATGTCTATGGGATTTACGTGAAGATGAAGAAGGATGAGAAGAAGGAGAAGGAGGAGAAGGAGAAGGAGGTATATACCGGTGTAAAGACGGCAGAAGACAGCGGAGAAGAGGGAGTGATGGAGGTGGAGATGGGTAAGGTTAAAAATGACGTGGCGGCGGCGGATGAAAGGGTTTGATGATATCTGTGTGATTGAGATGGCCGTTATGATTATTAGGAAGCCATAAAAAGTCTCTTTTGTGTTCTTTCTTTTTTTACAACTTTTTATTTTATTTTTATTTTTAGGTAATGCATCTACCTTTTAATTTTTAATTTTTGTTTTGTTTTTGTAGGTTTGTTTTGTTTTTCCTCTTTTGGTTATTTTTATGATTTATCTATCAATACACAAAACTAATTATGTACCCTTTGAGTGTGTGGGTTTCCAATGGAAGGTCAATATATATGTATGGAAATATGTACTATTATTCCATGGAGAATTTATATTGGAACAGTATGAGCATCGGTGAATTTGTAAAAGTTTCATAATTAATATTTTATAATTAATTTTATTATTATTATAATATAAGAGAAAAAAGAAGAAACTGAAGAAGAAAAAACGAAAGAAATATATCAAGAGGAAGTAACTACTTAGACGTTTTATAGTAGAATTGATTATTATTTTTTCTTTTTTTGACATGATATTTTCAACTTCTAAAGGATACAAGTGCTCTTAAATCTATAATTATTTGAAACTGTGATGAATATTATAGATGATAATATCAGAACCAAACAAATTTCAATATACATGTTACATCCAATAACATACAAACCTATAAAAGGAGAAAGAGTTGTCGTTTATGGGAAATAACATACCCACAAAGAAAATGAAAGTGCTCACGATCTCTAAGAAAAATATTAATGATGATCATGATTCGATGGTTAATTAGAGAGAGAGTTAAGAAAATAAAAATTGAATGGGTGAAGTAAAGAAGAGACATGCTTAATTGGTGATGATGCAGCTTGGCATTAACTCGGTGTAGATTAAGAACATTGTCTCCTTAATGCTCCTTTAGTTTTTGTATTTTTCTTTGAGCACTTTCAAATGAAAGATATTGATTTGTTCTTATTATCCTTTTCGTATTTTTTTTTTTTTTTTTTAATATGGCGTATGGCTCTTCACTTATTATAAACCCTTGGTGAATTTCTTAGATCCCACAAAATCCAAATTTTTGTTGCTTTTGATTCAACGACAAATTAAATCGAAGTTATGACCCCAATGTAGGGTTATGTATGTTTCTATGACGTGTTTTAACCACGACATTTACAAGGCACACATATCATTCAATATCACATAATCTCACATAAATGAAAAATACTAGTATAACCGTTAAAAGAATGTCCATCAGTCTATCTGCTCCAAGGTTTAATCTAGGATTTGGCTCAATATCCTCCGGTTATCAAACAAATAAATAAAAAAACGACTTAGCTATCATACGTATTATCAACACATGATAAACACAAGACATTTCTTCTACAGATCAAGGAAGAAAGACGAACAAAGGGAGTCACCGAAGAAAAAGACAACTCTATAAGTGAGATACTAAGCATAATCCCTATAAACAGCAATTAAGATCTAATTGTATATGTTTATATATTCATAGAAGGTGACTGTTACAAGGTAGATTGAGCCTATATACGTTGGAGAAAAGCATGAAAGCTCGTCGATGTATATTTGTCGATGATGAAAATGTTTAAATAAACTAGATTTTGATATATAGATTATCTCGTTTGCGTAATGGAATATTTTCAAGAACAGCTGAGAATACAGTGAATGGACTTTTGGGGTGATTAAAAAAATGGGGGCATGATTATCGTAAGTGCGCAGGTAATGAATTACGCATTAAGCATCGAAAAGAAAGTTAAAGAAGAGTTAAAGACCTAAAAACGAAAAAGGTAAAATGAAAATGCCTTTTGCTTCGTTTTAGGTTTAGGGATTACAAAGGGATAAACTCCAAAGATTATAGATCACAGACTTGAGCTGTAATTAAGAGGTTCACACGTCTACTATCATACCAAATTACATCTGAACTCAGACGGATTTGGTACCTATGGTTGTGCCTAATGTGAAACCTATTTTAGATATGGAGGCTATGCTCTGTTGCTTTTACAGATTAAAGATTTTATAAGCTCAAAAGAGAGATGGTCTCTGATGATCGCTGGATTGACCAATGACCACCTACATTAACTTCTCAGTCAACACAATACATACATGAAGTGATCACTCACTACTAAAACCATTCGTCCACAATATCTTGATAATAACTTAACTAAAAGATTAGGTAAAATAAATTCACAATAAATTTCAATGATTTTTTTTTCTCAATAATTTCCACATTATAACAAAAAAGGTTAGGTAGATGCTATTTCTAGATCTCAAATCTAATGTTCTTTTTGTTATATAAATACAAAGATATAGGTAGCACCGCAGCATAAAAGAAGGCAAGCAAAACACGACTTTGGTTATCCATAATCCAATTAGAATACAAAATATACAACTAAGGTTTAATACATGAATAGTTTTTATAATTGTGACGAAAACAAGTAGTCCTACTCCTATCGCCTCTTTTAAGCAAATAGCTAAACTAAAAGAAAGATATAAATATACCTATATAGGACCGTAGCCAATTATCGTCGACCTCTAAAGCAAAGTGTGCCGCCTTCTTTCACCAAATTTTTATAACTTAAGAAAATGTAATTAAAAGTAGATATTCGTAAGGTTCATCGAGACTAGAGATGCAAATAAGATCAATCATTTTAAAAAGCTTGTCCCACAAAAATATGCTTCCAATGATGAAATGATTATGTGGAAGACATACGAAGGTTTTCACTTTTCACCAACTACTTTCATTATTTGCCCACGTATTGTCTAATATTATTGGCATCATCAGCATCTAACTTTTTGTGTCTGTGTGTATTTTTCCTTTTATCTTCTTACTATATATACACGATTAAGAAAACTAGAAATGAATTAATAATATTAAAAAAGTTAGTCCATGAATGTGTACTGAAGAAGGATGATCGTTTTTTCTTCTTTTTCAAAGTAGGTTGCTTCCTAATTTTCTTTTTTGAAATCTTTCACGTCCTAGTTATATAACGGAACTCGAGTGCATATAGTTTCATCGTAAATGCCTCGTTTTTTTTATAAAAAATGTTAGATTATGTTACGAGCTATATAGTTCAGTTAATGGTACCGTAAATCCATCTACTTAAAAATATGGCCCATGCATATGTATGTTACTTTTGGATTTAAGCGTGAATGATGTTGGTTGCATGTTCAATTATTCTCTCACTGAATGCAGATAAACTAAAGAACATGTTGCTTAAGTAAAAAATTGAGCTCAAAAAGAGAGGGATTGAAGATGTTAGATCTTGTGAGCTAGGAGGTTTGGTCCAAAAGATGATGTAGCAGCAAAAAGAAATGACATGATATTGACACGGACATGGCTAAAAAACGCTGAGCTGGACAAATCTGTGATTCAAAAAAATCTTCGGTTCTGAGTATTGAGTAGCCAATGCTGCCAGCTAGTGAGATCGATGGTCATGACCCATGGTAGATTCCAGCAGATAATGTCGCAGGGTGGTGGATTTCGGTCTTAAAAGTTGACCACTTGGCCAACTGGTTTGACCAATGAGCATAACCATTGGCGGATTTTTGTAGATTGTGGGCTTGAACATCAGTTATTTGGCCAGTTGGTGTGATCGATGGGCATGGCCAGTGACGGATTTCAACAACTCACCAGAATGACATGTTTTCAACGAAATTAGTGTAACTTCTTATTCGATGGTCCGAGTGACAAACTCTCATCTTCCAAGTAAGTTCTAATAAAGGGCACCTTAATCCCTAAAAAATGAAATCCTAAAAACTCAACTGGCGGGTGTATTCTCAATCTAATATTTGGGAGGATTTGAAATTATTTAATTTTTAATTAGCTTTAAACATTCTACAATCTTATCTAAAACCATATAATTTTAATTTTTTATACTTTTAGTTAAAAATCTACCAAAACATTTTAAAATTACAACAGATCTCTTAAAATCCTTTATTTATAACATTTCCAATAGCAATGAATATTATAATATATATTAAAATCACAAATTCAGTAACACTGAATTAAAAAAACCTTTTAAAATTCATGTTTAAATAGCATATATTTTTTTTTATTTTAATATAAATCACTTCAAATCCGATATTGAACACACCCCTACAAATTTTTTAAAGTCTAATTATTAAATTACCCCTACAATTTTTTTAAAGTCTAATTATTAAATTCAAAATTTTAGCATAAAACTTTAAACAAATGGTCTATTTATTTAATTTGAGATGCAACTTATTTTATTATATATTTAGATTCTCTTAATACAATGAATCAATTGGGAAAACAATTAAAAATTATCATAGAGCATATTGCATTGCATTAGACTGACCTTCTCTTAAATCGTTAATATATATGGCTAAAATCAAGAATTACTAAATTTTTATTTGTAATTATGATATTAAGCGTCAGAATCATATGACACAATGGTTTCCACCTTTGAAATTTATGACACATGTCTAAGGTTCGAACCCAACATCCCACAATATTTAAAAGGATACTAAAATTAAATTGACAAAAAAAAATAATATTAATCAAACATTAAATCTAAGTCTAGTTGCTTAACGATAGTTTTTAACAACAACTTTCATTGGTTATGAGATTATTTCTCAATAAAGATTAATTAATTGGTTAAGATAGTTTGTCAAACAATTGGTCGTCACCTATTTTTGTTGGTCATATATGGTACTATAACGATCGGTGTTGTGCATTCGAAGCCCTTCTTTCTGCTTGCCCTATGCTTGAAGGATTATTCATATATATATATGGTGTAGACTGGGAATATTGAGAATGGTCTCACACTATATATACAGTCTGACTCTTCAGAGACTGGCAATTAAAAGAACATATTATTATGGTTTTGATAGATCTGAATTTAGGAGTATTACATTTGATACTCCGAGTCTTGTCCACTTAACGTACTATGATTTTTGTTCCGAGTGAGTTAACAACGTAACTGATAAATTTGACTTGGTTGTCTAAAGCTAAGTTTTATATTCTTTCTCTATCTACCGATCGATGCAAATGATGATGATGATGATCCTAGCTTTAGTGATCCAACTAGTTTGACCAACGGGTTAAGAAATGTTACGATCCCTAAAATGCTGAGACCCTGAAGTTAATACATTTTTACATTGTGGCGGTAAATGTGCTATTTTGTTTTTTCTTCTTCTTACACTGATGTATATATTGCTGCATGGAAGTCCTAGAGATAACGGCTTTCATATAGCTGTGTAAACTGCGATATTATTGTGACTTTGTCTTGGAAGCCAACTATTGCATGAAGACCAAAGCTATGGTCCTTCTAGTTGCATAAGTTTATTAGAAACTTCAATCTATTTTGCATCCAAACCCATAATCGTCCTATTTTATTACCCAAGAATTATTGGTGATTAGGGGAACATGAATCTGTTTTTTATATAAAGATTTTTCGTTGTTAAACTCTTGTAGCAGTTCTGACTGTTCATTATATCATCAGGTAGGTAAAATTTACACACATAAAGATACAATTGATATGACACCGTTAAAGTGTTTTGACACCGTTAAAACACATATCAATCCAAGGTATAAACTACAAAGAAAAAAAAAAACAGATCAATTTTTTTTGTTGTTCATTTTTACGCAAGAACTCATCAGAAGATATATATATATATATATATATATATAAAATACTCAAGTTTATTGTACAATAGCTATATATATATATATATATATATATATATATATATATATAAGAGAAGGAAATTTTTAGTTTAATATCAACCAACTCAAGTATAAGCTCGTTTGGATAAAAAATAAAAGTTGTGGTAAATTTACGAAAAGAATCTTGAATATCATCATTTTTTCATACATAATAAATTTATTAAATGAGTAAAAATTTCTACCAACAGCAACTCAAATCCAATTCTACATGTTTTAAATTATTAAATTAGTTATTCTATTTATTAACAACAAACTGAAAAATTTAAAATTAGAAATTTAAAAATGAGATTTGAGATTTGAGGTTTTCTTTAACTTTTGGTTATGTTTTTTTAAAAATGTCGTTTTAATTATTGTTAATAGTAAACAACTGTTAAATAAAAATTAATGTTAACTAAAAAGAATCTTTAATTTAATTTGGTCAATAGAAATTTACAAATATTTTGAATTAACGAAAAATGTAGTTTTTTAGCTAAAGCGAATGTTTTCCTGTGATATATTGAAGTGTTTACAACCTTAGACAGAGCTGCTCTCTTTCTTCTGTCACCATTAATTTCTTTGTGTGAGAGAGAGAATCATTTTCGATTTGAATCCAAATGGAATTTTTTCCTCCAGCTATTTGCTGATTTTATGTTTATATTTCTTTTGTTTTGTGTTTGTTTCTATTAAACTAATTTGTGTTTGTTACATGAGTTTACACGTGGCTTTTTTAAGTTGATTCTCATCAGTATATTGGGTGAAATCAATTGATTTTTTTTTTGTAATCGGTGAAGTGTGGGTTTGGTGTAAACTTTATCTATTCTGTTCTCTTGGGCTTTTTTGGGAATTGGGAATAGTATATGGGCCATTTCTGTATATATGGGCTTATGGCCCATTTATGGCCTAATTGAGCTAGAGTTATTCCAGATTTCTTCTTCTTCTTCAATTTTCAGATTTATTAATGCTCTCCAAAATTTGGCCAACGGAAACGGAGAATTACGGCAAATCAAAGGTATGTCAAGTGATTATAACCCAAGAGAGTCATGAAACACTTTCTCTAAATCTTTCTGATTGTTGATTGTCAGAAACCTCACACGGTGGATCCATGACTGATGTACAGTTAAAGAAAAGAGGCTACATCTGGGCAATCTCTGCTGGGCTCAATGCAGCTCTTGCCGCCATCTCTGCAAAGTTCTTTTCATCTTTGGTAATAACAACATTTTCAATCTTTAATCGATTGAATCTTAGCTACTGATTATTATCCCAATTTCATGTTTCTGGGCACTCTTCTTTCTATATGAAAATTGAAAGTTATTACCTTTTCTTTATTTCAAATAGTCCTTTAAGAAGAAGCCTTAAAGTTTTTTGCTGCCATTGATCAATTACTTAAAAAGCATAATAATCTTCAACAGGTGGTTAAGTATGGATTAGTTGTATTCTGCAATGTGGTTATGTGGGGATGTTATGTAAACAGCTTAAGAGCTCTCTCTTCACTACAAGCTACGGTCACAAACTTTGCTGCTAATTTCCTCTCTTCCGGTTTAGCTGGACTCTTTCTCTTTCAGGAATCCTTATCATTCCGTGTAAGTTTTTTTTTGATCTTGAATAATGTTTTGAGTTTATTAGGACACCAGTTGTTATGTTGATGTGTTTTTTTGGCTTTATAAGTTGAATGAGTTTGGCTAATACATTCCGATGAATCATGCAGTGGTTTGCAGGAGCTTTATCGATCACCATTGGAGTTGTAATCCTCAGTAAGTCAAGTGTCGATAAGAAGGTTAGCACGGATTGATCCAAGAACCGATATATTAGCTTATCTTTTGGACAAGGCTGCTTTTGGCTCCGAGGATTTAAGAAATGGTTATTTTGTTGAACTTCTTACGTTTTAGAGTCTATTCTGTAAACGACAATAATTGTTATTGCTACGTTTGATTTTCAGTAATTTTATTCAAGTGGTTAGATAATATGATAATGTCTCTGTTTTTTTTTTTTTTTTTTTTGTGTGATGTTCAGTGGAAATAGTCACGTTCTGGTTTGATCTTGAACTCTATGCTATGTTTTGTTGACAAATTTATTTTATATATTTCAATTTGCCTTCTTCTTCTTCTCCAATTCTAGATTAATTTCAAAAGACAGTGGCAATAAACTAATGCATAAATCGTACTACAATATTTGCCAAACAAACAAAAAAGGAACTACAATTGTTGTTTGTGTAACACTGAAATGCTATATTTAATAAATTTGAAATGATCTTTAGATGTTTGCGTAAGAAATCATAATACTCTATAAATAAATACTGTGTATTAAACGAGTGTATGCCATTGGCCCATTGCTTTGCCAAATTAGTAAAAAAATTTCAAAGCTCGATACTTGAGCGATGGTGAGATGATGACTCCAACTATATTCAGATTTGATCTTTCAAATCTACTGATATATCAATAAATTTTTGCCAGAATTTGTTCAGCCTTGATAAAGCGGGTAGAGCTAGATATCGAGTTCGACGCATCGTGTTTATGTGAGTGTTTACCAGCATCTACGTCGTTTGGATTGATCTGAGAATCATAATTTGGTTCATTCTAATACATGAAGTGTGTGTTTTATATGACAATTTCAGACTGTCTAGTATTTCCTAAGAAGTTGAACCAATTTTCCAAGAAACATATATAACTTACAAATGTGAGTATTTACCTCGAATGTGTCTTAGCTTGGAAGTATATGAACTTTTTTCAGCAGCGGTCAACACACGAAGGTGTACTTAAGAACTCAAAGGATCAGGTCACAAGTACGTGCAAACCATTTTGTCTGTCTCCATCAAACATCCTAATGTTTGAAATATCAAATCTTTTTTTTTATTTCCTTTAATCCTCATTTTATTTTAAGATCCTCGCATCTATTCACACACATGAATCATGATAGCAACCACATGTCAAAATCTTAAGACAGAGACTGAACCGACAAACATGTAAGTCACTACTTTCACCACCACGCGGCCATGAACGTGCTTCCCAGTTTCTTTAATTTTTTTACTACTACTTATATCTCTATCCTCTGAATATTTTTTACCCCGAAAATTACAAAACCCATCTCTCAAACATCAAAATCTCAACTTTTGTTTTCGTTGACAAATCTAGTTATGCCTCCTCCGGCCATGATTGCGTTTGATGATGGTTTAGATAACGAGTGGAAGGGTTTCACAATTTTCCCCGGAGAAAATCCTAGCCCTAATCCTAACTCTAATTTCAATTTCTTGATGAAGAAGGCAATTCTGGAGAGCGAGAAATCAACAAGTCCTATCTTCTCCCGTTCTTCCGCAAGAGACGACAGCTTCAGAATGGTGTTACCTCCGGCGATGCCTCCGCCTAGAGACTCAGCCGTACCGCTTCCTATGCTCCCTGAGCCGATGAGCATACGGACGAAACTTAGCCACCAAGAATCGATCCATTTTATGAGGAAATCTCGTTACTCGGAGAAAATCCTCTACAAGGAAGAAGATTTCAAATGTAACGCCTTCTGCTTGTCCCTACCAGGATTCGGGAAACAAAAAATGGTTAGATCTTCCCCGAAACGCCAAGATTCGATGGAGAAGAAGATGATCAGAATATCTTCTTTCACCAAATCCACTGTTTCGATACGCGCCTCGCTCGAGAAATTCGAATGCGGTTCTTGGGCGTCGACGACAGCCCTGACGCAAGATAACGGTCGGATGTATATCGATTTTCCAGTGGAGATGATGAAGTGCAAAAGCCGCGGAGGGGAAAACGGAGGAAGAGATGTGCAAGAACCGGTGACTTCTGGTTTCTTGTTCGATAGAGAAACTGAGACTTTGGCTCTGAGAAGCGTGTTAAAGACAAGGAGTTCACGGTCGTCTGGAAGAGATCACCAGAGATCGGCTGAGACTTCACCGCTACGCCGTGTGAGATTTTCGACTTCTTCTTCGGCTTCGGTTTCGTGCCCCACTTCGCCGCAGTCTTGTATCACCCCACGATTGCGTAAGGCTAGGGATGACTTTAATACCTTCTTGTCCGCTCAAAACGCTTGAACAAGGCAGAAAAAACAGAGCACCAAGGCTTTTTTTGTTTTATGAAAGTATGTTATCAATATGGTATATGTATGTATGTAAAGTATCTACGGATACTGTGTAAATATCTATGAAGAGAGAGAGATGATTGAATCTTTGAGAAATCAAAACCGATGAAGAGTTTTATGATAATCAAAAATTTCATGTTTGCATCGAAGCTCTGTTTCAGACTTTAATCTCAAATCTTTTTTTTTTTTAGATTGTTTGGGTCATTTGAGTTTTTGAGATAATAAAATCGATCAAGATTTTGTGGATTATTTGAGTAACTGAGTTTTTTTTTTTTCATTTTCATGTTTGCTTTAAAGCTCTGTTTATGTCTTTTACCTCCAACATTTAGGGCTTATTTGGGGTTTCCGAGTCTTTTGATATATCAAATTGATGAAGGGTTTATGATCAATGATTATTAGACAGCTTTAAGAAGTTCAAATCTTTCATGTTTACTTTGAAGCTCTGTTTCTCACTCTAATCTCCAATTTTGGGGGTTTCTTCTGGTCTGTTGAATCACTGATATATCAAAGTCGATGAAGAATTTATGATTAGAGAAATTGCAAAATTCAGTTTTTTACAGGTTTGCTAAATTAAGTTTTTAACATGTTTACTTGGAAGCCCTGAGTTTCTGACTTTCATATTTAGTTTTTAGGGTATATTTGGTTAATTCTGTGGGTTGGATAAGGAGATCAAAACTTAATAAAATGGACAAATCATTTCGTTAAAATGTTGGTAACATAACCTAATATTAAGAGAGCATTACGATATTCAGACCAAAACGCCAGTTAATGCAAACGCGATAAGTAAAACAGAGGGTGTAATGGGTTAGTGAACTCGTCAAGCTTTAAGGACCCGTTTTATTTCAGTTTCTTGTATCGAAGAAGACACGAACAACGTCCATAATCTGAGCTCGGCAAATCGGGCATTTCCCTCCACTCCAGTGTAGTTCATTGGCACATTTCAAGCACGTGCACATATGTCCGCACCTGTACAAAACCGCTTCGACCTGCGTTTCGTCGCAGACGCAGCATTTGCGTTTCATTGGGTTTTCTCCGTGAACCGACTGTTGCAAGCTCGCGTTAGCATCCAAACATGTTTTGACAGAATCTCGTAGTAACGACATTTCTTGTTGAAGTTGTTGGATCTGTGATCTCATGCCGCTTATCAGGTCCATTTCCTGAAAACGTTTTGAGGCGGTTCAATGAGTTTACCACTAGTGCGGTTGTGAAATTCTATGGTAAACAAGAAACCTACGAAGAAGACTCACAGGTGAATGAAGATTGTGAACAGACAAGACATGGTTGGAAACAACTTCAGTTTCTTGAGTAACTTCAGTGTCTTGAGAACTCCATGATCCTGCAGGAGAGGATGCAAACATCTGTGAAGAAGACGATCTGCTCGAGTCATCTCTATCGTCTTGCTCTTCCCCTTCCGTTAGTGTCTCTTCTTCTCCGATTTCTTCTTCAGTATCATTTATCTGTTCCTCCTCTTCTTCTTGTTGCGATTCCCATTCTTCAGATTGCTTATTCGAGTGTGACTGCACACGGGACATCATGAGCCTATCTATCTGCTCTCGTAAACCGCTCTCGAGAAAGTCCGTTACCGTTCTTCTGTATTACCCAGTAGCACACATTTTCTTAGTCAACAACAATTAACAATTAAGAAACATGGGTCTGTTGATTTTGATGTTACTTACCGCTCAAGGAGTCTGCGTATGTCCTCTTTCTCAGACCGAGTGTTCATTACTTCCAGATACCGTGACTTCCTCAGTTCCTCCCAGTAACTTCTCGGCCTAGATATTTCGCTAAGCCAGTCATTTTTCGTTTCTCCATAGTAATACTGCTCATCTTCATACTCTTCTTGTTCTTCCCATACATTCAAATAAGATGTTTCTTGTTTCTCAAGGCACTGATCCATCTCATTGCTCTCATGTACCACACATTGTCTCTCTGGAGTTTCTTGCATAAAATTTTCCATATTTTCCTCGCTTTGATTCTGTTTCAGCCCGGATTCTTGATTCACGCAGGCGCTCGAGCTTGTCTTCTCTTCTTCTTTCTTTTCAGAACCGTTGTCATTGCAAATTTCTTCGACTTCTCTTATTTCTTGCAGCTGAAGGCAATTCATTTTTGCTGTTCCATTTACAGTTTCTTCTTCCTTACATAACGTTGCTTCCTCTATCTTGCGGTTACGGTGACTCAACCGCTCTGTGAAAGAAGTGTCTAGAGTAGTACTCCCGTTATTCAATATCTTGTTATCAGTAATTACTTCTGTTTCTTGTACGGTTTTGTTATTCATCTCAGCGGATCGATGCTCCTCCTTCCTCTTATCTGCTGCAGCCGCAGCGTTTACTGCATCAGCACGAAATCTCTCCCTGCGTAGCGATTCAAAGATTGACGACCAGAAGAAGTAAATGCTGAGAATTAAACTAAAGAACATAGATTCTTGAAATAAAACCTTAAATGCAGAACTGCAGAGCCTGATCCAATACGGTTTAATCCGGTTGATTTTGCGTTAGACCGGTGTTGATCTTGAATCGCTAGACAGCGTTTGAGGTTCCTCAGCCTCAGCATTGACTGATAAAAAAAAATCACAGACGACATTGTAACAAAAGAAAGTATTGAATCGACTATAAAAAAGTCACTAAAATGATGGGACGGTCTATCAAATAGTGAAAATATATTACCTGGAGGCGGCCACGTTGAGTAAACTTAGAAACTGCGTTGCGTTCAAGAAGCGAATCCAATTCGCGGTGGCGATCGCGTTCCATTTGCATAAGCAGATCGGTGAAAGCTTGCCGTCCACGGAGTCTCGGTGAGAAATTAACCATCGGAAAACTGCTTTTCTCCGACGACGAGCACGACGAAATACAAGGCCTCGGCGTTCTGATAAACGAGAGCCCTCCGTCTCCATTATCTCCCGCCGTTAGCTTCTCACCGTTGCTAAGCCTCCGAATTAAGTCAGCGACTCGACCCCATTTACTCTCTCCGGAATCAGAAACAGAAACTTGTGAGCCAGATTCAGTCTCCACCGTTCGATCAGGACTCTTAGCTCCGGCGATTTCGGATTCATCAGCCAATTCGGAATCTACGTCGAACGAAGGAGATTCCGAAAGACAGGAATCTTGAACACTGACTCCTGAATCGCTCCGGCTACTGGATCGGTTTAGCCTCGCCTCCCATATCTGTACAAGAGAAGAAGCTCCGTTTCTCTTCGATTCCTCAGATTTCTCCTTCCTCGAAACAGATTCTACGGGAGGTGCAAGAAGACGCGAGTTTCTAACAATTGGTTTCTCCGTTAAAAGAACAATACCATTGTTGTTATCCTTCTTTTTATTAAGAGTCTCGATCCAAGAATTGACTAAGTTCTCGGAATTCTCGTCGGAGACCGGAGATTCGAAGAGCTCATGATGATGATGATGATGTTCTTTCACCGGTGCTTTCAGATTCTTCTTGTAAACAACGGAGTTTTGATTCCGATCTCTAAGGATAAAACCGAAACTCTGAGAAGAAGACGGAATCTCCACCTGAGAAGACGCCATTTTTTTAACAAACCAACAAACACAAAATCAAATACTCATTCTTGTCCCTTTTTTTAAATCGATCTAAGGAGTTACAGAACAAACTCTGTTTCTCTGTCTCTACAAAGATGAAGAAAAAATCGTTTTAGGTTAATAACTCGTAAAAACAGAGAAAAGAAAACAGAACAAAACAAGCGGTGGAGGAGATACGATGAAGAAGAAACAAAACCAATGAAACAGTATTGTGCTTATCTGTTTAGTAGTAAAGACATTTTTTTTTTTTTTCCTCGACCGCTTAAATATTGTTGAGTCCTAAAATCGCTCTGTTCTGTAAAATAAGGTAATAAAGAAATGAGGTGTAAAAACAGAGGATGAGAGATAGTTGAGGTTCTCGAGACAGAAAAGCTTCCGTGGCAAAGAGTGAAATTTGTTATAAGAACTAAAAAAAAAACTATAAATTAAATGAACTTTAATGAAGCTCTTATGAAGATTAAGCCCACGATTAATGAGGACTATATGATTGTGCAATGAAATTGTTAATTTCAAAATCTAGCATTTTGCTTTAACTCGACAAGATACCGCTACCGTATGTAAAATAATAGAAATAATAGCACTATAACCGACCAATGAATAGCCAAATTCAATTTGACGAAAATATAAAAATATTAATCTAATCCAAATAAGCAAAACCCTGTTTTCAATAATGTAAAGATCAAAAACATCACGTGCATGACATGCAAGCAAGTCATTTGAATTTTTAATATATTAAAGGTGTGCCTCCCACGTAACCATCACATTCATTTCGCAACCCAATATATAAATTACTCAAACACATCTCTCGACCCAAACAAATTCAAATCCAATCAAACTGAGAAAGATATATAAAAAAAGGCAAAATAATGAAGTCGGCCGTGGTCTCAGTCGTCGTCCTACTCGTGATTTTCGTGGCCTGGCCGGTTTCAGCTGGCTGGAAAGACTTACCGGGAGCAGGAGGATACGGAGGCGACGAGGACGATGACACAAAGTTATGGTTTCCTTTGGACAATCAATTATCATTAAGTTATTATGATAAGATTTGTCCAGATTTTGAGAAAATCGTTGATACCAAAGTGAGAGAATGGACAAAAGCTGACTCTTCCCTTGGTCCAGCCCTCCTCCGCCTTCTCTTTCACGATTGCGGCGTCACGGTATTGCAATTATATCTTCTTTCTTAAATATTTATTTAACACTAATCGTTCGACTGCGTAGTATATATCTAATGTTTTCTTTCATATACATAATGTATAGTTGACATAGTTTTGAAAATCGATCTGAATTGATGGTTCTTCTAAGGACTATTAGAGTTTATGTTGGTAACACTTAGGATCCGATACAATAAAAATATGCGGAATATAATGCCAAACTAACTAATCGAAAAATCTTGATTTAGATGAAATCCTTTGATGACAAATTTCATTTCATTTTGAGGAATACATGAACATTAAGTAGTGATTATGCATAATTATGTGATTAGTAAACTACCTAAACCTTCTTTTTATTTTCTTTCGCAAAATCCGTATTTGATGGTTTACCCAAAATAGTGTACTTCCCAATTTTTCTTTAGGATATGCATAACCAACGTATAGTTTTGTGTCTATATAATACATTTGAAATGAGAAGATAACAAATCTTTTTTGAATGGATAACAACTTTCAGGGCTGTGATGCGTCGGTTCTTCTAGACCACGAAGGATCAGAGAGAAAATCTCCGGCGAGCAAAACCCTAAGAGGCTTCGAGCTAATTGACGATATCAAGTCTGAGATCGAAAAATCTTGCCCTGGTTTAGTCTCTTGTGCCGACATCCTAATAGCAGCTAGCCGCGACGCCACCAACCAACTCGGTGGTCCTTACTGGCCTAACGCCTACGGACGTCGTGACTCCACCGACTCTTACGCTAGAGACGTCGAGAAAGTCCCTTCAGGCCGCCGTGACATCACTGGCCTTCTTGAGACGTTCCAGTCTTACGGACTCAACGTACTCGACCTAGTCGTCCTTTCCGGGGCCCACACCATCGGAAAAGCCTACTGTGGAACCATCCAGTCGAGGCTTTACAACTTTAACGCAACCCATGGAACTGATCCGTCGATTGACTCCAAATACGCAGATTTTTTGCGTCGCAAGTGTCGTTGGGCCTCAGAGACCGTTTACCTAGACGCCGAGACTCCGGTGATATTTGACAATCAGTATTACATTAATCTTCAGAAGAATATGGGAGTCTTGACGACCGATCAGGAGCTTGTGAAGGACCCGAGGACCGCTCCGCTTGTAAAGGCTTTCGCAGAGCAGTCGCCTCAGATCTTCAGACAGCAGTTCGCTGTGTCGATGACTAAGCTGGTCAATGTTGGTGTCATCACTGGTGAAGATCGTATCGGAGAGATCAGGAAGGTTTGCAGCAAATCTAACTCCAGACATTAACCCCTCATGAGTTTCTAAATGAATATTTTGTTTCTCGACGTAATTTCTTGTTTTGTTTTATAATTTTGGTTCGTTTTCTATTGTAATTTGATGTCTGAACAACAACAAAAATGTGAATCTTGTTTAATACGGATAATTTTCGTTAAAAGTCGAGACTGGTGAGCTTATGATATTAAATTTCTGATTTACACTTACCCCAAGTTACGAGTAACAGAGACAGTGAATGACTTTTGTATGTCCAACAATATATAAGTACGTCAAAATGTGCTTAATGTTTATAGAATCCTAATTTTGTTATCTATCAATAAAGTAAATAGCTGTGATTATAACTTTTGGTGCATGAAAATGAAACATGGGAGGCATAATCAGACGTCTTAGGTTGAACATCACGTTTTTTGGTTTTCTATAATACTGAAGCTCGCCAAAAATAACAAAACAAAATAAGACATTTTCTAAGACAATTAAGAACCTGAGAGGAATCTAGAGGGAACATAAGTACGAGAGGTGAAACAGAACTAGAAGTTGGGAATTTAGACTCGCTTGCCTCGAAGGAAACCCTTACTGCGACGATTCTTCATCCCCATCTTAAACTTCTTCTTCAACTTCCTCCCGATGGGTTTTAGAGACTTGTTATGCTTGTCATCATCCATTTCCACACCTGGAAACAACAATAGTATCCAAAACAGAACATAGTTTTGTCTAATATTAACAAAACTTTCAAAGATTTAGACATAAGAGGACTCAGAAATTATTATTTCCTAAAGACCCAAACAAACAAAGATTTAGCTTGAAAGAAACGAGCGTACTTGTGGATGGATGCAATTGTGAGCAAATTTTCAATACCATGAAACAAGGAACAATAGAATGATACAAAAGCTCTGATAATTTTTCTCAAATATTAATACTCACATTGCTATGCAAAAAGTAAAGGAGCAAAAGCCATTCCCAAGAGTAATGAACTAAAACCTTCAAAGAATTCAACTAAATTGAGTGATTCTGATGAACTTCAATTTCTAATGACTAAGAAGAAAAGTCGCTTCTTCAAGCATTACCTTATCTAAGAGTATATTGAACATAAACAAACGTAATCCAACAGAGATACTATCAACCTATACAAATCAAGTTTACATGGAGGTATTGATGCTACTACAGTAGAAATCGAGCATACCAATTTCGTTGGCGATAGTCCCGGAGACAGAGACAGACTCGGAGGTTGACGACACAACTTCCATGAACGGAGAAGCTGGTGGTTGACGAACCGGTAACTTCGGAGCGGCGAGTGCGGCTTCGATGGCGGCGGATTTGGCGTCATCTCTCGTTTGGGTAAATGATTCCTTCTCCACGATTTCTCTTCTTATAGCTCTCAATCTTTTCACTCTCTTGCATCTCATAGATTTCGCCATCGTTGCAGCCGTAATCAAAGCTCGAGGAAATGCGAAATTAGGGTTTCGACGGAAAAGGGAACTCTAGAGTTAGAGTGTCGGATTTGCTTATATCGTCTAAACCTAATTTAGGAAATGAGAATTGCTCGTGTTTTGTTTGGTTACAAGAATAACTGTATCCTGTCCATAGTGACGGCCCATTAGCAAAAATACTGATACCTAAAATTTTGGGAAAACTGACAAAAAAAAACGAGAAAACTGCCAAAAAAAAACCATAAACATTCGAAATAAAGCAAAAAAAACAACTAAACTTTCACTTCAACCATTTAAACTCTAATTTTTCAAATAATAGTATTATAATCCTTCATTTTTGTTAATTAAACCATTTTAGATACAAAAAGTCAAAAGTAAAAATCAGTTAATAAATCAGTTAAACTCTTAAACGATATTGTTGTTTTTAAACCAAAAATAAACTTAGCATCAATCCTCATATGTTTATCTCAAAATTTCTAAATTTTCAATTATTGATTAATAAAAAAGCTTAAATTTCTTTATTAGTTAATCTAAAAAGTTTTAAAACATAAATATATAGTTAACACACAAAACATATGAATAAATTAAAAGATAGAAAAATAAATTTAACACACAAAACACATAAATAAATTAAAAAATTTGTTTTATTATGATCTTCTTCTCGACAGTTCTAGCATGTGAGGATAAATTTTCTCCGTGTTAACTTTTTCTTGTTGGAAGATTCATTCAAACTTTTCTTTCTATCATAATTACTTGGTCTTCCACGGTTGTCTATTGTAAATAGTTTTGGCAAAAATCCTAACTTATTTAACCTAAGCCAGAACTTCGTACCTTAGACAAGTATGATTCCACGAGTATATGTTTTTTGTCATTTTTGTGTTGTGTAATAATCATCAACATAATTATCAAATCAAACTTTTTCTGCTATTATCATATATGTAGCATGTATACAAGGAATTTCTGTCAGCTGCCATTTTATACACCTACATGTTTGCAAGTCCATGTCCACAGTGTAACCAACACCATAATGATCAATCTCATACAATTTTCCACAAGTATTGTACCTTCAGCAATCTTTAAACTTTTTCTTAGTCAGTTTTATCTTAGTATATGCCATTTTTGTAAACTTTGTCATCAGCCTATTAGCAAAAATTGCCCCTTTTTGCATTCCGAACCATACATTGCCTCATAATATCTTATAACATGTCAAGTAGTGGTTTTTTCCCTGCTTCCTTAATGGTTTTATTGAACGACTCATTCAAAAATTTCAGCTTGTCATTGCTAAATGATCCTAGTATAAAAAATGTCCTAGACCATGTTGTAGGGTTTTGTAGTAGAAAAGTATTATACACACCTCTGTTACACATTTCCAGTGCTTCTAAAGCGTCATCATATTCTCATTTTGCGTAGTAGTGTGCTATTGCCCAGAACATACACTCTAATTCAAGATCTTTGATATCTCTCTTCCAAATTGACAATATGTATCTTGCACACATACGATGTTCAGCTTCTGGTAATTCATTTTTAACATCATTCACCAACTCATGCATATGTAAATAAACATATTTAGCAATCGTATAAGAAGGCATAATCAAATAAGCATCACTAACCTTTTACTTATCTCATATGATGGTGAATTTGGGGCCATTTTGTAGACTCAAATCTTTCTTCAATTGTTGAACAAACCACTCTCAATTTATGTTATTTTTCACCTTAACCACAGCTCAATCTAAACCTATGATGGATATACATGTCACTATCTTTTCTAACAGCAACCAACAAATGTCATTTTATATCCCATTTCGCAAAAGCACAATCTAAACCTATGATGGATATACATGTTTCAATCCAATACTTTCTTTGAGCTTCAAAACACATGTAGAGACGGTCAAACCTCTGTTTACTCTGTATAATTGGCCCTGGAATAGTATCAATTCCCATCGTGGAGAATGAACTAGATCGGAGGATCTCTGCTTGGTAGTCCCAAATACGAGCAAAATGAGTTTTATGGCTGGATTTTCTTTCTCTATACAGTTTGGACTTTGCTTTCCTACATTGTTCTTTGGTCACACTCAGATTATATTCTCTCGTTTATCTCACCAGTCATCTCTGTCATGTTTAGCTTCAGATTCAATCTTAGACTTTCCTCAAACAGCATATCAACTAAAGATGTCTACAACATCTTTGAATACCCTGACCTTATGCAAGTAGCTCATTCACAAATATCTTAACCTGTATTTGATGTTTTCTCTTTTCATAGGAGAAAGAAAATTTTCAAGGACACTTAGACTCTACATCAGAGCATTTTGCACCAATTTTTGAGAGAATACATAATCAGAGCCACTCTGAAATCTGATGCACATCCATACATCTTCCTCAAATATAAAAGTTTATCATTGTCTATTGTATTTGCAATCTCTTCCCTACACTCCAACTCATCTTCATCTTCATCATATCACAATAGATTTGGGATATTATCATCATCCTATATGTCATCTCCACGGTCCTCATCACTCTCATCTCCCTCATTTCTACCAACATTTCTAAACTGATCTCTTAAGTCTCCATACACTTTTTCTTTGACACCTATACCATTCTGTTCAACCTCATTCTCAAAATCATCATCACCATTATCCATGACTACCTCACAGTCATCTCTTTCATCATTCTCCTCAACATCATTATGTTCCTCAACTCTAGCACCTTTTCTTTAGCTTCTATAACTTTTCTAACACTTTCTATTTCAGATTCTCTAACATTATGTCTTACAATTTTGACAACACTTTCCTCTCTATCAATCTGATCCAGCCGTATGACAAACACAACCGAACTGCTTTGTCCTAGCCATCCCTATCAATATGAACATGATTGTGTAACTCTTTCATTGGATTCATCCTTGTCATCATCAGAGAAGCCTTGTCGTCATTGGATTCAGCTTTGTTGTCGATGGAGAAGCCTTGTCATCAAAGAAAAAGCCTTTTTGTTGTTGTTGGAGGAAGCCTCTTTGTCGTCGAAGAATAATTCAGGAATTTAGGTGTCGAAAGGATTTGGTTTGAGATTTTGGTTTAAGATTTTGGGGATTTAGGTGTCAAGAGAATTTGGTTTAGAGAATTAGGGATTTTAGTTTGGAGATTTTTGGTTTAGCGAACATTTACTATTTTAACTGTTGATTTTTTGTGTATCTAAAATGGTTTAGTCAACAAAATTAAGGATTAAAATGGCTAATATTTGAAACTTCAGAGTTTAAATGGTTTAGGTGAAAGTTCATATTTTTTTGCTTTGTTTCAAAAGTTCATAGTTTTTTGCTGGCAATTTTCTAAAATAAACCCCAAATTTATAATTTTAAGCAAAAAACACTCCAACTAAAAAATATTCCGTTTTAATCCCTAATTTTCAATGAAACACAAAAACAATCCCATATTTTTATTAACCAAGCCATTCCAGATACGTGACTAGTCAATCATTAAAACCTAACTAACAGAGTTACAAATGTTTACTCAGTAAAAAGAATTTTGCCAAAAAATCTCCAAATTTCAAATTTAAGTAGAAAAAGTCCTTACTATCCAGTAAACCATTTTAATAACTTATTTTTATTGACCAAGCTATTATAGACACATGTTTAGTGAACCCACTAAAATTTCGTAGTAAAAATAAACATCTCTAAGATAAATCTAATTCCCTTTGCAGAAATAAACATCTCTAATAGAATCAACCTAATTTTAACTTATAATGCGGCAGCGTAACATCGATGAAGGGTCGTAATTAAGTGTGGACATGAATGTTAAAACATGTGGTTGTATCAAGTGGCAGTTACGTATCAAGTGGCAGTTACGTCTATTTTTTTTTTTTTTTTTGAAGAGACTATTTGAATAAAAAGATAAAGATTGAAAGATTTGCATAAAGATTATTTCAAATTATATTACATTTTTATAATATAAGTGATTGACTAGTAATTTTTAAGGGTTTGGTCACAAAAGTATGATAAGGATGTAGGAAAAAATATGATTAGGATTTAAAGATTTACAGGGGAGATTAGGTTGATTATATCAGAAATATTCATTTCTATTAAATATTTGTTAAAAGGTTTTAGCAGTTGAATAACACGTGTGTAACATAGTTTGATATACTTATATTTGAGGATTAAAATGGTTTATGAAATAGTTGAGATTTTCTATTTAAGTTTAAAGTTAAATTTTTTGGCAAAATTTCTCTTATAGAATAAACATATCTAACGTCTATTACTAACCGTGTGTCTGAACTGATTAGGATTTTTCGTGTTTAATTAAAAATTGAAAAATAGCGCGTCTGTCAAATTTTTCCAAAAATTTTCTTTTTAATGGGCCTGTAATGATATTACTAGGCCCAAAGAAAATAGAGAACTGTTCGTAATGCGAAAACCCGGAATTACCCTTCTTCGTCCCAGCTCAGATCACACCGTGGTAGATTTCTCAGAGAATCCATTGTTTTCCTTAGAAAAAAGCTCTTAACTTTAGATTTGAAGCTTAAAGTCTCTGTCCACTCTATTCGGGTTTTTTTTAAAAAAAAAAATTTCCGCGTAGATCTGTTGTGAAATTTCTTATCATGTGATTTCTTCTGTTAAGATATTTATTTGTTTCGAGGATTTTAGTTCGGATTGGTGAACTTGAAAGCTCTTGAAATTGTGTGACGAGATCATTTGGGTTTCAACTGTTGAAATGTTGTAGATGTATTGGTTGGATTGGTTAGGCATTGTCGTGATCCAAATCGAAAATCGAAAATTGCGACAAATTGAGACTATGACTGCGTCGATATTAGGATATGGTGATGAATCATCTGACTACAGAGACCAAAATTAGAAGAGAATTTTGTAGATGGACAATGCCATCTTAACTAGTAGTTAACTGTTTGGTTTCTATGAGATAAAGATTTGTTGATTTATTATGGTTTTGGTTTGATGGCAGAGATGTACAATAACATGGGACCTCCAACAGGGATGCCAAGACCTCCCGGAAACTTTGAGCCTGGTCCGTTTGGGAATCCGTTCACTGGAGCTGGCTCGGGTTTTATCCGTGGTGGTTTGGGTGCTTACGGCGAGAGGATTTTTGGATCGAGCTCCGAGTATGTGCAGAGCAATGTAAGTGTTATTATTTGGTGATTCTACATCGCACGTAAGATCTGATTTTCATCAATTTTCAACTTGCTTTTTCTTCCTCTTCCTCATGAAACAGATTACTCGTTACTTCTCTGATCCCCAATACTATTTCCAAGTGAATGACCAATATGTGAGGAACAAACTGAAGGTTTTTCTGTTTCCTTTCTTACACAGGGTAAGTCTCTTGTCTTCTTTCGTTTGAGACGTTCTCATACCAGCCATTGAGTATAACTAGTCTGCGTTCTGCTTCAAACCTTCAGGGACACTGGACTAGGATGTCAGAACCAGTCGGGGGTAGGCTCTCATACAAGCCGCCAATCTATGATATCAATGCGCCAGACTTATACATTCCGTTTATGGCATTTGGTACATACGTTGTTCTTGCTGGCCTTTCATTGGGACTTAACGGAAAGTAAATGTTATGGCCCTATGCTTCTCTCTCCGAGTTTTGATTAGGACACTGAAGATGATTAATCCGTTCAAACCCGAGTTTTATATAGGTTTACACCGGAAGCTTTGAATTTGCTGTTTGTGAAAGGATTGGTTGGTTGGTTTTGCTAGTGATGGTCCTGAAAGTAACACTTCTATCACTTGGTAGCGGAGAGGCGCCTTTGCTAGACATTGTGGCATATGGAGGCTATGCTTTCGCTGGTCTAGGTCTTGCGGGTTTTGCCAAGATTATGTGGGGATACTCGTGTTACGCGTTGATGCCATGGACGTGTTTATGCACCGGGATTTTCTTGGTGAAGACGATGAAACGTGTTCTGTTTGCTGAAGTAAGGAGTTATGATTCGAGCTAACATCATTACCTTCTGCTGTTTTTAGCCTTGTTCCAGTTCCCTCTTTTGATATGGCTTGGTAACATTAATGTTAATTGGCTTTTTTGAAATATTTTATTTGCAATATACGATATGTTGTCTGAATTCTTATTGGTTCTTGTAGCAGAGTTTAAACATTCTTGGCAATTGTATGCTGTATATTCATATGAATGTGGTGAAGAAGTGTCATTTTTAACATCATTATATTAGTCTATTTGTACTTCTGTTATCTATTTTTATCTCATTATATGTGCTTGTAGAAACTCCAATTCGAGGAAAAAAAACCCAATTTCCATTTTTCTGTATATGAAAAAACTGGCATGAGATTCAAGCAAATGTGATAATTTAAATCATGGATTGATATTTAATCATAATAAAGTGATATTTTTCTCTCATCCCACAAGTAGAAGATATGAAATATTCAATTAGCTAGTTCTTGTATCTAATCATTTTTTATGTCAGAGAATTGGTCTCTGCTAAATTAATATGCATGTTTGTAACCATTTTGCCGTATTTATTAGAATAAACCCATCATGATGACCTATAAAAAAACACATCATATTCATGGTCTGCCTTAAATAATTTTGGAATAATGGTAAAGCTAACAATTAGGTTGGATATCTCATTAATTAAGTTATGTTGATTATGCAATTTTTAATGTCTCCTAGTAATTGTCACAATCGGTGCTT
Source organism: Streptanthus diversifolius (assembly GCA_039880935.1). NCBI lineage: Eukaryota > Viridiplantae > Streptophyta > Magnoliopsida > Brassicales > Brassicaceae > Streptanthus > Streptanthus diversifolius. The sequence goes on along the minus strand of JAXGFM010000014.1, from coordinate 22,257,792 downwards.
GGATGATTCTCTAACTTAACCCATATGGTACTTCAATATACAACTTTGCATTTCTCAAAAGTCAATGAAGTAAGCAATGGTCTTGATTTTTATAATTATTGTTGTTAATTTTAATGTTATTGTAGTAGATATATGATTTAGTATATAGATTTCACCTTGACATATCCGAAAAAAAATTGAAACTTGTGGACTTGAGCTACCCAATTTTTATAACGTTCTCCACTTGATTAAGCTTTAAGATTAGAGCTTTGAAAAAAATGATAGGATCTCACGATTGCCTTACATTCTACGAAAACGTTAAATTTTTTTTTTGGTTCTCGTCAATAATTTAGAAAAATAATTAAAAAAAAGAGAAGAAAGAATGAAAGGAGGTTTGTTGAATCAGTAGTCGCAGAGACATGGTTAGTTCCGCTGACTCTGTCAAGTCATCTTCTCTCCCGTTTACTTTACGTTAAGATATCTTTTTTCTCGAGAAAATTTTAGGAAAACTCCTCGAGAAAAAAGTTGAAAACAGAGACACCCATTTTCCTGCAAACTCAATTCTTTTCCTCTCTGGATTTTTTTTCCCCATCAAAGCTAATTTTTTCTCTCCTTTTTCGTGGAAACCTATAGAAAATGAAGACAGTTATAATCACTTAACTCTCTTTAAGATCTTATTCTCTCGGGAAAATCTACAAAAAAACCGAAAAACAGAGACACCCATTTTTAGAAAAAATCATAATTTTATAAAAAATCATTACTTTCCGTCTTACCTTTACTTTCTCAGCAAACAAAGAAAATATATACGAAGCCCAAGTTTTCAAACTCTGTTTTTTTTGTTTCTAATTGGAAACAATGTCTTGGATCAATAAAGGAGCCACCTTGGCTCTGTTTCTAGCGTTGACCATGGTGGTCAACGGCGTTTTCGGGAGATTCATCGTTGAGAAGAGCAGCGTGACGATCCTAAACCCTTTGGCAATGCGGTCGAAACACGACGCAGCCATCGCTAACTTCGGCGTTCCTAACTACGGTGGTTACATGATCGGTTCCGTCGTCTACGCCGGTCAAGGAGCTTATGGATGCGACTCTTTTGACAAAACTTTCAAACCCAAATTCCCTCGTCCTACCATCTTAATCATCGATCGTGGAGGTAACTGTTTCATTTGCATACACTTCTTATTTTGTTGTTGATCGATATTGCTATGCATTTAGAGAATGTTCCAACTTCCAAGTTTCTGGTTAGAAATAGAAAGTTTTTGTCATTTGCATATGAGACTTGTCTCGATCTAAATTTAGCTGTGTACGAACTCAAAAGCTCTCTCCAAGTCTTAGTTTTACATCTTTCAATCTCCTTTTGATACAAATTGCATTGCAAATTAGAAAATCTTCTAAATTTCTGGTTAGAAATAGAAAGATTTGTCATACATAGGAGACTTGTATCAATCTAAATTAATTAGAATATAACTTAAAGCCTCTCTCTTTTTAAGTCTTTGTTTACATCTCTCAGTCCTCTTTTTTCCAAAGATCCCTGCAAATTTGGCATGTTAAAAGATTTCTGATTAGATGTAGAAAGTTATGTCCTTTATATACGACTTTGTCTAAATCTAAATTTAGTCTGTAGCAGAACTCAAAAGCTCTCTCTTGTTAATTCTTAATCTACATCTTTAAAATTATTTACTCTTTTTCTATCCAATTAGCTCTGTTTAGATATTGAAAGATCTGTCATTCACATATGAGAGTAGCCTCAATCTCAACCTAGTTTTAGAAGAACTCAAAGCTATTTATGATTGAAGAATTAGGGATGGTAAAGATTCGGTATTGATTCTGTTTTATTTTGCTTTGTTTGTTTTGCAAAAGACTGCTACTTTGCATTAAAGGTATGGAACGGTCAAAAATCCGGTGCAGCAGCAGTTCTAATAGCAGATAACGTTGACGAGCCATTGTTAACAATGGATTCACCTGAAGAATCCAAAGAAGCTGATGACTTTATAGAGAAACTCAGTATTCCATCTGCTTTAATCGACCTTGCTTTCGCCAATACCCTCAAGAAAGCTCTTAAAAAAGGAGAGGAAGTAGTCCTGAAGATAGACTGGAGCGAGTCATTGCCTCATCCGGATGAGAGAGTTGAATATGAGCTATGGACTAACACGAACGATGAATGTGGTGCGCGATGCGATGAGCAGATGAATTTCGTCAAAAACTTTAAAGGGCACGCGCAAATTCTCGAAAAAGGAGGATACTCTTTGTTCACACCTCATTACATTACATGGTTTTGTCCTAAAGATTATGTTTCCAGCAATCAGTGTAAGTCTCAGTGTATAAACCAAGGGAGGTACTGTGCTCCTGATCCTGAACAAGACTTTGGAGATGGTTACGATGGGAAAGACATCGTTTTCGAGAATCTGAGACAGTTATGTGTTCATAGAGTAGCGAAAGATAATAACAGGTCTTGGGTTTGGTGGGACTATGTGACTGATTTTCACATCAGGTGTTCAATGAAGGAGAAGAAATATAGCAAAGAATGTGCAGAGAGTGTTGTCGAATCTCTCGGTAAGAGACATCAGAATCGATTTCTTATCCTTTTATTCACATTCCGAGTCTTAAAAAAATTCTCTTATTCTCAGGTTTGCCAATTGGTAAGATCAAGAAATGTATGGGTGATCCTGAAGCTGATGTGGAGAATGAGGTTTTGAAAGCTGAGCAAGCGCTTCAGGTAGCGTTTTTTTCTTTCTTTCTTGTTTGCTTCTACATTTTACCATCTTTGCAACCACTTTACTGAGTTTTGTTCTTCTTTAATTTACCTAAAGGTTGGACAAGGAGACCGTGGGGATGTCACAATCTTGCCAACATTGATCATTAACAATGCTCAATACCGCGGTTTGTTTAATTCCTTCTCATTGTAACATGTTTGTTTAGAATACAATGTGTTACCGGAAAGTTAAAGATTTTTGAGTTGCTAATCTGACTCATTGCTCAGGTAAACTCGAGAGAAATGCGGTATTAAAGGCTATATGTTCAGGGTTCAAGGAGAGAACCGAACCTGGGATCTGTCTAAGTGGAGGTTAAACTATTTCCCCTTGAAAGCTGATCTCTTCTGGTAATAGAGAATACTAAAGAAATCTTCTTTACACTTTTGAAACAGATATAGAAACAAATGAATGTCTTGAAGCAAATGGAGGGTGTTGGCAGGACAAGAAATCTAATGTAACAGCTTGCAAGGTACTTGGTTTATAAGAACAAAACATTAGTTTTACCGGACCATTTAATATTTTATCTCATATATATATTGATGGGCTTTTCACCTAAATTGGATTCTATCAGGACACATTTAGGGGAAGAGTCTGTGAATGCCCTGTTGTGAATGGTGTGCAGTATAAAGGAGATGGCTATACTTCATGTGAACGTATGTTCTTCAACTTCTATATTGTTAGAAAAACTTCACTAGAAACATTTTGTGTTCTTGTTTGAAAAAGAAGTCTTTTTTTTCCTGAATGTTATTAACAGCTTATGGACCTGCGAGATGTTCAATGAATCAAGGAGGCTGCTGGTCTGAAACCAAAAAGGGCGTAACATTCTCCGCTTGTTCGGTTAAGTGACTGGACTTGTTGTCTTCTTTTCAGTAATAATGAAAGTTCAAAAATTTTCATCCAAATTTCACATTGTTTCTTATAATTTTCTCCAATTTTTGAATTCAGAACTCGGAGACATCCGGATGTCGTTGCCCTGCAGGTTTCAAAGGAGATGGTCTTAAATGTGAAGGTGAAAAACTTTTCCCACTAAAATTTCAAATCCTCTCATCTTAGTCTCTTAAACTGATTCATCATTCTCTCTTTATGCATTTCTCTACTAGACATTGATGAATGTAAGGAGCAATCAGCTTGTCAATGTGATGGATGCAAGTGTAACAACAAATGGGGAAGCTTCGAATGCAAATGCTCTGGCAATCGTCTCTATATGAAAGAACAAGACACTTGTATAGGTAAATGTCGAAACAAACAATCACGATCTGAACTTCATCATATTCTTATTTTATTTTTCCTTTTCTTTTTTTTCGTAGAGAGAAGCGGATCAAGAATCGGATGGTTCTTCACATTTGTGATCCTAGCTGCAGTTGCAGGTATCTGTATAGCTGGTTACGTGTTCTACAAGTATCGTCTCAGGGTATGTTTTTACACGTTTGCTTGTCTTAACGAATCTTCATATTCATCATCATCATGAATCTCTCTAATTATAATTAATTGTGTTTCAAAACACCAAAATGCAGTCTTATATGGATTCAGAAATCATGGCGATTATGTCTCAGTACATGCCATTGGAGAGCCAAAACACAAACGATCCAATGAATGGTGAACCTCAACAGCAACAGCTGAGATTAACTTCTGCAGCCTAAAATATAATTTCACTTTTGTTTAATAGACTGTTGTGTTAACCTCAAGGAAAGTCTTTATAAAAAGCTCAAGAAGAAATTTTCTTTTGTTTTTACATTTTATTGTTTATCCCGACAAAAAAAAACAAAGAAAGACTTCTTTTTGGTCATTTTACTTTTTTTCCCTACCTTTTTCATTGTTATAGATAGACATATGCTTAAGATTTTATAGGGTTACACATTTTGAAAGGAAGTTTGTATTGAAAGTGCGAACAACAAGAGCTCTCTGGTCATCTGTAAGTTACTGAATTAAATGGTTTGGACTTTAGTTATAAATGTAACAGATTATGATCTTTTTTTGTCATAAATAAGAAGTTTGGGATCGTATAAGAAGTTCTGTTAAGATATGTTCGTAATCGTCGCAAGGAGAACGCTAGAGAGAAAAAAGAGAGATGGAGAAACATTTGAAGTCTTGAAAGTGACTCTGGAAGTTTTTGAGTAATGATGCTCCATAAGTGTATAAGACTAGGAATGTGAATGATTTGGTGGCTGTGATCCAATACTGCTAGATGTTGGATGCAGGAGAGGAAGAATATAAGTGGTCTACAAAAGCCTTGTCGACTTGTTCATTTTGATTCAGGTTTCATATACTGTTTTTTGTTTTCGATTTCTTAATCTTATAGCTTTGACTCTCATTTGAAAGGAATGTCAAGTTTACTAACGAGCTTATGTGTTTGCTGTAATATTGCTGACTCCTGAGACTAGACCTTGTAGATCCAAATTATGCTACAGGTCACTTTGAGATATATATTCTCAGATCAGTCACCGTGAACAAGGATCATATTCAGTTTCTTTATTTTCGGTCTTGCTCTATATAGTCTCATAACGTTTTACAGAGTTCTCTTGATTCCCTGAATAAGCTTCTCAAGGCGCCTTTACTGATCAACCGATTTAGACCCTGATAAATATCAAAGAAAAGTCTCTTTATTTTTCCGATGTACGAGGTACCTTGAAAACAATATCTACTATTAAATTAGTCTTAAAATGAACTTGGCTTTGACCCATAACATAAATCAATTCTCCATCTGTTTATAAGTTCTTGCGAGGGAGATCCAAGAGTTCACAAGTTCAACAGATGGAGAAACTAGAATGTTCTATAAAATTGTTGTATCTCCAAGTTATACTGCTAAAGGTCTTGAAGTCCTGAAAGGAAAATCGAAAACCTTGAGGAATGATTTAGGGAAGCTATCACTCAGACAAATTGGAGGCGGCTAGTTAGGTCAAAAATCAGATGACTTAATTGTTATAACCAATTAGTGGCTTGTTTTACAAGCAATCGTTTACAATAATATTGTATTGATACAAATTGAAATAAAACAATAGAAAAACGAGATTACTGTTTTAGACGACAATCGAGGCCTGCTATGCAGTGTCCTTAGACAGAAATTCGCCCTCACTTCTCCAAGTCCTTGGCATCCGCCTAGAGGATACAACGATTAACAGTTCTTCACTGCCGGATTTGATATGAATGTTATCAGAATGATATTTGGAGATTTTTATGTTTGTGATGGGTTTTCTGTGTTTTTGAACAAGCCATGTATGTCCCTTTATATAGAAAACAAGGAGACATTTCGAATAGACTCAAATGAAAAGCCACAAATGAAAGGACACAAGCGAACATACACATCTTTTGGTTCATATACCCCAACATTAATCCCAAAAGACATAAGCTTCAACTCTGTCTCGGACTGAAACTGAACCAGAAGGGAGTATGAGAGATCAAGTCGCCATTGATTGCTGCAACAAGTCTGGAGTACTCTCTTCTTTTCACCAATGTCAGGCATTTCCGCCAATATATTTATATGATATTAAGGCTCACGAGCATATTAGACATTCAGTATGAAAGATTTTTAAGGAAGATACTACAAGAAATGAAGAGGATAGATGATGTTTGTAACATTGAACCCTTATGAGATATTGATTCTGAATCCCTGAAGAACTGTCACCTTAATCATGTTTATTTAGATATATTACAATGGTTACAAAACGCTAAGATCTCTCTCAGTCTCTCTCTCTAAGGAAGATCTAAGTTAATGAATATAAATTAAAGCCGGGAAAAAAATTAAAAACAGATTAAAATTAATACAAGAATAATATATAAGTGGTCTTAAAAGAACCTCTAAACTTTATCATTATGACAAGAGGATTTTGATGAAGAAAAAAGACCAAATAATGTGTATTCAGACATTACATTGCTTTCAAGTAAAGTTCAATACAATTAGAGCATGAAGATGAAAACCTGAAAGAAAGTAAGCAAATAGCTGACAACGAAACACCTGAAGATTGAAAAGTCACATCACAGCCAAATTAGCTAGACTCTAGTTTATAAAGTGTACATCTTCTACATGGTCTACAAAAGCGTAAACTAGACTAAGATTCTCACCCAAACCATGGATTTCAACACGTTACGTTGGAGAGTGCTCCTTTCAGGATTGAAGTAGAAAACATATAAAGCTTTGATGAATACTTCTCCAACAAAACAATTTCACTAATAGCAGTCACTCCAACGATCGAAGGATAGTAGGAATATTCCGACCATTTCTGTTATTTGACATCCTCTAGAACATACATACGCAACACATGGGTACGCCTTGTAAAATTTGTAATAAGCTTTTACACTTAAGAATGTGATTAAACGAAAAGTATATTTTACAATTGCATGTTGCACATCTTTAAATACAAAGCTTACACACTCATGCATGAGCTGCTGAAACATGGTCAGCTTTACACTGTTCCTAGCGGCTGTGCATGCCATTATACTTCAGTCCCATAGGAGACTCTACAACACAAGACTAGACATGCACACAACAACTAACAACCTTAATTATTACATGCAAGGAACCAAGTCTTTGGTTTAGTTCGAACTTAACAATCGGTTAGGGCCCATTGCCTTAGTCGGTCCATCTTCTCCACTTGGGTTGTTACTTGGGCCATCTTCTTCATTTGGGTTGTTGGCCATTTCAACATCCCCCCTCAAGATAGGCTGGTGAGGATTCTTGAGGCCTATCTTGTCGTGCAAGTATGAGCAAACATGTGAAGAAGTGGCCTTTGTAAAGATGTCTGCGCATTGATCTTCACTCCTCACATAAGCAGTAGCTATGCTTCCATCTTATATCTTTTCTCGCACGTAATGGCAGTCCACTTCTATGTGTTTCGTCCTTTCATGAAACACAGGATTAGATGAGATGTGAATGGCCGCTTGATTGTCACAAAATAGAGTAGTGGCCTTGTTTACTTCAATCCCAAGCTCTCTCATAAGTCCTCTTAACCATATTATCTCTTTGGTAGCATCCTTCATGGCTTTATACTCTGCCTCTGCGCTAGATAGAGACACTACCTTCTGTTTCTTGCTCCTCCACGTAACAATGTTACCTCCAATCATCATGCAATATCCAGTGGTTGATTTTCGATCCTCCCTATCACCAGCCCAATCCGCATCACAATATCCCACCAATTCATTGTTTCCATTCCTTTGAAACCAAACTCCTTTTCCTGGACTAGCCTTTAGATAGCGTAGGATTCTTTCCACCATATACCAGTGGTGAACCGTGGGTTTTTGCATGTGTTTACTCACTTGATTAACCGCAAAACAAATGTCAGGCCTCGTAATGGTTAGATAGATGAGTTTACCAACTAACCTTTGATATTGCTTGACATCCTCCCAAGGTTCATCACTGCTTCCCTCCTTGTACCCATCTTCTATAGGTGTTCTTGCTGGTCTACTACCGAGTTTCCCGGTCTCACTAAGTAGTTCCAGCACATATTTTCTTTGGGATATGAACATCCCTTCTGAAGACCGGATCATTTCAATCCCCAAGAAGTACTTCAATTCACCCAAGTCCTTGATCTCAAACGTGTCAGTCAAGCATCTCTTAGCCTTCAGAATTCCTTCATCATTATCTCCAGTAAGTATGATGTCATCAACGTAGATCAAGATTGCTACTGTCCCTTGTTCTCCATGACTTGTGAACAAGGAGTGATCGGCATTAGACCTTTTAAAGCCTTGTCTCTCAAGGCATCCACTCAGCTTGTGGTACCATGCTCGTGGTGATTGCTTTAGGCCGTAAATAGCCTTGTGTAATCTACACACTTGGTGTCCACTGGTGCTGGAATTCACTCCTTCAGGAATCTCCATGAAGACTTCTTCCTCAAGATCGCCTTGAAGGAAGGCGTTCTTTACATCCATCTGCCACAAGCTCCAATCGTTATTAATAGCAATTAAGAGTAGGGTTCTTACTGAATGAAGCTTAGCAACTGGGGCAAAGGTGTCTGTGTAGTCTTCACCATACACTTGAGTATATCCTTTAGCAACTAGTCTAGCCTTGCGTCTTTTAAGTTCCCCTGTACTAGTGAGCTTATTGGTGAATACCCATCTACATCCCACAGTTTTCTTGTCCATAGGGAGTTCTTCAAGGCTCCAAGTGCCATTCTTTATCATTGATGAGAGTTCCTCCTCAATTGCCTTTCTCCATTCTGGATCAGCAAAGGCTTCTTCAAAGGACCGTGGCACATCATATCCATCTACATTCGCAATGAAGGCTTGCATCTCTCTTGACAGGTGCTTGGTGGAGTAGACTTCTTCCAGCGGATACTTAGAATTACTTTCTGTCATTTTCCACACCTCTGCCCTGTCTTCAAGCGGTTCTTCTTCCTCTGTGATGGTTGCCATGTTGTTTGAGAATGGACTTTTCCAAAACCAGTCAGGAGCCACTCTTGTTCTGGTGCTTCTCCTTAGATTAGGTGTATTTCTTGTTCCTTCTTCTTCAATATCCTCACTCGGGTTCCCGGGGTTTTCCACCAGTTCTTCCATCACATTATCCTCTTGATCTTCTTCCACGTCTGTAGGGTTTTCTCCTAGGTCTTGTGGTTCAGTAGTTACAAGATCAAGGTCAGAGTCATGGTGCTCATACCCACTGAACCATTCTTCATCTTCATCCCATTTATTGTCATCATAGAGGCTCTTCTCCTCCTTGAATTCTACATCCCTAGAGACATAGACCCGCTTGTCATCAGGGCTATAGCATTTGTACCCTTTCTGTGTAGTAGAGTACCCCACCATCACACACTTGATGCTCTTAGGTTCAAGCTTGTTCCTTCTTTCTTCTGGAACAAACACGTAGCACACGCTACCAAATACCCTGAGGTGCTCTATCTTGGGCTTACATTGATTTAGGACCTCATATGGTGACTTGTCGTTTAGACCTTTTGTGGGAAGCTTGTTGATCAGATAAGCAGAAGTCATCACAGCATCTCCCCAAAACGTTCTTGGCATTTTCCTCCCAAAGAGCATTGTCTTTGCCTTCTCAAGTAGGTAGCGATTTTTCCTCTCTGCCACACCATTCTGTTGTGGGGTATATGGGCAAGTTGTTTGATGTTGAATCCCATTTTCCTCCAAGAACTCCTTGAACTTGTGATTCACATACTCTCCATCATTGTCACTTCTTAGAGTTTTGATCTTGGAGTTGTATTGTGTAGATACATAGCTTTGAAAGCGCTTAAAGGCTTCAAATGCTTGACTCTTATTCTTCAAGAGTGTGACCCAAGTATACTTGCTCTTTTCATCTATAAATGAGATAAAGTATTTGTATTGATCTCGTGAAGGAATCGGTGAGGACCATACATCTGAATGGATCAAATCAAAAACATGCTCATAACTACTAGTAGATTCTGGAAACATTTTCCTACAATGCTTCCCCAACACACACACTTCACAATCCTCTTCTTCTCCTCTTGCATCCGGAGCTACCAGCTTCAAGGCATTCAAGTGTGGGTGTCCAAAACGTTCATGCCACGGTGGTTTGCTTACTACTGTGGCGCCAAAACCCCATTCATTTCCTCTGGTCACAATGCCATTCCCTACTGAATAGAGCCCCTCACTCATAATTCCTTCACCGATCAATTCATCACTTTCATTGTCCTGAAATACCACATCATTAGCACCAAATATAGCCTTACAGTTGAGCTTTCTAGTGATGTTTGAGACAGATAGGAGATTGTGAACAAAGTTAGGTGCATAGTATCCCCTTGTCCTTCTACCAAATACATACAAATCTCCCTTTCCACAAATGCGGGAGTTAGCACCATTTGCGACATTAATACTCCCATAATGTGGTCGAATGTTTGATAACAGATTATGATCACAAATCATGTTGTGAGTTGCGCCAGAATCAACTATAATCTGCCTATCAGTTCCTCTAGCTTGACTAGAACTACTACTTTCCATCATGAGACACTTACTGGATTCTGAGAGGTTGGAGATGCTCTTGATTAGAGCCTCCAAGTCTGACTTCCTTACCAAGTCATCCGTTCCCCTGTTTCCCATTGAGGTCGAGAGGTGTGTCCTGAGGTCCACTTCTTTGGCTTGAGATGAGGATGTAACACCCAACACTTCTCTTTGATGTGACCCTTTTGTTTGCAGTGATCACAGAATAAAGCTCTTCTTTCTTCAAACGAGGATGGGCCCCTAACCATGTGAGCTGTCTCGCTGACTCCATGGAATAAACCTCTTGATCCCTCCTCTTTCTGGATAGCCATGCACACCTCTTCAAAGGTAGGCAGCTTCTCATATCTCAAGATATGTTTGATGAGATCCTTGAAGGTGTCATCTAGAGCCATAAGTAGTCCAAACACTTGGTCTTGTTCCTTTCTTTTCTCAAGCTCTTGAACATTGAGAGTTGGTGGCCTCAGCATTTCCATTTCAGACCAGAGTGCCATGAAGTCTCCAAACAGATCCTTGAAGGTTCGTCCTTCTTGTTGGAGTGAGTTCAACGCCTTCTTCACCTCATAGATGCGGCTAATATTGCTTAAATTTCCATACACATTTTGGAGTGTGTCCCATAGCTCCTTTGCGGTTTCAGAGTAGGAATATGCCGCAAGGATTGATGGTTCAAGGGAGCTTTGCAACACAGCCAAGACCAACTGATCTTCTTGTTCCCACCGGGCAAGTCTCTCTTCTTCCTCAGCTTCTTTTGCCGCCTTTTGAGCTTCACTTTCTCCTTCTACCGTCAATCTTCCTTTGGGTCCATCTGCTTCAATGTGATCCCACAGTCCGCGGCTTCGAAGGGCTGTTTTGGTGGTCCTTGTCCACAGAAGGTAGTTGCTTCCTTTCAACATCACGGGGAGTGCGGTAAGCTTCAAGTTCTCCATTCTTCCTTTCCCTTTTTTTTGTGTTTTGTTTGTGAACAAAGTAAATGAGGCAAGATGTAGAAGGTTAAGGAAGATGGCAAGTCTTTAATGATCTTGCTCTGATACCATGTAAAATTTTTAATAAGCTTTTACACTTAAGAATGTGATTAATCGAAAAGTATATTTCACCATTGCATGTTGCACATCTTTAAATACAAAGCTTACACACTCATGCATGAGCTGCTGAAACATGGTCAGCTTTACACTGTTCCTAGCGGCTGTGCATGCCATTATACTTCAGTCCCATAGGAGACTCTACAACACAAGACTAGACATGCACACAACAACTAACAACCTTAATTATTACATGCAAGGAACCAAGTCTTTGGTTTAGTTCGAACTTAACAATCGGTTAGAGCCCATTGCCTTAGTCGGTCCATCTTCTCCACTTGGGTTGTTACTTGGGCCATCTTCTTCATTTGGGTTGTTGGCCATTTCAACACGCCTTCCACCAGTGTTAGCATACTGCCTATAAATCCCACCTAATTTAATTACCCTTATAGTTTATCAAAGTAGTAGGATGACAAAAATATCCTACGCCAATAAACTTGAATCTCTCAAACCTAATATCAAAGCAAACTAGCTTCAGTAGATTACCATACGTGGCAAAAGTTTCAGCAAAGTAATACAAAACCCCATTGATGTATATCTATTGGGAGTGAGGAAAATGGGTAAAGAGAGACTGGTTCTTCCTCCACCTCATTTTTCCACTTACTAATGTCAGAATTCTTCGATCATGTCCATAATACCTTGAATTTCTTGTCAATGGGATCAAACTCTAAAATGCAGTTTAAATTTTTGTCCCTTCTTATCAGTTTAGGTAAGCTCGCACACTGTCCTGTGCTCGGGTTACATATCCAGGCATGGCATCCTTTGACTCCTCTGATTTCATGGAAGTAGATTAAACCAGAGGCATAGCTAAAATTTGAATAGCCTTACGTCTTTAGAGAACTTTGTATGAAAATCGGCAGCTACTACAAGAGACGGCTTGTCATATGGATTCTGAGGCTGAGGCGCCGAGTAAAAGCCCCACTCACCATCTTGTTTGACCGCAAATAAGAGACGTGGATGAGCCGCGCGAACTGGTCAGGAACAATTTGGTGAGATATGGACGGCTAAGCATGCAACCCCAAAGCTTTGGCAGGCTACGAAACCTAGCAACTGGTTTTGCCGGCAGTTTCGAGAATATCTCGACAATGTGATCAGTCAGGGAAGGTTCAAAGTTTTCTCCTCTTTTCATCCTATTGGAAGAACGTTTATTGCCTTGGGACATGGTTGGCTCGTGGTTGGAAGCAAGTTTCTTCGAATTGATTTACACCGGAGAAGAGGAATACGAAACTAGGGTTGAAGATGAAACCCTATTATGAGGAAGATTAATGAAGGATGAGCAAGGCAATAATAAGGGATTTATTTAAATTTACAAATTATCTTGATTGCTCTATATTTAATTTCATTTTTCTTACATTTATTTCCATATTTTTAGTTAGAAATTTTTACTGAATAATTACTTTGAAGAGAGAAAGGATACAGCCTTAAAAAAGAAAATATATATAGAGCAGTCACGTATGTTTTTGAAATTCTATATCAATATCTTGAAGAAAAGCACTAAGATGAATTTATGGAGCAAATGTATGGAAACATATTCGGTTCTGGTTATAACAGCTTATGGACCTGCTAGATGTTCAATGAATCAAAAGATGCTGCTGGTCTCTTTGTATAGATATATCTACTGTACACTGATGAATGTATGGAGCAATAAAATCAGCTTGTTAATGTGAGATCCGAGTGTAAGACCAAGTGGGGAGGCTTTGAATGCCAATGCTCTTGTAATCGTCTCTATATGAAAGAACAAGACATTTGTATCGGTAAATCACTACAAGAAAACATATCAATTTTCAACAGAATTTTCGACGGAAATAAAACTATCAAAATTTCCGAAGAATTTTTAACGGATTTTTGACAGAATTTTTTTTTAAAAAAACTTTTTTTTTCGTCGGAATTCCCTCGGAAATTTCTGAGGGATTTCCGACGGAAATTTAATTTTAATTTTTGTCATTTTTATTTTAAATACCGTCGGAAATCCCTCATTAGTTTCCGAGGAATTTCCGACGAAAATATTTTTTTTTTCATTTCCGTTAGAAATCCCTCGAAAATTTATGAGGGATTTCCGACAGATATTAAAATTAATATAAAAAAATTCAAAATTTAATTTCTGTCAGAAATTCTTCAGAAATTACTGAGGGAGTTCCGACGAAAATAATATTTTTGATTTTTTTTGAAAAAAAAATTCCGTCGGAAATCCCTCAAAAATTTCCGAAGAATTTCCGACGGAAAATAAATTCAAAATTAAAATTAAATTAAAAATTCAAAAATCTAATTAAATTAAAAATTCAAAAATCTAATTTCCGTCGAAAATCCCTCGGAAACAAAATTAAAAAAATTCAAAAAATTCAATTTCCCTCCCAAATTTTCCCTCATCTCTTCTACCACCATTTTTTTTCTTTTTCTCATCCACCACCATTTTTTCTTCCTTCACTTATTCTTTTTCTATCATTCTCCTCATTTTCTTTTCCTTCTTCTTTCTTTTTCTTCTTCTTCCTCCTCTTCCTCTTCTTTCTTTCCTTCTCATTTTCTTCTTCCTCTTCTTATCTTTCCTTATCTTTCCTTCACTCTTTTTTTCTCTCCTCCCCAAATTTTTTTTATTTCTTCTCTTTCTTCTTCTCCTCCTCCTCCTCCTCTCCTTCTTCTACCTTCTTCTTCTTCTTCCTCTTCTTCCTCTTTTTCCTATTTTCTTCTTCCATTTCTTCTCTTTTCTTTTTCTATCCTTCTCTCTTTCTCTCATATTTTTCAATTTTTTTAAAAAAATTATAAAAATCTATAATTATATAAAAAATTTTAAAAAGTTAAAAACTTTATAATTTTAAAATTTTTATATTTTAAAAATTCTATATTCTAAAATACGTTTTTTATAAAAATAATTTATAATTTTTATAATTTTAATTACAATATTTTTTATATAAAAAATGAATTATAATTTTATTAAATTTTAATTAATATTATTTTTCATATAAATAATTTCTTTCTTTATAAAAGAAAAATATTTTTTTATAATGAACATATTTTATAAATATTTTTATGTGTAAATGATTTATAATTTACTAATTTTAATTAATTTTCATTATAAATTGTTTTTGTTTTTAAATAATTTTCGTTTTTGATTATAAATTATTTTTTTTATATAATTTTTTTTTAATTCTTATTTAATTTTCATTACTTTTTTCAAATTTTAGTTTTAGTTTTTATTTTTTAATTTTATTTTTTATTTCCGTCAGAAATCCGTTAAAAAATATTTTTTTAATTTTAATTTTTATTTTTTTTATTTCGTCGAAAATCCTTCGGAACCTTGACCGTTAGAAATCCCTCGGAACTGGTTGACATCATAAATCTCTCAGGGTTTTTTTATCATCCTAATCCGTTGGAAATCCCTCGGAAATTTTCAAAGGATTTCTGACGGATCTAAATTTTCCGACGCTGTAGAACTGACGGCAAAAATCTGTCGGTAAACTGTCAGAAAGAGCTATTTTTAACGGTTTTCTGACGGATTTTTCCTTAGAAAAAACATATGTTTTCTTGTAGTGAATGTTGAAAACAAACAATAAAGATGAGGCCGCACATCGGATAATCAAAGGCTCGTTCAAGTATAAGACACTGGCACAATGCATCTCTGCTTTTTTTTTTCTGGACGTACTATGCAAGAAACCCTCTTTTAAGTTTCTTTCCTCTCTCCTGCTACCGAGCCACCAAGAAACCTGTTTACCAAACCCATTTTTGTTTTTTTTAAAACTAAGTTTCTTTTTACACCGTCGCTATCAAAGTGTTTCTCTTTATCTTTGGGAGTGAAATTTAAATAAAAATGCATGCAGACAGAAAGAAAAAAGAAACTCAATCAATGTAGGGTAAAACATTTGTTTGCTCCCAAATAATGAGTAACACAATTAGGACATGAACTTTATAACAAAAAGGAACAAAATAGCTTAGTCAACAGTGTGATAAAGGTAGATTAGCCAACAACTAACCGGCAGCTGTTCTCAGTCAAGGTTAGCTAATATATCGTACTTATTCTGCAGGAAGGTTGTCGACTAGATTTACCACGTTTTTGTGGGTTTGGCCTAATCCTAATGACATTTAGGCGTGGGCTTGACTTGAGGTGCTTTGCATCGTTAACATTAAGATCCTCTACAAGGTCTACGTAAGGGTAAACTATACTATCATTCTCCAAACCTTGGATCTCAACAGTTTGGAGAGTGTTGCTCTCGAGACTAAAGTAGAAAACATAAAACTGTCCAGATGTAAATTTCATCAAGAATACAATTTCACCTGTAGCAGTCACTCCAACAATATAAAATACTGAGGAACCAACGATTTTTTTTTCTCCGGCAAAGTGTAGACATATTTAGATCATTCCTGTTTCTCGACATCCTCTAGAACCGAGATACGCAACTCATCAGACGGTACATACGCCATCCAACTAATCACACCTAATTTACCCTTATAATTTACCAATTTAAGAGACCAATGACAATTCCATTCTTTGTCAATAAACTTAAATTTCTCAGATCTAACATCAAAGCAAGCTATTTTCACATCAGACGGTACATCGGTTTGTTTAGGTAAGTAATACAAAACACCATTAATGCATATCCCTTCATCCAAAACCTCATGAAATATAGGAAACATGGATCTTCCTCCACTTCATTATACCATTTCCTAGAGTCAATATTCTATGATCATCAGCACAATATGTATCAGCATTAATCAACAATACCTTGAACTGCTTGCCAATCGGATCAACTCCTAAAAAGCCATACCACTCTCCGTAACTTATCAGTTTAGGTAAGGTCACATACTGTCCCGTTCTAGGGTTACAAAGCAGACCCACAGTAACCTCACTCTTCATTGAGATACGAAAACAGATCAAACCAGAGGTAAAGCCATGAAATTCTGGACACATGTCTTCTGGTAACTTCTTATGAAAGCTGAGTTGGCTACTAGAAGAGGCGACGATTTGTCATATGGATCATGAGGCTGAAGCGAGGAATAGAAGCTCCACTCACCCTTTCGTTTAAGGGCGAATAAGAGGCGTGGACGAACGCATGACCTGGTCAAGAACAACTCGGTGAAATATGGACGGTGAAGTATAGACTCCCACAGCTTTGACAGGCAGCGATACCTCGCCACTGACTTTGCAGGCAATCTCGAGAATATCTCGACAATGAGATCATTCGGGATGGAATAGGAATTTTCTTCTCTTCTATTCATGATCTGAATTGTGCAGTTGCTGGCGGGACAGATAGGAGATGTCTATAAATACTAATCACACAGAGACTTAGGGTTAGGATTAGGGTTCCGGAAACAAAAGAAAAATAAAATAATACAACTTTTAAACCATCTAGATCTCTAAGTATGGAACATCATCTCAAATGTGGTCCATTTAAAATTCTCATCTTTGTACACACTAGTCCAAAGTTAAAGATATAAATGTTTATGGTTTAAAAGTTACAAATTTATTTATCTCCAAAAACAAATTTTTAAACTTAGTTTTCTACAAACTCGGTTAATGACACGATTTAAGAAATATGTAACATGATTATGAATGTGGTTAACATAAATCTAAAATTAAACCAATTTAATCTAGTGAGTACAGAGATGAGAAATTTAAATTGGTCACATCTGATACGATGTTTCACACTTTGTGGAAATCTGGATCGTTATTAATATTAAGATTATAAAAAAATTTAACTAAAAAGATATTATTTATTAATAACTTATTAATTTATAAAAATATTTTACTAATTCCTAATTTTTTAAATAATTTATTTAAGTAATAAATTTTACTAACAATATATATTTATTTATCTAAAATATTTCACTTTCATAATTTACGTGTTTTGAAACTAATTACATATAAAAAATAATTACTGAGTGTTTTTAATAGTTTTTGGATGTAATACAATAAAATAACACCAGAAGTTTTAATGCAGTAAAAATATTAGAAATAAACTCTAACAAAAATATAACTTTACAAAAGATAATTAATATCAGAATCATATTTCATAAAGAAAAAAATAAATATAATATAAATATATATTGATAGAATTTTGTAATTATTAACTTAAAATATTGATGGGATCATATATTTATATAGAGTTTACAAAAATATTATTATATTTTTATTTTATCAAATTATGCAAATTTTTTATATCGATCTAACTCAGAATCAAAGAATATATTAATTTATAAAATTATTAATTTATCAAATATTAATTTATAGATGTTCTTATGTAACTTATATCTTCATTGCCGCCAAAAAAATTCACCCTTGGTTTTCAATCTTCTCGTGACACAAGATGGTTTGTTAACTAATGTCTTATCCTGCATTACTGATCTTGTTTGAACTCTCAAGAGCCAACATACAGAGCTCAAACTGTAAATTTTCAAATATTTTTTTTGGAAGAGAAAAGTGTTTGGAAAGCCAATGAAGAAAATTCAATATTTAAAGAAAACTAAGTGAGTACATCGCCTAAGCCAAGAACTAGACTCATATCAAATTCTCTCGTTCAGTTCTTGTTGATCTTGCTTGATAGCTTAGGCTATGACTTATGTATCTCCAGAATGTCAACATCTCATGAATTAACATAGAGCGAGTAAATGTTAAGTGTGATCAATGTTCATCATATATGGAGTTATAGATATCCACTATTGGGATATAAAGTTGAAAGAAATCTTAAATAATATATAAAAAATATGGGTCAATCCATTAGTTGCCAATTGATAATTGATTATTAGTGTGAAACCATCCAACTTAACATCCACAACATTTAGTATCAAAGAGGATGCTTTGAATTGACACGTTATCGATGTCTTCTCTGGCTAACTAGCTCTGATGAGCGAAACGGCACCTCTTTTATGCGTTTCATTGTGCGGAGCTTGATTTGTCAAACAAGTTTGTTTGGTGTCTAGACAGTAAAAGTCGACATTTATTTAGGAAAAATCATACACTAATCATACTTCATAATACTCTTATATTAAGATCGACCCTTGAATGAGATAAGAAAAGCACATTATAAAAACGTAAAATTTGCAACATGTTCCAGTGAAATATATTATCATTCTTCATCATCTGTAAAAATTCTTATTTTCCTTTCCCCAACTTAAGTTCATAATTGAAACAGCTTATGCATTAATTAATTATTTATTCGAATAACAGATAATCATCGTTATTTGGTAACCTTTAGGAACAAATTACTATGTTTTTCCCCCTATACTTATCTCCAATATCAATTCAGGTACGTGTTGTCTTGCTAGAGTGAAACGGCGGAATAATTTGCGTTTCATTAAGCTGAGTTTGATTTTTTTTTTTTTTGTAATCATAGAACTTTAATATCCCCAATAACATAGCCTAATGAGTTTGATTTAACATGCATATTGTTGCTTATTTCTTTTATTTTTTTTTTTGGTAGAAAACCCACACGAGATTGAAAATGATCTTTAGTTACCTTCCCGATTAAATGTCCAAGTCTCTATAAACCTATACTAACATTTGCGAATTTTTTTTTTTTGGCTAAAAGGGTTAACCTATAAAAAGCAGCATCACACAGAATTTTCCTTTATACTTAAACGATGAAAAAATTGAAGGAGATAAAAAAAAATAATAATAATAATGGAGGGATCCGTTGGTCGACGAGATTGAGTAATGCCGAGCGAATTTGAGAAGATATGCAATTCATGGCGGTGGAAGATGCTATTCATGAAAGGTTGAAATGCTAAAACGTTATGAGAGCAAAGAGCATCAGAAAGAATTCATAATGCCCTAAGTGAGGTTGAGAATCTGTCTTTGGTACATCGTTATGTGTTGTTTAGGTGGTATCCCGACAATAAATTAATCTTAGTTAAAAACTTTGTACCATAAAATTTATCAAGCCTCTCTTTGGTAACTGGAGACGGTATTTGTCAGTTACTGTTACTTTTTATAATCACGTTAATCAACTACTATCTTTCTTTTGTATTAGCACGGTATTCGAAAAAGGACTGCTACTTGGTTGAATTACCCCAGCATTTGACTTCTTTAAAACTAAGTGTTCAATTTTTTTTCTGGGTGATGATCATATTGATAAGGTCGTACACTAAACTAACTGATTTTGAATTTCACAAAAGTCTGATATGGTGATATGTAACCCGGCGTGGAAGTAAGGAAATGGGTTTGCCAAAGATGTCTGGAAATTGTTGAAGATGAGTTTTAACGTTCTTGTTTGGTCAGCTTGTTGAATCTAGTTTGGTTGTACTAGCTGTGTCTCCATAATGATTTTACAAAGCCTATTATATGCAAACAAATAAATCCACTTTCTCTAACTTGTTCAGATATAAGCTGAGATTATAGATCTTAATAACAATGGATCGCCTTCCGAACATATACTGCGGCCGGTTTAAGTATACTCAAAAACATGCTAGCCCAAAATTCAGATACATCACCGAAAGACTTCAGCCATTGCACTCTATTGTTATGCTACAAAGAGTATCACAATAGATACTTAAGTTCTTAAATCTGATATTCGAACTTCATGTGAACGTTTGTTCTTGAAACTTCTATATCGTTGGAAAATCTTCGTTAGAAACATTTTGAATGAATCAAAGAGGCTGCTGGTCTGAAACCAAAAAGGGCGTGCCTTGTTGTCTTCTTTTCAGTAATAAGACCATAAATTTTGGAATATTCGTCCAAATTCCTTATTTTTAAATTCAGAGCTTGGTGACATCGAGATGTCTTTGCCCTCCAGGCTTTGAAGGAGATGGTCTTGATGACGTCTATATGTGAGAATCACACTGCCTTCCTGAGTTACATTTTGTTAGTAATTTAAAAAATAAAGAAAAACACACACTCAACAAAAATGGAAGAATATATTTTATTATCAGCAACAACAACACAACAACATTTGTTTACAAGATAATAACAAAGTTTTATATATATTTTGAAACAACACAACAAAATGTTATGAATAGAAAATTCTATCTCTTCATATCAATACATTTTTTGATTGTGACTATTTATAAATAACTATCTTAATAAACTATAATATTAACTAATATATACAACATTAACATAAAACTCAATTATATTATAATATTCCTCTTTCACCTAACTTTTTTTTAAAGATCATTGACTAACAAATTTTGCCTTCAAATAGAACTCCATATCCGTTTGAAACCATTTGAGGAACACTCAACTTATTTCTCGCTAATTCTTGAATTAGAAACACATCTTTAATGATATTTTTTTCCTTAGGTTGTCATCACTTATATGTTACCAGTAGTCATTACTACATCAATAGTGATGAAATATTTTTCTTCCTTTTTGACAAATATTAAATAATCTTTCCACCACATTTGTTGTGGAATTTTTTTTTCTTGCCACTTTATTGGGCTTTTCCTTTAATGCATCTTCTTTGGGCTTTTTTAATGCATCATTGGGATTTTCATTTCATGTCTCTTCCTTGGGTTTTTTAAACGTTTTCTGTGTGTCTTTAGAGTTTTTATTGACTTTAATATTTACGATGAAGTCAAATATCTTGTTTGCTTCAACACAGCCACTATGCTGTCACTTCTTTCTGTGAGAGATATGCGAAGTTTTTGGACAATCTCATAGTTAATCATCTCGCCACCATAGACTCTTAATTGATTTCTCAAACCAATTATGTCTTCTATGAAAACCATGTTTTCACGTTTCTTCTTTGCGATGTTGTTGTTGTCATCATAGTTCTCTTTATTGCGGAAATCTTAGTGGCCTTAGAATCTTTAAGGCTCTGATACCATGCGATCTTTGATTTTATACTTCCTCTCTCTATATTTCTTTATACATAAAAAATACAAAATAAATAGAGAACAAAAAATATTCAGTAAAAGTGGGAAAAGTTGTTTTATTATGACCAAATTACAGGATAATAATAAAGTCTTATAACTTTGAAACAACAGAACAAAACATTATGAACAAAGAGTATCTCTTCATAACAATACATATTTTGATTATAACTATTCATAAATAACACCTTAATAAACTATAATATTAACTAATATATACAATATTAACATAAAACTCAATTATATTCTAATATTTTTTAAGTTGTAATCCTAAGTCTAATGGTCTTCCTGTTTTAAACTCTAAGTCATCATTGATTTCTTGATTCTTTCGTAGCTTTGTTTGCCTTTGTTACTCTACAATTTGAATTCCCTTATTAGCTGTTTGATTCTACTCATGTGCATTGAGGCTTGAATCAAATTCCTTGAACCTCGGGTGCAGCAGAATTTGAATCATACATGCTTCAAACCTGAAAAAAATCCTGGTCCGAACATCATGTTTTACAGAACCTTGCTAACAAACAACTCTCACATAACATGCCATCCAACTCTTGAACACGCCACCATGTTTCCCATTAAGATTTCAACTTTTATCTTCATGTCTTATTATTCTGATTCATATTCCTTACATATATCTAGAAAATGATTATTCTAAGGAGTAATCAGCTTGCCAATGTCAAGGATGCAAGTGTACGTAAAAACAAATGGGGGGGACACGAATGCCAATGCTCAGGCTCTCTACATGAAAGAACAGTTACTTGTGTAAAAAATGTCGTAACAAATAATCAAGATCTAAACTTTATCATAATCTCATTTTGTTTTTTTCTTTTATCGAAGAGAGCAGTGGATCAA
Organism: Streptanthus diversifolius; assembly: GCA_039880935.1. Taxonomy (NCBI): domain Eukaryota; kingdom Viridiplantae; phylum Streptophyta; class Magnoliopsida; order Brassicales; family Brassicaceae; genus Streptanthus; species Streptanthus diversifolius. Next base: position 22,235,444 of record JAXGFM010000014.1, on the reverse strand, counting down.
GAATCGGATGGTTCTTCACTTTCGTGATTCTATCTCCAGTTGTAGGCATCAGTGTAGCTGGTTACGTGTTTTACAAGTATCGTCTCATGGTATATGTTTCCACACTTTTTGCTTCTCTCTATGAACCTTCATATTCATCATCATCATGAGTCATGATAATTTTTACTGTGTCAAAACAAAAATGCAGTTTTATATGGATTAAAAAATTATGAGGATTATGTCTTAGTACATGTGTCAGTACCGGAGAACAAAAAGTTAGCGTCGCTGCAGCATATAACATCTGCCAAGTGCAGAATAGTCTAAATGAAAACTAGGTAGTTAAAATTTAAACGCAGAAATATCAATATGTGATTAGCCTCTAATTGGTCTATTAACAAGAATTTACACATAGCACTTCATGTGGTGAATGTATGCCACAATACATATACACTTCTCTGGCTCTCTCCGTCCGATCTGAATGAATGTCAAATCTTTAACTTTACATACAATCTCAACTCTGGATGTATATATATATATGCGTGAGTTCTTTAAAGCGGCATGGCCAGTGATAGGAGAAGATTTTATAGTGGTAGTTCAATATTTTTCCTCTTTCTTACTAAAATAAATAAATTCTACTATATTGTTGCTTATCCCGAAGAAAGAGGATGCAAAAAAAAAAAAAAAAACTGAATGACTATATACCAATCTCAATGCTGTAATGTATTGTTGAAATTGATATCTAAGATAATTGCAAATCAGCTAAAAGGTATTGTCCCTGAATATTACTGTCCCCAACCATTCAGCTTTCGTCAAAGATAGGCTGTTGATAGAGAACCTTCTTTTGGCTACATAATTGATTAAAGATTATTACAAAAATTGGTGTCACCTAGATGAGCAGCTGAGATAGACATATCGAAAGCTTTTGATTGAATTCAGTGGTACTTTCTCCTAAACACTCTGATGGAACTTAACCTTCCGGCTAACTTTATCCATTGAATGAACATGTTCATATCAACAACATCATTCTCAGTCCAGGTGGATGGAGAAATAGCAGGGTTTCTTCGGAGTGAAAGATATATGTTCGTTATATGCATGAATGGGATAGATGAAGCGGTGGTGGAAGGAAGATTGGTTATCATCCAAGATGTCTAAACATTTTGCTTACTCATTTGCGGAATGATCTTATGGTTTTTGCAGACGGGTAGAAACGTTCAGAAGTTAACAAAGATGAATGAGAGTACAAAGTTTGGGTCTCTATTGTGGGAAAAGCTACTAAAACTAAGGGAGTTAACAAAGATATTTCATAGAGTTGAAATCAGAACTACTAAAACAACTTCCTTTTGGCATGATTTAATCCATAGTGCTCGTTGGGTCATTGATATGGTTATCTCGGCTAATGCAGCGGTGGAAAAGGTTATAGGAGGACATAAAAAAAAGCTTTGTTGAATATTGTGGGAGAAAAGATTATGAAAAAAGAGTTGACATAAGTCACCATGAAGTAGATATTGCAATATAGTGGCATAAGGCTGACAAATTTAAGAAAAAAAAAAAATCATCAAAAGAAACTTGGTATCTCATACGTGAAAAACATGTTTTGTGTAATTGGACTTAATGTGTGTAATTCCTTTTATGTAACGCCTAAATACTGTGCGCAATCGTCTATCTACGGGTGCTTATAAACTCTATTTTAAAATTATAACTATCTTTAATGGTTAACATTTTATTCACAAAACAAACCTTTCATTATGATGTTTTTATTATATATATAGTTCATGTTATATATATAATATCTAATTTTATACTAGACTAAAATTATATTAACAAGATTTATTTATGTAATTTATTAAAATTTTAAAATACAACATATATTATAAATTAAAATAAAAATCCAACGAGCACCATGATTTCTTTTTAAAAAATTTACTACATACCAAATTATAAATTTAAAATAATAATAACTGAACATTAAAAAAAATTCCAATGTTAAAAATAAACTTAACACAACATAAACTAGTTATTTAATAATCTGGTTGATTTTTTTTTTTTTTCATTTACATCTTATAATAAAAAAATTATGTGTCTTGTGCCAAGACCCTTTGAAATCTTGAAGTCATCTTTTCTTCTCCTTTCAGTATTCTCAGGTATAGGACGATCTTACTAGAGGAATTCTACAAAATCGCTACACTGCAGATTAAAACAACAGTGTCATGATTATCTCAAACCCAACACAGAGCTGTGCTCTCTTTTTCATTATGAGATATGTCTTCTAGGCTACGATCCATAGCATATAGGAAGAAAGGAATTATCGACGTCATGGAGATGTTCTTTCTACACTTTCGCAGCTTATAAAACTTATCGACAAAAATGTATAGAATTAGCTTAGCTCGATGCAGATATTAAAAAGACAAAAACTATGAAAAGAGTCTCATATTTTGGAGAACATCTTCTTTGTCAAATATAGAATTCTAGAATAGTTAGACAGTAGTATGATTTTGAAAAAAGATGTAAGAACAGTTTTTCAGTCTAATTAAATTCAAAAAATAAAAAATTGTATTCATAACTGAACACCCAATTAAAACTTCTGGTACTCCGCTATATTTACCCTTTAACTTATATGTATACCTTTACGTATACATTATTAGATTTCATCGACCCAAAGTAAAAAGTAAGGGTCAATGGACTTAATGATCTAGGTGAAAAGTTAAATTTAAGTGTCAAAAGGTGAAAACAAAAATAAGGTTGCTTGAAAAGTGAAAACAAGTCGAAATTACCAAGTTCAAAAAATCTTTTTACTTTTATCCATAAATGGCGATTTCTTGAAGGTTAATATTTACTTTGATTTCTAGAAATTCATATATCTATATTTTGTTTACCCCCTCTTTTCCATAGATTTTAGGGCTAGAGAGAATTTTAATGAACAGACAATCAATGCAAGCATGTATGTATGATCTCTATATGTAGGAGAAAGAATTTATGTGAACTAGTATAAAATCACATTCTGAATTATATCAAATCTGGATTGAAGCTGTTTTTTTTTATACTATGGCCTAGTGGCCATTTAACTTCCACAAAGAATACCAGGGTTCGAACCTTCTGAAACTTCGAATCAAATAATTATTTTTTTCAGCGTTATGTATTATTTATTAATTTATATATATATATTAAATATACATATTCTACCAGGTTAATTAAGAATGACAATTTATTATGGGTACGACTTGCAAGCGTGATTAAAAGTTAAAACCTAGTTGGGAAATGGGAAGAGAGATGATTTGACAAAAACAAGACACTGTTTGGTTTCAGAGGCTTCCTTTAGCATCAAAACACAAACAAAAGCGAAGCCTCTTGAGTTACTTCAAATAGAGAATATTATTACTATTCTGCGACTTGTCTGTTTCAGATATTCTTCTCACTTGTATATTTTATTTTCACGGTAAACAATGCCTTAATAAGAAACCCTGATTGGACTTTTGATCTGACTCTACTTCACTCTTTCTACCTCTTTATTTTCAGTCATCATGTCTCTCTAACCCTAACCTCATTAACTCCAAACTCCCTTTTTGTTTTGCATTTTCACCCATCTTTGTAACTTAGCAGTGATTAATAAGAATTTTATAGGGTTAATTCTATTTCGTATTGTCTAAGAGTCTGATGTTTGTAAACTACATCTGGATGGATTTTATATCTTTTTAGAAAGACAGTTTGATTGAAGGTTGAATATGTTTTTCTTTTCTTTTTTTTTTTAATTAGGATATTTCAGATCTTTGGGTTTTAATTAGGTTTGGAGGTGTCGGAATCTGTGTCATAATATTAACCACCTCTGAAATTCATGACATAGATATGAAGTTAGAATCTAATACTCTTATTAAAACTACTAAATTAAATTGACAAAATAATTAAGTTTGAAAAGGGTAAAAGTTACTAACCATAATTAAAGAAATCAAAATATTGATGACATATGTCACACAAAAATGAAAACAACATTAAATATGGGTAACATATTATTTTTGTTTACTCAAACAACATCAAATAAGGGTTACATCTATTTCTGCTAGAACGTTATGAGCTAACTGCTTGATCACATCACAAGAAGGTATCTTAGTTCTGAAAGAGTATTCGTCTGTTTCTAATTCTCATTTTTTATTTGATAGATATTTCTCATGTTTAGAAACTAATTTTGTTTTTGAGAAACTACGTTTTGCATGTTACATAAGTTTTCCATTTTTCCTTAATGAAACTTATTATTGGACTGTATTATCCTATAATATATGTAAGATTTTCGTTTCGAATCCAAATATAATAATGTGGTCTCCTCCAACAAAAATCATTAGATTAAGGGTCCGATCCATATATTATTTTTGTAAACTTGTAGTAGCAATTGACTGGTTTCCATTTCTAAGAGATTAGATAACAACGTGTTGACAAAAAAAAATAACAAAGTACTTTATTTTTAATAAAAACACATTTGTAAAAAAATAAAGTGATCTTAGTTGGGTTTTAGAGAAAAATATATAAAATAGTTTGCACTTTAATCTCTAGTATTCTCTGATTTGATCTCCAATGAGTACCATTTGTCTGGCCATTATCAAAAAGAAAAAGAGGAGCGTGCATGTAGATTGCGATGAATTAGATAGAATTGAAAAATGAAAAGCAAATGAAGATGTGATCAAGTGTGAAAAGCACTGGAGTAGTCTCTGAATTAACAATGTCGATGCTGGGCATTGACAAGATAACTCTGTAGCTCTCACCATTAAGAACCATCACTTCCTCTGCCACCATTTTCACGTTTACCCACACAATACTCATATACAAACAAAAATTTGTTAGTCAATTAATATCAACAAACTGTGGTTATAACAAAGGTATTTTGGACAGTTGTGCTTGTTGAAGTTTGGTTTTGTTAATACTGTTTGGATGATGCCAAATATATCCCGTATACATTTATTTGAAACATACTTTCCAATTTATTAACAAATTCAAGAAATTTGAATTGTTTGGAGTTAACCTTTTTCTTGTCTTCTTTATTTGACGGTTTAGGTTTTAGAAAGTTTACTATTAATATGATAAACATCAATCCTAATTTTACGTTATCCTTTTTGTTAACACGAATAAAAAGAAACGTATTTAAGCTATCAATTTGAAAAAGGAATTATTACTAATTTATTTTAAATAATTATAGGTCATCATATATTATAAAATAAACATCATTTTAAAAGTTCCCTAATTTTTATATACTGAATCAGTTTTTAACAATAAAGAAACACGTTTTTTTTTCTTTATTCAATCGAAATATATGTTTTTGTATAAATTCAGTTTACCTTTGTTTTTGCTTTTAACATCATTCATTTACCTTTGTTTGTATATCCAGTGGTCTTTTATATATAAATATATGCCACTTTACTCTGTTAGAAGTCAAGAACATATCAAAAAGCCATGCAAGAAGTAGAGAGACACTAGAGAACCAATTTGTCTCCTCTTTGTTAATTCTTTCTTCAAAAGCTATACATATGACCTTTGCCTCTTTTCCTTCAATGAGTTTTGCATAACTTTCACAAAAACCTTCCGCAAAAATCATTATAATTAAATATCCCTATTCCCAACACAAGAACAAAACTCCAAATCCATTTAAGACAGAAAATCCCAAAATTTCTTTTCACCAAATCTTTCATATTTCAAAGCCTAAACAACAAAATGGAAACAAATGTGTTCATCAGTAACCCATCTGTGAACTTGCCTTTCTCTTACACCTTCACTAGTAGCAGCAACAGTAGCACAACCACCAGCACAACCACAGATTCAAGCTCCGGTCAATGGATGGACGGTCGGATTTGGAGCAAGTTACCTCCTCCGCTTCTTGACCGTATCATTGCTTTTCTTCCACCTCCAGCATTTTTCCGGTCACGTTGCGTCTGCAAGAGATTCTACGGTCTACTTTTCTCCAACGCTTTCCTCGAAATATATCTACAACTACTTCCTCTCCGACACAACTGTTTCCTCTTTTTCAAACACAAAACCCTGAAAAGCTACATTTACAAGAGAGGAGGAACAAACGATGATGGTTCCAATAAAGCCGAAGGCTTTTTGTTTGATCCTAACGAAATTCGATGGTATCGTCTCTCTTTTGCTTATATCCCTTCAGGGTTTTATCCTTCAGGATCATCGGGAGGGTTGGTGAGTTGGGTCTCTGAAGAAGCTGGTCTCAAAACCATTCTCTTATGTAACCCTCTTGTTGGATCCGTGAGTCAGTTGCCACCAATGTCAAGGCCAAGGCTTTTCCCTTCAATAGGTCTCTCAGTAACTCCAACTTCTATTGATGTTACCGTCGTCGGAGACGATCTCATATCTCCTTACGCCGTGAAAAACCTCTCCTCGGAAAGTTTCCAGGTCGATGCTGGCGGATTCTTTTCCCTTTGGGCGATGACTTCTTCTTTGCCACGGCTTTGTAGCTTAGAATCAGGTAAGATGGTTTACGTGCAAGGGAAGTTTTATTGTATGAACTATAGCCCTTTTAGCGTTTTGTCCTATGAGGTTACGGGAAACCGTTGGATCAAGATTCAAGCTCCGATGAGGAGGTTTCTCCGGTCTCCAAGCCTATTAGAGAGCAAAGGGAGGCTTGTTCTCGTAGCAGCCGTGGAGAAAAGCAAGCTTAACGTTCCCAAAAGCCTTAGGGTTTGGAGTTTGCAGCAAGATAACGCCACATGGGTAGAGATCGAAAGGATGCCTCAGCCGCTCTACACACAGTTTGCGGTGGAAGAAGGCGGAAAAGGGTTCGAGTGTGTCGGAAATCAAGAGTTTGTAATGATTGTGTTAAAAAGGGCTTCACTGCAGTTGCTGTTTGATATGGTGAGAAAAAGTTGGTTGTGGGTCCCACCGTGTTCTTATTCTATTGTTGGTGGTGGCGGCGGCCGTGGCTCAGGTAGTTCAGACGGAGAGGTGCTGCAGGGTTTTGCTTATGATCCGGTACTTACTACACCGGTGGTTAGTCTTCTTGATCAGTTAACACTTCCATTTCCTGGAGCTTGTTAGTTTTTAAACTTTTAGTAAGAGACTACTTGTCGTTTCCATTTCTGGCGTTAAGGTGTTGTTTTCTCAAAATTCTGTTGCTTTGTCTTATTCCTGTGTTCCTGTCTGTTTGTATTAAGTTTATATATCTAATGTCTAATCTTTGACAACATCCAATATACAGACAGATATCGAATCGTGTCAGATATCGAATCGTGTACAAACCCAATCCTAAATCCATCGAATCTCAAAAGCGTCTTCGGAGAATGGTTTCACTTAAGCAATACCTTGAGAATGAGATGAACTTTGCGGTTCATTATTCTCCTGAGTTCTTCATTAGCCTCGATTCCTATCCTCCTGCAAAATTAGCATAAGATCACAAAATGTCAGTCACGAGATTAGCTCAAAGAGTGAACCAGCCTGTGAACTTGTTTGCTCTTACCCGATTTTGGAACCGCCCTTGCCCACAAGAATCTTGCGTTGGCTAAGTTTAGGAGTGATGAGATGCTGTTCGATCCTCAGAGACCCGTCTCGCTGGTCTCTCCAGTCCACTAGACGGTGCTCCACGCCATATGGGACTTCCTATGGTTTGTTTACGACCGTGCAATTTGTCATCTCGGAATAGGCGGAAACCGATACAGAAGATCATACAAGGTAATATTTATTACCTGATGAACATGGTCTAGTAATCTCTCCCTAACAACTTCAAGAGAGATGTTCTTCATGACTTCTTCACTCATGGTGAATGGATCCTCCTCCCATGGTTTTTTTACTGCCTGATCCATTAGATATTGGCTGAGATCTTTGACTCCAGATCCCTTAAGTCCTGATATCATGAAGTACCTAGAACACAAAACAGAAAAACCATATTATTTTCAGTTGCAAATCAAGAGACCTCTCTGTTCGTTGTTAAGAGTTAGGTAAATGATCAATCTACCTTTCATATGCCGGGAGATTTTGGAACTCCTCAGCAACCTTTAACAGATCTTTCTTCTTCTCAACCAAATCAACTTTGTTCATACATAAAATGCGCTTTTGTTTCGGATTTGCTTCCTCTCCCATGTATGTGATCAAGCGTACAACTCTTGAATCCGGACTATATCAATCAAACAGAAAACATAATTAAGTTTGAGAGAGCTCTATATCTACTTGCTAATTGCGCAAAACCACAGTCATTGAGTCTTTTTTCTTAACGAAGGAAATAGATGGATGTTTCTATCTGTTTCCGGTTCTCAAGCTTATAGATAATCATGTAATTTGCTAGTAAGCCCACCACAAGATGCACCACTTGATGCACTTAACTATACTAATATAAGTTACTTTCAAGAAAATATGCGAAGCTGATGAAGTACTCAAACGAGCAAATGACTAACCACGAGAGATGTCTGTGGACATCAAACATAACAATGAGGACATCAAATAGGTCAACCGAAGTCCAAGCATTTTCCACACGAGCCTTGATGTCTTTGTAACCATATCCGCTTTTCTTCAGCATTAAACCCGGAGTATCAAAGAAACACTGCAAAGTTGTTCCAAACGCAAAGATCAAATATTTCAGTTTACAAAAGGTTGCATCTAACAATAAAATGCTAACCTGCATAGTTTAACCACAACGAGTAGTTTATATATGCAACAGATAAGAGAAAACTTACAACTTGTGTATCCCCTTTTGTCAATACTCCTAACACTTCATGCGTCGTCGTGTTCGTCTTCCGTGAAGCAGCTGCAACCTTTGTTCCAACCTGCACGTTAACTTCAAAACCATGAGCAAGATTCTCAACACAAGGACAAAATCACACTAAAATATAAATTAACTTTAATATTACACAAGAGTCGCCTAGCAGCACAAGAAGCCCAATTTCAACCAAGAAGCAACGAATTTGTGCATAAAAATATTTATAATGTCTTAAAAAAAACAAAAAATATTCAATTATCGAACCATGAAATTAGTCAGGGAAGATTTTCCGGCGTTTGGTGGGCCGATGATTCCGACATTAAGCGACTTTTGATCTTCTTCTCTAACCTCACCTTCACAGAGTTCGTCATCAGCTGACTCAAGCGCCGCCTCCAGGAGCGCCTTCGCGAGAATCCTTGACCGATCAATACTATCATCATCTTCTTCTTCCGAACTCTCTTCTTCTGGAATGTTCAATTTACCTTTCTCTTTTGGAAACAGCTCTCTCTCTACTCTTGCCCTGTACCCTTTATCCCAATTGGGTTGCTTGGGCTTTTTCACGGAATCTCCTTGGAGATTTTCGACTCCAGGGATTGAGAATTGACTGCTATCGAAAACAGAGACGCTGATGGGGCCGTCTCCGTTGACGGAAGTGGGTTCGTCTAGATTCGGCAGCGCCGAGTAAAACCGGGGGAGGAAGTTCTGAGGAAGATGGGATTTACTACGAGGTGTCGCCGAAATAAGTATTCTTAGAGATCTAAAAGCTTTCATTTTAGTAACAATGGCGAAGCAGAGATCCCGCAGAAGATCTTGACGAAATGCAACAGAACAGGAGTCAAGGGTTTTAGAGGTTTACTTGACGAGATTTTGCGTCTTTTTGGAGGAAAGTGGGAAGTGGCGAGAAAGTAACGAAATATTACAGATAGCCCCTTGATTTGTAATAAACGCCACTCTGCATCTACTCATCTGATACACTGAGAGACCTTCCCAAACGTAAACGTGAGGTTCAAATCAAGAAATTTGATAGTATCAATGGAGTTATACACGTAGCATACACCGTTAATCAATCGGAGATAATTCTTACTGGGGCTAAATATTAAACAAGATGCAACATTTCGGGTTTATCTGTATTATATAGTAACTGATAATTTAGAAGAAAAGAGAGCAATAATCTTCCTTCGAAGTCTCGAACCACAAAAAAGAAAGACTACAACTTTTTAAAAAAGCATCACTGAGATCTCTAATGCAATGGTAACTAAAGAATACAACAGACTAATAATAACTTAAAAGCAGATCACTAATTCATCTTCTGAAAATCTGAATAAATGTGAGCGAAAGAGATGTTACAAAAGCCCATCATCATCGCCTTTCTTGTAGATTCTTGGATGGTTTCTTCGACCCGGCTGAGTTTGGTTTGGTGCATATCTCTAAAACGCCATCCGCCCGGCGAGCCTGCTCTCTGAGATTCGTCTGTCTATGGCTGCATTTATCGAGTTCATCTGCAACAAATTCAAAAAGAGCAAACTCGCTTCTGAGTAAAAAAGTTGGATGCTTTATACGAAAGGCTACAAAGAGTTTTCTTTTCTTAGTCCTGGAGACATTTGATTGTGCAAAGGTACCAAACTTTGCAAACTTGAATAATATAAAAGGAGCTGACCTGGTTTGAAACCAAACCTGTTGAGTATGATCTTGTGGAACCAATCACCACAATTTTTTTATAACAATACAAGAGAAAAGAGGATACATAATGAAGAACGAGCAGATACAAACACGATTTTCTTTACTACCATATTGCAAGTACTATCGCAAGCTACTAAAGATACCATTCTAAAATCAATGATTAAACATGCTTAATTTTGTTGCCTACTCTCATATTCTAAGGGAAGAAGTTATAAACTGAAATTATAAAGGTACCTCTTAGCATAGAAACAATAGGCTCTGGAGTTAAAAAAAAAGGCATAAATAAAGCCTACCGAATGGGTTAGACGTGCAAATCAAACTCTCCTTTAACTGAAAAAGGGAAATCAGAACTTACCTGGCTGGTTTCATCATGCACCTTGTATTTTGGTAACGACATTCTTCTTTCCTCCTGCAAATACACACACATCTAGTCAGATACAAAAAAAACAAATGATTCGTTGATGACACCAATACAACATGTATAGGAGGAAACTAACCATAGACATCGCTTCATCATCCCATACAAGATAGACCTCGTTAGGCTGAGAGCTAGGAGCTTTATTTGCAATCACAGGAGGTGGACCAATTGAAGGACCACTAGTGTTTGGACCAGAAGCATACGAATGAGAATTAGTCCCACCCACTGCAAAAAAAACATAAAAGAGAGATTAAGTTTTGAAACAAAACAGCGGAGTCAAATGTAAGCAATTGATTCTAATAACTAAAGATTGAACCTGGAAAAGAGTTGTTAGGCGGATATGCTGATCCTAATGTGGCATCGGCAGCAGACGGCTGCTGAGCGCCACCAACGGGAAGGGCAGCAGAAAACGGTGAAGCTTGAGAAGGAGTGATGCTATTCACAACAGGGAACAGAGGTTGGGAAACCGGCACTGCCGGAGATAAGGGAATCCCAGGAGGAGTGACTCCACTGACTACAGGAGATGATGTTGGCATAGTCATCCCCATACCATGAACGGGAAAGAGTTGTTGTGGTCGATACCCTAGATGGGCAGGTGGAGGAACAGAAACTGGTGGATTCTGTGGATACCATTGTTGTGGACGAGGAGGAGGCATAGGCCATCCAGGACCAGGAGGACGCATAGGAGCACCGGCATAATACCTATTGACACAAAATTGTTCACCATGGTCAGATAAGGATTTTTCAAAAAAACTGTTTGCTACAGGGGTTATACTGGTCTTGAAGAGAAGCAAATGTAGAACGGTTCTAAGACCAAGTTCTATCTTGGATAATCTCCAGAATGAACTAAGGAAATTTAGAACCTTGAGGATCCTATTTGGTCGAGTGCGTCAAATTTTATGACGAGGAAACCAAAAACTAGCTAGAGAACAAAAGAAAAAATCGTTTCCCATCCTAAAATTCTACAAGTGAATGCAATAAATAGAATATAGTGTAATTAGTACATACATTGGTCGCACAGCACCAGGCACTTGTTGAGGTTGATATACCATTCCGTATGGTCTAGGAACTGCACCACCAAGAGGGGCGGAAGGAATTTCAATTTTTGCAACTTTGGCTGGAGACTCTTCCTCTGCAGAAAACATAACGACCGTTCAAAAGGTATCATATGCATTTAACCAGCAATTAGTGAAGAGACAAACAAAATTTTCTTGCATTACTTGTCTAATGCAATGGCTGAAAATGTAAACAATAGCTCTCAGCTCCTTACCTTCTTCTCCGTAGTGAGCAACCAAGACATCAGGTGGAATCCCTTGCATTCCGTATATTTCAATATCAGTTGAATCTCGACCGGATTTAGCGTTAGGAACCCTAGTGGGAAATATGAGAAAATATCAAAGTTAGCAGTGTATGGTATCAGAAGATGTGGTAACTACAAAATTGTGCATCGGTACAAGCTCAAGGAATGAAACTACAAGGGTTCCCTAATCAAATAAGACGAAATCCAGCCGTGACAAAGACTCAATTAATCTTTCCCTAAATCCGTCTAAACTAAGCAAAGAACAAAAAAAACAAAAGTTTAAATTTCCCTATAAAAAAGTGTTTCTTTTCAGTAATTTGCACACAGAAAAGTATAAATTAGGGTTTGGGGCAAGACTTGTATGAAATTAACCAAACCCCTGAAAGAGCTAATGCAATGAAGATTCAATTTTTCTAAGTTCCCAGTAAACATGCACATTCAACCGATTCAGATGATAGAAGAAAACTAAATTATGGTATTTTTCAGAAATCGAAAGATAAACACATATGAGATCATCGAGGCATTAATCCTAAAATCCGAATTAAGCTGATACCAAAAAAAAAGCAAGAGAAGAAGAGATAAAGAAAAGGCACAAACTTTGTAACATTCTCTTTATGAACCTGGAGGACATGAATCACCATGCCGCTAGCTGTAGAGAGCTTCTTGTGGCAGACATGGCACTTAAAGTGTTTGGCTTTCTGGTGCTGCACAAGAATCTTCTCGTCGTCGAACTCTCTGTCGCAGTAATAGCACCACACCTTCTCCGTCGCTCTCTTCTTCTTCTTCCCCATCACTAAAAAATTCTCCTCTGTGTTTATTTCACGATTGGTCGGTTAAATAATCTGAAATCTTCCCTCTCTAGTTACTCGTATTAGTCTCCTTCCTCTCGCTAGGGTTTCTATTCGCACAAAGCGTTTTCTCGATTTCTTCTGCGATCCCCAGATTCTCTGTCTGTCTTATTTTAACTTATTTTATCTTCCGTTACTGTCTTTGTATTTATAGAAAAAGAACCTATCTTATGTAATATTGCGTAAAATCCATAAACTTAATCTGAATTTTTGGTTTTGCGTCAAAGTTTTAATTTCATTATTTTGGACATAGTACAGGTTTGTGAAGCCCACAACTCAAGTTTTGATCTAAACTAAAGCCCAACACGTAATGAACTAAGATAAGAATAAAAATAAGATGGCAGAGAAAGTTGCAGCTCTCAACAATCAGAACCCATACGTATCTCTTTCAATGCATGGAAAATAAGTCAAAATCCAATAGAGAAGATGAGACAAGCAGACCCCGTGAGACATCCACATAGATGAAGGAGCTCAAAGAACTGGATTTCTTTCTCTGTAGCTTGCAATGCAATTTCTGATTAGTCTTGCTGATGGTTTTGGTGACTCCTATACCATTGGAGATGCTGCATCGGTTCAGCATTTAAGCATCTGGATTTGTTTAATCTCTATTCCTAAGCAACAGGCTGATGCAACAGTTGATTTCTGGATGAAGTATAGTAAGATGATTGCAAGTTTCAAGGATTCAACGAATTGTTTTGTGATTTTGTTGTTCACTGTTGCTGAGAGTTTTATTTTGGTTTAGTGATCTACATATTTGGCGTGATGTGGTGTGTCATGATCTGTCTTACTTTCTGCGTATAAGGCATGGAGTTGAAGAGCTAGGTAAGACTGCTTCAGCAAATGGAGATAATGTCTGAGAAAAGCTATTTCTTATTGGTCAATTTTTGTCCTCTGCCAAGACCAATCCACATACTTGAGCACATTTGAGGAAAATGGATGATTGTCATGTTGCTGCTATAGTTGGTACATTGATGGATGATTTCAGTTCAGTTTATAAGCTTTTGCGTGAAGAAGACAAGCTCAAGAGATTTGGACAAAAACATTCTGTTAAGAGTGTGATCTATACTACAAGCACCAAGCAAAAGCTTATAAAACTGAGCTGAAATCATCCATCAATGTACCAAATAAACTATAATTATACCAAATTAACAGAATGTTTTTGTCCAAGCAAAAACCTTTGCGCTTTGAACAGAAGATCTGAAGCTGAACAGAAACGATCGAAGATAGAGCATCCAATTTGGCAGTTTCTTTTCTGAGTTATGTATCATATTTATTTATTTCACTCTCTAAACGCCCAATTGTCAAGATATCGTGATTCTTATGTGGAAAAAAGAAAAGAAAAACAGAGCTGTGTGTTTTTGTGTTCCTAATTTGGTTTATGTTTTCTCCTCTTCGCATCTGTAAATTCAATACTAACCTTGTGACTTTCGCTGACACTATTGCCCACTTCAAGCAAGGAAGTATTCTACCATTCAAAAGGTCATTTCTTTTTACTTTTAAGAGGAAAACAAAGAAAAAAAAAGTATATAACCAATGTTCCCTTCAAACTTTTAATTTCATTTTTCTTCTTACTCCATTTGTTCATAAGTCACAACCCAGGCTTACTCTCAGCAAGTCTCCGGTTGTGCAGTTGCTTATCGCTAATGATTTGTTATAACGAGTCTCGAACATATCATCAAACACTTATCATGAGCAGGCCATACTTTAACTATATTTACGCCATTTGTACGGTCAGATGAACCAGAAAAAGACGAGACTAATATAACTTTTGCAAGAATCTAGTTCATTGCAGACATGATATAAAACTAAGTTCATGAGACCAAGACAAAAACCCAGAAAAACAAAAGACTAAGTCATAAATAGAAGAGACAACTTATGGATAGAGAGAGAAAGAGCTTAGGGAGAGAGTCGGTCGAGCTTACATCTACTACATTTGGATTTGGGGGTTTAGTCGACTTCTTCCATCTTGCTTCCTTCAGCCTCAGCATCATCTTCAAGTGGTGGCATGTCAGCATCGGCTTCAGTCTCACCTGCATCATCCTCAATGCTCAGACCGAGTTTAAGCATCCTGTGAATTCTGCTTCCAAAGGTGTTGGGTTCATCAAGGCTGAATCCAGAGGTGAGGAGAGCAGTCTCGAATAGGAGAAGGACGAGATCCTTGACAGACTTGTCGTTCTTGTCTGCATCAGCTCTCTTCCTTAACTCATCCATGATCGAGTTTTCTGGGTTGATTTCCATCGTCTTCTTGCTGGACATGTAACCACCCATGCTGCTATCTCTCAAGGCTTGCGCCTTCATGATCCTCTCCATGTTAGCAGTCCAACCGTACTCCCCGGTAACAAGACAGCACGGTGAGTCGACAACACGATCAGAGACAATCACCTTCTCAACCTTGTCTCCCAAGACATCCTTGATCACCTTGCACAGACCCTCGAACTTCTCTTTGAGTTCTTCCTTCTTTTTCTTCTCATCTTCCGTCTCCTCAAGTTTCAAACCTTCTTTGGTGGCAGAGACTAGCTTCTTTCCCTCAAACTCCTTGAGCTGACCAATAGCGTACTCATCAATGGCGTCAACCATGTAAAGCACTTCGTAGCCCTTTTTCTTGAGCTTCTCAAGGAAGGGAGAATTCTCCACAGCCTTCTTGCTCTCACCGGTGATGTAGAAGATGTCATTTTGTCCTTCCTTCATCCTGGTCACGTAGTCCTTAAGACTGGTCAACTCGTCTCCGCTCTTGGTGGAGTGGTAACGGAGCAACTCAGCAATCTTGGTCCTGTTCTGAGTGTCCTCGTGGATTCCGAGCTTGAGGTTCTTGGAGAATGCCTCGTAGAACTTGTTGTAGTCTTCCTTATTCTCAGCAATCTCAAAGAAGAGTTCAATACACTTCTTAACAAGGTTCTTGCGGATAACCTTAAGGATCTTATTCTGCTGCAGAGTTTCTCTTGAGATGTTGAGAGGAAGGTCCTCAGAGTCGACAATACCTTTGACAAATCCAAGGTATTCAGGAATGATCTCTTCACAGTTGTCCATGATGAAGACACGGCGGACGTAGAGCTTGATGTTGTTTGGCTTCTTCTTTGTGTCAAAGAGATCGAATGGAGCTCTCTTGGGGACAAAGAGAACAGCCTTAAACTCGAGCTGTCCTTCAACAGAAAAGTGCTTGACAGCCAAATGCTCCTCCCAGTCATTGCTGAGACTCTTGTAGAAAGCAGCGTATTCCTCCTTGTTGATCTCCTCGGGTTTCCTCATCCAGATAGGCTTCTGTTTGTTCACAAGATCAAATTCGTGAGACACCTCCTTGATCTTCTTCTTTTTCTTTTCTTCCATTTCTTTCTCCTCGTCTACTTCCTCAACTTTTCCTTCCTCGTCTTTCTTCTCCTCCTCTTCCTCATCATCTGAGATCTCCTTCTCAATGGTCTTCTCAACCCAAAGAGAGATAGGGTAGCTGATGAACTCAGAGTGCTTCTTGACCAAATCCTTAAGACGGCGCTCTTCAAGGTACTCCAACTGGTCTTCCTTGAGGTAAAGGGTCATCTTGGTACCCCTACCGAGGACCTCACCAGAGGTATCCCTGGTCACAGTAAAAGATCCACCGGCTTGGGACTCCCACACATACTGCTCATCATCATTGTGCTTTGTGACGACAACAACCTTCTCGGCCACCAAGTAAGCTGAGTAGAAACCAACACCAAACTGTCCAATCATGCTAACATCTGCACCAGCAGCCAAAGCCTCCATGAACTCCTTGGTGCCTGATCTGGCAATTGTACCAAGATTGTTGACCAAATCTGCACATGACAACAATAAAGCATCAGTGACTCTATAATATAAGCTTAGCTAAAACAGTAGAAACAGCAAACCAAAGAGGCCAAGATAACACTTACCAGCCTTGGTCATCCCAATACCACTGTCGATAAGGGTCAAGGTGTTGTTGGTCTTGTCCGGGATGATGTGTATGAAGAGTTCCGGCTGACCATCGAGCTTGCTCTTGTCAGTCAAAGACTCGAATCTAATCTTGTCCAAAGCCTATTCGCAAAACAAGACAAAAAATAAAATAATCAGGCCGAAGATCAAAAAAAACTTGTGCAGCTTGAGAATCCATCTACTTGATGTTAAGCTTACAAGATGAAAGAAAAATCGTGTAACCTAATGATCTCAACACGCTAAGAAACAAAGCCACAATTACGAATATGCAACAGATCGAATTCTAGCATCAAGTAATCTTAATTCTCAGAAAAGTAAAACCAATAAAACAAATCAAAAAATGAATCAACTCAATGGAATAATGACAGATAAACGAAAGCACAGACATCACATTGCTCAATAGATACGGTTTCTTAATCCTAATATTCAACAAACCTTACTTATTTGTCATAACTTAAACCCTAATCACAAATACTAGTGAGATCGTAACAATACCCAGCAGAGACTCATCATTCCACATCAAAACTCATAAATGGATCTACGCGTAAAAGAGAAAGAGAGAGAGAGAGAGAGAGAGAGAGAGAGAGAGAGACGCACATCGGAGGAGTTACTGATGAGTTCACGAAGGAAGATCTCCTTATTGCTGTAAAAGGTATTGATGATAAGGGAGAGAAGCTGATTGATCTCAGCCTGGAAGGCAAACGTCTCGGTGTCCGACATCACGATCCCGGAGGAGCTAAGTTTCAGAGTTTAGAAGGCGAAGAAACTGACGAAATCGAAGAGCGACGCTGATTATTAATTACTAGTACTTACTCAAGGAGTAACACTATTTATAAAGTGGATACTCGTAGCGTTTCTAGATCCTTCCTTCCACCTAAACTGGAAAAGAAAATAAAAATTTGTTTTAAGCCCTCCTCACGCGTTATATGAGCGCGTGTTGTTTCACAACGAAATTTCCTGCTTTCAAGCATGGTGATAAAAATATTTTTTATACACCCCAATAATATATCATGTGATCACAATTTTGTTTATTTGTGCTCATATAAAAATATTTGTTTATTTTGTTGTTGCAAAGATCAAGTGATCACAATTTCAATAAGACTTTCGTGTATTTTTTTGTTACCTATAAAATATATCTAACCAAAATTATTATGTGTT
Organism: Streptanthus diversifolius; assembly: GCA_039880935.1. Classification (NCBI taxonomy): domain Eukaryota; kingdom Viridiplantae; phylum Streptophyta; class Magnoliopsida; order Brassicales; family Brassicaceae; genus Streptanthus; species Streptanthus diversifolius. The sequence goes on along the minus strand of JAXGFM010000014.1, from coordinate 22,217,463 downwards.
CTCAAGTTTGTTTACTATGAGTTGTTACAAACAAAATATATTTATATAGCCTTTTGTAAATATAATATTTTTAGATAATATTTCATGTAGAAAACAATCAATTTTTTGATATTGATGCACGAAATCCATCTCAAGACACAATTATGCATTGTAAACACACAAGGAAGGAGTTGTGTGTATATGAAACCTCTGTTAAAGCAACATATGAAGAACTTATTCATGTTTAACCATTACTAAAGACAAAAAAAAAGAATCATACATCAAATTCATTAAAATTCTTGCGAGAGATTCACCTAAAACAAGTATAAACTAAACATTAAGGCTTGAAATTACACATGACGATAGAATAAAGACTAATCTCTAAGGATAACACCTAAACTCTTACAGTCATAAAACATTGCATACGGTTTGATTGATGAAGAATATATGGGTAAGCGAACCAAAAATGTTTTAATCTTTTAGAGCAAGAAGTGATTGACACTAAGAAAAAAAAATCAATTAACAAAAGAGTTGTGAGGGTACACTCCATCGACATTTGATCGTTGTTAATCGCAATCGATTGCAACTCTTTTGAACATTTTACGAAGAAACTTATGCGTTGTAAATGTGTCGCAAAATAATCTGGAGGAGAAACTTGATGATTTTCATTGTGTATTGGGAAAATCAGAAAAAAAAAAAATCCGTTAAAAATTGAAAATGTTTTTGCTAATGCTTGGAAAAGTGTTTTTGGAGCACTTCTCCAAGGAAGCTATGACGGTTTCATTGATCAGTTTCAATCAGGATATGGTCATATGAAGAAGAGCTTACAATCTTTAACGGATCTTTGTCTGATTCAAAACAAAAAGCCATTTTTATTTTTAAAAAAAATTATTTTCTGTTTTCTTAAAAATTATAGTTTATTATATTTATATATGTATTTCCATTTGAACAATTGTTTTATATCCATATGTATACTACCGAACACACAAAAACATATAAACCAAAAAATAAAATATATCATCGTGTAATTAGTAATAGCAACCTAACTATTAACTAATTTAAATATGTGTTTGATACAATTATAATCTATTTCATATAACACTAGAAACGTATAACATTCAAATTTACATCAAACTAATGATACTTTTTACATAAGATAAAACAAGAATATGAATTTATATTAATAATCTTATATAGTAAATATATTTGTTAAATCAACAATTTAATTGTAAAAAAAAATATGGTTCAAGATGACCTAATACATCCATACCTTTTTCTGCACATATATCCATCGTAGAACGGTAGAAAGACAATACGACATTCAAATAACAAACGTTGATTTATATATACGTTTCTTAAAACAAAATATCAAAATCGTCAGGATGGCCGAGTGGTCTAAGGCGCCAGACTCAAGTTCTGGTCTTCGAAAGAGGGCGTGGGTTCAAATCCCACTTCTGACAAAATTAGAATTGTATTTTCATTTTCTAAGATCTCACGTTTTATCCTCTTCGTAAACATATGTGTATTATTTTTTGTTAATATATAATGATCTTCTTTAGGAATATTTATAGAATAGATTTAACAGTTTTGTAATCTACATATTTTTGCCACATTCCATGAACATATTAATTTAAATTTTAACTATTATTATGAGATTTACCGTGCTTCAACAAAAGAAAGTCTATGGGATGTGTTCTTCGTTGTTTTGGGATTTCTTATTGGTTCAATAATCCATGAAAAACGGATTCGTTGTTTTAAAAACAGAATATTTGAGTAATAATAAGTGAAATGATGAAATATGTTTCCTTCACACTGAATAAACAACATAGCTGATTTCTTTGTTTTTGGTCAAACAATTAACTAATTTCTATACCAAGGAAAAAAAGACTGTTATGGGAAAATTAAATAGTTTTGGGCTAGAATTTTTATAAATAGAGAATAGTTGTTCATTAATTCTCATATACAAAAAAAAAGATAAATATATTTGCAGAAAAAATTGAAAGATATGGATACAAAATAGAATTCAATGATTATAATATTTTTGCGATAAGGATAATAATAACAATGAAAAAAATCAACAAAAAAACATTATCTGAATGCCGTAAAGATTGTATTCAAGATTGTGCTACTACTGGTGCACTTCCGCTCAGATGTCTCCTAAGTTGTTATCAAAGATTTAATGGCTTATGATTTCTTATAATAGATAACAATTTTTTTAATAATTTTGTTTAACCAAATGAAAAACAACAAAATGAAAAATAGTTAGAAATATATTGAATCAAATATATTTTTATGATAACTGAAATTTTTTAATTACAGAAAATATATTTTCTCTTTTTATTAACGAATATAATTTTTTTTTTTTTTAAAAAAAAATTAAGCTATTATTTTAAACAAATAACTTGAGTTACTAAATCATTGAATTTTTTTTCAAAACGTAAAAATATTATTAATAGGAAGAAAATGGGTATAATATCGTTTTGAAAATGTGAAAAAAAAACTGAGATATCATTCATCAGATAAGTGGTGTGAATCTCAGAAAAAATTTATTACAATATCTGTCCGGCTAAATTTGATACAAAATGTTGCTTTTTATTTAATTGTAAAATTTAAAACAATATATCATCTGTTTATAGTCCTCAAAATAATTATTTTTCAACACAAGATAATATTTGAAATGAGGTATTTTATATTTGTCTTGCAGTATATTTTTTTTTGTCAAATATAAAAGGTTTGATACTATTTTGATAGAATGATATCATAAAAAATTGATGGAAGGTTTTTTACTTTGTACAGCGAAAGCGAAGGCATAGAAGAAATGTAGTCATGAATTTGGACTTTTGGGACTTTCATATTGCTTATATTTCTACGATATCCTTATGGTACCAATTGTGTAAACAGTATTAACTAGACAAAGTAAAGAGAGAAAATGTGAAACTAGTTTATTCGTCCATACAAGGGAACAAGAGAGAAAGGGAATCACGCGGATTTGAATAATGAATACCATAATTGATTTCAGTACCATCAACCTAAAGCTCAACATATAATACAATTCATGCAAATAGAAAGAAATTGTACAAAAAGGAGACAATCAAACACATTTTTCTGGTCGTAAGCTCCAACAAAAATATATATATTTTACATTTTAGAATTTTCTTCAAGATATCGTTTTGTAATTCTAATAATACATTATATAGCCAAGCATAAACAAATATTTCCATAAAAATATACTAATTATTTATCTATTTCCAATTTAATACACTAAAATTTTTGGTTTTATCACAAATATATTCCAAACCAATTGTTTTACTGATTTCAATACCGAAACTTTTGACCATAATATTTGTGATGTGATTAACTTCTTTAACTTGGGTTAAGTTTATTAATTCACATGCTTTAAATATTCGAAATAACTATTTAATTTTGAAAAATCTCCAGTTCAAAACTCCAAAAATTTATCAATCTCGAGAAAAAGAGAATTGAAGTGACGATAAATAGAAATCAAAATTCAAGAAGCAGCTCAAAACACAACCAGCAGAGATATGAGCTTCGGGCCAAGGACTGGTGATGTCTTATGCGATTGTACACTTCTCCACGCATCTCCACATCTATAAAACCTTCTCCTATATTAAAATCAATCCAAGCATAAGTCCTCAGTGTATTCTAGAACAAGTTATTTAGTCTTTGGTTCTCGAAGCCAAATCCATCGGGCTTCCTCTTTGTTATTCTTAAAAGAGTTTGATCTCTATCCCGTAACTTGAAATTGTGTTTCTCTTTCTCTCTACTTTTTCTCGTCTTCTTCTTGTATGAATGAATATTGTCACAATTGCTATTTAAATTATTACTAGATCAATAGCCGCGCCTGTGTTGAGATGCTTGTCTCTTACATGATCAACTGATGCATTGTCTATGCTTCTCGTTTTGAGATCCTCCATCAATATAAGTATATATCTACAAGGATGAGACAAATAAGAGACTTGAATTGAGGATTGATTTCAATAGGAAGAAGGTAATAGTCCATGTATGTCTATGCTATCTTCCTAGTAGCTAACAACACATATCTTTGTTCCGAGTATGAAACTCACGAACTAAGCGTTTTTCTTCTGGATCCGAGTTATTTATAATATTTTTGGAATTGCATGCCTTTTTCAATATTGATCAACATATGACTATTACAAAAGCATTCATAAGACTCTGCAAGTCAATGCTAGAAACGTTCTAGCTTCATATATGTAATGTCTCCATATTTAAAATTGTATACATGAGAAAGGATGATGACATGGGTTAAACTGATCTTTCAACGCCCAAGTTCATTTGTTATGAGCATACCGAAAAGCAGAAATCTCTGCTTCTTTGGAGCGTAAACTTGCTATATATATTATTCTTCTTCCCGATGATTGTTTATCCAGTAAGTCTAACTAATTCCTATTGAATTGATTGTATCAACATGTTTGTTTACAACTTAAGGAGTGTTTTCAATCAAAGAATTTGAAAATAGTCATATAAATAACAACACAGTATAGCCAGTAGCCACAACTCTGCCTTTTTATTCATTTCAAATTATGAGTCACGACATCAAAAAGCTCTTAAAACCAGAGAAGAAAAGAAGAAACAAATAACACTAAGCCTAACCGGATATCTTCAAAATCTAACAAAAATTTAGACTAAAACATCTCTTCTTCTCAGTAGCTGTTACTTGTTATGCTCTTTGGAGGAGGTAGTCTTTCTATCACCCAGCTTGGAGAATCATTTAGCCAGAGACCTACACCGGTATCTTTGTGCTTAAAATCCGGAGCTTTTTCATTTTTCGACATTCGTTTGAGTTATAGATGATGAGTACATTGCAGGTAAATATGTGAAAAAGGGATTGATTTAAAAGGTAAAGCATTTTTTCACCTTGTTCAATCTGTTGTCCCACCACTTATTCATGTTTTCCGCAAGTCCTTCCATGATTCCTCCCCTGCTTCACATGTTCTACAGAAGCAAGATTGTTGTTATACAGAGAAGAAACAAAATTCGCGTAGCAGATTCATCGGTAAGAGAACTATTTCCTTACCCTTTGGTTGTTTTGCTTATTTTGACCTGACAGGAACATCGAACTTCACGTCTTTAAGATCATACAATATCTCCTTGGGAGCTTTGTTAAGCCAAAGCGCTACAGTCCCGTCTTTCTTCTTGAAATCAGGGTGTCTAGGATTCACCTATAGACAGATGAATTAAGCAAAAAGGGAACAACTTTGGCAAATCTATCACCGAATGTAACAAATAGAAACCACTAAGAAAAAGTCTAGTAACCGATCCGTTCTGTTTGCTTTCGCGGTAATCACACCATTCACCCGGTTTATCAAGAAGATCAAACCAACCATCAGCTTTAGAGTCTCTTTTCTTTTGAAGGCTAGCTAAAAAGCAAGAACAAGAATTTTCATCAGTTATTTAGATAGCCAAACCCATAAGAATATACTTATAAAGAAAAAAGAAACAGTTTTGACACGCTTAGGCTTACCTGAATGCTTAAGCACACTTTCTTTTTGTTCCGAAGGTGGCAAAACTTTTGGTAGGGTTTTAGAACCATCAATGTAGTGGAGATCACGAACCATTACCTGATGTGAAAAGCAACCAATGAGGTTTATAGACAGACAATTTTTAAAAAATCACAATCCACTCCAAAACCATGATAAACTGATCACTCGTCTCTGTTTTCTCCAATGCGCTAATTTTAGATACTTACCTGAACATAAGCTTGATCAGGCTTTGCTCCAGCTATTTCACTGACATCTACAAAAATCTGTCCGGTAATAGAAACCCGATCGTTTTTCTTCAAATGACAGTTAGCAGTATGAGCCAAATCCCCCTCAAATATTACTGGAATCCTGATGTTCACATCGATCGAAAAGTATAAAACAGATCAATGATTACTGCATCAATACACCATAGCAAAATCATTGCAGGTTTAACTGTATATCAGCCACAATCCATCAAAACTCGTTCAAGCAGAATGCAGAAATGCTTAAGCAAAAGATTCACATGGCTTAGAAGCTTCGATTCAGACCAATTCAGAGTTCCAAAACATCGACAGATACACATGTAAGAAAACTCTTAGCCAAATAGAAACAAAAAGATCAAAACCTGACCAAAATTTATAAACTGAATCCGAGTCCGAGTCCGACCCGGAAGCAGATGGAGGTCCGTGGGTAATGACGGTGCCTGCCCAGAAACTTCCATCGGGCTTAACGTGGAACTGAACGGGTTGGTTCACGTACCCAATCAGATTAGTAGAGTTCGCGATTTTGGGTTGGTACGGTATCTCCGTCGGTTTAGGCCACTCCGGCGATCGCACCGGAGTCACTGACTCCGAATTTTCAGTTATGCTTCCTCCGTGAGTACGGCTACTACATTTCGTCCCATAAAAGGTTGAATGACTGTGCTGAGACAGAGGCCAAGATTGTCTAGCCCTCGAATTCAACAAAGGTCTTATTGATTTCGATAGTGATAGTGCAAGAAACTGCATTTTCGCGAAAGATCGAAGTTTTAGGGTTTGGGTTTTCTTTAAAGCCCCTTTTTAATGCCTTTCTTTACAAAATCACGGTGTCGTATTGTCTCAAAAATGACGTTTCCCGGCAAAAAATGTTGTTTCATAAATAGAGTATCTTTACGGGGCTAATTTAGAAATCACAGCTTTTTATGTGGGTCATTTTGTAATTTCGACTTAGTTCGTCGTGCGGCGGAAGAGAATGCTGAAAAAAAAAAACCTGCAAATCGGATTTCGGGAAACCCTAAAAACCGGCGAAAGAGGGGAATCTCTGGATTAGAGAAGCTCGGTGTTGATCTACTCGAGACGATGAAGAATAACTGGTCTAATTTACATCAGGTTATTTACCGCCGTATTTTCTCTCTCTCTAGTGGTCTCGGCGTTGTCCAGTGCCGTCCGATCTTTGATTCTTATCCCCAAAGTCGTCGTCTTTTGCAGATTGCGAGAAAATCCTTCATAGCTACATCAACTGTTTACGCTTCCACTGAATTCAACTTCTCAAACACCGACCGAAGAAGCTTCTGCTATGTAGCAGGTGCTAGTTGGCTTGATTGTCTCCTTTTTGTGTACGATTACTTTCTATTTGCATAGATACATGAAACTGTATTGTGTTAGTATTGAGGATACGATCTAAGCGATTGTTTTATTTGTTGAGGTTCGATATTGAAACGGAAAAAAGTGAGCTTTAGCTTGATGGTATTGGAGATTAAAACCGCATGTTCATATCATTGTATATGCAGAGAAAATACTTTCAAAGTCTTCTGATAGTCAGATTGTTTGTTTGACAAATTTACTGATCCCTGCAACTTGAAATTGTAGATAGATCCGGCTTTGTCGTGTTAAAGTCGGAGAAGGAGTTCAACAATGCACTGAGCAAAGCTCAAGGTTGGATGTGTTTCTTTGTTAATTACTTCACACTTCATATGATTTTCTTATTATGATTTTATCTCCTGTTGATGTATCCATTTTCAGATGGATCTTTGCCATCGGTTTTCTATTTCACTGCCGCGTGGTGTGGACCTTGTAAGTTAGTTAGTTCCCTGTAAGCAAGTTTGGTTCTAGGTAGTTTATCTTTCGCTTTATTTATTTGTGTAATAGTGATTTGACTTTAGGCAGGCTTATCGCTCCTGTAATATTGGAGCTCAGTAAGAAATATCCTGATGTGACAACATATAAGGTCGACATTGACGAGGTATGTTTGCGTATACATGTATCGGTCTCTATTCTCTACAAGGTCATCATGTGATTGGAAACTTTGAAAGTAAAAGCCTTCTCTTATTGGGCATATAGAACCAAATGAATATCTCAACTGATAGAATGAGATGTAAACAAATACTGCTACACCCTGCTTGCTGTAACTGGTTTACTGATGTCACATCCTTAAAAGCGACATGGGTCACTGAGTGTAGAAATTTTGTGGTTGAGCCACGCATTAATAAGCTGTTTCTTTGTATCCCATCTTCTTATGAGTATCATCGTAAGCTCCATTGACGAAAGTATCTCTTCTTGCGTATTTGTAGGGCGGGCTTTCAAATGCTCTTGGCAAGTTAAATGTCTCTGCTGTGGTAATCATCATCTGTTCCTTTCGAAGATTACTTTACATTTTAGGGTCAATCATGAAACTAGTTTTGAATTTGGTGTGAGCTGTAATGTTATCAATGTATGAGATCCATCTAATGGAGCATTATGATGATTGATGAATGCAGCCAACAATGCAATTCTTCAAAGGCGGCGTGAAGAAAGCAGAGATTGTAGGCGCAGATGTGATAAAGCTGAGGAGTATCATGGAACATCTCTACAAGTGAGAGACTTTGTGACTCCTTTAACGTTTTTTGCTTAAATTGTTTGTAAAATCCTCTCTACGCTAGAGAATGCACAAAATGATTACGAACAAGGAAACAAAAAAAGCTTTGTTAAGATTGTTTTTGGACTCATAGCATTAATTTATGTGGCTTTCTCAAATTAAGTTTCATTGCTTTAAGTTTTAACCTTGGCCAAATCCTTCAATTCTCTTTCTCCTGCAACTTTTGTTCGAGTTTTTTTTTTGGGTTTATGAAAATATAAAACTGGACCAAAAAAGAACGGCCCAATGGATTAAATCGAGTCGGGTCGGTCTTAAGAATGGCTCATGAATTAGTGGGGACCTCGAATTGGGTTGAACCGAATTAAACCGAAAAGGACACTTCAAAGAATTAGTACTGAATAGAACCAAAAAAATATACATACTTGTACAATGGAAGATAATGAGTAGGACCGGATTTGACCGGTATAGTACACTCTGTTTTCACAGCTTCATACGGAGACTAACAATCATTTATGAATGAGAACATATTGTATACAAAAAATCTTACTTTGTCTATTCTATCATTGTTTTGTCCTTCTTCTCTTTCTATCCTAACGCTTACGATTGGAGCGTACCAAATTAAGGAAAAACCAAAAAAAAAGTTACAAATTCGAGATTGATATTAATTTTATGAAAAATTAGATATTAATAGAAGGACATGAGGTATAGTGGCTAATTCTTAGTTTTTTTTATAAAAACATTTGCTGATAGTATTTTTTTTATAACTAAATGCTTCAATATGTAGTTGACAAAAAAATGCTTTCTATACAATTTAAAATTATATTTATGAAACCTAAATAATAGTCTCAACAAAAAAAAAGAATTCTTTTTTAGCCAATGAAAAAAACAAAAAACAAAAATTAATTCCTTAAATCTTGAATAGTTTTTATATGACTTATAAATAACATGTAAATCTGTCAATGTTTCTTGAGCTAATGATCCTTCAGTTCCGCGAAATACCGATTAGTTATATATCTAGCATATGGTAAAAGAAATTTTGACAACTTTCGATTACTAGAAAGAGAAAGAAATCTTCGATCAAAATGTTTTATTTGGTTCACTTACAGCATATTTTTGTCATTTATATATAATTTATTAGATCAAATAAGATTGAAGATACCATCCGTTGTGTTGTCATATCAAATAAGATTGTCATTCCACAAATGTATTTGATAAAAGAATTATATACACTCAGTTTGTATTTTACTTGATTGTGATATATTGCAAGGATTTGCGAGATGCATAAAGTTCTAGAAATGTAAAGGCTGATTATGAAATCTCGATATATCTTTTGAAAATTTGATTAGATGTAGTTTTGGAAATTTGGATTTCAGATATTTGTAACATAAAAGACATTAAATATGAAATATTGAATTTTAATAAAAACAATTAGAAATTTCAATATTTATACAATATTAAATATAATTGTTCTGTGTATGTTCAAAAATATAAAAAAATATCGTTTATTTTTCTTTTATAAATATTATATCTGATTCATATGTCAACACTTCAGAATTAAGATATGATTTAATTTTTTAAAATTCGAGATTTCACAAAGAGATTTATATCTCAATGTAGGATCAGATTAGTTTATCGTATACAACTTTTACCATTATAACACATTTATTCACACACTATCGAATGAAATATAATTGGCTAAGAAAAATAAATATTGACGGGTTCTCACGAAGATAAATCACTTCACTAACATGTAATCTCTTAATTAATTTTCAGTAATCCTTTCAAATTTAATTGTTTTCAGTAAATTAAATTTTACAAATATGTAGATGAATTTCGATAAACTAAACTGCAGTTTCTGATAATTGAATCAAGAACACTGTCACCATTTGAACCTTTGAACTCTATAACCAAGAAGACAAAACAAGATTGGTAGGAGGTCCTAAGAGGCCAAAAGGACTGACAAGTGTTTTCAATAATGAGAGTGATCTTTTGGAGCAGTGAGTCAGATCCATCTAATGGAGAAGACCATTCTCTCTCTTTCTTCTCTCAGTCTCAATCTCAAAGAAGGTCCCATCTAAAGAAAGGCTAATAGATTGCCAGATTCTGCAGGGAGTAAATTGGCCAGCTAGTTTATCTTTCTATGGCTTCTCTACACCACTACCTTTTGCTTCCTTATATTACTATTTTTACTATCTACCTCAATAAAAAAAAGGAAGAAACACAACTTCGAAAGTAATTTTTGTTTGTATCAAAAACATCATATTCATTAAGTTAATGGATAGAGATTTCAGAAGTAATTTTTTAAGTCATGCAATATGCATGTTTTTTCCTTGTTTACATCAAGCATTTACTTCCGTTTGCAATTGTTATCACCTTGAAATAAGTTTGCTTTCTTCTTCAAAGCTTTTCGTATCTCTTTTATTGTGTCTTAAAAACAGGTGTTTTTAATTTATAACTAAGGTAGATAGTCATTGTCATGTGCATAGAGGGGACATCCTAAGAAAATTCAATAAAATAAAATATAATACTTTTGAATTCCTCATTTTTTTGTATATGATTTACTATATTTTTTCCGGTAAAATAAGTACATGGGTCCATTAGAGTGAAGCCTACACATTACAAAGATATCGACATCATTTAGGTTCCATTTACATAAATGATTTGAGTAAATGGTCAAAAGTTTCTATCATAACATATGCATGAACTCTTTCTCTCTTTATTTTTCTTGGAACATATATTCCAAATGAAACTCATTGTTTTAATAATTTTATAAGTAAAACCCTATTACAGTTATAAAGATTCGATATAACAAGTATGCTACTTTTGAGGAAATAAGTAGGTTGATACGACATTCCTACACAAGCGATCAAATGTTTGAGGCTTAAAGTGATTACTATTATTAGAATTTAGAAGCCAATCATATTAAAGATATGGGGAATTTGAACCTAACTTGCATCAGAATTTGTTTTAATATTCACTAATTGATCAATCAAAAACAATTTTTGCTTGATCACCAAATTTTCAGAAAAATGTTATGTTAAATGGCAATACTTTATTCAAAGTTGAACTTTTTATTGTTAAATTTTTTAAGAAAATTTTACCAACAAATGAATACGTTTCACTGATCTACAAAATTAAATTGTTCTAAAACTTTAAACATTTACTATTAACGAAAAATCAAAATTACATTAAAAAAAAAATCCACAAAAGACGTTCTTCTCGCTTTTACGGCGACTCTCGTGGGTCCCACAGCTCGAGAAGAAAGTTTCCGCCATTAATCCTTCAAGCCATGCAGGTTTCGTCGCCAACATCATCATCCTCTCCTCTTGACCTTCTCTCACCATTTTCGTTAGTCAAGACAAGACCCAGATGGAGATTATTACTCAGTTTCGAAAACCCTATTCTCTGGAAGAAGAAGAAGAGAAAAACCCTAAGAGATTGAAATTTTGATTGTGAGCTCTTGGATCTGGTGGGTTTTGTTTTTTTGTTTTTAATTTGGAGAGTGTGTGAAGAAGAGTGAGTGTAAATGTTTATATAATGTGTGTCTGTAATGTATGTATGTGTTTTGTGTTCTGTAGAGGAGATTCCAGAATTATTGTCGCTACGTATAGAGAGACAAGTATTGTTAATGGGTAGGAGGAAGAGAGAGAATGTCTTCTATTGAGAAAACGAATGGTTCCCATAAAGATCAAATCTTTTTTCCATTGGCGAGAAAGATCAAATTTTAGAGAGATGTGAGTGTGACAAAGTGTCATTTATCAGGAGAAGATTTTTTAAAGTTTTAATTAGATTTTTTCCATTGGTCAGAAAACACAATCACTTAAATCGAAATTCCAAGTTTTTTATTTACCTTTACATGGAAATAAACATTTTACTGAGATTTCACGACCAGATGATTTTTTAAATAGTAGAAGAAATTAAGAAAAACTAAAACCAATAGATTAAATTGATAGAAAAATTTGATAAAGTTAATAATGCGTAAATATGTATTTACGAAAATTTCCGTATTATATATCAATTTTTTTATCAACATATAGAAATTAGTAATGGATATAATCACACGAGGCAAGAGCTTTACCAAACTAATTTTCCCCGTCCATGTTATTTGCAGATATAAATATTACAAAACAGTTGACAAAAAAATATATTACAAAACTGAATTTAGGTTACCAGTTTTAATCCAAAATAAATAAATTATGACTTTTACTAGTTTCATGATAGTTTTAAAAATATTTACATAACATTTTATATACTTTTCGTATAAAATTATTTATTTATGTTTGTGTGTATATATAATCATAATGCCATATCAGTATATACAAGAAACCAAGATCTATAGATTTTGTTTTCTTCAAATAGAGATTTTTGTTTCTTATTTTGCATGTGATGAGCATTATAAACTTTTACTCTGTAAGCTTGAATTCGAGGATTTTGACATGAAAATATTTTTTGGACTTGCGCAAATACTACATATAGTATAAATGTTAAATTAAATTAATGCATAAAAAATATAGCATAAAGGTAAGATAATAATATAAGAGAAGAAGATAATACAAGAGAGTATGGATGGCAGAGACGTTGGCCTTGGCAAGAGTGCTGTTCCTTTTTTAAAGCTTTTTAAGTACTTCTTAACTCGATTTCTTCTTAATGCTTTCTCATTTTTTTTTTCAATCTTGAGTATAATTAACCTCTTTCACTATATCCAAATTTCAAGAATAATAGTTATTCAATTATGTGTGTGTTTAAAAAAGATTCAGTCATAGGTTTGCATACAATCGACTCCTGAAAAGTTTTCATTATTTTTTTTATTCATTTGTTTTTGGCTTGCATCTGAATATTAGTGGGAATATCTGAGTTACTTTGTCGACATGCCACATTATTATCTCTTTCTTTTCACAACACACACTTCCTAGCTGATTTTTCTATTATTTAATATATCCACTATTAGTAATTTCAGTGTAGTGCAGAGTGTATATATATACCAAAATTGTGAGGGAATTAATTGGATTAAAGTATTTGATAAAACAATAGATTGTAATCTTTTGTATACTAAAATAAGAAGCTAGAAAAATCGTTTTAGTGGGAATGATTTGAGCAATATGCTTTTCATTGATATCATACATGAGTCCTGTTTTGGTTATGTGACAACTAAACAGACACTCCAAGTAAATCTAGATGCTAGTCTTCCACATGATATATGGAGAAAAGGCTAATCATAAAGCTAAAACTATCAAAGGTGATGCAACCCCGATCTAAAACTACTCAGATGAACCCATTAATAGTAGTAGAAATGTTCATCATGGGATAAGAGGATCGAATTTCGACTTATTTCACTACGATTCAATCATAGTTAGCTTCTATGGATACCTAAATGACAAGAACATTTTTAACATGTTTCCAAAATTAATATGAGTCCGTTTAGCAAGAAACAAAAAAAAGAAAATTAATATGAGTTTTGGTTAGAAATATATCGATTATATAAGAAATATATCTAAAACTACATTCACAGAATAATTATCTAGTGAACTATTAACTACATTTATCTGTTTTTATATTAAAAATATATGTTTAACTTTTCATATAACTTTTATTATTATAACGTAATTGATTTTATTTTTTGTCAACTTAGTCTAGTGATTTTTAATATTCTTTTAACTCTTCAAAATGCTAGGTTCGAACCTCAGATCTGTGTCATGAATTTCAGAGGTAACCACTATTATTCCGACAACATAATTGATTAACAGTCATTATTAAACTTAACTTGGTTATTAAATAAATATTAGTTTAGAAAAGCTTATATTAACTATCTTTAACTCATCTATAAAATTAAAACTTAAAAATATGTTAGACGAAACTAAGGTTGTTCTAATCAATTCTTTTGAAATTTAGAATTATTCAGTAACTGTAATTCTGAATATTAAAATTTGATAAGTGCTTCACTTAGTCAGTGAAGTATTTCAGATTGACTATATAGTTTAACTTTAGACTAGTACAATTTTAATCGAATATCATTTTAGTATGTTGTCAGGTTTTCGGTTTTCCATAAAACGTCCAGATACATTTGTTTGTATACACGTTTAGTATGTTCTAAAGTAGACGCATGGTCATCTAAGTATCTTCGGCCAAATTATATAAAAGTCCAATTCTTTATACTCTTTGAAGCCCATTTACTAAATTGTGATATCTAAATTGGCTAAACCGTTTCAAACCGAATCAAAAACCATATAAAGCAAAGAGAACAATAATTTTAGTTATTCTGTATCTAAACAATTGTATTTGAGAAAACAAAAGAAAATGAAAAGCAGACCGCACACACATTGAACAATCCTACGTAAAACATTTGAGTGGCTAGCTCCCCGTCAAATGGTTGAATTCAAGAAATATGTACTAGTAAATTTATCATTGTAGAATATCTAAATCAAACCCCAATATTATTGAATTATATCTAGGGCCATAGTACATTTTTAAGGTGATCGGGAATAACTGCAAATCATAGAACAACGACCCCAGTGATTAATATTCATATAGTGTATATACATATAATGTTCTTCTGTTCTACTGCAAATTCACCAGACGTTTCGAATGGTTTATCGCTAATCAAATCGTTCTCTCTACACACATCTATCTAGCTATACCAGTTGATTGTGCTCATAATCAGCGATACAAAGAACCTCTATACGAGGGACTCCAGTAGTCAGTTGCACTGTTATCGCGGTATGCGATTGGGGTGCAAGAAATAGGAACCAAGCAAAGGCCTCTACTCTTTAGGTCTAGATGTTTTGGTCCTCTTTTGTTGTGATCTTCTCTGTCCCATCCTCCCCATGGATCCTAAAACCATACAAATGGGTTTATAATTAGCTAACAAAATAGATGTTCACGTCATTAACAAAATGATTATTGGGAATCATATTTTTAAATTTTTTACAGAACGTTACCTTAATTGATGAGTTCTTCATATAAGGAGTGCTTAGCAGCTGCATGATCGTCAAAATCACCAACCAAGTTATTAATTAAGATTAATTATATATGGGCTTGCAAATTTATGCAATAATCATTGTTTTCGTAATTTTTTTTTATCGTGTGTATAAACCATTTTTACCTTTACTTGCTCTTGATAAAAATTTATATAAGTGATGGCTTCTTGAAGCACAGAAGCAGTATCCGTCTGAAAGGTTTTCAAATATTTAATTTTCTTCCTTGTATTATAAAAAATTGAATGTTAAATTAAGGAGAAGTGTATATATTAGAAAATAAAAAACTAAAAAGAAAAAAAAAAATTAATACGGCCTTTTTTGTACTACCTTCCCAAAGGGAGACACAATTTGCTGTAGAGTCGTGATCTTGTCTCGAAGCTTGGCTTTCGGTAATTCCTGCCATTTAATTTTCGAAAAGATATGTAAAGTAAAGTTTTTCATATATAGTTTCATTTAAACACATTTTCCATTAAAAATTAATTATTCTATATTTTTGGCAAAATAATTACTATATATATATATATATGTTCCTATAGAAAATTTTCAATCAAACATAATTTTTAAAGATTCTTATAAAGGAAAATTAATCCTCAAGCTCAGTGTTTCTCAACGTATATAGTTTTACTCTTGAAGTAGTATCACTTATTTTTTTTATTTAACCCCATGAACATACTAATTTTTTGGCATTTAAAAAAAGTATACTTAACACATAAAACATAACTATATTATGTTGAGATTACCTTATCCGGCGAGAGTGTAGAGCCGCCGCCGCACTTGGCTTTCTTGGAGATCTCATCGGAAACTTCATCACATCTTTTCTTCTTCCCGGCGTTTGTTGTTCCCGACCTCACTGTTGCCTGCAAAAATAGCTTCCAGGTTCGTTTTTAGCGTCGATCGGCAATTTAGCATAATGCATGGTGGATTATTTCTTAAATTAATTATTATTTTTGTAATATTTTAGAATATTTATTTTAAAAATGTAATAGATTTCGCCATCGAAATTCTGAGAAAATTTTTTCATATCCATATAGTAACATCCGGCAACAAGCTTAAAGCTGCAAAGACGATATCAACATTAAGTCCATTAATTGTTAACTCTAAAGTTTTAGCGAATTTGTAAAGTAAATACGCTATTGTTAGTGGTAAAATAAAATTAAGGAAGAAAATCACATATTTGATTATATAAACAGAATTAATAGTGTATACGTACCAGTGATGCCGTTTGATGCTCTTTCTTGTTAAACTCTGATAAGTTTAAGGCCTTAAAGCATGGCTTAAACGACGGATTAATATCCGTTAATGACCTGCTTAACCTTATATCAAGGAAACTTCTAGAACTTTCAATAGCATCACGAAACAACGAAGCACCACCACTTAATCCATTATTGTAACAAAGATCTTCCTCATTTTTCACGTCCAACGCTTGTCTGTACATAGAAACGTCGTCGTGTGTCTGATCAAAGTGATGATGAAGGTTATGGTTCATGTCAAGATTATTCGGTGGCGCAAGTGACCAGTGTTTGCCTACGAGATCCGTTAACTTTGACAGCCTTTGTTCACTACTTTGATCGTACCTAACTTGGTTTGTGTCGTAGATCCAACCGTTACCGTTACCGTTATTGCAGACTGGCTGAAAAGGAAATTCTGATGTTGTTGATGAATTATTTCTTGAAGATGTTATGTGATTATGATGATGATGATGATGATCCATCATTTGATCTCCTAATCTTCTACCAGGCCTGTCCATTTATATTTTGTCATCATAATTATCAATGTATGTATAAATATGTTTACAAAACTTAAGGTATATTTGGGCTCGATTGTTCTTTTATTTTATTTTTATGAATTTATGTGTTGTTTCTATGCTATCATGTTATTACTTTCAAAAATAAGGAACACTTCATTTTAATATTAATATTTTATTAAAATATTTTTGGGAATTTGTAAATGCATACGAAATAATAATGTTTGGTTGCGTTTTACGTTTTTGTTTAGGCAGATACAAATATTTCATAATAACCTACAACTTTTTGTATAATAATTAATAAACTACATCTTCGTGTGGCCAATAATAAAAGATGAATCATAAGTGCAAAATAATAGGCTTACCCTCACCAATCAAACGTTAAATCATTGATCGGGGAACAATAATTCAAAAGAGCTACTAATTTACTTTTGTAAACCAACTTTTAGACCTCTCTTTTGTTTCTAATGTTTTTTTTTTTTTTTTTTTTTCAGGATTGAAAGCATTCGTTTTCGAAGAAAAAAAATAAACATTCATTTTATAAACCAAACAAAAAATAATTGCAATATCAAGTTGACGATATCATTATGGAGTGGAGCGTAGAGCCTAAAACCTTAAACTAAAATTTTTAATCTACAGAACCGTTGTGTAAATTGCAAGTAAGAACGCAGAACTAAAAGAAGCTTAATATATACGTAGACAAGATGAATAAACGTATGGATACTTACAAGTAGGCAAGGCTCCATAGATGATTATTTGAAGAGACGACATGGTCTCGGAGCAACTCGTCGGAGGTGGAAGCAGAATGATCCGGAGCCGAGAGAGAGTGATGATTGGAGGATTCAGCGGTCAGGTCAAAACGATTTGAAGTGTTTACGGTTGAGATGGAGAGATTGTCTCCTTCACAGCTTGCGTTTGCGTTTGAGTTATTATTATTGTTACCGTTACTATTCTTATGGTAAAACGACGTCGAAATGGAGTTTGCATGATCATTATGATGTTGAACATCTTCCCACCATGGTGAACTTGGATTACATTCTTCCCTTATCATCTTCAAGCTTTTTTGTTGCTTTTTTTTTGTTGTAGTTATTGGTTAAGAGTCTAGTGGATATGTGAATTTGAGAATATAAAGAATACATGAATATGATACGATCAGGTGGTGGTGACAATATAATATGCGAGTGGGGTATGTCCACTAAGTTACATTTAAAATTATATATATACATATATATATATAGAAATGTCCTTAAGCCACCGAAGATGTTCTATATGCGGTCTGCGTAAGATCGTACGTCAATTGAAGATATATTTGACCTCGCTACATAAACTTGTCACATTTTTTTTTTTGTAGGTTATTGGGCCTTTCTTTTTCAGCTACTAGACCAATCTCCAAATCTACAGGTAAATCAGTTGGCCATCATGGCCAAGAGTTAGAGCTATCGCGACACTTTAAACTCTATAGAATCTTTTATTTTCAAAGATTTTCAAAGCGAAATCAACCTATACACATGTTTCTTTCGTTCAAGTCATTTTTAAAAAAAGTTCATTTCGAGAGAAGCCAATAATTTGACTCATTCCTTGCTACATTGGTTTTGAAAAACTCTATTCTTTTGCTCTCCTGCTTTAGTAAATATGTTGGTTTGCCGGCCAAAAGTTAAAAAGTTTGAATGATAACCAATTTTACGATGATGAAACTAAAAGATACATAATATTTAATTTGTATAACATTAAGGAATTTAAGATGACATACATAGATTAGGCCTGGGCATTCGGATAATCGGATCGGGTTCGGTTTGGGTATTTCGGGTTTTGGGTATTTCGGATTTGAGGTTAAGGATCCATTCGAGTATTTTTTTTTTACTTTGGATCGGGTTCGGTTCGGATCCGGTTCTTTCAGATATTTGATAAAAGATCCAAAATTTATCTGATACTAAGTTGTATGATTTTGGTTCTAGTATTTTAGTACTCGTAAAACCCGTAATATCCAAAATATCTGAAGTACTCGAAATACTCGACTATTATATTATCCAAAGTATCAAAAATATATTAATTTTATCTGAAATACTAACATTTATTTATAAATGACAACAATCAAACATAATATAAATCAAATTTAAAACATTAAAACTTTATAATATTCATCAAACAAGAAGCAAATGTGACAAACAAAAAGCAAATGTGACAAAAGAAAGCAAATATGGCATAGTCTACATTTCATAATGTATTTAGAATTCAAAACATAAAAATGAAAAAAATAAACAAATATGAATGACCATCTTTAAACTGTGAATGTTAGATGAACTCTACACTTGCTAATATAAGGCATGATACAAAAAACAGGTCAAATTAGTACTCATTAACTAATACATCACTAAGAAACCAAATAATTAAAGTTACGAAACAAATAAATTAGTAATTAACCCTAAAACATAAATATATGTAAAATTGAATTCGGTTCTAATAAATACTAGTTCGGGTATCGGTTCAGATTGGATATTATCCGATATCCGAAATATTAGAAGACAAGATCCATTCAAATTTTTCAATACTAAAAAAATATATACATTCGGGTATTTTCGGATCGGATCCGGTTCGGATATTTGGATCCAGATATTTTACCCAAACCTATAGATGACAAAGACAAAAAAAAGATAGACTCAAGTAAAAAAATGATCAAGAGTCTAAGAACACATATATATTCATTTGTTTCGACATGCATGTCGTATTAATACCATTGTTAAGAACTGAGCTTCTCATAATAAATAAGAAATAACAAGAAAAAACCTAGGGCGAAGGAATGAAGAAGGTGTAGAGTGGGCAATAGGGTTATTCTTTTCTCGTGTCCAATTATTATAAAAAGTAGACACATGATGCCAAAAAACATAACTTAAATTAACACAGATATGCTAATTATATATGCAAGCGTGATTATTGATTATTACGTTATTATATATTTTTTCCGTAACCAAAAGTAAGGGGCAATATGGAATATTAAATTTATATTTTGTGAGGTTTCAAATTACCAAACAGGGAAGCACTCATCTTTCCAATATTACATGATTTCATGTAATTTCTTCATACCTGTCCTCGGTTTGGGTAATCTAGTTTTCAAGTTATTTTGAATAATGATCTTGTGAAAACATTACAACTAAAATAGTGCTCGTATTCACTATCACTTATCACTAATCAGTAAGCCGTATAACTTGGTTATCCAATACTTATTAGCATTCTTTGATTAGAAGTTGTGGTATTACTTAATATTGACTTACATCCTAAATTACAATCTGCTTACTTGTTTGGTGACACGAAACCTAGCAAAAAGGGTTTCGATTCGATATTGGCCCTAACTTTTGTTTTCTAAAAAGATAATTTAAATTATTAATCAATAATTACGCCTGTATAATTAATTTATTATCGCTCTTTGGTGCGCTATTTATTTTCTCAGACATTCATCCCTTTTAATCCGAGTCCAACTCCACTCCAAAAGTTTATTGTCTTTTGCGATATCCTTTTTAATTTCTTTTTTATATTTTAGTAAATACCAATTCAGAAAGAGATTGAATGGCCAAATTTTCTGAGGTTGACTTTTGTTAAATTCAATATCATTTATATTTGACTCTTTATTTGTAGTCAATAACCAATCGATCGCATCATAACCCAATATGTTTTTCTTCTGGCCAAAATTTTAATTGAAACAATTCAATTTGTAATTATTTATTACTTATAGTTTGTTTACTTAACTTGCTTTAAAACCTATACTAGGCCAGTTATAGAAGTATTCTATATAGGCCCGTTTCTTTATTGGGTTTGATCACTCCTCAGAAGCCCATTCATGAATGAAACATTTGTTGTTTCTGTTTATTTTGTTCTGTAACGCACGAAACAATCTAGTTTGGGTATGTTGGTAATGGTAGGAAGATTAAAAGTGGATTGATGATGTGAGTCTGGACGCTGAACCAGACGATTGCATGGAGGTTGGCTCTGACCTTGTTCCCAAACAGTCGGACGACCGTATAGGACGTGACTTTGACCGTAGCCACGACCAGCCAGACGATCGCTTGGAACATATCCTCGACCGACCGGACAACCGTACAGAACAACGGACGGACGAACATACGAAGGAGGTTCTAGACGGACGAAGGAGCGACCCGGAGGATGGACCTCGTTCGTACCACGATCATGCCTTCGACCCACAGGACGCTGGAGACGACCGTACCACGACCAGAGGCCCGACCGGGACGATGACCCATGCCTCAACCTGTGCATCGACCCAAGTCTCGACCCGGCCCTCGACCAGCCTCGACCCGTCAACCCGCGCCTCGACCAGGACCTCGACCAACCTCAACCCATCGACCCGCGTCTCGACCAGGTCTTCAACCCGTGTTCCGACTAGCCTTGTCCCGGAGCCATGGACAGTTCCACCTGGTCCCATGACCCGTTCTCGGACCAAGGCCCTTCAAGATTCTATTGGGTTATTTCTGACCCATTTCTATTCTCAACCCATCTAAGTCCATTTTGATCTTGTTTTTGGGTTTATGAGTTTGAGATTGGGGATCCACTTGGTTCCATTTTCCCATGTGAAGTTTTTCTCTTTGGGTTTTATTCACATGAGTTATTAATGGGGTCTGGTATATCCTTAATATGATCAAGTCCATAAGACTTTTAATTTGAGATCGATGGCATTTCTGTCTTTGGCCCGGCCCATTTCACTTTGGCATGTGTTTTTAATTTGTTGTGACCATCTTGTAATTTGTTTGGTCTTTGCTCTTAATTGCTTGGTGTTTTGTGCCATTCATGCAAGAGCTTGACCATGCATTTTGAATTTGTTTTGACATGTATATCTTTTGGTTGTGGCTATTGGAAGGATCAGATCAAAATTTTAATAAGAATTTTCTCTTTGAATCATTCTTGTTCAGTCTCATTCTCTCACAATCCCCTTGCTAGTGTGTAATATCTAGCTTGCTAGGTTATGAAACCCTTGCCTATAATCGGTGTGTCATATCCGGTTTGAAGCACGACTTGGTGATCCAAAATTCCTCATCATTTTGGAGTCTCACCGTTCATTTCACCATCCCACCAGCCGACTCATTCACCTGATCATCCGTTCCGCAACCTCAACCATCCATTCTCAAATCATCTGCATTGACTCACCCTGTTGTCCGGTCTTGATGACATGATCTTTCTGGTGAAGACCACCTCAGCAGAACAAATAAATATCTCTGAACACAAAACAAAACAAGCAAAAAAAAAAAACAAAATTCTTCCAAAAGCAAAGCGCCTAAGAAGAAAAGCATATTCACGACTAAAAAGATCAATTCAAAATAGTTATCTTGCCGTTTGTAAAATAGCCATCATAATTACATTTTATCAATCCAGGTCTTGTCCATGTCAGATTGTTGTCAATCTGTTTTTGTGTACCACAATTCGTTGGAATACTTTGATATGAGTATATTTTCTTTTGTATCCAACGATTTCTTAGCATCATTCAGTGCAAATTTTAGAATCTTATGTTGTACATCCTGTATATTGCATAGTTTTGAGTTTTTTTAGGTGATTTGTGAGGCTGTGGATACTTAGTGTATGGAGCTGAAGACATATGAAATGTAAAAAATGAAAAAAAAAGAAAGAAGACAAAGAAGAAGATCTGGTAGTGGGCTAGAAAAATGCTCGGGACACTATTCACCATAACGGTAGCTACCAATGCTGGAAATCGTGACCCATGTTCTTACTCCAAAGTAAAAAAACAACCAATATGTAGAGGTTTATATCGGTCAAAAGATCACTATGATGGATCATTATAGAACTTTTTTGTAAGAGAGATGAGTGATCACGGCCGCTGAGACCAACCACTATCAAAATCTATCCAATTGTTTTTGGATCCAATCCAGTTTATCTTGGTCGATCATGTTCCCTATATATAAATATTTGATTATACTTAAATTTATGATAAATTTTAAGAAAAAGTACTTTTGCCTCTTTTAGTTAATCAATTATTATCCTGGTTTTTGAGTTTCTTTTACAGTATTATATCATCTTTTCAATCTCTTTCATTATATATTTTATATCTTATTTAATTTTTAATATTAATGAATGAGTAGTTTACTTAATGGGCTGAGAGCTTAGTAGATTATGATAGTTAGATAGATAATTAATGATGCTTAGGACTAGATTCTTAGATATTTCTTCAATTTAATTTGGTCTTAATACTAGATTTGGCTTAACTAAACAAAGTTTTGATGCTTATGATTACATGCAGCAAAAATGTTTGATGAAATGCTTAAAAAAACTTATATAGACTTTTCTTTTCTAGCTAATGGCAATTGATGTTAGAGTGATTCATGGACTTAGTGAACTTATTTTTCAATGCTTATTAATTTTTTGATTAGCCAATGAAAATATAGCCATATTAAAATAATTACTGCCATGACAATGAGTTAATATTGCTTAGTAATACATGTTATAGAATTGTGTTTATTGCTTATTCTTGCATCATTAATTAGTTGTATTATCATCTTAATCCATTGTTATGTGCTTGACATACGTCTGTAATCACATATTCTTAATTATTGTGCTCTGTTTTCTTGTTTAGTCGTTTAAGCTCAATCTTTCCTTTCAGTTATTGTCTTCCGTTTTAGTTCTTGACTCTTATTTGGACCTAGTTAAACCCAAGGCTCTTTTGATTTGCTTTAGATTAAGTTTTGTTTTACCTTCTTACTGTGTTATTGTATTTCATTAAAGATTTGATTCTTAAATGCTGCAATGACATACCATATGGTAGAGTGCATTTAAGGTCAAAGTTACGGTTCATATCGGAGAGAAGTTCTTCAGGCCTGGGATAAAAATACTAAACCGGGTTGTACATGACTTTAATGATCAATGTTTAACGTAGATACAAATTCTTCTATGTAATAATTAATCTATTATATTTTGAAAGAATATAAAAGTATATTCAGTCAAAACATTTTTACAATGGCTGTTACTTTAACTTCTAGCTTTTCTCTGTTCCATCACATTAACAAATGATCAAGCTGATAAAAAATCAACGGTATAGTTATCTATATTGTACTTTATTAATTTTTAAACCGAGAACGATAAACTATTTTATAAATCTAAATTGTTAATAATTACTATATCTATCAGAGAAAAATATTAGATGCTGGCTGAACTGATTAGACCAAACTAAATTGTGACCCATCGGCCTAACCAACTTTGATGTAACAATTGAAAAATCAACCTACCAAATCTTTAAACTCTCCTCACCAGCTCTAGTCTTCTGCTTATATTTTTTAATACTTATCTGTGGATTAATAACAGAAGCAACGATTAGTCGATCATAAGTCTCTGGTTGATCGGATGAAATATGATGGGGCCAAAGTTCATTTTACTCATTTTTTATTTTTCGCCAACAATGATGGGCCAATGTTCAGAAAACTTAAGTTTCTTCGTTATATATATATATATTTAAATGTGCAATGTAATCATTCTTTTTCAAAATTATGTATCTTACTTTTGTTTTGTTTAGCTGTCTCTTTAAAGCAATGTTGGGTGCACTAGAGCCAAAAGGCCCCAATTCAACTCATACTCGATTTATACCTTCCTCCAATTTCTCCATATTGAACTAACTTATATATATTAATGAATTAAATATCAATATAAATTTTATTAAGGAAAAAAATCCATACAATTCCGTGATCATTACAACATCAACCTTTTAATATATAATATTATAAATAACTTGGGGAACATAATGTGTATTTACAGACCAATTATTATAGACCATCAAAACATTACAGACCAATTATTAGCCATATCAATTTTATAATCAATTTTCAATAAATTTTTATTGGCAAACAACTGAAGTAAAATAATTTATATAAAAGGAATTCGGATGTTATTTGAATGATAAATAATATGAGAAGTTGTCCTAACTATTTTTAATATATTAAGGTTTGCTTAGGTAATTTTCTCAAATTAAAACATTTATGTTTGTCGGAATAATGTGACACAATAGTGGTCACTTCTAAAATTTATGACACATGTTTGAGGTTCGAACCCAATATTCCACAAAATTAAAGAGATATTAAAAACCATTAGACTAAGTTGACAAAAAACGTTTATATTTTAAATTATTCTTAGTCGATATGGGAACAATTCTTAAATAAAAAATTGGAATAAATATCGGACTAACACTGGTTAATTGATTCAAAAAGATTATTTACAGAATATGAAAAAATTTGGAATAACAATCAAGTAAATAACTAGATAATTATTTGTTCAAGCGATTTTGCATTTATAAAAAAATAGATATCGACATTCCAGATTGATGATAGAAATTGTGATTATGATTTTTCTAATGTGTTTGGAATTTGGTTTCTGGCAAACTGATTAGGAACTAGAAACGTCTCGAACGTCTTAATAGTTCCATCTGAAATCGTAATAGAATTGTTATCAAAGTTTGATATGTATCCATGTATACCCCAATGTCAGATAATATTTTGAAATATCACTATATCTAAATTATAAAATCAAATAGTTTGTATATATTGCAAATAATTTTTCATCTATTTGTATATAACGATATCCATTGTTTATAAATTTACATAGATCAACAAAAGAGTAAGTCGATCTTATTTACATCGTGTGACCATTAGATATTTCATTTGGCAAACACTAGATCACAAAACAGCATATTAACATACCTAAAGTTTAAATATGCTATAAACTCTCCAACCCATAAATTTGCTCCATATTTCCATAAACACAACGTAATTCCCCATGCAATTAAACAAATTGTTTTTTACATCACGCAATTAAAAATTCCCATTATACGACATGTCGGTGATTCACATATCGCTCGATGTTTTTAACAAAAAGAATAGGAAATACAGACCATAAATGAATCCACAAATTAGGAAATTCATTAATATTTTTGTACAATCATAAATCATAAAGTACTGTCCACTATAAATAGAAGGATCCGTCTATTGTGGATGATGCTTGATTAAAAAAGTGTATTTAAAGAGAACGACAAAATTTTGAGTAACAATGACAAATATTTTTTCTTGTTCAAGTGAACAAGTGTGATTTTGAACATTTTGAATGATTTTTATATTTAACTGTTAATTTTCTATTATATAGTAGCATTATCATATAAAAAAATTTAGATTATCAATTAAAAATTTCTTTGGTAATAATATAAATATAATGGTAATGGAAAATGGGGATCTAAGATGAAATAAAAAAAAATAGGGAGAAAAAGGAAATCGAGAACCCGCTGAGTAAGCCAGAGGGGATAAGCCAAGAAACTGTCGGAGGACTCTGACAGAGTGCATGAGACTAACAAAAAGGGTAAATAAGTAATTGCAAAAGGTCCAGTTGTTACATGATTTGTTGATTCTTGTCTTCTTCGCCACTGTTCTCCGCTAGTGTTAAAACCTCTCCTCTCCTTCCAAAAATACGATCAGACCAAACGTCTCAAACCCGCATAAGATTAATTTCTTACTAGAGAGAGAGAGAGAGATGAGAGAACCGTCGATGGAGAGAGAGAATGGTGCTTTAACGGCGGCGGCGGCGGCGACTACAGCACCGACGACGGAGATTGTTTCTCCTCCTCCTCCGATGAATTCACCGCGTCAAGCGTTGGTTGAAAGATTAAAGGATTATGGACAAGAAGATGTTTTCGCTCTCTGGGACGAGCTCTCACCGGACGAACGAGATTTCCTTGTTAGAGATATCGAGGTGATTATCGATTTCAGCATTTCCAGATTTTGCGAACAAAAATTGTATCTCTTTAAATCGGATTCGGATCTTCTCCGATAGTATTTTAATTTGGCTATATATCTTTTTTTGTTTACCAGAATTTGGATCTTCCAAGAATAGATCGGGTCATCAGATGCTCACTTCACTCTCAAGGTATCATTACTTCTCAATTCAAACTACATGCATTGTCTTTCTGGATTTGATATTTTCATAAATCTATGTTGCTTCTTTTTGGGGTTATTATTAGGTTTGCCTGTGGCGGCGATAGAGCCAGTGCCGGAGAATTGGGTATCAACAGTTGATGGACGAACAATGGAAGATAGAGAGAAATGGTGGAAAATGGGATTAAAGACTATCTATGAAGGAAAATTAGGAGTGGTGCTTTTATCTGGTGGACAGGTATTTTCTTAATAATAATGTTAAATTTGTCTTAATACATCATTTATGCTATTTAATTTGTTTCATAATCAAAGTAGCTACTTAAGATTAATGAGATTGCCTAAATGATTCTCTTGTTGATGGGTTTTTTTTTATTATGCTAAAATTTTTGGATTTAGTAGATGATACGGCTTTAGTGCGATCTTTACATTTAAATAATTGCTATGATCTGAAACGGAGAAAGTGTTATTTAAGATAGTTAGGGGCGTATTATAGTGGCAATCATATGATTAGTTATAATTAGCAACAAACCACTGTCGGTGGGTTTTAATTTTATTTATCTAAGTTAAGTAATGGCGATTTCTAGGAGGAACCTTCTGGTTAATTATAAGAAATAAAAGGGATCATGAATGATCACGTGATCTGAAAAGATGCTTTTTTTATAGGATTCCGTAACTTTAATATTATACCTTTTTCATACGATTAAGTTGCTCTGTTCCGTGTGGAGTAAGGAAGGTTGAAAATTTCTGATTTGCTTGGAAATTACTTCATCTCATAAGTTGAGAATACCTTTCCTCTTTATACTCTTTCTCTCGTACTGTACAAAGAAAAATGAATGAGGTTGATCTGATCATAGGAATTAACCACCACCCAATTGAATGATGTTGAGAGGAATAGATTCGGGTTAACTGTTGTTTATTCCGCCCACATTGTGGTGTTTTGTTTAGTACATTCGTCAAGTGATCTGCTAATGAAACTGATTCGAATATGAAACTAATGACAGGGAACAAGGCTTGGAAGTTCAGATCCGAAAGGGTGTTTCAGTGAGTATACTTCTCATTTTAGTTCTGCTTTTCCTCTGCCCAGTCTTCTTTACAGTAACAATTTATTCCTTAGAATGCACTTGTTAGTTGTCATAGCATCAGCTCGTCTTTTGGTTCTGCAAGTTTTACGAATCTTTTTTTTTTTTTTTTTTGCGTTGCTTGAACCCATGACGGTTACATAATATAGTAGTTATTGACTTATTTCCATCTCAGATATCGGTCTTCCATCAGGAAAGTCTCTCTTCCAGATTCAAGCAGAGAGAATCTTGTGTGTCCAAAGACTTGCTGCTCAAGTAGTGAGTGAAGGTGAGACTCATGGCTTCTTCTACATTCCAAAATGTATGTACCACCATATTTAATAATTTGACACTCTTTTTGAAATAATGTTTTATCTTCAGGTCCAACTCGACCAGTTACAATACACTGGTATATTATGACTAGTCCATTTACTGATGAGGCGACACGAAAATATTTCTCGAGTCACAAGTACTTTGGGCTTGAACCAGATCAAGTAAGATGCTTCTTAGTTGTTTGATATGTTTCTTCATACTGTTCCCTTTGTGTCTGACCAAATCTTGATCATTTTACTACAGATCAGTTTTTTCCAACAAGGTACTTTGCCTTGCATTTCAAAGGATGGAAAGTTTATCATGGAGACGCCTTTCAGTGTATGTACATAATAATTTGTTCAGTCTTTACTTTTATCTTGTATTTTAGTCTTTATGAGTTTATTTACATTACCAGCTAGCTAAAGCTCCAGATGGTAACGGGGGAGTATATGCAGGTACATTTACTAAATTTGATTTTGCTCTTTAGGATCGTACATTTATTCTTTGTTGCTGATTCTGATCTGAGATTTTACAGCTCTAAAGTCTTCAAGGTTATTAGAAGATATGGCTTCCAGGGGGATTAAATACGTAGATTGCTATGGCGTCGACAATGTCCTGGTTAGTTTTCTTGTACAATCATGAGTCCTTATATTTGCTTAACTCTGTCTCTCAGATATATAATGGAATCTTGTAAAGCAGGTACGAGTAGCTGATCCTACTTTTCTGGGATACTTTATCGACAAAGGTGCTGCTTCAGCTGCAAAAGTTGTGCGGAAGGTTATACATTCTTTCTGACTGGTTCAGGAAGATTTTAAGAATAAAAACTTTGATCTTCTTGATGATTTAATGTTTTTTTGTATGATAAAAACAGGCATATCCTCAAGAACAGGTTGGAGTATTTGTCAGAAGAGGAAAAGGTGGACCATTGACTGTGGTTGAGTACAGTGAGCTAGATCAGTCAATGGCTTCTGCTATTAATCAACGAACAGGACGTCTTCAATATTGCTGGAGTAACGTAAAAACCCTATCTCCATCTCTCTTCTTATGAATTTCACAACTCATCCTAAAATTGCAGAAGGCTTATGAGAAATGTTTTGATTCATATCTTTGTCATTAGGTATGCTTACACATGTTCACTTTAGATTTTCTTAACCAAGTCGCGACCGGCCTAGAAAAAGACAGCGTGTAAGTTCCACAAATACAATCTAAATCCAGCAATCAAAATGTTATATTATGAGCGTCTTAAATGTATGTGTTTTTTTTTTGGTAGCTACCATTTGGCAGAGAAGAAGATAGCATCTATGAATGGATACACAATGGGTTTGAAATTGGAACAGTTCATTTTCGATTCCTTTCCGTATGCTCCTTCAACGGCACTCTTTGAGGTAACTATATCATTCATTTTACACAAAACACAAACGAGAAAAACAAATATTAAAAATTGGATTGAGCAATGTGTAGGTGTTAAGAGAAGAAGAGTTTGCACCAGTGAAGAATGCAAATGGGTCGAATTTTGATACACCGGAAAGTGCAAGGCTTTCGGTTTTAAGGCTACACACACGTTGGGTCATAGCAGCTGGTGGATTTCTAACACATTCTGTGCCTTTATATGCAACTGGTAAAATTTCAAAAATATTTTCTCATTATTTTTTTTAAAAAAAACTTTTGTTCCTTGTGAATATTTTTTATTTTAAAAAATAAATCTAATATCCTGCAAATATAAAAAAAATAATTAGGTGTTGAGGTTTCACCGTTGTGCTCGTACGCGGGAGAAAATCTTGAAGCTATTTGTCGTGGAAGAACGTTTCATGCACCTTGTGAAATCTCCCTCTAATGATTTTTTTTTTTTTTTTTTTTGGTTGGCATCAAAATGTCTTCTTCTTTTTCACCTGCTTTATTTTCTTTGCTTTTTTTGGTTTTCTGTTTTGTTTTTATTTCCCGGCTGGTTTATATATAAACTTAAATCTTCCCATGTGTGAGAGAGAGAGAGGTCGTGTCGTTTTGTATCCATTGTAACATATCTAATAAAAAATTTTGTTGGTTTTCTTAAAACTTTTGGTTATAGGCTACAGAGTTGGTTCCATGTATGTTTTATATAAATCAATATCTCACTTATTAGAGTCTCCAACCAATACGGTTCGGCTAAATCCAACCTAATTTGATTCTAGATGATTTAAGGATAGGCAGTTCACTACATAGGACCGGACCTGCTTCGGTTGAACTGATTTGCAGAAACAATCGTATATTTTAGCTTCAAAGGAGGGTCTCAAAGCATTATAAATATTTTTTAAAAAAACAACTCTGCGATAACAAAATACATGATTATAAAACTAGATCCATTAACGTCATTAATGTGAATAAAACTAAAATAACCAACAAAATATTTTAACAGCAAAAAAATTATGCAATGGTTTAGGGAGCTGGTAATTAGATACAATATATGTATGTTATTAAGGAGATTCCACGAAATTGGCATAAATGAAAAATTTCAAAAACAACTCTTGCTAAGATCAATCATCAACAAATAATCACTTACACAGCCTCAGATTACATATGAGAAGCCGTGTCTTGTAGTATCCGTCGATTTTCATATGAAGTTCCCTGGAGACATGCCAGACTTACCTCTGCTTATATATATTTCCAGAAAGAGGATGAGGATACAGTTCCTCCGCCTGTGATATGTAACCCTTGGACGGGGAAGTGCGTGATCTTATCATCTTACCTAAAGGAAGAATGAAGAGAAATTGGACAAGCTATTCAGGATTTGATCTGATTGAGAAACAATTCAAATGTACTATCCATTTTCCCTCCATTATATGATGAGAAAGAGCCGCCTCAAATTTTGACAATAGGAACTGAAAACGATTCGTGGAGGAAGATCCATTGTCCCTTAAACCATAAACAAGTTACTGAAGTTGGCTGCGATGCTAACGTCTTGAGCTTAGGATAAGCTACTGAAGTTGGCTGCAATGTTAAGATGAAGCATAACTACCTAATACTTCATGATTCAAACTAAAGACTTTTGATAAATGTCATAAGGTCTACAAACAAAATTTACAAAATCAGTCTATCTATCGGAAAACCAATATGCTTACATACAATACTTGATGATGAATCATAGAAATGACACGTAAGGTTAGGATATGTAAGCTTTAAAACCATAATCGTGATTTCTAAACAAAAGATGGTGTGTAAACTGCCAGAAAATACAAAAGAAAGAAGGTTGTACAAATTTTGTTTAGTTGAAAACAAACAAGACAATCATTTCCAAGTGCCGCCATGTTTTGAGCCTATAGACCACTAGAATTGCTACATGGTGACTTTTCTGGACAGATAAAACTTTTACTCTCGCTCATCAAAATACATATTTGTTATAATATGATTTCTCAAGATATATGTGAACAATCTTGATGAAGGAGAAGAATGAAGCGTTTGAAAGATTTCAGTTCTTCAAGAGTCTAGTAGAAAAAGAAAACGGGAAGTAAATCATGACTCTAAAGACTGACCAAGGAGAAGAGTTATGTCAAGAGAGTTCAAAGATTTTTGTAATGCAAGTAACATTGAAAGACACCTCACAGCAAATACACCGCAACAGAACAGTGTAATGGAAAGAAGAAATCACACGTTTATGGAGATGAAAATTAAAGAGTATACTTAAGGCTATGAAAGTACCAAAATATATGTGGGGAGAAGGAGTTCGGCATTCTACATAGTTAATCAATCGAATGCTGACAAGAAAACTTAAGAACATGACTCCATATGAATACTTGCGAGGGATAAAACCGAGCATAGAGAATCTAAGGATATTTGGTTGTATAGCGCACTCCAAAATTGATGCTCATAACCTCAAAAAGTTAGACGATAGATCGCAAACCTTAGATGGAGAATTAAGAGAAGCTGAAACTGGAGTGAAACAAACCACATACCAAGTGGGGATCCAGGTATGTTTCACATGAGATGGGGAGAAGTCGTTGATGCATGTGAAGGACTCATGGTCAATTCAAATAACTCAAGTGGATATTCAAAATCAAGAAGAATGCAGACAATATTATCAATAAGTATAAGACATGATTTGTAGCAAAGAGATATGTACAAAAATCTGACATTGATTTTGAATAAATCTTTGCACCTGCAGCTTGCCTTGAAACAATTCGACTGTTGATTTTGTTGGCAGCTTATCACGGATGAAAGATTCATCACTTGGATGTAAAAACAACATTCTTATTTGGAGAATTAAGAGAAGATTTATGTGTTCCAACAGAAGGCTTTGAAAAGGAGAGAGAAGAACAAAAGTTCTGTAAGCTTTCAAAAGCCTTATATGGACTGAGATAAGCTCAACGAGCTTGGAACACAAAACTATATCAAATCTTGAAAGGAATGATATTTAAAAAATGCCCAGAGGAGATGTATGTGTACAGAAAAGAAGAAGGAATAACTATTCTTATTGCTGCTGTGTACGTAGATAACTTGTTCGTGACAAGAAACACACTCAAAGTCATAAACAAATTCAAGAACGGAATGTCAACAAAATATGAAATGTTTGATCTTGGCAAGCTCACATACTATCTCGACATAGAAGTCTGACAAACTGAAGAAAGAATGGAGGTAAAGTAAGAAGGCTATGCTCGAAAATTCTTAGAGAAGTTGGTTTAGAAACCTGTAATTCCACTCAAGTACCAATGGAGTTCGGATTAAAGGTTTCAAAATCTCAAGAAGAAGCAGAGATTGAACCCACTTGGTATAGAAGAAATGTTGGTTGTTTACGCTACCTACTGTATACTCGACCAGATTTAGTATTTGTCGTTGGAGTTGCAAGTAGATATATGCAGAGTCCTTGCGACAGTAGCTATAATATCGATCAAGACAACTGAAGAAGCACCATGGGTCATATTTTCTACTTTGAAAATTCTTTGATTACTTGGTGCTCGCAAAAATAGGATAATATCGTTTTTTTAACGTGTGAAGCAGTGTTGATGATATTAAAAGAAGCAGCTAAACAAACTATTTGGCTGCAAGATCAGTTAAGCCAGATCACGGGGTGGAAAGCTGAAAAGGTGGTCATCAAGATCGTTAACAAGTCGACAATAGCTCTCACCAAAAATCTCGTGTTTCATGGTACAAGTAAACACATTCACAAGCGATGTAATTATATACGAGAATGTTTTATTAAGGAGCTCATCGATGTGGAGCATGTGCGAGAAACTGAACAAAAAGCTGACATCCTAACCAAAGCATTGTCGCTGGTTAAGTTCAGTGAAATGAGAAGTTTGATAGGAGTTCAAGATTTGTCTAAAGAGAAGATAAAACTTGAGAGAGAGATTGTTGGATAAGTTTCATATGAAAACTAAAAGCCTAATACATGTATAGATAGGAAAGGCAAAGTGTAACAGGAGTTGGAGATATCTAATTCTAATAGAAACATGAATAAGTTGATTTATATATGTATAAATAAGCTTTTTATGAATTGTATTATTCAAGCAAAAAAAAAAAAAAAAAGTTCAGTTTTTGAGAGAATTTTCTAAACTAATAAAATTGATTTTCCAGCTTATATAAACACATTAAATTGATTTTAAACACTTTACATTATGTTTCAGTTATTGGCTAATAATACTTTCTTTCAGGTTTTCTCTGTGCTCTAATTGTATAGTACGTTACTTGAAAGCAAAATAATTTTGGATCCCACATTATGGGTTTTAGTAAAACTCATTTGGCTATTTTGCTTTACTTTCACCAACGTCAAGAATACGAAATTAATTTCTCTTTTTTTTTGTACCTCCGCCTTCGACTTCCCCAGCAATTCATCGGCTGTCGAAACCCTCTTGTTCGGTCTCCATTGGAAAAATAAGTCATCCAATCATCAAGAACTTGTCTTAAATCGTTGATCTTATTATCACGTTCAATGCAACAGTTCCCATGCATTACGCAAACTTCGGTAATGTCCCAATTTGGTTGGCAGAAGTTTCCGACGTGTGTAGTGTCGAGAAACCTCATTTTGAGCCCGATTTTGTTGAGGTATTGATTGCCTTTGATTTTGTTGATTACGTCCTGCTCGTTTTTGCCAGGGTATCTTAGTCTGGACTCATACCAATAGTTGTAGAACTCGATTGTTCTGTGATTCGCAATGACGAATTTGAATCCTCCATTGGCATAATTGCGGGTGTCGCTGAAATTTCCGTTGAAGCGATCGCAAGCGATCTGAAAATCTACATCCGGAAGTAATCGAGGAAATGGATCTCGAAGCCACACTGTATCCATGTCCTAACACAATTTTAAATCGAAAAGACATTATATTTTTTTTTAAAAAAAAAAAAAATTGATAGAGGTGGTATTAAAAACCAATCAAACGAAACCAAACCAAATTTCTTAAATTGAAACCAAACCAATATTTGTTTATAACTCGACTGGTTTCATTAATATTGAACTTAAATCATTCAAAAAAATAAACATAAATTGAACCAACAAATCTAATTTCATGAAAAAAATTATAATTAAAAATAGGTTGAATCATATTAAAATTATATTAATTAGAGGTGGCAAAAGAACAAGCTGATATTGTATGTTCACCGAAACAGAAGCATTTCATGGTAAAAGATTTCTTGTTGCAAGGAACTTCCTTGAAGAAAGTATTACATTACAACAAAGAAACATAACCAATCCCGTTTCATTATAACCCTATAGATTTTTTTTTTTTTTTTTTTACTTTTAAATCTAAATAACCGAAATCTACCCCCAAAAAATGCATTCGATGAGCTTAGGGAGGTACCGTGAAGAGGAAGTTATATCCGAGCTTAAGCAAAGAACCCAAAAACTCGGTTCGGCGCCACATCATCTCGAGATAATCCCCCACCATGAACAGCCTCTCGCCGGAGAAATCAATTCCGGTAGTCCTCAACAAGAAGCAACGGTGAGGAAAGACCTCCACGCACCGTGAGTAAGCTTTCTCGTCCAAACACACCACGACGACGTGACGGAGCAGCTTCTCTGTGCCTTCGCCGACTCGAAAGCCCTCGAGAAACACATCAAATGTTGAGTTTCGCTCCGCATAAGCCTGGTTCATCATTGTCACGATCACGGTCTTCTCTGCCGTCGATGCTTCTCTTAGGATTCTTGCCAAATTTCCCTTATCTTCTGCCTCAAACTACCCCCAATAATATATATATATATATATATATATATATATATATATATATATATATAACTGTTACTATCTGACGACCGATTGAAAATGCTAAGTATGATTCAAATTCAATTAAAAGTTCTAAATTTGTATTATGTAGGCTACTTACTCTTAGGATAAGTTAATTAATACATAAACATGGTTTGGATAATATGACAATTAATTAGAAGATTGAAATTAGGTTACTAACGTTATCAGTGTTGTTAGAATTTCGTTTGGCTGCGATCAGCGGCGGCACAAACGCAGAAAAGCTGGAAATTTTCGGGAGCGGTAGAGGCTGTGGCTGAACAAGTGAAGCAGAATGGTAGACAACTAGAGACAGAAAAAATGTCAAAACAAATAGAGAAACAATCCACCTAAGCTCTCTCCACTTCGCTTGAAGCTGCAGCGACATTTGTTTCATCGGCTGCAACCTAGAGTCGCAGCCGCCGCTGTTGACGGCGGGACTAAATCTGGCCGCGATTTTCTTCGTGGTGATCATATTTCAATATATAGTCTTATAAGTTAAATCTCTCTCTCTCTCTCTCTCTCTCTCTCTTATATTGTTTATATGTATGTATTTCCGGACTCATGCATGCATATTGTTTTATAACATGATTGGTATTGTCGTGTCAAATGTCACAATGTATATTAAATCCTACCCTGTTTGTTTACGTTTGTGTCTGTATATGCATTAAATATTTTTAAAAATATTATTATTATAGTGAAAAATGCGTATCTATATGTTCTCAGATTATTATAGTAATTTATGTGGCCAAGTAGGTGAGCATATGTTCTCGTAGACGCAATTCAAATAGCTGGTAAGATAAGTACCTTTTGTGACTTTAATGTGGCGTATAAAAATTAATCAATGCCAATAATGCAATCAAATTTCGATTAATTATTTTTTCTATAAACGATTTCACTTACAAATATACAAGAGTAAAGAGTCAATTTAGTGTTAAATAATTTTTTTTATGACAACAATAAATCCATACAAACTAAATCAAAGATTTACATAGGGCTGAACTGATATGAAAAGTTGGTGATGACTTCATCCATACACTATGTGCTAGGTTGTCCGTCCATGTCCGCTCGTAAAATGTGTACGATTTTGAGATTGCAGAACCTGGCTTTACTCCTGTTAAATTCCTCCGAATATGTTGAATATGCTGGTCATTCTTCTGTATCAGAGACCAGTCGGAGCACATCAGAGAAATCGGTTGCAAAAACAAAGTCAAATCGATGTTTTTCGGCCATACACATTTCATTGTCCAAATAAGTGTTTCTAACTCTGAATATAGTAGAGATAGAATGCATCAAATATTCCAGACTCCAAAACAAAGTCCATCCCTCCTATTCATAGAGCATATCCAACACTGTCATATGTATTTGTCTAATTCATTCCATGAGCCGTCTACCTGATACCATCAGATATCTTGTAGGGGCAGAGAAATTCGGTGAATTGTGGTTTGTGGGTGTTTGATTTCCTCATTTATATGGGTGTTTTCCCAACATTTTTTTCGTTTTTATTAGACGCAGAATCTCCTATGGTGTTCTTTTAATATTTTTGAAAATTTTATCGTTTCTGCTTTTCCACAAATACCAAATTATAAATGGCAAGTGTCCATTTGAACCGTCTTTTGGAAAGCTCTTAAATAAGTAATTGAAGTTTGAAAAAGATGAAGTTATTGGGAAAATATTTTGATGTGAAGGAATGCTTGATAATGTCCATGTTTGAATAGCTAGTGAACATTCAAAAAATACATGATTTATTGTTTATTCTTCTGTTCCACATTTAACAGATTGTGTGTCACATATAATACCATGTGATCTCAAATTTTTATGCTAGAGAGACACCCTGAAATCGACTGCCAAAAAAAGTGTTGTATTTTTGGTGGACACCGAATTTTCAATACATACACCTGAAGATTTTTGGTGGTTGGTCCGTAAGAATAGTATTTGCGCATTTATCTGGGTAAAGTTCTCAATCTCATAACCCGATTTAAATGTGTATTTCCAATTTTAGTGTAATGTAATCCATTAGTGTTTGGTGCTTCGTATTGACTAACAACCATTGATTGAATGATTTTGACATCCTCATGTATGATTACTGTATCCAACAAAGGCATATTCCATGTCTTTGTCTGACTATGCATTAAATATT
This sequence comes from Streptanthus diversifolius, assembly GCA_039880935.1. Lineage (NCBI taxonomy): Eukaryota > Viridiplantae > Streptophyta > Magnoliopsida > Brassicales > Brassicaceae > Streptanthus > Streptanthus diversifolius. Next base: position 22,179,820 of record JAXGFM010000014.1, on the reverse strand, counting down.
TTACCTTAAAACAATGAGGATAAACATAGTGTTTGCAAGTTGTTGTTCTTGGGTGGGGAGTTGTGATCGAAAGATCATTTCATATAGAGATATGTGATCATATTCCAACTACTTTGATTAGTCTTTTTTAACCAAAAATCTAGCTGAACTAATACTTCTCTATCTAAGATGGAGAATACATTCGTATTGGATCCGTGTTCCGATAATATCTACTCGTAAAAATATTCGAGAAAAGTTTATCCAGCGAATTTAATAACGTCCAAAATTGTTTTGCCAACAGAGTTGTGCTGAAATCCATAATATTTCTAAATCCTAAATTTCCGTAGAATTTTTGTTAGGCCATCTAGTTCATACCCTGATTATTCATATTCGTACTCCATTAAAATTGGGTTATCCCACTAGTGAGTTTTTGTGTTACTGTTTATGGTAGTGTATAACAAAAAAATTACAAAATTTAGTTGTATCTGTTTGATGGTAAGTATTGGACCACCTTGGGAAACTTGTTTTTTTAATAGGCCTTTAGTAATTGAGGGATGCATGTAGTAATTTCATACCATTTTGGGTCCGAATCCGAGGAATTCGTTCCAATACACGACGTGGAATCAGCATCACGTAACGTGTGGAGTTTGGGGGATATGATGTACAATTTTCAATGTTGTCATCGTGCTATTATGAGGTTTTTGGGTTGGTCACACAACGAGCCATTGCCAACTTAATCTAGAGGATCATGGCGGTTTTCGGAATGGAAACGATGAGGATGGCGATTGAGCAGAAGATCAAAGAGTGGATGGTTTTGATGAAGTGATTCCTGAAATTGATGTGTAACATGTGGTAGCACAGAATAGGACATATTCTGCTTGAAGATCTTATACAATCTTCCAAATCTGGCTCATTAGGAGATACAAAAGAATGATGCAATCAGATAAGATACAGAGGAAGTTTGCACAATACACAAGATAAGATACAGAGGAAGTTTGCACAATACACAATGTCAAACGTAAACGGAAAGTTTTCCTTCTTTTTGCGTTTGGCGTTTACATAAGAAGTTTGTATTTCAGAAAAAATACACATTACCTAAAACGCAAAAATAAACAAACTACGACATCGGGGCTATTTTGCCTTGTTATTACTAGTCTGAATGTAAGAGGATAGGTCTTTACTTTTCTTTTTTCTTCACTTGACTATTTTGCCTTGCTTTTTTCACCAACAACGATCAACCCCTCCTTTTGTGCTTTATCTGAAACATCCGCCTGAAACTATTCCGGCAATTCATCGGCTATCGAAACCCTCTTGTCCGGTCGCCATGGTCCAATCCTCAAGCACTTGTCTTAAAACTCCCATGCATTACGCAGACTTTGGTAAATATCCCAGTTTAGTTGGCAGAAATATTCAACGTCGTCGTTGTATCGATAAACCTCATTTTAAGCCCCATTGTGTTAACGTATTGATCGATTATTCTAAGGTTTGCCATGACCATTTTCAATCCGCCATTGGCTGAATTGTGCATGTTGCTGAAATTCCCGTTGAAGAAGAAATCGTAAGCGATCTGAAAATCTATATCATCAGCTAATCGAGGAAACGGATTTCGAAGCCAAACTGTATCCATGTCCTGTTTTTTAACAAACGTTTACAAGAAAAACCATATATCAAACTCGGTTTCAAAATTTTTTTTGTTTCTTCAAGATAAATCTGTACAGGCGACTGAACCAAACAAGAATTCTTATATTAAAACCAAACAAAATTTTGCTTACAGCTAGATTGTTTAATACTGAAGGATCCAAATAAAAACCGAATTAATATAAAAACCTATTGTTCTTTTAGAATTTTTAATATTTATTTCAAATAGGTTTAATCGTTTAATTAAAAATATATATTTTGTTGGTCGAGATGCGCTCCGTCCAACAAAATATCACGACCAACAAGATATATAATATGCTTCCGTCAAGATTCTCGCCAAATTTCTCCTATCTTCTTCCTCAATCTATCAACCAAACAAAACTAATAGTAATTGATATGATTTGTATATACCTATCACAGTTTTTATCTATATTTCGGTTGATGCTAAAGTATTATTCACATTTAATAGTAAATTTCTAAATATACTGTAGACTTAAAGATATAAAGAAATAAATATTAGATATATTGCTTTATGTATTTTTCGTGCATACATATATAAGGGCCCCATATATAATAGACGTAATCTTGATGTATAAACATGATTCCTATATATAATATTATTTTTTCATGTAGATGAATAAATACTAAGGTATCAGTGTAGTTTATTTCGTGTTTGGCTGCTATCAGCGGGTGCACAAATGCAGAAAAGCTAGGTTTTAGCACAAAAATTAGGAAAATATTAATTTTTTTTATTTGTTTTCTAAATAAAAACATCATTAATTATATATATAAATTAAGTTTATCTAATAATAAAATAAAATATAGAATACAAATAGTCATAAAACATTAAAAATTAACAAATTTTACATTGAAAATTGAAAACAAAACTTATAAAAAAATTTAAAAAAATTCCCTAAAACAACAATTAAAGGAAAAGGAATGAGTATTATCTATTGTCTTTCTTTTTTATAAAGTTATAATCGATTAAACTAAATGTCTCCAAACACGAAAACGGTTGCTCAAGAAGCAAGTATGTTTTAGATATATAACCAAACGTTCAATACCTTGTGTTTTTAAAAGAAATTATTGTTTGAACAACACAAATATAATATATATAAATTTGAAGTAACTTAATTAAAAGGCAAAGTATGTTGGAAAAGAGGTTGTAGGTTCCTCTGTCATAAAACAGAGTAACAGAGAGTTTAAGTGATTTGAGGAAGAAGAGAGTAGAGAGGAGATTAAGGAAGAATAAGTCTGCACGTAGAAGAGAGACGTGCTGGTTTTTAGGAGTAGTTACCGAACTCGTAAGACTTATTCTTCCTTAATCTCCTAAAGACCAGCACGACCAGACGTGGAAGACGTGCTGGTCTTCAGTCATTAGTTGTTTCCATCTTTATAGGTGGTTGTTAAGCTTTGTAACGTTTGTTTTTTAAATAAGCTTCTCTATATAAAGAAGTTCATCGTGTATGTTTTAATTATCAATCATAAAACGTTCGATTATTTGGTCTGAGTTATCAATTTTCACAAAGTAACGCTCCATATCAAAAACTTAGTGCATCATCTTCGTTCCATTATCATCAGCTACCTAAAACAAAATTTCCGTCAACTCTTATAAACAATTAAGTTAATAAGAATACATCACAGGACTTAAAAAAGTAGGTAAAGCCATTAATTATTGCTATATATTCTTAACTAAAGTAAAACCTTCTATGGATTAAGACTCGACTCTGATTTTGAGATAGGTCCAATTTTGAGCTGACAAGAACGAGTACTTGATTATTTGGTCCGGTTTGTTTTAGGTTTACCAGATTTCACGGTGATTTCGAAAATAAGTCTCATCTATATTAATAATTCCGGATCACAATGGAAAACAATCTTATTTGTACATGTGATTTACATGATATGCCATTTGAAATTAAAATATTTTAACAATTTTATTAAAGTTATTATAGTCAAACCAAAATTTACATAATTAAATAGAAAAAAACTAAAGAATATTGTAGTTTTTGTCACAAGAACAAAATGTTACAAATATAGCACATTAAAAGATATGAAATCCAAAGCTATTTAATTAGTTAATATATTTATTAAATATATTAAAAATAAAAAATTACTAAAAGAATAAAAAAATTTAATTACAATTTTCAAAAGTTCCAAACTCATAAATATGTAGGACTAAGTAAATTTGGGTTGTATGTATAAGAAGACATTTTTAATATGTATGATAAATTTCTAAATTTGAAATGGTACATATATATATATATAAATATATATGTATAATATATGTATAAAAAGGTTTTATTGAATGTGTAATTAGAAAAGATTTCGTGAATGTATATGACATTATTCAAAAATATAGAAAAATCTTCCTGAGTACTCATATTACTCAAATTTAGGATGTCGCTATACATATTCAGGAAGAACTTAATATGTTTGAAAACAAAAAAAAAATGAAAAAAAAAATTCTAAATAATTTTAACATATAAACACATTTACTTGGAAAAATATCACTTGTAAGACTTCAATGTTCACCTGATGAACGACTTCTCATTAACGGTTTCCAAAATTATAAGTTAAAAATAGTTTTTTCAATTTTTAAATTTTTTTTAAAATTTTATAATTTAAAACAATTTAATCATTTTATCATTATAATTTTATTTTGAAAAAAATAATAGTCATAACTTTAAATTTTTATTCTGGATATTCAAATTTTTTGGATCCCAATTTGAATAGCAAATATTAGAAATTTAAACTCTAAAAATTTAAGATATATGATATGTGGTCATCCTTACAATAGCATCAAATCATTTTCATAGCTAATAACTAACCAAGATCCATTGACACTCAACTGTATTTATTCATTAGCTATTACAACTACAAGAAAATATGTTTTTCGATGGCTAAATCCTACATAAAATTACTGAAAATAGTTATTTTAGACGGGTTTTTGCTGTTGGATGTTGGTGTTGGAAACAGATTTCCGTCAAAATTTTTATAGCAAACGATATTTTGACGGAGCAATTTTCCGACGAAATAATTTCCTGACGGAATAATTTTTCGATGGAAAACCACCATCATAAATTCTTCGGAAAATCATTTTTTATTAAAAAAATAAAAATAAAAACAGAATAAAAAATAAAATTTGTTAAATAAAAACAAAATAAAACTATAAAATAAAATTTAATTTAATAAAAATAAAATTATTTATAATTAAAAAATAATTAAAATTATAAATTATTTAAATATAAAAAAAACTATTTATAATTAAATTATAAGTTATTTTATCTAAAAAGAATTATTAAAAATATAAAAATTAAAATTTAAAAATTTAAAAACATTCAAAAGAATATACATTTTTTGTAGTTTTAATAAAATTTATAAAATCAATATTGAGAGAGAGAGAAAAAGAAGGGAGAAGAATAGAGAAAATGGAGAAAAGGGAGAAGAAAAGAGGAGAAGAAGAGGAAGAGGAGGAAGGAAAAGGATAAGAAAGAGAAGAGAATAAGGAGAAGAGACAGAGAAAAAATGAGTTTAATGAGAATGAAAGAAAGAGAAGAAAAAAAATAAGAGGAAGAAAAAAAAAGAGAAATAGATTGTCAAAAAAAAAACAAGAGGGAAATTTTTTAGAAAATTTTCGATAGATTTATAGAAAAAAAAATTAAATATTTTTTTCCATCAGAAATCTTTCAGAAAATTCTGAGCGATATAAATCTATCAGAAATCCCTCAATCCCTCATAAATTTTTGAGGAGAAAAAAGATTTTGATTTTTTTAAAAATGAAATACCTCATAAATTTATGAGAAATTTTGCGACTGATAAAAAACCAATGGACATTCGAAATCCTATAAATTTTTTGACGGACTAAAATTCAGTTAAAAAAATTTGTTGGAATTCTTATAGTTTTCTTTTTAGTCACTCAAAGATGTATCATTTTCCCATAGCCATTGTTTAGAAGATGTTGATCGTGATCATTGCTTCCATTTGAACCTAGATGTTCGTCTATTCATCTCGTTTTTATCTCCAAATAAAAGAAACCGCCAGCTCTGCCATTGGGATAGTCCAAGCCGCCATTGGCGTTGGAACCAGAAGAGAAGATGGCTACCATGGCTACGTAGGTAAGAGCTTTTGACGACACCTGAAATTTTGCTGCATGTTATCATTTCTAGTAAATTTAGCTATTTAGATCCTATGAAACATACCATAATGGTAGGAAATGGATCGGGTCTTGCTAAGGTCTTTTGGGCAGAAGCAACTTGACAACAGTCTATCTCATTAACAGAGTTTAGTATAGTCTTGATTGGATTTTACAAAAACACAAAATCGAATGTGATTTTTAAGGTGTATAACCTGACTCCATTGGTTTCATCTTAAATGGTCATTCACCATAATTATTAACTTTAATTTGCTTCGACCAACATAAAATCAAATCATGTCTAACACTTTACATGGTACATAATTACACATAGAAAATCTGGCCAACATTCAAAAGGCTTTCCTGAGGAACATTGAAGATGGCACTATTTTCTCTACAAATCTTCCGAAGAAACGCATACACATAATCAATGGCTATTCTCTTGTAGAACCTCGCTTCCCTCCTGGCACGAATCACTGTGTTCCCCATTATGTGCACCACTCCTGCGTCTCTGCATCCATTTATGAACTCCAGCTCGTCTCCTCCTCCACTCATCTGGCTCGACCCAGTCACCGTGTTGCTCTTCCGTTTGGTTACCCCCACGGGTACTATAACTGACTCTATAGAATCAAATGTACCAAACGTCGACAAGTTCAGGCTATCGTTCCCGTTCCCAAATCCATCTTTGAGCTGTTGCTGTTGGCTTCCGCAGATGCTGTAATCGTCAGAGTCCGAGCAGCCTTCCATCATTGATTCAAGGCGGACGAAAAGGAAGAGGCTTTCAAAGAGCCGTTTCTCAAAGTCATCGTCTTTCTTGTGCAAGTCCCTGTATCCGTACCTCGCGACGCAGCGGAACATGTGGAAGTTTTTGGGTCCGATTCTTTTCACGAGGAACCGTTCTTCCTCGGGGACGGTGTAGACGGGAAGGTTCTTGACGCAGACAAAGACCACAACAGAGTGAATTGCCGGCAAGTTTGTGATGAAATGAGAGAAAATGTGAGGGACTCCACTAGCTAGCTCAGTGTAAACAAGGCCAACACCGGGAACACGGACAAGACCAAGGCTAGGACCGAGACCGAGAATCCAAGCCATGGAGACTTTACTATGCATTTCAAACTCGTACCTCTTGAGTGTTCCATAGTGCCAAACGTACATGACGATGAGAAACGCCGCTGCAATGACAAGCGGGACCCACCCGCCTTGGTTAACCTTAAAGAGCACCGCCGAGAAGTAAGTGCATTCCACCACAAGTGATAGAACGGTAAATAAGAGGACTAGAACCCAATGGCATCGCCAAACGAGTATCATGATCAGCATCATGAGAAGCGTTGTCACGAGCATGACAGTCACAACCGCTGTCCCATAAGCGTTTCCTATCTGGTTCTGGTTCTTGAATCCAGCTGTGACGGCTATGCAAAGAATCATGAGGATCCAGTTAATGTCCGGAACGTAAATCTGACCAAGAAACTTCCGGGATGTATGCACGACTTTAACTCTAGGGAAACATCCGTGAGCGAGAGCTTGCTTGATCAACGAGAAAGTCGCTGATATCGTGGCCTGGCTTGCAACTATTGCAGCAAAAGTTGCAATCACGAACATTGGCCAATATACACTTTCTGCAACAACAACAAAAACTTTCATCTGAATTTATTCTCCAGAGACATCCATGGATAGAATGAAATTGATCAAAGATATAACAAACTTGGAATGGATTGATAAAACGCGTCTTCCACATGATGCGGGTACTTCCTAAGATAGGCAGCTTGTCCGCTATATGCCAAAAGGAGGCAAGGAAAAACAATTACAGTAAATGCAATCTGCACTGCTGAGACCGGAAAATGCGATAGATCCGCAAAGAGAGCTTCAATCCCTGAAATTTCAAGAAACAATGAGTAACAAAAAGCGTAATGTAATATCAAGAAGAGGCTAAAGTTTCACCTGTGATACTAAGCATGATGCCTCCAAGCGAAGTCCAGCGATCTTGGCCTCCTCTTTTGAAATACCGATAGATATAAACAGGGGAGAAAGCTTTCAAAACGCTCGGGTCATGTTTCCATACATTGTACATACCGATACTTGCGATAAAGAGAAACCAGAGAAATACTACGGGCGCGAAAAGCCACCCGACCCTGTCTGTTCCGTAATGCTGTACACTAAACAAGCTCACTAATATCACAACCGCGACAACAACAACAACACCTGTAACAACAATCAAATCCTCAATCAATTTATCAAAACTCACAGTAGAAAAAGAGAGCTTTAACGTAGTCACTAATACCATTGTCTATATGAGGAAGGTTTACCCTGAGACCACCTGCAGCAGACAGAACTGCAACAGACAATGAAAATACTTTCTCAGTAGACTGTAAAAATGTACATATTTGGAAGGTGGTAAGTTGCATTACCAGAAATAGCAGGAGTAAGGATTCCATCGCCGATGACCATGCACGTACCGACAAGAACGAGAATAAGAAGCGAATTTTTCCTAGAGGGACCTTTCTCTAACCATCGCTTGGTTTGTGCTGCAAAAGAATGCTCATGAAATGTAGTACGGCTATAAGTTGTAAGCTCTTCATCAGTACGGTGTTGGTTCGGAATTGTGTTCACTTTTGCGTGTCTACAGAGCAAAGAATAGAGAGCAAACGTTCCACCTAATTCACCAAACAAGACATTTTTCAGGAAAAAGCATAAATGAGAATATAAGAACCTGTAAAAATGTATTAGTTACCTTGACCATTGTCATTGGCTTTGCATACAACGAAAACGTATTTGAGGAGAGGGATGAGTGTGAGGGAATAAATGATTAACGATAGAGCTCCAATGATATCTTCAGGGTCTTTGATCCCGTGAGGAAATGTATTGTAGAAAACATACAGAGGAGAGGTTCCTAAATCTCCATAAACAACACCAAGACTCTGAAACGAAAGCTGCAGAAGCAGAATCGCTGAAAATTTCTGCAATAAACCGAAACTACTTTATATCTCAAACAACTAAAAATTTGAGCTTTATGTTTTCTTTCTTCAGTCAAAGACCAATACAGGAAGCAACAATCTAAGAGCAACTGAACAGCCAGAATCAGTACAATTGAACACTTGAGGCAGCTAAAATAACCAAAATTGAAGCAAGATTTATCCAGAATTTTGAGTTGAACCTTCTCTCTATACATGTTCCTGAGTCGACCAGCTTCTTCATCCATAGGCTGATCAAGTTTCTGATCCAAATCCCACATACTTCCTCTCTCATCACTCTCTTCATCAATCTCACCACCACCTGATGCTTCTACTCTTGTCGCCATTTTTGTTTTCTCAAGAAAGAAAAAAAAATCGTATCTTTGATTCTAAAACACAAAACACTTTCTTAGCTATAAACCCAGAACCCTAAATCTTTATATCCTCAAGCCTAGATCTTCACTACCCAGAAAATAAAAGAAAAAAAAAACTGAAAATTGACTCGATTTTTAATCACAAGGTTTCAGTTTTGTAATTTGAATTCTATCAATTCTCTCAACTGAAAGAGAATCTATAAAATCCCAAAAGGAGACACAAAATCTCGTAAAAGCTACCAATAACGAATAAACATCTATTTCGGTACTGCACCTAATTAAGCAATAATCGATATAGAAAATATCCCTTAACTAATAGACAAATCGAAAAAAGTAGCAAACGAACGATTAAAGGTTTTAACTTTTTTTCTGCATATGCAAAATCAGAATACCCAAAAAAAAAAAAAAAAATTTAGCCCAAAGCTTATACGGAAACAGTTTGAAAATTTTCTTCGGAAAAGAAAATGTTTTCCACGTTACGGAGCATTTACTTTGGTGGGTCCGGTTCGATTGATGACCAGTGAGAATCAACTCTGTGGATTACCAAACCCGGAGACGATGAAGAGAATCTATTTCACAGAAATATAATCTTCTACAGCTAATGATGATTGAGAGAAGCAAATAAGTAACTAGTTTCTTTTTCTGAGATAGAAAATATATATGATCACGACAGAGACTAGCACGAAGGGATTAAATAATTAGCTTTAAACTTCATAAGTTTATTTCCATATGTCGGAAATATTTTAGTCATTTTAACATGGGTTAAAATTTACTTATACGTTTGTGCCAACAATAAAATGCCATACATGTATCTAAACTTATTTTCATGCATATATCTTTTTCTAATTGTAAGTATTCCAAAAGGAAACTCAAAAACACATTATATTTTATATAAAATATTGTATAAAATAGTACAATATATAATATTAATTGAAAATGTATATATATATTAAAATGTATGAATATATTATATAATCAAACTATAAATATAAAACTAAGATAAATTATATAATATCATAATTTATACCAAAATAAAACTGTAAGCATCTCTCAAATTTTAACTTCCACAAATATATTTCTATAAAAAATAATCCAAATTTAAATAAAATTAAAATTTATTAAACTGTATAATATATTTTTTAAAAATTGTCAACACATCTCTAATTTTTCCATCTGTAAATACATTTTTTCTTAAACAGCCTAAACATTAAAAATTAAAAAATTTATATCCATAAAACGAGGTATAATTTAAATTTATAAACAATATAAAATTAGAGAGTTATATAATATTGCTGTTAAAATTAAATTTTAAATATTTGAAATTTTATATTTTAAATCATTTCTAATATAATATTATATAGAAAATTATTAACTAAGAGTAATTTTAGAGAAAAAAATAGATAGTTTCTGAATTTGTTTATAAAACAAATATTATTTTTTCAAACACATTTTTATTTTGTTCTTATTTTTATTAAAAATGTAATTTAAACTTCAAAAGAATTAGAAATACTCAATATGGATAATTTAGTGAATTCACTTTATTTGCAGTCTTTACAAATATTAAATAAATGTATTTTTTCAAAATAAAATCTTATTTTAAAGTACTTTTCCAAATTTTATCTTTTGTTACTGTAACTTAAGTTTTTAGCCCATTAAACACAATTTATTTTTTTAAAATACGTTTAAAATATAAGTATAGTGGCCGGCTTTTTAATATCTCAAATCGAAATAGATATTGATCCTCGAAATTTATAATTTTCATCATTCAACGGAGTCCAATGAAATCGATCACATATCTTTTTAATATGTACATGATCTGTGTATATTAACGTACATGAGTAAATTATATTTAAAATTTTGAAGGGAAATATTAAAACTTCCTTTACTCTTCTAGTTTTGTTCAGTCTTCAATTATAAATTTTCAGCTTAGACAATGTGAAAGTTTTGCGCATAAATTCTAAACACGTTGACCAGATCAAAGGATGTTATCATTTTAGGCTAAATATATTTATAGCAAGCGCCAAGCAGTCTCTTACTTTATTGTTTTGGGTATCCAAAAATAAATAAATAAAGAAATTAGCGAGAGCCCGAATTTAATTTTTAATATACTTAATAGTTATGCAATATTACCTAACACATTATCTAAACAATAGACTTAAGTTGACTTAGAATAAAAGATGTTCACTATCCATATGCCCCAAGTTTAGTTTTGGAAAGATAAATTATCTGATAAATGATTTCATAATTTTGATTCTACGATGTGTAGTTAACAAGTATTGTAATCATTTACGCATTTTTGTTGCTTCTGAAATAAGGTTATAACTTCTTTTTAAATATCTGAGATTCAGATTAATAAAAATATTTTACCTTTCTTTTTCTTATGAACTAGAAATTGAAATTCATAAGTACTTTATGATCTATAGCCATTGTATAAATATATGCTATAAACAAAAGAAATGTTTCAAGAAAAACGATTATAGATAAAATTTTGATCAACAAAATAATGCTCATTTATCAAGATACTGGTAATTTGGTGCACTGGCTCGATCTTTTTAAAGAAAAACTAAACTTTGCACATGATTTGAAATTGATATTTTATTAAGAAAATATATTAATAAAGATTAATCCCAAACTAAACGAGACTACAAATCTTGGTTTGAAACTTCTTAGTTACCAAAAAAAAAAAAGTGATCGTTTGTATAACCAGCAATTAAGTTAGAAATCAAAATGACTCAAATGCCATTCTTAGATCAATCAATTTGTTCTACTTGTTGCATATATGTTTCTTCTCTTTTCATTTTTGAATTTAATTTAATAATGATTCAAAGTATATCACGATCATGGACTGTGTGTACATAATAGATATCTCGCCTACACTAATGATTATACCTCGAGGTGTTTAACTTAGAAAAATATGTACATGGACTCATATGTTACTAACTTACTACGAGATGTACAACCACGTGCTTGTATGCTAAATATTAACAATAAAACAGCTAACATTCAGTGGTCCTTGCCTCATGCGAATGAAAAACAAAGTTGGTCCATTTTTTATTGACTCAAATTTAACACCTCACATTTCGATCCTCGAAGTTACACAAAAGAAAACTATTATAGATGTGTTAACTGTTGGACCAAAATGTTATTAAGCACATTGGACTTGAAACATGTTGATAATGTGAATATGAAATGAGTTTAGAAATTAGACCCATTAAGAAATAAGTGGAACTTAAGAAAGTTTCACATTGCTTAGGAGGAACTTTTTCCACTTGCATATATATGGAACAAAGTCACTAAGCTACAAAGTGGTTTATGGGAAGAACCAAGGGATCTACACGCGCGCACCACCACCACCACCGCCGCTCGCTCGTGCTTTGGGCTTTGGGCTTTGTCGAGGAGTCCTATTTTTTGGCGACTGAATATGAGATCGACCGATCCTTACTGAACCGATCGATCCATCCTCGTGAACATTTCCAGGATCGATCGGTCCTCTTCTGGATCGATCGATCGCGTGCTACGGATGGTTTCTTGCGTGAGTTTCTTGGATCGACCGATCTAAACCAGATCGATCGATCTCGTTCTACGTGAGATTTTGGGATCGACCGATCTAAACCAGATCGATCGATCTAGTTCTACGTGAGATTCTGGGATCGACCGGTACATTCTGGATCGACTGATCCCCTACAGGATCGATCGATCTGATTTTTGGATCGATCGATCGGGTTCAAAATCTCATCGTTATCCGCGAATATTCCAGTCAAAACAGTTATAACCGCTTGCAGAATTTTCAGGATTTCGCTGAAAATCGAGATTTTATCTCGAAAACTCCTTAATCACTTCTTCTCTATAAATAGAGAGCTAAAACAATCATTCTGGACACCCCTGAATATCCTGAGAAATTCTATATTCTCGAAAACCCTAAAACTTTTTGATTTCTCTAAATTCACAGAAAAAGGTTCATCTCTCTCTCATATTCGTTTCTATCTTTTAGAAACGATTCTTGTTCTTGAGTATTTCGTAGATACTGTGTTCGCAGATTCCGAATTCGAGTGTTGCGAATCAGTCTATAAAAGGTTGTATCATGGGATTCAAAAGGCGTATTAAAACTGTCACACTACGGACGCTTTATTGAGTTAAGGAAAGAGACATCTCATCTCCTTTCTGGATTTCATAAAAAAATCGTTTTATAAATCATGTTTTTACAAGTTGATTTCTACTTATATCACAAATTATAAAATCGTATTTTCTTATCTGTTTTTATAACTTCTACATTAACAGATTTATGGTATGTTTAATTTGATAGGCATGACCCAAAAATAATAATAATGTATTACGTGAACTTTTCTCTTTTTTGGCTATAAATGTATCATCGTAAACTTTTGATGTTATTTTTTTTTTGTTTATACGTAAACATACGAGTTTTGTCTAGATTTAAAACCTTATACAACGTACTTTATAAAATCATATAGTTTTTAGTTTTAAGATAATTATTATAGCTTTAGTGTACTCTGTTTGTGCTGTTTTTAATGTAATAAGCTGTTTTTAATGTAATAAGGTAATTTTGAGAATAGCCTGTGTTTTGGGAGAATGAACATAAGTATGTGTAGGGAAAAAAAACTAGTCCGGTAAGGTTAGTATTATTCATGAAATTTCCCATGTAGTATTGTGTTATAAAAACTTTTATAAATGATTAGTTATTTGGACTAGCATAATGGCATCCAAACGATTACATGCGATCGCATCCTGATCTTAATGAAAAAAAATCAAAATTAACTCAATTTGAATGGTTGATATGAACATTTCAGAGTTGAGCTTAACCCAGTAACATATTACATCGCCATTAACACTATGGACCTGTTCTTGTCGGCCAGTGCCTAGAAATGAACTGCAACTGGTTGGTCTGATTGCTTATTTCATCTCATCCAAATACGAAGAAATGTGGGCACCACAAGTGATAATATAAACAAATTAAATGAAGATTTGATTGATAGCTTCTGGTTTTGATTCTTTTTGTCTTTAGCTAAATTTAAAACGAAAATCTTTTGCATATGGAGGATCTAGTTAACATTGGAGACTATGCATACACTTACAAACAGATCTGGTAATGGAAAAGACAATATTTTGAAGTTAAAAACACCAGATCTGCATGTTGATGGTGAAAGTGGCCATAAAAGCCTTTAGATTATGATTTTCGATTTGCATCTACTCTCTTTTACAGATTCTTTTGCCATCTCTGTTTCCAAGATTTATTCAACAATTCCCCATTCATCCCACTCTAAACAGGTTCTTGATGTCCCTAATTATGGTTTGACAATTAAAAATTATACGTTTTTTTTTTCTTTTGGTGGGAGTTTATTGTGAATGTTTTTCGATCGATTCTTCTGTCGAATGTGAAGTTGGTATTATTGCGATTGGCGAGGCTTCGTCCTATTCCATAAATGTCGAGATTTGAATATTTCTTTTGGGCTTCTGTCTAGGTGTTTGTCGGGCATTTTGGAAAATGTCGCAGCCGTATTCGGAGTGTTCACGGAACTAATAGCAGTCTTTGTTGTCGGGTATTGGTGTCTTGATCCTGAGAGTGTGTCTTGGTCTTGAGAGTGTGTCTCTCCTTTATTAGAAGTTGATGTTATAGTTCTGTGGATCGGATGCGATAATGATAAATCTCATTTATAGGTCTTCTCCAAAATTAAAAAAAATATTAATTTGATTATTAATTGTTTCTGTTTATGTGTATTTTGATTTAATGATGAATTCGTAGTGGTTTTGGTTTCTTTTTATGGAGGTTAGTTTATAGAAAAAACCAGTTTTTTTTTACCGATTTTGTTTTTCTAAATTTTATTTCTTTTGTCAATTATGCTTCTCTTTTTTAGACTATGTAAAATTATATCTTTCAGTGTTAATATTAAATTAGATGTCAAGAAAAAAGTAATACAAATGAGAATGATCAATGAAAAAAAATGGTCAATGGTAGTTTAAAAAGTGATAATTCTCCTATTGATAATTTTGAATATTAGATTATTATATTGATTTAAGAATCTTCCTAACTAATCATATGTATCTATTGCAGACCCCAAAAAAAAAAATTAATATGTATCTATTAATAACGTAATATAGCAAGTTACAAACCGCGATGAAGTGTTAATGTGTTAGTGGTTGGTAGTTGGTACTCAGACGGCACACGTGTAGCGCGTGCTATCATGAAGCGAAGACACAAACGAGAAACAAGTGAATACTACAAATAATCAGAAACTAAATGACCAAAAGCTTGTCTTTGTCAATAGCCAATAATTAGCAACAACAACAAAATATGATATTTTAAAATCTGCTAAAGGACATGTGCCTTTCTGTGGTAATTCGGTAACAATGTATAAGACAGAAGACGGTGAGCTGTGACTTCTGTATATATGTGTAGCCATAGAATTAGAAGTATATATATATATATATCTATATATATATATATGCCATGGTCCATACTTGTATTTTACAAAACATAAAATTTGTATGAAAACAATATCATCATATATATCATGTTTAATACATAATCATCTTTTAGTGAAGTTGAATTAATAACCTTAAAAAAATTCAAATACCACTAAAGGATCATCCATTTAGTAAAACAAGAACATATTATATAGCTCTTTATTATTAACATTAATTAATGCACTCTCTCTTTTTTCTTAGAGTACTTCTTAGATATCCCACATGAGTACTTTACAATTAAAAAAATTATAAAAAAAGAAGAGAAAGAGTGGTGGACATTATGTTATATAATAGTTGTTACTTTTGAATTTGTCATATGTCTAAAGTTCAAACTCAATATTATGCAATGTTAAAGAAGATATTAAAAAAATTTGGTTAAGTTATGAATAAAGTGTAAAGAGGTTTTAAATGAGAATTATGAAAAATCCATAAAAAACTTATGAACCATTTATGTATAATGTTCTTTTTATTATAATTTAATTACATAACTAACTTATGTTAAAATATTGATATATTTTTGTTTATAAATTCTTATGTAAGAGGGAATAGGCAAGCTTTCTAAAATAATAATAGAAGTTTCAGAAGTTCCAGATTCTACTAAGATGATGTTATTCAATCATAAATTAAGCTCAATTTTTAGGTTTTATAATTTTCATGATTTAAAATTTTGATATCAATTTTAAGAATTGATTTGTGGATTCTAAAATATGCATTTTTCTTTTGTAAACTATAGGTTTATGAGTGGAAATAATGTGACATAATGGTGGTCATCTCTGAAATTCATCACACATGTTTAAGGTTTGAATCCAGCATCCCACAATGTTAAATAAGATATGAAAGTTATTAGGTTAAGTTGAATTTTTTTTTTATAAATTATGATTGATTTTTTAATTAGTGTTATTAAATAGTAGTTTATATTATTTTATATTTATGTTTAATTTTTTCCTTTTATATGAGGTCCACGAAAGCTATATTTAAAATTTAAAGTTTATTTTTTATATAATATTTTCATATGAAATTTTAATAAGTTGTAATTTTTTCCGTTTTACATGTTTTTATTTTTATTTAAATACTAAAATTTATATATTTTGAAATATTTCAGAGTTATGTTATTATAAAATTACTTGTGATTAAGTAAAATGAATGATATCTTTGTAATATCTTATATGGATGATATCTTTGTAATATCTTACATGAAGGATATTTTTGTAATATCTTATAACGATTTTTATTTATATTAAATGCATTGGTATATATCTATACATTATTTTCTGTAGAATTTGAGTTATATGATGTAATTGTACAAAATAAATAAAAAAGAGAAAAATGGAAAAATATATTTATAGACATAATTTTTTCCTACTGCTTGAAAAACAAAGCTTTAGTAAACAAGATTTTTAAAATCAAATTTTTTTTTTACTATAGTTTTAAAACTCAGTATAAAATATGATTGATAAGTTTAAATATTATAGACAACAAATTAGCTGTATATAACTTATATAGTCAAACCAATCACTCACTAAATATTTGAGCTTTAATTATCAAAACAACCACTTACAATGGACAAAACTATAGAAAAGTTATCATAAATTGTCCTTTACAATTGATTTTTAATATCGTTAGTTAGAAAGTTCATTGTTTCTAACAAAATGATAATAACTATTATGATTAGAGTTTTCTATCAGAAACTCATCAAAAAAAAAATTATGAATTTTCACGAACTTTCAATAACTTGACAAAAATTAAAATATTTTTTGATATTAAATTAAAATTCTATATATCAAATAAATATTAGAAATATCAAATACAAAATTAAAATTTATGGTTATCATTAAATAAAATATATAAATAATAAGTTATATATATAAATACTACTTTAAATTAAAAATATCCATCATATAATTCTCAACATATTTATTATGACATTTTACATATTGGGCTGAATCTCTTCATCTATAAAAAACCTTTTTGTTGCCCCAAGTATGATGTACTGAATGATAGGACCATATCAACCAGACATTGTAAGCTCTTTGTCTTCTAAGATTACTAGAATATTTTCTTCGCGATAAACAATATTCCGAAAATTGGATCCTTGGAATATTCCATATCAACGTGTGCTTACAAAGGTGATTACGATTTTCCGATTATTATTTGCCACACCAAGGTTAGACTAAAAGTGACGTTTAACAACTTAATCTTTCGCCGAAAAACATGTTTCACTAAACAATACTATAACTCTTGGATTTTCTTAAAGCCATTTTTGCTAATTGTTGATATTATGATAGTTTAATGTCTGGATCTGAACAAGTTTTTTGCGATATAATTAGTGTTCTTGATCATATAGGAAATTATTTGATTCTTTCTGTCCAATTAAAATATTATATGTTACTTAAGAAATATATTGAAACGTAGGTCAAAGAATAGCCTAGACCTAAGAAGAAGATAAACAAATTTAGTTAGAAGGTTTTCCATATATAATTTAGGTTGTATCAGTCTTTTCAATTTTTAATAGCCTAAACCTAAGCTTTAGAATGTTGTAAAATGAACGATTTTTTTTTTTTTTGCTTAACAAACCAAAATAGGCTGTGCATTATATATCACTAAATCATGCTTATCTAAAACTAATTGTTTGTTGCTACTTTTTATAACAATAACATTAAAGAACTTTTCTAGAATAATATATCTAACCAAATTAGTGAAAATAAATTCATATGCATCATGGCTGCTGATAGAAATTCCGCATTTTGTCTGTATGTTAATTGTTTGTGGAATAAATGAAATTATGAAAGTGTAGAAAAACATTTTACATTTCTGAAATTTTCTCATATGTGCTTTAAACGCTAAGGACTCCTTTAATGAAAATGTTATCTTCCACACATCAAAATTATTGGTTGCGAAAACTACGTCTAGTCTTTGATACATAATCATATACTCCATTGGTCATAATGTTTCAATCTCAGCGTGGAGCGAGGAAAAACTTCTCCAAATATTCATGGTTCCAATCAATATATCCACCATTCTGTGCTTGTTGCATACTCATTTATGTTCTGAAAAAATATCTGACTTCTTCCAAGTTTCATCAATGTGATACCACCATGCATCATGTTGTAGAGGAATATAGTGGAACTGTGTTTTCGGTGCTTTTTTCCTCGCTTCTAATATTTGTGTTTTTTCCCAGATTTTTTTGTTTAGTTTATGCCATCTTAAGAATTTCATGTGGGTTACAATCAATATCTTTTAAAAGTTTATCATTTCTGTTTTTCCATAGATACCACATGATCCATTTTAGTTGTCATTATAAATCTTTGAAAACATGTAATCAAAATTTGAGGATACCGGTGTCATAGGAAAAATATTTGGATGTGATGAGATCTTAGATAATGCCCAATTTTTAATGACAGTGTATATTCAAAAAAGACATGATTTATAGTTTTTACTTTCACTCCACAATTACTACACTGTAATTTGCAAAGGATTCTTCGTGACCTCAGATTACTTTAACCGCAACACATCTTGAAAATAGCTTGCAAAATAAAATATTTCATTCTTGGAAGACATTCAATCTTTCATACAAAATGCTTGAGTGAGATAACCTTTGGTCCATATACAACATCCACATTAGTTCTATCTGGATAAAATTGTTCAACCATGTAACATGATAACTAGATATTTTATATTCTTTGTGAAGTGTCAACTATTTGAATTTGGATATCTGGCACGGCTCACTGCTAATGACTAAATAAGGGACACATCCTCAGGAATAATAATGACTTCTAGTAATGGCATATTCCAAATCTTGATTTGGGTGTCAATTAAACCCTTGACAATAAAAGAAGGGGGATAATTTTTGAATTTACAGGTTGTTGATCTTGAACTAGGGGCTGGAATTCAGAGCTTATTCCTTCATAAATGGATGAACTTGTTTCAGCCCTTTTGATTAGTTATTTTTAGGGCTGGGTAAATAAACCGAACCCAAACCCAAACCGAAGTAACCAGTTCGGTTCGGTTCCGGTTCTTCTCAAAAACCCGATCGGTTCTTGAATTTTGGTAGTTCGTGTTTCGGATTCGGGTTCGGTTCTGTTGTGATGCACCTAAAAACCCGATCGGTTCCTAAATCTAAGTAGTTTGGGTTTCAGGTTCGGTTCGGGTAACCCAAACTAAATCGAAATAAATAAAACATTATATTATATTAGGGTTTTTCTTCTTTTTTCTTGCGGTTTTCTTCAATAGGAATTTTTTAGTTTGGGTAATTCAATTAGGAACCGAACCCGAACTGAATCCGATAAGTATATGGGTACAAAATGGAACTTAAGATATAGTACTAGAACTGAACCGAACCGAACCCGATATGTACTGAACCGAATCCAAACCAAAATTGAGAATTACCCGAATGGGTCCTAGACCTCTAAACCCGAAATACCCGAAACCCGAAATATCCAAACCGAACCCGAACCGAAACCCGAATGCCCAGGCCTAGTTATTTTTGACCAAAGATCTAACTGATATAATATTTTTTCATCCATACAAGGGTGAGTATGATCAAATGGGATCCATAGGATCTGACTTCCGAAAATATTAACTTTTTAAAACCTTTGAAAATAATAAATCTAGCGAATTCATCAATCGCAAAAGTTGTTTCTTCAACATAGTTTTGTTAAAATCTTCAATATTTAAAAAACCGAGACCACCATCACTTTTATGGCGATACAATTTCTGTCAAGATATTCAATGCATCCCGTGAGAATTACAGTTTGAACTCCACCAAAACTGGGCTATCACGCTTGAGAGGTTTTTTGTTACCATCTTAGGTAGTCGAAAACAAGACATGCATGCGTTGGTAACACTGTCAAAACGTACTTAATCCAAACCTCTCCACCTCCTTTCGATAGAAATTTTAGAGTTCATTCATTCACCCTGTTGTTGAGTCTTTCATTTACAAACCAAAAAACTGTGTTTTTGCCCTCTCTAGGTTTTCAAAACATCCTAAGTATGTTCCCATTCCACCAATAGTAGAGATTTCAAGAATTTGTTTCAATCTCTTCTTTTGTCAATTCATCTACAATATGACCAAATAGTAAGGAGGATAAAGAGAAATTAATTTGTTGACCAAAAATTCCTTTTAAATCATAGAATAACTTGACATTCCTCCTTTTAGCTTGACTGAAAAAGACTATTATCCACAAAAATAAGATGTAAAATTGAAGGTCTTGACATAGCTATTTTTAAACCTGTTAGTGATTTTTCCCGTTTTGCTTTCCGTATTTTGATATAAATGTTTTCGTGCATAAGATGAAAAAATAAGAAAATAAAGAATCCTTCTATTGTGGTTTTATTGGTAGTACAATGCACCGACGCGGTTACCTATTAATCAATACTCTATATTTTATCAATGTTAAACGTCTAATCATCCGTGAAACCATATTGGAGAAAATCCCATTTTTCTCAAAAGATTTTGAATAAAAGACCACTCGACCCGATCATAAGCCTTATTGACAAGAACGATTTATTCTTAACCCATGAAACATCTCTTGAGCAATTAAAATATTATCAGAGATGAGTCATCCTGAGACAAAGGCTGACTGCATTTATGAGATTCGACCATGAAACAACCACTTGATTCTTTGACATAAAACCTTTGAATGTATCTTATACCCCACATTACAAAGACTAGTCGGTCTCAATTATATCATGCGAGTTGGTCTTGTAGTCTTAGGAATCAAACAGATGTTTGTCCAATTTAATCTTGGGTCAAAACTTCATGTTTGTATAAAATTGTTCAGGATATCCATAAAATCTCCATTTATCGACCATGATTGCTGATAAAAAATTGACAGTCATTCCATCTGACCTTGAAGCTTTTTCCATCTGTATCATGAACAATGTGTTCGTCACTTCCTCCATTGTAGCCTTTGCCGTGAGACTTTCATTCATGTGTTCAGTAATTAAAAATGGAA
The DNA here is from genome assembly GCA_039880935.1 of Streptanthus diversifolius. Classification (NCBI taxonomy): domain Eukaryota; kingdom Viridiplantae; phylum Streptophyta; class Magnoliopsida; order Brassicales; family Brassicaceae; genus Streptanthus; species Streptanthus diversifolius. The sequence continues at coordinate 22,158,315 of JAXGFM010000014.1, read as the reverse complement.
TCTCACATAAAAGTTTCTCAAACTCTTCTGGAGATGTAGAAATAAATAATTCCATAAAATATCGTAAATAATTATTACGATATAAATATAGTAAATACCTTATGTTTTCCATTTTGATACTTAGCATCAATATGCGATCGATGTATAACAAGATATTTTTTTTTAAAAAGTAAATACCATAAAATATAATAAAAATTTCGATCCCGCGTACAATCCGAATTAGTATTATCACTGATGACCAGCCACGTATGATTGTATTAAAAGTATAAATATGACCATAGTCAACAAAAAGAGAGAACGAGAGACATACGTTACCAATAAATCTAGTCCATGAGGTGGGCTTGACCCACATGCATCTGAATGAAATAGAAAACCTGCAAGAGTCTACATTATTTCAATATTTTGGATATAAACTTAGCAATCTCATCCTTGATCTTAAAATTTTGCGTATTAAAAATTCAATTGCAAATGAGATTATTAGTCTGCAAAAAAAATATAGAAGATGTTCTTGTTGGGCCTAGGACCGGAAATTATTATAGAGATTTGAAAGCAAAAGACCCAACTACAACTCGGTTTTTAATTCCCAATTTGTAGTTTAGTTTCTTTTTTTTGTACAACGTCGTTGAAGTTGGTTGGTTTCATGGCGAGAATGTTGATATATAAATCATATAAATCGTGAATGGAATCAGTTTCTTTCTTTTCTGGATTAGGTTTTAAATTTATCACGAACAAAATTCAAACTTATAACATTACGACATAACACACAGTTATCAAAAATTGCTCCTACGACCTAAACTTAGTATGGGTCAAAATCCTGCTGAAGAAAGCTAATCTACAAACTAACGCCATCCAGTTCCTCCATTAATGGTCAACTTAGCTTCTACAAACCAACATTTTCCTCACGTCCAAGCAAATCTCCCTTAAGACAAGACTGAATTTTCACAGATAATAATGATCAACAAGCTTATCAAATAATCAAATAAAGTGACAAACTCAAAATCCTTTCAAATCATGGATTAATCAAATCAAAAACACCAACAAAGAGTGTTCAAGTCTATACATAAGAATTACATAACAACTATTATTCAGATTCCACATTTCTACTTTTTCTTCTCCTTCTCCAATCTCTACATATATAGAGAGAAAGATAGCGAAGAAACAGTACCAGAATCTCTTGAGCTTCTTCTTCTGCTCAATTCCCAAACTCAAATGTCTAAATTCTCCAACTGAATGTTGCTCTTAAGAGGCACATAATCTCCAAGATACCCACCAAGATGATCATACAAAGCCGTCTTATCAATCGTCTGATGATGATAACTCTTGCAAACGTAATAAAACACACTCTGAACAAGCAAACCCACAAGATTCACCATCACAAGAACACCAACAAGCAAACCACCAACAAGAGTCCTAGTCAAAGTCCCAAACTTTCCTCCTCCATGAACCACAATCGATCCAAAAGCACCTCCGATCAATGCACAGAGCAAAAGGTAAACAAACACCAACCCCATAGCCATTTTAGTCTTGCCCTTAAGAAGCTCGTAAGCTTTTCTCATGGCAGCAAGTCCATAAACCGGCTCAAGAACAGATATCACACTACCTAGATGCCATAACGCAGTGAAATAGACATGAACACCGAAATAGAGAACAGAGATTATAATTCCGGCGATAACCGCTAAACCTACGCTGTTCAAATTGAGAGCTACGAGTAGGATCACTAGGAAAACGAAGAAGACTGCATTGTAAGCGAACATCAAGAGAGCAACCCAAAGGAAAGTGATCAAGAGCCGTTTTAAGACTTTGGGAATGGCGGAGATGGTGGAGGAGAAAGAGACCGTTTTTCCGGTGTAGAGAGAAGCGACGGTGAAGACTACGGCGGCGGTTGAGAGGAGAGAGAAGGCGAAGAGGAAGATTAGGTAGCTGAACTGAAAGATCAAGAGCACGGTCCAGTCGTGACGGGAGCGATCCGAGTTTGGTGGGTCGGACGAGTCAAGCTTGGCGAGAATCGGCTGAGTGAAGAGCGAGTGAGCGAGGATGGCGAAGGAGAGAGGGAAGATTAGAGATAGGGTAATGAGGTAGAAGGTTCTTGGAGATCGTTTCTTGATTGAAATCGATTCTTGAAGTAGTTGAGGAATCGTCAAGAACTGGAGCTCTTCTGGCTGAAGATCCATGGCGTTGTTTTTCGCCTGAAGATTTTCTTCTGATTGAATTTGGTGAGAGAAAAAAAACAGAGGAGAGATGAAGAAACACCGACAGGTCAATATCGAAATCTGGAAGGAAGATAGAGATTTTTTTTTTTATGAATACCAAAAAGATGAAAAGACTTTCTTGGAAACTTCTGCGAAACTCTGAAAACACGTTTATGTTTTTTGTTTTTTTTTGACCCTTTTGTACCAATTCCTTTATTTTTGTACCAATTCCTTTATTTATGAAAGAAATGTAATAATTGGTCAAGTCTTCTTCTATGATCAGAATTCTTTTTGCATTATGCTGGGATGCAATCTTGGAAGCCTGCTTAAGAGTTTCTATTTTTTTTTTTTTAAAAGCAAGACTTTCATCTTTGAAATACCTATATGTACTTGACTTTTAATTTGTGTGTGTGTGTGTGTGTCTTTAAATTAAATGCATACCTCTGGAGTTCAAAAAACTGCAATATGATTAAACTTGATCGACATGTCAAGAAAATTTAAAGCTGAAACAATCATTGAAATTGTTTGGTTTAAAGTTCTAGTAATTGTTTGTTTGTATTTATGCTTTTTTATGTCTTCACGTTATGAATTTAACAAGAAAAACGCATTAAAACTACTAGGATCAAGTTTGTAAAAGAAGTAACAAGAAAAACCAAGTATGTTCACTAAGTCTTTTTTTCAAAGGTTATGATATTTTATATTAAAGGTTTGTTTGTATATGATTACTAGTCTATCTTATATGTATAGCAAATAGAAACTAATAAGAACTAATGCTTTTCTTCCACTGAATCGCAGGTGCAGAGAATCACATGGACTGATGGTCCCAACGGTTAAAAGTCGATATCAACTTTATAATACAAAACTTATAGCTTTCATGTAAGGAAAATAGAACTTACCAATTACAACTGTCATCTTGAATTATAAGGTTGATCAAATCTTGGTGTATAAGAACCATCCCACAAACACATACTCATAGTCTTATTATATATTCGTCATTCGTTCAAATTTTTTTGTTCTAGTTTCTGTTTTGTATAGAGAAGTAGTCTAAAAAATGGACAAGATCCGTCCTTAGTTATACTTTCGAGTTTTGTTTTTGTTTTGTTAATTTTTTTTTGTTTTGTGTAAAGAAATGTAACACATGTACGAGACCGGTCTTGTCGCATTGTCTTTTGATCAGTCGGGATTAAATAGACATGTTACATACTTATTTATTATTCGAATCAAACCACTAAATACGTGATTTGGCTTGTGTTTTAAGCCATATCATAAGAAAATAATAAAACATGAAAAACAGTAAATAGATGATAAGAAAATATCATCACAGAGTCACAGTACTGAATAAATCAAATACATTGCATACATACCCATTCCACAAACAATAAATCAAATAATAATATAAATATATATATCTTAGCACGAAAAAACATGAATATATATATATATATCTTTTTAAGCATACTAGTAAAACTTTCTGCTATTATTTATGACTCTTCCAAACAGCTAGATTAGAGTACCATTTATTAACCTTCAAATTTTCATAATTTCATTTATCATGTATAGAGATTAATTATGAAATAACAGTCTGTCTATATCTAGATAGCAACTATTCGGTCTCATTTGCCGAAGAAAAAAAAAAACACAAACCACATTACTCTTCTCTCTCTCTCTCGTTTTACAGTCTCATGAAACTAGGGTTTTAGAAAAGACGATCGAAGATGAGGAAAGGTAAGGTAGTGATAAAAAAGCTAGAGGATAAGATAAAAAGACAAGTTACTTTCGCAAAGAGAAAGAAGAGTCTATTGAAGAAGGCACGTGAACTCTCTGTTCTCTGTGATGTTCCCATTGGTCTTATCATCTTCTCCCAATCGAACAAGCTCTACTCTTTCTGCTCCTACTCCACCAGGTTTATATATGTATATAAACCCATGTATATATGTGTCTCATGGGATCATACATTACATATATATATATATATATATATATGTTCTTGGTTTGAATTTTTCTCTAAGAAATCTAAAATTTTCAATCAAAGAAATAGAAATAGCATCTTCTGATATATAGCTAGGTTTAATTCTAAGTAAATACTTGCGATTTTCATAATTTTCTGACCCAGAAACACGCATCTTAATGAACATTTTCTGTGTTCTATAAATTTCCAATTTTTATTTACAACATCAGCATGGAGAATCTCATCATGAGATATCAAATGGCAAAAGAAGGTCATGCCACTGCAGTCCACAGTTCCCACCCAGTAATATTAAAAGAATTCTAATTTATTAATAACAACATTTACCTTCACAAGTTTAAATCCATATGAATTAGATATATGATTATAAATTGGTTACAGGATCACGGATCAAATTGCGAGGAGACTAAGGAATCAATGATGAGAGAGATAGAGTCTCTTAAAATGAATCTTCAATTGTATGGTGGACATGGCTTGAACTACTTAACTTACGACGATCTCCTTCATTTTGAGCTTCAACTCGAATCTTCTGTCCAAAGTGTTCGAGCTCGTAAGGTATATATATATATAACTACACTCGACCCACATACATTCATATAGATTTCTGTTTAAAATACGTGTATATCTATTAGATATATACGTATTTTGGTGTAAAACCTGTTTTAGAAACACACCTCCATATTTCAAGATTTGTGTTTTTTTTCTTGGAAAAAGAGAAACTATTTTGTTTTGATTGTTTTATTAATTATTGTCTCTTGTTTACTAATTACGTAGTTTGAGCTCATGCACCAGCAGCTACAAAGGGATGAGCCTAAGCCTAAGGGAAAGGGAAAGGTGAGTTTTTGTCATTGGTATTCTTTTTCCAATAATCCCGATTAACTTAAAATAAATAAATACTATTGTGTCAATTTTTCAAGCTTGATTAAAAAAAAATATATATATATATATATAACCATTTTTCATCTGTTCTTATTATTTTTTAATAGGAAATACTCATGGATGAAGAGCATCAACATTGTTACCATCCGGTACATATATGATTACATGCCTTTGTTTTGTGTACTACATTGTAGTAGTAGATCTACGCTGTTATATACGTAAAAGTTAAAAATATATAAATTGCCTAAACTAACTTCTTCTTTATGGTATTTAATGTGAAGATGCAAGGAAGCTCTTGGGAGCATCTGATGGGGCAAGCAGAGAGACAGATGATGATGACGTGTCAAAGGGAAGAAGATGATGACGCCATGTATCGTCAAGTGAAGAAGCAGTCCCCTTTTTTCGGTGATGAACAACCCACCGGCTTTCTTCAGCTCCTCTTCACTCAGCCACCATCACCATCAAGCCCTGGCCCAAACCCAGGCCCATGACTTTTCTCCCCATCTACCACCAAGTTTAAAGAATTATGGTGATTTCTAATTATAAGATATAGGGGTTGACCGGGTTTTGTTCGGTTAGGTTGATACCACACAGTTTAATTATTTTCCTGTCATTGTCTTTGCTGATTTCTAATTAAAACTGACCATGCTTTTATAGCTTTGGGGTTTATGTTTAAGAAAAGAAACTCGGATATTTTTTACAACGAAGAATACTATAAATATATTTATGTGGGGAGAAACTATCCGAAGCTGTGTGTTCATGGATATATTAAAGAACACTCTGAAATCACATAAACTTTTTAATTATTAATTCTAAGAAAAAGTGAGAAAAATCAATTGGAAATTGAAAACTCTCACAACAGTGGCTTGTGTTTTACGCAAGGCTCAAGAACATAACGTAGGACGTGGCTGAAATCGAAATCTTCACCTATGCGATGGCTTCGTTTTTTTTTTTTTTTTTTGCATCGTTGCTACTTACTTTTGGCAAAACTCATTTATTCTTTATAAAACTCATCTTCATCGTTGCTTCAACCATTTTTAATTTTTGTTTCTCAGAAGCAAATTTATCAAGGAGACGCCTCTAGCACAGATTGCGTGGCGATATAAGAAACATTATTTAACTCTTTAAATTACAAAATCAATAAAAAAAAAGGGCCAACTGTGTTCTTAACAATTTAACAGACAAAAAAGCCATGCATTAGGGGTACAAGATGCTCTCACTCTGATCCATAAACATCAAAGCCAAAACATATGTTTGCTGCTTTCTTATCAAACCAGTGGTCTGGTATAGCGTCGATATCAATCTTTCTCAGATCGTTGCTTTGCAGATCATAACAGAGAATATGAAAGGGAGAAAGCAAATCATGTGGTATCAATAAAACCTTGTCACTTTGAGTTGTACCTTTTTACCTTAAAATAAATGGTATTGACCAAATGGAGCTAAGAAGACTGCAAAACCAGAGTCTTCCTCGACCAATCCTTGTTTTTAACATATTCCAAAACTCATAAATCCACCGTACCCTTGTATGTAAGATAGTTAATAGTAAAAAAAACAGTTACTTTTCGACCATACTCCGTAAGACTCGCCTTCTGGAGCCCTCTGTCCATAGCAGGTGCTTGGATCGTTTTGAACTCTTCAAATCCAATGTCGAAGCTCACAACCACATATTTATCAGTTTCAGCACATAATTATTCGTATCAGTCACAACTAGGTAATATATATAACCCCATTGATAGACAGTCTTGGTGTTAAATCAGGCATGTGAGGACAAAAGTAAACTGAAGCCAGAACCGCCTTTTTCCAAGAGGCTCCAGGATTAAGACTCACTTGTCACGGACTTGATTTTAGAAGATCAAACCGTGCGGCCCTAGACTGGTTTGGGTTTAGACAAACGGTCTAGGCAGTCTAACTCTCAAAGGAAACTTAGAAAAATAAAAGAAAACTCAGGAAACAAGAAAGAAATACTCTCAATATTTCATATATTGATGAAAATGCTGGATGATTACAAATGAGAAATCTCACCCTTATTTATACAAAAACACCTCTAAAATGGATGGTGGAGATTAATCTAATCCAACGGCTGACACTAAGATACTCATAAATAAGACATATCTTCAGGGATCATAAGCAGATATTTAGAGATCATAAGCGGATCATTAGGGATCATGGGCAGATCTTCAGGGTCAAAAGCGGATCTTTAGGGATTAAAGGCGGATTCTTCGGGATCCTGAATTTGGTGAAAAATCTTCTATACAATGAACTTGAACATTTTGTTCTTGTTGCTGGCTGGACGTGCTTGTTACGGCCCAAGGGCATCTTGAATATCCGGCCCGTGACATTCTCCCCCACCCAATTTGACGACGCCCTCGTCGCCGTGAACGCTTTTAACTTCTCTTTGAACAACGCTAGGTCCCCCACCTTCAAGTCTAAGGGTCGTTTATTCCCATCGGCCCCCTCTTTCATGTGTTTATGAGGCTTTTCTAAACAAATCCGAGCAAGATCGGTATGATCTTCCCATGTTTGAACCATTTTCAGTGCACCCAGACTTTGTGTCTTGTTGTGTGGTATGGTTGCTGCATGGAGAGTTGGTGGATGTTGGCCGGTGGCAAGCTCAAATGGAATATTGCTGGTTGATTCACTCCATTGTAGGTTGTATGAGACTTGGGCGATGTTTAGCAATTTCGTCCAGCTTTCCTGATTTGCACACTCAAAGTGACGAGGGTAGCATTCCCCCAAGGTCCACTTCGGCTCAGGATGTCCCGCCCAAGAAATGTCGTGGTATTCTCGAATAATATCTTGTTGTGTCCTTCCATGATTTGAGATGAACTTTCATGGAAGACATCAATCTCCTGTGCTTGGCTTCGCCTGGTCGAAGACAAACCCATCTCACGCAAACCATAATATCTTGACAAAGTAAGTAATAGAGACAAGACATAGTCACGCAATCTGAAGCCAAAAAGATTCACCGCAAGTCGTTTGAGAAGATGTATTGAGTTAAATACTCCATCTGTTCTTCAAACATTAATTTTTTGGATTTTTTTTTAGTTTCACAAAGACTGATTTTCTATTTTTTTATTCATATTTTTGTTAAATCATGTTAATAAATGATAATTTTTTAAACTATCAGTTGACATTAATTATAATTAAAATTTAAAAGTTGAATTTTTTATAAAAAATAATAATTGGTTTACAGTTATGGAAAAGTGTTCAGTGAGAGAAAAATGATGTATTTATGATTAATATTAAATATTTCTTAATTTGTTTAAAAACTCTACAAAATCATTCTATCAAAAACATAGGAAATAGTAATTAATTACTACTCTCTCTATTTCTAACAGATTTTTTTTTACAATTTTCAGACATTAAGAAAAAAAAATTAATAATAAATATATAAAAAAATTTAAATTGAACAATTTTTATGATACTAAACCAATAGTAATTCAAGAATTTAATTATTTGCAATGGAGGGAATATATTTTTTATCATAGAAAATCTTTTAAAAACTATCTTTACCGAAACACAAGAATTTTTTTATAAAATTCAAATTTTAGAAAGGGAGGAATAATATTTTTTTTCTCTTCGAAAACCATATAAGAGAAAGGATTACAGTTGATAGATCTTGAACCTCTAGAACAGTCATTGATGATTTTAAGAGCTCGTTGATTGTAAAATTATTTGGTTTGACATAAATCTTTCTTCTTAACCGGGTGGCCACTTCATCTGCCGGCCCCCAAGAACGTGCAGATGAAGATGGTAAACGGATTGGCCTAGATGAGAGGAAGTTATATCAGTTAAGTGCATAATGATGATGTTTGGTTGGATGGAAATGAAAAGACTTACATCCTTCAGCACCGTTGTTGATAACCACACGGAACCCGTCGACGATGCCTTCTTTCTCAGCAACAATCTTTGATGCGTGCAGAAGTTGACCAAGAACCTCTACGTGTCTTGGTTCAGCCTGCAAAAGTGTTTTACAGGAAGATAATGTTCAGGTAAGATCTTAATCTATTCCACCAAAAGACAAACTTAACTCTTCTTTACACGTGACTTTTTCATCTAATTATCGGATAAGAAAGCATTTGGATATATTATTGATCAGAAACACTGGCGATAATGCTAGTCATTAAGCGTTACAAAACACCAAAATAATTGGCCACAAGATGAGATGAGATCTACAAGAGCAGACTAAAAGGGAGTGACATGCGAAGTGTAAACGCTACTTGATTTTGATGAAACACAATGAGCTATTTGATTGTGATGAAACACAATGAGCTATTTGTTTTCCGCCATTGCTTTCAAATGTGCAACGTCGAGAAAGACCAACATAGTTTCTCTCTTTAAAGTAGACCGTGAATCTTATTTAGGACAGCTAAAGACAATTAAACCGCACCAGAACCAGATTGAATGTTAAATTTAAAACTTACTCACCTTCCCAAGCGTGGTCAAGCCATCTCTCAACTTAGGGATGACCAAAACATGAACAGGAGCCTGTGGGTTTATGTCTTTGAATGCCAAAACGTTCTCATCTTCATAGACAATGTCTGATGTAATCTCTTTTGCTATGATCTTGTCAAATCTAAAACAAGAAGATATCTATAATCATAGTCTTTTCGACTTCCAGGAATCATATTTAAATCCATTCACGAACATAAACAAAGTCAGATGTTTGAACGATTTGGGTCATTTGAGCCAAAAACACAAACATGGATTTGAAAGAACGGTAACTAGTCCTAAAATCCACCTACAGATTCCAAACAATATAGACATTGCTATTCCGAATAAACTGAATCCTTCAGACAAATTCCACTCTAGATTGTTTTAATAGAAAACATACATGGTCGGAGCTTCGGTGTCAGCAACAGCCGCCGCAGCTTTCGCGGCCGCCTCTTCATTGTGCGCGGCACGAGTAGAACAGATGGATCTGCCGAGCGATTAAACCAATCAGCTAAAACATATGAACAATCGGACAACTCAAATTATCCACACAAACACAAACGAAGAGATTAATTTACACCTTGGAGAACCAATACGAGGAAGAACCCTAATCAATTCTCCGGTAGAGAAGATTCTTGAATTCGCTCGAACACACTGAGTAATCCTACCCACCGTATAGAAGTTCCTGGACACGAAACGCTCGACGCCATTAGCAATTCAACAACCAACTCCAAATAACTATTATTAAAGAGTTTTACCGAATCAGCATAGAGGAGGAAGTGGCAGCCATTGAAGCTCGGCTTGATGAACCGTTTCGATGATAGACTCTTTTGACAACTTAGAATTAAAAACGACGTCGTAAGAAGTCTTTATATTTCGTTCACAAAATATTTTTTTGAAATAATTTTAGATATTTTTATTATAGAGAGAGAAGGGAAAGGAGAGGTAGAAGTCGAAGACAATGGCGAATTTGATGCTGATGTTACCAAGCAGCTTGAGGAGCTTCTCCGTTTCGGCTTCCTCATCAAACGGTAACGCTCGAAACCCAAATCATCACAGTAATCTGAAATAAGCTGAAGCTGTCTCTGTGTTTCGATTTTGATTTTTCAGGTTCGCCGCCGGTGATCGGAGGATCTAGCGGCGGTGTAGGGCCGATGATCGTGGAATTACCGTTGGAGAAGATAAGAAGACCATTGATGCGAACCAGATCGAACGATCAGAACAAAGTGAAGGAGCTCATGGACAGCATCCGCCAAATCGGTCTTCAAGTTCCGGTTAAGCAAACTCGCTCTCTTCTTCGTCTTCCTATTATCCAATTTTTATTTAAAATTCCTCCGTATTCATATTAAAAAAAAACCCAGAATCACATTTCAAAATTGAAGAATATAATTTTTTGTTTGTTTGTGACAGATCGATGTGATTGAAGTTGAAGGAGCTTACTATGGTGATTTTCTAAACTCTTATGTATTGGTGATTTTCTGAAACACGTGTTCTGTTTCTTGAAAGCTTATAGATGATAATAAAATCCTCCATTGTTGCAGGTTTCTCCGGTTGTCACAGGTTTGAAGCGCACCAGAAGCTAGGGCTTCCAACTATACGCTGCAAAATCCGCAAAGGAACAAAAGAAACACTAAGGTATGTATGTTTCTTCAAAGAAAGTGTTTCTGTAAATTTGGATTGAAGATCTTGTTTACGTTAAGCTTCTTTGGTTTCACAGGCATCACCTTCGCTGAGAATATTCACTTTATCTATCAAATTTCGTACATGTTGAAATCTGTGGCCTTGTCTGTCAAAAAGAATTAATCAGAACTTTATAATAATCTGTTGAGATAAAATTTCTGAGATTCTCTGATGTAATTGGCTCTCTAATTGGTCGGAGAAGAAGGATTAAGAAACAGCTTATGAAACAATTCGACACCATCTATTTGTTGAAGTTGCAAAACTGTTCAATAGCTTTCAAAGTAAATCAGCTTCACTATATCAATCACTCGAGCGGTTTACTACTACTTTGATGATACAAAACCATACAACTTCAGACTGTGTTAGAAACTTAAATCGTATAAAAGGTTTTATTTGTCATTCATTGATGAGCCAAAAAGGTATATATCTACATGTTCTTAACATACACAAATTTATGTTTACCGTGAAACAAAATCTACCAATATAAACAAATAGCAATAGTAAGAGACACGCACTATAAGATATGAGCCAAAGCCGAGACTGAAATTTCCATCTAAGAAAAATGAAATGTTCATTATTAGCCTGAATAATTAGGGCAAAGGAAAATTTATATCTCTGACTCATGCAGGCCAGAAATGATCAAGTGTTACAAGTGTATTAACTATTAAGGAAAAGCATGTTGTTAGTGTAATTATGACTTCAAAGGCCCAAGCATTACTATATTTATGCTTTGAAACTACTAGTGGGCCAATTTTCTATCAACAGGCCCAATTTACTATAAGCATTATTATTTTTAGATTATGAGATTTTTTAATAATATTATCTAACAACTGGAAATTAATAAGTTTGTCAAATATTTTAAATATCTATAATTTTTTTTTTAAGAATTTTGTTTAGTTTTTTTTTTAAAAAAAAAAAACATAAAAGTGTTAGATCCATTAAAATTCAAGTAAAATTTTGTACATAGTTTTTCTAATTTTTTTATATAAACCTTCATTAATTTAGAATTGTTTTCTATTAATTAATAAATATAAACCGTTTGAATTTTGCCAATATATCAATCGAACTTGACAGAAGCTGAACACAAATTTGGACAGGTTCAAACTATTAATAAATTTATTTTGGGGCTAAAATCTTGGACACGTCCAATTTCAGTATTAAATTTTGCTGTTTTTACACATTCAAGTTCTAAACAATAAATGGAAATTAGTGTTTAGCATTTACATATTTGTCTTTGCCTATCAGAAAACAGTTGTGCTGCACTTAATAATTTTTTTAATCTGTATCTAATTATTGTAACTGGGAGACTTGTTTCCACATCTCTTGTAACTTTGCAATTTCTACTTATAGAAACTCTCTAATGTAGGTTTGTAATCAACATTTATGATTATACATATTCTTATGGCCTTGCTAATCTATATTTTTAATGTAGAAATGTAAACATAAAAAGTGATCAGTATTTTTATACAATGAAACGCAATCTTCGTTTGACTCTAGAGTTTTCATCTTCGCTATTTTAATCCTGTGTACATTTTTAATTTTCCATTTATTCTGTTTGTTTTGAAACCAACTTTAAAATAATAATATAATCGTATAGAGCTCGAATGTGTAATTGCTAGGTGGTAGATGCTGATTGACGGACACGCATAATCACGTCGTTGATTTGTTTTGGTTAACGAATCTTATTCACAAACTAATTGTCAACCAAAAAGGACGAGTGAAGATTTTGTTTCGTCACACTTAATATAGTCTAATTATCTCATCTGATTTCAATCATGGGAGACATTAAAACATAATCACGTTTCTATGGACCCAATTATTAAATTATTTACGTCAATTATAACAACAAAAACAAGGCAAACAATTAATGGAGTTATGATCGTAGACTCGTATCATTATACTTGCTTTTTTTTTATTTCTTGTAGATATTATGAAGACAAATGATGAACATATTTATGAAGATACTGTTGATGTTTTCTTTTTAAAGTTAAAACTAACAGAACTCTATCGAGTCAAGTTAATGTACATTTTAAAACTTTTTCGATTTTTTTTTGTAAGAAAAATGCTTGTTTTGAAAAATTCTAAAATTATATAATTTTCCATAAAATTGGAAATGTTCAATTTATATGTAAAACACAAAGATATCGGTAAAAGTGATCGTGGTCTGCTGGTAAGTAAGAGTGGTATTTATCCCTTTTTATCCAGTTTTGAATTTCGCCGATAGAGTAAGTGGTGCAATCTCACAGTTTTGGTACATAAATCATTATCTTTGAGACTCTTTCAAACAATCAAAATTACTCTATGATATTACCCAAAGTGGTATCATATCCTAATTAAATCACATAAATGATATGGTGTAAAAACCAAACTTAAAAAAAAAACGTAAAACACAAAGACACCGGAGATGACAAATGACAACACAGTAGCTCAAGACAACTCCATCTTCGAACCAATCTTGTCACACCAACGTCTATATATGTTACTGCTTTTTAGCAACCCAATTAATACACTTATATATTAGTAATGTATAGAAATGTATTGTATCGGAACATGCATGGTCAGTTTTGTGATTTATTAGAAATATTGTTTTAATATATGACAATCATAATGGAACGTTATTTCGTCGTAGAAAATCTGATTATTTACAGAAGTGAATTGATATACTAACTCTATTTTAATTTTGATCCGGAAACATGCATGTATAAAGTCTAAAACTTCGTACAACTATAGTTTGTAACTCACAATTAACCATTACGATATTAATATAGCATTTAGATGGAGGGTGTGAGGGCTGAGGACAAAGAAAGAGGTCATTCAATAAGACAGAAGACGCATGCAACGGAGATTTCGGATTCGGTCGTATCCTTTTCATTTGTCTGAGCCATTAATTCCCAAAACCCTATCTTCTCTTCCTCATCCAGCCTTTAATTTGTTTTGTTTCTTCTGAATATTATTATATAATTACTTACAAATTTAATTGTTTCCTTATATCTAGTTACGTTATTCAGTCGACATTCTTTATGAATAAATAAACTTTTAAAGATCCAAATTCAAATTTCTATTTGGGCGCTAAATGGAGATTTTCAGCAAATATTTGATTAAGTGTGCTCACTATTAATTACGTTTTGTATTAGTTCGTCTGGTTTAAAATGTCTATGAATCAGATTGAAAATTATATAAAAAAATAGGTTATGACATTTAATAATATTATAGTCATCTCAATGTCTCATCTAGTCATATTTGTGAAGGTGTTAAACTACACAGGTTGAATCATTTCTGCCATTTGTACACATTGTATATAGTTAATAAATAATGACCATATAACAAAATAAATACACATTTGTGGTCCATTTATCCAAACAAGCATCTGTGTTACGTGTATTACTATGCATATATATATATATATACATATGTGTGTGTGTGGGTATATTAAAGTGTGTGTGTGTGTGTGTGTGTGTGAACATGCTCGATTACGATTACAAGTTGAGATAATTTTCTTCGTCTCTTTTTTCTTGTTAATATTTTGCTCTCTCCTCCCCTCCTCAAAACCCAACTTTGGATTACTAAAACCTTTAAACGATGGCTTTTTCTATTCTAATTATGTTCCCTAATTTCGAATATAGCTAGGGTTGATGTAAGATTTGCATATCTACATGTATCTATTTCTATGCTGGTTTTGAGAGGATGAAGCTGCCAGCATGATCTGGTAATCGCTACATACGACATACATACACATGCTAATTTACTTCCACATGTACATCAAAGTTAATTTTCCAACAAAAAACAGCTTTTTCTCCTCTTTTTACTACTTCGAATATTAAAAGTAGTAAGTGAATTCATGGATGCATGCATGTATTTGTGTGTGTGTGTGTGTATGTGTGGAAGTGTATCGATAAAACCAGATCATCCTGTGGCTTCAGTCACTCAAATCACCAACACTGCCTAAACAATAAACTTAGATTTCATGAGAAAAACGATTCCCCGTTGACTTATACGACTCGCTACTATCATCATCAGAGGTAACAATACATTTGCTTAATTATCTCCTTTTACTTTGTTGTAAATCCAATTATTCAATTTTGCTCTATTACATTTCAATTCTCTGAAATATACTCATAAACGTATCTGGTTAATTAGATATATTTACATATATACAATTAATGGTGCAAACAGAGGCATATATGATGTAGTTACTGTGTATATGACCATGTCCACAAGCTCATGTTTGTTGGTAGGAACGCGTTTACATGTGACTATTTGTTTCTTTGCCTAGACTTATGCTAAGATTTATTTTAATTTAATATTCATATAATATATCTAGTGACGATAGAAAAAAAGAAAGAGAGAGTCTAGTTTAGTGACAAGACGCGTATTTATTATTCTTTTTTTTTGTCAACAATTTATTATTCATATGAGTAAATAGTTTATCCGATTACAGACTCAGAAGAAAAAAAAGAATAATCTTTTTTTTTTGTGAACAAAAAGAATAATCTAGAAATGTTAATTACGTAGAAAATACATGATTTAGAAAAGGAAATTAAGTGCTTAGCTTATTGTACAAATCCATTATGATGCTTGTTTCTCTTTAAATGTTCCAAAAAAATTCCAAATTATTTGCATTTAAACAAGTTTGTGCCATTAGCTCTCGTTAAATAACATGTAGACTTATGATTGATACATTGTGCTTGCTAAGCTATTAGAATTAATAGAACAAATTTTTGTTTTTTAAACATGATGTTCTAGTGATTTTTTAGCTTCAACAAGCATGGATGACCCGGGTTCGAACCTTGAATTATGATATTTTCGGAGACAAGAAATTGACCATTAGAGTTGGTGACTGCCAGAACAAAGAATGCAAATAATGTGGAACTCTATATTAAATAGTTTTTTTTTTTTATAATCCCATTCGTCCAATAAGTTAGAAAGAAGCATTATCATTACTCTAGATACACCTAAGAAATTTTTTTGCACACTATTACTATTTTCTTTTTCTTGTTGCCATTTGGAAGATCTATATTTACATTGGACCAAAGAAAATCAACTACTCTACACGATCATGTACAATTGACTACGGATCAAGCCTTCTCTAATAAAGATTGTGTCTTACGTAACCAATGATCGGCATTGAGATTCTCTGCGTTGATCAGCAAAACATCAACTCGCCAAATGCAGTATTATTTCCAAAATCTTACATTTGAAGGACACTTGATGAATTGTATTAAGATCATGAATATTATTCTACCTCATATATACATCTTTTATGTGTTTGATCATTCGTAATGATTTAGTGGTTTGTAGAAACTATTACTACTACGTCATTCGTTATGGTTTTGTTTTATTTTTTTTTTTTTAAAAAAGTTTCAATGCAAAATTTATACGTATATGTTATGATGTTTTGTATTCTATTACGTTACTTGTTTTTATTAAATGTTTTGTTTTTAGTTACATATTAAACAATAATTTACTGTAGAAAACAAACACTACTCTATTTCATTTTAAACGTCGTTTAAAATCTTTATATATGTTATAAAAACATATTAAAAATTTATAATTTATCCCTTATTAATATACTACATAATTTACTTTATCTTATTGAATCATTAAAGTGATAAAGCAAAAACTGAAACTTAGTTTAAAAATATGCATTAAAATCTAAAACGACAGTGAAAAAAAAATTAACGATATTTAATCTGACAACAAAAGAAGTTCAACTATTATAGTTTTTTTAATCTGTGTTTTTAACCTACAAAAATTTTATAGTTGACAAAAAAAAAATATTATAAGAAATAGAGAGTAGCTTAATAGAAAAATGTATTCAAAACAGTGGGCATCTTTAATTATTAGAGTTTCAGATATGATATGTCACGATTCATACTAACTACTCGTAGGGTCTGTAATCACCATATTAATATAGATGGATCAAAAATTTATTTTGTGGAATTCTGATACAATTGTGGAAGTACTATGTTTTGATATATCATATTTTGTAACGTTTGATACGAGAAAATCTTGTATTTATTCAATAGAAACACTTAAACATTGTACACTTACAGATGTATGAAAAGTGAGAAGAGAACTAGTATCTTACATGTTCTAATTAATAAACAAGTCACCCACGATCGATAAACTAAAATTTTCTCGACGAATAAATGGCAAGTCACTTAATTGGTCTAGGCAATGGCAAGTAGCTAGTCCACATCGGTAACCACTTGTCTTAAAGGAACCTTGACAAAAAAAAAAGTAAAAAGTCACAAAACCTTTTAACGTTTTTATGTTGATTAAGTCGCATAACCACCACATTTAATTGACTTTTAAAAATAATAATAATAGAAAACACGGGTGATTTACTATTGCTTATAGAAGATAAAAAATAATAATATAGTTATTTGTGGCTGAGGATGTTGCCTTTTTATACTCTCTTACCTTTTCTTTTTTTTTGGATTCACAGATTTTCAGTGTAAGCAGTGATTTCGACACTTTCAGTCACCACAATGTATCAAGTTGTTTTGGTGCTCCTATGTGTTTTGAAGGCATTACTTTAGTAAAAAAAAATTCAGACGTTTTTCATCATTAAATTTTATTTTTTCTGCATGTATTTTCCGTATAAAATTTGACAAAAACTCACGAAATCAATTTTGACAACAACTTTATAAGATATATATTAGATTGCTGATCTTCAGAAAAATTTATATTTCTCAGCCATGAGACTAACTAACTGAGAAGCTGAGAAGCAGCTATGTTTGGAGGAGCAAAAGTATGTTATTGACAGAGATAAGCTGCTTATGTACTCTATATTTAGTAGTGCCTATTGCTAGCCTATAACGTATGTAGCCATTTGGGTCTAACTTATGACAGGCCTGAAGTACATACAATGAAACGAGTGTTAATCGCCGCAATATTATGAAATTACACATGCAAAAAACTGGAACAAATAAAACATATACTTTACTATATCCATATAGTCAGAATACACGACAATCTCATAGAATTTCCTAAGAATGCATCGTCTCCTGGTCTTTTCTGAGGGAGGTTTTGTAAAACCCTATAATGAACCGGAAAGGAAATAAGAAGAGAAAACATTATGTACTGAATATGTAGAATATGGGCTCAAAATACAAAAGCCCAAACCCAACTAATGATTTAAAATCGGCTCCTCAAACGGAGAGATTCACCAGAAAAAATAAAAAAAAATAAATCAATATTAGGAGTTCCGATGAGATCTTGCGATCGGTTACAAGAAGCGCTGCTGCAGTGCCATCGTCGGATGCCGGAAGGACCGGCGCGGAATTTCGGTTGCAGACATCTGAACAAAGCGTTGGCGGAGTGCGTTGTGGCGGAGGCTTGTCCAGAGGAATTTGAGGCGGTGAGGTCGTTTTGCTCCAGCGGCGGAACAAGCCTGAAGCGCAAACAATGCCAGGACGCTCAGTTCTCGCTTTCTCTCTGTCTTTCTCATCATCAGCGAAATATTTAGCAGCGATAGTTAACGAACGAACGAACGATGAGATAATTGATTAATCTCTCGGAAAAGAAGAGTGTGAAGGATTTCAGCAGTTTGGAGTTGTTGCTGTTGTTGTTGTTGTAATCCTTTAGATGGTTGATATAATGAATCAAGAAGCCATTGTGGTTGAACTGCACCAATTTCATCTGCAATGGTTGAATCATGTCTTAGAATACGGACCATACATTATTCAGTTCTGATGGATTTGTATGATTACAATCATTACCATTGGTTAGCTACCTTTCAAAATGTTCTTGGATTCAGAGACAAGGGTGCTTCTTCTTTTGTGTAAGATATTAGAATCAATCACCTCGGCTTCTGCTGCTAGTGTGATCAAAATCAACCATCTCAGGTCGACTGGTAACTGTAACACATTTTGGTCTCTTTGGAAGAGGATGAAGAAGGAACTTCACTGTATCCTGCACTACACCTTTGTTTCCTTTAGTACTCTGATTTTTCATGTCGTGTTCTGGATTTTACACTACAAAAATTCCATCTTTGTAATCGTTTCAGATAACATTTAGTAAAAAATGGTTCTTTTTTTTTCCTTTCCGTCTTTCTATTAGCTTTTTGGTTACCCTCTCTCGTCCGTCCACTCACTCGGCCACTTTGATATATACAAATAAAGCTAAAAGCCAAAATCCTCAAAACAGAATTCGATTTCGAGTAATTTTCCGGCGACGCTGATAAGAAAGCAATGGGAAGGTCTCTAATTTTCTCGGGAAACATGTCAATGAATATCTCTCACTTATCCAGATCATCTCTCCCTTTAGCAAGCACATTTTCATGCCGGACAGTAACTAGAAATTTCCGACATGGGTTTTCGAGGATTTCGTCTAACGGCTTCAAGTCCACGACGAGACTCCAAACAAAAGCTGTTCTGCCTGAAGTTTCTGATCAGATTCATTATCCCAGAATCGGTTCTAAAACCACCGGACCTATATCGCCGGCACAGCTCCTTCAAGTCGTCGAAGCCGCCGCTAAAACCGGCGCCGAGGTTCAAATTTCATTTCTTTACACTACAATATCGAAATTGTTTATTGGAGGATTGATCTGAAAAGAAACTTTTGATGAGACTCGAAACTGTGTTCAATGGTTCTAGAAATCGAGTTCTTGGGTTAACAGAGTAGCAGGAGAAGAATCAAAAACCAAACTTGGAGTTGATAAGTATCACTTATTTTTCTGGTTTTATTTTGTGATTTGTTTGGTAGGTCGTCATGGAGGCTGTAAATAAGCCAAGGAATATCACTTATAAAGGCCTCAGCGACTTGGTAACTGAGTAAGGGACTTAACATAAGAATATATTAAAAGATCTTACTTAGCTTGTGTAGATTGAGAATTTATCTCTGTTCTGTTGATTTGATTGCTTGAAGAATTGAAATGCTAGTATCTGTTGAATTTGCAGTACTGATAAAGCAAGCGAGGCTGCTATTTTGGAGGTAGTGAAAAAGAATTTCAGTGATCATCTTATTCTTGGTGAGGAAGGAGGTATTATCGGCGATACGTCTTCTGATTACCTCTGGTGCATTGATCCTCTAGGTTACAAATCTCATTGCTTTCTCTTCATGTTATGGATTTTGGTTTAGAGAAGCATATAGTCTATGAGAATTGAGTAAGAATCTCTTCCTTTAATGCATAGATGGAACAACCAATTTTGCTCATGGATATCCCAGTTTTGCTGTCTCTGTTGGTGTTCTGTATCGAGGAAATCCCGCTGCTGCTTCTGTGGTATATTGCACAAGCTAGCTGTTACTTAATTATAATTCCTCTTCGCTGATTCTTTGGTGAATAAGATAAGTAATACAAAGTCTCATGATGCAGGTAGAGTTTGTTGGTGGTCCGATGTGCTGGAACACCCGAATCTTTTCTGCTACTGCAGGTACAATGTGACAAGTTTCTTATGTTTCTTATGTTCATAGCTTCTGTATATTAAGCTAGCTTTGTCTAACTAGTTCACTTCTTAGGCGGTGGAGCTTTGTGCAACGGGCAAAAGATTCATGTCAGTAACACCGATGCTGTAAGTAACTTAATCTGGAAACCAGCTTGGTTTCGATATGGTGCGCGCACGCAACGGCATCTATTGGTGGTTTTTGACTGTAGGTGGAGAGAGCACTTCTTATCACAGGGTTTGGATATGAACATGATGACGCATGGAGTACTAACATGGAGTTGTTCAAAGAGTTCACTGATGTGAGTCGAGGAGTGCGAAGGCTCGGTGCTGCAGCAGTTGACATGTGTCACGTGGCACTTGGGATTGCTGAATCGTATTGGGAGTACCGTTTAAAGCCATGGGACATGGCTGCTGGTGTTCTTGTAATCTTGTTCATCCTTCTCATTTGTTTTTCTTCTTATCATATGTTGGTCAAGCTTCTTAATCCATGTCTGTAATTTGGACACAGATAGTTGAGGAAGCTGGAGGAGCTGTGACTCGAATGGATGGAGGGAAGTTTTCGGTGTTCGATAGGTCTGTTTTAGTGTCCAACGGCGTTCTTCATTCCAAGGTTTCATCAACTTTAATGGTTTTGTAAATGCTTTTAATCTTTATGCTTAGAGATTCAGTCTGACATTTTTATGGTTTAACCGT
The DNA here is from genome assembly GCA_039880935.1 of Streptanthus diversifolius. Classification (NCBI taxonomy): domain Eukaryota; kingdom Viridiplantae; phylum Streptophyta; class Magnoliopsida; order Brassicales; family Brassicaceae; genus Streptanthus; species Streptanthus diversifolius. The sequence continues at coordinate 22,137,085 of JAXGFM010000014.1, read as the reverse complement.
TGTAGCTTCTAGATAGAATCGCACCTGCTACTGAGAATTTGAAGACGAAAGGAATTGATTTCTCCTTATGGTTTAAGCCGGAAGATTATCATACAGAACTTTAAGACTTGTCCTGAATTGTTTGTTCAAGAAAGGTATCATATTGCTTTTTGGTTTACCTCTTTCAATTACATTATTAAATGATCTAAAGCTCGTTTATATTATAACATAATCGATGGAATTCGAATTATTATAAGATATTGTGTCTCGAACTATGAAACTCGACAATGATCTCTCTTACACTTCTTGAACAAAGGCTTCATGAATCAACAAACCGGTCTTCCATCGTCCGGTCCACACCTCATAGAGTCCAAACTGAAGCTTGGTATCTTGGTTAACTGCTGTTGGGCTAACCGAGATTTCAAACCGGCCATCTGATTCGTCAGGTATATTGACCGGTTCTGATCCGCCTTTTGATTTAGGAAAGTTCTGGTTAACAGATTTGATTCTTTTCCACACCGTCTTGCCTTTCTTTCCGATTTTAGCAGACATGACCAGTGGGGCTTCGTCCCAACCGGTAGCATCTGGTTTAAACGAGATTTTAAAGCCGATTTGGTATGTTTTGCCGGGTTCAATATTCTCGAACGAACCTGTTACTTGTAACCAACTCACCATCTTCAGTTCAGCAGGCACCCTAAAACCAACAATTAAATGAATTGGTTAAGGCTTTTGGTATTAGTAACCCACAAAAGAGGTTTATCGTTTTAATCGGTATGAACTTGAAAGGTACCTTGGTTCTTTAGGGATAACCCAATATCTTGAGTCACCTCCCCAAACGAAACTAAGACCACTCGGTTGAAGAATCCAGGCTTTTCTATTGGTCTGCACAATTTAACAAGAAACCCACAAGCAACATAAAATATTTTTAATAGAATTCAATACAAATGAAAATCTTCATGAGAAGAAAAGTAAAGAAATAAAGAAACTCACATCATGTTCCATTTCGGAGTCTGCCTTGTGATGCGAACTCTTTTGTGAAGACATCTTTTTAAAAAAAAACCAGAATACCACATCTCTCGATAGAACTCTATATAAAAGAAAGAAGATTGTGGTAGAAGGAGAAATTAGTAATTTACGCAAAATCCTGACTTTTCTTCAACAGCCAACGAAAAGCAAAGCATATATCCCATAGCTTGCTGCACTTAATCAGTCGTATACTTTCTCCCACTCATCAACGACTTGGGTCTCTTCCGATTGTTTACCAGCAGCTTTCGAACTACTTGTCCCTTCGGTCTCAGCTAGAGGCTCCAACGAAACAGCTTTCTTGGGCTCAAGAATGCACCAACGGTTGACCAAAGGAGTGATCAAAGTGTTATCCTTTGTTGATTTCCACACAGACCCTCCAACGGGGGAAACTTCTGTTACCCATGAGTCATCAGATTCCTTTTTCGCAGCCTTATTCCACGGGTTTCCTCTCTGAACTTCCCTAACTGAACCGCCTGCTATTCCCCATAAGTTACTAAGTGATGGAGATTGTACCAGGTTCTGTACAACAACGACAGCTCCTTGGTACACAGAACTGTGATCAAGCCTTCTCATGGCAGTGGCTGCTCGAGCTGGATCGAGGAACACTGCATTCTTGTCATTCAACCAAACTAGCTTGCATTCGCCTCCAAATCTCAGAACCAAGGCGCTGATGTTAGCTTCCCTCGGGAGATCAAGAAAACAAACCACGAGTGGATCAAAAGCCGGCGAGTGGGGCCCACCTAACGATACTACTCCTTTGACTCCAATGATCCTTGTCGGGGGTTTCGACTTCTGTGAAACGTAAACCACGATAAACCGTTTTGGTTCCCGGTCGGCGTTGCTATCTGCGAGATTCCACCTCTCAGCTATCAACCGAACCGCATCTCTTTTATCCTTTTCCATAGGACATAAGACATGGAGCTTCAGGGCACTAGTGCTACATCTGGCCTTTCCACGCACCAAAAACTTGCACCGCTCCTCAACTGCTAGTACCCATTTGGGGTGACGTCTATAAAGATCGGAAATGATCTCAATAATGGTGGAATTCTCCCCAAAATGTAAAGCGTCTAGATTTGGAGAAGTGATATCAAATGCATCTTGAAGAACCCGCTTACGCTCTAGCTTAGCACACTCTTCATCACAAGTAAGCTTTCTCTGCCCAAGAGGGATCCTTTTTCCAGTTGAGTCAACAGGTTGGAGCGGCACCGGAAGCTTCTGCAAAATTGAGGTTTCATAGACAGAGTCCCTGCTAAAACCACCAACTCTTCCTCCTCCCGCATCACAAGGGACTGTAGCTGTTATGCGACCACATGAGCAAATAACTGTGAGTGGAAACTCACATCTCTGATCAGGACAAAGCGCAGAAGGATGGCAAAGCGCTGCACTAGTGTGTCTGCAGTCTCTTCTGGGAGCACCACACGTCTGTGAACAAGTAACACGTAGACCAGTTTTGAATTCGTTGGTACCATTGTCACAGGGTTCAGGGTGACAAGTTCTGGCACAAGCATGCATGCCACAATACCTTGTCTTTCCGCAAATGTTGTTACATCTGATGTCTTTTAACCCACAAGATATGTTCCTAAGAACAACATGATCGCCAATGCATCTCTTCTCAACTGGCATTGAACAAGGCAAGCAATCCCCGAAATGGCAACCATGTGTAGCGGAATGGCCACAAGGCTGAGGAACCGAGAAAGGAAGCTGACAATTCGGGACATGGGTTCCACATGGTAACGGAGGAGGTATTGATGTTTTTCCACATGCACATGCAAGATCGGTGAAAATCATCTCGAGACAAGGAGGACAATGGCCACTGTGATAGAGAGTTTCACAGGAATGCTGTTCACATCTTAGCCTCTTCCCGCAAGGTATTTGGCAAAGGTGTAGATCGGAATCATCAGACAGATCATCATTCTTAGAGTGGTTCACTACACCTATGCCTCCCACAGTTTTTCTTACGGCCACATGGTTTGGCGCAAATGAACTTCTCCATGTCTGAAACTGTTTTGTAGCATTCCACAGTCCGAGATGTTGACCTGCACCGACATTTTTGCCTGACTTGGACTAAACAAGGCGAACAATCACCTGCATGGCATTTCTCGATGCAGCTATGAAGCCCACAAGGAAGAAGCTTGCTGCAAATACTTAAGCAAGAAGGAACCGGATCAAGGCAACTCCACCGCTCCTCTTCCAAGCCCGTCTTCCCACAATAGCATGCCTTAATTCTACTGGGAAGAAACTCACAGTCCCCACAAGGCCCAGGATGGCAAATCTCACGATTACCACACTCAAGCTTCTTTTCGCAGTTCAAAATGCATGAAAACACACAATCTTCTGGTTTCACCTCTCCCTTCACATTCATCTCACCGCAAATGATATTCTCTACTGTTTTCTTGCAAAAGCAGGAGGCATTGACTGATACCTGACAAGGATCACAAAGTCCAACATGACATGCCCTTTCACATCGATGACGGTCACAATTGAGAAGCTTACCGCAACTCTTCCCACAATTAAGATCAGAATTTCGTTCAGAGCACCTAGTCCTAATCATCTTCTTCCCACACGGACAGCGACGAGGTGGGGAAACGCCTTATATGGAGGGCATGAACCGGGATGACATTGCAATACACAAACATGAGGACAACTGATTTCTTTACCCATCTCACATGTTGCAAACTCCTTCTCCAGAGGCTTTCCACATGGATCTCCACAAGAGTGAGGAGTCAAATATGGATCACTTGGTGGGTCTTTCTTCTTTCCACAAAAGCATCGATACAAAATCTCCTTCGACGATGTAAGCTGAACAGATTGACAACCTGGACATCTCCAGTTACTACCTTGGTTTTTATCCGCCAACAAATCAATCAAAGTTGGTGCTCGGGCCCATTTCTTTATACAGTCCAAATGGAAAATGGAGTAACAACTGGAGCAAGACCAGATATTAGCAGACCTCCTAACCATGTCATAACAAATCATACACTCAATAGAACTCTTCATTAGCTTATCTTGTATCTCTTGCACAAGTTGAGGCAGGTTTGGGACTTTCAACACAGTCTTTTCTTTATCAGGCCCTCTTCTCTCATTCACAGTTCGACCCAGGCGACCCCTAGAACCACCTCTCTGGCGGTTATCCGGCACAGATCTCCCAGCATTGTTCCTCCTTTGGCGGCTAAAAGAAGGAGGACCTGATACATTACTCCTTTGGTGCTGATTATTAGAAAGATGTCCAGAATCATAGTGCTGCCATTGATGATAAACATGATGGAGTCCAGCACAAGAATCAAAGCTCCCAAGATTTGTATTTGTGTTAAGAGGAAAGGAAGTTTCGTTAACAACCACCGAGGTAGATGATGTTCTTTTTGGAACCCATGTTTGCTGAGAAGTTTGAGTAGTGAATCTTGTGATGTAATAAAAGGAAGCCCGAGTTCTCAGTGAAGACCGAGACTTCAGGAGCTGCAAAGCCAAATGGAATAAAAGTCCTAGTCGTTAGTATGACCGAGACTTTAGGAACTATGGAGCCTAGTAGAATAAGTCATTAGCCGTTTGTAGATCACGTATAATAAGGAGTCTGTTAAGGCAAGTTTGTTAGACTTTCATTATTTAAGTTCGTGTCATTGTAACGAATGAATCATCCCCTGTTTTGCAAAATAAAAACAGAGCAATTTGCAGAACAAAACTTCTTAAAACTAAACACATTCAAATACGTTTCTGGTACAACAAGTGGTATCAGAGCGGTATTCTAAGAGAGCGTAAGGATCAAAAATGAGTGGAAGAGAAGGTTTATTGAGCATTCCTAAATTCGATGGAGATTTTGAGCATTGGGCAATGCTCATGGAAAACTTACTAAGATCGAAGGAGTGGTGGGAGCTCATCGAACCGGGAATCAATCAACCGAGAGATGAAGAGGAACTGACGGAAAGCCAAAAGAAGGAACTAAAGGAGGTGAGACTTAAGGATCTCAAAGTTAAAAACTATCTCTTCACGTCCATCGACAAAACTATCCTAAAGACCATCGCAAGAAAGGAGACGACAAGGGAAATCTGGTATTCAATGCGAGCAAAATACCAAGGAAATTTGAGAGTACAGAGTGCTCAGCTACAAAGACTAAGAAGAAATTTCGAGGTGCTCGAGATGAAGGAAGGAGATACGATAGCTGAATACTTCGCAAAAGTCATGGTGGTGGCAAATGATATGCGAAATCTTGGAGAGGATATGCCGGATGCGAAGGTGGTTGAAAAGATTCTTCGTACGCTCATTGATAGATTTAATTATATCATTTGTGCAATTGAAGAATCAAACGATATAAGAAACCTTACAATGGACGAGCTACAGAGTTCTCTGCTCGTACATGAACAGAATCTTCGAAAACATCTTGGAGAGGAACAAGTATTGAAGATGGAAGCAGGAAGAGGTAGAGGAGGAGAGAGCTATACTCGAGGCAGAGGAATGTTTCGAGGAGGAAGAAGTGGTAGAGGTCGAGGATACACGACATTCAGTAAAGAGAACGTCGAGTGCTATAAGTGCCATAAGTTGGGACATTTTAAGAATGAATGTCCAACTTGGGAACGTCCAGCTAACTACGCTCAAGTAGAGGAAGACATACTTCTTATGGCACAAGTAGCAGCGGAAGACGAAGTAGGCGAATGTATTTGGTATCTCGACTCGGGATGTAGTAACCACATGTGTGGTACAAAGGCGTGGTTCAGTGAAATTGATGGAAGCTTTCGACAGCAGGTTAAACTTGGGGACGATAGGCGAATGCAAGTCGAGGGAAAGGGAAGCGTGAGGCTCGCGATTAATGGAGTCACGCAGCAGATCACTTCCGTATACTATGTTCCCGGTTTGAGAAACAATCTGCTTAGTATCGGCCAGTTGCAACAAAAGGGGTTAAGGATAATCTTTGATGAAGAATGCTGTGAAGTATGGCACAAGCAGCAAGGCAGACAGATCATGCGGTCACAGATGTCTTTAAACAGAATGTTCATTATTCATGCTAAGATATTGGGAGTGAGATGCGGAATAGAGATGAATCATTTAAGCGAGGGTGATGATGACATATGGCACAGGAGGTTTGGACATGTCAGCCACAACAGCCTGGCGACCTTGTCTGAAAAGAAGATGGTTCGAGGCCTCCCAACAGTAGGCAAGGGAAAAACAGTCTGTGAAGTCTGCATGAAGGGCAAGCAAGTTAAGGAAAACATACCAAAGAAGAGTGAGTGGAAATCTAGCAAGGTATTGGAGCTCGTACACAGCGATATATGTGGTCCAATTTCACCAACCTCTGAAAGTGGGAAGAAGTATATCATAAACTTCATAGACGACTACAGCCGGAAGTGCTGGACTTACTTCATTGCAGAAAAATCCGAAGCTTTGAAGACATTCAAGGAGTTTAAGGTGTTTTCGGAGAAGGAGAGTGAAGAGGTTCTGAAGTGTTTACGGACAGACAGAGGAGGGGAGTATAACTCCAAAGACTTCCAAGAGTTCTGCACGAATGAAGGGATCAAGAGACAACTTACAGCTGCCTATACTCCTCAGCAGAACGGCATTGCCGAGAGAAAGAATAGAAGTATACTTAACATGGTATGGTGTATGTTATTTGACATGAAGGTGCCTTTGAGGTTCTGGACGGAGGCCGCACAGTATGCTGTGCATATCTTAAACAGATGCCCCTCAAGAGCGTTGGAAGATGAAACACCTACTGAGAGATGGAGCAAAGGAAAGCCATCAGTGGATCATTTAAGGGTGTTTGGGTGCGTTGCTTATGCGCTTGTGCCGTATGAAAGGAGAGTGAAGCTAGAAGGAAAAACAATGAAGTGTGTTCTCTTTGGTGTCAGCAAAGAAACTAAAGGTTATAGGCTCTATGATCCTATTGCTAAAAGGATTATCATCAGTAAAGACGTCAAGTTCAATGAACTAGAAACATGGGACTGGGAGGAAGCAACTAATGGTGAGAAGTTTATTCAAATACCGGGTGAGGAAGAAGTAGATGATACAGAGACTGGAGAATCAAATAAGGATGGGCAAGGGGATACTGAAACCGGAGATCCGCTTGTATGCGAGCCTGAGGAAAGAGCAAATCCAGAGAAGGGCAGAGAAGTAGGTGAATCGAGTATAAGGCAAAGGGAGAATGCGAGAGCAGTGTTACGACCTGCTTGGATGAAAGACTATGAATGTGGAGAGATGGGAATGTTTGCAGAAGAAGAAGAGGAAGAACCCATGGCAATGATCATTATGGGAGATGACCCAGCAACGTATGAAGCAGCCGTAGGACATCAACATTGGAGAGAAGCAATGGAGGCAGAGATTATGTCAATCGAGGAAAACCAAACGTGGGAATTGGTTGATATGCCTAAGGAAGTTAAAGCCTTGGGTGTTAAGTGGGTCTATAAAACAAAGTTAAATGAGAAAGGAGAGGTCGATAAGTTTAAGGCAAGACTGGTGGTTAAGGGATTCTTGCAAACGCATGGGGTGGATTTTAACGAGGTGTTTGCTCCTGTGGCTAAATGGGACACGATAAGACTGATCTTGGCAATTGCTGCACAACGCAGATGGACCGTGTTTCAGCTCGATGTAAAGAGCGCGTTCTTACATGGAGATCTTGATGAGGATGTCTATGTAGAGCAGCCAAAGGGCTTTGAGCTGCAAGGAGAAGATGGTGATCGAGTTTATAAGCTAAAGAAGGCGTTATATGGGCTTAGACAAGCGCCTCGAGCCTGGTATAGTAAGATTGAAGGATACTTTGCTCGTAATGGTTTTAAAAGGTGCTATTGTGAGCATACGCTCTTTGTCAAGACAGAAGGAGAAGACATCTTGATAGTTAGCTTGTATTTTGATGATCTAATCTATACAAGTAACTCTCAGAAGATGTTGGAAGAATTCAAGCTCTCAATGAAGGGAGAGTTCTCTATGACTGACTTAGGGAGAATGAGATACTTTCTGGGTGTGGAGGTAATACAAGATGAAGAAGGGGTCTTCATCACACAGAAAAAGTATGCAAGAGAGGTCTTAAGAAGGTTTGAAATGCACGAGAGCAATGCTGTGAAGAATCCGTTTGTACCGGGTATGAAATTAACAAAGGAAGGTGCAGGAAGGAGTGTTGATCCAACAGAGTTCAAAAGGGTGGTAGGAAGTTTGCGCTATATAACGGTAACACGTCCTGACTTGATATACTCTGTGAATTTGGTGAGCAGATTCATGGAGAGACCGAATGAGCAACATTCTATGGCAGTGAAGCGAATTTTAAGGTATCTCCAAGGCACTGCTGAATATGGTATTCAATATAAGTGTGGGGAAGAAGAAGGAAGAGGGTTGGTAGGTTTCGTGGACAGTGACTATGCCGGGGATGAGAATGACAGAAGAAGTACTTCCGGTTATGCTTTCATGCTTGGAGATGGTGCGATTTCATGGCAATCCAAGAAACAACCTATAGTCACCCTGTCCACGACTGAAGCAGAGTTTGTCTCAGCAGCAAGTGCAGCTTGTCAAGCTGTATGGTTAAGAAATGTGCTTGGGGAAATCGGTTTTAATCAGGAAGGTGGAACATTGCTGTATTGTGATAATAGTTCCGCTATTAAGCTAGCTAAGAATCCAATCTTACATGGGAGGAGTAAACATATCCATGTGAGATTCCTATTTCTAAGAGAGCTAGTAAACGCCAATGTGATTGAAATGAGGTTCTGCAGAACTCAAGAACAGGTTGCGGATGTAATGACTAAAGCAGTAAAGCTGGATGTCTTCGAGAGAATGAGGAGCAGGTTGGGAGTTGGTCTAAAGGAAGAATAAACTAGAGCTGAGGCTTTCCAGTTTAGGGGAGGGATTGATGTAATAAAAGGAAGCCCGAGTTCTCAGTGAAGACCGAGACTTCAGGAGCTGCAAAGCCAAATGGAATAAAAGTCCTAGTCGTTAGTATGACCGAGACTTTAGGAACTATGGAGCCTAGTAGAATAAGTCATTAACCGTTTGTAGATCACGTATAATAAGGAGTCTGTTAAGGCAAGTTTGTTAGACTTTCATTATTTAAGTTCGTGTCATTGTAACGAATGAATCATCCCCTGTTTTGCAAAATAAAAACAGAGCAATTTGCAGAACAAAACTTATTAAAACTAAACACATTCAAATACGTTTCTGGTACAACATCTTGACCTTTCTTTTCGATCTCTCCTGACTTGAGAGCTCATTATCTCTCAACTCAACGAACAACGGAAGTAAATACTGAGTACTAACACGTCAGCTCTTGGAGCAATTCTTGTACTGCGAACCCAAAAATACAGCCAAAATTAAAGAGTAAGCATTAATGTACAACGATTTTGAAGAATCTTGACGAAGCTGAAAGTTGAATTCCCGAACAGACGGTAAGATTCATTCACCATCGGCTATAGAATTTCTAAAATTGTTCCTCATTTTTCGGAATCTCGACAGGTAAAATAAGAGAGCCTCTCCTAGTTCCCGTTTCCAAGGAGTTTTTCGAAAACGAAGATATAAATATCGCTTCATATTCAAGCATTGAAATGATAAACAACCTACAGAGAGATGGCCGAGTCACAGAAACAAAGGTGAGAATAGAAGCGTACCTGAGAAGAAACACAGAACGAACGATTTCTGGAGAAATGGAAAGAGACCGTAGGAGAAAAATGGAGTGAAGAAAGATCTTTTGTGTTTGAATGTTAAACTGAAATGCACACTCATGAACGGACCGTCTCATTTCACTTAGGCCATTCTGGGCCGACTACTATCGAACCAAATGGGCCTTATGAGATCGTTGGTAATTTAGGAAACCGACATAAACCGAAAATCAAAAATATACTACAGAGAAAGATTGCAAGTAAAATTTTCTTTATATTTTCTATTCAACATTACAGTTATTGGTTTTTAATAGATGTTAATGTTATATACTAGTGGTAAATTCACATGTCGAGGTTTATAATGTGACAAGCCTAATAAAATATAAGAAGAAACCAACTGAATGATATTTTACATGCTGGATTGGCTTAGTTAACAATTTTAACTAAACATGAAACATACGGAATCTATGTCATGATAGCAAAAAGTTAGGATTCTTCACTCTGATTATGATCCTAAGTATTTTTATGTGTATAAATAAATTTTGTTTACCGATATTTATTAAAATGCATGACATAACTCTTTGTTATGTTTTTATGTTGAACTTCCTTAGTTAATGAACATATAAATTGATATTCTGGATTGTCGAGGCTTAAGTATTTGTCTGTTGTGGCGGAAACTTTGAAATGAGTGAAACTCTTAACTTTCAAGAAGAATTACAAAAATAAAGGTCGTATATTTCAATTACTTTTTGTGGTGGTTTAAAAGTGTTTCTGGTATGACACAAAAGAATGAATTGTAAAATCATAACGAAATCACAAAAGTAAGAGGATGAGCACTTGAACAAATACAAAGCAAACGAAATCTCAACATCATGCCCATTAACTTTATAAAGCCTACGACAATTATGCCAAGCAAAGAGGATGACATTATTATCACAAGTGGTCCGAAACACGACGAAAATAACAACGCCGCTGCTTTGAGAATTGCACAAGACAACAAAGCCACATCTAGGACATGCTATAAGATCTTTGTAATGATGATGAGTGAACTCGTGTCGGACATCTAGCGGAGAGATGCCGCCCATGTTTTATTTTGTGTGTCAATAGAAAGATGAAGTCTTTGTAATAAACCATTAATTAACACAGAGTTTCTTTAACACCTTCGTTTTTTTTTCCAGGTTTTCAATAACTACTTATGTGTTTAGTTCTCATAAAGCAATCGTTTTTTTCTCATGGTAGCAAGTTTAAGATAAACCAAGGCATGCCAAATTAACACCGTGGCTACTATCTAAAGATGATGATCATCCTTGGATGCGAGAAGTTACAGCGAGAAAAGTATCTTCAGGACAAGGGATCGTCAAACCGCCCATCGGATGAGTAAATCAGAACTCTTCCTTGGCTTTTCGGTGAAGAGATTGGCACAATGTATCTCTGCTTTTCCTTCTTGTTCTCTCTCCGACGTACACTGCAAGAAAGTCTTTTGGTGCTGACGTTACTTTCTATGCTCCCGATGATACAGAGCCACCAAGAATCTTCATTCTTTAGGTAGTAATGTTTTTTTTTCGAGAGATTCTTCATAATATTATTAATTATTAGTTCAATATTTAATTATTAATATAATATTTTAAATATTAATAAAAATAAACAACAATCATTAAAAATATTATTATTTTTAGAGACTTAGAGAATATCACTAATATTAATGCTCTAAATTTTTTTTTAGAAACTATCTCTTATATTTGTCATCATCTAAATGGTTTATATTTTTATAAAAATTAAAATTAATTATTTAATAAATATATATTAAAAAAATAAATTTTTAATAAGTAGTATACTCATTTTGAATATCTTATCAATGGAAGGATCAAAATTTTTTATTTTTATGATTTTTAATTCTCTTTAGATAATATATATTTATAAATGTTAAAGTTTGAGATGTATTAACAGTTTTATTTCTGATATAAGTGATTATATGGTTTATTAAATTTTAATTTATTCTAATAACATATATTTGTTTGTTATTTATTATGTTTTATAAATAAAAAATATATTTATGGACATTAAAATTGATGATGACATTATATCATTTCATTTGTTAAACTTTTTATTTTTGTGTAGATAATAACATTATATTATTTCTATTAGTTTTGTATTTATAGTATGATTACAGATTACCGATTTAATAAAATAAATATTAATTATTTTTAATATATTATATATTATACTATTTTATTTTATATAATAATTTATTTATTTTAAATGAATGCAACCTCATGCTTCTTAAATAATAATAGTAAATCTTTCAAATTTTTGTTTTGTATCAAACTAAATTTTTTTTAATCAAATTTGCAAAAAACCTAGTTATAACATGAGTTCATAATTTTCAAATACATGAACTTTTAAAACTCGCAAAAGACTGTAATCTACTAACATCAACTTTGACTTGTTCCACTGTATAATCGAATAATATAAATATTGACTATTTTAGTATTTCCTAATCAAGTTAAAAAAATATAAACCTAATTTCTAATATTATAATTTTATAAATCAAAAATTAATTCATATTAATTAAAAGATTTTTGTTGAATTATGTTGAAAAATACATGAATTTAAGTTTTTTCTGCTTTGTATGAGATAATCAAATTTGACAAAATGATCTGAAAATTAAATTATGTTCCACCATTGAATCAAATAATATAAACATTGACTGATTTTATTTTTAATAAAGTGAAAATAAAAAATTAATAGTCTAACTTTAAAAATTGTTAAATAAATAAAAACTAACTAATGTTAATTTGAATATTTTATAATATTCACTTTTGAATTATGTTAAAATTTAAATAAATTTCTATTTTTATGATTTGAATGAGATTAAATATTATATTTAATTTGAAGGAACAATTCATAGCAAAATTTAGTTATAACACAGGATCATGATTTTTAAAATTACATGAACTTGTAAAACCCGCAAAGATTCTAATCGTAAAAACAAAAAAAAATTAACATGTCCCACCAGATAATTAAAAAATATAAATATTGACTAATTTTTAATATTTTTATAATCAGCAAAAAATCTATTCACATAATTTTAATATTATATTTTTAAAAATCTTTATTTTATAAATATAAGTTAATTAATATTTATTAAAATTTTGTTTCATAATATTTTTTTGAATTATGTCAAAAATACACGAATTTATATTATTTTTTTTACTTTGTACCAAATATGAAAAATACATGAATTTTTTTTGTTTTTCCTGTTTGTATGAGGTAATATTTCATCATATTTGACGGAATAACCTGCAATAAAATCTAGTTATAATGTAGGATATGATTTTAAAAATTATATGAACTTGTAAATCATATAAAATACTGTAATAATAAAAACAACAATTTTAATATGTTTTACTATATAATCGAATAATACATATATTGATTAATTTGTAATATTATTTTATAACCAATTTTAAATATATAAACATAATTTTTTTATTATTTAATTATATGTATCTTTATTTATGAATAAAAATTAGTTAATATTAATGTAGGTACTTATTCTATATGATTTTACTTTTAAATCATGTTGAAAAATATATTATTTTTTGTTGTTTTATTCATATGATGACTTTAGTTTAATTGTATAGTTTATACAAATAATTAATGTACTAAATTATTTAATCATATTTATTATTTAGTTTAATAATTTAGTTATGTTTGTACAGAATATATATATATGTATTATATCATAGGGTTATAATATATATATATATATATGTATGCATATTGTAATTATGATTTTCATTTTTTCTGTTTTATAGATTAAAATTTAGTTAATATTAATTTAAATACTGTTTAAATAATAATTACGAGTTTAGTTAATTAATTTTTAAAAAGTTGAAAATTTATTTAAAAATTATAAAATTTTATTGTAATAAGAAAATAAAAACATTTAAAAGTAGAATAAAATATTGAGATATATTATGAGCGAAGTAGGGAGAAATTAATTTGACATTATTATTTTTAATAAAATTTTAGTATTGTTATTAATAATCAATAATATTTTTCGTAATATAATACATGAATATGGGTTAGTTATATAGGTTAGTTCTATAATGGTCCATGTTTTAATAAATTACATAAGAGCAGTTTCCGACACTTGTTCCGACAAAAAGAACCTCCGACTCTCCGCCGATTACACCCTCGGACTTTTGGTTTCTTCACAATGGCATCGCGGGTTTTGTTCTCGAGTCAATTCACCTTACCGGAGAATCCGCCGCCAAAAACGTCGATTGCTCCGTTGACGCCTTCCCGGAATGTTCTCTCCTCCTCCTTTCGAAGTCATGTAGACCGACATTCGATGAGGATTCGACCGCTTGTTAAAGCTGCTTCGTTTGCTCCAACTGTAGCGGAGATCGATGATTCGAGACACGAATCAGAAAGGAGGAAGAAGCTTGCTGTGTTTGTGTCGGGAGGTGGTTCGAATTTCAAGAAGATTCATGAGGGATGCAGTGGTGGTTTAGTTAAAGGGGAAGTTGTTGTGTTGGTCACTAACAAGAAAGGTATTGCCTTTCGTCTTCTTATTAATCGAATTTGGTATTTCTTTGCCGATTTTGGTTGAACTGATGATGTCGCGGCTAAGTTTGAAGTCTAATTTTGATTGATTTAAATAAATGGGAATAGCTCTCCCTCTTGTGGAGGTGCTGAGTATGCAAGAAGTAATGGGATTCATGTTTTAGTATTCCCAAAACCGCAACGAGAATCATCCGATGGACTCTCTTCTAAAGAGCTTGTGGATGTTCTTAGGTTGAGATTTCTCTAATGTTGAATTGTATCTTTATCCTTGAAGTGTACCGTGTTACTGCTGTGTCGTAACTCAAACATACGCTTTAATGAACAGGAAGTATGGTGTGGACTTTGTTCTTCTGGCTGGATATTTGAAACTGATACCGGTAGAGCTGGTCCAAGCTTTTCCTAAACGGATTCTAAATATCCATCCTGCGCTACTTCCTGCTTTTGGAGGTAAAGGGCTTTATGGTATGAGAGTGCATAAAGCTGTTCTAGCATCAGGAGCTAGGTAAAGTCGCAAGCTCATACAATGTTACGGTTTGTGTAGCACTTTTTGTTTTCTTATGGTTTTACCTCTGTAGGTATTCAGGTCCAACAATTCACTTTGTCGATGAGGAGTATGACACAGGGCGGATACTTGCTCAAAGTGCAGTCCGTGTGATTGCTAATGACACACCAGAGGAGTTGGCTAAAAGGGTTCTTCATGAGGTACGACTACTAAAGAATACTTTTGAGCATTAAAATCAGAAGATTTCATTTTGTGTTTTCCGTTTTTGCCTCAGGAACACAAACTCTATGGAGAGAAGATGGTGTCCCTCTCATTCAAAGCAAAGACAATCCTGACGACTATTATTAGATCCTCGACGATATAACCTTAGGTTTGGTTCTCAGATTGGTTCTATTTTCGAAACAGAGTGTGTAGTCTCAAGACTCTAGAACAATTTTTTGCCAAAGTATAGATTGAAAAATGTTTCTGAAGCTAAATTTTTTGTTTCGGTTGGGTTGAAGCGTTTGTGTTGTATAAAACCATCTTTTTATTTTTTACTCCAACCACAAGCTCTTATTTTTATGTTTCTAAGGATGTGTTATCACCATGATGTTTGATTTCTTCTGTAAGAATCAAAATCTCCGAAATCCAAAATACAGATTCTAGAAAAAAACAAAGAGTGCCTTAAGACGGAGCGCCGAGATAGAAAGCAAGGCGAAGAATGTCACTGAAGATTCCACCGGCTGTGACTTGAGCACCAGCACCAGGTCCACGAACAATCAGAGGCTGTTCTTTGTACCGTGTGGTTGTGAAAGCGATGATGTTGTCAGCGCCCGAGAGCTGAGCAAACGGATGATCTTTCTTGTACCGTTTCAACTCGACCGTTCCCTTTTTCTCTACCGCGTCTACAACACCTACGTATCTCAAGACCTAAAGAACAGACACAACACAAGACAGTCTGAAAATGAGTTCTTTTCGAGATGGTGCATACTGGTGTTTCAAAATAAGTTTTGCAACAGGCACTACTTACTTCTCCTGCTCCTTCAGCTTCTTGTCTTTGTTTGGACAATTCTTTATCAAACTGAGGTAGCTTCTGCATGAACTCTTCTGCTGATGCACACGCCTGTGATCAACAATGATATATAGGGTTCTGAGATGTCGAAAGGATTATCCTTACGTGGTGATAAATATGTGATTATACAGAGACTTACTTGTAGAGGCTTTGGCACAAGATTCTGAACTGGAAGGCTGTCAAGGTCCAGTTTTAATCCTGATTCTCTGGCAAGAATTGTCACCTGAAGAAGTTGCATATACAAGAAAATTCCATATCATTCAAAATTGGTCCAACATAGATGTTGACTTGATTTGGGGACAAGAAACCCTACTTTTCTGGCGACATCTGTTCCAGATAGATCATCTCGAGGATCTGGCTCTGTGAAACCTGCCTGCTTTGCTTCTGCTACAACTTCACTGAAGCTTCTGGTGCCGACAAAATTGTTGAAAAGATAACTTAAAGTCCCACTGCAGCAAGGCATCAAAGCAAGAGTTTAGTGTGAAGGTGAAAAGACCGGCAAAGCCAGCACTTTCTTGTGTTGGTATCTGAAATACCAAGCCAAACAGGAGATACCTGAAAATTCCCTCAATTCGCAGTATCTTATCCCCTGTTTCGAGAAGACCACGTAAAGTGCTGATAATTGGAAGGCCAGCTCCAACGGTTGCTTCATAGAAGTAGTGTGTGTACGATTTTCTTTGAAGATCTCTGATCTTTAGATACTGCATTCACAGGGGAGAGTATTACTAACTAGTCTCTTTGTTCCACAGAACCAACCTCAACAAGAACAGATTTGTAGCTTCTTATTCAACAGTCATCTAAGCAAATATCAAACACTTTACCTGATCAAGTGGTCCTGAGTTAGCCTTTTTGTTCGGGGTGACCACGTGAATTCCTCGCAGCAACCAGTCGTAGTAACAGCTAGCGATATCAGCATCAGCCGTACAATCAACCATCACAGAGTTTGGAATGAAATGATTTCCCTTCACATATTGGGTGAACTTCTCCATGTTCGCCGACTCTCCATCTTCTTTCATAAGTTCTCTCCATCTTGATAAGTCGATTCCCCTAAAAGATGATGATTGTGTAAGGAAAAAGCAGTAATGCAATTTACCTACAAAGAACTCTATCAAGTTCATAGACTTACGATTCACTCAGCAACATTTTACTTGAGCCAGTGATCCCTATAACACGCAAGTCAATTTTAAACTCTTCTTTTAGCACTGCAGCCTGTGAAAAGAATTGAAAGATGAGTTAGCTTGAACCTTGATCCGTATGTCACTACAATCTCACAGATAAAGATCAGTTACTCACCTGATCTCTAATCTGATCCAGTAAGGTTCCACCAATTAAACCCGGTCCTATGATTCCCATTGCCAAAGTGGTTCTCGAAAGGTAGAATCTCGAGTGCACTGCTCTTAATGCCCTAATGCAATCTTCACGCTTGATGACTACTGTAATATTGAACTCGGAGCAGCCTTGAGCTATAGCACGGATGTTGATATTGGCCTGAAGATATTTAGGACAAGGCAATGTAGCAATAGCTTATTAGGAGGAAAAAAAGGACATAAATGGATGAGAGAACCGTCATCTGGTTTTTCTTTGCAAACAGTACACTTATTTACCTTTGCCAATGCGTTGAAAAAAGTGGCAGAAACGCCAGGAGTGCTCGCCATTTTCTGGCCAACTGCTGCTAAGATGCTACAATTAGGGATGATTTCAATCTGAAAAGAACAATAAAACCATAGTTTGAAAAAAAATGTGATGGCCTGAAAATGCGATCATCTGAAGTTGGATATCTTTCGAACCACAGAGAGATTTAGGGCACCTGGGATAGGCGTCCACCAGCTAAAGCTTGACGAAATCGTGAGTTCAATGCTTCAGAAACGGCTTTAACTTCTTTCTCGGGAACAGCAAAGCACACAGAATGCTCGCTACTAGCCTGTATTTATGTAATACTATTAAGAACCCACAATTGACAAGGGAAAAAAACCAATAAATATACCAGAAAGCTGAACTAGGTGATCCACAGAACCTGTGAGATCATAATCACATTGGCTCCAACTTCCTTGACAGCAGAAAAAATGGCACTGGCAGTACCAGGAACACCAGCCATTCCAGTTCTGCAAAGAGAACGCAAAGTTTGTATAAGAAACACAATAAGCACCGAGTGTGTAGCACCATATCCACAATCAGCTCACCCTTCCACATTCACAAGAGCCAAATTGTCAATCGTCGCAAACCCTTTGACAGGAGCATCTAATTTATATCCATCTTCATCTTCAACCTGCCGACATATCATTGTTCCAGGGGCAGAGAGGTTGAAAATATTCCTTATTACTATCGGGATGTCATATTTCATCACTGGAATGATGGTCCGAGGATGTAAAACATTAGCCCCAAAGTAAGACTGCACAAGCACATGAACACGAACGTTAGGGTGTCACACAATGATTATAGAAAATTAGGCATCAAAAAAGTCAAGAGGTTGCAAATTTACCATTTCCCAGGCCTCTTGATAAGAAAGAGTCTTCAGTATAACGGCATCACTAACTGCATATAACCATACTCGTTAACATAACAATAAAAAAAGAAACTGATAAACACGACCCTGTCATGGCTTAAGAACTAGTCCTTTTCTTGCTAATTGCAATGGTTCCAAATACCTTTTCTTGGATCTGCACTGTACACACCATCAACATCTGTCCAGATTGTGAGTTGGTGAGATCTAAACAGAGCTCCCATTATAGCTGCAGAGAAGTCACTCCCATCCCTCTTGAGAGTCGTTGGAATGTTCTGTGGTGTACTGGCTATGAATCCAGTTGCGATAATAACCTTTGACGAGTTCTGAGAAAACCATTTTTCCAGTCTCTTTTCTGATTCCGCAAAGTCAGGATCGACTTGATTAGAGCTCGTAGGAATAACAACAAGCACATCTCTTGCATCCATCCATGTGCAGTCCAATCCGCTCTATGAGCAAAAAAAAACACAAGCATTTGAGAAAGATAAATAGATAAAAACGATTAGTTTGTTCCTTTTATGAGTTACTCGCAACACATCATATAGGACTTTCGGACCTTTCTCACTACAGCAACTAACATCTGAGCAGACCACAACTCTCCATGACCCACAACGAAGTCAGAGAAAGATTCTGTTGCATGACCAGCTGCAGAGACAGAAGAGTTCATATACAGGAGGAATAAGATTTCAGAAGAACATACACAGATCCAATTCAATTAATTTATACATTGAGCATTGAGAAAGGGAAAAGAACCAGTACCTATGTAAATGGCACGAAGCATTGCTTTGAGATTGTTTATATCATCATGCAACCGAGCCAAGAAACTGGCGAGCTCGTCTCCATCAAGCAAGTCAAGAGCCGTTGCTCGGTGCTTTTCAAGAACAGCATCCAAGGCAGACAGGTATGAATCATCCCGAGACTGTGCTCTGTGAATGAGATCATACATCATGTCAGTGACTTTCGCCATTGCTGACACAACCACCAACTTCCTCTCAGAGTCATCGTTAATTACGACATGGGCAACATCTTTGATCCTCTCAGAGTTTCCAACACAAGTTCCTCCGAATTTGTGTACAGCCCACGAATCTCCCTTGGGAAGGTGACCATTCTCAACGGAATTATCCAAGGATACATCTTATTTGAAATAAGAAAGAAAATGCAAATCAGCACCCACAAAACAATAACCAATTTTCCCAGATAACAACAAAAGCAAACGTCGGACTTCATACCTGTGACGGAACCAAGGATACGGGGACTCTGCAATTCGCTTCTTACGCAATGACTTACACAGCTCCGGCGCCTCGAATTTCCGAATGAAACACGATTCGCCACGAGTCGATTCCCATAAATGCACGGAACGCGAACTGTGAAATCTCCTGCAGCCACGGCCGGAGAAGCAACAATCTTAGCCAGAGAAACCACCGGCATATTCTGTAGAAGTTTTCTCAAATTCGATTTAAAAACACGAAGATTAAGTCAAAACCAGTGGATTACTGACTTCACACAACAACGAAATGCTAAGAATTAGAAGAGCAATCGTACCGATGCCACAAGTAATGAGCAAAGTCAAACACAAGCGGAGGTTTCAGACGAGAAAAATCGTTGGAGAAGAGGACACCACCGAGAACGAAACACCAATCAAACTCGAAAACAGTGGCAGTTCAGTAAATCTTGAGAAGGAAGGCGACTTGTTTTGTATGTAAATGAATCGTATAGTGGGGTAAAATAAAAATAAATAAAAAACTATGCCTCAGAACTCGATGGCCGAGTGGAAAGCCACGTGTACGTGTTATATTGCTTCAGTGATGCATCAACGGTTGATATTATTTGATCAGTAGGGAAATAAAGTTTAAGAAAAAGACTGCGTAAAATGTGTCTATCCAAGCCACACTAGAGTCGTCAAGTAGCTAAAAGACATTAGAATAAATTGGTGAAAAGAAAAACACATGATATTTCTGTTTATTTATATTTACTTTTTCGATCCACCAACCTATGGTTTATTATAAATGAAACATACACATGGTTGGTTAAATTTCTTATCAACAACATTTTGTTATTTATATAGCGACAGGCATCATAAGAACTTGGAACATCAAATTACCCCAATTACTTGACTCAAACCATAACAAAATAATTTGTTCTTCAACTAAAGTACGTTATATTTGTTTATGGTGAAGTGTGGTTCTCTTGAAAAATAGATTGAGAAACGGTAATTAAAATTGGCTAAAGATCAAGTAAAAGGTCCAATTAAATCCTGGGAGGTTCGATATTTCCTTTGTAATCCTGCATTTATCACCACAATATATAAAAACGCAATTATTGATTTGATTATTTTTGTATTTATATAAAAAGGAAAAAATTGGGGTAACGAAGCGGTATAAACCAATTGGTCATCTGCACGAGTCCTCATAAGCGTCGCACGTTCGACTCCATCTTAAGCCTCTCAGTTTCGATTTTTTTTTTCTTCCCGTCACCAGTAGATGATGCTATATAGGCCACTCGCCTGGAGCAATATCGGCACTTTAGATGTATTCGTCTCTTATTTTCTTCTTAACCTCAATTTCACGGCCAGATTCGCCGTCGTTATTATCCCGCCACCGTTCCAAACTCGTATCACTTGTACAAGAGCCACCGCCACTGCTCCAGTCTCGTTCCACCTTGAATCTCACTATCGCTCTCTTCTGAGGTAAACTTCCACCGCTTCCACCTCTACAGCTCTCGGATTTGGAACTCTCCGGAGAAGTTTCACGGCCAATAGCGAAATCGGAGTTCTCCCACAGGTGATCGGATCTATCCTTTGTATAGCATTCGTGGTAGAGGCTAGAGTCCGGGAATGGCGGAAGCCAGGCTGGAATGGATTTCATCTCCAGCGATCGAGGCATAAGTGTTAAATCTCCTCCGTATGACGCGTCGATTTCCGGCCTCTGTAACGGCTTAGCGAAGGGGATTTCAAGAGAGGATGTGACGAAATCGGAGAGGTTACGGAGGACAGCGGATTTTATCAGGCAGTGCGATTCGGTGTCGTGCAACGTGGAGCCGCCGGGAAAACAATCGGAAGTAGATAAAGCGATATCTTGGATACCATTGACGATGTCGAAGAGATTGAAGTCAGTGCGATTAGCTGTGTTTGAGAACGACGCGGCGAGTTCGGCGATGGATTGCAAAAATTTGGTGGTGATTAGGGTTAGAGCATTGAGGGTGGAGGTATCGGTTGATCTGTATCCAACAGATAAGCAAATTCGGCTTACGGCGACTCTGGTGAGAGAGAAGGAGAACTCCGCCGCTGTCGTCGCTGATTGGTCGGGTAATTCAAATTTAACTCTGGATTTACGCCGTCGCTTCATTCGAAGTGGAGATTTTGAGAGGACCGAAAGAGAGAGGAGGCGATTTGAAATTGTTTAAAGACTAAATTTTTTAAAAATAAACCCTAAATTCATAGGTTCGCGCTGCATAAGTTAATCGTTATTAATCAGCACGAACTAGCCACTAAACCAATATACGGCTCTCACTGTTATTATTCATAAAAAACGACTTTAAAGCGAAAATATTTAAGGGAAATGATAGAAGTAGTTCAACTACCCAGTAAAGGCCGACTGGTTTAGATTAACTAATGAAGTTGTAAATACCGAAGTTTTTTAAAAAATGGATGTTGCAATTTTAAATATTATTAAGAGATGTATATAATTAATGTAA
Source organism: Streptanthus diversifolius (assembly GCA_039880935.1). Lineage (NCBI taxonomy): Eukaryota > Viridiplantae > Streptophyta > Magnoliopsida > Brassicales > Brassicaceae > Streptanthus > Streptanthus diversifolius. Next base: position 22,115,201 of record JAXGFM010000014.1, on the reverse strand, counting down.
TGGTTGGAAATATATATGTTTATTATATATTTATAACTAGTTGATTAATGGATATAATAACGACTAAATAATAATATAAATTTATTATATAATTATAAAAATATTACTGTAATAACTATGTTATTATAGCAAAATATAATGTTACTAAAATTATATTGTTGAAATCCAATTTAAGAACACACGGACCTCAAGCTATTTGGTCTATTTAATCTTTTTTAGTCCGATCCAAAATACAGTTTAATTTTTTAAAAAAAAATATTTAAAATTTAAAAGTATTTAATAATTACATAATATGTACAACTTGGTGCAAAAAATATATATTGTGATTTTCAAAAAGTTCAAATTTTTTGTTTTAGGAACAAACATTAATAAGATTTCCTAAGTATCAAATTAGATACTTAATACTTTAGTTAACAATAAATCTCAATATTAAATAAATATTTTAGACAAAATAAACAAATAAATAAATATTATCTTTATATCAATTTAGTCTAATAATTTTAATATCTTTTTTAACAACGCGGAGTGATGGGTTCGAATATTATACATGTATAATGAATTTCAAAGGTAATCATCACTATGACACACAATTTCCATAAATATGTAGTTTAAATGATTCAAAAAATATATTAGATTTGAATGTGATATTATTGGAAATATATAACAATTGTGGTACAAGCTTCTAACAATAAAAGGAAATGATATATATATATATATATATATATAATTATGGAGTTTTATCACCATCTAAAATATTCATATCAGCCCATATTTGTGTAAATTGTGGATCTTACATATTATTAAAACCGATTACTCCATAATAACTTTGAACCAACAAAGAAAAAAGAACCCATGTAATAAACCTCCTCCAAAATATGTAAAACCAAGTCTAAAAAATAAGTCCAAATTATGTAAAATTAAAAATTTACTAAAACAATCGTTTATTTTTTATTTTACTAGATTAATGCTCAAAATTTGATTAAATTCTATTACTTTATCTTTTTCATTTTAATAGCATTAGCAATAAAAGTATTTTAATAATAATAACAATAAAAAAATTTAAGAAAATTTTAGAATATATTTTATTTTATGAACAATATGTGACTTACGTTTTGGATCAAAGATACAAATTATGTATTTAAAAGTATGGTAAATTGTTTTTTGAATTTTTAGATGTTATAGTAGAGCTCTTTGCAATATGCAAAATATATATTTATTTTAATGATGGTAAATTTATTGTTCTATTGTTGCAAAATAAAAATAAAAATAGATTTGTATGTCCAATGGAAATGGCGTTTGCGACCAACAAAATTGATTAAACAAAATTTATGGTATGTATCATATAAGTTAGCATACAAGTCTACCATTAATATATGTAAACATAGAAAATCTATTATCATTATTGAATGTAAATATACAAGTCTACCATCTGTATATAAACATAAAATTCTACGATCAGTTTAATAAATTATACAAGTTTATCACTATAGATCTATCACCATAGTAATCAATAAATCTATCAATTGTAGCTTTTGAGTAAACTCAAAAGATTGAATAACTCTACCTAGCAAGTAATAAATCTACTATCACACCTTAACTGAGTAAAAATTTATCACCAAAGAAAATAAATATACCATGAAATTTGGATTTAACATCAAACACAATGAATATAACATCAATACAGATAACTCTACCACTATTAACCAAAAATATATCATGATTAAATCTATCGTCATACAAAATAAATCTACCAATCAATAATAAATTTACGAATAATTATATTATTTGACCAGTAAGTCTAGCCTCCAAAAAAACCCTACCCACCATTGATAGTAAATCTACCACACCAAAATATGTCTATTATATCGAGAAAAAGATGTCTATGAAATAAATTTATTGTTTTAATATTAAATCAAATGTTCATTTAACAAAGCTACCAACTGAAAAATAAGTCTACCAACCTTTAAATAAATCTACCAATCTATCTGGTGTCTATGGAGGAGCAGGAAGGACAAGTTGTTCAAAAATATGATTGGAGGACAGAATATTAGGTGCAGAGATAGAAGCCAATATTTGGGCAATGGAGTGCATGAATACGTTTTGATGGCTCGACGTGATTTTCGTAACAAACTGTTCTAATTTCGTGAAGATAATGTTTTCACCGATAGAATAACCGTCGTTCACAGTACATATGAAATAGTTCTAGAGATGCAAAATATTTTTCACCAACTTTACGATTACACTTGTACATACAGACAACCTAACACTGAGAGACATCCTAACACGTAAATCTTCCATAAACTATGTTTCATATGGAAATGATTCTACCGGTTTGGTTAGATATACAATTTTAGGAGTTGAGTTACTTTTATATTTGTAAAAAAAAATCTACCAATTCATTAAGAGATCTACTCTAAATAAAATGGGAGACTTAATTTCTATGTGCATATGTTTTCCAATTTCTACCTACTTGTCGAGAAAAAGCATTTATGTACATATATCTGTTTGGTAAAAAACAATAGCACTTTTGTACATATATATTTTTGTCAAAATAAATATAAAAATTAATAGAAACTGCTTTAATAATTATGAAAATTTAACATTCTTCTAGTCAAAAACAGAGTATTCAAGGTTTTTTTTTATAATAATATGAATAAAGAAAAACTAAAAAGATCTAACTAATCAAACTGGTAGATTTGAATTGATATACATTTTGGCTGATGGAGACTCCATGCACTAATTGATAAATTATCCATTTTTGTGTTTGATGTTCTTAAAATGAGTGATATCTTTATATTTTTAAAGATATAAAGATATCCGACTAAGTTTCCAAGATTATGTTAGCAAATCTCTTTTAATTTAAATGTAAAATAACATTTAAATTTTAAAAATAAAATGATTAAATTTCATTAAATTCTAATATTATTTTCAGTAATATAATATATGAGTAAATGTTATTTAACATATATATTACCAATTTAATATTAAATTAATTTGACATTTAAGTATCATTATACAGAATCTGAATCGATCATTAGAAAACCAAAAGTAATTCAATTATTTTTAATTATATTACGAAGAGATAAAGTTTCATCTGGTTTACAATAAAGCATATCCTTCATAATTTATGATATGGAAGGAGGAGGAGGGGGAGATCTAGGACATTTGCCACAACCATTATTATTGACAGTAGGCGAAGGTTTAGGACATTTGCATTCACATTTATTACCATCTATTTTTACAAAACAACCATTCCCCACGGGACAATTACATTCTTCGTTGGCTCCTTCTCCTTCTGCTGGATTTATCATCCAAGTCTCTTCACTGCCTAAACATCCTTTGCAGTCTCTAGCCTCGATTGTTTTACTTTGATCTTCAATTATTCCATGAAATAAAGACGTCAGATTAATCTACTGAATATTTTCACAAATTATTTATTAGACGTGTTCGATTGATCACATTATGACATAACAGATTCCAAAAAAAATAAAATAATATGAAGAGTTAATAAAAAGTTAAGAACTATAATAGAAAAATCGATTAAGCTAAAACATCTTGATTTAACTTTAAACTGTTAGAATCACAGAAATATTAAACATAAATTGCCATTCCACTCAATTGTGTAATTGGTAAAATTATGCAAAATCGTTGAACGATTTCACCATTTAATGAACTACCAATCACAATTCAGATATACTTACAAGAGAAGAACAAGAAGACAGCGAGAAGAAGAGCCGTCCTAAAACAAACGTTGGTCATAGCTAACGATGTTTCTAGCTATTTGAATGCTTGATGAGTTAGATTTAGTAAGAATTAGTCTTGCGTCCATTTAAATATGGGATGAAGAACCTCTTTTTATGTTTGCTTTATTGAAAATGTACTTTATATTTTAGATTCTATTTAATTAATTATGACACTCATTGAATGACTCGATCGAGATACGGAGTCTATATTTATCAAATATATATATATTTACATATAATTAAGACAGTTTTGAAATACATTGTATTTAGGAAAGATTACATTAAATAAAAATAATAATGCCATCAAAAGAAATAAAAAAAAATCTGATGACAGTTATTTTAGTTTTAGTCATATTTGAAAAAGTGAAATTAATACCATACTTACTTTACTTGAAATAAGTATATATTTAGTTGGTTGTATTTTACTACTTTTTCAATCACATGAATTCTATGAAAATACATTGGGGTGGCAATAAAGCGGTAACACTAGTAAAAATTACTTAATTACATTTCCTAGTTATGTTTTACTCATTTATTATATGTTAATTGTTTTATAATATCATTGTTGGTATCTTCCATTTCTGGAGTCTATTTTTAATATCAATTTAGTAATTTAATAAAAATTGATTGTATTAAGTGGACATAGCTATTTTATACTAAAAAATTAGCATTATTCAAAACTATAAACCAAACTATATTTTTATGTAAACGAATTTACAACGATCTACCAAATTTTCCCAGCCGACGTTGGCCAAACTTTTTTCTTCCTTCTTTCTCATATTTTGAAAGGTTTAGCTCAAATAAAAACCATTGAATGATGATTTTTATGTTGATTTCTTTGATGAATCACTTTCAATGTTTTATTTTCTATTTCTCACTCTCTCTTTCTAAATCAGGTATTTCCAAATCGAAAGAGTATTTTCATGATTGGATATGGTATCCAAAAATTACTAGTCCCGACATAGTATATGGAGCGATTGATCTATTGACATATTTTAAAGATAATTCGAAAAAAAAACATAAAAGCTGCAAAATCCGACCTTTCGAAGAGAACAATGTGTCGACATTTCTTCATTCATCAATTGGATAAATTTTCTCCAACATGGATGGATAGGACAATTGCTAGAACCACTACGTAATTTGATTTCTTGGATTTGGAGGAGAAGACAACCCGATAATCTACAAATATGGTTATGCATAATTGCCTGAAAATAAGATAAATTCATCATCAATAATCAGTAATTGATGTCATAATATTAAATTCAAGGAGGACAAAGTCAAAGCCAAACCCTGATCAATGGACATGGATACGAGATATTTGGTATCTAATTGTAGAAATAGAACTATAAATGAAAGCATTAAATTTTATTATGCGGTGTGTATTTACGAACTTTAGTCAAAAATCAGTAACCAAACACACAATTCACATTTAGAAAAAGCATATATGAAGCATAAAAATAACCCGGTTTAAATTTTTATTATCAAGTTAGACTTTATTTCAGAAAACATCGTCAAGTTCACTTTTTAAATTGTATTGTTTGGTATATCGCTCATATATTTACTTATCTAATAATATGTTTTTCCGAAATTTTGTCTATTGACTTTGTAATCATTTGGTTAAATCAAACATTATATTCTGATTTTGAAATTTCAAATAAACAGATTTTATAGTCTAATATAATACATAAAGATGGTAATAAATAAATACAAAGTTTAATTTATTATTGAATATTTTTTTGTAATTTCTAAATATTATTAATAGAGATTTTGAAATAACATAGTCAATAATTAAACTTATAACTTATATATCATTTTATAGTCAATGATATTTTTAGGAGTGGTTTTACACGGTCCAATAAAAAGTCGTCATATCAGCAATATCACATCTTCCTCCCCTAGCCTGACGAGTACGCTTCCCAGTGGCACCCAAGAGTATCATGAAGCAGCTACGTAGAATACATACATACATATGTGTACATACATACGTGTTCATACATTCATACGTGTTCATACATACATACATATGTGCATACATATGCATATACAAATAATTTTTTATATATGTATATTTATATTGTTTTGTTTTGGAATAATTGTATTATAATTTTAGTATATACGTATATTACAGTATAAATTTATATATACATAAACTTATTTAGGCATAAATTAATGAATAAAGTCTGCTTGTAACTAAACAATATATTATGTTGACAAAAAAAAACTAAAAAATATATTAGATAAATATATATATATATATATATATGTACGTATGCAAATCAAATAGTTTTTTTCTAGCAAGAAATTTGTTTGTTGTAAAAAAAAAGAATTTTGGTTTTTGGTTTATTCATGAACCATGTTCTAAACTTTGAACTTGTCGTTCAACTGTTAATGCTAGTTCAACTGTTTATGCTGCACTAGATTTTTTACTTCCTCTTAAATTTTAGAATGTCGATCATAAATAAATCAAAAACCAAGGAAAAACTGTTTGATTTACATACGTACATATACATTTTTGTGTTTTTAGTTCTGATCATTACACCAAAAGATCACAAGTTAATTCAACTACTTTTTATTCTACTGAAATGTTTTTTTCTTTATTATGTTTTTATTTATCTGATTAAGCTATCCCATTGTTTTAAGGAAAAGCAGGAGAAACCAACGTCTTGAACAAAGGCTTTTTGATATTGTTTTTTTTTTTTTATGTCATATGCACTTGTCGGTAATTCAGTTAATAATAACTTCTGTGTTCTGTTGTTTTACACCAAGATTCTAGAACTTGATGTGTTAAAACTGTTTCTACTCTAAATCTAAAGATATTTTGCTTATTTTATCTTTTGAATCCTACTCAATACAAGATTGCATGTTTAATTTATCAAAAATCTAGTCTCATCACAAATATTCGCTTTCAAAATCTTAAGATCTAAACTTTAAAATTGAAGGGACGTGTACACTGTGTTTCAATTGGTTATGTTGTTTCTCTGTTTTGGCTTTGGGGCAAACAAACTTGAGGTTGTAACTTAGAAGTTAGAAGAGAAAGGCGAAAGATGTTTGTTGAACTAGAATTTTCACCAAAAAATATTTAGAAGTCAAGTTTGTGGGAAAAATGAATTTTTATTGATTTAGCCTGAAGTTTGAGTTAATATAATATGGAAATTAGGTCGTAAAATAATAAATTAAAATAGCAAAGTTTATTATTGATCTCTGTAATTTCTTTTTGCCTGAATGTCCGAATGAGTGAATGGATTGTTTTCTCGTCGAAGTCTCTTCCTTTTTTATACACACCGAAGCGATTTTCTTATTTTTGTAAAGAAAAAGCAAATATCATTTTTCTTCAAAATTTTTCATATATCCGAAATCTCCGGAAAATATTTAATACCATCTTTCCTTTTTGTTCGGCTTCTTCCTAATAATAATAGGATTATTATAAGGTTTATGATCTCGAGTTATGCCATGTATTATGGGCTTTATTCTTGTTGGGCCGATCTGAATTTAGGTAGGACTATTTATGGAGGTGCGCAGCCCGACTCCAATAATGTTGTATTCTGTTTGAACTTTGAGAGATTGTAACTTAAAAAAAACATTTTAATAAGTTTAAATTTTATTTCTTTTGCGATTGACATTTTTATTTGTGATTAATGTTTGCAAATGAAGTTTGTAAAATTTATGTTTAAAAGTATGATAAAAAATTTTAAATGATAATAAATTTGTATCAATCAGCGTTTATAATCAATATTTACGTTTATTGTATATATCATACAAGTTAACGCATAAGTTTGTTATCATTGAAAATAAACATATAAGTGTACCATTATTAGATGTAAATATGTAAATTATAAAAAAATTATGTAAACATATAAATATATTATCATTTTAGGTAAACATATAAATCTACCATCAGTTTAATAAATGATACAAGTCTATCATTATATCATCAAAGAAAATAAATATACTATACAATAAATCTATCATGAATAAATTAATTTATTTTTACACAAAATAAATCTATTAATAGTGAAAAAATTACTATTTAACTAGTAAATCTATCACCGGAAAAAAATCTACAACAGATAACTAGTTTTTATAAAAGCAATGGATTATTAACTTATTCTCGAGCTACCAACTTAATCTTATCACATGACACATTGAGGAATATCCGATCGACTAGTTCCAGAGTAGATAAATATCAGCATGGGTTAACAATTTTTTTGTTGTTGTTGAGAAACTAATCACATAACTTGGATAATATAGTTTTGTTTACATTAACTATATATGATGAGTCCATAATGATGTGGATCAAGCCCACTTAGCCATGACGGCCATGCCACCGGCACCAAGCAAAACGGCGGCGTAGGACTTTAATTGAAGTTTGATGCTCCGTTGCATCTTGTGTCCCATAAAATCTGCGGCGAGAAGGTCGACTAAAGCCATGTAGATGAGTAGTCCGGCCGAGGAAGCGTTGAGAAGTCCAACCGTAATGAGAGAGTCAGGGCTATTCTCTTTGTACGTTTTAGATAATGCCATCCCTAGAGCCACTCCGAAAGGAGTTGTCACCGCAAAAAAGAAACCCATCACTCCTTTTTTCACCCACCCGTATTCAGCCTGCGCTTGTTCGCAAGTTCTCGATCATCAAATGATTTCAAGTCAAGAAACCAAACCATGTGAAACTTAGTTTAGAGAACCATAATTGAAGGAACCTTAATTACATGGAAGGGAGGAATTCACCTGGAGGATGCAGCCACCAAGACCCATGCCTTCGAACATTTGGTGGAAACAAAGAGCAGCAATGAGACCTTTGATGGTGCAAGTATTGTTGGTGGCTCCTACAGATAGTCCTATCACTATTGAGTGCACCACTATTCCTAGCTCCAATACCTGTTCCATTTTTATTCACTTCAATTACTCACTTAATTATATTTTAATTCATATATAGAGCTTGATCATGGATTGGTTGGAGCAGTCCATCTTCTCAGACCCCTCCAACTATACTTCTAAACTGATTTAGGCAGTTAAATGTTCCTAAAATTCTGTCATTCAAATTAAAAAAAAGTTCAATCCGGTACAACTAATATGTGCTAAACCAAAAACATAGAAAAAAGGTCGCCATAAAATTGAATCAAACAAAATTAAGCCTATTCGTATTTTTTTTTTAATATCCAGAAAAAATTGAATATAAAATAAACCAACTAAAACTTCATTGTTTTCGAAAAAATGTTAGATTAAAGATTTCTTTTTCTTAAAAAGACTGAATTTAAAGTGAAATAGCAAAACCAAAATCATATCATATACAAATTAAAATATATTTGTGTCTATATTAGTATATTTCGTAAATGAAGTAAATAAACAAGATGGTAGGAATCATGTGGCATAATGGTAGTCACCTCTGCATTCATTACACCAGGTCTGGGGTTCGAATCCAGCACTCCACATGTTATTGGGGATATTAAAGCCACTAGGCTATGTTAACAAAAAAAAAAAAAAAAAAAAAACTTAAAACCGATGATAATAAGCCGGATAAAAGTGACGACATATTAATGCCACCATATATGAGTATTAGTCAACCTAATTTATTTCTTATCAGATATTGAAGTAGAACTTTCGTCGTTGACTATGCTCTATAAGAGAAATTGGTTATAACAGTTCATTTCATTAAGGGAAAATATAACAAGTGCCAAAAATATCTATTAAAATCAAGTTAAGAGGTTACTTGGTAATTAAAACAGACAAAAAAAAACGAGATTGAAGGAATACTAACAATGGCAATAACACGATATCGCAGAAGCTGTAAGTAAGAACCAAACTCCTTATCATTATCTCCATAAACGTTATGATGAAGACCATGACCATGATGGGATGTGTGAACCTGCACGGGCCCCGTCTCTTGGTCAGGAGTCTCAGCTGACGCTACATCCGCTGTGTCGGTTGGAACCGCAGCGCGCATGTCCCTCCTGCCCGACTTGGTGAAAATACTGGTGGTGATAGAGTCAACCATGAGAGTGAACACGGCTGAGATCATGGCGACGAAACCAGTGAAAGAAAACTTGTGCCAGGGGTTATCGTTAAGACAAGGAGAAGAGAGCATGTCGAAAGAATCAGGCAAAACGTGCATAAAACCAGTGGAGAGGATGATTCCGGAGGCGAATGATTTGACGATGAGGAAGTGAGATTTACCGGGTTGGAAAGCGGAAACGGACCGGGCGAAGAACGGAAGACAAACGCCGATAAGACTCGTGATGAGGATTGTGAAGTTGCGATGAGTTTGAGATCTAATGCTTTGTTTTTGTCGATACATGTGTTGTCGGATTCGGGTTTGCAATCTTTTTCGGATTGAGAGAGAGCTCCGGGGAAGTGAGAGATGGAGAGGAGGAGGAAGATGGTGATGGCGGCAGAGAAACTGAAATGACTTTTAGTCTCTCTCATTGTTTTTGTGGTGTTTTCTTGAGTTTGATGGAAAGATTGTGTCCTATTAATTACTCTTATGTAAGGGAGATTTGAATGTCGACATTAGTTACATTACTAGTTGATTAATGTCAACATGTTTTGTTAGAATTACTAGGCAACAAGAAGGCCTATTACCATCACTTAAACAATAGCACTAATCATGATATAAATAGGAAAATCATCAATGAAATTAATTGGAATTATATGACAAAGAGGAAAATATGTTATAGGAAAAATAATAGCAAGATTTTCATGTAACACAAAAAAATAATTCAAAATAACATAAAATATATATATTTCATTATCAAAAAATTCTTATAAAACTTTTAAAAATATATTTTAAAGATAAAGTCTAATTGTTGATAAAAATAAATTAAACATGACTAATATTTATTTAGTTGCTAAAACAAAAACAAAAACAAAAAATCAACTAGGATGACAAAATTTAGGTCTTTGTCACAGAAGTTAGGCCTTTGTAACGTGGGATATAAATTATTTCAAAACTCCATTGTCAAAAGTTAATTAGCTTTTGTGTTTGGATAATATTCTAATTCTCCAGGAAAAGTTTTATTGACTGCAAACAAATATATCATTTAAAGAAATCAAATACATCATGTAAAGAAAATATATGTCAATAAAAACAAATGTAAGTAATACGTAGGATTGGATGGAATTACTTTATATTGAAGATCTCTTAAGGAAATTTGTTTTGCGACACAATGAATTAATTAGATGATATGGTGCATAAAGTGTGTTGAGTATAAGATATTCATTAACAATCAATCGAGAGGACAAATTATTCCAAAACAAGGATTCTGTCCAGGTGACTTTTTCCTAACACTTACGGGTTTACATATTGCGAAAGAAAATTCTTTTGTTTTGTAAAATTTTAATAGATGATAGTTTATTTTTCTATATGGCCGATATAAAACAAACAATTTTTATAGATACTAATAAAACAATATGAATCGGTGTTTAAACAACAAATTAATTTCTCCAAATTTTATTACAATTTGGACACAAAGTTAATGAGAAAATCAAAAAGATCTTGGAATCTTAAATTTTGGAGGTATGAGATTATATTTTGGTATCTCAAAGAGTTTATGTGGTGCCAAAAGTCAGTTTTTTTTTTTTTAATTTCATCAAAGAAAGAGTCCAGAATACGATTAACAGTTGGACGTTCAGATTTTTTTTTATCAAAGTGGTTTTAATTAAATATGTGGGACTTTTTTTCCATTGTACATTATGTCGTGCTTCCGATTAACTAAATCTATAATTACTTACCAGTACGGTGGCTAGTTTTGTGGAGCTCAAGCGATCACCAGAAAAGATGCATGGATGTCATGAAATTTCAAAGATTTTTGGTATATTGAGAAAACTATAAATAATAAACTAACCACAAGTTTGTATTGAGATCACACACATGGAATATGAAGGAAAGAGGCACAATCACCTAATTCGAATATAGAAGTATAGTATTTTCCTTTTTATACAGTTTTTGTTGATTTAGGAAGAATGTTGGTGTTATATAGATAACTCTTGGAAACGTCTTATAAATTTTCAGGCTTGGGCTAGTTTTGTTCTCAGCAGGATGTAGAAGGACAAGTCATAGGTGCTAAGAATCTACAACGATGTCTTTCTTTTTTTTATATGATGCATGTATTTAGACAATGAAATGTATGATCACACAACATATGTTAATGATAATCTTTATAATCTAATGTTCTTATCTGATGAAGATAATTTTTTATACCAGCAGATTGGCTATTTTTTTCAATACAGGTAAAGGGATCTGAGAGATATTAGGAGATTTTCAATATTCTATGCACAAATAATACATATACATACAAATTCGTACGGAATGTTCATATTCTTTTTCAAATGATTTATATGTAAATTATTTATCATTGATTTGTATTTCTGAACCGCTATAAGTATTTCTTCTGTTGACAAGAAAAAATATTAAAGTTTGCTGGTCTTTTTTGCCTTCTAAGTTCTATGGTGAAAATTATTATAGTATTGGATTATTTGTACCAGTGGTGAAAAGCCTACATTTGTACAGCTATATACACATCTAATGAATTAAAAGATAGACTACCAATCATGAATCAGGAAGGAAAAGATTCAATAGATCATTTCTAATAATCATACTTGATGAAAACAATATACTAATTTACATTTTAAGAGAAGCCAGAGATAAATATGAAATTATGAAGATTCATATGGTAGGATATGACAAAAGAAAAAACGACAGTATGAATTTCCATCAGCTAATGAAATAGCAGGTTTAATAGTTGGTAACTTATTTATTAATGTGAGTGAACAAGATAATTCAATATAAATTAAGAAATTTGCAAAGAACGGTTATGTTAAAATGACAGAATATTATATGTACCGTATATATATATAGTAGAAATACTGAAACATCTACTATTCTCAAAAGCGGTAGATTATTTCATCAATATGTTGTAGATGCATTTACTTCTATTGTAATAGATGATGAGAGCTGATGATTATTATAATGTAATAGATGCTATATCAAGAGGAGATCATGATCTTTGGTAAAAAAATTGTATTACCATCTTCAATTACCGGTAACCCAAGATATATGGCTGAAAAATAATAAAATACAATGGTGTTTTTTCATTGTTATTGAAATCCATATTTGTTTATTACGATGACTGATAATCCTAAATGAACAGAGATAAATGATTATTTGGAAATCTCTAGTGATAGTTCAGCTAACGACAAAGCTTGATATTGAATTATGGATTTCCCATTTAAAAATAGACAAGAAGAAAGTTTTTTTTGGGGCCAATCAATGGAGGTATGTATATAATTCTTTAATTTTTTATTATATTTTTAATGGATTAAATGAAATTAAATCTAATGGTAAATATGATATTTGATAGTTTTATGGCATAATTTTATATAGTTAATTTTGCAGTTGTTTATACAATAGTTTTATTTTATTTTTATTTTTAAAAAGGAGGATTCTCTCATGCACATATTCTTGTATGGTAAAAGGCTGGATGTGATATTGCATCTTCAAAAGACGAGATATCATTTTGCTAAATTTCCAGATAAATTAATTGATCCATAAGGTTATGAATTAGTAGAGCAGCAACATATGAAGCATGGACGATGTGGAATAAATAGACCAAAAACTCTTTTATGGAAAATAGTGTTTGCACTAACAAATTCCTCGACCATTTTGTTCTTCGTCATGTATCGATGAATATGAATACAGAATTTAGAGTTACTATGGCAATTTTGAGCTATTAAGGCAATTTCAAACATATGTAAACATTGAATTTTCAAATAATACAAACATTATTAAATATATTTTTAATAATGTTTATTTATAGAGTGAGTCAAATATATTATAAAATTACAATGGTAAACAAAATCATTAGCGGTTGTTAAACGGTAAAACAATTTATCTTGTATGAGACTTTTTCTTTTTCCTTTTTTTGTTTATTATTTTATTATGTTATCTCGATTTAATTTTATTTTTATGAACTTGTTTTTTAATATTAACAAAATAGTTATAACGTTTCGTAGAGCTATATTCAACAAAAAGAACATTTTCAGCACAATTGAATTGACAAGACGAGTCCATCTTTTGCTGATACGTGCGTTTGGTGATACGTGCGTCGAGCTTATCCATGCACGTCGTCAGGCCACCGGTAAATACCCAGACAAGATCGTGATATTCCGCAATGGTGTCAGTGATGGTCAGTTATGGTTCTGGATGTGGATTTGACCTGCTCTGAAGCTCCCTTTTGGAACGAAGGACTACGACGAAGATAACTGTAATCGTGGCACAGAAAGGGCATTGTGCCTTCAGGTACGGTGGTCTCGATACCAAAGTCCCACCCGTTTGAGTATGACTTCTACCTGTGCAGTCACTCGATGCACCAAACCTGTCTCTCTTGTTCCTCTAGTCAGTTATGCTGACATTGTTGCCATCAGACGGAGAATGTACTACGAAGCAAGCTTAGGGGAGCAGAACTTCAGGTCATCACGTGGAGCTTCTTCCTCTGCTGCTTTGGTTGCTTCTTCGTCTTCCTCTCTGACTGTGGAAGACAAGGCAATCTACAAGCTGCACTTAAAAACTAGGGAAACTAAGCTTGGATTTTTCTACTTTGCCCTTCAAATTTTTATTAATGGAAAATAGCGTACGATCTTTCGCCCAACACAAAAATCTTGACATAACCCGATCAAATTTATTAATCGCTTCACTTTTATGCTTCATGACTCTGTTCATCTCCTCATTCAATTAACCGCTCTATTGATTCCTTTTCAATATTCTCCTTAATCCTTCTACATTCAGTCCGACACCAAACAAATATTTGATAGGTTTTGGGTACTATTATATTTATCCTTATTAAAGATTAACTGTAAGAAACTTGAATGTCAAATGAGGAAGATGAATATTATTTTACAGAGTAAATACAACAATGTTTACATAACATAAAAAATTCTAAAAGTTTTGAAATTTTCAAAAGTTTCTACAAGAATTTAAAGGTTGATGAACATTGATAATGTTAATCAGGTCTATTGTTTATTATGGTTGATATATTTTACGTTATTCTATGTTATTTCTTATATTTTCTATTTTCCCATTAAGATTTAGTTTTATATGGTATATATTCTTTAAGGTAATAGATATGTTAATGACATTATAGTTCTATCAAATAGTTGATTATTATATCATTTTGTATAATTTTGTCTAATTTGTTACTATTCTGGAAACTTTTAACTATTTATATATTGTGATCATATTTTCTGTTATTTCATTTGGCTTTACTATTTTCTTATTTTCTGTTTCTCATAGGGTTTAGTTTTATATATATATATATATTGCTATTATTTTAAAATAAATTTAGCTATTTATAAAAAATTTAATATGAATTTCTTCTAGTTTCTGGTTAATAAAGATACATGCATAATATAATTAAAAGTGTTATCTTTGTCAACTTATATAAACAGAAAGGAAGAATCTTTTTTAGAAACAGCCAATTCAATTACAAAAACGTGTCAGACCATAATCTTTTTGTGCATAAGGATAAAATGGTCTACCAAAATTAGTTTTTTTCACTAAAATCTGAATTAAAATCTGATAGACGTTGAAATTTCATTTTTTTTTTTTTTTGGTCAACTGCATTAGATAGCTAAATGTCTCTAAAAACTATTATACGGCCAATAACCACAGTTTTACACATTTTTATGGTAGAAAGGAAGTTTGTGAGTGAATTTAATTTGTTTTTGAGTGTTGTATAAGCTTTGAATGAGGATGAGGTAGATTCTTATCTAACTGGTTATTTGTGGCAATGATCATGCAATTTCTATTACAAAATTTGAGTGAGGATGAGTCTATGAGATGCATATGCATACAAAATAACATAATGGAGCCTCTTGTTGCCTTCGATTTTATTCAGTCATGGGCTCACTCTGATAATTATGGGACCATGAATAGATGTTGACTTAATATCATCATTTAAGGTGGTTTCTGAACGATTTCAAAGTTTTTAGTACTGAAATTAGAATGGGTAAAATTAACCTCATTGATTGGTCGGTTTTGTTGCTTTGCACGATTTCATTTACGACTTCAAAATATCATCAATGTACTTTAACTTTTTTTTATTCTTTTTAACATATTATTTCCAGTGTGATGGTACTTGGTAGATTAGTCATATGCTTTTTTTTTTGTAAATTATAAAACTGTCACATGCCATTTTTTCATCGCTATATCTATTTATTATTTAATAACAGACCGTCTTCTTTTTTATTTATTGTTTATTTTTTCTATCTTCGTATTAAAAAAAAAAAATGTTACCAAACCAAATGAAAAAGACATGGTAGTCTAAGTGATTCACACGAATCAAATTATAATAAAAATCTCTGTTTTTAATTTATTTTGATTCTGTTCGTTAGTGTCTGGTTCATGTTTTTTTCCAATTACATACATCAAACGTATATTGATATCTTCTTCTTTTTTTGGACCAAAGACGTATAGTCATTTCTATAAAAAAAAAAAAAAACGTAAATTCATTCCTTTTTCTTGTTGATTTTTGTTGTTTTGCTCACCCATTAACATAAGTTTGGCATTCTATATAAAAATTAAAAAAATGATAGAAATTAAATACCTAATTCTAGCCTTGTAATTTAACAATTTCTTTTAATTTAATTTAATTTTATTTTATTTTGTGCGCCAGCTGTAGTTTTTATAATTTCTTTTGTTTTATCTCAGATCGATGAGTGTTTTGTGTTGTTCTCTTCTCTTCTCCTTCATATTTCAGATTGATTAAAGCTAAAGCTTTCATTGATGCTACTTCCGATTCACCCTTTCGATGCTTCCTTTTTTCACACTCTCTCAGTTTTCTCGCCGATTCTAATTAATCTTTCCTTCCTTTGCGTGCATTTCTCCGAGATTTTCCCCCCACACAAGGTACCAAATCTTCTTCTTCTTCTTTCGTGGATCGGATTTGACTTGGATTGAATCCCAGTTTCGTTATTCCTCGATTCGCTTTCGTTGATTTTTTCTTATTCTTCAGGATCTTCCCCTATCGAATCTGCATTTTGTTAGTTCCAAAAATTTGAGATTAGGTTGACATATTACAAGTTCTGGGTTGACATTTGTTTTTCGAGATTGATTCTCTGTTTTTTTTTGTTGTAGGTGGCAAATGATGAGATGAGAAATCGATAGATAAAGTTGAAAAGAGCCTCAGAAATTAGTATTTATCTATCTGTAATGTCGACTTCTTCGCAAACGATTGGTGCCATTAAGTCTTATCATCATCAAGCTCAGAATTTGGTCAACAACTATCTCTTAGCTGATCCATTTATTCCTTACACATCTGTACTCACCGGCATTTTCCTTTGCAAAGTGGTAAGATCCGTTGTTCTGCATGATTCTGTAGATGTTAGGGACAAGCTAGATCCTTGTCGTTGATTAATGATTCTTATCCTTGTCTTCTTTTTTTTTTTTGTAGGTCTATGATCTTTGTCACTTTATCAGCAACTCACATTCTAAGACCTATATCATCCTCACGAAAATTCAAAGAATTGAATGGAACAATCGGTTTGTGTTGATCATTTGTTAGCTCTTTCAAGTGTTGTGTGTGCCCTTTGGATTTTTAGGTTTTTGAAATCGTTTCATCTTATTTGGCAGTGGTATCTCAACGGTTCATGCTATTTTTATCTCGGCTATGTCGCTCTACTTTGTCTTCTGGTCCGATCTCTTTTCCGATAGGTGGCACAATGATCTTGTTGTTTTCCGGAGCTCACGACTTTCCTCTCTTGCTTTAGGGGTAAGCACTGATTTAACTACATAATTTATAATGTTGAGTCTTTGAGAGAAGAATTTTCAACATGACACATGTATAAATGATTTGCAGTTATCTATTGGTTACTTCATTGCTGATCTTGGGATGATCTTCTGGAAATATCCTTCTTTGGGTGGACTTGAGTATGTAAGTAACTGTTCTTGACCAAACACTTTGCTCTATCTAGTGATGTTCCCAAACAGTCAGCCTGTTGATGTTTCACTTTCGGTTTATCTATTTTTAAGCCTCTAGCAGCTCGACAGTATGAATTTGTAAATATAGCTAATGCTAAAACTAAGAAGAGAATTTTTGCATTTGATTTCAGATTGTGCATCATTCGCTATCGGGGGTAGCAGTTGCCTACTCGTTGTTTTCTGGGGAAGGACAGTTGTATACATACATGGTCCTCATCTCCGAGATTACAACCCCAGAGATCAACTTGAGATGGTACTTCCCCTTTTTGTTTCCATATACCATACAAGATTTTTCACCTTAGCAATCTTTCTTCTGACAAAAAGACCGGATTATCTTGGGGGTTTTATGAAGGTACCTGGACACAGCTGGTATGAAGAACTCAATGACATATGTTGTCAATGGCGTTTTCATCTTTTTGGCTTGGCTGGTACATAAGAAATAATCAACATTCGCTTCAAATTGATGCACAAAATTTGGTTTCTGCTTATCACTCTTAATACTTTTATGTCAGGTTGCTAGAATTCTACTATTCATATACATGTTTTATCATGTCTACCTCCACTACAACCAGGTAAAACTTGTAATCTCCTTCTCGGGACTCTCTTCACTGTCTGGTGGTTCATGTTGATACCTGATTGCATCAAAACCGTTTCCATTTAATTCAACACATCACAATGTTATCAAATATCGGTGTTTATTTTGTTTGTTTATGTGATAGGATTTACTTTTGTTTGTTTGTGGTATAGGTCATGAAGATGCACATCTTCGGATACGCTCTGGTATTTGGGGTACCAGCTGCGCTCGGTGTCATGAACTTAATATGGTTCAGTAAGATTGTGAGAGGGGTAAAGAAGACATTAGCAAAGAGATGTGAATGCTGAGATTGGTGAGTCTACCTCACAATGTTTCATCAGATCATCATCTTTTCTTCTTCTTTTTCTACTTCCCCTCTGACATATGTCTGTCTCTCTAGTGTAAGTAGTTTTTGTCTGATGGAGAAACGAGAAGAAACAAAAAAACAAAAATGATACGATCCTCTGACGTCTCTGTAAATGATCAAAGTCAATTTACGTTTTTCATTATACGATGTAACTTTGTTTTCATTCTTATAGTTTTATCCCTACTCCCTAGTGTTTAATGTCTCATACATCAGTTGTTTAATCAGAAAATCGATACAGTAACTACAAAAATGATTAACAATTTTGGTTTCCCGGTTAGTTAAGAGTGAAAAACCAATTGGTAACCGTTTTACTGTTTTTGGTTCAATTCTCTTTCTAACAAAAACATAATTATTTTATAATCACCCGATATGAAAAAACAAAATTACAGTTGAATTAACTTCGTAACGAAAAAGAAACATAGTTTGCTGGATGTATCTAGCTCGTGAGGCCCATTATATGACTACATGTAGTTATCGGCTCATAGGCCCATCAATGAATTCAAAGCGAAAGCAATTTGCAATATATGAAATTATGAATACATTAATGTCACAAGAAGTGAGTATTCGTATGTCCACATCTCTGAGTTAGAAAAAAAATTAGGCCAATATACGGATACAAACAAATATATATTTTTTTTTTAACACATTACAAACAAAGATATCTAGATGATAGTATATTATTCATTCAGCTTTAGTATCTATTTTTTTGTTTTGTTATATACTTTATTATATGTTGTTTATTCAAAAAAAAAAAAAAAAAAGAGAATAGTGTTTCTTCTTCTTTTTGTCAAAAAGAATAGTGTTTCTTATTTAAATTAAAACTAGTCATTAATCAGAGGACAAACGTTACAAAATTATGTAAATGTTTGATAAAGAAAATGCTTAATGTAAAGTCAATTCAATGATTCGAAATTAGTTACGAGTAAATGTGTAGACCGAGTTAGTAGTTGTAAGCACATACATCAACCTATAATCTAACCATGTTTGTCTCTTGGTGTATATATCAGTCTCAATAATCCCT
The DNA here is from genome assembly GCA_039880935.1 of Streptanthus diversifolius. NCBI lineage: Eukaryota > Viridiplantae > Streptophyta > Magnoliopsida > Brassicales > Brassicaceae > Streptanthus > Streptanthus diversifolius. The sequence continues at coordinate 22,095,533 of JAXGFM010000014.1, read as the reverse complement.
TTTAGTTCACATAACTAGATTTTGTTAGATTTAATTTCAGGTACATTTTGGTGTATCGTGATGCACAGGTCTCTATCTAAAATGTGAGTATTTATTTAATATTATGATCATTATTTCAACACAGCTCACTTTCTCTGTAGAAAAGCTGCATCTGAAGGTTGTGGGGGAGAGAAAAAGAGAAGCACTTTTGGCAATAGAGTACAACACTACACATTACATTCATCACCTTTTTTAATTTTAATTTTCTTTCAAATAACATTTTATATATATATATTATATTGCTTCCGAAAATTGGCCCATTGTGATTTATTGTTGTGACCCCTCATGGGTTCCTTTTATTTCCCTTTTTTTCACTAGCAAATAAAATATTGAACTATCGTGTTCATAAGATGGACCTTACGTGTGTTTATAGTATCTCCATTGACTCTATTATCTATATGAAGAAGCATGATAATTCAAGTCCAACTTAGACCTACTGTTTTCCACTTTCCTCAAGTACATTCTTAGATATTGAAATCTAATTAAGAGAACTAAAAATCCAACCCTATCGAAACCCTATAAGCTACGGTTTTAAGAGAACTAATTGGAGTATATGCATGTGGCTTGTGTCCAATTTCTTCATATTTTAATATACTATATATGGGTTGGTTTATCAGTTTTATGTTAGAGAGTTTTGCAATGTATGTGTTGTGAACTTTAGTTTTCTTATTGAGACAAGACACCTTGTAGTTTGAGATCACATGGATGTCATATTGTATCTCGGTTGTGAATCATCATGTAACTACCAATTAATTACCATGCATCTGCCATAAACCTCTTCTTTCAAAACAGTTTTTTTAACTGCATTGTTTCTTTTTTTTTTTTACTACAATTTTTGGAACATGTTAACTACTTGTAATAAAAAAATTATAAGATTTTTGTCACAACTCGTAAGATTTGATGCATTGAAGAGAGAGAAAGAGAGAGAAGAATAAGAAAGGGAACCAATAATAGTCACTAGAATGGCCTCCACACTCTTCCCCCTTCCTTTGACTGCTCTCTCTGCCCCCTTTGACCACTTTCTCTCTCACTTAAATGCTTCCATTCCCCCCCCCGCCCCCACGCGCCTCTGTCCTACGCGTTTCATTCTCACGCTCCTTAATTCCAAAAGCTTACTTTCATTACACCTTCTCTTTTTAATTGCATGATTATGTCCATAATTAGCTATCCACGTCGATCTAAGTCTTTTTTATTATTAAACCAATGGTAACTTCGGTAGTCATTACTATTATTTGTATATGTTAATGCTCATAATATATCGAACTCTAAATCAATGATCATCTACACATCCTTAGTGAATAGACAAATTTTATGTTATTAACATACTTTAATTTGTATGAATGTAGTTTACGTTCATATCCGTTTTAAAAACACATTCTTATTTCAAAAGAGTAACGAAAGATAAGGTTATGACCTAATTAAACAAGAAGTTACTAACCACTTTAGTTTGATGTTATTTATTCTATAACAACGTAAAATATTCACAAGTATAATTTATAAATAGAGATCTAAACTCATCTCAAACACATATGAGAGCCCACATTGTAACCATGTATATTAATCAACAATCACATTTCAGTTAATATTGCATGGAATCACAAATTAATTTACTTAAAAACATTGATAGTGAAATCAATTTATGTACTTAATCACCAGTCTTTTTTCAACTAACCACTTCCCTAATCAAATCAACTATAAAAATGATAACTTAAAGTTATTATGATGGACCTCCTTGATGCTGATTATTGTGGCGAGAGGTAGAAGAAGAAGCCAAAGCAAAAATAGAGCTCGCGAGCTTATTAATGGCTTCCACTAATCCATTCATCCCTTCTCTGTTCATCTCAACATTCGACTCTTCGATCTTCAGTCTTTTCTCTTGTAAGCTCATCACTTCTTTATGTCTTCGATCTTGTCTCTCCTCACTCTCCCTAATCGCGTTAGCGATCACAGACGCACTTTTCGATAATGCAGCCGCCACTACAGTCTCACCTTCCTCCGTTTCTGCGTTTCCTCCGTCGCCGCTCCCGCTTGGACCGGCGGTTGTGGTGGGCATTGTTCTCCTTCGCTTTGCCGGAGATGTGTCTGAATACTCACTCGTATCAGAATCTGAGCTACTATCCTTCTTCCAAAAATATTTATCCAATATAATCCGAACCAAAATACTTGTCAATATAAATTATTAATAATGTATTGTAATATATATATTTTTTTACTGAAAATAAGAAAGTGATTAACTGAGACTTTTGTAAAATAAAAGACGAAGAATATCAATATTCAAAAGAGTGAATTTAATTGTATATTGATACTTTTAAGTTGAATCTGATTTACAGTGTGGGTTTGAGATCAATCAAAGCTTTTAATGTCGACTTTTATATTCTTTCTAATTAGTTTAAAAAAATGCAAACTTGAAGTTAAGAAGAGAGAGAAAGAAGGTACCTACTGTGGGCAGTATTGGCTGAGCATGAAAAGAAGGCGGTGGAGGCGGTGGTAGAAGTAGCGGTCGTGGTTGCAGCGGTTGAGACGGTGGAGGCGGTAAAGGTAATAGAACAGGAAGTTGAATCATTTGATGTTTCGGAACAAATCCTAAACCTTGTTGTTGTGTCGCTTTTTGGATGTGTAGTCCACCGCCCGAACCATTTCCACTTCCAGTTTCGGCGGCAGCAGCAGCAGCAGCGAGTGCTGCGGTTACAGCGGTGGCGGCGGTCGAAGAAGGGTGCGTTTTACTCTCCACCACATCAAACAACGCTTGGTATGTTTGAGGCAACATGTTACTCGGTAAGTTCCTCTCTTTCCTCTCACTCTTCTCCATCTTCCAGTACGACTCCGTTTCCACAGCAGCTGAAGATGAAGACCCGGAGGCTAAAGACGATTCTACCCTCCGTCTTTCATATTCTCTAACCTTTTTGTAATCTCTCATGAGATTGTCCCACTTGTCATTGCACTGATTCTGACTCCTCATACAACATTTCCTCCAACAGTAATCTTCTATCCATTTCCACCGTAGCTCCGTCGGTTTATTACCACTACTACTCCGGCTATCATGCGACTGCTCAGGCGCCGGAAGGCCGATGGACCGCCGCATCCTCCTCTCGTCGTCCATCTTCTTGGCTTCAATGAGCACCATAGTCTCATTTAATGTCCAATTCCCTTTTCTGTACTCTCTCATCATAACCAACCCACCACTTTGGTCAGCCATGTGTGTTTTCTTGAAATCTTGAAAAATCAAGAACTAGAGAGAGAAAGAGAGATTAGTGCTTAGAGAGAAAGAGAGAGACTTTTGGTAGGTGTTGGAGAAAGGGGAGAAGAAAGGGATTGATTGTCTTAGGGGTGGGGATAGGTGTAGTGTTGTTATGTAAGTGTTTAAGTTTTGGGGATACAACTTGTGATTTTATTTTATTTTCATGTGAGTGAGAAGACTGGTCAAAATCTTTTTGTTGTAGTACTAAGATTGTCACCAAGTGCGATAAAAGGACAATGCTTGCGAAATTGGGAGCCAAGTGAAAAGAAAAAAATAGAAAATCTAAGTGGTGTATCCCACTCGTTCATTAATTAAATTGGCTCTTTTTTTTGTTTTCTTTTTATAAAAATTTCATTTATTCATTCATTCATGTCTCCCTTAATTTCTTTGGGGACATTAAATCTTAGGTGAATCTAGCATTTCTAATTATGTACACAATTTCAAATAGAGTAAATGGGTCAATTTTTTATATATAATCTACTTCCTTGTTTATTTTTCAATTTTGGTCATAAATTTATTTTTACGGTAAAATTTTATTTTGTAAATGTGTATTAAGTATCCTGATCACTATATAGTTCTGCAGTAAAATTGTGGGTTTATTAGTGTCGACGTTGTAGTATCATCTAAATTCAAAATTGGTAGAATGCATGTTGATGACTACAAAAATACAATAATTAATTGTGTTTATGTTTAGCAAGTCAAATGAAAATTTAGTAAATAAAAATCGAGAAGAACATCTATCGAAATTTTTCTTGTTGTTAGGTTTTCACATCACAATTGTAATTACATAACTACTAGAAGATTATATTTATAAAAATTAATGGAAAGGTAAGTAGACCGAGCTAGAGATATAAATAAGATAAAAAAATGTCTAGAAACGAGAAATGTGAACAATGCGATTCGAGATTTTATATTAGGTTAGGACCACAAAATATTTCATAAACGGTCTTATTCAACAAGGCAAATGCATGAGTGATATATATGTTTTCAAACATATAAGTAATTGGAAGATTTTGGAGGCATCCTATGTAGATCTCGTTTCCATTTTATTAAAAGAAAGAAAGAAAGGGATATATCTGTTTTCAAACTTCGAAAAGCTATTGGCTTTATATGATTGCTTCTCATACTTTCTTTTTAAAAAGATTGATTTACGAATCTCTAATTCATGTGCACGAGCTATAAGTAGAATAATTACTTTTTTTTTTAATGTCTTTGGCTACAGCACTTGAGCCTTATGCGACTACATCTTTATAGATTCGTGAATGCTATAATTTTCGTATTTACATAGTTGTAATAGAATTGGAGTATTGTATAACGATTTCAAGAAATTAAAGAGAAACAGGGAAAATAGTTTTCTTTTAAGTTTTTTTATACAAAAATGTTAGAAATGCCCGATGTCCTACAATTGAACGATCACATGTAACTGGTTCGAGCATATAATGAATATCATTTCACCAATTTTATAGGAAAAACATAGTTTAATTTATCCTATAACAACTTTTTTTTTACAATGACAGTTCCTCAATTTATACCGATCTTGAGGTGCATGCCAAAACATAAATTTGGCAATGATTAAAAAAAATTTTACAGAAAAATTTAGAATATATATAATGTAAATCGTTTTCTAATTTGCGATTCCTAGTATATGTTGGTTAAATTATAGATCGTAGCGATATAATTCTAGAAAGTTGCAAAAAAAAAAAATGTATTCTTATGATTATCTTTTTATAAAGAAAGTTTTTGTTAGACGCATATAATTACTATCATAATTTTTCAAAGTAATTAGATGTCACAATTAATTTGTTGCATGGTGCAGTACTCTATCATTTTTGTTTGTTGTTAAAGACAACTCTATCAATTTTTATCTACAGAAACTAGTAAACCTTTTAATTAGAAACGAAAATGTATAATTATCTCAAAAACGACTTTCTCGGCCAAAAAAATAATAGATAAGATAATCTATAGATGTTAATTTGTGGACATTACGTAACTTGCATTGCATGGCGAGGGACATTATTGCATCCCATATGGACAAACCGTTCATCATTGTCTGCAAAATAAGACATATACAATCAAGCTCCCACGTTACATATCTACGATAGAGTTGTAAGTCTCTCAAAAAAAGCTCAAACAAATGATTTCTTAGGAAATTATGTTTGCAATAAAAAAAAAGATGTATATGTATACGAATATACGATATTACTTGAACTGAACTACCAATTCTTTTGATGTATCGGTATATTCATAGCTACTAATTTGTCTTGAGAATTAAACTTTTAGATGATCTTTGCGAAAATCAGAATTATAGATATATCTGCCGTACGAGCAACAAGTATATCAAATAAGGTAAATCTATCGTTAATTCCGATCGGTTGTGTGAAAACATTGAATTAATTAATACTTAATTATAACAGAAAACATTGAGTTGATAGTAATTAATCGGTATTACTATTACTCATACGGAATTGTGGATAGGCTTTTTTTTATATAACATCCAATTCTGCACATAAGAAGAAACTTTCGATTATTCAAATGATTTCTTGATATAATCACAACATCAATTATATATATGTTCGAAAAAACATTTCTGAATAGTTTATGGGATTGTGTGATTCATATCTATATCTTTATAACTATGAGTTTCAAAGTAAGAAAGTCGACGATATATAGATCTATAAAATTAATAAGGAAATCAAAGTGGAACGAAATTAAAGAAGCAAGAGGATCTATCGAAACTTGCATGGAGGTGGTGGATTGAATCATATGTACATCTGCATGCATGGATCGTAGGTTTTCTGTAAAGATCATATCTCTTGAACCTCCAAAGTTTATTTAGTTTAAATATATAAATAAACCCAATCTAGTATCAAAAGCATACATGAATCAATAAAAGGACCGACGTTACAACCTTAACAATTATTAAAATGCTTAGTCTCTATTTCTCTCTCTTCTTATTTATATGGTTGACATGCATGCCACTATAATTAGTCACGTCAAAACATTGAAACCCTAGGGTAAAAGTATATTCTTTAAGATTTTTTAAATGAATACTTTTGTTGTCATCAAGCTATTGGTATTGATTTTGTTTTTCCAAATATAGTACTTCAAAATACGAAATTGAAAGTCTATCTACACTGTCTATTTTGCAAGGAATTGATGGTTCCAATAGTCCCGACTCACAACCATACTAGTATGTATAAATCAAAATACACAGTACATATATAGTATGGTTTCGAATATTAGAATTATGATATATATATATATATAATAAAGTAGACTATTAACATCAAATTTTGGTTTGAAATGGTGGAAGGTATTGCGCGGCACCGAATAGAGAGAACAAGTACAATTAGTGTAAAACAAATTAACGCATCGATTTAAGTTTAAGTTGTGTCAAATTCAATCGAGTTATTCATTTTTGGACGTCGATCCAACAATTTATCCGATATTAATGAGTTTGCGGTTCACTACTCGGATTTTCGTATTTTCTGGTGAGATTGGTGACAGTAAAAGAGAATAATGTTGAATTTGGCGACGCTCTTGAAATTTCAGAACAAAAGTTGACCAACGCAGTAACAAAACTACAGTAAAAAAAGAACAATATGAAGAATGGTATAATTTTTTACCCCTCAATAATAATGGATTTCAAAGTGGGTGTAGAGGACAACATGGTATATTGATTCTTCTAGCCAGTTTTTATTTTATAAAGAAAAATAGAGATTATTCTGATAAAAAATAAAAATAAAAACGAAAAATCAAATGTCCATTTCGTCCTTTAAGACAGGACACTGAAAAGCCTGCATCGCCACGTCAGCGTCCCCCTTTCTAGTAATTTAATAGGACCCCCCCCCCCCTCAAGTATTTGCTTTGACCAATCACTTTTCACTGTTACTTGTTTGATTTTAAATTTTGCAACAATGTAACTGATATAATTTTTGTTTTTCTTTTTTTTTTTTCTTACGGCAAAATGATATAAGTTGACATAACAACTTTCGGAAGATTAGTCTACTGCATTGCAGATTCATCCACTAATTTGTATACCAGTAAATTTTTCGGCTTATGGGCTTTTAAGCCCATCAAGTATCGTCCGTAAGTAGCTAATATGAATACGAATACGATTTTCAGTTTGTTTTTTCAAAATTTGGTAATGTATCAAATACATTAATATAACAATGTCAAATTTGTTTGGTTTGGTTCGGCTTTAAACTTTTGACAAATGTATGTTTCAGTTTTCTTATATTTAGTGTTTAGCAGCATACAAAACTAAATAATCCAGAGCAAAATATCTTTTCGTTTTGAAAATATTCGGCTCAATGGAAACGAAATCTAAATCAGTTTGGTTCGCTATATATATATATATATATATATATATATATATATATAAATCTTGGTTGATACAGTTTCAAAAAAATTATAGATTGATGTGGTGAAGCCCATAAAAATTAAAGAGCCTTTTGGGCCAAAAACTCGAAATTTTGAGGAAAATTGCTGTGCCAGGAAAATTGCTCTTCTATCTTTTTTTTTTTTTTAATATAAAACTAGGTTTTTAACTCATGCTATAAGTAAAATTTATAATATATTTTTAGTGAAACTTATATATAACAATTTATGTTTATTAAGATACTATTTTATATATCTTTAATGATGGTATGATAAATATGAAAAAATAAAAGGGCTTGTATAAGCCATATATTTATTTTTTTTCTTTAAATCTTATAAACAATTAATATAATGTGTTTTAACAGTAAACCCTTTCTGTAATAAAAATTGGTGGTAAAATTATTATATCATAAAGTGATCTTGCATATACGAATTAAATATAATTTTATTATTATTACATTGATTTTAAGTTGTAGATGGTTATATAATTAATTCAGACTATTATCTTAAACTGAGAAGTTTTCTATAATTTATTATCATTATATTTATTCTAAATTATAGATGGTTATTATATAAGTCATATAATTAATTTTAAAAGAAAATTTCCTTACCTAATAATATTAAATTAATTTTTGTTTTTAAATAAAATTTGTATATATATATATTACTATTATATTTACTTTAAGGCACATATAGTTATTACATAATTTAGACTATTTTCTAAAAACAAAAAAAAATAATAGTATTAAATTTATTTATTATTGTTGTTAATAGAAACTTGTGCATAATATTTTTTACACATATATTTTATAAACTAACAATATAATTTCAAAAATTTGGAAGATTTCTTGTTTTTGAATGTTGATGTGGAATGATACTATTGATTGTTTAAAATCCTATGTGGATAATTTAATGGCAGATATCCTCAAATTTTATTATTACAAGATGTTAAAAAAATTAATATTCGTAAAATGTATTTATTATTCCCAGATATTTTATACTATTCTTATTATATATATATATATAACTTGTTTATTTGTGGTGATGTATTTAAAATAATAATTAAAAATTATAAATTATAGAAATATTTGTTTTATAATTTTATTGTTACTACGCAAAAATAAAACATTAATATATCTAAGGAAAAAATTTTAAAGATAAAACAATTGCCCCATTTGAATTGGACAGTAGGTCCCCAAATGTTGGGCATGCCTATATATGTTTTTTTACTTTTAGTGACCAAAAAGTGTGATAAACCCTCATGGGTCCCAAACTTCCTTAAACAATATTCAGATGTTGAGGTTATAATAGATAAAAATGAATTTTTTCTTCTTCTGTTCCAACATCTTCTTCTCGTTAATAATGTTATTTTATGAATATCTACAATCTACATGTTACAAATGACAATGTTTGACTAAATTCACTAACATTTGTGATTTGTTTATTATTAAGTGATAACCATTGCAAGACTTGTGTCCCAAAGAAAGAGAAAACAACTGTCTTGTCACACATATTATATACGAGATAAAGTAATACGTAAGGTCATACAAAGGGGAAGTATATACTTTTCTTCGTCTTCAAGTAAATAAAAGTACAGTAGTACATAATTGTGCACAATTAAACCGTTGTTTTGGCAACAAAAACAAATAAAACAGTCGTTTACACGTATGTATATTGTGGAAATTTGATACTTTTATAATTTCCTATTTTAGAATATCGTAAATGGTCGTCACTTCTAGTCTAATTGTGCTTCCAACTAAACTCGGCCAATGCATGATTCACTATTTCTAGTAATTTTCTCGTCCATGAAAGAGTTTTTTTTTTCTAACTTTTCCGACGAACTATCCCTTTTAGCAAAAAACAAAAACAAAACGGATATCAAATTTTTTAATCCCATTTCTTATCATACATCTTTGATCAGTTATTAAAAGAATTCAAATACTTAATATTTAATCATATTAATAAATTTAAGCCTTTTTCTTACAGCAATAAATTAAAATCTTGTAAGTTGATTAAACACTATTGATAAATCTAAGCCTTTTTCTTACAGCAAAAAATTAAAAAATTTTAAGTTGATTAAACATAATCGAATTATCAAAACTAAAACATAAATATACAAAGCAACTAAAACATATAATTTAGTGGTTTATGCTAGTAGCATTAATGTAACATTATCCTAATTAATTGGTTTTTTTGTTAACAATATCGATAAAAGGAGACAAAAGATTAATCCAAATGGGTGGGATAGGCTGATGTGCAACATAGATGTTAAGAACTTTTGGATATTCCGAGCTAATTTGTCTACTATTGTGTTTGTTGTCTAGGAAATCAATGTTATTTTTTATGGATTAAAATAAATTTTTACATTTTTTCAATTCATCATGATGAAGTGCGAAAACATGTCACTCTTCAAAAAATGTTACCATATTTACCACATTAACAATCTGTTGCGAAAGATCACTTTTACTCGTTTATATGTAATTATATATTTCATCGTCCAAAAAAAAATCTCCAACTATGCATGTAGAGAACTGACTGAAAAAAAATATTATGTATTCTAACACAAAATATTTTTCATTATATTTATGGTACAAATTCATCATTGTCCTAAAAATTTATTGATCGTTTTCCATTATAATTGGTTTGTAATATAGTAAACGAGCTATTTTCCTCTTCATGTTGAAATTAAGGCTTTAATCCAATGAAAAATGTGCATCAGCAACTCATCTATAAGTTTTGAAACGTATTGCAAACAGCTTCTGAAAGTGACTGAAGATGAAGACGAGTGACTAACTTATACTTATTTATTATGTATTTAACAATTTTCTGTTTCTTTTATTTCTTGTAATTTGAACATTCGTATCGATGTTTTGTGAAGAAACTTGTATACGAAACCATTCTTTTTCATCTAAGCTCTATAATTCCGAGTAGGTTTGTTTTAGAGTTATCATGTTCGAATCAAATTTAATATATTTGAAGATCTTTTTGCTGTAAATATTTTTTTGTTATTGCATTACTGTCGAAAATGGAAAAATACTTTTGATAGCAAAATTTGGTTGATTTAACTTTCAAAGACATGTATAAAAATAATTAAAATGTATGAAAAAATTTTGGACGGATAACAAAATAGATAAAGAAATTTTACTCGGTATCCGACTTGTAATCTATAATACTGTAGACTGTAAACAATTTATTGCACCATACTACTTTGATCATAAATGTTAATTATTAGCATATTTATCTGCAGTTTTAGTGACCAATTAGATTAAATTGCATAGATTAGTTAATTAATACTTGATAAGACGTGAAAGCAAAGAAGGATAAGTACATGCACTGTCGTCGATCTTTTCGTATCTTCTTTAATTTCTCGCTCAAGATTACATTATATTTGTCGGCTCAACCACAATAACTTTTCAGAAAAATTAATACTTTCTTGTAATATTTTAAAAGCCCAATGATGGGCATTGTTTGAATAAAATTGATTTGGTAATATGGCTTAAGTTTGAGTAACAGATCATTTATAAATTCGCCCAGCAAATAGTTATTTTATTGTTTGTTAAAAGAAATAGTTTTCTTTATGATTGCATATTTATAATATATACATATACCAACAAGGCTTGTTGATGTTATATTATATTTTGGGTGATTACGGTGAATATACGTAGTTGACCATTTAATTAATTTCATGATATTGGAAATTTTAAAATTAAGAAACTAATAGAGAAGAAGTATACCATAATTTTTTTTTTTGAATTAGTTATAAAAATGTTATTGAATTTAAAATTCTTTCTTCATGATAGAATGACAATAATATTGTTATCTTTTGTCGACAAAAAATGTTCATCAAAAATGATATAGTTCATTACCGAATAATATAAATCAAGCTGTGATTTTAGTAGATAAATATTTAATTAATATGATAACTAATATAGAATCACTACAAATATATATTTATCATTTTAATTCAGTTATCATATCGTATAAAACAAAAATCTATATTAAAATCGTAATATTATTTTATAAATTTAATTTAATATTAAGTGTAAAAATTTGTTATATCCAATGTTAACATGCTAATAATAATATAATACATGATATTAATAATGTGACACTATAATATATGATATTTTTTAATGTGTTAATAATAATATATAACTTTTGCAAGATATATAATTTATAATGTTCTAACAGTAATATACGACTTTTTTTAATTTATTAACTTAAAAAATAATATCCGACTATGTTCATCTAAAATTGTAAACTACTATTTATCACCAGCTAACATAACCAGGATGTGACTTTTGTAAACTATTTGATTAACATACTAACATAGCATCACGATATTTATGTTCAATAATTAATACAACATAGAAAATTTATATTAAAATCATGAATTTTCTTACAAAAATAATATGATAAACAAGTATGGTAACATATTAAATAAATTGTTATAGTGTCAACGACACAAATAATAGTTAAACAAGTTAATATATCACAGAGAATAATTTGTTAAAACAGTTATGGACATAAAAATATGAAATTATCATGTTAAACGAATTATCATAAAAATATATATAAAAAAAATAAAAACTATCATACTAGTCCAGTTATCATATAATAGAAAAATATTATACTAATCCATTATGCTTCTTTCACAATATTTTTCTCTTATTGTTGTTGAATCTCTTCATCTCTTTTTCTTTTTTTTCATATTTAACACATCGTTTTCTCTATTTTTTTTTGAATTTTTTTCTTTATTTTCACCATTTTTCATTTTTATCTTTTTTAAAAAAATATTTTTTAAAAAACTGTTTGTGAACTCTATCTTTCTGTCTTTTTCATTTGTCATTAGTAAACCTTATTTTCATGTTTTTTGATAATACAATCCCTAAAAACTCAGAAAATGCAATTTTGTGCAGAATCTTATAGAAATTGTTGGAGTGTTAAGATATTTTATTGCGTCAGAAGGTGAAAATATGGTGATATATTTTTTAGAATCTGACAAAAAAATTAGAGAATTTGTTGGTCGAAATTCTGAATATTTATCGGAGACAAAGACAATAAAATTAGAGAAAACCTTTTCAATTATTAAAAAAAAACTAAAAGAAAATACTAGACGTAATTACTTTTGATTAAATACTATTGAAAAATGGGCAACAGACTTACTTAATTCATTATGCACTCTTTTATTGCTGTAGATTGCAACTACTCTTGTATTTTCAGTATTTTTTGATATTTTGTAGATTTAAACTAGTATTTTATTGTCTTGATTTATACAAATATGGTTATTTATGTGAATAGAATTAAGTTAATTGATTTGTTTTTTTATTAATTAGAATGTTCTGGATTCGATTGGATATGACTAATTCTTTTATAGTGAGTATAACTGTTGAATATCCTATTCACCAACTTTTTCAATAAACTTAAAAATGTGATATCATTTCAGCTGACAAATTGAAAATAAAAATATTCACATGAAAATCAAAATAAGGGGAGAGCGAATTTACACCATATTCCTGAGTTTTTACTACCAAACTTGGTTTGATATTTTTTACTTAGATCATCTAAGTTCATTTATTTATTCTAGCATATTATTATTATATATGTATATATATTTTGTGGAATAGTTATGAAGTTTTGGACCTTGGACGGATCCCAAACCATATAATTTAATTCTTCTCTGAAGAGCAGACTCCTCCCAACGTGGTTTAAATCTGTGACCTTTAAAATCTCTATTAGATCATTTAAGAGTTTTAACCACTGGACCAACAAATTGCTGATTATTATTGATATATTTATATATTTTAGAAAATATTTTATCATTCGTAATTTAATTTAGTAATATTTTTTCAAAAAAGATCGGAAATAATGGAGTATCCTTCTAGTTCATTTAGTAAAAGGGATGTTGAACCAATCATTGTGATAATTAATTTATTACATTGGGTTCATGTTGAAAAACTCAAATTTTGATAAGTTTATTTCATTATTGTTGGTAACTTTTTTACACTACGTTTAAACGACAAGGCACTAAACTCTCTATGATGTAACTCTTCAACAATAAAAATCTCCATTTCGGTCACGAAAAGCTAACTTTTCTTCTTGTATTATTTTCAATACTATAACATTTCCAAAAAGGTCCATTTCTTTTCAGTACATATCAGCATATTTTCAGTAACACTAAAGAAAAAACAAAGTAAACAGCCTTCAAGATTTTGGTTTTTTGACTTAGAGTATATAGTTCAATGAGAATTTTAACCAGGTTAATGATATAATGAGTTCGATTGCTAATCATGTTTAAACAAAGCAATTAAATATTTGTAAGTGGTTAGTAAACAAAACGGTTAAAAAATTGGTTAAATATTATTTTGGAACGAATGGTGTTTTTTTTTAATTGGAATATCTAAAGTTTAATTCCGGATATTAGAAAAAAATATGGGTTAAAGAAAATTATGGGTTAGAAAAAATTGGTAACATTCTTGCGGTTGAATAATATAATTAAATAAAATTATTGTAGTGATGTAATTATTTTACATGCGAGGAAACTGTTTGGAATCAACAAATAGTCTAATCACTAAAAATAAAAGGAGGAAAAGAATTGCGGTAATTGGCTGAGTATTTTGTGTATATATTTATTCAATTTATTTTGGCAAGAAATCAAAACCTTTTTTAAAAAACATCTCACAAACTAATTTCTCTTGAATCAGTACGTGCGGCTTTAGCATCTTTCCCCACTTGCGGTTGTTAAGTCAACAAGTCACCAAAAAAGACTTTCGTTACTTAGAAAGAAAAACTCATAAATATAGAGAGAGAGAGAGAGAAAAGTGGATACTTGTATTGTTTTATGAAATATTGGATGCTGCTTACGAATGAACGATCCTACCACTTACATACAAGTTTGACTTCAAAGATTAATTCTCTTGATCTTACATATAAAAATATGAACCACCATACAAAACTTGTTTGCTTAAATGTGTTAAGATTATAAGTTTATCATCAATGAACATATGCATAACGGTTTAGAAAAGTGGCGAAAGAAAGGGATGAATGTAATAAGCTATGTTACTACGATGAATGTCCCTTTAGTGGATGTTGGAATTTAGCACTGTTTATTCTAATTAGGATTTCCAAGATGGTAATTACTAATTTTGACAATAGATTAATTATAAAGCAGTGGTTTAAATTATATAAGAATACGTTATTCTGTTACAAGTTTATTTTATCGTGATGAAAACCACATTTGTGAAATAAAATCACATAAATTGTATATTTTTCAATTTCTTAATCGTATTCTATTATATTATTGATAAGTTTTTTCAATTACCAACGATAATTTTCATCATAAACCTAACCTAAGATCATGAAGATGCAAAATTTTTTAAAATGTATAATATGTGTGAAATGACTCCAAAATATGTAGTTTTTTAAAATGTACATCATTTTTAAATTTTAAATTTTTTAATTAAAAATTATGTATAAAGATAAAAAGAGTAAATTAGATCACGGTACTTCAACACTAAAAAAAAAAACCCTAGCGTTTCTCTCCCATATCCCTCCCAACTAACAGCACCGCAGATAACATTTGTTCGCCTCTCCGGTGGTCGGCTCCGTCCGTCACCGCGAGAGGGCTTCCTCTTTCCGTTTGTCCAAGCCTCGCGCTTGTCGGAGGGGGTGGAGTCATCCCGTGCAGCGGTGTTCAGCGACGATGCGAAGCAGTGGCGTACGGCGGTGGGTCGCTCTGTGGAGGAACCCTCGAAGCTTCTCGTCTATCCTGGCCATTCACGCGTTCCGGTGCGTTTGACGGCTATTTTGGTGCGTTTTGGTGCGGTGGTGGCCGTTTTCGTGCGTTTGGCGGCCATTTTCGTGCGGTGGCGGCCGTTCTCGTGCGTTTGGCGTTCCAGAACTTTGCGTTAGGCGACAACGTTCAGTTCGTGCGTTTGCGGTTGCGTTTGGCGACTGCGATTGGCGTCTGCGTTTGGCGACTGCGTTTGGCGACTGCGTTTGGTCACTGCGTTTGGCATCTGCGTTGGCGACTGCGTTTGTGTTTGGCGACTGCGTTTGGCGACTGCGTTTGGCGACTGCGTTTGGCGATTAAGCGTTTTGCGTCTGAGCGTTTGGCAAGCGGTTTTAGAGTTCCATCTGTTTTGGACTCCAATCTTTCGGATCCTTGAGGACAGGATTATGAAGATGATGTTCTTATACTGGTGATTCTCCTAGAACCGACACACCTTGGATGATTGGATAGTAATTGAGGTTTTATTTGGGTTTCATCCCCGGTGGTAGCGAGAAAGCGGTGCTAATTTTAGGCGGCATCCAATACTCTGGACATCTGTAATGTTTACGATTAGGCGGATTGGAATCTGATGAGGACATGATTTCAAAATGTTTAATCGTAAACAAGGTGAATATTCGGGGTTTTTACTATTATCAACTGGTTATTTGCTAGTGATAGTAGTTCTTTTGGATTATCGGTGAATTTGACCATCGCCTTTTGGAGGGTCATTTAATCTGTTTTTTTTTCTTTGAATAATCTGTAACGTGATAGAGTCATCTGTTAAGTTTAAACTTTCTTTGGGAAGTTTAGATGGTCTAATTCCTAGGAGAGTTGACTGAATTATACATTCTGCTCACGATCTTATGCTTTCTGGCAGTGGCTTTGGCATTGTTTGAGCCTATTTTTTGGGTTGTTCTTAGCCTAATTCTTTAAGTTGTATTAGCCTTTTTGAAATTGTATTATCCTAATCTTAGATTGTAATAGCCTATTTATAGGTTCCGATATCATTAATAAAAAATAATATTTGCGTTAAAAAAAAAAATCACGGTACTTCTGGATGTCTATATCCTTTGGTTCAGTTTCAATGTCTTGTGGTTCTTAAGTAATTTTGTTGGAATGCTTTGAATGGTTCGTAGTTCTTTTATTCCGTCTAGTTGATTCTTTTTTTTTTGTTGTTTTATTCTTTTGATGTTTTAAATTTTTTCTTTTTATCTCGTTTCTCTTTTTAAATTTGTTTGTTACAGTATATTTATGTGTTTATTAACGGGTTTAGATAGCCGTTTTTGTATCAATATTAATTTTTTCTAATGTTTAATAATATTCCAATACACAAAATATCGATAAAATATGAATACTTTACCGGTAATTTTTTTTTCATTTTATTATGATTGATAATCATAAAAGCAATATACTTCTTAGTTCTTACCCCTACAGTAAGAATTCCCAATCAAAAATATAGATTGGGAGAATTAACGTAGCCAAGGAAATTTTTATTGTTAGGTAGGGGCCATAATGATATGGAAGTGATCTTCTTCTTAATTAATTGTTATTTTAAAGTCCATGACAGTTTCTTTTCACTGAGAAATAAACTGCTATCCAATCTAGTTTTTTAGATTTTGTGTTATTTATTTAAATTTCCATCAACCGAAAGATCTTTTCTTTTGGATCGCTTTATTTGTTTTTCATGCTCTTTCAACCGTCAAAGTAACGTATATAGTCTCAGCTATTTGTTTACTTCAATCAACAGTCTTCTACTCTCTCTTTTTTTTTTTTTCTATTTCTCATTTTGTTTGAATCTCTTGCCTTGTGGAACCAATAGTGGTGGTGGCTATTCTCATGGTTAAATAACTAGCACCAAAAACAAAAATACATGTCTATGGTTTATGGAAAATTATATGACTAGCTTTCTTGATTTCATTTTCATTTTCGTTTGTTCTATATCGAAAAGTTATTTGGAGTATATATGTAAACTAGTCAGGTTATAGTGTATTGAAAGCATTTTTGGTGATTTCATAATCAGTCTACAATTTTTTTAACTTAGTAGTTAATACAATAGTGAATGAAATATTTAAAATGATTAAGGTAGAGGAATTGTAGATATTTGATAAATATGCACACACAAAATAACAGTCTACCTTAGAGTTTTAAAGAACAAAAATTTGTCCATATATGATCAGTAGAAATTTTTTATTATTATTATTTTCTTATAATAGTATGTGGTTTCTAAAAGAAAAAAAACATATGTGGATATATATATTGAATTATTTTATTACGTTTAATAGATAATTTAATTGATTAATGGGGGAGCTAATGATCAATCTCATGCTGAATACTTTTAATAAGGAGAATTGCTTTTTGACTGTAGAATAACTACCTTCTTGGGATGAATTAAACTATGAGATTTTAATTTTAACAATTGTTTAGTCAGAGAAATATTTGCTCAATTGTTTGGGTTTTAGGGAATGAGAAAGGAACATTAAGTCAGGGAGAGGTTACAAAAGAAGGAACAATAGGTAATCAATAGGGTTGTTGTAGAGGACATTCTTAATTTGACTAATTAACTACCACTGATTATTATTATTTATTTTTTTTTAATTCCAACAAGAGTTGACCTATGGTAATAATAACATTCATGATGGATGTACAAATTATATATTGCATAAGCACTTTGCATATGAGATTTCGTAAGAATTACTTATTCGAGGACCACGCATTATATAAATACGTACTCTTGTTAAGTATAATCACCTAAGTATATGATTAGCTATATGTCGATTAGAAATGGACTTTTTAACTCGGCTATGTTTGCTCGATCCGAATTGATTTTATAATAGTTTATGTTGAGGAAAAATAATATATTGTTTTTTTTTTAATAGAAATGCCACATAGTACGTATATTTCACCTGTAACAGAAGAACTAAAAACCGTGATTGTGAAACATCCAAGATATAAAAAGAAAAATTTCAATTAATAAATTTGTATGCATCTAATCCATATTTTTCATTGGGCTTGTAATGGAAGACTCTCAGTGAAAACTGTAGAAGTAGTATCTTTTGGTTTAGCGGTTACCAAAAAAATGTTAAGAAGTCTACATACAAGCTTTTCTTGTCTTGATGTTAGATTGTCCTAATCTACATAATTTCTTTTTTAAAAAAAAAGAATCCATAAAGATGGAGAAAATTGAAAGTTAACCCTTATGGAATGAGCGGAATACATCTGAAACAGGTTTGAAGAAGAATCGTTCTTGTTGCCTCCGAGTGTAGTGAGTATTCGTCCTTTGAAGTTGTTGAAATTGCTCTTGAAAGTGTGTTAAGTGGAGAACTTGAGAGTGGAAGTTTAGTATGTTGTGGATTTAGGGTTCAAAACTTAATATGGGTATAAATCTTCACGTATATTGGATTGTTCTATAGAATTTTATTTTGTATATTTGTAGATTGTTAAATACCGTATGTAAGATGTTAATAGTAGATCATTACTTTTAAACTAATATACAGAGGTATAATATTAGGGGGGGGGGGCTTCAAATAACAGTTGCAAAGAAAACGAGTAGCTACCTGCCGATGCATTTTTTTTCAATTTAGAGAAAAATCAAAGATTCGGATTGGAGAGGAAAAGATCTATTGAAACCGACACATTCGGTCCAAAATATTTCATAATAGTACTTATAATAATAATAATCTAATGAAATACTAAAATACATTAAAAAAAAAAATCAAGCTTTTTGGTCCTGTGACTGCATCTGAGATCAGAAAATATCGAGAAAATTATTTCATTATGGAAAAAAATAATAATTTCAATTCATCAGTAAACTTTAAAATTTCCATGACCAATAAGAATGATGGAAAACGGCAAAAGCTATAAGTGGTTATTGAAAAGAGTCGACTGTTGTAGTTTTGTCGGAAAGACAATCCACCATATAACTACAAATCTTATCACTAGTGGAAACTGTCGAGTGTGGAGTTCTTTTTCCCTTCTAATAAAACAATATTATCTTTTCAAAAATCTTCCCAAATTAATTTTGGATTTTTCTATTGCTAATTAAAAGTTCACAGTGACTATGATCTGCTCTAGTGCAATTCCAAAGCAAATTTTTTTCAGAAATGAACAAAGCTCAATGCTCAATTTATTAAAAATCTTAGGAAAACATTTTAACGTTATAAGAGGTTTTCCACAAGATTACTTTTCTACTATGGCTTGATAAAAAGGACAATGCTCGCCACGATTCTACTACGTTCATTTCATTTGATTTCGAAAGCTGTGGGCGTCTTTCTTTTTTTTTTTTTTTTTTGTCTTTTTCTAAGAAAATAGCGTGCATTGTATTGTTTCTTTCAGCTTTGTTTTTTTTGGGACTAGTGATGACTATTGTTGCCCCTATTATATATTTGTGTTTATTTTACGGTAGTTTTTCGTTATAATTTGTGACTTTGTATAATAACAGTAAAAGAAGATTTACAAAATCTGATAAACAAAGTATGGATAACTTTGATGATGTGTAAATGTTTTAACCTTGATAATATGTAATATGACTAGTGATGACTAGACATATTGTTGCCCCTATTTGATTTTACCCTTGTTCAAGTTTTCTTAAGCAATGAAAAAGTTTTGATTTTTTTTTTTTTCTTTTTAATATTCCCTCCTATGCATATTGAGGGCCCATGTGGAAAGCTGTGAGAATTTCAATACACAAAAGAAATAGAAACAATGATTACATGCACAAGCACGAGGCCACACATTTCCTTATCCTATACTTTATATCATATCTTTTAGCTCGATAAATATGACCAAAATAAGTTTAGATTATAAAAAAATATTTAGCACATACTTAATTTATGTTAAATTCTATTAAGTTTTTCAAACTTATAACCGATTGCAGTCGTTTTTTTATATATGTAATTTTAAATGCTTTCTTATATTTAGTTTGGGATTCCTACTACTTCACGAGCTTTGTTAAAGGGCATCGCATTTTGAAAATCAATTTTTATTTGTCGGTCCTATTTTTAAAATACATTATAATTATAAAAACATAGCTAGTTCAATACAGTGGAAACTTTCAAGCCAAAACAATTAATTACAAAACTTGTAACGAGTGCTCTGTTCTGAGTTGGATGAGGACGGGTTATTCTACTATACTCTGTAAATTGAATAGAAAACAAACAACAAAAATATGAATTAAAAAAAAAATACAAAAGTAAAATAATATTCAGACCAATTAGAGAAGGAGTAAAAGACAAAAAGAAAATAAAATAAAAACAAATAGCATTTGGCGCCAAAAAGCTTAATGGTCGTGTCACGTGATGTAATTTTGCTGTATGACCAGAAAAATCTAAAATGTTTTCTAAATCTCCGGGCCCCACTCTCAGATGTGCTGACCTTTTCTTTTTTTTTTGTTGTCTGAATTCTTTTAAATTTTAAAATTTTAATGAATTTAATTCATTTTTCCCACTCTATAAATCTCCACAGATTCATCACTCTTCAACTAGACCCTTCACAGCTTTCTCCATAATTGAAGATTAAGTTTCATTCCCATACGAAGGACACGTGGCGAGGAAAGTGATGAAAGAAAGTAGCCGAAAGCAAGGAGCGGCGTCGCCGTGCGCGGCGTGCAAGCTTTTACGGCGGCGGTGCGCTCAAGATTGCGTTTTTTCACCGTATTTTCCGGCGGATGAGCCTCAGAAATTCGCTAATGTTCACAGAGTCTTCGGAGCTAGCAATGTCAACAAGATGCTTCAGGTATTTATTCTTCTTTTCATGGTAACTTAAACGTGATTAAGCTTACTTTTTGTTTAATTAGGATATTTTGTTCTTATTTCTTTGTTTTAATTTTGTTTTAATATCATTTCCATAACTTTTTATTGACAACTACTACATGGTCCGACCCTTATATATTATTATAAAACAAAATTTCTGAATTACATTTATGTTTACAGTTGTTAGCCGATGTAGAATTCAACCACTTTTAACTTTTGTTAGCTGATGTAGAATCTAATAGCTTTATATATTTTGTTAGCTAATGTAATTGATATGATCTACATTGGTTAGCTAGCTAATGTAGAATCTACATTCAGGTAGAATCTACATTCAGATAGATTCTATATGCATAAACAACGTACTTTGCTTTTAAAAAAAACTTGCGAAGCTGGTTAGTGTATTTGCTAACAGGATGTTATAAAACTCAACAGGAGTTACCGATCCATCAGCGGGGTGACGCGGTGAGTAGCATGGTCTACGAGGCTAATGCAAGAGTGCGGGATCCGGTTTATGGTTGTGTAGGGGCGATTTCCTCCCTGCAGCAACAAATTGATGTGTTGCAAGCTCAACTAGCTCTGGCTCAAGCTGAGGTGGTGCACCTACGTGTACGCCGTTCGACTAATTTTCCGGGCGATGGACTATGTCCGGATAGCCCGAGCAGCAGCGGCTCACCGTCGTCGAAGCAAGTGAGTCCACAGGACAACAAGGGCATGTTTAGCCATATGGACATGGTGGATGAAGCCAGTTTGGGAGAGTCTATGTGGTCTTGCTAGTTTTCATTTCCTCTTCTTTTTGTCTTGGGAAATTTTCGGGATTATATATTTTAATTAGGGGGTAGGAAATGAAAATACTCTGTTTTGACTACAGAGTGAAACTATTAACATGATATAGACACATATATATATATACTAAGTATATTTTTATATATTATAAATCTACTATCTATATATAAGTGGTATTTATTTGTATTTTCGGGGTATTTGGGATTTTGGACCAGGATCCACGAGGGTCATTTGTTATTGACCTAATGTAAACTAAAAACTTGTGAAATATATTTATCTTATATATGGACATGTTTTTGCTTTTTCCAGCTTGCAATATCCAACTTTTTCTTACGAGATCTGTTTTAAGTCAGGGATAAAAAAACAGCGGTTATTTCTGGTATAAGCTAATAATTTTGTAAATTTTTTAAAAAGTCAGAAGAGAAAACAAAAATATTAAAGATAGAGTACATAGGAATTATGTGGATATTTTTAAAATTATATGTCTAAAGTTAGAACTCAGTATCTCAGAATATTAAAAGTATATTAAAATCAATTTGATAAAAAAAGATAAAGTATTAGTTTGGTCCCATGTAAAGTGTAATTGAACATAGTAACCGGTGATGCGTTAATTTTAGGCCGAATATTTGTTGTGAAGAATATAAATCGGACGGATGATTCGGGTTTCATCTTAACCGAACCAAAAAGGCATAACACATACCGGTTTTTTTGTCTTATTTTATATTTTCTTTCCACAAAACCCTTTTGTCGTCATCGTTTTGTTTCGCTACTGACACTGCGATTAAATTCTCGCGTGCCTCAAGTGATTCCTTGTATCAAAAGCCATGTCATTTTCATCTCACTGCAAAATTAATTCTCTGATGTTGATTTTTCTTTTGGCAGTGAAAGCGAGTATTGAATTTTTCTGATGGTGATGGTTTCTGCTTCCCACCAAGATTAATTGAATTTGGGGACAAGAGAAAGAAACGATTGGATTTTATTTGCTTAGGCCTATTAAAACTTAGATTATAGAGATCAAGCATTTCATGAATTTTGCTTTAGGCAGGACATATTTTTAGGAATACAAAAAGTGTAAATATGCTTTCAGTGCTGTTTTAACCTCAGATCAGATAAAAAAAGAAAAAGAAGCTCAGTTAATGGAGATAATCAGAGGAATGCTTAAAATATGAAGTGGAAGTAGAACAGAACTAAGAAAGCTCATTCCAAAACCATGGGAATAAATGATAAAGAGATATATATGGACAGTTACATGATCAGAAATTATGCCAAAGAAGGATGTTGAAAGCAGAACAATGAGTTTGTTGGCACCATGTCGGTTTCATGCTTCCATGGCATGATAACTATGACCTGGTTTCATGACAGATGCCTGTGGAATAGGCATAATTCAGCAGTGAATGACAAACAACGCAAAATACTTATCAAGGAAGCGATTTCAGATGCTTCTTCCGAGAATACACAAGCTAGCAAAGATCAAAATCCCAAAGAATCAACTTTTTTATATAACTCTCGGACGGTCATAGACCCACTGTTTAGTTAATTTTGGCAATTCTAACCAGCAAACTTATATTATTTCCAAATTAGATAAACATACAAGTTTATTCAACCCACTGAGGATGAAACAGATGAATTAAAGTGGCTCGCTCTGCCTTAGAGATTTGGATGCATTAAATAGATCAAGAATCTCGCTACCCTTTAAATTCATTCTAGGCACAAACATCAAAAGGAAAGTAACAGATCTTATATACAAGGTCAGCGCTAACTTAAGGCCCAAGAAGCATTAGGTTTTAAGTTTTAACCACCCAAATATATATATTGGTTTGCAAGTAACATAATTTAATTTTTGATTCTTTATTATTTTGCTTTGCAAGTTCTTAAAATCAAAGTGTAGATAGTAATTTGGTTTTATAGCAATGCGTTCTCTGCTTCACTTTATGTTTCTTGTTTTGGACTTTGCTATCGGTATGTGCCTATTTCCCTCTGTTCCATTGTCAGTTTCTATTTTCCAATTTTTTCCCTCAGATATATACATTAGCTCTCCAATTGCTTCCCGTAAAAGCAGAAGCAGTTAGTGCTATTGATGGAGGGATAGGAGTTTTTGCACAAACAGGATGGAGTATGAAAGATCAAGACGCCATTGATTTATGCAACAAGTTTGGAGTCTCTCTCTCTTCACCAATGTCAGACATTTCCGCCATTTACGAGCATATTAGACATTCAGTATGAAAGATTTTTAAGGAAGATACTACAAGAAATGAAGAGGATAGATGATGTTTTTACTTTTAACATTGAACCCTTATGAGATATTGATTCTGAATCTCTGAAGAACTGTCCTTAACCCTTATCATGTTTATCAGATATGTTACAAAACGCCAAGATCTCTCTATTCTCTCTGGGGAAGATTCTAATTTAAATATATAAACCAAAGCAGATGGAAAAAGAAACAAGAATCCTATGGAGGTCTTAAAAGAACCACCTTTAAAACTGGATTATTACAAAAAGAAAAAAAAAACGAAATTTATGAAAATCCAATTACGATAAGCCAACAAAATGACAGAGATCACAACGAAACCTGTAGGTGAAAAGTCACATCACAGCCAAACTAGCTAGACACTATTTTATAAATATTATGAAGACAACTTCAGCCACGGTTCTGATACCATATGAGCTCTTCTCACAGTGTGAATACAACTCGTATTTAGATAGAATATTTAGTTGACTTGCAAAGCAAGGGAAGCAATCAGGTTTTGACACCTGTAAATTCATCTTCATCTGAAAGACACAGAGCATCAAACTTGTCACTCTCAAACGTATGAGAACCTTGTTGCAGGTGAGCTTTAGATGATGTTGCAGCATACATTGTCTTAATTAGATCAAACCGAAGATCCTCTACATGGTCTACAAAGGCGTAAACTCTATGGTTATAATTAGGGTCGACCGCTTCTTCATGGTATTCTTTAAAACAGATTTCAACAGTTTGGAGACTGTTCCTTTGGGGATTGAAGTAGAAAACATAAACAGGTTCAGATCTAAGATCATAATCCAACGACAAAACAATTTCACCTGTAGCAGTCATTCCAACGATATAAACATAATCCCATTCAATGATTTGATTCTCCGGCAAAGTATAGAAATGTTTCGACCATTCCTGTTTCTGGACTTCCTCAAGAACACACAACTCAATGACACCAGTCTCAATGTCATCATCGTCAGTATCCTTCCAATTAATCCCACCTAATTTACCTTTATAGTTTATAAACTTAGTACGCCAAAGACGAAAGGATTTTGCGTTAATAAACTTGAATTCCTCAAACCTAACATCAAAGCAAACAATCACATGGAACATTGTTTGGTCAAAGTTTTCATCAGTCCTACCAGACGTGTCATACTTTTCAGCTAAGTAATACAAAACCCCATTAATGCATATTCTCTTCATGAAACATCATTCGATAATGGGGTAAGGGACATTGGATCTTCCTCCATCTCATTTCTGCAGTACCTAATGTCATTATTCTATGATCACCAGCTTCAGGAACATATGGATAAGCCATTAACAATATCTTGAATTGCTTGTCAATGGGATCAAACCCTAAAAAGCTTTGTAAATTTCTGTCCTTTTGCAGTTTAGGTAAGCTCTTACATTGTCCTGTGCTAGGGTTACATATCACATGCATTGTATCCTCATTATTTTTTTAGAACAGTGATGGTATATGGCGGAAACAGAACAAACCAGAGGCATGTCCACAAAATTGTAGCTCCATATCTGTAACTTCATATGAAATTCGGCGGTAACTACAAGAGATGAAAATTTCTCATATGTATTCTGAGGCTGAGGCAACGAGAAGAAGCACAGCTCACCGTCTCGAAAGTCACCCATGAGGAATAAGAGACGTGGACGAGCCGATGACCTGGTTAGAAACAAGTCGGTGAAATCTGGATGGTGAAGCATGGACCACCATAGCTTCGACACGCAATGACACCTCGCGATTGACTTTGGAGGCAATCTCGAGAATTTGTCGAAAACGAGATCAATCGGGATGGAATTCATATTAGTAGTTTTTGCTGATCGGACAGTATTTGAATACAAATCAGAAATGGTAGAGATTCTGATTTGAACCAAAGAAAAATCTGAGAGACTAATAACATAATCATATATATTATAAACAGAAAAAGAAAATTAACATTAGATTATATTTAACATATTCATTTAATACGTATCTGTTTACATTTTTTTTATTTTTCATAAAAATTGAAATATATATATATATAGAGTTTTTTAAAACAAAGAAACTAAACAATTAGATAAGGAAAACGAGATATTAATTAGAAATGACAATGTAGTTGGTATTGTAACAAAAAATTTGCATTTAGGACTTATCATATTTAAAGTTTTAGAATATGTTTATGAGTTTAAGAACGTGTAATATATGGTAAATATAGAAGAGCTTTTTTGTATCATAAAATATACATCGAGATCATTTCGTTGGATTAATCTAGAATATATATATTTTTAATTAATTTAATGGTTTAATATCTTTTATAATATTTTGAGATGTTGAGTTTAAATCTCAGACAATGGAACAGAAAAGAGAGAAGAGCAATGAAAATGTTAATTTCTAGACATCCTTAGCAATGAGATCGCCATTGAGGAACTCTCTGTAAGCAGCAACGGGCCAAATGAAACCACGGAAGATGATACGGCTAGCCAATGGAACATCGATGATGATCTCTTTCATAGCTGGTTTCTTCTCGTCCCTGATTGCAATCAAGTAGCTTCGTCCGACCCACCCGATCCATCCGGCAATGTAGAGGAAGAGAACGCCTGGCGTTATGAACTCTCCCCAATGCCTCTGGTCTCCGTTCACTATCAGATGTGGTAGACCATCTGCTCCGCACAGAAGTCCGTACTTGCCGTAGTTGTCGAACCTATCAGAAACCTTCTCAGTCACATGAATTTCAAATCATTTGAATCTCACTACCGCATCAGAATCATGGATCTGAGAAACTTATATATTACCCTAACATCAAATAATCAAATAACAGATGAAATGGAGCAGATTCATCATCCCTGAGATCTAAACAATTCAAGTTTGCGAAAGGAGACGAACCTTCGTTTGGTCTTCTCGATCTGAGCCTTAAGAGCAAGAGCAGGTGCACTTTCAGGAGCGTAAAGCTTCAGAGATGATTCGAGCTTCTTAACCTGTTGCTTCTCCCTCTTAGCGAACTGTTTCGACTCCTTGCAAGGGGTCAATCCTGAGATATCAGCGACGGCTGGCATCGGAGCTGAGAGGAGGATGGAAGAGAGAGCGACCGCCGCCGATAAAGCCTTCATGGACTGTTGCTGCGTCGCGGATTTCTCATCGGAGCAGACGAATCTCGCCGCGGATTTAGGTAAGGATTGAGTGAGAGATTTGTTGGATCTCGGGTTGAGAATGAGATTCGTCGGGATCGTGAGCGACATCGCTCTTCGGATTACGAAATTCGTAGGGTTTTCTCTGGATTGGAGGATACGGAGAAGCGGAGAGATGAGGTTCAGAGTGTGGAGAAGACTAATAAGATTAACTGGAGGTAGAGAAAGATAAGAGAAGAGGTCTCATGGTGATGATGTGGCCTGTTGTAACTAGTGAATGAGTCACACGTCATGGATAAGAGATTTTCCCGCGGATTTTGTTTTTTTCTCATCTCATGTTTAAGATATGTGGATTACACACGACTTATCTTTTTTCTTTTTTTAATCGTATTATATATCTAAAACAGGTATATATATACACAAAAACAGTATAGAAAACCAAAAACGGACATGTATAAATATAGTTCTGAATCTACTGATAAATAACACTACAAAATTGAGTTTTGAGTGGTCAATCACATATAGATAAACCTTATTGAAACAAGAAAAAAAATTTTATTTAGCAAAATTATTTATTTATCAATAAATAAATATATTTATCAATAAATGAATTTTTTCATTTATATTATATTTTTATATATTTTAGATTCTTGTATGAATAATTAATTTATATATTATAATGTACAAATATACCTATTAGATAATAATATTTGAGCCTATGAACAAGGAACTGATATTTTAAGTGCATGTGTTCTTTAAAAAGTTCACCTATTTTCTAAATGTTAACTATCAAGATTTTGGTTTTCTTTTTTGTCAATATAATCTAGTAGTCTTAATATCTTTTTAATATTGCAGAATGTTGAGTTCAAATTCTACACATATATAATAAATTTCATAGTTGACATTTTACCACATAATTCCTACCATTTTTGTTCCTTTAAAACAGCATATGTTAAAAGTTTTGCTTCATTGGTCTACATCTAAAAAGGTACTCTGGTCTTGATGAAACATCATATATCTGTGTTCGAAATTATTATTGGCTGAATTACACTATGTTATTAGATAATTGAGCGGTCACTTTTTAAATCAGGTGTACACAAATTCTTGAAACCATACGGTCCGTACCACTCCTTAAACTTTCTTGATAACATCAAAGGCTCTCTAATTTACATAAGAAAAATATACAAATCAAGAAAGGAACATATTCTCAAGAACACTAGAATAAAAGAAAAGATACAGCAATTCACAATAAATCAAACAAAAGCATCTTCCAATAGAGAGGGTCAGAGGGAGATGGAAAATCAGACGTTGTGCGAATTGTCGGGCTTGGTGCGAGGAGACAACGGCGGAGAGGAGGCGGCGGAGATGGTTGCACCGGGAGGTGGAGCAGGAGCACCATACACCTGAGGATTTGTATGGATCTCACGACGGCCGCGAGATTTGCCGAGGGAATAGCAGCCGAGTCCAAGAAGAAGACAGAAGAAAATTAGAGGAAGAGATATAGCCACCACCAAACCCATGGTACTTTTAGTGTTCTATCTTCTTTCTCTGATTGATTGTGTTTCTTTGATTCTACTTGATATATAAATATTTATATGTAAAAATTTTGTAGGGAGGCTCTGGAAGAATCCATTCTTTCCGCAATGTTTATGTCTTGTAAAGCTTAACGTTCTAATATCAACGGTCACTTCTTGTGTGGAGCCCTTTTAATTCGTTCTTACGATTAGATTATCAATAGAAGAATGTCCATGTGTAGCTTGGAACCTTTTTTTTTCAACAAAATACTTGTAAGAAAAATAAAGAGTCCTAGATGAATAAATACTTCCCTAGTAAATGTAGGCTTATTCATTGTAATGTAAACAAATAAATATATAAAACTAATGACTATCTTAGAAGATATTAAAACTAATAAATTAATTTTTTTTTTAAAAAAAAATTAATTTCTAGGCAAAAGACCTGTTTAATCAAATATTTTGATATAGTTCTGTGAATTTTTAAATTCTGGTGTTATATTTCAACTCACCAGCAATCTCAATCGGCCGGGTCCGACCCAACTCGTACCTTTTGTCCCATTTTCTGCGGGCTATTTGTATATCTACGAACCTCTTTCTTGAAATGAAAGATATCATCAAAAATAACCAAATCCAGATAAATAATTTATATGTAATTATGTATCATCCGATATTGAACAGATTATTGGTAAATTGATCCAATCCCACTGAAACAGCATACTAATCAAAGCATCAAATCCAAATTGCATTCACTCCTTAACATAGAAAAGAAACTCTGGAGAAAATAAACAGAGATAAGAGAAAGAGCTAACTTCTCAGAGAAGACCAAAACCACCCCTAAGAGCAAGAACCAAATGAAGAACGGAGCCTCCCTCGATGTTGTAGTCTTTCGCAGTCTTGTCATCAGCTAGCTGTTTACCGGCGTAGATGAGCCTGCAAAAAATCCATGAGATTTATAAGCATCCACCAAAATACTCATGCGAATCAGTGTTATATGTAACAGCTTAAATTATCAGCTTGCACACAGTATAATCAACTACGCAAGAACATAAGAAAACACATTAGAAAGGAGATGCACTTCACAAGGGGCACCAGACAGATTTTTTATGTCCCTAATAACATGAAAAATCAAGTTGCATATTGCAATAAACGGCAAAAATATGTCTTCTAGAATCAGTTTTGACTAAATTGCAAACAACTCCAACGAGCTGAGACAGATCACAATGAGACAAGAACAACATAGGAGCTACAAATAAGTGGTGGGGATATAAGAGTTGAGTTGATATTGTTAAAAAGGCTTCCCTAGACCCAAAATGGGAACTCAATCTTTCCATTAGTAATATAGACAAAGCTTTGCAACACATACTTCTCGAGTGATAGGAAAACGAAGTATATTACCTTTGTTGAACAGGAGGGATGCCTTCTTTCTCCTCAACACGTTCCTTGATCCGATCAATAGTGTCGGTTGGTTCGATATCAATCTCAATTTCTTTCCCTGTGAGAGTCTTCACCTTTATCATGGTCCCACCCCGAAGCCTCAAGACCAAGTGAAGAGTCGACTCTTTCTGGATGTTGTAGTCCGCAAGCGTTCGACCATCTTCTAGTTGTTTACCAGCAAATATCAGCCTTTGTTGATCCGGTGGTATTCCTTCTTTGTCCTGTTTACAACAATCACATCACAATCAATTAGATGGAGGGTACTAAATAAAAAGATCACTTCCAATAATCACTAATCAGAGATACTGCAACATCAAGATTATGCGTCCATCTGACTAACTCAATGATCTTTAGTCAGTATACAACAAGAATCTTGATCCAATTTTTCTCAATCTCAAATTGAATTCATACGAATTGCCAACAAGTAGATCCTCCTATGACTACAGAAAAATCTCAACTTGAAAAGGCCTCCAAATACGAAATTAAGCAGACACATGAAGGATTAAGAGAGGCTGTTCTTAGTGTCTCAATTTCAATCGATCGAGAAGTTAAGAAGGCTTAACAAAAGCACATTTCTTTACCGTAAACAAGAAAGAGAATCCGAGAAGAAAAACCCTAAAAATTTATCAAACAATGGAGTTTCTACGAGGCAGCAAAAACGTTAATCGGTGTCTTGAATCAACGAATTATCCTCCAACAGTAAGAAAACTAAAGGAACTTAACAATCCTAAAACCTTAGAACCCTAAAAAAATACCACAGAGAAAAAAAGCACGAACAAGTAGAATTCGAAAGTGGGAGAAGAGAATTAGAGACCTGGATTTTGGCTTTGACATTGTCGATGGTGTCGCTGCTTTCAACCTCTAGGGTTATGGTTTTACCGGTCAAGGTTTTGACAAAGATCTGCATTTTTTTTTTCTCGCTGAAAGATTTTTGATTTCTTTATCTCCCTCAGATTTAGCTTTGTGAATATATACGCGAAGGTCCACCGGAAAACTTTATAAAAGAAAAAAAAAATTGGAATAGTTTGAAGGATTTGGTCCATTTGGAATTTCGACAGATATAAGCGTTTGGTCTACGCTATTTCTTCTTATGCCAACTTTCTTTAAATTAAATTGTTTTTTCTCCTATTTGTTTTTCTTGTATAAATCTTCTTCTTTTTTCAACAACTATATACTTTTATATAAATCTTTTTCTTTTAGCATATTTTGGGTATAAATGACAGTTCTGATTAGAAGAATAATAATGAATGGAAGATTTTTTTTGAAAAGAATTATATTTTTTCTATTAACTTTTTTACCTCTTTCCTCTAATGTTTAGAATAGTAAAAAAAATTATAAGAATTTTTCTTTTTTTCACTTATTTAATGGGTTTCAGTATTATTTAAATAACTACAAATTCAATCTAAATAATATATTTCTAAAGATATTTAGAAAATTAGTTAATTTCATCAAATTTTCATTATATTTATACATGGGCATTCGGATAGTGGGTTAGTTTGATTTTGGATATTTGGATACTTTTGTTTTGAGTTTGCCAGAGCCATCCTATACTTTTATCTTTCGTAAGCATGCTTGAAGAATCGTTTTCACCTGTTCACATATTAAAAATAAGTGGTTATGGACTGGTCAACCTTTGGTGTGCAAATTCATATGTGATTCAATTGAGATATTTTGTTAAGAGAATGATGAGGTCATCAGATCAGAAGCTGAACCGTAGCTTAATCAAACCGAATGTACATGGCCAGTCGGACACGACAAAGACAACCGTATATCATTTCATATCAGAGTGAAAAGCTTTTATCCCTTGTTATGTTCATCCAATTTTTATATTCTTATATATCTATTTTGCTTTTATTTGATTATATAGAATAAATAAGAAACCACTAAAAGATGTTTTGCTCTTGTTATTTCTGTTTCTTTTTTTTTTAATACAACCAAAATAAAATAAAAAAAAATTATTTCTATGGTAAAGAAAGTGCAAGCATGATTGGATCTGTTTGTTCCAACGGTCTATGGTGCACTCAAATATATCCTTGAAAGTCTCCAGCTGAATTAGAAGCACTCTTGGATGCCATATATACTATTTAGCTCTTGGATGGTTTGTTGGGTTGATGGATGGTTCACAATCAAGACCAATTTTCCGCGTATTTGTAATGGGTCAAATTACGGAACATGTCGAGTCTTAGCTTGTTTTCATATTGTTAGGCCGAAATTAATTAACAAGTGTTTATATGTCTCTATCAGATAGGTTTGATGAGGTCTACGGTTTGAATGCTCGACTCCAGTTTGTTCCAAACCGATATAGGACCAAAATAATTTGCTGCGTGTCACTGATGGGTCAAGATACGGAACAAGTTGGTTCTTGGCTACACTCTTCATACTTTGGCAAGTATCTTTCAAAAGATGCACATATGTCGTTGTCGGGTCTGATTAGCCTTGTGCATACGGTTTGATTGAGCTTTGGTTCAGCTGATGGTTTGATGACCTCTTTCAAGGGAATCATACCTTTCCCCTTGACTGAGTTGTATCCTCAAATCTGATTTGCGTTTGGTTAAGTATGCATCCGGTAGTTCTTCCTTGATCAGAAGAGAAATAATGACTCCTCTTCCACGCTCTTGGGTGGTTGAGTTGAGTTGCATGATATTGGAATTATCATTGGTTTGCTTTTGATCTGAGGCGAGTGTAGTTGGTTTTTCTTGGTCCGGTTGTTTCTTCATATTATCTACATCTGCTTCAGCTAATTTTTTGGCAAGCCAAATGCATTATAATAGTGAAGGTTACTTAGGTAAATTAAACTAGTTGTGATTCAATCAAGAAGGTTCAAATCTTTTGAGATTACTTAGGATTTGTATAACGCGACCATATTGAACATTAAAGAATGACAACAACAGGAAAATTTCCTGATGCATCACAAATAACATAGACTTCCCTTCATCGCCACTTTATCTACCAGACACATTGTTTCTACGCACAAAAATATCTACTTCATTGGGCTACTTGAGTTGAATATCTAAAGAAAAAGTCATCTCCTATCTCAGAGTTATAAAAGAGCGACGAAACACTATACACTCAAGTCAATCTTAGACTCCAAATTTGTAGAATTACAAATTGTCACCAGTTACAATTGGCCTCAGCCAACTAAGTAACACATTCTCTATTGTAGCATAGTACAGAGGTGCATTTCGTACCGATTTTGATAATGGCCATAATGTCTTGAAGAGACACTTCAAGGCTTGGCCATTATTTCGGATCTCTCACAGCTTTCAAAATGTTAAAGTTATTCATCTGAAAAATCACATTCTGGTATCCTCTATTAGACATACAATGGCAAACCCAACCCAAAACCATAACTTTCGTGTGTAAGCGGATAGACTATGAAGATAAACCCCACACTAAGATGCATCCTTTACCTTTCGTATCTATTTCTGTTTAATTAATTAAGATCTTTTATTACAATATTAGATATTTTAGGGAAAACGATCCAGATCCCCACGAGATCTGTGACATCTTATCAGTTCCCTCCCATTTTCGAACCACAACTTTTATCTCCATTCGACCATAGTTTTAGATCTATTTGAACCCGAATTTATATTTTTCGTTCCATTTCCCCATAATTTCGGTTAATCGTGATTTTTAGCTAATTTCTAACCCAAATCAAGATAATGTTAACCAAAATCTTAATTAAACCATTTTAACCGTTAATTTAACCAAAAATCCGATTAAACCTAAATTATTTGTATTAAACCGAAGAAGTATTTGAAAACCTAGATTACTAAATCGATTTGGGAAAAAACCAAATCCACAAACCCACTTGCAATTTCTCTCCCCCCATCTCTCACATCGCAATTCTGGGTTTTGCATTGTTTGTTGATGAATCGCCATTTTCAAAGTTGTGGTGGATTTGGTTTTTTCAAAGTTGTGAGAAAAATCACTATTATTATTTTTCACCATTTGACTTTTTTTATCTGTAACTGTACATATCAAAAAAGAAAATTTCAGAGAAAACAAAAAAAACTAATCGGTCATTTAATTAGTTAATACACCCTTTGCCGTGAAGTAACCAACCCTCCGACGTCGGCACCACCGCCTTTCCCTTTGAGATGAAGCAACTTGGTCCAAAATCCAGTCTTCTTCGTCGTCGTCGTCTTCTTCTTCTTCTTCGAATCCTTAACCATATAAGAATCCCTTGGAGCATGAGCCATAGATCTGCTTTTCTTAAGTCCTCCTCCACCTAAAACTTCCATCAGTTTACCACTCAAAGCTTCCCTCACAGCGAACGACATGGACATCGAACCAGCTTTCCTGTGCTGATCCTTAACCATCGCCGGCGGCGACGATGGAGAAGACGAAACGGTGGTGGAGGCATTAGATCGGTTTGTGGATTTGGTTTTTTCCCAAATCGATTTAGTAATCTAGGTTTTCAAATACATCTTCGGTTTAATACAAATAATTTAGGTTTAATCGGATTTTTGGTTAAATTAACGGTTAAAATGGTTTAATTAAGATTTTGGTTAACATTATCTTGATTTGGGTTAGAAATTAGCTAAAAACCACGATTAACCGAAATTATGGGGAAATATAACGAAAAATATAAATTCGGGTTCAAATAGATCTAAAACTATGGTCGAATGGAGATAAAAGTTGTGGTTCGAAAATGGGAGGGAACTGATAAGATGTCACAGATCTCGTGGGGATCTGGATCGTTTTCCCGATATTTTAACATGTTAGATAGAGCTTTTCTTAAGTTTGGTTTCTTTTCCTAAAAACTAACTAATTCAAGCCATCACCCACAATAGAATGTGGACCAGTCCAACATGCAACGGGAAAAAAGAAAAAGAAAAGAAGTTACACTTGGCCTACATAATGCATGCATGTATAAGTGACGAAGTTGTGATTCTTATCCATATTTTTATATGTGTATGTCTTGATTTGTTGAATAATTTGGTGATGTGGCTTCACTCTTCAGGCTTGTTTCTTGTTTTCTGCAAGTTGGTGAATCTCTTCACGTTGTAGCATCACCAGTTTTGCTTTTACTGGTCAATAAGTATCTCCAACGATCTCCATGAAATAAAACAAATGAAAGGTAGAATGATCACGAGAAATCTCATGTTCGCATACCTTTAATGTTAAAAAGCAATTGATAATGAATGAACTGACCCCTATATAATTCATTTGATTTTTAAAATTACTTGCAAAATTGATCATTTGTTGGTTCGAAAGATTTGAGAGATTCTCCATAGTTCCAGAACCAAACGACATTTAAAAAAAGTTATAAAAAGCTAACATAGAGAAGTTACACAAAAGTAAATATTTCTTATGTAAACCCTTGACTTTTGAAGGTACAGAAAAATAACGACAAGATAACACTTTCCAGCAGCAAAAAGGGAAACAAATACAATTACAAAAAAAAAATCAGAGTTCCGTATGGAAAAAGAAAAATTATACGTCAGCTAATACCCGGTCGGCTCATTCTTGGTAACACGTGAACCGAAACCGGTTCAAGCCCTTCAGGGTTCTCCACGGTCCAAATATTTGCCGGCTCCGCCACAATATCCACCACAACAATTCTTCCTTTATACGTAACAACACAGAGTTTTCCGGCGACCGCCGTAACTTGGTGAGCTCCTTTAAGCATCTCTTCTCCACGTTCCACCACTGTTACGTCTCTCCACTCTCTCTTCTCCTCATTGTATTTTCTCACTGTTCCTTTCCTCTCATCCACCGAATAAAGCGTCTCCTCTTCCATCGCCGCCACAGGACCTCTCCATCCAACCAGCATTTCCTCCGGCATCGCTTCCCAATCGTCGTTAACGACGTCGTATATAGCTCCTTCTTTGATCGCGTCGCCTTTTACATTCACCATTAAAAGCTTTTTTCTCCATCCAACTACATCAATGGCTTCACGGCTAAACCGTAAGTCTTTCATCTCTCTCAATTTCTCCCAATCACTCCGATTTAGATCCGTGAGATCCAATTTCTCGATCGATTTCGCAACGGTCGACGAGAATTGCGAACCCATCCCACTCGCGACGTAGATAACTCCGCCGCAAGCACCGGTGGCGCACCACCGTCTCGGGGCTCTAATTGGTGGCCCGGAGGTCCATGAAGATGAGACTGGATCGAAAAGTAGAGGCTGAGATATCGCCGGAGAGAGTTCCCGGCTACTCCCAGAGATAAGGACGAGTTTTCCGGCGGCGGAGACACATTGAATAGGTAAATTAAAGGAAATATACGACGGATGACGGTAGAGAATCCGGTGAAGAGGTGTGTCGGGTGGGGGAGGGGGAAGTGGATCCCATTTCGAAGAAACCGGGTCGAAACACATAAACCGGATTGCTGGGTTGACCCGACATAAAACAGGAGCCGGATCCGAGCTTGAATCGACGAAAAGCGCGTAGAGAGACGAAAACGGTGGAAACTTGGGTGAGTAAAGGAGACGGCGCCACCGTGTACAAACGGCGGATAGTAGCAACGGACGGAGAACGAGGGACAGGCAGTTCTCTGATATGTGATCAGGAAGTCCTTCGATTAAGGCGTCGATTCTTCTTCGCTTCGCCGGCGGTGAATCCGCGACGGCGGTAGCCATTGATTCAGGCCGTTTGAGTTTCGTTTCTCTCTCTCTCTTTTGTGGGTTGAATTTTATAAATTTGATGTTCTTCATTTTTTGAATTAATTATGAGATAAAACGAGGCGTGAACTGTAATGAATGAGAGGGAAAAGTATATGGAGAGCCATATATCAAAATCGAAAAGGCCAAAGTTGGAAAGTGTTAACATCTCAATCATAAATACCTAAAGCTAACTAGAAAAAAAAAGTATACATTTATAGCATCATATGATTTGAATACTCACAAGGGGGTGTAAATTTAATAATTTAGTTAAATTTAAAAATAATTTGATTAATGTTAAAAGTAAATTATATGTAAAAATAAATTATTATGACATAATTTTATTTTTACAACAAAATTTATTGATTTCACAAAAATATAAATTTTAACTATAAGTGGGTGTAAATTAAAAAAATTTAGTTAAATAATATGATTAATGCTCAAAGTAAATTATAAGTATTTTCTAATTGCATATAAATATAGTTATTATGAAATATTTTTTTTAGAAACAAAATTCACTTATTTCACAAAAGAAATAGAATATAAATTTTTAAAAAGGAAATAAACGCAATCGAAAGATTTATTATTTAAATTAAATTTCATTTATTATTAACAAATATATAAAAACATATTTAATATCAAATTTTGATATGTATTATCTGATTGTAAGTTGTAACGAAATACAAGATTTTAATATTAAGATAATAATTTGGTAGAAAAATTATATAATAAGCGTATATATAACTTTTGAGAAATTATTATGTGTCATTTAGAATATAGAACATATATATATGATCTAGAAAATAAGAATTTATATTGTTTACATATTATTATTAGTAGTTTAATTTTTAAACAAATTTAAATTATTTCCAAATAAAAAAATATGTAGTATATTTTAGAGAAAGAGGAAAAGATAAAAGGAAATATAAAATATTGTAAATCTCAATTTTTTAGTAATTATATTATTACGAATAAATGTGAATTATAAAAAGAAATTTTTTTATAAAGTTATTTTGTGTTTTTTCTTTTTTTTAAAAAAAAAATTTGAATTTTTTTTCTTTGATTTCTTCTCTTATGTTTTTTCTTCAACTCATTCATATTATCTTTTGTCTTTTCTATTTTTTCTTCATATCTCTTCATAATATTATATTAGTTGCTAATTAATGTCATCGTCCATATTATCAAAGAAATTTTTTTCCTCTTCAACATCCGAATCATATCTTGCAAAGTAAACTTCGGTCATTACATTTACTTGAAGCCATCAATCCAATGTAAAAATGTGTAAATCTATCAATTCAATGTAAAAATGTGTAAATCTTTACGCAACTGCTTTTTCAAAAAAAGTTATAAATACTTTGAACCGTTCAATATAGTTCATCGAGGCTTTCATCCATACTTAATATCAGCATTGGTATCAAGATTTGCTGCATAGCTGATACATTATGAAGATAAAGCTTCACTGAGACCATTATCCTTCAAGCATAACCAATAAGAATTGTATACGGTGCAAAAGTTATAGTTCTCCCCTTGATTGGAGAAACACATCTCATGATCAATAACAACAAAGTGCGATATGTTTTCTTCTGCTCGGATAAAGATATTGTTTTGGTTGCTACCCGTGTTTTCTAGTGTCAACCAAATATATTTTTATATAATTCATTCATGTTTATTCTATAAAGACGGTGATGAATGTAATCATCAATGTTATTCACAATCTCTTTGAATTCCACCAAAACAGTCATCATGTATGTGTTTTCATTTATGAATCTCACAATTATTGTTGGCAATACTCCAGCAAAACCATTAAATGGTTGGAGATTGTGAATTGTAGTCATTTATCAGATGGTTCAAGAGGTACACAAATACCTCTATCATTGTTGGAAACGAGTAAGAAGCTCCACTGTAATCTCAATAAGTATAGAAAATTTTGTTTTATATATGAAAATAAAAATAAAATTAGGCTAGAACTAAGTAAATAGACATGCAACTATCAAATAATCTTGTATGAAATGACTAAAAAATTGGTAGTTGTTGTTGATGATTCACTAGAGAGAACATAATAGAATGGCAATACAACTGCTACATCCAAAATACAAAAAAATATGCATTGTCTCTAATCGATTGAAAAGAAAAGAATTGTGGAAGACATACATTAAACCTAATAAAAAAGCTTAATCAAATATCTGTGAAAGTTATGAAGTGATTTTTAAAATTGGTGAAATTGCTAAAAATATTTGTCTCTCTGGTAATAAGATATATTAGTTATATTTAAGCGTTTGTTATTAGTCAATTAATATATTTAAGTGTTTTACCTATTTTCAACATATTAAATTAGAATTTTTAAACAATTTTATTAATAACCCATGAATTAATTTTTAAATCGATTGCAATCTACACTAAAACATAAGTTATCTTTATTTTTGAAAAGAAATAGTCTGCATTTTTTTAAAAATTCTCATTTTACAAAGAAAAATAATATACGTGTTTACTTCCAAAATTTAATACACAAAACAAGATGTATTTTAAAGGTATAGATAATTGAAAGCAAATTCACTTATAAAGAAAAGTAAATTCATGAAACATATTATTGAATATATTTGAAATATTAAAACTAAGAGTATCATATATTATTTTGTGTTAGTAAATTATTTACCTTAATTAAAAATATATGTGTTTATAAAAATAACAACAAATTTAATTACTTTAGCTATAAATAAAATATTAAAAATTCACTGTATAAATATACCAAATATTTTGTATTTATCTATATAAATTTATATTTTGCATTTAGCAGTGAATTATTTCAAAGAGATTCTCAGGAGCTCGTATGTCTCTCGAAGTCTAGTATTGGAAAGTAGTTTTTTCAGTGTGAAAAGGAGTGTGTCATGCCTAATATGAATCTTGAATTAGCACAAAGGTCCTTGATTAAAGGTTAAGCAAGTCTGTTTACGTTTCATGTAGAGAAAGCTATCAAACTTGATGGCATGACTGTTTAACATATATTATATAATATCCTGGATCTTTCAGTTGTGAAAATGGTTCATAATTTTAAGCTAAGTAATTGACTGTGGACAAATGCATCACATATTTTATCCACAAAGATTAAAAAAAAATTATTCAAATTATATGAACAATAATAAAAGGACAATTGTTGTCACTGCCTTGGAATAGCAATCTACCTATATATAACAAAATTTTAGACTTAATATTACCATATATTTTGAATGATTCAAATCTCAGATATTATTTTAAAGATTTAGTATTATTTTTTTAACTAAAAAGTCTAATTGAATATTATTTTTGTAATTTTGATTAATATAAATTAAAGTAACAAGGATATATAATTTAAACTTTTGCATAACAAACCTTGAGGGAAAGATAATTTTATTTTATGATTTATAAACAATAAGAGTGTAAGATAACAGCATGCATATTATTTAATTAATATCTTAAACTTTGGTGTATTTCATTTATTGATAAAAATTATGAACTAATTATAAACAGACATGTGTTCTATGTAAAAATTTCTCAAAGTCTATTATGCGAAAATCGATCCTCACTATTTTTAAACTAATTTTTAGTTGTTTTTTTTCTTTCTATTTTTATTATTGAAAGATATATGGAGAAATCTAAATACTGATGCTTTTACACGGTAATTAAAAGCGACAAAGGTTTATGACTTAAATGAAGTGAAATTTCCTAAAAGCACATTTCTGTGTAAAGATCCATATTAAAATTATGTGTACATATACATTTTGGGTAATTTTAAAAGATTCTAATGATTATGATAAGATCCAAAATCCCCTTTTTATGAAAATCTTCTTTTCTTTTCTTTTTTCTTTTTTTGGAAGATAAAATAGTGACAGAGACATTCGATTGGTGTCGTTTGCTCCATTTGGTGTGTGATTCAGATTCAGCCTTCTTTTCCCCATCTTCTCAATAATGAATGTGCTTTGGATTATATGTATTTAAGTTTTTGTTTATCTAATTTATGAACATGTGTGTTTAGCTAAAACAAACTAGCGAATACTAATCTATAATTGCGTACCTTCAATATATTTACGTTCAATCTTTTGGTGTAAAAATAGTGTGGCTAAGTTTAAACAAATATATTAATTGAAGAACTGAAAGTGGATAAGATGTATAATTTCCAATGTTTTAGCAAGATCCTTTAATAATACATTATAAGAAAAAGAGTAATTTTCTGTGGATATATCAGTTCAAAAATTGTAGAAAAAGATCGTTATTATCAATTTGCGATGATCTATTATTTTGGAAATAGTTAACTATAAATATAATTTTGATATAAATTGGTGAAAAACATTTTATCAAATCAATCATTAGAATTAAATGATAAAATTTTCATCAAATTAACCGTTATAATTTAGTGGAATTTTTTTTTTATTGATTTATCCACCAAATTCTCATGATAAGGTTTTCAAACAATTAATAATATAGTGAAAAAAAATTTCATTGAAATATCCATTCAAATCTGATGACAAAAATTTTAAACAATTACTGATGGAACATGATTTAAAGGATACTGATATCCTGTGAAATAAACAAATAATTTAGAAAATAAATACTTATTAAATAAAAATTAAAATACAAAAGTTACAATACACAAAATTATATATCAATCTAAACTCTTAAATAATAAGAAACCATAACTAATATTTCTATCTAAATATTTTTTTATATAAGTTTCTAGAAAAAATGAAAATAAAAAATACAAATAATTTATTCTTTCGTTTCATGGGATATATCATAAATCCGAAAAATGATCGAAAAAACGAAAGGAAAGTATGTGTTTGGTTACCTAACTGGATCCAAAAGGAAGAAGTATCCACATGTGAGTTTTTAAAAGTGGATTTTGTGGTGAAAAGAGAGAGGAAAATAGAGTTTAAGGGTGAGATCGATGAAGAAATGACCACAGAATGACCTAAAGTGAGATGTGAAACCTCAAAAATAAAGGAATGGCTAAGACCATGCGCAACACAGATACTAGTAAAGTATCATCACATTAAAATTGAATAAAAGAAAAAGAAAAAAATTAAAAAAAAATTAAGAAATTCGAGGAGACATCTCTAGAGGTAGAGACAATTGAGACGTCTCAGATCTCGTCTCTAATTCTTTTTCTTCTCCAAATTTACACTCTTCTCCCTTCGCGCCATCTTCACTCACATGCTTTTTCACTTGTACGCACAACCTTTCTCTGCAAATTCATGGAGGCTGCGGTAACGAAGACTTCCTCTTTCGGTGGGTCTTCTCGACTTGCCGCCTTGGCCCAGAGGTGACGACGACGTCTGATTTTTATTTCTAAATTCTAATTTCTTACATTTTCTTGATTTTTGAATCCTCCATGTTTCAATTACTCAGTAATTTTCTTTCTTTCTTTTTGTTCCAGTAGATTCTTTGGAGATGAGATTTGTATACAAGAAAATGCAGAATAAGAGACACAATTGTTTGAAGAGGTTTGTTAATTTTTAGACTTTGTTCTTTAGCTCTGTTTCAATTTTTTATGGGTCGTTCTCAAATTCGACAACATGGGTAGTTAAAATTTGCCGAGATGCAAAGTAATTTAGCTGCTGGATGAGTCAAAGTTTGGGTCTTTGTTGAAGAATTTAGGTGTAGGACTACAAGGTTGAAACTCTGTGTATTCTCATAGAATGTGGGTTTCTGTCCGGTTTTGCTCTGAATCTTTGCTTATCTTTTCTGGGTTTCAACAGTTTTTGATTGATTCTTTGAATCTTGATTACTTTTTTTTAGATGGATTGTTCCTGAAAAGAAAAAACTGGAAGAAGATATGGTGCGATCCTAGAAAGGCCCAATAAGGATGTTAAGCGACATGGACATGAAGAGGATCTTGATCAGATGAAGCTGGACCAGAACAAGGAAAACGTGGGCTTCAAAGGCTTGGAAAGCTTGGAACAGCCCATCAATGTTGTGTGGGCAAGTGAGAAGGAGCTGGAGAACCAGCACATGGATGTGGAGTTGAACCAAGCCCAGAGAGGAGCAAATCAAGTGGCCCAAGAAACAGAAGATCCAACCAATGCGGCCCAAGAAGAAGACTCCAGCCAAGCAGCCCAAACCCAAGGAGTCATGGATGTGTGGTTTGGCCCAATAATCAGACTCAGAGTTAAAACCCAAAGAAAACTCATTCTACAAGTGATTTGGGTCTGTCTAAGAATGAAAAAGAAGCCCAAAGAGAGTAAACCAATTAGGCTGATTTAATTTAATTTATTGGTTTGTAATTAGTCATTTAATTTAAACCAGAATAACAGATTAGTCCAAGAAATCTGTTGGCATAAAATTATGAATTAATTAGTTAGGATTTTATTGTTAGAATAAAGTAGTTAGGATATTCTTTTTTGTAGGCATAATCTTGTTAGGGATTTCTGCCTATAAAAAGACTTCCACCTCCTTTGTAAATATACATCAAATTTTATAAAACTTAGAAAAGCTCTTTTGCTTCTTGCTTTCTCTGTTCAGCTTAAGAACATTGATCTTTATTCACTTAAGGGTAGAGTAATCTACTGTGAAATTCCATAGCTCTTTGTAGGGTGATCATGTGCTAGTGGAATCAAACACCTCATCAATCACATCACTTGGAGAGTTAGTAACCTCCAAATCCTCACCCATCCATCCGCCATCAACAATTGTCTACAAGGGAAGCTAGTAGCTCCCTTCCAAACATTCAATCATTCAAGTCGATCCTCAGGTTTAGAACAATTAGGGCCGCACCAAGATAATAGCATTATTTGTTCTCTGAATGTTTCTCAACGCTTCAAACTCGTGAGTTGAAGCAATAACTTCCTTTTCATTTATGATTTTCAAGCTATTGAACAGCTGATTCTTAGTTTCTCTATCCGTTTTTTCCTCATGACTTACCTCTTTGTTGTGATAAATCTATCGCCGGATGTATAAGTCCAGAGCTCTCTGAAACAAGAGGTTTGCATTTAAACTTCTGTGTAGCTCTCTCTACTCCAGTATGATTTGTTTTTCTCACATGGTTGATTTTCTTACGATCGTGATTGTTATGCATTCTCTCTCATATGATTGATCTCCTTAATA
The DNA here is from genome assembly GCA_039880935.1 of Streptanthus diversifolius. Taxonomy (NCBI): domain Eukaryota; kingdom Viridiplantae; phylum Streptophyta; class Magnoliopsida; order Brassicales; family Brassicaceae; genus Streptanthus; species Streptanthus diversifolius. The sequence goes on along the minus strand of JAXGFM010000014.1, from coordinate 22,051,599 downwards.
TGCTTCTTCTGTGTACATTTGTAGAGATTCAGATCAGTTCAATCTAAAGTGGTGTTTAATTTCTCAACTATCCATGGATTAGGTGGATCTGTCTACGGAGCAGTTCGGTGATATGATGTTATTTTACTTGATTTTGCTGTCTTTCCGTATTTTCATCAATTTTGGTTTTTAGAACTCCACTAGAGTTTTAACAGTGCACAAACTTTTTTTTACAGTTTCTAATTAAGACTTCCTCTTTCGGTGGGTCTTCTCGACTTGCCGCCTTGGCCCAGAGGTGACGACGACATCCTCAGTACAACGTGATTTTTGTTTCTAAATTCTAATTTCTTACATTTTCCTGATTTTTGAATCCTCCATGTTTCAATTACTCAGTAATTTTCTTTCTTTCTTTTTGTTCCAGTAGATTCTTTGGAGATGAGATTTGTATACAAGAAAATGCAGAATAAGAGACACAATTGTTTGAAGAGGTTTGTTAATTTTTAGACTTTGTTCTTTAGCTCTGTTTCAATTTTTTATGGGTCGTTCTCAAATTCGACAACATGGGTAGTTAAAAATTGCCGAGATGCAAAGTAATTTAGCTGCTGGATGAGTCAAAGTTTGGGTCTTTGTTGAAGAATTTAGGTGTAGGACTACAAGGTTGAAACTCTGTGTATTCTCATATAATGTGGGTTTCTGTCCGGTTTTGCTCTGAATCTTTGCTTATCTTTTCTGGGTTTCAACAGTTTTTGATTGATTCTTTGAATCTTGATTACTTTTTTTTAGATGGATTGTTCCTGAAAAAAAAAAACTGGAAGAAGATAATAGCATTATTTGTTCTCTGAATGTTTCTCAACGCTTCAAACTCGTGAGTTAAAGCAATAACTTCCTTTTCATTTATGATTTTCAAGCTATTGAACAGCTGATTCTTAGTTTCTCTATCCGTTTTTTCCTCATGACTTACCTCTTTGTTGTGATAAATCTGTTGAAACAATAAGAATCTATCGCCGGATGTATAAGTCCAGAGCTCTCTGAAACAAGAGGTTTGCATTTAAACTTCTGCGTAGCTCTCTCTACTCCAGTATGATTTGTTTTTCTCACATGGTTGATTTTCTTACGATCGTGATTGTTATGCATTCTCTTTCATATGATTGATCTCCTTAATATGCTTCTTCTGTGTACATTTGTAGGGATTCAGATCAGTTCAATCAAAAGTGGTGTTTAATTTCTCAACTATCCATGGATTAGGTAGAACTGTCTATGGAGCAGTTCGGTGATATGATGTTATTTTACTTGATTTTGCTGTCTTTCCGTATTTTCATCAATTTTGGTTTTTAGAACTCCACTAGAGTTTTAACAATGCACAAACTTTTTTTTACAGTTTCTAATTAAGTCTCAAATAATAAATTAATAATAATTTAATATTATAATATTGGTTAAGAGACTTTAAAAATCTTAAGAATGCTGATGCTCTTAAGGTTCAAGAATAAAAAAGGAGAACAAGACTTAGTAAGATAAGAATAGAAATGATCCCATTTCTCGTTGGCAGAAATGAGGTATTTGTAAAACTTATTTGGCATGAGTTATATTGGATTGGATCTTTGGACGTCCGATCAGATGTTAGATCGTTGAACTGGTCATATACCTAGTATTCGACAAATAATTTTTGTATCACTGGTCATCTCAGTGTACAAAGCGGAAGCAATGGATTATGCATGGTGTGGCAGTTATACTCGTGATTTGCATGAATAATCCGGCGAAATGTTTCTTTTTTTCTTTCTTAAATTAAAAAAAAAAAAGAATTTTAGACTTTCGGTGCATTATTCTCATCTAATTAGAGACTATAGCTCTTTGTAAGACTTGCCAAGAATGCAAATAACTTTTTTGAGCTTCAAGTCAACTTCGAGAACAAAGTATGTAATTTCTCTTTAAAATAATTTACGCAGGGGCGTCTCAAACTCATCACGAGTCTTGTGCTACAGAAAAAAAGAACTTGCCCTTTATTGTACTGAAATAACAACAAAATTGTAACAAACACAATAAGCTTTTAGCACCCAAAAATACACAATAAGCTAATGTCGCACATCCTTAATTAGAGCCGCCCCGAATTTATGTTCACTAAATGAGTTTTCGTACGATTTTTTATATGTAACAAATAGTTATAAATTACACATTTTTCGTTTCGTTTAGTGTGATTTGTAGATAACAAATGAGTTAATTGATCACAATTCACAAGTGAACATAATAAATAAAAACAAAGAGAGCGAGTGTGATTATACGATTTTCTCAATCAGGTGATATCGATATTTACTAAAACTAAAACTCTCACTCTACTAAAAATATAAATATGTACGAGTGGGAGGGGTCATATATAATTAACTAATAGGACATCATAATTATATTTAAGTTTATAAAAAAAGAACTCTTAATTAATTTCAATTTATTATTGATGATGTTGTTGGAATAACAAATCACACATACCTAATGTATTAAAATATATATATATATATATCTATATGTTATAATATGAAAAAGAGCTCTTAGTTTATGAGTATAGTTTAATATATTTTCAGTCGTCAAAAGGATAAAAATATGGCCACAAATTTCGTCATATTACCTAGAATCTCGGACATTGGAATGAGATTTAACGAGATTCTCTAGTCCTCTTGTTGCCATTTATAATGGCAAGCTGCTAAAATATGTTGACCAATTACATTAAGGAAAGCAATGTGAATTTCGATGGTTCTTAACCAAAAAATATTCAAAGTAGCCATCTCATTCTAAGAAAAAGAATACGCGTCTTCCAATTTCTTATGTTATCTCATTGCATGAATAACGACACGATCGTTAACTATTAAGAAAAAGAAAAAGAAAAAAAATAATTATTACAGTTGTACTGTGTATGCAAAACAGCGATACATGCATGTATTTGTGTCTCAATTATTTATAGTTTATTTATTAAAAAAGCAAGTTTATGGTTAAGTTTGTCAGCATTAAATGTAGAAAGCTGCTCCTTCCGTAGGACATCACGTAGTATTTATTTATATAAAGATTAGTATAATTCATTCAATATAAAAGATTGGTATCACTGACAAAGACAAAAGATTGTCGTCGTCTCCTCTTATTTATTATATCATCCAATTGAGTGGCTCTGAATTAATTTGCTGTCTCTGTCGTCGTCTCTAGTTCTTAACTAATCTCTTATTTTCGTAGAAAGACTAATTTGTTTGTTTGTATATTAGGTATATATATTTTCATTTATTTTCTTTTCATTCTCACTACGGCAAAGTTTTTAATCACAAGAGAAATCCACAAACAAAAACTGTCGAGAGAATCTTGTGAGTCCACTAAACCAGTATACACAAATAGGTTACTATTGTTTTAGGAAATCTTGCTAAAACCATGATGGAGAATCTAATAATCATAAAACCCGAAAATAGCAAAAGCTAGCATGCATGAAGGAAACGTTCAGAAGTAAAATTCTTTTTTTCTTCCTTTCAAATGGTTTTAATGCTATTTTTATTTTTCTATGCGTAGAGCGAACACACACTCGAAACAATTTATGGAACTAAGCTTAGAAGACTCCAAACAAGGTGATTTTTCATTTTACAACAGACGTACACCTACTCTCCGTTTATCAGCTATTTTATCCGAAAACAGTTATCTCGACATATATCGAAATCGTGAATACTAAACATCCAACAAAATTATCTGGAACAATTCCACACAAAATTAAAAATAAACAAGTACACATGTTTTTAACTTTATTTGAGAAGAAAAACTTAGACAAGTTATTTCAATGATGCTATGGTTGCTATTGATGATCAGAGGATATAATTAAACCATACAAGTCATGGATTGCTGCTATCTGTTTGCATCTCAAAGTCTACGTACAACGTGTTGACTTAAAAAGCAAATGTATAAAGCCGTGTCTAAATTATTTCAGAATCTACGTATATTTTTTTCTTTTATGTTTTCAATCGAGTCTTGATAATGGATTTCAAACTTTTTTCAGTTTGGTTATGCGTTGAATTTTGTTGCAATAACTAAAATTGACTTCTGGATTAATTAATCACCTCTTACCACCAAACAAAATCTAGTCTCATAAATTTTATACAGCTCATTAAGGAAGAGATAATAATATCAGTCTATATATATATATATATATGAATCTATTTGTGTATATCAGTTATAGATCACTAAAAATGCTACGTATTGACTGAATTTATATTATTGAAAACGAATCGTTACGTATTGGGGCAAGTGAGTCGTGTTTTTATTCAAAAGAGAACGTGTGGAGGAGAGATGGGTATGTATACTTTCATGCATGCACGCCATGTATATTGATATGACATACACATTGAATCGTTAAAACGAGGAAAATCTTAATATTAGTTTGCGATAAGTCATACAAACTATTAAACTGAATAAATAATACCTTTTTTTTTTGGGTCAACAACATACGTTATCATATGCATATTTGAATACAAACCACAAGATGTCTAGATTACATGTTATAGTTTATTATATAAGTTTATAATTCATTAATTAGTTGTTACGGATATTCTAATTTGTTATGAAGTAAACCGAGGAAGCTATATTATTTTATAAATAAGGCATATAGATACTAAATTAATGAACTAACTCATTTGGCTTATTTAATAAATGAGCGTACACTTATGTTATCGTATTAAATTGAAGCTATTAGCTATTAGAGTTATATCTTCATATATATATATATATATCTAATAGTAGATCGTCTTGTCCTGGGGAACTTGCCTTTGACTGGGTTTTTTTATAGTATTAAATTGTTTACACGAATCATGTGAATTTCAGTACAAAGCTTCGCTGTTAGTTTCAACTTTCAACTAGTTTCGATCTAAAGGAATAATGACACAAGCGATGACGTAATTGCCAAAAGGCAGTAGTTTTGTCGTCTAGTGATTTTAATAAGGGGTAAGGGTTAGATTAGTTATTAGGTATGGCTTCGCAGCTTTTGTTCGGTCCCGACACGTTTTTCAATTATAAAATACGTTAGTAATTCTACTGTCTGGTCTCAATTAATATATATATATATTTTTTTTAAAGTCTTTTTGTTTGTTTTGTGTGCCAAAAATTACTTTTAAACGTCAGCAAACATAATATTTGGTGTTGAAAACTCATAAAAATAAGATTAACTACTCTGGAGAACTATTTAGAACAAATTCGGATCACGAAAAGCAATATTGACTTGTTTTTTTAAAAGAAACAAATACAGTTATTACTTTGGTAAATTATAAAAATTAGACCTTCGATTCTTTTTTTTCCAGAAATTGTTTTATTTAAGTTATCGTTTTTTATATCTCATTTTAAAGGTTATAGTGTTTTAAATTAAATGCTGATGGGAACCCGCAATTGTAGAAATGATTAACGTCACAACAAAACTGGAATGCAAATTACGATTACTATATCAGTATGTATATAGACTTAAAATGCTTGGAAATACATGCTTATATATAGATACACTACAAAAAGAAAATTGTTTTACATTATTTATTTTAAATATTTGCATTAATTATAAATGATATAAAAAACTTTTGCATCACTTAAATAAATGACTCCGAAACTGGTAATACAAATAATTTACATCATTTTACTAATAATAATACAAATATATAATATATTTATATCACTTTTTGTAATTGATATTAATATATCCCAATTATAAAAAATAATGCTAAATCTTATATAAATTATTATAAATGATGTTAATATTTATGACACTTATACCAACTGATCTAATATATTTACATCAATTTTATAATTGATATTATAATTATATAAATTTTAAATAACTGATACAAAAAATTTAGTTTCATATATGGTTTAATTAATTATAATGTTATTAATTTTAAATAAAAATATTTTTTAGTAAACTTCATTATTTTTAATGACCTTATGTACAAAATTAAAATTAATATGTAACAAGGCTAACTAAGATGTCAAATAACATTGATTTAATTTAAGTATAAATTGAATTTATTATAGAATGAAGATTTCTTTTATAGAAGAGAAATTATATCCTTTTTAATTTTGTTTCCGATGTGGGACATAAAGTTGTTAATATAACTTTCATCAGTTATATTAATTGATGCTAAATAAACTAATAATAACATCGTTTATATTAATTGATGATAAATTACAAAAAATGTATCACTTATTAATAAATAATTTAATTTAGTATCACTTATTTTCTGTTACATTTTAGTTAAGTGATGTATAATATTTTAACTGATGCAAATTAAGACAAAGTAACATCATTTGTTTTTAATTGATGTTAAAGAAAAAAAATATTTACATTAGTTTTCACAATTGATATATATATTTACATAATTATTTTTTTGGTATTAGTATCTTTTTTATTAGCATCAAGTTTTCTTGATATGATTTTTGTATCAATTTAATAAGTTATGTTAACTAAAATAAATAAATTTATAATTTATTTTATCATTATCAATTTATATAATAATATCAATTTTGTTAAACTAATACAAATTACAATTATTTAGCATCAGTTTATTGAATTGATGCTAAACTCGTTAATATTTAGATTATTTATTATAATAGATGCTAAATTATCTATATTTGTCTTATTTGTAAATATATAATTCAGAATAGATTATATATTTTTGTGATACAATTTAGCTGATTTAATTCATCATTTTTGTTGTAGTGATATTTTAAGTTGATATATATACGTACATGTTATGTGCTAAAATATGTTATATCACTACTCTTGAATTTTACCAATCCTCATATGCCAGAACTCCAGGGTCTGGATCGAGTTGAAATTCCATGCATGAGATCAAGGTGGTTAGATCAAACAAAATCCCTAACTTAGATAATTTCCATTATTTCATTATATAATGTATTTTCTTAGTCTGAACGCATATCAAATTATTATTCAATAAAAATGCCGTTTTTAAAAATAACATTCTTTTGTTTTTTTGACGATTTTTACAAGTCTTTGGTTTTGAAGAAGCTAGAAGACCAATTTTATACATTATATAATGTACTTCCATAGGCAGTCCGAATGGCAAACCACCTCTCTAAACCGTCTTCGTACTTTCGGTTTTGTGAGCATTGGTGAGCTTGCCGATCTAATTTTTGATGTTTTAGATAAAATATTTTTTGATACTTTTATATTTTTATAATATTATAAATAAAATACTAATTTTATAAACAATTTAGTTCAAAAATATATATTACTTGAATAAATAATTTTTGTATTTTTGGCGCAAAATCATTCATCAAACCCACATAGTCTAGATCTTTAATCATATTTGTCTCGATTGATAGTAAATCTAATTCATTCAAATTTTTGTGACATGGTAGATCACAAATAATTCTTTATAAGTTTTAGTTTTTAAAAACTTCTTTCTGCGGTAATAACTAATGTCAATAATATGCGATAAACTATTCTTGTATTTGGATAACAACATTTCATTATTCAAAAAATCAAGTAATTTAATAAGTTTATCCACTTAATTCAGTAAAATATCTGGAAGATGAAACAAAATGAATTTCAAAAGAATTTTTTTTCTTAACTAATCTATCTTTTATTTTTTAACTATTAATTATAAATTTAAAATTAACTAAAAAAAGAAAAAGAAACATTTCATAAAAATTACTACGTCACTGTGTGGTATAAGAAAAGAAAAGCACAATATATTTTTAAAAATTAACATATTTTTTTTTCAAATAAACATATTTAAAATCAATTAAAAATATATTGATTTATAGTTTGATATTTTAATAAGACTTTTTTTTGTGATACTAGTTTGCTTTCTTGGATCCTGAGCTGGACATGATTGCAGTCGCCAGTGGTGTTTCTCCATGCTTCCGGAGAGGTGTATCGCAGCAAGAAAAGCTTGGTACTTCCAAAGTTAACAGTGTGAGTGTATCTTAGATTATGATTCCAGCCATTGCAATAATCTGTTCCAAGCAATCCAGATGTGAGGAAGTGCCAGCCAGATTTCCAATGAGTATTAGCATTAAAAAAATACAGGTGAAACCGGCTTTCTTAATTGGTGTTGCAAAGAACGCAGTTTGTGTTCTGTCCCATAATCCATAGTTTTGTTCCGTCTCTAGTGGAAAGTCTAGAATGTGACATAAGAAAACCATACTCCTTTGCACCTATTCTTATTAAATTTCGTGCTGAGTCGTCTACATTTGTGTCCTCTCTTTTCTTCCATCGTATTTTCATTATTATTTAAATTGTAAATCACATCTATCAATACAAAAATATAATTCGTTAGTTAAAGTATCTCGTCAGGCTTTTCCGAAATTTTCGTAAATGTGGTTTTTGGAAATATCGAACGAATCCATACTTCCACATTCCAATTCACTTTGACGTCACTCCTCGTCTTCCTTTCTGTAAATGGTTTATTTAACTTATATTTCCAACATATATATAGCTATAATCTTATCCTTCAGTGTTACTTTTTTACTTTTCCTTTTCTTTCACGCGTACTAGTTGTTATGTAGCTTTTTCAGACAAAAATACTTCAACTTGGATTATATACCAGTACCGACCAAAGTAATCATATGTTATAAGTTAAATTAACAATAACAAGTATGGACCGGGATGTGACCACTTGAAGCACTCGATCAAGCGAACCATATTGCTGAAGCCATTATGTCCCACTAGTTGTTAATGTTTTCTTTATTCGTATGCTCTAAATTTACAGGTTAAAATAGAGTAGCATAAGTTGTTGGGAAAGAATAGAGAAACATCTTATGATAGTGTAGAAATAAGCACAATATGCCTTTATATATACACACTGCTATTAAAAACGAATGAACACAAAACCAAAAAAAAAAAAAAAAAAGAAGTGAATGGGCGAAGAACAGGCAGGCCATAAAAGCCTATTATATAATTATGGCCCAGGCCCATTACGTTCTGCTTCACGTCTTTGCTAATGAGCCGTTGCCGACTTCTGGGAGCGATGCCGATGACGAAGGGTAAAACACGCTGTTGATTCAGCCGGTGAATCAATGGAAAGTGAGGCAATTCAGAACGAGCTTCAAAGCTTAGAGCTCGAGATAAAGGATGTTCAAGGTTACACTTCTTCGTTTTGACTCGTTTCTGTGTTGTTTATGTTCTTAAAAATTGCGTTTTGGTTTCTCAGAGTTGCTTCTGGTATCAGCTATAACATCGTTCAAATTCTCCATGCTTGTCCTGTTTTAGGGACAGATTAATGCGTTTTTTATAATATTCATTGAGGGTTTAGGTTAATTTCCGACTTCATAGCCTTCAAGAATATTGTCTCTGATGCTTGAAGGGGTTTAAGAAATTGAAAGACTTTTGAGTGAATTTTTTAGGTTTGAATTCGTGTTGATGGTAATCTGTTTCCAGGTCAAATAAGTGCTTTGATCGAGCATCAAGACAGGTTGTACGAGAGGAAGTCTGAGTTAAAGACATTGTTAAAGACATTGTTAAAAGCAGTAGCAGCTTCAGGAAGTCCTGTTGCATCTGGCAGCTCGAATGCTATAGAAAATTGGTCTGCGCCATTCGAGTGGGATTCTTGTGCTGATGATGTTAGGTTTAACATTTTCGGTATATCCAAGTACAGGGCCAACCAGAGGGAAGTAAGTGACTTCTGCATCTTCTTATCCAAAACGTCAATTCTTTAGGTCCGCCTTTGCCGAAATTAGTTTGTCGTTCAAAATTTTTCCTTTCGATAACACGACAGATAATTAACGCTATAATGGCGGGAAGAGATGTGCTGGTGATCATGGCAGCAGGCGGTGGGAAGAGTCTTTGCTATCAACTTCCCGCTATACTCCGTGGTGGTACAACTCTTGTTGTCAGTCCATTACTTTCACTGATTCAGGATCAGGTTAGTAGTAAAATTAGGATAAATAGTTTGTAGTGACACCTTGCAAAGAGATCAGGAAATGAGCTAAATTTACGTCATTATTAAATTAACACCAGATCTTTAGATATGCTTTGATTATATATGTTTTTTGACCTATTATTATTTATGGATTATACAGGTTATGGGTTTGGCTGCCCTAGGAATTTCAGCTTACATGCTGACGTCCACTTCTGGCAAGGAAAATGAGAAATTTGTGTACAAGGCACTTGAAAAAGGAGAAGATGACCTAAAGATACTATATGTAACACCGGAAAAGGTATCGAAGAGCAAAAGATTCATGTCAAAGCTTGAAAAGTGTCACAATGCCGGTCGCCTCTCTCTTATTTCAGTTGATGTAAGTCTTTCCTGGTTTTAATTTCTTACTCAAACTTTTCGCCTTCTGAGTTTAATTTATATATCAATATCCGCGGCACAATTTATACGAAACTTATGAAGGTTCAATTTCCTATGTCTGGTTGCTATGCAGGAGGCTCATTGTTGTAGTCAGTGGGGTCACGATTTTCGCCCTGATTACAAGAACTTAAGCATTCTGAAAACTCAGTTTCCGAAAGTTCCCATGGTGGCTTTGACGGTATGTTCTTTTTTTCATTTCCTTCACATTTTCTCGGTCCACTTTTTTTTGTTACATTTGGGATAACCTGCGTGTTTAAATCATACAACACTAGGGAGCGTGCTTCACCTTACTGTGCTTATCAGAATGACCAATTTTATTTTAAGTTGAGGTCTGAGAACTTACGTACTCGCTAGTATTGTTACAATCTTTCAAATATTTTGTGGAAATTTGAAAATTTTATTTCCTTAATTCCTCATGTCTCTGTTGCAGGCTACTGCTACACAGAAGGTCCAAAATGATCTGATAGAGATGCTTCATATTCCTAAATGCGTCAAATTTGTTAGCAGTGTTAACAGGCCAAATCTCTTTTACTCGGTACTTTAGTAACTAATGTTATTAATAAACGTTTCTGATGCTGTGGATAATTTGTAGGTTAATTAATATGAGCAATAAATTGGCTGCAGGTGCGAGAAAAGTCGCTAGTTGGTAAAGTTGTAGTTGATGAAATTGCAGATTTCATACGGGAATCATACTCTAATAATGAATCTGGAATAGTGTATTGCTTCTCTCGGAAGGAGTGTGAACAGGTTTGTAACTCTTCTCACATATCATCATATGTACTGCTCTTACCTTCCTGTTCTTCTTTTGCACCATTCACTCCTGACCATTGATATTGTTCTATTGAACCTTAAAGAAAAGTTTCTTATTTTCTCTTACAACCTATGGTGATAGATAGCAGGTGATTTACGAGATAGAGGGATCTCTGCTGATTATTACCACGCAGAAATGGATGTAAATATGCGAGAAAAAGTTCATATGCGGTAAGGTCCAGCTCCGATGCAGCCTGACTCTGCTCTTGATTATCCAGTTAGTGATGTGCAGTTTGCAGCATTGCCTGATTTTTGTTGTTGTTTCATGTTCACAGATGGAGTAAGAACAAGTTGCAGGTCATTGTTGGAACAGTATGTTTCTTCTCTCATTATCATTCCGTCATTTTGTGGTACACTGATATACATTAATCAACTCTGATTATCGCTTTGCAGGTTGCCTTTGGCATGGGAATCAACAAACCTGATGGTTAGTAGTGCTAATTTACTTTCAGTGTTCTTACTGCAGATTTCTTTCTCGTGTTAATTATTGTTCTTACTAAATATCACCGTCCTTCGCATTTTATGAATCACCGATGTTATTTTACAACTGATACGTGGGACATATTTGTAGTCAGGTTTGTAATCCACCACAGTTTGAGCAAATCAATGGAGACTTACTATCAGGTTCTAGTCACTTGTCCACTAAAACTCGATGTGGTTATGAGGTTGCTTCTTATCACAGTTACATCATACTGCAGGAGAGTGGTCGTGCTGGTCGTGATGGCCTCCCATCTGAGTGCGTCCTCTTTTTCCGTTCGGGTGATGTTCCCAGGCAGGTAAGCATCAATTTTACTGTACCCTGTCTGTGCTATACATATATCTATAAAATTTCGTGATGTTTTCTTTCTCCTCCAACAGAGTTCCATGGTCTTCTACGAGTATTCTGGACTGCAGAACCTCTATGATATAGTACGATATTGTCAGGTATGCTATTTCATTTCCTTTACCTGAAGAGTGCATTATCATTATTACACATGTAAATATCTGGAGCAAACTTTGGCAATCAGCACTTTGTACTAGCTAGTATACCAACTTCCAAGCGATTTGTGTACCTTACTCAGCCCGCTTTAGAGTGTTTTCTTTTGTTTAATCTCGTCTCTTGTCTAGCTTCAAGGGTCATGATCTTAAAATGTTTGAATTGTACGCTATCTTATGAACCATAGTTTCTGCATTCCCTTGTTGCAGTCTAAAACAAAATGTCGTAGAAGTGCTTTTTTCCGTCATTTTGGGGAGCCATCACAAGATTGTAATGGTATAATAGTCTACGGTTGTCCAATACTGGTATATTTTGTACTACGTCAATTGATTCTAGGTTTTCTGATGTGGTGATCGTTATTCTGCATTTGGTTAGGAATGTGCGACAACTGTACCTTGTCCAACGAGGTCAAGGAAGTTGATGTCTCGGGTATGTCCCTACATTCGCTTTTTTCCCTAAAATACATTCTTGTACAGCTTTATTTCTTTTCTGCCATTAACAGTTTACTTGCGTTTTACCAACAATTATCAGCTATGTCATAATATCATAATGATTACTCGGCGTCCTGAATTGTTTTGCAGACCTAGCTAAGCTCGTCGTTTCTATGGTGCAAGAAACGCAAGCCAAGGATCAAAGAGTGACAATGTTGCAGCTGGGTGACAAACTCAGAACTAAGCACAAGGATCTAAGTTAGTTTTATCACATTACTTTGAATTGCAAACACTCTTTAAAGCCTTAATCTCTCGCTCTATGATTTTTTTTCTTTGGTTGTTGATCGGTTGTGGGTAACCCTAGGTGCTGAGCTAAAGAGAGAAGAGATAGAACATGTCGTGATAAAACTGATTGTTGACTCGGTATTGGTAAGATCATAATCCATATTTTTAGTTCTCTGTCAGATTGTAATATCGACACGTGATAAGCCCCATCTCAATATAATATAACATGTCAGACAAAAACTCTGATATCTAGCAATGCCTTAAAATCTCTGTATGAATTGTGCCATTAGTTACCTCAAGCTGTATTTGAGTTTTTTTTTTTGTTTTTGTGTGCAGAAGGAAGAATTCCAGCACACACCATACTCGACAAACGCTTATGTAACAACGGGACCGTTGGCAAACCAATTGTTGCAAGGTAAGGAGTAATGAATTGCCTTCTTTTTTACGCTCAGATGAACACTATGGGCTTCAGCATCATTTATGATTATCAATGTTTTCGCCATTACTTGGCTAGCTAGGCCTTCTTTCTCTACTTTCGTAGACAAACCTCTTGAAACAAAACCTGTCCATCTGATCCGGAACAGGAAGAAAGACAATCAAAACGGAAACCACAGGCAGACAAATCAACAAGAAATCGAAAAGAAGTATTTCATTATCTGGATTAGAATTCAAGCTTGACGAGATACGGAAAGAGATATCTGCAGCTCATGGAAGCATGCTCCCTCACACTGTCCTCTCAACTCAGCAGATTGGCTCGATAAGTTCCCAAAAACCAGATTCATTACATGAGGCTAGTTTGCGTTAATAAAATCCGACTTTTCTTAGTCTTATATATGTAATGGCTTCCCCTTTTAAAGCTTTATTGGTTTTGCAGTTGGAGAGTATTATAGGAAAATTGAAAACAGAGAAGTACGGAGACAGGATTCTAGAAGTGTTGAGACAGGATGCAGTCTCTGAACAAGTTGTTGAAGATCCAACAAACGAAGAGACATGTAAAAGCAGATCAAGTAAGAGATCTAAGACACAGAAGAATATTGTTTTGGTAGAGAGCAGCGAAGAAGAAGAAGAAGAAGCAGCAGCTTAATGAATCAAATATTTCTAATCCAATCATCGTAGCTGTTTGGAGACTTTTTACTTCTTTATTGAAGCCGGTTTACACCATTCTTAATGTCAGAACCCGGTTTTAAATTATAAAAATAGAATTTGACCGATTTACATGGTATGGGTTTCTTTCAAATAGCTTAATCGATATAAACCTGCACCTCGTGTTCCAAGTGAAATTACTTTATGTAATCATACAAATGATTCCGTATCCACCTTTTTGTTGACAAGTCTCTCAAGTGTTTTTCTTCATCTGAGAGTGAAGCTTTGCACCAAAACCTCGAACCCAAATCGAAAAAATGTCCTGAAGTTTCTCCACAAGGCCAGGTCCTTCCCTTTGTTTCCTTACAGTATCGATCAGAAGCCGGTATTCCAATAGCATAGCCTCTGGTAAAGGTTCCAAGAACTCACACTTAGACAAGATCTCGGGAGGAGGAACACCCGAGACGAGGTTCGTATCCAATTTTGCTCTGCTTTTCTTTGTTTCTTCGGGTTCTCTAACCAGGGGGCCCTCAAGAGCTGAAGGAGACGCACCGGGAATCACTTCCCGTGTGAAGGGTAATGATCTTGCGGGTTGCAAGCAGAATTCTATCCACTGGTGGATTAATGGGGATGGGCCTCGGACTCGTCCTCCTATCTTTTCTGCTTCTTTACAGGAGTCAGATATAGCTGGGATTGCCTTTGCAAGACAATGATGCTTGACGGGTTAGTGTCCAGATATGTTATATAATACTTAAATCAAGAAGCGTTTAGAATCAGAGAAAAGATTAAGAATTTGTAAGGAGTTTACCCATAGATCAGCCCATAAGGTGGCACCGGCCTTGGGAACAATCACTTTAACATTAGACATACGTTTCGCGGCAGGGATAACATCGCTGCTCCAACCGACGGTGACCCAGACATCTCCGACATTGAAAGCTTTTAAATAATTGGTACTGTCAAACAGTCTAATCTGTGAGCAAAAGGAGAAGCAAAGATGAGGAAACTTGGTCATTTTTACGCAAGAAGTATAGAGTTTCTGTGGAACATGTTAATCTAAACTCGTGTTCTATTTAGCGTATAGAGAGAGAGGAGAGAGAGCGAGAGCAAAAACCTGTTTCATAAGCGATGCTAGATTTTTCTCCACAGCGATTCTTCCACCAGTAACTTGTGAATCCAGGTCTGTCGTGTTGTATGATGCTCCCATGTATTTGAGAACAGCACCAACAACCTCTCTAGGAGAATTTACCATTGAGATCCTCCCTGCAAGCTCGGGTCGCCACAGATCCACCCAGTCCTAAATCCGGAAACGTGTTAAGTGATATTCACTTCTTCTTATATCTACACAGCATCTCATCTATGTCGATGAGCAAATCAACAATAAAAGCGAACACAGACCTCTATTGGAGCCAATTTATACTGCTGAAACTTGCTCTTCTTGTATGCTATTACCATGCTGCCCCATCGGTATGGCACAGCCCACGTTTCACCGTCAGGAGCTTCTTCTCCAGCGTAGTTCCTGCGGAGATAAATCTGAGACATTCTAAGTCATGAAACGAACCCCCAAAAACATTCCAAGTTTAGAGACAATGAAACACATGAAAGATTATGACTATCAAATCTCTCAAATTAGTGGAACAAGATTGCCACAGAACTGAATGTATTTGATCTATAAATGCTGTATAAATTTTTTTCACAAAGACAGATGTTCATATTGTTAACCACTGATAAATTCTAACCTTCCATTTATCACTCAAGCCTTTATACCAGTCTTGATCTTCTATCCCCTTCATTGGCTCAATCAGCTTTTCCTTAATTGCAAAACTAAGCCAAGAGTCACCAAGGCTGATCATATCAGCAGCTGCAGTTGAAGCAGGCCCCTTTTTTCCTTTACTAGTAGGCTTCGATAGATCGAAGAAAATGTCTTCAAGATTTGCTAAGAACCTCGTTTTTAACCTCACTCTCTTCCCTTGTGAGCTCATGAACTCCTAAATTAACCCACAGAATCCAACACGAAACATTTCAAATTTAAGCTAAGATGCAGATGATAACGAAGATTGCTCAAAACAGTAGAAGAGAGATAAACCTTGATCCATGATGGTGGCACTGAACCACGCAAAGCAACGACTTTTAGCGGTACGGTCAGAGAATACACTTTAGCCTTGTAAGCTTCGAAATTTGCTTCCAATCTTCTCTCTTCATCTTCATTTAGAACTCCATGATTCTCCTCACCTGCTTGAGTTTCTGAGTCGATTTCATTCTCTGTAACGGAACGAGTAGAGATTAATGGCGGAGGTATTCGAGCGGAGGCCGGAGAGCAGACGCGGAGGCTTAAACCGAGGAAAAGCACAGTCGAGGCAGAGAAACGAACGATACTCTCATGAAACGTTTTTCCTTGAGAAGCTCGTGCTGAAAATACAGAGGCGGTTCTCTTTCGTCCGTCGCTTCGCCGGTCTCCGCCGAAGAAGAAAGTCGGAGGTTTCAGGGAACGAGACGCCGCCGTAGCCATTAGTCTCTTCCGATGATACGCAAAGGTGAAAAGAAGACCAACGACAACAGTGGCTTCTTCTACTCGAGACCGGTTCATTCCGGTTTGATCAAACCGGTGGGATTATACAGCATGTACCGTGAATCGAATATAACGGGCCTTTAAATGGGCCTGATCATAGTTTCAAACTTTCGTCAGTTTAGGCTAGCTAAGGTCTAGCTGGCATAATAATTGGGTTCCTATCGTAGTTATAGATAAAGAAAGCGTCGGTTGACACGTGCAGGTGGTCGTGATCGGCACGTGCGAGCGCCACTTCGTTTTATCTCATTGGTCGTAAGCCGATGCTTTGGAGAAGAAAGCATCTCACAAATTAATAAACACTCTCCACACTCTCTCACTCTACTTTCTCTCTCTTCAAATCTTACCATAAATCACACACACAAAAAAATCGATTTCTTTTTCTTTTCCTTAGTTATAGTTTGCTTTACAGCTCAATCAATAGTCGTCGTCTTCTTCTCTGTCCTATTCTTCTTCATCTTCCTCTTCGCGGATCCATTTTTAGAGGTTCATCTAAATTTTTCTATCTTTTCATTCTTTTTGCTCAAAAGTTGTAACCTTTGAATCTGTTTGATGCTGCACGAAGAGTCGGTTTTTGGTGTTTTGCTTGAATTGTTTTCCGATTTCGAGTTTTGGATTGTTAAGCTGATTAAATCTTTAGTTCTTCTTGTGTTGGGACTGAAATGGTATCTGGGAATTTCGTAATCTATACTAAGCTTGAGCTGTTTGAGCTCGTGGTTAATTTCACTGATTGTTAATGACGAATTTGAGTTTTTAGGAGAATTTCACTCTTGGTTTCGGTTTTTTAGAAATTGGGCAGTGGGCTTGATCGGTTTGAGACAATTTCACTTTTCTGGGTACTCAAAATGGAGATGAGAGCATGCATAAGTTGTGTGGAGAGAACTTTGATTTGTAATTGAGAATCAGCTTTTTGGTTTTATGCTAATGTATGAATTAAGTACATTTGTTTAGCTCATGTTATGTGCTAAATGTTGAGGAATCATAATCAATATAATCTAATAAAGTAGTTATTTCCTTTGTGTTCAGGAGTTTCGTTACTTACTTTGACATAAACAGGGGATCATCAAATAGCTGACTGGCTATATGTTACAGTCTAACATCCGAGAGGCTGTTTTTTCAAATGATTTGTAGTCATTCTATTATGCTTGCAGTGCCATGATGGGCATCTGTGAGATGAAAAGCTGCTGCTCATGGCTTCTTTTGATCTCATTGCTTTGTGCACTATCAAACGAAAATCTAGCGATTAGTTCTGACGGTAAAGCGATATGAATCACTATTACCATTTATTGCAGTCCGGACCATTTATGCTTTAATTCTTTTTCTTGCTCGTTACATTCTTCAGGGGAGGCGCTTCTGAGCTTCAGAAATGCAGTTAGTAGATCAGATAGTTTCATACATCAGTGGAGACCCGAGGATCCGGATCCATGTAAATGGAACGGAGTGACTTGTGATGCAAAAACCAAAAGAGTTATAACCTTGTAAGTTTTGAAACTTGTCAGATTTTAAACGTTTTTTCCTTCGGTATCTGTGGTCTCTAATGTTTTCTTGTTTCGCAGGAATCTTACTTATCACAAAATAAATGGACTTTTACCTCCTGAGCTTGGAAAGCTGGACCATTTGAGGCTTTTGTACGTCCTCTCTAACTTTGTTTCATTTTTATTGCTCAAGAGTATACAGTTATGCTGATCATCTGTGTGACGTTGCAGAATGATTCACAACAATGGTTTATATGGACCAATACCTGCAACATTGAGAAATTGCACGGCGTTGGAGGGAATGTAAGAGCTTTTCCAGGATATTTGCTTATTCCACATGGTATCTGAGAGACCAAATCCATTTTTTCATGGTCATCAAAATTCTACAACTTTGTTTTGCAGTTACCTGCAGAGAAACTACTTGAGTGGACCAATCCCAGCTGAACTGGGAGACCTGCCTGGCCTTCAAAAACTGTATGGTGTTTTTTCTTCCATATATATGCAAATGCATAGATATTTGGTCTCTCACCATCTAAGATCATGATATAACCTATAGTTGACTGCAAAATATTTTATCACGTTCCATTATATTCTGAAACTAATTATGCGTCTACTCTTGGTGAACCTATAAAAGAACTAAAATTTGACAAGCACGATAATTTTTACCCTGATTTCACTTATTTTTAATAGTAGTTGTCTTCCTCTCTTGGCTAAAACTAGTTTTCCACTTCTTTATTTTATTTTCAAGGGACATCTCAAGCAACACTCTCAGTGGATCTATCCCTGCTTCGCTTGGGCAGTTGAAAAAGCTTACTGACTTGTGAGCACCTTAATCTCTAACTTCAGCTGTAATTTTCCATATTACAGTCCTCTGAATCTTTCTGTTTCATTCGTCTTATGAAGCAATGTCTCAAACAACTTCCTGGTGGGGCAAATACCTTCAGACGGTGTGCTCTCTGGATTTTCTACGAACTCGTAAGAAAATAACCCTTTTCTCCTTGCAGAATTTTAAAAATTAAGGTTCTAAAGTTACCTTCTACAGCTGTTCTTTCAAATAATCATCCCAAAAGCCTTTTAACTAGCTTGTATCAGCGTAGCTGAAATTTATGAGATTCTCAATTTGATGCATTACCCCTACAGCTTCATTGGAAATCGTAAGTTGTGTGGAAAGCAAATTGATGTCGTGTGCCAAGATGATAGTGGAAACCCTTCTTCAAATTCCCTATCAACAGGTAAAACAATTATATGTCCTACCAATATTCTGGTCAATATACAGCTTTTGTTGGGGCTCTATCAGTGAAGTTATATACATTTGGTGTCTCCTGCATTTGTAGGTCAGAATCAAAAGAAAAATTCTGGCAAGTTGCTTATTAGTGCATCAGCAACAGTAGGTGCGCTGCTCCTAGTGGCACTCATGTGTTTCTGGGGATGCTTTCTATATAAAAAGCTCGGTAAAGTTGAGAGTAAAAGCCTTGCAATGGATGTTGGTGGAGGTGAGCAGTGTTGATTTTTTTTTTCTCAGTAAATTATTCGAAAATTTAAAGTTTCATAATCTCTTCAATATGACTTTGGCAATTCAGGTGCGTCTATTGTGATGTTCCACGGAGATTTGCCTTACTCTTCCAAAGACATCATTAAAAAACTGGAAATGTTGAATGAAGAGCACATAATCGGGTGTGGAGGCTTCGGAACCGTGTATAAGCTGGCCATGGATGATGGCAATGTTTTTGCCTTGAAAAGAATTGTAAAATTAAATGAAGGGTTTGATAGGTTTTTTGAGAGGGAGCTCGAGATTCTTGGGAGCATCAAACACCGATACCTAGTGAATCTACGTGGATATTGCAATTCGCCAACATCAAAGCTACTGTTATATGATTACTTGCCCGGTGGTAGCCTTGATGAAGCACTTCATGGTATGACCAATGTTCTCTTTAGGGCTCTCTTCCATATTATGAATGATTCACTGAGAAAGTTTGGTTCTTGAATTAGTAGAGAGAGGCGAGCAATTGGACTGGGATTCGCGTGTAAATATAATCATAGGAGCTGCGAAAGGGTTATCATATTTGCATCATGATTGTTCTCCTAGGATTATACACCGTGATATAAAGTCGAGCAACATTCTGCTTGATGGCAATTTCGAGGCTCGGGTGTCCGATTTTGGTCTTGCCAAGTTGTTGGAAGACGAAGAATCTCATATTACAACCATTGTTGCAGGCACATTTGGGTACTTAGCACCAGGTAAATGCCTTGTAGAAGTCTTTACTTAGATAAAGATTTGATCTTTGAAATGTTTAGAGTTTCCCATTTGACTTCCACTTAACAGAATATATGCAAAGCGGTAGAGCAACTGAAAAAACCGATGTATACAGTTTCGGGGTTTTGGTTCTTGAAATATTGAGTGGGAAACGACCAACTGATGCTTCCTTCATCGAGAAAGGCCTTAACGTTGTTGGTTGGGTATGTAAAGAGATCCTTTGTCAATATTGATATGTTGAATCGAAAAATTTGACTAAAAAGCTTTTTGGTTATATGATCTTTGCAGCTAAAGTTCTTAATCAGTGAAAATCGGCCAAGGGACATTGTTGATCCGAACTGTGAAGGAATGCAAATAGAGAGCCTTGATGCTCTTCTATCGATAGCAACGCAGTGCGTCTCTTCTTCTTCAGAAGAGCGTCCCACGATGCATCGGGTTGTCCAGTTACTTGAATCAGAGGTCATGACTCCTTGTCCCAGCGACTTTTATGATTCCAGCTCTGACTGATTGCATGAACCCACCAGCTGAAAATCCGAGAAAGATCAAACAAAATTTGGTTTCCGGGGAAAGTCTGCAAATGCCTTCTGGTTTTGCTCCCTAAGAATATCTGCAGATGCCAATGAAGAGCCATCATTTTCCAGTAGTGGAACAGAGTCTTCGTGTTGTTGTTACCATTTAATTCCCTCCCCCCCCCCCCAGTTTTACAAGATTCGAGCCATTCGTTTTCAGCCCCTTCTCTTATTTTTTTCCTTCTGATTTTTGGTAAAAAACTTTTATTTGAACATGAAATTGAAATGTATAGTTGTGACCTCTGTAGAAAAATTGCTCTCTGCCTCTAAATTGTTCTTTTATAATAATCAATGCTTCATCTTCTTCTTGCCTCCTGCATACTATTATCCTTTATGTCTTAAAGCAAGAAACAGTCTCAGATTCATTCTGGAGTCAAAAGGATCACCCGTATCAGTTGAGGAAACTAATTGATACCAATTCCAAAGCAAAGAGAGCACTTAGAGGATATGATTACAGTTTTGAGTCAATTATAGTTGTCAATCGTCTCCAAGATTAGAGTTAAGTAAAAATGATCCTTTGAGTACTACATTGAAGGGATTATCGTATACTCAAAGTTGAGAGCAAGTAATCGAAAACAGAAGCCGTAAAGATACAAAAGTTATAATTTTTATTTATGAAAAAATCTAATATAACCTACATATAAGTTGCGTTAAAGTAAAGAAGATCAATCAATGTTTCAATAGTAGTTCGGTCTCTGTGGCTGTACAAAGTAGCCCCCACTGAAAGATGGGTAAGGACCAAACACCATCGGTCTCGGTTGTGACTGTACTGGTACATAACCACATAATTGCATCATTGGCTCTTGTGGCTGAACCATTACATAACCACCACATGTCTGCATGATAAGCTCTTCTTCCGCTTCAGACGCTCTTGTTCCTGTTCCTCGTGTTCTTCCTCTCTCTCGAAGTCCCTAGATATGATGAGAGTCATCTCTGTGAACACTCTAGCCGTTAGGTCGCTGTCGGAGCCAGCGTGGTGTGCCTGGCCAACACGACTGATACGAAGGCTGTCGGCTATCCTCTGCAAGCCGTAACGGCTACTAAACCCTCTACACGAAACGGCAATGTTTTTAAGATCAAAATGTAACCCAAGAAGGTTCTTAGAGGTTTGGTTAAAAGCTTCTAAACTCTCCGGCAGAGGTTGTCGTCCAGTGATGCCTTGAATGATATAAGCCAAATCGTAGGAACCATCGAACGTAACCCACTTCAATTCCTTGTCTTCATCTTTAAGAATCTGAATGAATTCTGTGAAAAACTCATCGATGCCACTCCTTCCTCCCTGATCTTAGTAAGATCGAGACCATTACGCCTGAGAAACTCTATGGATTTCTCGTTGTAAGCATCTTTGGTGTCGTCGAAATCTCTGAAATTGACTTCCCAGGTACCGGTGATTCTTTCTTGAACACGGTTGAAGAGAGTGAAACCCAATTGAATAAGCTTTGTTCTTTCCACATTAAACTTCATATTCGCGTAACGAATTTCATCGATAGCCTCCATTGGAGTCTCTTTTAAACATCCTGGAAATTCTGTGTCGACAGCGATGCCATCACAACCTTTTAGAGCTTCGCGGAACCTAATCATCTCCTCTTTCTTGTTGCACAACCAGATCTCTCGAAACTTTTTGTTCTTCGTCATATCTCTCTCTCTCTCTATCTCTCTGATTTTTTTTTTCAGGTATTGAGAAGAAAGTGAACAGCGTATTTGTTTATACAGATATGCATTTTTCCTTTTTATACGGAGATTTTTCAGGAGATATTAGGATTTCTCAAGATCAATTGAAAGATCTACGCTATCTCTCTTATCAAAATTTCTTTCCCGCCATGTCTGATTAGTTAAATTTTCAGTTCCCGCCAAATATAAGCTCTATATGTCACCATCAAAATATGAATTTATGGCTTGGAGTTGCCACTAGTTCATTGCCACGTATCATATATAGGTTAAATTCGTTATTTCTGTAGTATTTGTAGTGAATTATAATATATATTTTGATTTGGCCAAAATACTCAAAACCGAATATATGAATCGAATCTGAATAAAAAATATATGAACCATATTCGAACTGAATTTTAAAAATATCCGAATGAATCTCGTCTTATAATATTTTGGGTATCAGGTAATATCCAAACCGAACCGATACCCGAATTTGTAATTATAGGAACCGAATATAATATTAATTTTGTTTACGGATTTTAGAGTTATGTAACATATGTTGGTAGTTTTCTATATTAATGTGCTTTAAATTATGTTGATTTAGGTAATTTTAGTATTTTAAATAAATTTAAGTAATTTTACTATTTTGGATACTATAATACTCTGATAGATTCATGTAATTTTAGTATTTCAGATAAATTCGGGTACTATAATACTAAAACCAAAAATATTTAACTAATATCGATTAAAATTCAGTTATTTAAGTAACTACCCGAAAAAACTGGATCTGAACCAAACCCGAACTGAATTCTAAAATATACTCAAATAGATTTTCAACTTAAAAAACCGAAAGAACCGATACCCGAAAAAACCGACCCGAACCCAAACAGATATCCAAATGCTCAGACCTATACTATGTCTTTTCATTATTAATGAGTTATGACATGTTATCAAGTTATTAACAACTTTTAACTTATTAACTTGTGACTGATATCTTTAATCTCATACTTTTTTATCTAGTAGATCCAACAACTTCTTGCACAAAATTAAAATATAGTCTTGATGATTTTTTTTGGGGTTACGGAGTTAATTTTTAAATCATTCTCATTTTTTAAAAATATTTTCAAACACTCCTCCACTTTCTTTTATTTTTAATATTTTTTAGAGAAAATAAAAATAAAAATTACAAATAATCTTATTTTTAACTTAATTGTTATCCAAACCAAAGATCCAACTAATAAATATGTAAATCAGATCCGAACCAGATCAAATATTTTCTTAACAAAAAAAAAATCAACAAAAAAAAAATTTCAACCCAAAAAAAAAAATTTACCCAAAAATATTACTCAAATTTTTTGACCCAAATTGACCAAAACATTGACTAAAATATTGAAAAAAAGATTAATAACAAAATTTGCAAAATCGAAAAATGACAAAATTGAATATGGCAAAAAGTTTGAAAATTTGAATTTAACAAAAACAAAATTCAAAAAAACGTTACACTAAAGTTGTATTGAGTTGTACTAGTAATCGATTACAAATAGTTGTAAAATTATCATTTTAAAGTTTTTCTAGTTGTATCAATATCTTTACACATTTTTCTAGTTGTACCGATTATAATAGAGAAATTAATTAAAGTTAGTAAATTTGGTGAATTTAATAGAATTGAATATATTTTAGATTTAAAATAAAATAAATTGTTATTCAATTGTGAATTTAATAAAAATCAATTAAAATCGAGTATTATTAGATTAAAGATTTGTTGGATTTAATTTCAAATACATTAAAATATCTTGTTATTCAATATTCTATTGGTAAAATAGTGCTGAGCAAACAAGCCACAAGTATTCATTTCAATTGGATTTATCAACCAAATGAGGATTACTCGGTTAAGTCTTGCTACAGAATTTGGTATGACGAGATCAAATACTGCGATAAGAAGAAGCTCATTCCTAACCCCAACTTGAATCTCTTATACTCGAAGATTTGAAAAGTTCGAACAGAGCCTAAAATCAAACATTTAATGTGGATAATTTTCTCCAACAACCTACCAACAAACCATAATCTACAGATTAAAACTCTAACAACACAGACACAGTGTGCTCAATGCGGAGCTGATAAGGAAGATGTGTATCATCTGTTATTCGAATGCACGTACGCCAAATTCATAGGAATCAGTCTATGCTAATATGGCACAATGCTTCCTAGAAGAAGATCAGAAGGACAACTTAATTTTTTTGCAAAGGGTGTTATGGAGATTATGGAAGGCCATGAATGCATAGATATTCAAAGGCAAATATGCAACTAAACCCAAATGTGTCAAACCTTCACCACAACAGATGCGCTACGTTACAACTGCACCTCAGAAGTGCTCCCGATTGGTGGTTACCACGGTACCTTCTTATTGCATTGTACATGCAATATGGGTCAAATACTCTCCAATGTCGGGTGTGAGATAATGGTTAGATTTTTTAGTATGAACACTTATCCGCAAATGTTTCAGCTCTTCAAGTTGAAGTAGCGGCTTTAACTTAGGCAACATCTTGTTTATCTAACATATATGTGTCAATGTTAGTTTCCAAATAGACTGTCGGGATCTACATGCTGCCATTAGAAGCCCGGAAGAGTAGTCGAGTCTGGATGGTTTCATTCAAGACCTTAAAGCTATTATGGAAAAGAATCCAACCTTCAAGGTGGAGCTCATTGGTAGAGAGGCAAATGCAGCAACAGATGTAATAGCTAAAACGGTTTGGCATAATCGTATTTATTTTGTTTCGATTGATAATCGGTTGTCATCATGGTTACAACCTTTGATAAATGGTGACTGTTTGTAAACTTAGAATTATAATTTAGTTCATATTTGAATGAAAAGATGGTATTGTGTTAAAAAACCTAATATTTATTTTTCTTTTTAGTTTGATACCAAAGTTTTTATTTTATTTCTTGAGTTCTTAAATAACGATATAAAAACAATTCTTTCTCAATAAATGGTTTATAATCAATAATTTTTGGTTATCCATATGTTTATAAAGTACCAAATCAACATATAAGACTGCCATAGATAAATTAAGATTAAATAAATGATTAAAAAATTTATTAGAATATCTACAGTGTTATTGTCAAAACAATGTGATAAAATGGTGGTTATTTCTAAAATTTATCATATATATTTGGAATTTAAATTCAGCATTTTCCAATGTTCCGCAATGTTTCTTAAGTTTTTAAAAAAATATATATATAGAGATAAAATTCCATGATGAACAAAACAGCAAAAAGCGAAAACAGTATTAACTTCAAAAAATACTGGCAAATACAACATTTCCAACGGTTTAAAGTAAACGGTTACTTTGTGCCGTTTTGCTTGTCCTCGATCCCAGATTAAGAGAAGCGTTTCCCAAGAACTTCAAGAATATCTTCGAACTTCACATACCTCTTAGACATAAGCATCATCGAATGGTCCAACACATCAGCCATCTCCGATGCTGTCTTTGAAAGTTCCTCCTTAGCCTCCAGTGTTCTGCATAACTCGTCAGCTTCTTCCCTGGAAACACGGAACCCAATAAGCTTCGTAGATTGTTGATGATCTGCAGTAGCCTTCGATTGCAGATAACCAACAAAAATATCTCATCTTTGAGCAAAGCAAAGCATCATCGATCAAAAACCGTCAAGTCCATGATTGATTCTAGTGAATACACTGTCGTTAATGCTAGCTTGCTTGCTGAAGCTTGTGAAACATTTCAAAGTTGCCTTGTAAGTTATCTAACAACACAAGCAAGCGTCAACTTTCAATTACTTCATGTTCCAAACTCAACATCCAGTTTGCAGTTTGATGAAGCATTGAGTTTATCTCATCCATTTTTGGGTGAGATGATGATGGATCTCCAACAATAAATTCATGAGGAACCCCACCAACCTCGACGGAGCTGCAACCAGGAAACTTTCTGATTCCC
The DNA here is from genome assembly GCA_039880935.1 of Streptanthus diversifolius. Lineage (NCBI taxonomy): Eukaryota > Viridiplantae > Streptophyta > Magnoliopsida > Brassicales > Brassicaceae > Streptanthus > Streptanthus diversifolius. The sequence continues at coordinate 22,025,264 of JAXGFM010000014.1, read as the reverse complement.
AGATCTTTCATTTTCCTTCTCACATTCGTCACATCTTCCCATCTATTGGCAGATGCATATACACTTGCGAGCAGAGTGTGAGCACTTGAATCACTAACTTCCATTTTCTCGAGTTTTTCCGCTATCCGTTCGGCTAACTTGACATTCCCATAGTTCCGAGCAGCGCTTAGCAAAGAACAGTACACAGGAACCAGAGTTTCATCGTTTTCATTTCGCATCTTATCTATCAATTCCTCTGCTTCATCTAACAAACCAGCTCTGCATAGTAGGTCAATCAGACAGCTGTAGTGCTCTGATTTAGGCTGGATCTTATGTACTTTGGTCATCGAGTTAAAAACTCTACGTCCTTCTACTACAAATCCACCGTGATTACAAGCTGTTAAAACCGCGACAAAGGTTATATCATCTAATTTGACACCGACATCTTCCATCTCATAGTACAAGTCCAACGCTCTCCCTGACATCCCGTTCATGGCAAGACCGTAGATAAGTGATGTCCAAGAAGCGGTGTCTCTCTCCTTCGTTTCGTAGAAAACCTCTAGAGCCGTCTCTATGCACCCACATTTAGCATACATGTTTACAAGAGCAGTGGCAACTACTTTATCTACTGTAACTCTGTTCTCATATATGTACCTATGGATCCACTTCCCTTGCTCTAGAGCTCCCGTCTGCGCACAACCTTTCAGGAGAGAGACTAACACGAAGTTATCAGGCCTAAGTCCCTCTGTTTGCATACACCTGAACAGCTCCAACGCATCACCAAACCGGTTGAACTGAACATACCCATTCATCATAGCTGTCCACAGAACAACATCTTTTACAGGACTTCTCTCAAACAGCTCTCTAGCCTCATCAATTTTACTGTTACTAACATACCCAGAGACCATGCTAGTCCAACACTTAACATTTTTGCTTCTTGTCGAATCGAAAACCGCTCTAGCCTTATCGAGACACCCGCATTTACAGAACATGTCAACCAACGCATTCCCAATCTTAACACTCAGTTCAAATTCTGTGACAACATACCTGTGAATGCTTTCACCGATCTCTAAATTCTTCAGAGCAGAACAAGCCGAAAGAGTGCTCACAATCGTACTTTCATCAGGCTTCGAATTGCTCTCTTGACTCATCCGCTTGAAAATAGCAATGGCATCATCAAACCTCCCGTGCCCAACATAACTAGAAATCAACCCATTCCAAGAAACAACATCTCGTTCAGGCATTTCGTCGAACAGTTTATGAGTGATCTCCATCTTACCCAATGCAGCATACATCCCCATGAGTGAATTACATACGTAAGAATCGAACTTAAGCCCAGCTTTCACAACATAACCATGGACTTTCTCACCTTCCATAACCTTCCTCAAACCTCCAAGGGATTTCAGAACAATTGGTAAAGTGAAATTATCCGGATACAAGCCTTTTCCTCGCAATTCACCGAACAAAGCCAAAACTTTTGTGAAGCTTTTAGTCTCGGCGAAAGATTTGAGCATCTTATTGTACATTATAAGTGATGGAGTTTGTACAGAACCCATGTTCATCTCAGTTGTAATCTTTTGATTGTTTTGTTCTTTTCACCCGGCTTGGAAGCTTTTAAGGGTTTGGCAAAAAAAAAATGAAAACGTAAAGTTGTAAACTTTTGTAGAAAAACTAAGCTCTTTCATGCTTTTCATGCTGCTTCTGCAAACTATTGATCCTCTGTTACAGCAACACAGAAACAGAGTCTTAAGATTCAAACTGGATTGGGTATCTGAAGCTGAATTCAACTGACGTCCAATAAGACAAGCAAGAGAGATAATGAAACAAGAAAGTAAATAAAGAAGAAAGATCATTATCATTTTCATAGTAAATATTACAGCAGAAACAGAGGACCCATCAAACAAACAAACATGTTAAAATAAGATTCTCACAACCAGCGTGAGAAAATCGACTCATGGGTAGACTTACGCTGATACATAAGAAGGAAGAAAAATACAATCATAACTCTTACACAGCTCATATATACTCGTGGAAACATCAAGCATTATCATACTTAAATGTATGTATATATATGCATATGTTAAAGAAAGGGATCATTGCTCCTTGAGGTTTGCTTCCACAATCTTGCTCGCAGGAGCTTTCTCTTGTTTCTCCACGTAAGCCGACGGAAACCATCCGGCTTTGCCCTTGTATTCTCCTTCCGACCAGCCTGTCCCAGCCACCTGAAATTTGTTTCATGAAACACAACCGAAAGTTGTTAGATCGATCTGTCTCTGTTTTGTATTGTTAAAAAAAGGGGTGGCGGGAAAATGTACCTGTCGCACGATTACATAATCATCAACCGCTAGACTCAGTTCTCCTTGAGCTTGAGCATCAAACGGGTGCACAACCTTAGAAACAAGAAAACATAACTCTTGTTCCTTGGCATTTGTATAATCAACTCTAACCGAGTAACGAGTTTCGCAAAGCATTTATTACCTTTGCAAGAAAGTATGAATCATTTTGGCCGAGGAGTTGATGATTGTGATGATCATCAGATCCATTCGACTTTTTTATCTCTTCCTGTGGACTAGACTTGATATCTTTCTGGGGACTGGAATTGGTTCCTTCTTGCGAACTAGACTTCTTTCCGTCCTTGGGATTGGGTTTGGCTACTTCTTGGGAATCACACTTGATTTCTTCTCGGTGACTTGATTTGATCTCTCCCCTGTGGTTGGAATTCGTTTCTTCTTGGGGATGAGAAACAATATCCTCTAAATGTAAAGGTAGTGACTTTGGTGATGATACTATAGCTTCTTCCTCAGCAATCATCTGAACAAGAAGACAACCAAATCAATTGACTAGCAAACCCATAGTGTGCAGTATATCACAGAGCGTGTTCCTGACCTCGGAATGTAGCTTATCGAGGATATCAAGAGCATTACGGTGATATGATCTCTCAGCTTCAACCTGAGTGGTAGTTTCATTTCATTAGGTTAATATCCAACCAATCCAAGGTCCAGTAAATAATAATGAGCAGGGAGACGGTTTAAAGCAGAGATTACCAAAGCACATAAGCGCTGATAAGTTACTTTCTGCTGCTGATTGTCGACTTCTAACATGGCCTTAGTAGCTTCTTTGCCAAGGGTTTTCATACTTGATTTGAGCTCAACCAATCTCGATTCAGAATTCTTAAACTTCATGTAGGTTTCTTCAGAAACATCAGAGTCCTTCAACTTTGATCTCCTCCTCAATACATCAGTCGCCTGCTCAAACAAGTGATTTTTCATCCACGAATGGTAAATGCCGCAAGAAAATTTTAGATTGTTTCAAAAGAGAAGTTCATAAAGACTTTACCTGCGCTTCGACTTCTTGTCTCAGCCTGTCATAGTGATTCACTAAATGCCTAGCATCCTCCAACGGCGCACTACATATCATTGTTCGAATGGGCTCACAAACCTAAACAAATCAAAGCCTGAAGCTTTATTAAAAATGAAACTAAAGTTATACTTTTAAGGTTCTCGAGCCACCCTGCCCGGTAAAAGATAAGAGAATGAAATGAAAATATTCCAAAAGTTTACCTGCTCACTAAGAATTCCTAGGAGAGCTTCCCTACCATCTTCCACCGACTTGAAAGAGGTCCCAAAGTCATGTGAAATTCTTGAGAGAGGAGTATTGGCATCAGGATTCTCATCTCCATATTTCTTACAATCTTCAGCAAACTTCAAACCTGTGGATACAACATTCCAAATATAATAAATTAATAATCCCAACAAGTATGAATATATACGCAAATGAGATGAAGTAAGAACTTACCTATCTCTACAACTTTCGTGCCTGTTGCAATGAAACCTTCGAGTCCACGAACAATATTCCTTTGCAAACGCTGTGAACATAACAAACGATTAAGATTTTTCGAGAGTGAGAACCTTAAACACCCCCTCCTCCCAAATATTTACCTTTGCAGCCTTAGTAGAGCTATATAGTTCTTGAAGTTTCTGATGACAATGAAGCTCTTCTTCATCAACAACAACAGCATCCGCATTAACATGCCCTAAATGCTTCAAAACCGCCTGCACATAACCGGAATATTATATAAATAAAAGAAACTCTCCACAACTACTGCAATCTTGTCTGAATTCATAAGGTATTCCATAGCTAACATCACTTCAAAAAAGGCAAAGTCGATACCAAAAATAAAAAAAAAAAGTCCACACTTTTACCTAAACATAACCAATTCCTACGTCAACAACATCTGCCCCAGGACTATAAATTGAATATCAGCACTTCATAGATTCTTCTTTTATTGAAACCCAGACAATCATTATCTTTTTTTTTCTCAGTAACTTCACATAAATCTAAGAAAATCTGTCTCGTGTAAATACCCAAAACACAAAAAAATCTAAAGGATCCAAAATAAAGGAAAAAGAAACCCACTTGCTGTTGCCTCGCAACTTGCTCTCTCAGCTTTGCCGCTTGCTTTCTGATGGCTTCCATGGCTGAACCAAATGAAACTTAGAAGATCCACACACACAAAAAAAATCCCTCTTCGATTTTTTTCCTTCTCGCAGCGAAAAGTCGGTTTCTTCACTGTCACCAACCCATAGATCGAGAGAAAGGGATAAACAAAACGACAGAATTCGCAAAAAGAAGTAGTTGAAATTTCTCAATTAGAGGAAACAAATAGAGAAAGTCGAAATTTTGACATGGATCCTTAACTCTTTACTTTACAGGTAACAGTCGGGAAAGAAAAGGTAACGACAATGGAATGAAATTTAGTGGAGAAAGTTGAAGCTACTCCTTCGGTTCAACACTTTCTTTATGAGTGCTCTTAAATTTTGGTTGTACACATTAAATTATATAATTTTTTTTGTAATTTTTAATCAGTCTTAATTATTTATTTACACTCAATTGTCTTTATTTTTTTTAAAAAAAAACTTGTCAAAAGCTTACTCTTCTGTTCTTTCTAATGGCGAATACTTATTGGACCGCGAGAGAAAATTAATCTCCATTTGTTTATTTGTTGAATTTCCTTTTCAACGTGAGGTTATCATATAACTTTAGCAAAATAAATTTCAATTAAGTCTATTTCAAATGTAAGTCTTTTTAACTTAAAATAAGTAAATAACTAGTCAATTTCGTCGGTCTGGCTTCACTTGAATGCTTTTTTGGACTAAACTGTTGTGACTATATGTTTTTCGGTTTTCAAAAATATAAGAAGAGATTCAGAAATAGAGATATTATTATTTATACTGAATATTCGTTCAATTGCATTAATTATAAATATCAGATTAATCAAATACTAGTGCTCAACCATGGCTCACAAGCTCCCAGAGCAATCGATGCTTTGAAACGACACCGTCTTAGCCTCTAAGTCATACCCGACAAGAAAATCCATCTGAACCAAATTACCGTAGATAGCAACTTCAGTTGTCGGAATCATACTCAAGCACACCATATCTTCACTAAGTTTTACGAACGCGTTTATCGGGCTCAGCTTCACGTCGGCATCCGTGAAATGCATTGTTATCTCCGGCAAACCGATCGCTCTGTCTCCGGCTCTGAAACAGTGTGTTAAAATCCCCTGTGGATCACTCACACGCTTAGCTCCGGTCACCGATGCTTCCACTGCCGCACCAAAAGCATCGTAGAATCCAGATTCGAGAAGCGTAAGAGTAGTTCCGGAATCGATTATGATGTTCCCGGTGGTCTTCTTCGATTTCCCGACTTCATTTAAACTGTATCCTCCTCCGGTGTACGGAAGCTTGGTTTTGCCGACGGTGATTGCTTCCAGAGTCAAGAAGTAGTAAGTATTTGGCGTTTTTGCGACTAACGGTGTAGTGGACACAGCGGAATCCTTGCTTGGGTTGGAAGGTATCGAGTTGGTTCCTAGGTTTATGACGCTTGTGCCGTTCGTTGTAGATGACGTGTGTGACAAGCAATACGAGAATTTCTTCCCTATCGAAGAACCTAGCTGGGAGATTAAAGATAATGGTCCACCTCCGAGTCCAATGATTCCAGACCCGGTTTCCTCAAATGTACCGCCGTTGTTGTAACCGCAACCAAATACTGTACCGGGGAAAGAAACGGGAGAGCCAGTGGAAGAACCAACGTAAATTGTTTCGCTTGCAACGTCTCCTTTGGAGAACGACTCGTCTCCGTAAGAGTAACGGTATTTGCAGATGTTCCGCGATTGGTCGCACCCTTCTTCCTGTTCGGATAACGCGTGGCAGGCTTTGGAGTCGCAAGGTTCGGTTTTGTAGGTCGAAGAATGCTTCTTGTCGAAGATTGGACTGTTTTGTTTGTAACATTGCTGACATGGCTTGCATTGGATCCAAGTGAGGTCACTTCCCGTGTCGGCGATGGCGAAGACTTTCGACGGTGGTGTACCGATCGAGATACTCATGAAGTATTCGCCGCCGTTTGCGATTAGGCCGGATTGGAGATCGGTTTTGGTTGAGAAATGGCGGGAACGGGAGATTGAACGGCGGAAAGCGGCATTGAGACGTTCGGAGACGGTGTGGAGAGGGTTGTAGAGTGGAGAATGGGGAGAGTCACGGTGGATCAGCTCGAAGGTTAAGTTTTCCCGGTGGGCTGAAGAAGAGGAAGCGAAGTAGGTGATGATGGCTAAGAGAGAACAGTAGAGGAAAGTTTGGTTTGCCATTTTCGATTATCTTTTGGAAAGTTTGTGATGGAGTGAGTGAAAGTTTGCAAGGGTTTATAAACGGCTCAAAGGGAATGCGAGAAGATGGAAACGGCAAGGAGTTAAGCGACGTGGTAATTAAGAAGGTGACTGATAGATTACCTTCTATTTTCTTTAAGATTGCTTAGTTAGTTTAGTGGATATGTGGGAAGATTAACGGCTAAGAAGTAAGCAGATGTGACTTCTCAATTTTTTTTTTCTTTTTTTTTTTTGGTTATGGTTTTGACTTCATCAAAATACATATGTACTAATGAGATTTAAAAACTAATTTCCAAAATGTTAGTTGTCAATACTTTTGGATTATGTCAGTCAAGTTTTCCAATGACATTTGATTGTGTGTGTGTGTGTGTATTAAGAGACGGGAGTCAGGAAGTTTTGAATAAAATGATAAGGGACATAGAGCATTTCTCAAATTTGGTAGCTTGTCAGAGAAACTTAGAATTTTACATAGTTGCTGGTCAGAGCCATCTCAATACAGTGGAATATATAGTTTATAACCACCCAAATATTATTTAAAAAAAAAAAAACTGAACAAGAATGACGATATATTTTCATATTGCAGCTGGGTGCAAGTTTTTGGAGTGTGGCAAATGTTCACGTCCCTCTTATGCTTCGTGTAGTAGTCTAATGCATGGGAGAAATTTTCTCTCGAGAGGGTTGTTGAAATAGGCCGGGAATGGAGAAAATACTAAAGTATGACTTAGATAAATGGGTATTGGACAAGCATCCAAGAATGCTTTGATAAAAGTAAATCTTCATTGATTTTACCCTATCGGTGGGTAGGCTGATTGACCAAGAATCACAATCACGTGTGGCGTTGATTTCAGAATTGTTTCCTCAAGAACAGTAAGAATCCTTGCCATGAGGGATTTGATTTCCCTTCCAAATCGTTTCATATGGGCTTACTCCAAGAATGGCTTTTACACGATTAAAATTGATTACTGGTTAATTTCTAACCATGACCCTATCTTAAATCCTTTAAGAGTTGAGACTGCTAAAAGATTGAAGTCCCGGAGTATGGGAGATCAAAAAGTTCAAAAAATAAAAATGTTCTTATGGAGAGCTTTGTCTGGAGCTCTTGCGGTTTGGGAACGTTAAATAATCAAGAGGAAACATATTATATGTCAAAGATGTGGTTTAGAGCCGGAAACTATATGTTTTATTTAGTTGTACAAATGCTGGTGGTTTCTCAACGTCTTCTGTGGATAATTTTTCATTTCTCTTTGGTTTGATGGATCAGAGGAATTGTCCAATATTAATTATGTGAATTAACAATAGTTTTGGGCCATATATTTTATGTTTTGACATTCGGGTTTCCGTTCGAATTAGGCTTAAGTTTTTTGGGTTTAGAGTATTTTGGATTTAGAGGTTTAGGATCCATTTAGATAATTCTCTATTTCGTTTTGAATTCGGTTCAGTACATATCGAGTTTGGTTTGGTTCTAATACTATATTTTAAATCATATTTTGTATTCGTTGTCAAAAAAAAAAAAAGTTGTCAAAAAAAAAAAAAATCATATTTTGTATTCATGTACTTATTAGGTTTGGTTCTAAAACATTTTGATTGAAGAAAACGGGAAGAAGAAAAGAAGAAAAACTCTAATAAAATATAATGTTTGATTTATTTTGGCTTAATTCAGATTACCGAACCAAACCTAAAATCCAAATTATTAGAAACCGATCAGTTTTTAGATGCATCACAACCGAACTGAACCCAAACCTAAATTACCAAAATTCAAAAAGGGAGAAAAACCAAAACCAAACTAAACTACTTACTTCAGTTAGGATTTGGGTTCAGCTTTCAGGTTTGATTTATTTGCGCAGGGCTTTACTAAGGGAATTATACTTACGAAAAAGATTGACGTAAATTGTACTTTATATTATGATATAACTAAAATAGAAAATGTTGTTTAACATATGATTAACCACATTGGATTAACTGGAACTGGAAATAATACAACTCGAATTTAACTAAAGCTAACAGAAACGAAGTGTTTGAAATAATTAATTATTAAAATATAATATTAATCCCATTAAATTATAACATCTTTATACTTGTGGTTAATTTTACTTATTTGTATGTATTTGTGAGCATTGTTCCAATCTGAAAAAGTAAAGAACCAAAAGAACAGAGCGACCCAACCCCAAAACCAAATTCTTAATCATCAAAATCGAATCTTGGTGATGCCTTTTTCGTCATTTTGATGATCTGAGCTGCTTCTTTTCGAATCTTCTTTTGTTCTTTGAGTGCTTTTTTCAGCAAATTCCTTTGATCCTCTACTGAAAATGCATTTAAATCAGACAAAAACTCGTCGAAATCCATGTCTCTTTCACGACCAGAAGAGTAAGCAGAAGCGGTAATCGATTTGCTGTATTTGATATCCTTCTTCTTGGTGGATGATTTGTTGGGAGAACGCCAAATGTATCCGATGATTTTTGATGGAGATAACTTGTTAACCCAAGAGCTTGAAGACTTTGATTTCGATTTCGATCTCTTTTCCTGTTCTGAATCCGATGATGATGGTGGTGTATCTAAATCAACAGAAGATGATGATCCGATTCTTCGTTTCTCTTTAGGAAGCTTCTGGGTTGGCGAGAAACTCAAACCAATGTTTCCAGAATCCGAGAATTCTCCACTTCCATCTGAGTCAAACCCAGCTCGCCAACTTCTCTCAGTACCCGATTTCAGACCCAGATCTCTCGAGAAATTAATCGAATCTTCATCAGAACCACTATTTTTACCTGGTTTTCGTCGATTCTCATCCTCCTTAGGGTAACCCACCACGCTCTTGGAGTGCGAAAGATCCTTCTTCATAATACTCGACGATGAAGACGAAACCGGGTCGGGTCGAGCAGCAGGAAGAGATTTGAGTCGACGGAAACGACTTTCGAGATCGTCGGGAAGAGTAGAAGAGTCGGTGAAGCCAGAACAATTGATGGTAGCTATTTGCTCCAAAGCAGAAAGCTCCTTGGCTTGCGAAACCAGCTCTTCCACAGCTGAATCGTCTGTATCCGAAAGATACCCAAAATCCGCCATTATCGATGGTGAAAATGAAAACTTCTTAGGGTTTTTGCTTTTGGAGGCGATCAATAAGGAAGAGAGACAGAGAGAGGAAAATGATGTAAAGTCTCAACAACGGCTAATTCATGATTTTGTCAGTTACGCTGCCTCCGATGACCCTTTTGATGACTCTTTTGTGCTCTCGGCTTTTCAGTGTGGGACCCATAAAATGCGAACATTTTAATTTAAGTTGTGCGAGACTATTCCCATTAGGAGAGTGATGTAATAACAAGAATTTGTGTATTAATCTTTCTGTGACTTAAAAAAAAAAAGGAAAAACTTTGATCTCTTGTGTTACAATTTAATTTACAATGGATCAAGATCCTTGTACGTTGATGTTGCGGTAAATCGATCTTGATCGAGTTGGTGATAAATCGGTTTGGTTCTAATGAACAGCAGAAGACTTAGAAGCTAGGTCAAGAAGTGACAAGCAACCCCAAAACACAAACGTTTTTAAGTAGCAGTCTCTTCCGAGACTGGTCTTATCTCGGGGCTTGCCTTTGCCTCGTAAATGGATGCAGCAATGAAACCATATAGGAGTGAGCCGATGGGTATGTTTGTTGTGAGAATGTTGTGGTTAACACCTACTCTATTTCGTCTAAAAAGATCATATGTTATGGAGACCGCAGCTGCAAATATGAAACCATAACTCAGACCGATTAAAAAAACTGAACCAAAATTCAAAATAAACACTCCTAATTTTTTTTTACTAAAGTTTACCAATTATAAAATATGAAACCTAAATATTAAAAGGTAAATGATTAAATTTTACCAATTATGTTAGTAAATCTTTTTAATGTTAGAGATACCCTATTGCTCTACATAGGACGGCCAGTGCATGTAACATCATTTATTGTTCTTCTTAAAATGATTTAAAATCATAAACACAACACAATTTTTTTTGTGGATAACATTTTTAAAACATGGATGTGTGCTTACCCGTTTGGTACTTGATAAGCCACACACATTTGTTTAACAATGCGCTTCAATAATGGGCTTAATCGGAGCCCATGGCTAGATTTTGAGTTTTCGGCTATATTTGCAAAATTTTCAAGTTCTTAAATTATTCTAACCTGAAAGAAAACAAAATCCAAATTTGGTTCGGCTGCGGAATGCTGACTTGGCATGTACGTGGCAGTTGTTGAGAGATGACAGTGCACGCAACTGCTTAATCAAGTTTCGGTCTCTCGCGAATATTCTTTCAGCAAAACCAAACCTTCAATTCAATTTCCCAGCTGTCACTCTTATAGTTTTCTTTCTTTTCAAACGACCTTTTTGTTTCGTTTCTTCTTCTTCTCCCGATTTGGTTTCTTCTTCTCACTTTCGAAATCTTCCTTCTTTTGCCAATTTTTTTTCGTGATTTTCAAAGGTTATTGAACATTAGGGTATGACTCGATTCTAGATTTTCTCTGTAGGGTTATGTTGATTTTTCCGGATATTTTTTTTTTTTCACCGGAATTTGAATTTGATTTGAAATCAGACTTCTTTGTTGATTTTGACTTCTGATGTTAGGTTTCCTTCTCGCTAGGCCAATATTGATGCTTATGACTTTTCATGATTTTTGATCAGATGGAAGATACAGAGGCACGTCTAGGAACTCCGTCGGTTAATGCAACCTCTCCGGATTTGTTGAAGAACACGCCTTCGAACATCGCCAGATTAGAAGATGTAATTGAGCAATGCCGTGGCAGACAAAAGTATCTCGCTCAGACTAGAAGTCCATCAGATGGCAGTGATGTTCGTTGGTACTTCTGTAAGGTTCCTTTGGCTGAAAACGGTGAGTCTTTATTGGCTTGTTTCAGCTTCCAATGCCTATGTAATTTGGGACAAAAGCGAAACATATATTATGGAGAAGAAAGGATAAATAGAAAAAGAGATTGTTGCATTATCCTTTTTAGTGTTTGTATATCAATTTCTGATGGCATGTTTTGGTCTTTTCTTCAGAATTAGCTGCTTCAGTACCTCGCACTGACGTAGTAGGAAAGAGTGAGTTTTTCCGTTTTGGTATGAGGGATTCTCTTGCGATTGAGGCATCTTTCCTGCAGGTTCTTCTTCTTATTATAATAAGCTTATGTGGTGTTATGTACTTATATATCTCTACAAGTTCTTGAATCTTGGCTCTTTGGTTGATGATTTGAATGAAACTGTGATCTGTAACAATCTTTGTTTCTTCTCCTGGGAAATTTTTGCGACAGAGAGAAGATGAGTTGCTGTCACTCTGGTGGAAAGAGTATGCAGAAAGCAGCGAAGGCCCTAGACCACAAGTTAATCCTAAAAATAAATCGACTATTCAGTCAATTGAAACTCCTTCAGAAGCTTCTGTGTCTTCTAGTCTATATGAAGTTGAAGAGGAGAGAGTTGGTGTACCTGTTAAGGGTGGGCTATATGAGGTACCACAGTTCTTTGCAGTGTTTCAGAATTTTCCTGTAAATTTTGAACCTGTTGAACCTTTAGAGTCCTTATATCCCATCTATGTTTCTGACCAAGGAACTGGAATGCTGCAGGTGGACTTGGTGAGGAGGCATTGTTTTCCCGTTTACTGGAATGGAGATAATCGGCGTGTGCTTAGAGGCCATTGGTTTGCTCGTAAAGGTGGCCTAGACTGGCTTCCAATTCCAGAAACTGTTGCCGAACAATTGGAGGTTGCATATCGTAACAAGGTTAGATGTCTTTCTCTGGAGTATGTATCGAGTTTATGATCAAGGGTTTATTAGAACTATAAGATTTTTCTACTTGATGCTTTCTACCGTTTTGAGTTTTTGGTTTTAAGATTCATAAATAAGCCAAAGCTATGTCTTTTTTTGCTCCCTTCTCTCTTTTTTGTTGTTGAGAATTCCTGGAAGTCTTTCACATATATACTGCTGATGATAAGACAGTAGACCAATTCGTTTGGATTTGTTCACCCAGGTCTGGCGTAGAAGAAGCTTTCAACCCTCTGGGCTTTTTGCAGCCCGTGTCGATTTGCAGGGTTCCTGTCTGGTATGTGTGTGAGTTCATGTGTAAAAAATTGTATTTTTCTTTTCAGCTGAATGATTATTGCGTAGATTATATTATCCTAAGTTGTTAATGTAGGGACTTCATGCTCTCTTTACCGGGGAGGATGATACTTGGGAAGCTTGGCTTAATGTTGATCCCTCTGGGTTCTCTGGCATTGTTGGCTATACTCGGAATGAGATTAAGTTAAGACGCGGTTATGCCATCTCCTACTCTCCTAAACCTACACAGGTCTCAAAATATTCTGTAATTAAGTCTCACATTTCTTTTCTATTTAAGGTCTCACCAGAAATTGTGATTTGAATCATATTTCTTGTGCTTCTGTTCAGGAAGAAATACGCCAACAAAAGGAGGAAGAAATGGATGACTATTGCTCTCAAGTATGTCTTAGTATACTTGTTTTCAGTGAATTGCTTTTGTTTTGATCTCTATTGTCAAAATAGTTTCCGGAGATCTCAAAATTTTCAAGCTCCGTGGAACATTTTTTTTTTTTTTATTGTGTCCAGGTCCCTGTTCGACATCTTGTATTTATGGTCCATGGTATTGGCCAAAAAGTTGAAAAATCTAATCTTGTTGACGACGTTGGAAACTTCCGTCAAATCACAGCAGGTTTAGGTGAACGTCATCTAACTTCTCATCAGCGTGGCACTCAAAGAGTCCTTTTCATCCCATGTCAGGTATATATATGAATCTTATTTTTCTTCTGGTTTATCTTTGTATAGTATGATTTCACTTCATATATTCTTTCTTTCTCTATTGTTTTTGTAGTGGAGAAAGGGTCTAAAGCTAAGTGGTGAAGCTGCTGTTGATAAGTGTACTTTAGACGGTGTACGGCGTTTGCGAGAGATGCTGAGCGCAACTGTTCATGATGTGTTATACTACATGAGCCCCATTTATTGTCAGGCTATAATTGATTCGGTATTTCAATTTCCCATATTTAATGCTCCCTTTGTCTTAAAAGTGCCAAATTGAATCTAGTTTGTGATTTGGTTTTAGAGTTTTTGACAACCTAAAACCTTATTAGACCATGTTGCTCTGATATTTTGCATCTTTTGTGCTCCTTTACATCTTTCAGGTTTCAAACCAGCTGAATAGACTGTATTTGAAATTTTTAAAGCGGAACCCGGAATATGATGGAAAGGTGCTCATCTGGTTTAGTCTTTTCATTCATCAACCTGTGACTAGTGTAAGCTCGCATTAAATTAAAATTCATGTTCTGCTCATGGGCATTTTACAGATTTCCATTTATGGACATTCTCTGGGGAGTGTTGTCTCCTATGACATCTTATGTCATCAGCACAATTTGTCGTCCCCATTTCCAATGGATGCAGTATACAAGAAATTTTTTCCAGATGAAGAATCCCCTCCAATTCCAGCTAGCGCTGACAATCCTTGTAGTTCGCATCAATCATCAAATCTTGAGGCAGACAAATCTGACCAGTTGAATAACACCGAGGAAATCATAGGTCAAGATAGTGACATGATGGATAAAGAATCAAAGGTATTGGAGCATCACGATGTTATTCAGGAAGATCCTTCATCGGTCTCTGATTGTGTTGTGGACACCGTGGGTTTGGAAAGAAGAGACAGTGGGCAAGGTGACCATCATGATTCTAGTGGTGCGATTTCCTCACAGGATGGACCAGTTGGAGCTGAATGTAGAACGCCTGATTCTTCATCCTGTTCTCCAGAACATTCATGGGGGAAAAATTGTAACAATTCTGATAACGAGGAGATGATCAAGTTATTACGGGAAGAGGTAAATATTGGCACTTTCAAATTTTCAGTTCTTCGATGAGATTATGTAGTTTAGGTTATTGCAAGCTTTCAATATTCGTGTTCACAGCATACTTCCTTAGGGTTGTGTTTTCTTTGGAAGTTTTTGTGCAGTTTCTTTGCTGATTGACCAAAACAGAAAGAGAGTTATTTTTTTTTATTAATGGTGGAATTCTTTTTAATACCAGGTTAAATCATTGAGGTCAAAAGTAGCGCAACTGCAATCAGAAAATGCCAGAATATTGACCGATGGTATTAATTCTGAACCTCGATTTTTATCTTTCCCGTATTTCGAGTCATGTTTGGAAACTGCTTTCATGTACTTCTTAGTGATGATATGAAATGGTATTATCAACAGAAAAAGCCAAGACATATGTGATACCTGGACAGCACGCCAACGAAAAGGCGCCAACTAAAGATGCCACTGCGCCTTCTAGCTTTACTCCTTATATCAAGTACCGAAAACTCGAGTTCAAGGTCTTGGATCGTAGAATTAAAATTTCTCTACCTCATTTGGAAACAACACTGACAAAAAATGTTACTCTAACTTTTATGTGTGTATCCTGCTCAGGTTGACACTTTCTTTGCAGTTGGGTCTCCTCTTGGAGTCTTCCTCGCCCTTCGAAATATACGTCTTGGGATAGGTAATACTTGTTCAGTCGAGTTTTCAATTATTTTTGGCTTTTTACGTAACACCGGGTATTGGGAAAACAAGAAACCTGTGGATAAATAGTTAACGATAATTGGCTCAATTTTTTTTTTTTTTTTTGTATGTTCTTTGCTCTGCTACTGAATTACAAAGTCTCTTTATATGGTGTAAAAGCTGTTTAACATGTCTTAGGTAAGGGAAATGATTACTGGGAAGAGGAGAATGTTATTGAAGAGATGCCAGCTTGCCATCGAATGTTCAACATTTTTCACCCCTATGATCCTGTTGCATATAGGTTAGTCTTATAGGAATAAAACATTGTCTAGCTAGTTTATTATCTCTCTCTCTCTGTCACGTTCTTTTGCAAGTGAAACACCAAAACTGTGCTTTGTCTTTCGCACACGCAGAGTGGAGCCACTTGTCTGCAAAGAGTACCTTCCCAAACGACCTGTTATTATTCCTTACCACAGAGGTGGCAAGCGGTTGCATATTGGATTACAGGTAATTAAAATCTTGTGGTTCGGTGTTTGTTTTTCCTTTCCTCTGTTAATTTGTTTGCTCTATGTAATAGGATTTCAAAGAGGATTTTGCGGCGCGTTCACAGAGAGTAATGAATCATTTTGATTCAGTAAGGGTGTGTGTTCCGGACTTCTAATTAGTTTTCTCTGTTTTGTTATGTTGACCTTAAGATGTTGTCTTTTGCCATTCGACATGCACAAGACTCATCTTTCATTCTCATGCAGACAAGAGTTCTCACTATTTGCCAATCCAAAAGCTCGGACAAACTAGAAGGTAAAAATTCGAATTACTTTGCAAGCTTTTTCACTCCCATTTGATGGCTCCAAATGGCATCTACACAGTTGATGATACATCTACTTTCTAATGCTTCTTGAACAGAGACGGAAGAAACCAATGACGAAAAGGATGGAAGGTCCTATGGTTCCTTGATGATGGAAAGGTTGACTGGAACTCGAGATGGTCGAATAGATCACATGCTACAGGTGAGATCATGATGCATCTTCACCTAATTGATAGGCTTTTATATAATGTTGCATTGGATTTAGCTAAAGCAGGCTAGTTCGCATATAATAATAGACGGACTCTTTTGGGTGGTACAGGATAAAACTTTTGAGCATCCGTATCTACAAGCAATAGGAGCTCATACGTAAGTGAAAATTTTCACTGATAACACATTACCTCTACGTTTAGAGCGAAGTACTCATCGACTGTTATATATTGTGCAGGAACTATTGGAGAGATAATGATACTGCTCTTTTCATAATTAAACATTTGTATCGCGAGTTACCAGATGAACCAAACTCTCCCTCTGAATCCATTGATGGAGACAATAGTCCAAAAGACTCAAGTAGGCATCATAGCTGGATAGACAGAAGTGAGATTAATGATGCTGAGGAAGAGCTTCCTTTAACATTCTCCAACAAACAAATCGCCAGAAGCTTCTCTGCTGAAGCCAAGAAATATCTAAAGAAACCTTGAACACTTTGACCATAGGTTTAGATATCTGAAATCCGGCTAAAGCTCCCTGATTTTATTTTTGTTTACTGTGCAGAAGTAACTTATAGCGTAGAAAATGTGAAAAAAGAAAAACTCAGGCTCCATGGTTTTACCTCATTGTAACCATAATCTTACAACATAAATAAAGAAAACGATGAAAAGCTTCTTCCTTTGCGCTTTATTTTTTCGTCGTTAGGTCAGCTTTTTTGTCAGGTCTGGAGTTGAAGATGTTTAGCCGACATTGGCTGAAAAACCGAGTCAGACTCTAAAGCTGCAGCAAGTTCAGGCCACACGATCGCGGAAACTGACCACGAGCCATCACTCCCGGCGCTAGGTCGCTGGTTCAGGTAACCGACTCCTATTTTCTCAATTGTTGAACATACAGTTCCAAGGACAGGGGCACCAAATCCAAAATCCAATTCAGCCACAGGGAACCGTCGTCCTGAAGACAAAACCAAAGCTGGTCCTTCTTGTCCGAGAACCACCCGAGCCAACATCAGTCCAGGTCGGTGACTCTCGATCCAATCTATCAAATGTGTGAAATGAGTATTGTTTGTCACTTCAGTAATCGATTAATGCACTATGTTTGCTATCTCTGACACATGGTTTTGTTTCAGATTTTCGATGGTGGCTTCACCTACAGCTACAGACAAAGACGTTTTTTATTTAGCTCGAGGTCGCGGTCTCGAGTCTTCCTCTACCGTCAACAAGCCAGCCCATCTTGCAGGTTTTATGACCGCTCTCTATAGAATCCACCATTTTCTTCCACACATAAGCAGCGAAAGCTTTGATCTTTGTCCTGCTATCTCCGTTTACAGTAGCTAGAGCTTGCAATGCGTTTATACTTGAAATACCGATGTGATAGAGACGCTTGATGAGCGTTTTGGGCATCGGTATGTTCTTAATCTCTTCCTCGCTGCATTTTATGAATGTTTTGTCTAAGAGAGGGTGATAACGCGAAGGAGAGCGCGCCCGGAGGAGATTTCTCCGGTGATCTGGTACACAAGATACTGGCTGATTTCTAGATATCTCGGACCACGAAGTGAGGAATTTCCCAAAAGAACTAGCATCTCCTAAAGCGTGTTCGAATGTGAATGTTATGGAGAGGCTTCCGCATTCGAACTCTGTGACTTGAATTTGTAAAGCGAAATCCGGGTTAACTAGAACCAGCTTTGCTTGGAGAAACACGTCGAGATTGTAAAATCCAAACTTTTGAGATCGGTATTGGCTCGGGCTTCGACTAGCAAAGCTCCATTGTTGTTGCAGACGATCAGAGGCTATTGAGAGGTTTCGTTGGGAACTATCTGACCCGCGAAAGGATAGAAGTAGTTCAGAGTTTCAGCGAGCGAGTTTTTGAGGGACTTTTTTATGTAATTAGAGGTTAATAATAAGGGAGGTTGCTTGGGGTAGAAGTAAAAGTTGGTCACGGGAAAGCGGCAGGAGAGAAGGTCGAGATTTGAGAGACAGGCTATGAACTTTCTCCGGTAGGTCGCCGGAAGCTTTGACTATGAACTCTCCGGTGAAACACACATGGAACATTTTCAGTTTCAGTTGCAATTGCCAATAGGTACTAAGGGAAGCTTATGCTGAATGATATTTATTTATAAGAACAAAAAACTATATAACATTTTATTCTGTATTTGTGATACATGTTCAAAAGAAACGATCATTATTGTTTTGAAACATCATATGTTTGGAACATTACATTACATCACTGTCAAGTTTAGATGAAAATCAGAGTATGACTTTATTCCATAACAAATGGTTCAAATTAGCGGTAAAGTTGAATATTCGTTCGTACTCACAATTATATCATTAATAAGTTTGGTGCGACAGTAGTGGTTGATAGGTAAATGGATAATGACCGGCTAATATTGTTGGGATCTTATTCGATAGATTTGTACGAGATCATCATGTTAAAATGTCATGATAATAAATTTGTCCTTCCTTCTTATTTTAGCAGAGTCTTGTGCTAATTAATAGAAAATATAATGGAGTTGTAGCAATAAATTTGAAAAAGATGATGGCCCGACATAGTTTTGCTCCTGATGCGCATATACTGAGCTTGTATGAATTGTCGTTGTCAGATACATGTTTGCCTTCTCTACTTGCCTCTCTACTCACGGGACTAAGCGTTTGAATTGCACGCGCTACTTTTTACCCGGACTCTCGATTTGTTTAACAACATGCATTCTGCGAGTGCGAGGGTTTAAAATCTTTATTGTCGAAAAAATATTTATGTATGAGACGTTATATATGCATAAATTTACATGTAAAATAAAATTTATTTCTGGCCAACCGTTTATTTTATAAATTTGCTAAATTAAAGATTTTAACTTCACTAACTAAACCGAGTTCAAGCCATTTCTGATTGTTTGCTTCTCATAAACAGTTCATATTCGCAATGGTCAAATATTGAACAAGGAATTCCCGAAAATTCATACATTTTTTCTATAGAAAGTAAAAATGTTCTTTGTACATCGAATAACAATGCAGAAAAAACAATATGTAAATTTCAAGTTTGGTGAGACAAAAAATATGCAAGTCCTTCAATACTTTGTATTGTGTATGTTTCACTGCTTCAAGATTTTCTTTAAGCACCATAATTCAACAATGAAGTTATGCAGCAAAACTTTCTCAAGAACAAAACTTTCTACTCCCCACTGATCTCAAACTCAGCTCCTATCGGTAAATGATCACTCGGGTGATGATTATTTGGTAAGAAACCGACAACATCTGGAGATTCCGGGTTAGGTAGTTGGAGGATACTCACAGGTTTGATGAAGTCTGAAGGAGAGAAAAAGATATAGTCAAGTGTGTTTGTGAAGCCAGGAGTGCAATTTGTGAACTTAGGCTCTCCTCTCGCCACTTCATAGACACTACACAGACGAACTGGAGCTTCTTCTTCTACTATGGTCTCTGCAGCTATCCCATTACCCGATACAAGGTAACTATACACCTGAAAACCAACAAACAATATCGTTCTATTTATTTAAGAAAGTAGATTGGAACAAGTGAGGAACTCAAGGTAAGGAATTAAATCAAACCTTATCCCCAGGAATTGAATTAAAGTCACCAGCTAGTAGCAACGACGGTGTGCACTCGAATTCGTCTGATATTAGTGTCTTGAACTGAGCTAGTCGTGAAAGTAGATAGTTGGCTTGAGCAAGCTTGACATCAGCCAACTCCGGGTCCCTACAAAGAAGCAAACATGAAACGAAACATGTGAACAAAAGATAAATCTTTAATGGGTGACAAGAGTTCTTTTACCAGTAAAGATGTGTGTTTGCCACGATGACGATGTGATGAAACGGCTTGTTGATCCTAAAAGCAGCCATTATTCCAACACAATCGCGTTTTAGTCTCACTAGTGGATCATTAAGGTCACGGCTGTCTTTATGAGAATCTTTTTGTTTGAGGGCACATTTGTAGAAACATGTGAAGAGAACAATAGATAAGAAGTTGGTAATGATGTTGAGATATAAAGAAACACCACAAAGAAGTTGCTTCTTCATTTTCTTTTCTTTTCTACCAAAAAGGACAAATTTACCATTCGCTTTCTCATCACCTTTTGCTTCGTTGGAGGTCTCAGTCTTCTGTTCGCTGCAGGAAACACTATCTGCCTTTATTGAGTCCAAAAGATCATTATATTCGATCCGTTCTTTGGTGACTAACTCTGCACTAAATCCAAAGAAGAGTGTTGTTTAAATCAGATTAAGGTTTCCGCATTAAGTTTAACGTTCTTTGTTCATGCCTAAAGTTGTACCCATACCAGCTAGGCTTGTAGAAGATTGCACAACCATCACGCTTTCTCTGTCCGGTTCTCTGAATATATATCCCAGAGTAGCCCAGAGACTCCATGTTTTTTCTGTAAAAGCTATCGTACTCATCTACTTCCTGAGAAACATGTAAAAATATCAACTAACTAGTGGAGACGCCGTGTTGATACACAATTTAAGGGCGCTGTGAACAACACTAACATTAATACACGTATGAGACTGTCTTTTGGATATATTGGATTAAACAAGAGAGAAGAAGGATTCTGCCTCATTAAAACAGGGTTTCGAAATTTCTAACCAAACACAAAATACGAAATTTCACAAGAACAAACCTGCAAACAAAAGAAGTCAGCTTCGAGATTTTTGAGAACGCCGAGAATTGCATGTGAACGAGCTTTCCATCTGCGGCACAAAAAAAGGAAGACGAAGTCACATTAACTGCAACTATAATAACATTTTAAGAAGCACAGTGCCTTAAGCTTTAAAAAGTTAATCTATGGCTAAATTTAAAGAACATATGTGTTAATAGGTCATTAGTGTGAGCAAGACCAAACATAGTGATGCCCGTTTCTAACTAAGGTTCTTGGACACTCATAGAATCCATTGTCTTTTTAGTACTTTGGCTTCTAACAACGATCAAAAAGAAATGTTGTGAGGCAATCTTAATTGAAGTTTTTTTACTCAAGGCAATCACTTACAACTCACACAAAGAACTCTTGGCTAGTACATTGCTACTATTCATGATCCATTGGTTCTGAGTTCATGCACATTCATAGAATCTATTGCTACTAATCATGATAGGAAATATATTTTTTTGTGAGGTAAATCTTAAATAAAGTTTTCAAAGAACTATTGACTAATTTAATCGAAAAACTTGACTTCAAAACTGAGAAATGTAGAGAATATATACTTGAGACAGGCAGGTGGAGAGTGTGGGAGAAGGGAGCTCTTCACATAAACCTAAACGAAAGATTATCAAAGAGATGAGAAATCACACAAACGAAAAAGATAAAAGAAACTGTCTTCATCTCTAAATCAAGCCTCGAAACACAATACAAGGACCCAGTTTAATGTGAAATCGAATTAATTTACAAAAGTTCGTCAAATGCTAAGCTGCACCATATCACAAATCCTAATGAAAGACGAAGAAGCATAATTATTTTATTACCTGAGCTAATATGTTATACGAAACGAGACGGAATCTGATACCTGCAAACACCAAAATTTTCATGACCAACTCAAAAATCATATACTTAGATTACCAATTTTTTCAACCTAGAGAATACAGAGTCGAAAAGCTTTGATAAATAAAGAGGCATTAGCAAACATACCATCAGTTTTGCTTCTTAACTTGATATCAGCTCCTTCAACAGATTCGAATTTGCGAACTTTAGGTTCTATTGCAGGATTCGTAGTCATTCTTTTTGAAAGAATTTTCCTGCACACTCGAGAACTGTTAAATCAATCAAAAGGGTCAGTAAGAGAAAAAAAAAAAACTATGAAAATCAATATGTACGATGGAGTTAACAGGCTGCTTTAGCCATCATTGCCTATTAGCCATAAAAATCGAGGTAAAAGAGAGGTTTAATTCCAGTGAGAAAGATGATAAATTTCTAGCTACAGAACCAAAGTTTTTCTTTTTTCTCTCAGAACGAAATTGCCCATTACCAAAAAACAGAGAAAATCGATTTGATCGCATTACTGAATTCGAAACTTGAAATTACAAAAAAGGAAACCCACCTGGTGAAAGAAGGAAGAATCGGACGAGGAAGATGAAGCAGAGTAATTAACATCTATTGAGCAGTGACTAAAACCCCCTTTTTGGGCGAGACTCGAGAGGGTTCAAAATAAAATATACAGTATGATGAAACAGTAGGAAATCATCATTTTGCTCCCTTTACTTACAGTAAATTATTTAATGAACCTTAAAATTTGATATGATTCAGATACAACCAAAATATTTTTATAAGAAGTTTTAAAACCAAAATATATATATATATATATATATTTATTGTTGCCAAAAGAAAACGTACACATTTTTTACTAAAATACACTGTGGAACACCTGATTAAGGGATTAATTAATATTTCTACACTAAAAGATCTAGGGTTTGAATTTATTAAGATGCGATTTCTGCAAATTAATAGATACAAGCTTACAGAAAATTTCCAACGTAGTGCAAAGAAGATTTAGACAGTAAAATTATCTTTATAATTGTTTAATTAATTTGTAATAGAATAATGATAATTTAGAAGACAAAAAAAAAACACTATTAAATATACGTCAAAATGGATTGCTCGTATGCTTTTTTGCCATAATCACCATGATGATCAAACCAAAGTGTGATGATAAGAGTTTTATTACTCATCAATATATATATTACGTAACTTACATTTTTCTTGGATACAACCACCATAGCTTTCATATCATCCGATCGTTGCTACCACAGGTGATTGCAAAAAAAAAAAAAAAAAAAAAACTGATCATTTGGTCATAATATATCTTCATATTCTTGTATGAAATGAACCGTTTAAACAGCTATTTTGTACTAGTGAACTTCCCTTAACAAAGAAAAATACGAAGGTATGAGTTCACTAAACAAACATAGAAACGAATTATGTAAACATTTACAAATACTGAAAACATCGGTTTTTTATGCATAGGTAAGAGGACATAATTCTTCCAGGCACAATGTCTTTTTTCAATCAAAACATCTCTTTGCATGGCGAAAATTGTATATTTCACAAATTCATAGTTAGATATGTCTTACCAATCTCATTAATCAGCGTTTGGACTGATAAAGATTCATTAATCTCTAAAGACCCCTTTAACTTTTTAGAATTGCTTCAAGTTCTCTTATGAGTGGTACGGACCATCATACATTTTCGTTTTAAAAAATTATGAATTAGGATAGAGATAATTACATAATATTATGAAAAGTATTAGAAAAAAAAACACCACAAAAGAAACATTTATAGCAACAACCAAGTACTCATGTAAGTCTTATTCTCCAAGAGTTGTAAATATGCACAAAATGGTGAAATTGAACGAGATCCACTTGTTTAGAAACGATTCTGGTGAAATGATAAGTAGTAAAAAAGATCCATTAAATTAAAAAACACTTGATCCATCGAGACAAATACATATACTATACACAAGAGGTTGCACTCCGGACCGCACGGCCATCTCGATTTCTAGCTGTTATAGAGATTTTGTAATTATGTAGCATTAGATCTTAATAAAAAGAGAAAAGCAGCAGAGTTTTTATGAGCTAAAAAGAAAGAAATTATTTAGAAATTTCAAAGAAAAAACAAAAACAAAACTCCTTATGTTTCTTGGGTAATAAGAAAAAACCTAGATAATCTTATTAAACCAAGCAAGATTGAAATTATGCATTAATTTATTAGTGTATTAATTACAAATCTGTATTTGAAAATAGGCTTGTAATTATATCTCTTTATGAGCATGTTCAAGTTCAACAACAGCAGGAGGAGCTTTATTGAAGTAATTCAACAGTTGCAGGAAGAGCTTTCCATGACTTCAAAATCTAAATCGTGTATGAAGCTGTAATATGTTTTTTCCTTTCTTTCATTATCCTTTTCATATAACTAAATAGGGTAGTAAAGTATTTATGTCTACCACTGTGTAAATAGACAAATATCTAACACTTGATGAAAAGCTTGCCGAGATGATCAGCTGCCAATTTTGATAGAGTATTGACCAACAAAAAAGAACATATTACATATTTATTTTTCCTTTTTCGAGCATATATATATATATATACTACATATTGTTTGATGGAGAGCTAAATAAACTTTATATGACCATGATAGATTTCACTCCTTCATTTAAAACATAAATTCACATATTTTCTTTCCTTACCCAAAGAATAGTATACCAAAGAGAAAGTTATCAAAAAAAAAAAATCCACTCTTGGAGTTTGCGTGATCAAGAGTAAGTGACAAACTTTATTTTAAAATGATAAGATACGTCTGTTTAGATTTTAGTAAAGATGTATTTAAAGATTTGATAAGTATGTATTTTTAGTCATTGATTGAACAACACCAAATTTTAGCTAATATTTTAATGATCATCGAATGAACAATATCAAATTTCGATAAAGTCTTTTTATATAATAATCGATGGATTTTTATTTATAATTTGATTTAATTGTTTCCTATATTTCATTCTATTTTTTGCATAATTTAATTGATTGATTTAATTATTAATTGTTTACCTAGACCAGATTTACAATTAAAATATCTAATCAAATAAATGCCTCGACTATTTTTTTCCAATTCAAATGTTAAATATGTACACTCAAATGTTTCTCTGCTTATTTTTTTCTGTATTTTCATTTTATAGTTTTCGATCTGTGTATCTGAAACTCATGCAACACCGATGGGTAAATGATCACTCGGATGGCTTTCATTGGGTTACAAGTCGACGAGACGTCTGGTAACTCCAAGAGCATCACAGGTGAAGTAAATTCAGAAGGCGTGAAGAACACGTAATCGAGTGTTTCAGAAAAACCTGGCACATATTTTGTGAACCTTAGTTATCCTTTCGATGAATCCATACACACTGCGCAGTTCAAAATCAACATTTTCTTCTTCTTCCTCTCCCAAAGGCGATATATTCAACGATATAGTTTTGGAATTTAGGTATTCATACACCTGAGAATTAAGTGTGAGAGAGAATAAACTCCTATTTCTTGGACAAGAAGAAATTAACCCTAATAACCTCACTCGAGGGGTTTGAGTTGAAGTCACCGGCAAGGATCACTGATGGATTGCACTCGTACATGCCCGAAATCCTCCGCCAGAGGAAGGCTAAAAGGAACATTAAAATCTTGGTTCATCAGGTTCCCATTAGAAAAATAAAATATAAAAAACATATTTAGTAACCAAATTAAAATTACTAACAGTATAGCAGTAAAACAACACAAAAAACATTTTTGTCATTTTTATGTCATTACTTGTAGCTTTCTAATTCATAAGAAAATTTGGATAACGGTTAAGTTATATATCATAAGCAACATAAAATATGATTCGATTATAGATTTTGGTATGATTTGGACTAAAAAAAGTGCTCTTATAAACATTATATTATTTAATATTGGTGGATGGGTGAAGCAATATCAACAAAATGATGAAGATGATCAAAACTACTACAAAGTGCTTTTCTTTCTCAGTGTGCATTCTGTCTCTCCCTACAATTCTTCATTTCAAGGAAATCATTTCCCTTAATTTCTCCTCTTCCTCAGTTATGTTGTTGAGAATCACAGTATTGTGGGTACTCACATCTGCAAGGATGATTTCTCACCTGCAAAAAGTTTGAATCTTCCTTCTCAATATCGCATGAAAGAGCATACTTTCCGCATGAATTGGTCACAAGATCGTCTTGAAACTATTATAAGTTCTGGATAATATTACCTTTCGAAATGTGAAAGATACCCTTCTCGGACTTCTTCTGATCACTTTATCCTTCACCTTGTCAATCTATTAGAGCACAATAGAAGGGAGCTTCAACGAGTTAGCAATTGGAAGAGAATGCGGTCAAAGTTATTCGGTGAGAGCAAAAAAGGAGAGATAGAAATGAAAAAAAAAAAAAGCAGAGTTTTGGGTGATAAGAATACAACCTTGTGATGTGGAATGTAGTGATTCCAAGCATAGCGAGCTTCCCCAGATAATAAGAGCATAGACCGAGGAGGAAGGTATAAAGCTTTCTTGATGCAAGTGGAGCTATCTGGCTTCTCTATATCGATGGTTGAGGCTACTTTCCATGTGGAAGCAGAGTATCTTCTGAACTCCATAATGCAAGGACCAGCTAAAGAAAGGCTGAAAATGCAATCTTCAAATGCTGAATGCGTGTCAATGTGAGGCGATAAACCCACACCAGATGGGTACTCATTTACCTGCAAGGTATTATTATTCACAAGAATTCCTCAGCCATCAATGTAGTTGAAAAGCATTTCACAGAATCCAGTATTGATGATGTACCGTTAATTGGTCCAAATTCAAGTCTGCTGGGTCGCAAATAAGGTGCGGGAACAATGAGATTCTTTCGAGTATATGAGAAACAAACGGTGGAAGCTCCCCGAGATGGTTCTTGGTATCAACATTTCTTGTCCCGTAACAAAACTCGTATCCGTAGTGTTGAACACGCCGTTTGGCGAGACCAATCCAAGGCTTAGTATCAACAGCTGCAAGTAATTGCTGATAAAGACGAGAACGATAAGTAACAAAAGAGGTAGAGAAGAGATCATCAAGTGCCTACTAGACCTTAAGCATATCACAAATACTATATATGTACCTTTTCTTCTTCGGCAGTGACAAAATCAGGTAACAGGAAGAGCCCTGGGATATTCAAATCTGAATCAGCCAAAGACACTGGGACGCAATCACTCACCTGCGTCTAAGCAAGAATAAAACGGTGCAAATGGAGTTGAAGAGAATGCTCATTGCAAAGGGATCCCAAACAAACACAAAGTTTCACTCTTTGGTAACTCTTTACCAATTTGCATTTATCTCCAAACCAACATTACATTACAATAATACATAAAGATCAAAACTTTGAAAGCAAGCAATAACATGGACCTTAACCCAAAGAAATACAAATCATAATCCGCTAAGAAACATACCATACAATTTGGGGTTTCCTAACTCAAATCAAAACTTGATTCATCGTTATTCAAATCTTTGAAAGCAAGCAATAGTAGGAATGTAACTAAGCATCACGCAAAGAACTCAGAAAAAAATTTGAAAATGTAACTGGAAGTACCTGGGAAGCTAATTGAAGAATCGAATATCGAATATGCAGAGTCCGTCCATCGAGGTCCGGACATGGCCGACTACTCAAGGCTTCTAGAGCGGATTTCGCCGAGAAAAGATCCGCAAAAGAGACGATGACACGAACGCCGCTCTCGTCCGCCGCGTAGACGCCCTTCACTTCACCGAAAGCAGAGAACACCGCCGCGATCGCGTCGTGTGACAGCCCAACCGCCGGCCCGCAATTCG
Source organism: Streptanthus diversifolius (assembly GCA_039880935.1). Classification (NCBI taxonomy): domain Eukaryota; kingdom Viridiplantae; phylum Streptophyta; class Magnoliopsida; order Brassicales; family Brassicaceae; genus Streptanthus; species Streptanthus diversifolius. Next base: position 21,997,811 of record JAXGFM010000014.1, on the reverse strand, counting down.
CTACGTACAGATTGGAGGAGTTCGGTTCTCCCGCACCGGAGGAAGGAGATGATGGCGTCGGACGGACGAATCGTGGCTGAACCATTTTCGTAGTCGTTGTGGTTCCTCTCTTTTTCCGAACGACCGAGGTCTTTTTGTTGAAGGGCGCCGAACTTCGCCGTAGGTTTACTAAACGACGACGTTTCTCTGTAATAGGCCTAAGAAAGCCCATTTGACTTTGACATGGTCTGATATTCTTTAAATACTATTGCCAGAAAATGATCTTCCTATTCACTAATCCATAAGTATTTTTTTTGACTCTCAAAACATTTACATCTCAGGATAGCACAGAAGAGTAGTAATCGAATCAAGTTTTTTTCTGATTGGGAACCTCTCTTTTCATCGTGAAGTTGTGAACAACAAATCTGCTTGTATTCATCCTTTAGCGCATGTTAATAATACATTTACAATATCTCAGGCTCCATCATTTTTTTAAAAAAAGGAGAAGCTTCAGCTGGCACGCATCAAACTTAATTAAACCCTCTAAGTCAAGGAGAAGCATCAGGCGGTACTTTGCTCATACACCATAGTCTACTGCTTCTACTTGGAGTTGTATTCACCGAACTGACCTTAGCATCTGCGAACAAAAAATCTAAACCAGGCTCTGTCCCTTCGGCTTTGTTCCTGTCATCTGTTAGAGAATGCCTTACACGGGGCGAAAGCAAAGGCCTCTCGGGTGTTCTGTAAAGATCGCGGGAGCTAGGGAAGCAACTCGGTGGCGCCGGAGAGTTAGGGTTACTGAAAGAATCTTCTTTCAAGATTTCTCCCATTCTTGAAAGAATCCGGTACGCCAAATTCGCAAGTGTTCGGGAATACGCCTCAAGAACCGCATGACCGATGTCCTGAAAACAGATTTAATATCGAAAATTGATCATATTGTTAAGTATGAGACGTTTCAAGACATGGGAGCAAGAAAGACAGGAAATAGTTAGTTCTGCTTTATGTTTACCTTGCCATACTGAATCTTTATGGAATCGAGAAACGACTGAGGGAGATTAGGGTATTTGGATTTGATCTGATTTCTAAGTGCTTCTGCTCGGTTCAAGAGTGACTCGTTTCGACCAGTTTCAGACGATGGATCTTTAGCGAATGGCCACGGTGTCCTGACAGGGGATTTACCGTTGCTGGCTTGCTCTGTAATCCTTTCCTTCCAAGCAAATATAGCAGCTTCTAACTTGTTCACTGTCTCGAGTGCGGAATGTTCGGTCCCCAGCTGGAGAGGTATAAGGATTTCATCCACTGTGGCGGATTTCGTAGTCAACATTTTGTAAAGTTCATCACCGAGGCTGTTCTCTCCAGACTGTTACAACACAAGATTTTAGAGATAGTTGTTTACTATACTACATTATTATGATTATCACTAGAGTTAAAGAGAGCAAGCTTACTTTGGGTATTGCTTTCTTGATAATGGATGGTACTGGCATTTCAAGAAGAACATTTTCATTTATGGCTTTTGTAGCTTTGAATACTTGATAAACAACTTTTCCTTTGTCTAGCAATCTCTTCCTTCCTGAGTTAGAGAGCCCAGGTTTGGGCACTTGTGGCGACGGAAGCCACCATCGCTTGCTCTCGCTTGTAGTCTTGTTCGTCCCCTCAGCTCTACTACCGGTTTCCGAATACCAAAACTCTGTGTTCACCATTGAGTCCAGTATCTCCTGTGAGTTTTGCAATGATCAGGAAAAAAACATGAAGTTTAACGAAATAGTAGATCAAAAGAAAAGGAAAATAGCTTACAATTAGCATGGAGTCCAGTTTCTGAAGAGCTGGGAGATTCATATGAATGTCTGCACGAGCTTTCGTGGTCATTATCTGTTGAAACAAGAGTTGAACCCAGAGTTTCAGTTTCGTTTCTTTTTCGGGAGTACATAAAAATCTGGATCTCACGTATAGCCGCATACCTCCAGTGATCTTCCATTAGCATCATTTTGCTTAGAAGGGACTAACTCAATCATGTAGTTGGTTGGAGAAAGTAGCCAATCCATTTCTCTTCTCCATTTCTGTTTTTTCTCCTCGCACAAAGGTTCCAATTTCCAGAGTTCGCCAAATATCGAGTCTGCGAAATCCAAGAAACTTAGCAACATACCAAAAGAACATAAATGTAAAGTGGTAGAATAGATTAGGACATACTAGCAAGATGTGTTACAGCATTTGACAAAGCCAAAGCTACTTGGATACCCTTGCATCCCCCAGTGACATCTTCGCCGAGCAATAGCTTTGAGAATTTCTCCTTCATAGCTTCCACGTCCATATGGCAGTACACATAGCCTGGTATCTCCTTAGCATCAAAATGTTTGGACCTTCCAGATAAGCTCAAATCATCGCAACTGTGTTCGTCATTCTTCATTGGTAACCATTTTGAAGAAAAAGAGCTGGAGGCATCTTTGCTTGATGAGCAGCTTGAAAATGCATCATCGTCCAATGAATCTGTAAGGCATCCGTCTCCTCGACTTGTTCCACTTTCTTCTTCTTCATATGGTTGATTGTTGATAATACAAGCTTCCAAGCCGTCATATGTAATCATTCCTGAAAGGAAAAGGGTACACAGTGTCATCTTAGGAAGATCTGTTATGTTAACATGCTTAATGGACCATACTTAAGTTGAAGGCATCATAAAAATCTAGACCCATTTTAACAGGCACACTTAAGTAAAAAGTATTAAAATTTTAGTTTCACCTTTTAAACTGTAGACTATGACGCGGTAAGGCAGTGGAACTTACATACAACAGATAGACATAGACAGTCACAGAGGAAAAAAAGAAAGAAAAAGTCTACGTATCATTAAGAAACCATTCAGACTTTGGCCATAAAGAAAACCCCACCTTCACATCTACTTCTTGTCTCACTCATCAAATGGGAATCAAGAAAATGGTATCACATACACGTTGTTTATGCAGACTAGTGTTCTACAAGAAAAACAAATGATAAAAAACAGGAATCAAATTCGTTGTGTTCCACGAGTCTTTAATAGCTAAAGTCAAGACTTTTGTTAACCCAAGAATGCTTAAACAAATTTAAATCTTCCTTTCTAAAAGGAAATGTATAAAATAGTCTCAAAAACAATGAGTTAGTATCCCCATGTGGTGAAAATTCTAGACGGACCCACCACGAAGACTTTAATCACTATCATGACATACCATTTTTCAAACTTTCACAGCATATAACAAAAATTGTTTAATCAAACACCAGTGTTTTGATTTAATTATTATATCTACCCTTGAAAAATGAAAGATATCTGCAAGTCGCATACGAAACTGACAAGTGAAAAAAAATTCAAGAGGATATGGATTCTTCTTCCTCGTGAAGTTATTTATGAATCCACATTATACTTCAGTTCTATTTTCTTAATAAAATGTTAGTCTTAATGACCATGTGAAACCAATTAACTACCTACTCTTGGCAGTTTCAGAATAAACATAATCAATGATCTTAAACAACTGAGAAAACCTAGAGGACCCTCACTACTAAACCCCACATCCAAAGAACAGGGTTTGGTCTAGAGTAGGACACTGAATCACACAAATGTCGAATCAAATTGAATGTATGCATTGATGTCGCGTGGAAAGCTACAGACTTCACGCCTTATTTATTACACGAATGACCGGGTTGGTGTAGATCTTTAAGGGTCTGATATTGGTCCCGTACCAATCCTAAACCGGTCACATGACAAAATGGAGTGACTACCATTCACTTTTATTTGAAAACTATACCCAACAGTTATAGTCTAAATACTCCATATCATGAGTAAGCAATAAACACCCATAAATGAAATACCTAAAACCAAAATAAAGGTCACTTTTTTAGTTTATCTTCCAATTCGTAATTCATATGAACTAACGATTCAGACTTTAAGTAAGCATCATTAGTGTAAGAATGAAAGAAGAAGGGTAGAAATAATTTGTTCAATTATTACTTACTATCTTGTTCATCGAAATCGATGCTAATCTCCCTCTCCCTGCTGCAGCAACCCAACCTTCTCCTCATCAGCATCATCTTTTCTTCTTCTCTTCTGAAATTCTTTACGCTTTTGTGATTCTTTGTTATACTAGAGAGAACAAAAGCCAACTTCCTTTACTTTTTATTACTAAAAAAACAAGCTTCTTCTTCTTAATCAGGTGAGATAAATAAATATACCAACCATCTGGTCCCTGCATAAAGGAGCATTAAAGATTTTTACAGCCAAGACAATAAAAAAAATAAACTCATAAGGAAAGGGAGGTAACGGCAAAATAAAATGGCGAGAAGAATGGCATTATCATTTAAATAGAAAGAGAAATTAAACTTCTAGTGTTTAAAAGAACAATGACTTTTGTTTTTATAATGGTTTCTTCATTACCATTTACAAACTACCAAGAACCTGCAAGACAACCACTAATGCACCAATAAATCGTGGACGAAGACAAACAATGCTCTAAATTTTAAATTATAATTAAGAAAAGGGACAACAAGAAAGAATTTTTCACTGTACAATGAAGATTAGCCACACACACAACACAAAACAAAAGTTGGAACTGAGTTGTTAATTTTTTTTACTAATCAGCTTTTTAGAGTACTAATAATACTTTTTAAGGAAAGGATTAAAAGGACTAATGATTTAAAGGTTATACTAAACGGAGGTGCTTAAGCTACTTAAAATGGCAACATCTAATATTAATTTCCCAATTCTTAACTAATCCCAAAACGAAATTACAGAAAAGAAAAAAAAAACAATTATTGTAACAGATTTGAGTCCAAATAATCGTAGGTAGAAAAATGTGAGCTAAAGGATCAGATCGAGCTTAAAAACTAGCCTGAAGAACACCATTTCATAAAAACAAAAAAAACAAAAAAAAAACAATGCTTAGCTAATTGTCCGAACTGAGATCAAATTTAAACACAAAGAGATGTAAAAAATCCCTTGTTTCAACTATAACCTAACATAGATTTGGCCGATTTATAGAAGAGAACTAAATCCATGGGAAGAAACATAGTAAAGGAAGTTGAACACAAACCGCAAATTCTGAAGCGAGCTCCAGGAAAATTCAAAAGATTATATAGTAGATAAAGTAGAATCTGAGCTTCGGAAGAAACCACATTCGTCCGAGCTAAGAGCTGTGATAAATCGAGGAAGAAGAAAAAGGAATGGGATTTGGGTGATGCGTCAGAGCTGAGAACATTTATTGTGGAGGAATATTTTTGTTGACGATGCCAATAAAATTCTTTTTTTTTATGAATTTAGAGATAATAAAATGATAACAGCCGTAAGATCTTATTGAGTTGATTATGTAAAATTTTAGACGGTTGTGATTTAGTGAAAGGGTTTGATTTGACAATAGATAAAATAAAGTGGTTGATTTACAAACTTTCTCAAAACCTATATAATAAAATAGTGTAGTATCATTTAAACTCTTTCAAATTCGTCCTAAATGACATCAACTACATTAAATGTCGTCTAATTAATATCACGAGATATATTTTTTACCTAACAAAAAAAATACTAAATTGATCCCAAATTTGATTTTTGTAACATTTCGACAAAACATATGGAAAATGCATTAGCGTTCTATTATATCCCCTAGCCATAATTCGATTGCTAAAGTATGCGACTTTTTTATAGATTGGTATTACAACTTTTTTTGAATATAGTGCAGATCTATTTATGTTTTGTGTTGCAAATTTGAATCATCTACTTTATAATATATTTACATTAATCCGTTTAAGAAATTGTTTATGTTAATCTGATGATACATCCGGAAAAAGTACCAGGACCAGATGGTATGACGGCTCTGTTTTATCATACAGCATGGCCAGTAATTAGGAAAGACGTGCTAGATTTCATTAATGATTTTCTGAGAACTAGTAGCTTTGACCAAAGATTAAACTGGACAAACATATGTTTGATCCCTAAGAAAGGACGGCCATCTAGAATGACGGAATTGCGACCCATAAGTCTTTGTAATGTGGGCTACAAGATTATATCTAAGGTTCTTTGTCAGAGACTAAAAAGGTTTTTACCGGAATTGATTTCTGAAACACAATCTGCGTTTATCCCAGGCAGATTGATTTCAGATAATATTTTAATTGCCCAGGAAATATTCCACGGATTAAGAACAAACAAAAGTTGTAGAGATAAATATATGGCTATAAAGACCGACATGAGTAAAGCTTATGATAGAGTTGAATGGAATTTTATACAGCAGTTACTCCAAAAAATGGGTTTTTCACAATTATGGATTTCGTGGATAATGAAGTATATCACATCAGTTCGTTACATAGTGTTATTAAATGGACAACCTAAGGGAGCTATTATACCAGAAAGGGGGCTCCGACAGGGAGACCCTTTATCACCATATTTATTCATTTTGTGCACAGAAGCTTTAATTGCAAATATAAGAAAAGCAGAACGGGAAAAGAAATTAACAGGGATAAAAGTAGTGAAGACAAGCCCAACTATAACTCACCTTTTGTTCGCAGATGATAGTTTATTCTTCTGCCGAGCAACAAGAAAAGAGTGCATGGTCGTACTTAAAATATTAGAAACTTATGAAGCAGCATCAGGACAACAAATTAATTTTGATAAATCATCGGTACAATTTGGACATACAATTTCAGAAATTGTCAGAAAAGATCTGAAACAAACCTTGGATATACATAAGAATGGAGGCATGGGTACATATCTAGGAATTCCTGAAAGTCTAGGAGGTTCAAAAAAACCAAGTTTTTGGTTTCATCAAGGAACGACTTCAGAAAAAAGTAAATGGTTGGACAATGAAATTTTTATCTAAAGGGGGAAAAGAGGTTCTGATTAAATCGGTATTGACGGCATTACCTACATATGTTATGTCTTCTTACAGATTACCAAAAACACTAACAAAGAAAATTTCCAGTGCAATAGCTAATTTCTGGTGGGGCTCGAGTGACTCTAGTAAAGGGATGCACTGGATGGCATGGAAGAACTTGTGTAGACATAAAAAAGAGGGTGGACTTGGTTTTAGGAATATCCAGGATTTTAATACAGCACTACTTGCGAAATAGTTATGGAGACTAATGGATTCTCCAAACTCTTTATTCGCAAAAGTATTTAAAGGTAGGTACTATCGGAATTCGGATCCGTTGGCACCTATCAGATCATATTCACCCTCATATGGGTGGCGGAGTATCATATCAGCTAGATCTCTGGTTAACAAAGGACTAATCAAACGGGTTGGAACAGGTTCAAGTATCTCTGTATGGAATGATCCTTGGATTCCAGCTCACTGCCCGAGACCAGCAACTTGCAAGTTTTCAGTGTATCCACAATCTTTTAAGGTCAAGGATTTAATTGACAGTGTGACAAACACCTGGAATATGCCATTATTGGAAGCCACTATAATACAGGAGGATGTAAATATTATACGGTCATTGGCAATAAGTCGTTTCCAATGACCTGATACTAATGGTTGGCACTTTACAAAGAATGGAAAGTATACGGTTAAGTCGGGTTATCAGATAGAGACACTATATCCGGATAAAGGGATAAAAGAATTACTATATGGACCCACTACTACGATTTTGCAGGCTTATGTGTGGAAGTTAAAATGTCCACCAAAAATAAAGCATTTCATCTGGCAAGCACTGTCAGGTTGTGTTCCGGTTACGGAGAATATTAAAGCTAGGGGTATTAGATGTGATTCTATTTGCGGAAGCTGTGGAATAGATAGGGAAACGATTAATCATGTTCTTTTTGAATGCCCTCCGGCTATCCAAACTTGTGCATTATCAAAAATACCGTCACATCCAGATATTTTTCCAACTTCATCGATTTATTCGAATCTATATTTTTTATTCCATACCATACCAAAGAATAATCCAAAAGGATATTTCCCATGGATTATTTGGTTTTTGTGGAAAAAAAGAAATGATAAAGTATGCAGAAATTTAGACAGAAGTCCAATGGATATTCTAAAAATAGCAGAAGCGGAAGGACAATTATGGGAAGCCGCACAGGAGGTACCAGTGACATGTATTCCGGAATTTGGACTAAACTTGGAACCCTCATGTCAAGATATATGGATGTGCCTGGTAGATGGTTCATGGAAGGAATCTGAAGTTTTCTCGGGATATGGATGGGTATCCACCAAAAATGGATACGACAATACAATGGTGGGTGCCAAGAATTTTAGACGAAGCATATCGTCACTACATGCATAGATAGAAGCACTAATCTGGGCAATGGAATGTATGCTTTCGATCCAGAGATTAGATGTCATCTTTGCCACAAACTGCTAAGAAATGATAAAGATGGTATCTTCACCCGACGAGTGGCCAGCTTTTGGGGTGCATTTAGAAGAGTTTAACTTAGTCAAAAGCAGACTCCACAGTACACGAATTATCTACATCCAGCGGGGGTCCAATACAAAGGCGGACAAACTTGCACGGGGAGCACAAAGATTGTCATCCGAGATGGTGTACATTGACACAACGTTTCCTTCTTAACTACAAGATAGTTTTTAATTTTCGTTTGTTTTAAGATGTTAGACAAAAAAAAAAAAAAAAAAAAAAGAACGTAATTTTTTTTTTTTTTTTAAACTCGTTTGACTAATACTAATTAAATATTATAGAGAATCATATTGGAACAAACAAAAAAAATTCTTCGAAAGAGGAGCCATCTCAAACTATTTCATCGAATGTAACCCAAATACATATGGCTGAAACATGAAAACAATACAAACTTTCTATTATAACAAAGATTAAATCATGTTTAAAGATTCATACAAAACTGGAATCAAGATTCCATTTTTTACTTCTAGTCAAGTAAACAACCATGACAAAACTGGAATTTCAGAGTTATCTTTGTCCTTCGAAAAACCAAAACCTATGAAAAGAATCAGTCCTCTTCCATTGGTACTTCTGGAATGTCAAACCTGTCTTCTTTAATCGGGTTGTTGATTGTAGTAACTGAAGGTGAATTGCAGTTAAGGGGGTAACATAACATATCATAAATCAGATGTAACAATCACACTATTAAAAGTAATTCCAAAGAGAATTACGAAGATATAAAAAGGATATAATTAGTCAACATAGGATCATCTTCTTTCTCTCCACGGTTTCTGCTACCCTGAAGCTCTCTCAGAATCTCAGGAGTAACCTACAATTAACATTAACAAGCCGAATAAGTAGTCATTGACAATACAAAAAATGTTTCAATTTTTGTCAAAGTTTGAAGAAGTCTTACAAGATGGTGCTTTTGCCTCTTGAGGAGAGTATGGAAATGCTCTTTGTCTTCCTTTAGTAGCTCATACTTGTACCTACACATCGGCTTAAACATGAGCTTACATAATAACTTCAAGGTAGATAAGTTTTTTCTTGATATGCCAAACATTTTCCTAAAAAGAAAGTTACCGTTGCACAAAAGTAAGAAGAGACTGGTGCCAAATCACAGGCATAACTCTTATATCGTCGACGAATCTCATGAAGTGAGCAACCAATGCATCAAGCACTCGATACGGCATACAATATTTCTTCTCCAAAATAATTTTTATAAAGTAGCTGCGTAATAAACATTTTATCAGCACATCGCTTAGAACTATCACATTGTATCGGAGAAGGCAAGATATATCTGACTCTCTCCTGTTATAGAAGTCTAAAAGAATAGTACACGTTTACCTGGTTGTTCCACAATACTCCATCTCAGCCAGGTTTAGCAAAGCAACACTGCAGTTCATGTAAACAATTTAGTGATAATGTAAGGAATAATCTGAAAATTTTACAATAAGTTCCATTTATGCAAATTGCATACCATGAGTGAAGCATAGGGATAGAACACTTTTCGAGAATGCTCCCTATAATCACAGCTTCCCTGAGACTGCATGTACCAGACTGAATAAAATACAAATCCAAGGAATGAGTAAAAAAACGGCGACATTCTGATGATCGTTTACTCAGAAAAATATACTGTGAACAGGGTTGGAGTAAATTCTGGAGGAAGACTACATACCTTACAAAGCGGGAAAAGTATGCCTTTATTGAATGCACTAGGCTTGTACAGTGACTTTTTCAAAGCCTGGTATAGAGCAAAATGCAACCTCTTGTTCTTTCTGATATCTTCTCTCACTCGTGGAAGCAAAACGTAGTTGTAAAACCGTTGAATTTGGCTGTTTTTCAAGTGGTGAGCAAAGATTCTCGTTGCTTGATACATTGCATTAGGTGACCATTTCTCCGGCTCGGTCAAATATAACACATCCTCCCAGCGTTCCATTTTAGTAATAAGCACAAATGCTTTCGGCATTTTCCCAATCGTATATTCACTCATAATCTTGGCAACACTGCATCAGATCATCTCAGAAGCGTGAGAAACGCTTCATAAATGATGTCCAAACTATACAGATTCTGCGGAGTGAAGTACATGGAATGGAGATAAAACCATTACCCTTTATATAATTTAGTTACTTTAGGGTCCAATTCAGGATCGGGACTATCTTCTGCAGATAGTTAAAAAGGAATGAGCTTTACAATCAGCAAAGTTATCAAGCAATATACAATAATCAAACAAAAAGACGCAGAAGCAAAAACAAAAATAAAAGATACGTATCAACCTTCAGCTAAGTCGGCATCATTATCTTTGATTTTCTTGATAATGATATCAGCGAGAGTACGTTGACGAGGGGCATCCTTAACAAAGAATGACTCGAACAACTTCTCGTCGTCCTCATTTATATCCTCCTGATTCAGACAATGTGAAAATATAAGCATGGCGAATCAGTGAAGTCTGTAACACAAAAGAAGGAAACATTTCGAATCGTTCCCAAGCAATTCCATCTAAAGCCTTTCCCAGAGAAAGAATCAATGAAAGCACTAAATCAGTACTTAAAAGTAAGATCATTTCGTTCAAAGCAATTTAATTTAAACTAATTTGATTAACACTGAAACAGAAAATACCATATAGAGAGTAAAGGTACTCACTTGATAACTATCATCTTCGAATTTTCCATCAAAATCATCAATATCATCAATATCATCTTTCTCCTCCTCCTCCAGGACTCTCTGCTCCTCTTCCGCAGTCTTGGCTGCCGCAGCAGCAAACGCGGCGCCATTAGGGTTTCTCTCGGCGTTTTCTTCATCAGCGATCTCCTTTTGCTGGGCAAGAGCTACCTTCATGATCTTAGAGCTAATACCAGCCTCAATCAACTGCAGAAACACCGAGAAAAAGGGGAATTATTAGCATACCAAATCAACTGAACATTCTAGAAAGCTTAAAACTGAAGATAGAAGAAATCCATGAACGCGTGAAGAGTTTTTGTTGTTCCACTCACCTTCTCCTGCTGCTGATGGGTTTTGGGAACCTTTGATCGCTTCCTGGAAGAAGCGACTGAGGCGCCATCGGTGATAAAAGGCTGTGTGTTGACAATTCGATCTCGTTTCTTCGCCATTGTTGTGAAAGGAAGGCTTTTGCAGAAGTCGGTAGGAGAGAAAGAGAAGCAACTGATAAAACTAAAACCTTTGGCTCATCATATTAAACCCTAATTGAACAAAGGTGAAAGGAGAAAACAAAAAAACTTTTTGGGTAAAATATTAGAGTTATGGATTTTTGTTTACGGATTTTAGAGTTATGTAACATATGATGTTCTTTATATTAATGTGTTTTAGATTATTTTGATTTAGGTTATTTTAGTATTTCGAGTAAATTTAGGTAATTTTACTATTTTAAATAATTTAATATCTAGATAAATTCGGGTAATTTTAGTATTTCGGATAAATTTGTGTACTATAATACTAAAATCAAAAATATTTAAACTAGTATTGGATCCAATTCGATTTTTTAAGTAAATACTTAAAAGAACCGGATCCGAACCAAACCAGAACCAAATTCTAAAATGTACCTGAATGAATCTTCAATTTAAGAAACGAAAGAACCGACCCGAACCTGAACGAGTACCCGAGTGCCCATGCCTACTAACCAGAATTTTGAAAGAATGAAAATAGCTGAATTATTTTAAATTCAACCAAAAATTAAATTTCTTTTAAAATAAAGTATTTCAATCAAATCAAATTTCCTCAAACCCAAACCATTTTTTTTTAATTCAACAAAATGTTTTCCAAACCGGATGTCCAAAAAAAATCACAAAAATTCTTAAAAATAGTTTTTCATTACTAGTTTTTTAAAGTGAACGAAAGAATCCAAGAAAACACCTCAAATAGTGAATTGGATTGTTATATTTTCATGTTGTTGCTGAAAAGAAATAGTAAATGATTTTAAATAAATATAAAATTATATTCAACCAAATTATTTTTTATTATAATGAATGTTTCTGTTCTGAAATCTTAAAAAATACGTTGAAATCATGTGATACATTGGTGGTCACCTCTAAAATTCATGACACATATTTGGGGTTCGAACTCAGCATCCCACAATATTAAATGAGATATTAAAACTATTAGACTATGTTGATAAAATTTTTTTTTTAAAATACATGTAAGATTTAAGTTGAGAGAGGTGACCAAACTTGCTTGTGATATTGTACTTGTCCCTATAGGTTTATAAGGCGAACCACGGGATTTGTACATTCTCGTATTGCTGGTCTCTTGCAGAGCGAATGGTACTTAATCTCCTTATAGTTAATGGATGATTTTAATGAATGGAGACAATTTGTAAAAAGTTCTTTCCATGTCGACGCTCATTCCTCTCATACCAAATATGGTACAATGTTTTTCGAAAAGTGTATCTCAATAACAATAAGAACTGTAAAGTAGCAAGACTTGTTGATCCTAATTCGTAGAGAAACGTGATGAGCATATGCATAAGGTTTCTCCAGATTTCATCAGAGAATTTGCAGGAGAAGAAGAAATGGATTCCTTGTAAAATTCGTAAATATTAACTCAAAAAAGGCATCTAAAACTATTAGGATTGGATATAGACCTAAGTTCAGATAGCCCGAATACATACAATATTGTTCGTTTCATCCTCCTTTCCACATGGCACATCTCATACAAAAAAGAATCACAAACAATATATCTCTGTGGTGATTCACGTCTAAGCATGCATACGGTACTTGCTTATATATCAGAATTGGCCAAACTTTTATCTTTGAAGACTAGGCTTAGTACATTTGTGTATTTGGTCCATAAGCTTTTATTATTATTTATAAAGAAAAAAACTTTATATTATTAGTTTTTGATTAAGTTTAGTGTGTCGGAATGACAAATCATATGACATAATGGTGCTCGGCTCTGAAATCTATGATATATGTCTCAAGTTCAAATTCAAAGGTAAGTTAAAAACAAAAATCTAACGTGTAACCCAATATTCATAACTCCATATTCATTTTTTTTTTCCAGAGTTCCTGAAATGCCATCGTAATCATCTTTTTGTGACTTTAACTAGATAAAAAAGGATATCGTTCTCACATTCCATTCTTTTGTCTTGGGGTTGACAAACTGATTTACCATTAAAGATGAAACTTTCGACCTCGTAGCCAAATGAAATGCTACAATTATCTTATTTGCCTACTTTCTCGGTTTAAGTATTCAACTTGGATTATTCTGTAAATGCTTTAGAACTTGGAGGGAGAAATACTTAGTGGGAGACAAAAAGGATATAGGCGTGACCATAGAGTTTGGATCAATGGTATATTAGAAAATTGTTAGGTATGCTCTTTAATCAAATCAACTTAATGAAACACACTGCCGGATTTAATATTTTGAAATTACGAAGTTCTATGTGAAAAATCGTGAGTAATTTAAAACTATAAAAGTTTTTGACCCCAAAAAAATGTTTAACAAAAAGCTAAAAAAAAAAAATTAAAGGAAATTTTTACAAAAAAAGTTTGAAATAAAATCATATAGTGACAACAAAATAAAATAAAAAAGAAGTCGAATCATATATCAAAATTGATCCTTGGGCCCCTTCTTAATTATATGTACGGCTCACAGATACTTTCGTAATTGTGGTTTGATTATTAATAATATCCTCTCAAACTAACTTTAACATTATCTGAGCTAATAAAATTATACTACTAGAGTTTAGGAGCTTCGGTCCTCCCACAAACTTTAAATTTATCTGAGCTAATGGAATTTTCAGCCACCTGAGCCATTTTGTCGACTATTAAATTTATCAAAGGTATGCTTATCGAAAGGAGTTGAAGCTAAGGATACGCTTGTTAGTGCTAAACAAGAAGCAAATGTGGTGATTGGTCATATTGTGAAGATACTGATTGATTTAGTAAGCAAAATGTGTTAAAACATGCTTTTGAACGTTTTTATATATGTGATTTAAGCATTATGGTTGGAACAATTTTTATTCTTCTGAAACATGTTTTTATTTCATCTCTTCTTTATACGAATATCCATAATATTTCCCTAGTTTTTAGTCCTTAAAACGGTGGAAAATTTTTAAATTCTTTTTTAATGTTTGGTTCTTTTTTTAGATAAAATTTATTTGTGGATATGAAATTTTGAGATGTCTTAATAATCTTGTAGATGTATTCTATAGTTTCCTTAATTTTTTTTTGCCAACTTACCATAGTGACTTTAATATTCTTTTTAACATTGTGGGATGTTGAGTTCGAACCTCATACATGTGTCATATATTTCAGAAGTGATCATCATTGTGTCACATAATTTCGACATAGTTTCATTTATTATAAAATACTTTAATAGTGGAGGACATTATTTAGTTTATTTTTATGTTTTCTATTTTTATAACAAAAAAAAGTTTTGGAAGTGAAAATTTAAGATGTGTTGATAGTTTTATTTTGGTATATGTAATGATATTATATATTTATTATTATTTTATTTATAATATGATTATATAATATATCAATGACATTTTCACCACTATTATTTATTTATTTTTTGTCAACCACCACTATTATTTAGAACTATATTTTCATTTAATGTGTTAATATAAGTTTCACATATTAAACGTATAATCAATAAAGTTGAGGCTAAATCTAATATAAAAGAAATCTACTACGTTTTCTCATTTGTTTACAACAATTTAATATTTGTCGGTAACCTAAATAATTCTGCATTATTTCTTACAATGTTTCAAATTAACCATTTTCTCACTATTATTTATTCTACTACAGTACTACTCTAATATTCATCTCTAATGTTTGAGTCTTGCCGTTGATCGACGTGTACTCGTGAAGAAGTTGGGATTTGTTCTCATCTTTATGGGAGGATTCCTCGAATATGTGTCATTTAAGGTTGGCGTTTCCTTAAATGAAAAAGAATGTACATAAGTGATGGTGACTTGGTGGGTTTTCATTATTCATTATTAAATGTTTCTTGTTGTATCTTTAATTTTATTTTAATTGCATTTTTTTAACATGCCTTTAAAATTTTGGCATATAAATGGAGAGAGCTACACATATAAAGAGAGCGTAACCAAAACATTTGGCAGATTGTTTTTTCTATTAAAGAACATTTGGCAGGTTAAGTGGAGAAAGCATTTTCGATTGAAGAATCATTATACATCTAATGTAATACATGACATCCTAGAAGTAGAAATCTTTAGTGTTGTCATATCGAGACATGCCATTTTTGGCACGTATTAGTGGGAGCATGCTCTTTTTCTTATTTCAAAGTATCATTCAAATTGACTATAATACGACAAACAAAGCCATATTCGAACAACACTATTTTAAAACGAATCACGGTGTTAAAGAAGACAAGAGGAACAAAAATAACAAAACATAGGAGTTGTGGGATCCCACCAATGGAGCCTTCTTATATTGCATCCTTCTCGCTTGCATCCTTCTCACAACCTCTAAAATTGTATACGTTTTACGATTAATATTATAAGATATAGCTAGTGGTTATCTCTTAAGTTATTAGTGTTTTAATAAGATGGTGAACCGTGGAAGCTCTATCGCGTCTTTATCTTTGTTGCTGTTTTTTTCTGTTGTGTTATATTTGCATTTTGAAACTACAATGGCTGCGCGAAAATCAGTTAAAGTGTTTGGTCCGCCTATTCCTCTCGAGTGGTCACCACCATCACCCCCAAAAGAAGACTTTGTAACGTTCAAGATCAACCTATACAAGAATATAGAACAAACTGCTTTCCGACCCACTGGTTCAGGTCCGAGCCAAGGCATCGGACACAAAGATCCACCAGGTGCACCATGAAAGCAACAGTAGCCACTTTTGTGTCCGAGTAATTGGTGTTTTTGATATTGAACCTTCTTTCGTTTTTCTCTTTATGCAAACAGTTTTTTTTTTTGGGAGTGGATATGAACTTAAACCGATCAAAAGAAAGGATGCTTATATTCTTTGTGTCTATATTTGTTTGGGATGCTTATATTCTTTGTTATTCGGTTATTTGTCTAGATTTATATTTTCTTTCTCGGACCGTATCTCTTTCTAGTTCCTTAAAGCTAATAGGAACATTATATTATTTCTAATATAAACTTACTACGTGTGTTTGAACTGTTTAGTAAAGTAGACAGTTTGATTTTTTTTCTTTTATTTTGTTGATGAAATAATATAAATTGGATTAGCCATTAGATCAAGATTAGTTATACAACAATTTTGTAATTAGCAATACAAATATCTATTTAAATAGTTTTTGCAAAATAACTTTTATTTGTTTAATTACAAAATAACGTTGAGGTCAGACTAGAATTATACCATCAAATAAGTGTTTTCACACAGTTTAAAAAATAGCATATTATTTTATCTAATAAATCATTATTTTATTAGACGTATCACTATTTTATCAGATGAAATGTTTTTTTTTACAAAATTTACATTGAAAGTAGAAAGAGTGATTACAACATGGAAAATTAGCAAAATAAGAATTATATTAAAATAAAAACAAGCATGAAAACTGCACATTAAGAAAGAACAAAAGAATATGATAGCTCCATAAACCAGGAAGCTACTGCAAGCCCAAGAGAATAGAGAAAAGCTCATAAACCCCAACTAATAACCAACAACAATAAAAAAAGGAAAAACAAAACTCAAAGACCAGTCAAAACCTCCAATTATAGAACCAAAACGTCAGAAGCGTCGACCGGAGAAAACACAGCCGCCACCATCCTAAAGAACCTCAAACACCAACAGAACATGTAGCATAATAACACCTTGCCTTGTCCAACAGTGGACCGGTCAAAGACAGAACCAGAAGAACTAACACAATTACAAATTAAAAGAACCGAAGGAGCAAACCTTACATCGTGTATTGAGATGTACAAGCGTCAGTAGAGCTATAAAAAGGAAAAATATTTTTGCTTGGAGAAGAAATAAATAAATAGGAGATTTGCTTGAAAAAAATGAAGTTTGCTTGAAGGAAAACTGCCTTTGGAAAAGCTTGAGGCTCAATTTCGGTTTATTATAAAATGTAAAGACGTCCTCTCTTGACTTAGTGACCTAGAAGAATAAAAAAAAACTAGAGAACTTCTGTGTGAGATCGTCGTGATTTGTGCTTGTGGTGATCAAGTGTGTTAGTGTTTTCGTGTTGACGTACGTAATGGAGTGCTTTAGTGTCATTATATATTGGGTGTGTGACGGTGTTCGAGAGATTCTAGGGAACTGAAGTCTAATCTTAAGGTGATTTCAGCTTAGGATTAATTTATTTTGAAGAGTTTATGTTATAGAATAGAGCGGTAATTCAAGAGGGTTGTGTTTGATTTACACGTTTGCAAATTAGTTTCATTTACTTTTTTTTTTATTCTAGCTAATTCAAAATCTGGAAGTGGTCTCAAAAAAAAAAAAAAAACTAATATCTCGTTATAAATGTTTTGTGTCTTTTATTTTCTACATTATTTCTTGCTTCACATGTATTTTCAAGTGGTATCAGAATGGATTTTTGATAGAAATTTAGTCTTGTTTCAGGTAGATCGAACGTCAGGATAGAAACATAGTTCAAGAAATAGTACAGAGTTTGAAATCGCGATTGATAGAGTCAAATCAAAAAGGTATGTCTATGACAAAGCTATTATATCTTGATTCGTCAAACTTTGGATATTGGAAGAGACATATGCAAGCTTTTATCAATGGTCTTGATGAAGATTGTTGAAATTTAGTTTAGGTTGGTTGGGGTCCTCATATAATGATTAATGATAAGAAAATTGAAGTTTCTAAGCTGAGTGATCAAGAGAGTGTTGAAGAGAAGAAAGCATCTAGTTGCAATTCTACCGCTAAGACTGCGATTTATAATGTTATTAGTGAAAGCTATTTCAAGTTAATTTTTAAATGTGCACAAGCTAAAAAGGCGTGAAAGATATTAGAGAACATGTTTGAAAGTACTACATGCATTAAGAAAACTAAGGTAGGTATATTGGCATCAAAGTTTGAGGATCTAAGGATGGATGAAGAGGAAATCAATAAACTGTGTTTTTACAGATTTTTAATATTTTTTATGTTTTTTTTTATGAAATCAAAGTTTGTGTTTTGACTATGTTTTAGAGTTTTATCAAATCAAAGGATGGATGGATGAAGAGGAAATGTTTTCACCCAAGTAACTAAAAGCAATTTCTTTTGCTTTGGTTTGGTTTGGTTTGTTAGACCATTTTCATCTATAGTTTTTTAAAGAAGTTCTTACTATTAAAATATTTAAAAAAATAAAAAGTATGAAAGAAAACTAAAAAACGATTTAATTTCTAATTTATATTTATAATTTAATTATTTAATAAATATATATATATATATATATATATTAAAATACTGTTTTTTAAATAAATAAAATACTAAAAGTGAATATCTTACCGATGGAGGCTCTTAATATAATGTATGTTGATTAAATATATAATATTATTTTCGAGTGTTGTTATTTTATTATTTTGATCACTTGTTAATTAGTCTAGTTAGATTAAATTCGACTTGGCTTAGGAAAATACCCGTCGGGTTTAGAACTAAACTTCGGTTCACATTGAAAATTACAGTTTGATTAGAATGTCTAGTCTTATGAAAACGTTTGCGTGTGTGTGTGGGATGTGGTGGCATTTGATATTAGTATACAATCTTTTATGGAACATTCACCCAAGAGAAAAAAAAGGTATCTTTAGATCAGATGATAAAATCTCACAATAACTTTATTAGATGAACACTTAAATACCCGACTCTAACAAAGAAGGCCTTAGACTAGACTCAATGACATTGCTCTATATACAAGTAGTAATGGCGGTTATAGACCATTTTATTGGATGCAATGGTTCATAATTTCATATATGTATGTTATGTATAAGGAATACGACTCAGATAAACATGATCACTTTGAAAAGTGGATCGAGGCGAAAAGATTCCATCTTGTTGTTCTCTATTGATTTGGATGAAGATCCATCACCCGATTATTGTTATGAGTTCTGACCATCGTGAGAAAGACAACATTTAAAGAAATCAGTTCTCAATAAAAAAATACATTTAAAGAATTCTTAAACATTTAAACATTTAACAAAAACATTGCATTAATAAGATATACATATGGTATTTTACCAATGGAGATGCTCGAGTATAAGAGAAATGATGCTTACCGAAAAACAAAAATTATCATTGGATAAAACCTGTATAATTCGATTTATTGAAATCTTTATAATATTTAAGATCCAAACTTTTCAAATTAAAACACCAAAATCCATGGAGCGAGCTAATTAAGAAAGGTTTAGTTCATGACATTCCTCCGTACATATAGAACAAAGAAGTCCAGATATATATATATTGTATATTTCGGTGTATAGTATGGATTATATGTAGGTATGGTTTTGTTTATGATGTAATATAACTCATGTGTATCCTATGAAACAGAGTCATCAGGAAGGTTAATCACGGCTTAATCTCATCTGGACTTTATTTGATGCATATCTCTATTACTATTTTGACATCTTGTTAAAAGCATTAATATCTCTTTGTTTTTTTTGTACAAATTAAATTTAGCTTTAAACTTTTTTCTCAGAAAGAGAAGAGAAAGAAAGAGGCACAAAACACAGTGTCATATATCTATCATTCAAGAGCAAGACATGACGATATACTTCACATTTGAATAAGGTTAGTCCAGGTTAATTTGAAAATTACGGATGTTATTCACCGAATCAGAACCGATTTGTTGTCATTTGTTTGATTTTAAGAGAATATAGACAAGTCATTTTTCAATCAAATATAATGTTATTATTATTATTATTTTTTTTAATTAGTCCAATTAGATTAAATTCGACTTGGTTTTTGAAAATTTTCGTCGGTTTAGAAGTAAACTTCGCTTCACATTGAGAATATTTGGTTAGAATGCCTAGTTCTATGAAAACGTTTGTGAGTGTGTGATGTGCTGGCATTTGTTCCTTTCGATGGAACAATCATTAAGAAAATAAAAAAATAAACAGAGGAAAATATCTTCAATAATTAATTTAAATCAAACCAGACAATCTTACTACATTATCACTCAGTGTACCCTTAGTGAATGAACATAAAAGTCTTAAACACAAGACATTAATTGGAGATAATAAGGTCTTACATTAGAGTCAATGACATTGCTCTCTCTAGTAGTAGTAATGGAAGTTATAGACTACTTTATTGGATCCTATGGTTCATATATATGTTACGTATAAGGAATATAACTGAGAAATGTAATTAGGTTTAAACAAATCACTTCGAAGGTGGATCGAGGCTGAGAGATCCCATCTTGCTCTCAATTGATTTGGACGATGATCCATCATCGCGGTTATTGTTCTGAGCATCCTAAAAAAGAAACATTTAAAGAATAAATCGTATCTCTCTGTTTAAGATCTTCATAATGCATATATATATAATATTCTAGTAATAGATTTCAGTTTTACCTGACTGTTGTTGGGTTGTCTTGTAACTACATTCACTTGCATGTCCTGGTTACAACCAAGAAAACAATTTAAGGTCGTGGGTAATATTGTCAGGAACAGAAAACTGAAGTTTCTTAGGATACAAACCGTAATGTCATTTAGATTGAAGTGGTTAAACCCCGAGACATGTTCATATCTCCCATCCACCCTCCACACACTTACTGTACAAACCACACAGAAACGATTTAGAAAATGAACAACGAAAGTAGAAACCCTATTTGAGAATTTGACAAGTAAACCAGATAATCATCTAGAATTTGCGATATTTACAATCTAAAATCTAATACTCTCTAAGGAAAACACAAGTAGAAATCCTGATTCATTACTCGTACGTTCTTTTCCACAATTAGAATTTAGCTTACCGTCCTGGATTCCGAAAACAGAACCATTTGATTGTGGGCTAAAATAGAAGACCAATCCATGATACAACTCTCCAGTGTTCCTAACCTTGAAGCTAACCATAGTTCCTATGGCCAATTCTTGGTCGTTTCTCGAGTCTTCATTCGCCATTTTTGAAGAAGATTTGGCTGGTTTTGTGTACCTTGTTTTCTTATTCTATGGGAAGTTTTTGTTTGTAGAGAAAAGTAGTGCCATTATCATGTGTATTTATACACCATCTGGAGCTCAACAAATTTGCTTCAATATTATTCTCGATCTTCCAAACCAAAAGCCAATTTCTTTTTCTTCAAATACTTTCTCTATCTATTTAGGAAAATACGAGAACAAAATTCTGATAAAGTTACTTTCTTACAAAATATTTCGTCACCTTATTGACATTTTTTTCCATCACATTTATTTCTGTTTTACTTTATTACTCTTTTTGTTCAGCTAATTTTGCGTGGACATGGTTTTTTACATTTACCCAACCAAACAAGAATACAAAACTATGTCCATGCAAAATAAGTATAACATGCTTGCTTAGAGGTATAAACTTTGTCCATGAATTTATACTTTATGCCAAAATAACGCCGTTTGTTTTATGTGGTTGCATAGTGCAATTTCAAGGATTAAGACATTAACGTTAAAAATGTGTTGTATTTAGTTATGATGCTGATATAGTTTTTAATGAATGTAAAACGTGCACTACATCTAGGAACAGTTCTAGAGGTAACGTTCGTTCACCATTAAGAAAAATAATTAAATTTCATACCACCAATAGTTAGATCGATGCGTATGTATTTTTACTATTGACATGTGACAACTGGCTTTTAATTATTTAAACCTTGTTTCAAAGGAAGAAACTACTAGTGAAATTGACATAGATGGAAAAGTCTGTGCTAAGAAGCAAAAACAACTTGGATTAGATTATAATGTTTTATTATGGTGGAAACTTAATTTTTTTTAAGTTTTTAATTTTGTCAGAACTCTTAAACGAACTAGTACAGGATGTGCTAGTTGTTCAAATTTTTCATGTTGCTTCAGAATCTACATTTAGTATTAGTGGTAGAATTTTAGATCTTTTTCGTAGTGTCTAACACCATATATGATTGAATCTCTTATGTGTACAGAACAATTGTTTCGAAATACCATCTATGTTGAAAAATTTATAAGGTTGATTAAAATGTTTTAAAAATTAGACTTTCATGACTATCATGTGGTTCTTTTCTATAACTTTTTTTTGTCTGTTTTCAATATTGGGTATCTTTGTCTTTTTTATAGTTTGTAAAACAACACAAGAATCTGAAAATTAAAGGTAAAATCCTCTTTTCTAATGAGAACTTTAATTTATTATCTTTGTTTTTTATCTCAAAACTTCAAAACTTGTATCTTTTTACCTTTGGTTTACATGTTCTATGATCTATGACTTGTGTTTTGAATCAATATCTCTGTTTTATGTTGGGAATTTGAAAAGAGGATTTTGCATGTGTTATATGTTGTATGTTGAATTGGTAACAGGTAGTCAAAGCAGAGTCTCTCAAGTGAAGTGGCATTCAGAAAACCAAAAGTAACCAATTTTAATTAAATTACCATTTTTGAACCGAATTTGAACCACAATATATTTTGGTTATTTTTGGAATCAATTTCAAATCCCAAATAAATTTGAAAACCAAATAAACCAGTCTGAACCGAACCAATTAAACGAAACCGCAGGGCTATGGAAAACTATTAAAAAAAGTTAATTACATTGAGAGGTTTTAGATAACTCGTTACATATGGTAGTAGTCTAGTAGATTATAAGCCATTTATGGTTTCTGGTTTTCAATTAATTATTTCTTTTCTGTTGATGCAGTCAGTTTAGTTTTTTTCCTGATTAATTCCTGAATCTAAAATGTACATATAACTTCGTTTCTAACCTAATTAAATTATACTTAGTTTTTTTTTCTTTCAAATCACACATTACATGCATTAGTGTCAAACCCAACCTCATTATGTCCCTTACACGATTTACATTCAAATCCACATATTCATTTTCTTTAATTTTTGATTTACACATTCACCCCATTAATTATATTTTAACAGTTGTATTCTCAGCGATTAGAAGTATTATTTGCAACCGATTGTGATAACGAAGATGGTGTCTTCACCGGAAGATTAGCCAGCATTCGCAGTTCACTTAAACGAAATCAGCAGATGCAAAAACAACTTCCAGAATATCAGATATATATACAGACCAAAGAAAACGAACATCGATATCAAACAATTTGGTCAGGAGTACAAGAGAACTTTCATCGGAAGCGGTCTATATCGGTCCTGATCTACCAGATTAGATAGATAGAATTCTATAATATGTGGGAGAGTTATGATGCCAAAAAATAGTTGTGTAGTTGTATTCAATATAATATTTTAAATGAATTGAAATAATTTAATTTTAATAAAATTTTAGATGATTTTGGATGAATTTACAAAGTTTTTTTATGGCTTTAATTAAAACATTATAAAATTTATGATTTAGATTTTTTTTATATTTAACTAAAAATTCTATCGAAATTCAAAATATTTAAAGTTATAATAAATTTTATAAAATTCAAACTTTATAATATTTATAGTTAAAATGAATTTTAAAATTACAAGTTTAATAATACTAAAATTTAAAAAATTTATACTTGAATAATAAATAATTTGTTATTTTAATACAAATCACTCCAAATTCCAAATTGAATATACCCCCTTAAAGATTCCTAATTTTTGTAACATTTATTATTAGTAAATTAAAATTTTTTTATTATTTATTATTTATTTTTTATTTTTTTCACAACATATGGTGTTTATCTAATTTTTAAAGATATGTCATGTACTTAATGTGTCTCTTGCATTCATATAAATAATCACGGAGACATTCTTTGTAGCGAGGTTTCTATATATATTATATGGTTCTGTATTTGTCCACAGAAACAATTAGTTTGAATTTATTACATTTTTGATGAAACTGGAAAACAGTTCCAGAATTTTAACCGACCCCTGGTTCAACATCTCCAGATTTTAATCGAAATCCCGGTTTAACTACCTCTAAACCTGACTGTTGCAACATGTCATACACACACGCGCGTGTTGGTTTAGCTATCGGGGGACCACCTGGTTTGGCTATTGAGCAAAAGGCTTAAAGCAAAGACAAAGACTCTCGCCTTGGTTACTAAAAACAATCTATTCACGTTTCTCATCTTCCAGATCTGAGCTCCATTGGATCACAATTATCGCCGAACAGTCACGGGAAAAAGCATAAAGCGGCGGAATTTCGCATGGTCTCTTTTTCCGATTTCTGATCGGAAGAACCCTAATCCAAATTCAATCCAAATCCAATCGCCGTTTCGTCTATAATCGATCAATCGTAGGAGAAATTTCACTGGCCGAAATTTGGTTCTAGGGATTTGAATTGAGTGAGAGTGAGAGAGGATGGAGCAGCTAAAGACAATTGGGAGAGAGCTAGCGATGGGATCGCAAGGCGGGTTTGGTCAGTCGAAGGAGTTTCTCGATCTGGTCAAATCAATCGGTGAGGCACGATCCAAGGCCGAGGAAGATCGTATTGTGCTCAGCGAGATCGATATACTGAAACGGAGGTTGTTGGAGCCAGATGTGCCTAAGAGGAAGATGAAAGAGTACATTATACGGCTCGTTTACATTGAGATGCTAGGCCACGACGCTTCTTTTGGTTACATCCACGCCGTGAAGATGACCCACGACGATAATCTTCTCCTCAAGCGTACCGGTTACCTAGCAGTCACCCTCTTTCTCAACGAGGATCATGACCTCATTATCCTTATCGTCAACACAATCCAGAAAGATCTCAGATCCGATAACTATCTCGTTGTTTGTGCGGCGCTTAATGCAATCTGTAGGCTGATCAACGAGGAGACCATACCGGCGGTTTTACCTCAGGTGGTGGACCTGCTTAATCACCAAAAGGAAGCTGTGAGGAAGAAAGCGATCATGGCTCTGCATAGATTTCATCGGAAGTCTCCTTCTTCGGTTTCACATTTGATTTCCAATTTCAGAAAGAGGTTATGTGATAACGATCCCGGAGTGATGGGTGCGACGCTTTGTCCTCTGTTTGATCTTATAAGTGAAGATGTTACTTCCTACAAAGATTTGGTCAGCAGTTTCGTCAGCATTCTCAAACAAGTCACTGAGAGAAAATTGCCAAAGACTTACGATTACCATTCAATGCCTGCACCCTTCATCCAGGTTCGGCGTCATATGTGTCTTCGCTTAACTTTTATAATTGGTCGCTTAACTTTTATAATTGGTCGCGTAACTTTTACAATTGGTAATCGTTGTCACTTTATGTCTTCTTGCAACAATGTTTTGTTTTAGATCAAGTTGCTGAAGATAATGGCGCTGCTGGGTAGTGGTGACAAGAGTGCTAGTGAAATCATGTACATGGTGCTTGGAGATTTGTTCAGAAAGTGCGATTCCTCTACCAATATAGGAAATGCAATCCTTTATGAGTGTATTCGCTGTATCTCTTTTATAATTCCAAGTCCCAAGCTGTTAGAAGCTGCTGCTGACGCTATCTCTAAGTTTTTGAAGGTTTGTCTTTCTGATATGTATGAGGATACTATTGATGACCTTATGATTGTATTTAAATCCTGGGGTAACTATTTGCAGAGTGATAGTCACAATCTGAAGTACATGGGGATTGATGGTCTTGGTCGATTGATAAAAATAAGTCCAGACATTGCTGAGCAGCACCAACTTGCTGTGATAGATTGTTTGGAGGTGAACAGCCATAAAGGAAATTTTTTTAGTTGTTTTTTTTACATGTGTGTATATTGTTTGTTTTCTTGCCTGATGTTTCTGTCGTTGCTACTTTACTACAGGATCCAGATGATACACTGAAGAGGAAGACATTTGAGTTGTTGTACAAAATGACCAAGTCCTCTAATGTAGAAGTGATTGTAGACCGAATGATTGATTACATGATTAGTATCAATGACAATCATTACAAAACTGAGATAGCATCTCGTTGTGTTGAGTTGGCCGAACAATTCGCTCCAAGCAATCAATGGTTCATCCAGGTAGCAAGACAACCTCGTACACTGAGTATTTATATACTTTTGTTTCGGCTTACAGAATTTTAAAATTGCCAATACTGCAGATCATGAACAAAGTCTTTGAGCATGCAGGGGATCTGGTAAATATTAAGGTTGCACATAATTTGATGCGTTTGATTGCTGAAGGATTTGGAGAGGACGATGACGATGCAGACAGCAAGCTTAGATTATCAGCTGTATGTGTTTTCATTCCATGTGTGTTTGTTCTACTTTTATGTACAAAGAGATTGGCAGTTCTAGTTTTGGTGATATATGGACTCATTTCTAATAGAGAAATGAGTTGATATCTCAACTGATAATCTTAGAATTAGGAGTAACTCCGATCATCTGTCTTGCTTCCTGGTAATGTTTCGTTGGTTTAGGTACTCTGCTTTTGTAGTGTGCTTATATGTGTGCTTTTCTCGATTCAGGTGGAATCGTACTTGCAGATTATCAGCGAGCCAAAGCTTCCATCCCTGTTTCTTCAGGTAGATTTTGTTTTCTGACCTCTCCACGTATCTTTTTTTGCACATCAAGTCGATGCTTCTTAATTTTGGGGTTTTAATCTTCAGGTCATTTCTTGGGTGTTGGGAGAATATGGCACAGCTGACGGGAAGTATTCTGCCTCCTATATTAGTGGAAAGCTGTGTGATTTGGCTGATGCATACTCAAGTGATGAAACAGTTAAGGTACCGCAGCATTCAAATATTATGCACGGAGAAACCTTTGTCTGCATAGTAGTTTATCCTGTAGCTTCTTGTAAGACTCGACTTCTCTTTGAGATCTCCATTCATGCTAGCTTAATTAGGATAACATAATGGAGACTGAATACAATGCAAATGTGACTAACTCATTGCATGCTAATTCGTCCCCCTAAAATAAATAATCAACAAATTTCTTATAATAGATGTTTGATGATATTACTGCTTACCGCAAACTCAGTCCAGTATTACTGACAAAGATGGTAATGGTGTTCTATTCTCTTTGAAGGGTTATGCTGTTTCTGCACTGATGAAAATCTATGCATTTGAAATGGCATCTGGGAGAAAGGTGGATGTTTTGCCAGAAGTCTGTATCTTTAGACGGATCTGAAGTTAAAAACACAATATATACCCTGCTTTGCAGCGGACTGACTGTTTTTATAATGCAGTGCCAATCTTTGATCGAAGAGCTACTTGCTTCACATTCAACAGATCTTCAGCAACGTGCATATGAGCTTCAGGCTCTCCTTGCTCTAGATGCTCGTGCTGTCGAGAGTATACTACCTTTAGATGCTAGTTGTGAAGACATCGAGGTAACCTTTTCTCTTCATGTTTTCCCTTCTAACGTGGATTTCTTGAAACTTATGGTCCTTTTCTGAATTTAGGTTGATAAGGATCTTACATTTCTCAATGGCTACATCCAACAAGCTATCGAGAGTGGATCACAACCTTATATTTCTGAGAGAGAACGCTCGGGAATGTTTGAAACAACCGATTACCATTCCCAAGATCATCACGAAGTTCCATCTCATGCTCTTAGATTCGAAGCCTATGAACTTCCAAAGCCATCAGTGCCAACACAATCATCGACCGAGCTTGTTCCAGTACCCGAGCCTTCTTATTACAGCGAGTCACACCCGCCAATTTCAACATCTTTGGTGTCTGAACGAGAGTCATCAGAAATCAAGCTGCGACTCGATGGAGTTAAGCAAAAATGGGGTAGACCGAGCTATCAATCGTCCACATCCGCTTCTTCTACTCCTTCGCAAGCGGCAAACGGTACCTCTAGTCACTCGGATGGTGGAGTTGGTTCGTCTAGCTCAAAACCTAGAAGCAGTTACGAAACAAAGAAACCCGAAATAGATCCTGAGAAACAGAGACTCGCTGCATCCTTGTTCGGTGGATCATCATCATCTAGGACTGATAGAAAGTCATCTTCTGGTGGTCACAAGCCCGCAAAAGGAGCGGCCAACAAACCCGCAACCATCCCCAAGGAAAATCCATCCCCAGTTCAGCCGCCACCAGACTTGCTCGACTTTGGCGAGCCAACTGCGACTACTGTTACAGCCACGGATCCTTTTAAAGAGTTGGAAGGGCTTCTAGATTCTTCGAGCCACGACGGTGGTTCAACGGATGTTATGGGAATTTACTCAGATGCAGCACCTATGACGACAACCACAAGTGTTGATTCGCTCTTATCAGAACTGTCTGATAGCTCCAAAGGAAACCCACGCACATATCAATCTCAAACCTCAAAAGGACCAAACACAAAGGAAGCTCTTGAGAAAGATGCTCTTGTTAGACAAATGGGTGTGAACCCAACAAGTCAGAACCCTACACTGTTCAAAGATCTCCTCGGCTAGAAGTACCATTCTCCCAACCAAACCATCCATTGACTCACATCATCGTTAACAACATCGCCACCATCCCATATTTGGTAATGCTTGTGGAGTTTGGGAATTAGTAATGTTTCACATTCAAGAACAGCTTTTTGTTGTACCTAAGTTTCTTCTCAATAGAAATTTGCATTTTACAAAACACAAAGAGAGAGGTAAGTCACGATTTTTTATTTTATTTTTATTTTGAAGTCATCAGTGAATGGTTATAATGTATGGCCGTTGATTTTGAGCTTCTCTTGTTGTGTCTATAGAACATTGTATTGTCTTTTACTTCTTAGAGGTATTTAGTTTTTCTTCTAAAATATACTCCTTGTTTGAGAATTTAGATAAAGTTTTGTAGCATTGTTTTTCTCAATTTGTACTTAAAACAGACCCACCCACACATCTGAATACAAATAAAAAATTAGAAAATGTAGATAAAAGATTCTGTTATGGTTCAAAGATGGCGAAACAAGTAGCGTTGCGTGAGGCGACGAACTCGAATCCTCTGTTGGTGACGATTTACGGGACTGTGATCGTCGGCGTTCTCGTCACCGCTTGAAACCTTTCAACTAACGAAAGAAATGGTTGAAAAGAGAGCAAAGGACAATGTCATAATAGTGACATTTGGGAACTATGCTTTCATGGATTTAATCTTGAATTGGGTTAAACATCTAAACCATTTAAACCTCTCTAACTTTCTAGTTGGTGACATTTTTTTTTGTTACTCAAACAATAATGCTATGGTCTACTTAATAACTATCCATGTTTTTGCAACAAACGCATTGTAAATCGAGTTTCCATTAGAAGAATTTGATAGCCGAGAGAACAAAGATGTCATAGACTTGATCAAATCATTAATGTTTAGATAAAGTATTATGAGAGATCGTAGATAAGAAAAATATAAATAGAAACAAAAGAGAAAAGCAAGGCGTGTGTTTCTTTTATACCTAAAATCAGAGCGAATCTATAGAGACTGTGAAGAGAATAGTTATCTTATTTTTCAGAGAGAATGTATATAACAAGTGTTCTTTCATTGAATAAAACCACCCATCTTAACTAATACTGGTGCAAAAGTTCCTACGATTAAAATGACCTAAAGAAAACGAAAAACACAGTCTCCCTAATTTTGAAAAAGATAGAAAAAAAAACACTATATATCTAGAAGAAAAAAAACTTAGCAGATAGCTTCAACAGCGAGCCTCCTAGCAGCACCATTGCAATCCGGTGATCGAACTTTTCCGTAGAGACATCAATGGAACACTTCTCTTTTCCAACACATTGTTCTGTGAGAATGTCGACAGCATCGTTACTTGCTTCACAAGTTCCTTTCTCGAAAGATCCACAACTGCCTTCTGGGTTACCAAAGGAGGCGAATTTGATGGCAGAGATAGGTTTTCCATCGCAGGAAAGCTCAAGAACATTCTTCTCATAGACATTAGCACAGACACTTCCCACTATAGTAGTTTGGAAATTGACAAGTGAAGGGTTTCCTCCAATCTCTTCAAACAAAACTAATGTGTTATCTCCATCTGGGTTCAAGAAAGAACGAGGAACATATGGTACCTAAACAATAAAGATTTTCTCAAAGTTTTGATTTTAAAAAAAAAAAGAAATGATTTTGGAACGTAATCAGATTTAGAAAATGTACCATCTTTGAGTAGGTTCTCCACAATCGGTTTGGCACTTTTCAGCATAATAAGCACCTCTGTAATTACATTCGGCAGAACAACCATCATCGCTTGAAATAAACGCCGGCCAATAACGTCCAATGTTTGTTTCCATTGATCCAAGCCGTCCCTTTTCCAAGTCCCAAAAGATCGACAACAACTGGGTCATTTCCCAACAGAGCCTTGAACGTTGTCTGAATGACAATTTTGAAATGATATTCAATCATTAAGTGTTTTTGGTTAGTTAATTTATGAATGATAATATCTACTTACCTTGTACCAAGTCATGGTTCGGTTGAATGGTACACTTTCACCTGACCATTTAGATGGTGATTCCACACTAAAGAGTTGGTTCTCAAAGCCATTTAAACCGGTTTTATAGCTCCATTTATGAGCAGACAAGTCCTTCACTATGGTTTCATCACCATTTCTTCCGATAATAAAAACGGGTCCAGTGATTCCGGCTGCTACACTTTCGAAGAAAGCACCATAGTTCTATAAATAAATTTGACATAATTTTGTTTTCAGTTAGAACTAATATAAAATGGTTTCAACTTAAAGAAAATTAATCATTAAAATATTTCAAAACTTACCGGGAGTCCTACGGTTATGCTAAGAACCAGTGCATTTTAAAGGTTATAACTTTGAATGTAATAATGATCGTTAATATAAAAATTAAAAATCAACAAAGACAAATGGAAAAGAAAATATGTATACTTTGAAATACTAAAGATAAATTTTATATGTATAACCCACAAGCACATATATGAAATCAAAAATCTACAAAAATCGTAGAGAAAATGCATAAAGAATAAAAAAAATAAAATGGAATAATTGATAATAGTTAAAATGTAAAAGAGATAAACCTTGGCAGTGTTGTAGGCCTCAGTTTTGCAATCCGGTAAAACGGTAACGGACCAAGTGGGGACAACATAAGATCTTCCTTGGAATGTCTGAAGTTTCCTTAACGTTTCCAAGGAAGCAGCTTGATCCTTCTTCGGTTGCATAAATTGTTGCCTATATATATGTATCTTCATGATAAGTAATTAGTTCAAGAATAACATGTTCACAATATTGATAAGCAAAATAACGAAAACATTACCGATGCCAAGTTTCCAAAGTCAATGTTGGTGATGTTCCCGTATTTTGGTTGGTTTAAATTACCTAATAGATTTTCTCTTGTTATTATTAAAAATTAAAACCTCAAAAATAATTTTAATTTAAAATTTACCAAATTCGTCAAGAGGAGCATCGTAATCATATGAATATGGACCACCTGCGGTTCTATCAAAGTTGGTGCCTCCATGGTACTACATAAATAAATCAAAAACATTTCATTTAATATTCATAGCTAATGACGATTAAAGTTTCATCATTAAATATTTTACCAATGTAATAATTCTGAAAAGTTCCTCCTCTTTGGAAGAATCTTGCAACAGCAAAGGCCACATCTTCAGTTGTTCTATGAGGATTTTTACCTCCCCAATTCTTATACCTACACAATATAATAGAAAAATTATTTATTTAATTATGATAATAAATTTAGAAATTTTATTTAATCATGCTGATAATAAAACTAACCATCCGGTCCAATTCTCAGTCCACATCTTGGGAGTGTTGAACCATTACATGTGTTCAACTACAAAATCAAACAATTTAGAAATAATTAATATTTTGAATATATTAAAATTAATAAAATATTCATTAAATTGAAGCTAATCTAATTACCATAGGCTGAGGAGCATCATCTTGTTGACACATCATCCATGGAACACCAACATCAAGAGATTGAGCCATGTTTGCACACCACTTAACGTATGCTTTACCCGCTTCTCCATACGATCCAATTACATTTCCATACTCATTTTCAATCTGCAAGATTAATAATTTTTTTTTTTTTAAAAAAAAAACAATATTACTAAGAACTTTGTGTATACCATTACCAAACAGATAACATAGTCTTAGAGATTAGATATCGAGTACCTGAGCAAGAATAATTGGACCTCCTTGTGATGCAAATAACTTTTCTTTCTTGACCATGTCTACTATCATAGTTGTGAAGTTTTGCATCTCATTCTATACATAAATCATCCATATACAATATAATTAAACAATAATACTACATATTTGATAAAGAAACTGCTGATTATGAAGCTTAGATTACCATAAACGCTTTGTTGGTAGTTCTGAATTCTATTCCGGGCATGTTGTGCAGCCACACAGGGAATCCTCTGTTTAAAATGATTACAAAATTTACATATCAAAAACATTATATATATATATATGTTTTGATATACTGATTAGTAAGATCAATCCAGTTTAGTATATTACCCGTAATTCCACTCGGCACAGCCGTATGGTCCTATGCGAAGAACACTATACAATCCTTCATCTTGAATGGTTTTCAAGAACCTTATAAGATCTAGATTTCCAGAGAAATCATATTGACGGCGAGTTGGCTCGTGCGCATTCCAAAAACACATAAGTCTCGATCGCATCAAGACCTCCTTCTTTGCCTTTCTTGATAAGATCCGGCCACATCTAAACATAAAGATAAAAAAACTGAATATAATTAATAACACTACTAAACATAAAAGACTAAGACTACTCATAGTGTGTAGATATGACTTGATATATGCTATGTTTTATTACCTCAGGGGTGCTTCTAGGGTAATGGATCGAACCGGAAACGAGAACTCAGGCGATGACCATCAATGGTGATGGCTCGGCCATCGTGAGAAACGATTGTGGCATAGGCATAACTAACTAAGACACAAAATAAAAGAAATCTTAGAGACACCATTTCTGCTAAGCAGAATTTGTTTTTTTTTTTTTTTTGAGTGAATGAAGATTGTTAGTAAACAACACTTATTATAGAGGGGGCAGAAAATCTTTACGTAAGGATAATATGGATATTTTTCTTTCTTTTTTGGCTAAAGAAGATAATTTGGATATTATTGGATTTTATGCAAACAGCTAAAATTATAATCGATGATTTCTTTAAGTTGAAAATTTTTATTTATATTTTTTTATTAACTATCACAAATTTGTCGGAATCAAGTGGCACAGTAGTGATCACCTCTGATATTTATAATACAGATCTGGAGTTCGAACTCAGCACCCCGCACTAGGTTAAATTGACAAAAAAAAAACTATCGCGAATTTTGTGACCAATAACAAAAACATCTTTTTTCAATTTGAATTTTGATTAGGATATTAATTTATTTATACGGGAAAATAAATCTGAACCGATATATCTTCGATTTAGTTGTTATATCCAATATTTATCCCCAAAAATTATAGAAAACTTGTTATGTCTGACTTCAGTTTGAATCTTTTAAAATTTGAATATTATGAAGCACATATCCTATTTTCTATTAATCTTCCGTAAATTACCAGATCATATTTTGTATTTACCTTTAGATTATTTTTCCCAGCTTAAAACAATTTGTTACAAGAGAGTTACAATTATCCAGAATGTGTTTTAGATATATTCTTCACACAATAAGATTTATCTTTTTGCACTCTTACGGTAAGCGATTCCAAATTTTCTGTTCACAAATCCTTTATTAATCTATCTAACTCTGATTTAGATAAGTTTACCTTCTCAAATATTTTATTTTATTGTCCAGTACATACTTCTCTTCCAGAAGCTTTTTCAAGTAATTTTGTTATTATATTTTGGGATAATCACTTCTTAACGTCCATATTAATCCATACAATCATTCTAATTCTGGAAAATAAAACAACTCTACATAAAACTGGATTAGATTGATCATTCGTTAATGCATATTATATAAAAATGTAATTCATTGGGGGAAAAAATGCATGTCCTTGGACAACTCAAATATCAGACAACTCAAACCAAACTAATGACACTCTTTCATAAATATATGGAGATACATGTAAATGATCGATCATATTCATAAGATCATTTCCACTTTCTTCGTCTGAACATGCTATGCTTCCCTCGTTTGCCTCCAAAGATGCCGTGCATGACACGCTTATACTTCCCTCCGAACATACTGTGCTTCCCTCGCTTGTATTTCCCTCCACCGAAAAACCCTTTTTTGTACTTACCACCGCGATGACCCGTATGGTGACTCCTCATTGCAGCCGCCGCAGCTGTTGCCACTCCTGCTATTAATCCCCCAACTCCTCCTTCAAGGCCTATTCACAAGATGGGAAAATGATTCATTTATAGTATTCACTTAGAGGTTAATTATTGGCATGTGAACCGACCATAACCAAATTTAGCCAAAACTATACCAAAATTATTTATATAAACTGGTGTGTTCCATATATGTATTTTGAACCGAAACCAAACCTAAGCCATATGCACATTCTACTTGAATATGAAACACACAAAAATGTATCAAATTTAGAGTTAAATAATAAATATATACTTACCATATCACTCATTAAAAAAACAAAAAACAAAAATAATAGATTTGGCTTTCTTGGGTTTGATTAATAAGACCAGTCCGAATTTATCAATTCGATTTAATCAAATTTTTAAAAAAAAAATCTCAAATTTTGAAAAAAAATCACCCAAAAATCAAGCAAACCTATCGGAATAACAATTAATATACTGCTATAGTCCTAACCAATTCAACCAAAATTCAATATATAATTGAAAAGTGTGACCTTCAAATACACATACAACACTTTGGTATGACTCAAACGATCAATAAACTCTTAATGAAATTAATCAAAATCAAATTTTGAAGGTTTTGAACTCATCTTTACTTTACAAAATTTCACGTCGCTTAATTGGACAATACACCTACAAAAAAAACATTATCAACGGAAAATAAAAGAAAACGATACATCGCACACCATATACAAATTTGAATTTATGTTCTCAATATATGATTTAAGAAACCAAGATTCAGTAAAAAAAAACAAAAAATATCATATATTTGTCATATAAATTAAATGCATATTTTGAGACATATACTAGATTCAGACTCCACCCAAAACATACAACTACAAACTTCAATCGATCGGACTAATAACCGTTCTTTTCAATAAACGCAGCAAAGTTAATTATATAAAAACCTGGACGATGAGGACTGGATGGTCCGGGGTAAGCGGCGGGAGGAGGTGGATAACCGGCGGGAGGATAAGCGCCGGGAGGAGGTGGATAACCGGTAGGTGGATAAGCGCCAGGAGGAGGTGGATAACCGGTGGGTGGATAGCCGTGACTTGGCGGAGAATAACCTTGCGGCGGTGGATACGCTCCCGGCGGCGGAGGAGGATAAGCGCCCGGTGGATTCTCATGGCCATTATGATTAAGATGTGAGAAGAATCCTTTGTCTTGTTCGCGATGCTTGTCTGTACCCATTCTTTGATTACTTAAGATTTAAATTAAACATTTCAAAAGTAAATTAGATCTATAAAAGGGAATCAAAGATACGATTACAAGAGACTGATGAAGATGATAAATATATAAAGAGCTTTTTGAATTTACCTGGATTTGAGATCAAGAGCTACAGAGAGATAAGAAGACTTATGTGAATGAACGATATTAGAAGATATATGTGAATAATAAATATTAGAAGATTTGGTAAAAATTAAATATATACTCTAAATTAAATTTGCCAAAAGAGCTCTTGGCTCTTGGTTTGAAGAAGGGACGCGTTGATGAACAACGCATTCCAATCTTAATCAAAATATAATCATAACGTTGACCTTTTCTTTACAATATATTATAATAACGAGAGTTAGTTGTTGACAACAAAAACAAAACAAAAAAAACGAGAGTTAGTTTCCTCCACGAGCACGATACATCCATCCACATACACTTGCTCGGATTATCAAGTTCTAACTCAAAAACTAGGGCATATTTTGATTGCATTTTAGCTTCATCCATTACTGAGAATCATCGAGCAAGGGAAGACTCAAATACCACCAATATCAATAGATCCAAACTCAAACGAGATTACGATAAATTGCCAGAATGCATAACTATTCCCTAACCGATGGATCAAGCAGCGTTTTTTTTTCATATAAATAAAGCAAACTATTTCCTGGATTATACTATAAGATACTACAGAGAGAAACATCACCAAATCAGACTGACTTAGGAAAATGTGGGGACAAGAGCTTTGTGATCTCCAACTGTGTCTTTGCCACCGAACATTGTCTTCAACTTATCATCGCATATGATCTCCTTCCTATTCGCTGGATTCTAAAAAATATAACAGATGCATTCTTAAGATCCCATCATCTCTAAACATGAAAACAGAGAAACACATAGCTCAACCCAAAGCCACCTAACGAACATACTAAGTCTGTAAAATTTTCAGACAGAACAAACAAAACATGACATTTTCAGTTACTACACAACATATTCTGCTTAGAAATAGATACTTCAACCCAAATACATTGCTTTATCATTGAATTGATAAGCTAAGTCTTCAAAATTTTCACTCAGAACAAACCAAATTCCACAAACAAAACCCGAATTTTTCAATGAATACACATCATAATCTACATACAATCAGGCACTTGAACCCAAATACATTGTTCTATTACTCCAGAGAACTCAAAAGACTGAGTCTTAAACTCCTCAAGATACTGATTAACACAACAATCAAATAATATCCCCAAGAAATTTCAAAAATTGCTTTCAAGTGACTTGTTTACATGCAACAAAATGTTCTCTAACCATTCTACAGTCTCTGAGTAAACAATCCCCGAAAACAGTACCTGGAGGTTGTTATGCTCCCACACTTTCTTCACGGCGGTGGCACGAGTGAGTTCGCTTTTCCCGGCGAACTTAGCCAGCGTCTGTGAGACCGGAATATTCTTGAGAATCCCTTTTCCTGCTTTACCAGCTCCACCGCTCGTATCCGCCGCCGCATTAGTCGTCGCCTTTGCCATCAGTGTCCTGCATCCTCCGAATACCCTAGAAAATGCCGCCATGTCTTCCTCTTCACACGCTCTGGAACTTCTTTTTTTTGCCGAGAGGAATGAGAGACGCTTTTAATTTAAGAAGGAATGAAGCTAAATATGTTATGGGCCTTTATTAAACGTGTATATATTGGATTAATTCGGCTTCAATCAAAAATGTGGAATTGGGAGGATGTTCTATGGAAAGGAAAGTAAAATATAAGGGTTAGTGTGCAATTTTTAAATTATTTTAAGTCTATAGTTGCCGATACGACGTCGTTTTTTTGTTGCTTTTCCTCCCTTCGCAGTCGTCACATGGCGGATGCTCCGCCGCAACATCGCCGCAAAGAGTCTTCATTGCCTCTACCTAACGGAAACGTTTCGGTGAGGGGCTGTTACAGTATTTCATACGAAATAGTTCTTCTTTCGGTTTATATCTTGGAATTTACAGTTTATGTAATTTACAGTTTATGGTTTAATAATTTGTATTCGGTTTATTTGTAAACCAAGATATCACGCTAATGGACGAGAAATAGTATCGAACATTTTCAGCAGAATCTCTCTTTCTATCTGTCATCATTTCCTGTTCTCTTCCGTCATTAATGAACTCTCACTTCTTTGAAGGTGATTTTCAAAATCCTTAATCACCCTCTAGAGTGATAGATTCCCTGATTTTCGAGTTTGACATCAAGTTCTAAGTCAGGATTATCAGTTATGATATTTACTGTTTCATTGGTATCATAACAGTGAATCCGAGGTTTCCATGGATACGCAAGCTTAATCACTGATCGAGATGAACAAGCAGCTCGAGGAGATGAAGATACAACAGAGAGAAGAAGTTAACGTTGTACGATCCGAGTTGTTGGGTTTAAAAAATGGGTTTGAACAACGTTTCTCTGAAATTCAAGAGAGCATGAATGATAAACTAGCCAGTTATACAATCTTGATCAAAGAAATTTTAAGGGGATTGCTGATATGTTAACTGATTTTTTTCCAAAAGATCCTAGTAAAAGCCCAAGATGTTTGTTCCAGAGCAGTCTCAGATGTCCTCGATCGTTCGTACACCGAGACCTCCAGACTCTGCATCACATAACCATACTCCGATGGTATCTCCGAACGTTAATAACTCGTTTCAGTCCAACTCTATGAATTGGTTGCCAAATAAAATCGGATTCCCGGACTTTGATGGAAATCTTATGCGAGAATGGTTATACATATGCGATCAATTCTTCCTTCTGGATAATACGCCAGTGGAGCAGAGGGTTCAACTAGCCTTCATCCATATGTCGGGTAAAGCTTTAAAATGGCACCATAATTTTATGTGTGAAAGGTACGGAATATTCCCTACTTGGTCGGAGTATATCATCGCATTGTCTAAACGTTTTGGCGAAAACTTTGATGATCCATTTTCTGAATTGGTGAATACCAAGCAAGATGGTGATACATTGGATGAGTTTTTGGAAAAGTTTGAGAGTGTCCTGACTCGACTATTCTTACCGTCAAATAACGCTTTGAGTATTTTCTTAGCCAATCTTAATCCACATCTAGTCTTTCATACCCGTCAGTTTGATGTAACCAACATAGCCGAAGCAGCACGGATTGCAAGGTTACACGGACATTACCTTTCCCACACCACCCAAACCAAAACACGAGCTCCCTTTAACCCAAATACACAGAGAACCATTATCTAATACAAACCAACCATTAATTCTCCCTAAAAACCCACTGAGAATAATAAGCCAACCTTTATACCAAGAAACGTTAACGAAAAGTACCCAAGAAAATACTCATATGAAGAAATTCAAAAAAGAAAGAGCAAGGATCTTTGTATGTTTTGTGATGGGAAGTTCGTCCCTGGACATCAACATAAACATCAGAAAGCTCAAATTTACGTGATGGAAGGAGAGGATGATGACTCTCAATTGAATGAAGAGGAAAGTGAAACATTGCAGCCTGATGAACTCGTGGAGACAACATCAATTCTCTCACTCAACGCGCTAAATGGCTCCACAACGTTTAACTGTATGTGTTTGATGGGAATTTGCGGTAAGAAGAAACTATTTGTCCTGATAGACTCTGGCAGTACGCATAATTTCTTGGATATCTGAAAGACTAAAGAAATTGGTTGTCTACTAGAAGAGACTAAACCCATGGATGTTGCAGCAGCTCACGGTGATAACATGATCACTAGTTATAGATGTGTTGATTTTGTATGGAGTATGCAGGGGTATAAGTTCCACTCTGAAGTTAGAGTACTTCCCCTCACCTGTTGTGATCTCGTTTTGGGGGTACAATAGCTGACAATGATTGGTCCCATCTGGTGGGATTTCTCCAATCTGCGCATGGAGTTCACTCTGCAAAATGTTAAACATGTCTTGAGAGGTTCCGCATAATCTAGTGGGAAGATGATCAAAAGCAGCAGTCTTAATAAAATCCTCTTACAATCACCTCAATTCGCAATGATGCAAGTTCGAGAACTTCACGAGGATAACAATGGTGTTGCTTCAAGTCCAATGTCCATATTTCATATTTCCATCTTACCAGGAGAGCAGCTCGAATAACCAGACATAAAGCTGTTGCTAGAAACTTATGCTGATGTTTTTGCAGAACCTACTACTCTACCACCATTCAGAGAAGGTTTTGATCACATTATACCTTTGATCGCTAATTCAAATCCGGTCAGTCAACGACCTTATCGGTATTCCTCGATGCAGAAGAGTGTGATTCATAA
Organism: Streptanthus diversifolius; assembly: GCA_039880935.1. Lineage (NCBI taxonomy): Eukaryota > Viridiplantae > Streptophyta > Magnoliopsida > Brassicales > Brassicaceae > Streptanthus > Streptanthus diversifolius. The sequence continues at coordinate 21,957,888 of JAXGFM010000014.1, read as the reverse complement.
AATGGTTAAAGAAATGATGAGTCAAGGAATCATACAACATAGCTCAAGCCCTTATGCATCACCGATTGTTTTAGTAAAGAAGAAGGATGGCAATTGGCATTTGTGTGTGGACTACAGGGGATTAAACTCGCAAACAGTTAAGGACAAGTATCTTATACCTCTGTTGGATGATCTTTTAGATGAAGTGGGTGGTTCTACATACTATTCCAAGTTGGATCTACGATCGGGGTTCCACCAACTTTGAATGGACCCGCATGATGTCTATAAAACCGCATTTAAAACTCATGCAGGACATTACGAATACTTGGTTATGCCATTTGGCTTAACCAACGCTTCATCCACATTTCAGAGCTTAATGAATCATGTTTTCCAAGACTTTGCATGGAAGTTTTTCCTCGTCTTTTTTTGATGATATACTGATCTACAGTTCTTCGTGGAATGAACACCTTCACCATTTGGATATGGTACTCTCCCTGTTACCCCAACAACAACTATATCTGAAGCCTTCTAAATGCATCTTTGGGGCTACTAGAATTGAGTATCTGGGGCACTTTATATCAGCTAAAGAAGTTAGTACCGACCCTACAAAAATAAAGTCTATCAAGGAATGGCTGATTCCTACTAACCAAAGGCAATTGCACAGTTTCTTGGATCTAGCAAACTATTATCGGAGGTTTATATATTCCTACAGTATCATTGCAAGACATTTGTTCCAACTGCTCAAGAAAGACAGTTTTGATTGGAGTTCTGAAGCTAATCGTTCGTTTGAATCACTAAAGGTTGCACTGACCATCGGTTTTAGCTCTTCCAGATTTCAGTAAAACCTTCGTTGTCGAAACGGACGCTTCTAATCATGGAATTGGTGCAATACTGATGCAAGACAATCATCTTATATGTTTCATCAGTCGTGTTTTGGGTTCTCACCATCATCACTTATCTGTTTATGAGAAGGAAATGATGTCCACTCATTGTCACTTTACTATCAAGACTGATCAGTGCAGCCTTAAGTTCTTGAGCTCACAGAAGGTGACTACGCCATTTCAGCATATATGGTTATTGAAACTAATTGGATACGACTTTGATATCCAGTACAAGGAAGTGAAAGAAAATCATGTGGCTGATGCTTTATCATGCCTAACGGGTGGGGAACTCTACATATCACTCTGTCTCAGGTTCACGATGATTTCTACTCTTTTCTCCAAAAACTTTGGGAAACAGATACCACTATCACTCGGATTATCTCTGATTTGGCGACCAATAAACACTCTCATCCCCATTACTCTTTTGTTGGTAAAGAACTCCGCAGAAAAGGAAAATTCGTCGTTGGTAATGATCATGACGTTAAGCTCCATATTTTTAAATGACTACATGACTCAGCTATCGGCGGTCATTCAGGAAGGGATGCAACCTTGCAGCGTATTAAGTCCCTGTTCTACTGGCCAAAAATGAGTTTGGAAGTGCAGAATTACATTAGGAATTGCTTGATCTGTCAGCGTAACAAGTATGATACAGCTGCTAAGCCGGGAATACTTTAACCTCTGCCTATACCAGCAGGCATTTAGGAATCAGTCAGTCTAGATTTTATTGAAGGACTCCCGGTTTCATACGGTAAACATTGCATACTAGTGGTTGTTGATCGGCTCAGCAAGAACGCTCACTTCCTTGCCCTCTCTCATCCTTACACGGCGTTAGAAGTTGCTCAACTCTACATGGATCATGTTTTCAAACTTCATGGAATGCTGAGGGATATCGTAAGTGATCGTGACCCCTTTTTTCTAAGTAAAGCTTGGACGGATCGTGTTCACGGTGTAGACCTCAGGTTTTCCACTTCTTATTATCCACAAACAGATGGTCAAACGGAGGTTACAAACAGAACATTGGAGACGTATTTGCGCTGTATGACTTCCGATGCTCCATTAACATGGTCCAAGTGGTTACCGTTGGCTGAATGGTTGTATAACACCACATACCATTCTGCTATCCGTAGCACACCTTATGAAATTGTGTTTGGGCAACCACCTCTTATCCACTTACCCTACCTGCGAGAGTCCCTCCTCTGTTATTGATCATAGCCTGATTAAATGTGAGGAACTTATCTCTCTGTTGAAGTTTCATTTACTTCGTGCTCAGAATATAATGAAGCAATATGCAGATGCGAAGCGCTCGGTGCGTGAGTTTACAGTGGGTGATTGTGTGTATCTCAAATTTCAGTCTTACCGCCAACATTCCTTGAAACAACGCAGGGTCCCTCATAAACTGTCTCCTCGGTTCTATGGTCCTTATCGTATCATTGATCGCATGGGAATCTCAGCTTACAAGTTGGACTTGCCATCTGACTCTGCGTACATCTGGTTTTTCATGTAAGTCAACTCAAGCTCTGCCCAAATCCACCATCTTCTACACCTTCTCTCCCCCAGTATCTTCGAGATCATGGCTCAGACAAGGAACTCGAAGCTATTTTGGAATGGAAGATGGCAAGAAGACAGAACAAAGTCGTGACCAAAGTTTTAATTCAGTGGAAAGGTGAACCACCTGAGAAGGCAATCTGGGAATTCTATCAAGACTTCATTGCTAAATTCCCTGAGTTTGATCCTTGAGGTTCGATTCTTGAGGACAAGAATCATGCGATGGAGGGAGTATTGTTACAGTATTTCATACGAAATACTTCTCTTTTCGGTTTATATCATCTTGCAATTTATGGTTTATGTAATTTCCGGTTTATGGTTTAATAATTTATATTTAGTTTACTTGTAAACCAAGATATCACGCTTATGTAATGCCCTGTGGGCAACGAGAAATGGTATCGAATATTTTCAGCAGAATCTCTTTCTCTGTCATCATTCCCTGTTCTCTTCCGCCATTAACGAACTCTCACTTCTTTGAAATTGATTTTCTAAATCCTTAATCACCCTCTAGAGTGATAGATTCTCTGATTTTCGAGCTTGCCATCAAGTTCTAAGTCGGAATTATCAGTTACGATATTTACTGTTTCAGTGGCGTCCTTAAATAACATCAGTGGGTTGAATATTGTTGTGGTCATGTCTGATTGTGTACGTACAGGACCAAAAAAAATCGAATGTGTACTAGTTGATTTCAATTGTTTCCTAGAGATTTTTGTAAATGAGTATTGACATTAACGGAAAATATGATAATTCTATGAATGGTAGAAGCTTGTGTAGATGTGAGCTTGTTTCTACAAGTACTTAAGACCAACATCAAGCTGATACGGTACAACTGTTTTTGTTAGGAACCGATCATTATGTCTGAACATTGCTATTAGAGGAATTTAGTTTTTAATCTCCTTAGAATAATCTATGTTAGTGTTTGATACACTATGAACGAACATTTTGTTGGTTGACAGTAAGCTAAAGTGCAAATTGTAATCTCCACTGACCATGTTTTTAACCTTTTGGCTCCCTCATTTATCTAATGAGCATATATCACCATTACATTGCCTGTTCACTCAAATGGTGAATGATTCACGCGCTTGGTTAAATATCTATGCCTTTAAGAGATGCCATTTGCTCATCCTCTCTGGTTAATTTATGTAGAAGCTTGTCGTCAATTCTCTAAATTTAGTACACTAAAAACGGCAACTAGTGTTACTCTCTCTAGTTTTATAACATGTATAAAGGGAAAGAACATGATTTGGATCATATGTTTTCTTGCTTGCGTATGTAAATCACCACATGATGTAAGAGATGGTTAAATATTTATGACTTTAAGAGATGGCATTTCTTCATACTCTCTGGTTCATTTATGTTATCTCGTTCAGGTAGATAGGCTTGTGGTCAATTGTATCTTAATTTTTTGTACACTAAAAAACCAGCAACTAATGTTACTCTCTAGTTTTATAACAAATATAAAGGGAAAGTACATGATTAGCTTTCGTATGTAAATCACTACAAGGATGATTATGTATTTAGGTCTAAGAAAGCAGCAGGCAGGAGGTTAGTGAATGACGTAATTTCTGTTTTTTACTTGGGGTTTTAGATGGTTCTTCTTGGTGATGACAATGACACTTGACAAAGTAGAGAGTGACATAGATTTCTCTTGTGATGTCTGTTTCTTTTTCTTGTTGCATCAGATTCCACTTGACTAAAGTGAATCACGTTTCAATGTGTAAGCATATCTTGTGGGCCTTGTCATCCAATGATTTGTTTATCTTTCCTAGATTTTTCTCTATTTCTTTACTCATCTATGTTGTTCTGCCACACACTGTAGCCTCCCCACTTCTTCTTTTGGTGTAATTATTTTGTAGCTAACGATGTGAAGTATAACAGCCATTTAAAGTTTCAATTATTCTTCACATTTGCGTGAAAGCGAAAGCTCGTTCCTTTAGCTATGTTGACATAATTATGCAGTTAAAAAGTCTGCTTTTTTTATATTTTTTTATATAATGGATTATAATTGATCGCATTATTATCTTTGTCATAGCTTTTGTGAAAAAGAAACAACAAACTACCGCTAGAGAAGTTGAGATGACAATGAGAGCCACGGTCAGGTGTGTTGGCTTATGTCCTGTCGTTGTTCGTCTAATTATTAGCAACTTGCTTCAATTCGTATCTGATACATACATTTTATTGTTTTCACCAGTTGACGCACTTGCAGGTGACTAGTAAGGTATAAAGAGTGGACCGAATGTTTTAAGGAACCCCACAAAGATACAAAACTAAACTCCACGGGAGAGTGGACTCGAACTTTCGTTTCACTATTTTGCAAATGGGAATTAGTATATACTTCGCTTCCCTTTTCTTATCTCATACATTATCTCACTGTTTTATTCTCAAACTTAGGAGTATTATCATCTAAGCCTAAAACAAAAGAAAGTCGTCGGATATATATATATATCTCGGATACGTAAATAAAATCGACCAAAATTCGACGACTTTTAATATTTTCTAATACTAATATTATTCCTTGGTTGAAGTGGGGGAAAATTTTCTTTGGAGCTTCTTGCGGTTATCTAGTTGTTGTTACCTTCGGCTGCAGTTTTTACTTCAACTTCACTCGATGCAGTGCCATGTAGGCTATGAGCCGATAGCCCACCAGCATAACTCCCATAACGAACACGTCTATCCATAGATTGTTCAGTCCAATGGATTTGATTGCTGGGAAATCTCCAACTCTGCACCAGACCCCTTCTGAGCACTCGTAGTAGTCGTCATCAGTGTATTGAATACCCAAAAGCAGCTTGTAGCAGTAGTAGCTATAACTTAGATACTTGAGCCATACGATGAAAGGAGGGATGTGCTGCACGTAATACCCTCCAGCTATGAGAAACACAAGTGTAGTAACAGATGCTAACGTTGTGGCTTGCTTGATGTTCATAAGGAGAGCACCGAACGCTAAGCCAAGACCTTGAGCAACAAGGACGGAATAGAGAACCACCAGTAGTGAGAGGATAAACGTTCTCGGGTCAGGTTTGAGTCCACCCATCCAGTAAATTATGAACACAAAAGCAGTTGGAAGGGCGAGTTCCAAGGGCAGGTCTCCGACGTTTCTAGCCATGAAATAGGAGGAAAGACGGTACATTCCAGAAGACCGCTCCTTGATTAGCATTCTCTTCTCTTGGGGAAATGTGAAAACCGCGTTGTATAGCGGGTAGAACCCCCAAAAGACTGAGAAGAAGAAGAGCAAGGCAGTCTGCAATGTAGAATGATTGTTAGAACACTAATGTGTAGATTCACAAAATGCGTATGGAAACAAGAGTAGTGACAATTCAAGTTGATCATTATCTATATTTATAAATCAGGAAGAAGAGCCTTACTCTATCTTGAATGTGAGATTTTGGAGTATGCCACCATAGAAGGCCACCAAGAAAAGCAACGCTGATGACTTGGAAAATCCTGAGCTTGTTGAAAGATTCGAATTTCCTCTCTCTGACCCCTCTTTGGAGCAATACAGTGAACTGGTACCACCAAGTTGTGCACCATTGTTCTGACTTGAGATTTTTTTCTGCTCCATTTAAAGAACAGATACTGTCAGATTATTAGTGATGTAGAGGAGCAGAAGCAGAATAATACAAGAACTACTTTAAGAAAGCGAAAATTACCAGCAGCTTTGGTGTACTCATAGCTATGGGAATCCGCATTGCAAAGTTCAGCTTTCAGTTTAGTAGATATGTTCTTCTCATAAGCTGAAATAAGGGCTTCTTTGACTATCTTCTGTTCTTGTTCCGAGGTCTCTTTTTGTGAATCAGGTGGTATACCTGCGGTTTGCCCAATTTTGATGAATTAAAAAGGATATTTCTTTTGTTCCTCATTTTTCATCATCTAGAAGCTTAAAGAGAAAGGTCGTTTACCGTTTGCAAGGTCAAGTAAAAGGTCAGCTGGGTTAACTGTCATGGAAGTGGAGAATCCAACAGAACTGAAATATTCCACAGCAGAAGATGCAGGGCCATAGTAGATAGGACTCCCTTCAGATAGCAAAACCACCTTGTCAAACATATGGTATATGCGGCTTGATGGCTGATGAATGGTGGTGACGACTGTTCTTCCCCCAGAAGCCAGCCGTTTTATTGTGTTCACGATGCGATGAGCAGTGGTCGAATCAAGACCTGAAGTTGGTTCATCAAGAAGGAGCAAGCTAGGATTGATCAGCATTTCTTGACCGATGCTAACCCTTTTTTTCTCCCCTCCTGATATTCCTCTGAACAGTGGTCCTCCTATCATGCTGTTTCTACACCGAGTCAATCCGAGTTCAGCGATAACTCGGTCCACATGCTCAGCCTTCTCGTCTCTGGTCAAACTGCTTGGTAGCCGTAGAAGTGCAGTAAAGAAGAGAGTCTCCCACACCGTGAGGTGAGGGTACAGGACATCATCCTGAGCAACAAACCCTGTTCTCCGCTTGATGCAACCAGAGAAAGGCTGACCGTTGTACATGACTTTCCCCGAGAAAGTTTTTGAGAGGCGGCCCCCGAGGGCTGAGAGAAGAGTAGTTTTGCCACTGCCTGATGGACCTAACATAGCTAAAATCTCTCCTGGACAAACCATACCCGTTATCCCATTCAGAATCGTCTTCTCTTTGCAGCTCCATGATCCTAAACACTGACCTGTCTGCTCTATCTTGACTTTATACACAACCTCCTCAAACTGTACAACCACAAATAAATCAAAGGAAAACTTTGTAAGAATGATATCCTGTCTTTTAACCAGCTACCAAGCTAGAGGAAGAAGAGGTAGAGTAATATTTCTTTATGAGATTTCTTTGCAGGTAAAACTCAAAACTCAGCAGAAAATTGAAACAAGAAGTGAACAGAACAGGTTTTCTTTCCCCCTCTTTTATTGCAGGAGAGAGAGAGAGACACACACCTTGAGAGTTATGGGGTACATGGAAAGCTGGAGACCAGGTTGTGAAGTGACCACGGGGAAGGCTAGTACAGACTTGCTCTGTGTTTCTGACATATCTGTCAAACCTTGTAACATGGCTTCGCCATTTTCTTCAGGCCTTGGTGCTATGCAGTTCTGAGGCATGATGGATCCTGAACCAGCTTCCTTACTCTTCCTTGTAGTTGTAGCCGTTGTGATGCTCTTATGGAAAGTTCTTAATGGTGGTAAAACAGTATCAAATTAAACAACAAAGGTAAGAAAGCTTAAAAAGCGAGTGCCTTTGGTAGCTTTCTTCTTGATCTCCCTCAAAGGGAAACCATGTGAGCACATGAATATATAGTAGTATGGGAAACATCCTCAATCACTTAAACTTACTCGTGTGTCTTGCAAGAACACAAAGAGGAAGAGAGAGACAGAACAAAAAAAAACGCTTTTTTTACGATGTTGGCCGATCAATCGTCTATGGTGGGTTCCCACCTCTCTCTCCCCGCTTAATTTATTCTAAAGCTAATTCTTTTTTACCAAATATTTATACCTATCTCTTCCTTTGTTCCATTTATCAGAATCTTACCTCTAATTCCATTTTTTTTCTCTTAAGATAAATTAAATAAAGCACCCTCACGAGTACTCCTGTGGATTCTAAGATTTCAACTGTCTGTTTTTCTTTATCGAAAATTCATCAGCTGCTGTTAGGTTCTCCAAAGCTCTTAACCGTTTGATGTGATTGCAGATAAAATCAGCGTGACACGATCTTTAAGCAAGTTCTGAAAAAAGAGCTCAACGCATAAGTACTAGATGCTTCAATTATTCAACCAAAACTTGGTAACGTCTACAACTTCTTTCTTTATTTCTTTCACACACATGATTTACATTTACATAGAACAAAAAGTGAAAACCAAAAGGAAGAGACTTTGCGGCTTTTGAATGATAGATGACCAATAATTATGCTCTCCACCATTTCAGAACTCAAAAATACCTATATCACAACCAATCCAAGTGGGAAGATCCTCTAAATCTTCAAAAGAGTTAAAATATCTTATCAGTTTTTCTATTAATATATTAGCTATGTTATTTTTTAGATGTATATCCCACATGCCATCTCATATCACTTGCTATATCTCTGCATTATCAAGCTCTCATGTGCTGATGTTATCTGCATGTGAAACACTTTGTTTCCTCAAGAAATCATTTCTTCCTAAAACAGCACATCATATAAAATAGTTAGTAGAATCGGTAATCTGGTCATAGATACACTTCCTTCAATTATCTATTAGCAAAAACTCAAATCTTATTACAACGACAGTTTTATGTTAGTGTCTCATGTCTTTTGATTCGTCATATCTTGTAGGAGTTCATATTACACATGAAAAAAGTTGCAGCATGCTCGCGACACAAAACCAACCAGTCACAAAAAGTCAGAATCTTGTGATAGCCTGAGAATCTTATACCACTATTCTTGAGTAACCACCAGAGATTTATATGTCATAAGTTAGATTTTGAAAACATATCTGTCTTATCCGGCCTACTTATTCTAGTTAGCAGATGGTAAGTTCGTTTTGATAGAGGAAATATTTAGTGTCTGGTTGATAGAGGAATTATAGAATAATTAGGTTTAACCTCTAGTGAATTCTCCATCATCCAAATAAAAGACAAAGTATCTTCGCACATTGTTCTTGTTATTATATCAACAAAATGGGTTACATTTTCAGACAAAAGTTGACACTGTAGGCATCTTTTCCAACGTCACATTACTATATCAATTCTCTGTTTTTCTCTTTCTAACAATTTGTTTACAGAAAATTCCAAGACCTTTATTGCATTTAATTTCAAGATCCGGAGCTAGTCTGTGGTAACTCAGTTAAGGGGATGAAATGTCTTTTCCAACACAGTTGTTTCGAACCCGGATCCAAGAAGAGTAGACCAAGAGCCAGCAATATACAGTAGTAATAGTTAAAGAATGAAAGTTTGTTTTTTTAAATTGTTTTCTGATGTCAATGATGTGCCGAAACTCGAAATGAGAAACACTTTGGAAGGTTTTTTTGTTTGTATAAACTATTATTATTATGTAAGATATTACCTCAAATGTCATTCACTTTATTCTTCTTTTTTTTTGCTAATTGCCATTCACTTCCCTTGCTCTCTTTTTTTGAACAATTACAAACACTCCACTTATTCTGTAAATTGATATATTTCTAAAATAAAACATAATATATATTTTATATGATCTCTTATTGTGATTGCTAAAATGCAGATTCATGATATGATTCTAATGATGTATAAACTATTGTAATTATGTAAGATATTACCTCAAATGCCATTTACTTATTCTTTCGTTCTTTCTTTTTTTGTTAATGTCATTCACTTACTTATTCTTTAAGTTGAAATATATTAGTGTGACAACTAACCCATAGATGTATGATATGATTTTTACAAAAATATAAACGCACGTAACATTCTTTGTAGCCTAAAAATAGAATCGGTTTGGATGTGTCTAAATAGACACTTTAGAATTTTTTTTGTTTGGTCATTGAAATGGAAAATGTATTGAGTTTAATTTATCTAATAAATAGATAATTTAGTATACTCAAATTAAATTTGATTTAACCTGTGATCTCAATTTTTATTAATTTGTTTCATACTCATTATTTATCCGTGCATAATAAAAAGGGCATTTCTTCTAAATAGAAAAAAATGGTTTATGACATAAATAGATCACAAGAAAGAAAGTCACAAAATAACATTTATGAAACAGGAAAAAGACTAAATTATTCTTAATGAACTAAAATTTTATAATAAAATAAATATTTTATTTAAAACGAAATTAAAAAATAAAGTTTTTTCAAATCTATTTTCAAAACCATTTTAAAAATTTATTTTTCAAATAATTTCAAAAATTCAATTAAGGAATGCTTCTTAGATTTTTAGAAATCATTCTCACTAATTCAGTAAGCATTCTCACTAATTCAGGAATGTATTTCTGAACACTTTAAAAATATAATTTTACATTTTTTACCTAAAAGTTAGATGTTTACCTAAAAGTTAAGAAAAACTTACTAAATAATTAAGAGATATATCTGAAATATCAATTCATGAATGCCTTTCATATTTTCAAGAAATATTATTATTAGTTCAGGAAAAGGCTTCCTGGAAACTTTAAAAATATCAATTTTTACATTTTTTGCCTAAAAATTAGATATTAATGTCACTTATTAGTATTGTTGGTATATTAAGAAGAGCTTACTAAAACATTAAGAGATTTATTGAAAAACTCAATTCAATAATGCTTTCGGGAATCATTTTCACTAGTTCTGAAAAGCTTTTTGGAAAACTTTTTTTTTGTCAACACTTTTTGGAAAACTTTAAAAAACAAAAAAAAAAATTATATTTTTCTTTACATATTTTGCTACTTGCTAATATTATTGGTACTTAAAAAAATACTTTTATCCGGAAATTCAATTCACAAAGCTTTCCTTATTTTCACGAAGCATTCTTATTAATTTAGAAAAAAATTTAAAAAAAAAAAAATTTATGAATTTTTTTCTTAAAATTGGAAAAGAAATTTTGGAAAAAAAAAATTGAATAAATTTAGTTTTTTATTTAAATTTAATATACTATTTATTATAATAAAATATATTTTAAATCAAATACTAATATAGGAAATGAGAGTGGAAAAGACTTTATCGATTTAATGATATTATTTTTATCCATTTTTGGTCTATCTCAGAGTATTTGTCTCGTAAAAATACCTAAACAACAACAAATGTTTATTAGTTTATTACTTTCACAAAACGCACCTGATATATCAATATATTTGTTGCACCAATTCGGCAGAACAATTTAAAAACAAAAACAAAAACGTCATAAATTTGGGATTGAATTGACCCATATATGCATGTCATCTCTTATAAATAACAGAATATGTTAAGAAAAAAAGGAAAAAGATTTATCTAATAATGGTTTAATGGCTATTAAAAATTATCATGTGGTCTAGCTAGCTAGGTTAGGGTTTTAAATCTTTTAGTATGATTTTAACTATGGATAACTATTTATAGACGGTTTTAATGACAAAAAAACCAGATTCTTATGAATTTTTATGAGTTTATGAAATTAGTTTGAGCTATAATTTTAAATGCGTATAGTGAACAAACAAAAAACATATCGGAATTATGTGGCATAATGGTAGTCACCTCTGAAATTCTTGACACAACTCTGAAGTTCGAACCCAGCACCCTTTGATATTACGAGAGATATTAAAGTCATTAGACTATGTTGACAAAAAAAAACAAAAAAAAAACATAAAAAAAAGAAGGATCTGATTCAAGATACTGGCCATTAAATACAAGAACCAACACGGAGAACAATATGCATATGTGGAGCTTTAATATAAGTTTTCCTTTTACTAATTGCAAAAAGATCAGAATATTATAAAACACAATCCTTGTTTCAAAAACTTTAATGTATTCTCTTGTTTTCATAATGTATTATATTATTCCCAGATTTGTGCATTATTTTCTCTTGACCTCCTAATCTCCTATATATATAAAAAGGGGGATAAACTACTAAGAGTCTAACTTAAATAATTTCTAATTTATATTTTACTAAACTTTTTATTTGATTTACGAGATTTCAAGCGAATGTTTCACCTTCGAGAAGAAAAGCAACTTTCCATATATATCATTTAGACATTGATTTGTAATCTATAGCAATACCAGAACTGTGGTTTTTAACGCAATTTTACAAATTATCAATTAAAAAGATATGAAGTACTAAATAAAATGTTAAAAAATGTAAATGTGTATTTAGCTTACCAAAATATAATTAAACTTTTATTGAGTGAATAAGAGAGTACATTTTTGTAGCTTATTTGATGATATTAGTTGAATAATATACATTTCTTCCATTTAACCTGTAAAATCAACTACTAAAAACGGAAAAATTTATAGTGGGAATCATGTAACACAATAGTGATCATCTCTGAAATTTGAGATTTGAACTCAATACTCTGCGATGTTAAAAGGAATTTTAAATTATTAGGCTAAATTGACAAAAAAAAAAAAACCTGATAAAAATTATGCTATTAGTTGATAATGTATAAGATGTGGCTATCTACAAGACAAGATTGTCATAATTTTATAGATAAAATACAGAATTTCTGACAAAAAAAATTCAATATAGAGGAAAAATAATATATCCTTAGGATGGCAAAAACTAAATGATCTTTAACAAGCTCTTGAAACCTCTAAAATGATGACAATCATACACAAGATTAGATCATTGAGATTACGAGAAACTAATAGAAGTTTATAGGAATGAGAATTTTTGTTAACAAAAAAAATAGAAATATAAGATTAATTGTAAAGGATCAAAATTTAAAGTTTATCATGTTCTTACTAAGCTGTGATGGGTACGAAATCAGATGAATGGTCTATATAATGCCCATGGAAAATGGGTTACGATGGATTTGGAGGTGGAAAATGTTGCAGTAAACTGTTTCAAATAGTTATTCATCTCATATCTTCAATAAAATTTGAAGAATTTTTTATGAAAAGTTTCACCTTGTTACAACGAAAAAAGAAATTCAAAAGAAATTATTTATGATATATCTAGAAATTTTTTATATCCGAATAAAATGACAGCATCATTTTTTCATCAATCTTTACATACCATCACAGCAGATTTATTTCAATTAGTGGATAATTTTTTGCAGACAATAAATTTTGATTCACGAATAAAAATGTTAAATATTTTTTTAATTCCTAAAATAGATTGACCAAGTAGAATGATAACAGAATAATTATTCTTTGTAATATGGGATATAAAATCATTTTGAAAAGTTTTGTGTCAAAAACTTAAATGTCTTTTACCAGATCTTATTTCAGAGACTAATTTAAAATAATATTTTAATTGCTCGACAAATATTTTATGGACCAAAGATAAACCCTTTGTGTAAACGTAAGTTCATGGTCATCAAAATATACATGAGTAAGGCATATGAATGGATCAGTGGTTATTCACAAAAAAATTTCTATAGAAAATAGGTTTTCTATCATAATGGATTGATTGGATGAGAGTGCATTACATTGGTTTAATATAAATTACTCTTAAAAGGTTAAGTAGACGATTTTATTATTTCAACAAAAAACAATGATTGGGGAACTCTTTCTCGTTTTTTTCAGAAGAAATTATTAACAGGTTTAAAAATTGTAAAAGCAAAATTTTTAATTTTATATTTTTATTTATACATGATAGTCTATATTTTCGTCAAGCAAATAAAAAAGAATGCTATATTTTTTAAGAATATCTAAAAAAAAATTATATCTGAACAACATATTAAATTTCAAGTTATTAAACCTAAGTTATTTGTTCATTTAACCATTTTCCTGCATTTTTATTTCACAATCATAACCATCACTTTTATTTGCATATGTTTTTAATTGTCTTGTGAGTTGAGGTTGCAGTCATTTCTTAAATCCAATTCGGTGATACTAAGGTCAAGCTTTATACGGAATAAATTAAAAGAAGACACATTTATTATAACTATTATTTGTCTAGAGATCGCGTTGCGTTTACGAGCATTGAGAATTATTTTCTGTGTTTCTTTTGTTATACCATGAGAAAAATTCCATAAGCAAAAATTGTCCATATTAAATTAAATCATAAGATCTAAGAAGATTGAGAATTAAGATAATTGGGAAAGGGATATTTACTTGTGGTATAAAATGATAGTCAGAATACGATCCTCCTCATCTTATATAAGATTCGGATTCTTTTATTTCTTATTAATATAATTCAAATGCAATGTCATTCTTTGAGTAACCCACTTGCTTATAACTTTGCACGAATCTAGACAATTTTTTTTATTTGAATATTGAAAATGCCGGAATCGTTATATTTTTTCTTCGTCAAAGATGAAATCAACAAAGCTAGTTTACTATATAGAGGCGTATAACAAACAAAATGAACCTATATACGAATCTAATGTTGAAATGGTTCGGTAGGTAAGATTGGATTTGATTGGTAAGTTAGTTTAAACAAAATATGGTAAAAAGATGGTGGAAAGTGAAAAAGACAGTAAGTTAATACAGATAGTTAAATAATGTTTATAATTGATAACAAATTGTTGATGAATATGTAAAAGTTATTGGTGTAAAAATTAACATGAAAATAAATTAAAATTGTTTTTGTTTTGGTTTTCGAATGTTTGTTTGATTGGTAATCTCCTAAACAGGTTGATTCCACTGGTGGTAGTTGGAAGATAGCAACCGAACCTATCATATGTTGAGCTAGTATTTGATATCTTTAGACACGATCATAACTTTTTTTTTGTGAGTAAATAGTATATACGTATAAATCCACATGTAAAAACATGTAGAAATTAAAGTTTTGTAACTAATAAATGTTTTAATTATAATTGACATGGAATAATTTTAGCGGTTTACCAGTTTGTGTTAATACGATCGTTATGTCGCATGATGCAGATTGTTGTTGACAAAGAACAAAAAAAAAATAGTTAAAAGTAGTGTAAACACACAAAAATAGTTAAATTTAGTGAAAAACTATTAATTTTGTGGTTTTAAACATGGGAAAGCACATATAGTGGTGATTCTAGGTTTACATGGAAATACGTAGAGAAAGCTTTAATCACATTTAAGAAAATGATGATATTTTAATTAATTAAGAGTATACAGTTATTTTTCGATCATAAATATATCAATTCTAAAAAAATTTCCATTGTTTCAAACTCTTAATCTGTACATCGTCCCCGTTCAACTGTCCAAGGATTAAACACTGATTCCAAAGAAGAAGAAAAAAGAATCATGTAAGTGTTAATAAATTAAAGCTAGTAATATACCATCAATTATAAATTGTGTCCTTTTCGTTTAAGAAAATCTTAGTGAAAGTGACTTATCCTTTCACTTTCAGCTAATTTATTCGTATTCCCAGATAATATAATGATATTTTCGCCCTACCCCGAATCCTCAAAACGAGATTTATTATTTCATTTACCAAAATAATTCATTATTTTATCATATAGCATATTCGTATTCATATGTATATGGCTCTCCATCACAGAATTATTCACCTTCAATTGTAATAAAGAATTATTTCCATTCTATTATATTTATATACACTGATACACACACGGCTAACTCATGATTCTAACTACCATACATTTTTTTTTAGAGTTTGATATTAAACGCATAACCCTCGATCGCTTTATACATTGATTTTAAGTTGCAGATAATATAAAGAAAAGGGCATCTAATTATCTTCACAGAATATTGAATACAACTACATAATCTTATATTTAAAAAACATATATATATATGTACTATTCCAGATCTTCGTATATCATTTTAGTGCATGGACTCCAAGTGGAGCCAGACAGTCTTCGCCTTTTTCTTTTTCTTCTTTTCACATTTTTGTTCTCATTATTGTTTACTAATTAATAATCTCTTTGGTAGAAATCTTTGGTGCGCATCCTCTGGGAGAGCACCTGTTTTTGCACCCAACTTGCTTATATTTATATGTATATATGATGTATATAATATAAAGATGTTTATTTTATCTTTTTTGTTTTGAACACCATTTATTTTCATATACTTGTGTTTATAAATATTACTATCATTGGTCTAGCCGTATTTTAGTTTCACTATTAAATATGAAAACAAACAAACCATTAGCATAAGTTAGAATAACTGGAGGAACAAAATAATGTAAGCAACAAAAGAAAAATAAAAGAATGGAGAATCGTTTCCAAAATTTTTTTTTTTTTTATTTCTTTTTCTGACGGACAATTTGTTTCACCATCATCCTAAGAAGAACCGTCAATAATATTTTTAGTTTCTCCATTGGTTTAGTCATCAGTCCAGCTTTCCCTGCTCTTCAACCATTTATCTCCTTGGAAATAAAATTTCATATTATGTCTTTTTCGTAATGGTGATTATTTTCTAGATTTGGTTTAAGTTGGACTATTATTGCTTTGTGGTTTTAATAGTTCGGTTTGACGCTACTGTTTGATATCGGTTTTGTGATACGGTTAACAACTCAGTCAGCGATCGGAGGATTTGATTTGGTTTGAGACATTACCTCTTTAGTTGTGGTTTTTAGACTCGTCAAAGCTTCTCTTCCATCACTGCTTATGTTCTTCCTTAGTTCTCATTTCTTTTTCCGCCAATTAAAATTTAGGTTAATCTTATTTTCTTTTTCTTTTTCTTTTTTTTTGGATCGGATAAATGCTTCCTATATCAATTCTGGTTCTATATCATTATGTATCATTTACTAAATTCACTTTGTAGTCTATTTTATGTTTAAAACTGTAGAGTTGTTTTTACTATATCATGTTGTATATCATTCAATATTTTATTTACTGCAAAAGTTGGTCAAAAGAAAAAAACAGAAGTTAAAATGTTTTAAGGACCGTCACTAGACTAAAATGAGTGTATAATCCCATGTCTCGTAGTTTTGGAGAAGATGTCATTTAGTGAGTTTGAATACTAGTTCGGAAGTCGACACGTGTCGCGCACTCTGACACTCGAGTGGTGGGTGCTTGTGCTCCTGTCAGGTTCTGATTACGTTTTAATTAAATATTAAGAAAATTTATTATTACAAATAATGGGCAGATGTGACCCAGCCACTAATTAGATTTGATTCCATTAAAACTTGTCTATACATTAAAACTTGTCTATACGTATAATGTAGACGATACAAGCTCGAAAATTATATATATATATAACAAATATTTTATGCATTTAAATATGTAGAAACATTCGAGATCTACCATGTTTCATAATAGAATAAAGATTTGTTAACTAAGAATGGGCATTGGATCCATATTCTTAGGATCGGGGCTAATATTTTATAGTATTAATAGGAATTATTTATTCAAGCATATGCATCAGATTTGAATTGGGACAATTTTAAAACAAAGTTTTACTATTTGATTAATTTATCCAGTAGTGAATATAAACTGATATTGAAAACACAAGTGAGATCGTATACCGTCCATGGCTTTGCTGTTGGGGCTACTTATCTCTGTGTTATTTTATTGAAAACAAGTGAGGTCATATACCTTGCATCAAATTTTCTTCCACGATAGTCTGATTGTTGTAAAAACTGGTATAAGAAATATTAGAATGACAAAATAGTCGAGAGAGATAAAAAAATATATATTTATATTTATGTTGGAAGTAAAAAAAAGATAAAAATTGATATTATCTTATTTTATGAATAATGAATCATTTATATAAGAATACAATAATAGGGGTCTAAGTAAATTTAAAACATTTTAGAATATGATCTAAAAGATTTATAATAGACATCACATATATAATTGATAACATTTTCCATTGATGTCTCTATATATATATATATATATATATATATATATATATATATATTTCTTAAATCACTTAACATGGTGACTTATAAAAACATTACCGAGAAAATTCAATGAAACAAATTATGGTTAAAAGAAAAAATGCGTATTAATTCTCTATCATAAGTATATTACATGATATTTTTGAGATAAGGCAATTCAATACGATGAAATATCCTTTTAAAAATAGCGCATTGATAAATATGTCCACCAAATATATTGTTGATTGAATTTGTAGAATAATTACAACGCCATTATGTTGAAGTGTTTGTTGATGATTCATTTTGATCATTCTTTTTATTCTCTTGATGTCAGTATGACATAGATTTCTATTCTTAAAATTATAACATTTCTTTTCTTGGATGTCTATCATTTACATGTTCTTTGCTGCTTAGTTAGAACTTTTTTATGGAAATTTTCAATGTGATAAAAACCATGATAAGAAAAAAAATACAGTCATACACATTATCATATGTCTCCCCTTAGAAGTAATATCTTCATGATGTCTTTTGTAATTAACTATATCATATTTTAGGAATAGCTTTAGTGAATAAAACTCACTTTATTTTCCAGATTTATGGTTATTAGACTTCTGATCCATAACATCTTTTTCATTTCATATATGATCATTTTTGGTCTATTTAAATTTCAGGTCAAATCTCTTTACTTATAGTCTTTTATACTTGTAGATACGAGTTATTCATACTCTTTTATAAAAAAATATTATAATTTTTTTGTCATAAAAATCACACAATTCAATTATGAAAGATTAATATCTTGCTCAAATAGTGTTTACGTATAATAGTTCAAAACCAAACATATATGAACATTCTTTATGTAAAATCCTAAAATCATACAAAGATCTTCTGAGATAACATTTCTTTTCCTAAATATTCAATTTGGAATACATAAAGATAATTTTGTCTTTCCAATAAATTTTCTTCTAAATTATGATTTGTGTTAACTCTTCAAGAATTTGGATTAAGGATCTCATTGATTTATACATTTTGATAATTATACATGTGTATATTGGTTAATTTTATTATATTCACTTATATCACATGCAAATCATATGTTTGTCTTAATTCAATCAGATATCTAGAGTTTCCAAAAATATTTTAATATCATTAATCTTTCATACATTTTTATATAAGTATCATTATAGTGGGTTGTATAATTTTGTTCTTTTATTCTCAGACTAATAAGAAACTTGAAAAGTTGTATCCACCATAAGAAACTATGTCTCTTCAAAGTTAATTTTATATTCATCTTTCTTTGGCACAAATGCTCATTTATGTCTCACTGGTTTTAAACCTTTAAGCATATGCACTACTGGTCCAAATTCTTCTTTCTTTCTAAGAGATTTCATTTCTATGTCTACTACTTCTTTCCAATTTGGTCAATCATTCTTTGTGTACTATTTTCAATAGACTTTGTTTCATGATCATCTTTCTCATTCATCATATCAACTGCTATATTGCATGCAAAGATATCATCAACATTGATTTATTTTGTGATTCCATTTTATTTTATACCTGAGATAACTTATAAAGATTTCTTCATTGTCTGAATTATTTATCTCATGTTAATGTCTCTTCTGAAAATTATTCAAAAACATTTATTTCTTTGATCTGACCATTGGTTTGCTTTGTTTATCTTATGTGATTAAAATTACATAGAATAACCAAGCAAAACAAAAATTAAACAAAAACATTATTATAGCCTCTTTTAATTTAATTTTACATTAACCTAAATTTTATCCATCTTCTTCTTCAGCCTCTAACAATTTTTGAATTCTTTAACTCTCAAATCCAAAACCATCCATCCCAGTTCTCTCTCTCTCTCTCCAATAAAAACATGATTGTATTAAAGTTACTTCCTCTGCGACATTATGTCTAATTCTAAAAGTATTATTACAGCAGAGAAAACTCAATGAGATCTGTATTTAGCTTTAGTTAATGGCTAAAATCTTTCTCTCTTCTTTTCCTTATTGTATACATCGAAGTGATAAATTTTTAATCCTAGTTGTAAACAAAACATGATTTTTCATAGAGAAAATACTGTAGATGATTTCAATATGATAAACTAATGTGAAAAAAATATCTTTTACAATAACTTTTTTCTTAGAATATTTTTATTTATTAGAATTCCCAGCTACTTTTCTAAAAATTGAACTATTCTAAAAAAACATATGTAAAGGATACTATCTCTACATTAATTTTCCTAAGTGAACTATTTTAAAAAATTTGTCCTTTACGTTAATTATTATGTGTGTGTGTGTGTATCGCACTTCCACAATGATATCAAATGCTAAGATGGTCAACTTCACAATGATATAGAAAATTATATCAAATATTTTTCTCCACTCACGAAAAGAATAGTTTTGGTAACTATCGCTAGTAATCATTGAGCACGTATGTTATAGTAATAATTTTTACAATAGGAGTATTACCCGCCTTTTTCTTATTCGTTGTGTTATATTCCAATTTATTATATTCTAATATGCACCATGAATATTGAATATTATGCGACCGAAGGTTGTTTTTCTTTTCTTTTTTTTTAATTAGGTTTGTCTAGAATCAAATTTATTAATTAAATATACTACTCTTCCTAAGTTTTGCAGTTTCTTTGGTCAAACTATCGTAAGTATAGTACAAAATATCGGATTCTATTGGCTTTGGCTGGTTGAACAAAATAGAATATGTTTCCAGCAAAATTGAATTTACTCTGTGTTCTATTTTGTTTTCACCAATTTAAAAAACGTTTTGTGCAAAAAAATTTTAAGCTTTATTTTTCTTAAGATAAAAACCTCAATAATTGTAGATCAATTTATCAATGTCAATGTCACCCGCAATATAAACCTTCCGTGTTGGTGCCGTTATATCAATTATGGAACATAAAACATTGCATTTTATATAATAATAAGTTTAAAGAAAACCATGTTGTTTTGAGGAGTGTTAGTAGTACATGTGTTTATAAGTTTGAGTATATAGAAAGAAGAAGTCGATAAAATCAATTTTGGAAAAGAATTCGGTTTCGCCAATAAGAAATTTGCAATCGATTTATGAGTAGAAACTTCACACAAGGAGAGAACAAATCGATTTCTTCTGAAAACAAAGTGAAAATAAGAGAATACTTATCTCATGTTGAGTTCCGAACCACTCTATTTGATCCCTACGCACGATTCGTTACACTCTCCACTCACTATTTCAATTTTGAAAAATCCTATTTTTTTTAGTCTCCCAACTTTATTTTTATGTCTTAACTCATCCTCTCAACTTTTTTTTTAGGAAATAAAATCTAATATACCCTTCAATCTAGATTTATAATCTTATATACTTCCGTTATAAATTTAATTATTAAAATTATTATTTTATTTCTAGCGCAGATGATAAGACTCTCTTTGCACGATCCAAGTAATACGGATTCGAATCTCAGATCAGTAATATAGCTGATATAACTCGGGTATCTGGTACAACTTGACCTAAGTGTATTTCAATTGTATAACTTCGGTATAACTAAGTATCTAGTTATACTTCAGTTGTACAACGCGTGTACAATTCGAGTACAACTAGATGTAACTCGGATATCTAGTTGTACTTCAATTGTACAACTAGGTATAACTTGAGTACTTAAGTTGTATAACTCGGTATAACTCGATTATCTAGATGTACTCGAGTTATACAACTGAAATAATATTAGGTACCTAATTGTACTCAATTTATACAACTAAAATATTACTAACATTAGTTGTACCAAGATTAAAAATATTTTCGTCTTTATAATAAAAACAAAAATATTTTTAAATTTTTATTGATTGACGGACATTTTAGATTAACGAGGAATATAAAATTAATTTTCCATCATTAGAGATATATGAAACTATAACTCTGTTTTTTAGTTGATAAACCGACATAACTAATGCAAACATCGTTACGTTTTCATCTTTCTGAAACAGTGCGTATTGATTTATGTGAGTGTAGCTAAAATCGTTTACTCTCGCCACGTTATCGTTACAGTGACGGTTTCTATGAAAACTGTACTCATCTAAATTTTTCTTCTCATTCCATTTGGTACTGAATTTTACCAGTCAGTCTATATTTGTTAAATCTGTGAATCAAAATAACATTAATAAAGGAAATATAAAAATGAAAAAAAAGTCATGGCACCGAAGGAGTGGAAACAAAATATTTAAAAGTTCAAAAAAAAAAATCGAATAAGATCATAGCAAAGGAACAAAAAGCTTTATTAGTGATTTGACCATATACATGATTAATCATATATCCTTATTCGAGAGTACATATATAAAATGTAGAGTAAAGGATGTTTACTGCAAGAGAATTCTTTCATATAGAATTTTTATTATGCGAGCGTGTCAACAGATAGAATATAAAAACAAATAAACATTTTAAGTCATCGGTTTTGATCACACTGAGAAATAATATTAAAGAGGACCAAAATTATATAGAATAATAATAATTTGTAATAGTATCAATATTCTGTATTATTCATGTTCAAATTCGTATATTTTATGTGTTGTTATGATCAATTTTACATGAATAAGTTTTCTGATGACATACCATTAAGAATTTTGCTTAAAAGCTACCTATTGCTTTTGGGAAAAACCACATGTAGAAAATTTGGACACAGTAAGGATCCACTACATTTTTAAGTTCCACATTAACTATAAAATCCAGTTAGAAAAGAAAATCCCGTTCTAATGAGCTCTAGTCCCGTTCTCTTACGATACGTCTATGCATAAGTAATTACCAGAAATCCTTATTCCAAATCCTTATTTCAAGGATAAATCAGAGGATTTTTAAAGATAGATCACCCTCAAAATAAGGTTTGGGGATCGCTGTTATATTTTCTTTGTATTTATTGTATTATGAACAATCTGTTTTTTTTTATTTATGTTTTAGTAAGAATAATTTATTTTTCTTTTGTTTGGTGTGTGTGTGTGTGTGTGCGATTGATCGCTGGTCGTCAATAGGAGCACTGACCAATGCTCTACTACCAACGAGCCACTTGCAACAAACACCCAATCTGTTGTGTGTCTTGACTAATAAATCAATCGTTTTCTTTATCTATGAATGTAATAAATATAACATTATATATGTATTTGACAAAAGTACATATATTTAAGGGATTTAAATTTCTCAATTAATTTTAATTAATTTTAATTTAAAATCAAATGAGAAGAGACAAACGTTACTTTGAAAGATCTTTCTTCTCATCTTGTCTTTCATATATACATACGTATACAAACATCATCTAATGTATATAATTATATCGAGGGGCATGCACTTTTTCGTATATTAATATCACAATCATTTTCAATTTTTTTTTTTTCAAGTTTGATCAATGGGCCTTAGAAAATTGGACTTATGCTCATCTCTCGTGGACATGCATGGGACTAACCAATCGATTACACCCTAACTCGAACTAGCATGGAGTGTATACAGTTACCAACTACTCTACCGAAGTTTGAATATCAATCATAAATCTGTTTGCCAAAGATGATGTGAAACGATCGAAGAAGATAATATAAAGAAAGAGAGATACGATGATTGGTGAGAGTGTCATATAATTTCTGATCTCATTTTGAGTGCTTTCTTAGCAAACATCGAAGATTGCATCCCACCGTTACTTCCACTTTCCACGCGTGTGTTTTTGTTTTCTCTCTCCATCTCATTTCACATCGTATCTCTCTCAATTTATACGAAAATTATTAATGGTGATAGTAGTCTATGAAACCCGAGTTAATGCAAAAGGTTAACCAGATTAACATGGATATATATATATATATATATTGACTGAGTTGGCGAGAGAATTCTACAGCTTCAATTGATAATATAAAACGATATGAGTTTCTTTACCAAAAAATAATATATGTATATCTATAATAGCCTAATTTCTAGAAATAATGTTACAAGTGGAAGAAATAATAAAAATAATTATATTATTTATATCACATAATAGATCTAGTTCAAAAGCTTCTGAAACAAAATAATTATATATATATATATTTCATTGTATTTGATATAATAGAAAATATATTAGACAATAGTATTTTATATCATATGAATAAAGACAAAAAAATATAAAAATTGTTTGATTATCCACAAGACCAAATAACAAATTTTTAATTTTTTTAAAAATAACGAATCAATTTTTTAAAAAAATATGGATTAAAATTAGATGTGTAAGAATGAATTGATCAGAGAGTTAATAGACTATTTTGTCTTCATATGATCTATTTATAATGCAAAGTTTAGACTATTTTGAAACGTTTACAGTAATGGTGTTTGGAATGTACTAATTTCTAAGGGTGATTAACGTTCGAATTTAATGGTAGAAGAAGTAATTACCTTGAATTTTGAATGTTTGATGTTTCAGCATTGTGGATATATGAGAAAATCGTATTAGGCAATGTGAAGAGAAAACCGTGTGAGGCTTTAATCATATATATATGGGCTTGCGTGACTTTGTTAAAGAGAGCATATGGATCAAAATCAAATACGTTTATATTTAATCTTACTTGTTTACTCGTTTGATAACAAATATTTAAATTTTACGTATGGATCAAATATTTGCGACACTTTCCTCTCTATTGGGACCCACATGTAAGTGTTTTTTTTTTTTTTTTGCTAAGGTAGATACTCTGAATAGAGAGGAAAGTGTGTCGTATTATATATTATATGATTTACTCGATAATTCGTCGTATAAATTAGATGAAAAAAATAAACATAATACTGGTACTACCCTCAATGAATAACTTGTAGGCTGTCTAACACAACGGACTGTACTAGAATTTACATTATTTATAAACACGAAAAGTATGGTTTCACTGCCATATGGGCCTGGCTTACTGAGTTTTCAGCCGATACACTAAAATATTTTATGGGCCTCGGCCCATCAGAAGCAAATCAGATCCGACCGAAGAAGACAAGGCAAACGCTCGGAACCCGAGATTTTTAGAAGAAAACCGAACGAGGCAGAGTGATAATGACTTCGACGGTGGGATTAGCACCGGGACTATCTCGGAAGTTGAAGAAGGTATTGGAATGTCGTACGGATAGTCCGGATCTTGTGGCGTCGCTTAACGCGTTGTCCTCTTTCTATGACGAGAACACTGCTCACGCGCGGCGGAATCTCAGATCGACGATCGAGAAGCGCGCGCTTCAGATCAACAGCGAGTTCCTTACCGCGGCTGATTCGACTCAAATCGCATTGGATCGCGTGGAGGAGGAAGTGAACGCTCTGGCCGATTGCTGCGATAAGATTGCGGCGGCGCTAAGCAGCTCGGCGGCTACCACCAGCGATATCATCAGTACCACTGAGAGGTTAAAGCAAGAGCTTGAGGTTACTACTCAGAGGCAGGAGATCGTCAATTGCTTTCTTCGTGATTATCAGCTGTCGAACGAAGAGGTGAGTGAGCTCTTGCATTAAACCTTGATGGTGATCAGATCTGAAATGAGTAGTCTCCCTCTGCAATATGAAATGATTTTGCTTAATTGATGCAATTTCGCAGATTAAAGCACTTAGGGAAGATGAATTGGACGAGAATTTCTTCCAAGCGTTGTCTCACGTTCAGGAAATTCATTCCAATTGCAAATTACTTCTCAGGACGCATCATCAGGTGATTTTTCCTTCTTTTTTGTTCTCAATTTGTATTGATTTTGCGCGCAGAGTGGACCTTTGTGTTTAGTATCTGATTATACGGAATGTGTGTGCAGCGCGCAGGCTTGGAATTGATGGGTATGATGGCTATGTACCAAGAAGGAGCATATGAGCGCCTGTGCAGGTACATATCTGCTTCTTTACAAAAGATTCTGAAGAAGACTTGTGTTAGAAACAGAATTAGTGTTTGGATTTAGCATGAGTATTTGCTAATTTGCAACCTTAATAGTTTGGTGTCTCCTGAACTTCTCAACACTGTTTCTTTACCGCACCTAGAGTTTTTTGGTTGTGACTGTGAGCCAAGAGTTTCATAGAAGTTTTAAGTATCAAATATAATCAGAGAAACCTTGATTCTTCTAGGTGGGTTCAGGCTGAGTGTAGGAAACTGGGTGATACAGACAACCCAGAGGTGAGTGACCTATTGAGGACCGCTGTTCGCTGTCTTAAAGAAAAACCCGCGCTCTTCAAATATTGTGCAGAGGAGGTTAGTTTTTCAACTTCACCGAAGTCTAGTCTCTGTTAAACTGTTATGATACGGTGGCATGTTTGCGGAGCTTTCTTATGAACTATGTCAAACCATACAGGTAGGGAATCTGAGACACAATGCGTTATTTAGAAGGTTTATAAGCGCTCTTACACGTGGAGGACCTGGAGGAATGCCTAGACCTATTGAAGTTCATGCCCATGACCCCTTACGATATGTGGGAGACATGCTTGGGTGGCTACATCAGGTTTGTGGCAACATTTGTTCTCCTATAAGTCCTGCATATAATCCTCATGCGCCTGATGTTCAGAATGGTCGTTTTATTTGGCTACACCCAACAATACTTTTAGCATATGGAAAAACTTCTGTCAGATAAAGTGTATGATTTGAGTTTTGGATAATCATGAATTCATGATCTTCAGACCAAATATCATGTTGTTGTTGTTGTTCTTTTTCCTAAGGTGGGAATGTTGTTTTGGCTGCAGGCTTTGGCATCAGAAAGAGAATTGGTTCATGCTCTATTTGATATAGACTCAGCAGATCATAAATCAACTGCGAAGAAGACCTCGGAGAATGATTCCCTAAAGGCAGCAGAATCTGATTTTACATTTGTTCTGGATAGAATTTTTGAAGGAGTTTGCCGGCCATTTAAAGTGAGAGTCGAACAAGTTCTGCAGTCACAACCAAGTCTTATTATTTCTTATAAACTCACCAACACCTTGGAGTTCTACAGCTGCACTGTGAGTTTTATTAACTCCTTCTGGTACTTGTGGCTCTACTATAAGCATTCATCGCTCTACTGGTTTCACCATTGCTTTGTTCCTCACCTTGCAGATCTCAGATTTACTTGGGCGAGACACTGCTCTGTGTAATACAATTGGGATGGTAAAGGATGCTGCACAGAAAACCTTCTTTGACATTCTTAAGACCAGAGGGGAGAAACTTCTACGATATCCTCCACCTGTAGCTATTGATCTGTCTCCGCCTCCAGCTGTCCGAGAAGGAGTTTCTCTAACTCTTGAGATAATCGAGAATTATGACAGCATGATGGTTTCCGCTTCAGGAGAGAAACCAGCTTTTGATCCCGTCCTCTCTGCACTGCTCGACCCTATCATTAAGGTACATGAAAGTAGAACCAAACTTAAGATATATCTTATCCATCAAAAGCCATAATCGTGCATTGAAGAAAACTCCTCAACCTTCTCAAATTCCGCAGATGTGCGAGCAATCGGCAGAGGCGCACAAATCGAAGGTGAGCGGCCAATTACCCAGGCGAAGCCGAACAAGTACGGACTCAAGCCACCTAACTTCAGTCGATGCTCTACTCTCTAACAGCCTGTCCCCACCACAGGTATCATTTGCCTACAACAAGCCGTTACGGTTTATCTATAAGTGCATTAACTTGAATAGACCTTCCTAAGTTTTTATCTTTTTTTTACAGAACAATGAAACACCTTCGAAAATATTCCTCATCAACTGTTTGTGCGCAATCCAACGACCGTTGCTAAGACACGACGTTGCGTCCCAATACGTAACCAACATCGGATTAATGATCGAGAACCACATAAACCTCCTCGTCCAGAAAGAAGTCGACACATTCCTCCAAAAATGCGGGCTTTCGGACAAAATGCAAATCTTCCGCTCTTCCACAACTGAACTTCCCTTGTCTGAACGACAAGACACGTCGCCCGCAATGCTATCGGAGTGCCTCAAGGCCTTCTTCGGGCTCGTTTTGGGAAGCGAAGGCTCTCTTCCCGAGTTCGAGCAGATACAAGTCCCCAAACTCAGGTCTGAAGCTTGTGTCAGGGTTGCAAAAGCTTTAGCTGAAGATTACGAAGTTATATACCGAGCCGTAACGGATCAACAAAACGGATACCCAGATCCGAAATCCCTCGCACGACATCCACCGGATCAGATCCGAACCATTCTCGGTATATGAATGCAAGCTTATCCTTCTCTCCCGATGTTCTTGTTTTTTTTTTTTTAGTTATCTTACGAAATCAATACTTGTAAACCAAAACAACCGATTTGTCTTTTAACCTACAATTCTCTCTTTTATATATATATATATATATATATATATATATATATATATTGATATTTACACATCAGGTTCATCATTTTCTTTATTTATCTATTGTTTGTTATATATCTAAAGGTGGGCTTGAGCTTGACTTCGCTCAAGAGTGTGTCCTGGACTGTTATATCAGTTGCTTTTATTTGATAGAGAAGCTTGATGGCTTCAATATAACACCCATTCTGCACATAACCCGCGACCATAGCATTCCAGCAACTAACACTTGTCTCATCCTTTCTACTAATGAACGCTTTCTCTGCATCTTTCACCTTCCCATACTTCCCATACATCTCAATTAACCGACATCGGATCATACAATCCGATTCAAACCCGAGCTTTATAGCATTCGCGTGCACTCCTCCCCCGCTTCTCCCACCGTCACTGGCCCATGTGCTTGCTTTTAAAACGCTAGAGAATACCGATACATTCTTCTTGATCCCGTACTTACCCATTTCGATGAAATCGCGGATCACCTCTTGAAACTCCCCTTCTCTGTAGTCATTAGTAACCTTCGCCGCCCAAACAACGGCGTTAGCATTAGAGAGCTGGTGTAGCACAAGATTAGCGTCTTCCAAACATCCGAACTCCCCGTAGAAACGTATCAAGGAACCCGAGAGATATGAATCTTCTTCCTCTATAAACCCTAGCTTCTGACACAAACCATGGACCTGTTTTCCTAATCCCAAATCTCTGATCATAGCAGACGCTTTTAGCACGCAGCCCATGATCCAAGGCGTGATCTTAGAAGCACCATTCTGGTGTTTCAACATCGAAACAAAGAGAAAAGCAGCGTCTTGGTAATCACCCATTTCAATACAGCCGAGAATAACGATTGCCCAGGAATGAAAATCTCTGTGAGGCATTCTATCGAACATGTGGCGTGTAATATCTAGACGCCCACAGGACATATGCATCAGAAGAAGACGATTGAGAAAAGTCGTTCTGGGTCTTACACTTGACTTCATGATATGAACTTGTAAGTCGTATGCTCCACGTTGATCGCATTCGCTGGTTGATTCCTTGACAAGACAAGAGTATAGATCTTCGTTTCCAGGCAGAGAAAGAGAATCCATTATTCGCAGAATATCGGAAGTCGAGCAACGAGGACTTGGCTTTTGCGGTATATCAATCGGAATCTGGGGTGGAAGAACGACGACGGGTTCTGATTTTTGGTGTTTGGGTCTCCTTAGCAAAAGCTGAGCATCGAAGTTGATTTTGACGTCATTTCCGACGCTTCGTGCGGTGGAGTAGTTGACAGAAGGAACGAAAGATGCCGGAGGTGGCGATAAAGCTAATTCCAGAGTTCTCATTCTGAAATCTCTTTTGCAGAGCTCCGATCGAAGAAAATTCAGCACGAGAAATTAAAAATTTCACAACAGGAGGAAAAAGAAAAAAAGGAGCATTAAGAAAAAATTTCAAAGTCTAATAATCTCTATTTACAATCGAGAAACTGTTGCTGATAAAAAAAGCAGCTCTCTGGTTCCAGTTTTTTTCTGTAAAACAGAATTTTATATTTGTAGTTGTAGAAGAAGATGAACACGCTACAAAAGCCACGCCGGTTCGGTTTAGTTTAGAAAAAATTTTAGGTAGTTTGGTTTGTGCATAAACCGGGTTGATTGAGATATGAATCTTAGACCATCAGCATCTTGAAATTGTGATGAGTATCATAATTAATATTTTATTATTTATTTTATTGTTATTATATTGAATAGTTAAAGAGATGAAAGAGAGATGAGTTAAAGTGAAGAAGATCTTAAAGAGTCGTCTCAATACTAAGAGTATAGTGAGACATCTCACGCTCAAATCAACTACTTTTCTATTTTTTATTCTTTTTTTTATTAATGAAACTCTCAAAGTCTCAGAGATACGGATGCTACTGTCCTTTTTCTGTCGTGCGTAACATGTACTGTGGCTGGTATTATTTTTATTTTTTTTGTCAACTCAGCTGTTTTAATATCATCTTAATTTTGTATGGTGTTGGGTTCGAATTCCAAATTTTTGTCATAAGTTTTAGAAGTGACAACTATTGTGCCACATAATTCTGACCTGATAGTACGTATTTATATTTAATTATTTAAAATACTTAGATAAAACATTTGTACTTTAAATTAAGTATTTAAAATTGAGTTAATTAAAAGGGATGTTAGTCAAATTAAAATGTGTTGAGTAGATGATCGTTGTGACAATGTTTTTTTAGTTTTAAATTTTTTATAAAAAACATATAAACCAAGAATTAAACCCAAGATTTTAGATTTAATAGAAAAAGACTTTTACCAATTTAGCTAATGTAACTTATTATTAATATTAGAAATATAAATATACCTTTTCGCTTCAAATTTCGTAATTAAATTGATAAAAATCTTGAAAATTCAAAAATTCTGAAAACTCAAAAATCTCAAAAAATTGAAAATCCAAAAATTCTGGAAACTCAAAAATCTCAAAATATTGTAAATCTCGTAGATTGTAAAATCTCAAAAATCTGTAAATTTGAAATTCTCAAAAATACAAAAAATTCGAAAATCCTGAAAATTCGAAAATATGGAAATCCCGAATATCCAAAAATCTAGAAATCTCAGAAATTCTGTAAACTCAAAAAAAAATCAAAAATCCAAAAAAGTCAAAAATCCAAAAATCTTGAAAATTTGTAAATATTGAAAACTCAATTTTTTGAGTTTTTGGGTTTTTTTGTTTTATGGAGTTCTAGGTTTTTGGAATTTTCGAATTTTTGAAATTTTTAGTAATTTAAATACGAAATTCTAAGCGAATAATTATATATATATATATATATATATATATATATATATTTTTGTTATTAATAATAAGTTATACTCAATTCTTAGTTGGTAATAGTTCTTTTTATGAAGTCAAACTTATTGTGTTCAATTCATGGTCTGTCGTTTCATACCACATAGTCATTTAAATAGTACATTTTTATATTTACTAACGTCGTCCGTTTAAACCAATTCAGGCACTAAAATTAAAAATCAGATACTTTATTTAAATATTTTGAGTGTGTATATATAAATATGCAATGAATAAATGTTTCTATAGAAAAAAAAAACATAACAAAAAAGATATGTAGAAATATGTCATTTTCTCAAATCTAATCTGACGTTATCATTCTCAATAAAAGACTGAAAATTAGAACCGATTGACATTGATTACAAATCCCACTAATTACGATGAAAATGACGTTAAGCATATTATATAATACGCTCAAGATCTGCGCGTGTATGTCACTGCCAGAAAGTGTGTTGTGTCTTACGTGGCTTGAGGCGCGTGTGTCTTGTGTTTAAAGATGTGTTTTTTTTGTTAAAATTTAGTAGTTTTAATATCTTTAATAACATATTTGAACTCGGTGTAATAAATACAGAAAGAGATAATGCGTATACGTTAGTAAAATGCACACGTCACTTCATCTCTCATCATCTCTCTTCTTTACCCTCCACTTCACCCTCTGCAAAATTTTCCTCTGTTGTTCATCAGAACAAATAGAAAAAAGGGCCAAGTCTCATCCAATCTCTTGTTTTGCACTCCTTTCAGTTTCGACTCTCTTTAATGGTTTTATCAGTGCGAGCTCTGTAACTGAGGTTTCTCCGGCCAAATCGGTTTTTTTTTTTTTTTTTATCTCGGCAGCGTATGGCTATGGCGTTTCCTCTATCATATACCCCAGTTTATGTTAAACCAGTAACTTACTCTCGGAGACAGAAACTCGTAGTTTTCTCTTCGACTTCTAATGGAAGAGATCCCTCTGAGGAGATTTCAGTGCCTAATGGTGTCAAAAGCATCGAGAAGCTTCAGGAGGAGAAGCGTCGTGCTGATTTATCTGCTCGGATTGCTTCTGGGGCGTTCACTGTACGAAAATCTAGGTGAAATTTTAGGATCCTCATGTAGCAACCATGTTTAGGCACAAACATTGGTTCTGTTTTTGATTATCTGATACATGTTGCTTTTGGTTCTTGTTTTTTTCTCGGTCATTGTAAAAGCTTCCCATCTACAATCAAGAATGGTTTATCTAAGCTTGGAGTGCCCAGCAATGTTCTGGATTTGATGTTTGACTGGACCGGCTCTGACGAAAACTACCCCAAGGTCCCAGAGGCTAAAGGTTCGATTCAGGCTGTCCGAAACGAAGCCTTCTTCATCCCTTTGTATGAGCTTTTCCTTACTTATGGTGGAATTTTCAGGTTGACCTTCGGGCCAAAGGTTTGTTTTGTGTTATGTCTTCTGTTTCTTTAAACTAGGGAGAAAGAATTGGTTGAGTATAGTTGTGAATCCATTCACTTTTTTTGTATCGTAGTCATTCTTGATCGTGTCGGATCCTTCTATTGCTAAGCATATCTTGAAGGACAACGCAAAAGCTTACTCCAAGGTAAAAAAACACAGTAACAATTTATCTACAAATGGTCTCATTACGTGTGTTTTTCCTTATACGGTCTACTTGTAAATCTTAGGGGATTTTAGCTGAAATTCTAGATTTTGTGATGGGAAAAGGACTCATACCGGCTGATGGGGAGATATGGCGTAGAAGAAGGCGTGCGATCGTCCCTGCGTTGCATCAGAAGGTAACCAATTTATGACCAAAAAAATGAAAAAAAAAGTTGGAAAATATAGCCATTTGTTTACCTTTTCTCTGTTGTTTAGTATGTAGCAGCTATGATCAGCTTATTTGGAGAAGCTTCAGATAGGCTTTGCCAGAAACTTGATTCTGCTGCATCTACAGGGGAAGAAGTAGAGATGGAATCACTCTTCTCTCGTTTGACACTTGATATTATTGGCAAGGCTGTTTTTAATTACGACTTTGACTCCCTAACGAATGATACCGGTGTGATCGAGGTTCTGTCATGATTAACCCCTCTGCTTTTTCAGTCAAGTTTTGTATCTTGTATCAGCCAAAAAAGAAAGCTTTTTTGTCTTCTCTTTGTTAGGCAGTTTACACTGTTCTAAGAGAAGCTGAAGACAGAAGTGTTTCACCTATTCCTCTTTGGGACATACCAATTTGGAAAGATATTTCCCCAAGTCAGAGGAAAGTTGCTACTTGTCTAAAATTAATCAATGACACACTTGATGATTTGATCGCAACATGCAAGGTATAACTCGGAGTTAAAGTCCAAGAATTGTTCACGCTCTTTGGATCCTCATCTCGTTTTCTTATTATTTGTTTTCTTTACAGAGAATGGTAGAAGAAGAGGAGCTGCAGTTTCACGAGGAATATATGAATGAAAGAGATCCAAGCATCCTTCACTTTCTTTTGGCTTCAGGAGACGATGTAATAATCTGTCTTTTTGGTCTAATCCAATAGTTTGATAATTATCAGCTTCATCGGATCTTAATTGATCCGACTTTGTTTCAGGTCTCTAGCAAGCAGCTCCGTGATGACTTGATGACAATGCTTATTGCTGGACACGAAACATCAGCTGCGGTGTTAACATGGACCTTCTACCTTTTAACAACGGTAAAGAGTGGACATGTCAATCTAAACAAACAGTTAATTTGCTCTTTGAAAGTTTCTAACTTTTGTTGGTATTGTAGAATCCCGACGTAGTGGCCAAACTCCAAGAAGAGGTATGGGATACATCGTTCTTGCACATGATCTTACAAAAACATTTACACGTTAAGGACAATTTGATTCTCTGAAGGTTGATTCTGTTATTGGAGATAGATTCCCAACCATAGAAGATATGAAGAAGCTGAAATACACTACCCGAGTCATGAATGAGGTAAAAGGCAATTTAATTTACCGGTTGATGAAAATGCTCTTTGAGTAATATTCATTTGACTTTGATGTTGTGCAGTCATTGAGATTATATCCACAACCACCAGTACTTATTCGTCGTTCTCTAGAGAACGATAAGCTTGGACAGTATCCCATAAAAAGGTCACGAAGTTTCAACATCTTTTCTTCGTTTGTCTGCGTTTTGTCATTTAGCATTCGTTCAAGAACGCAACTTCTGAGTTCTGATAAAAGATTTTGTAACAGGGGAGAGGATATCTTCATCTCGGTTTGGAATCTACATCGAAGTCCTCTTTATTGGGATGACGCTGAAAAGTTCAATCCCGAGAGATGGCCTCTAGATGGACCAAACCCAAATGAGACAAATCAAAACTTCAGGTAAAAGCCTTATTTTTTTTTGCTTATCGCTTCTCATTTCATTAAGTTTTATTACATCGGGAAACTTTTCTTCTCCAGTTACTTGCCGTTTGGTGGAGGACCGCGGAAATGCATAGGCGACATGTTTGCTTCGTTTGAGGTAAAAGAACAATTTATATCAATACTTGTTACATATAAGTGCCTGCGTCAGATGTTCTTATAGTATTAGAAATCTCTGTTTTTAGAATGTGGTAGCAATCGCAATGCTTATTCGAAGATTCAACTTTCAGACTGCACCAGGAGCTCCTCCGGTTAGTTATCAGCCTCTTTAGTCTCACTCTCAATACAACGCAATGCAAACTGAAAAGTCATTAACGGCTAGTTCTTGTGTCGACATTCGTCTTGTGGATGGACAGGTGAAAATGACTACAGGAGCTACCATACACACTACAGAAGGATTGAAATTGACTGTAACAAAGAGAACAAAACCTCTCGACATACCATCCGTTCCGATACTTCCTACGGAAGCTCCTCGAGATGAAGTTTCATCTGCTCTGTCTTGAGTCTTCATCTTTGCAAAACTGAAAACAAGCTCAAAGAAGAAGAAGCGAAAATCTTGCGTTAGAACAATAAATGTAGAGAACTTGTTGAATCAAGTCAGATGCAGACAAGTAGAATGTAAAGATTTATTATTCTTTGAAAAGAAATTGTTTATATCTGCACAATGAAAGATAATATAACTTTTGGGTTATATAAAAGTTCAAAAATCTTCCATGACAAAGACGAACCTCTGATTTTACATCAATGAAGTGATCATAGAGAGTTTACACTTCCATCTAAACATCGTTGTCTACTTTGTCTAACATCTAGGAAAGATCTCTGCTCTTGTTTGGTATGTGCAAACATTGAGTACTATAAAAAAAGCTTTCATCGATCTGAAACCCTTGGGTATTTGGTTAAAGACCGGTCTTTGTTCATGTTCTATGTCTATGGATCTGGAGGCTAAAATCGTTGTCATTGTCAGCACCGTCTTTCTTTGTTGCTGACTTCTCCTTCATTGCATCTTTCTCCAGTTTCTTCATGTCAGCCTCTGCTTGTTTTTCATTCTCCTCTCGAGATTTGATGAACGTTTTCATGAAAAGAGTCAGAATCTTGGTCACTGTAGGAACAATGATCACAATAGAAATGAGTAGTTGCATTTATCCCAGAATGGCTTTTAGACAATCTAAAAGAACAGACTTGTGCATGTACCTTGCTCGAAAGGACATCGAGCTGGATCCTCACCGAAGTACTGGCACAAGGAATCTGCATTTCTTCCCTGTAAGTTACAAATCAATTTTAGGACTGGATCATGAGTATCGAATTGCATGTCCTCAAATGGTGTAAGTTAATGATGAATTATATATAACTCACCGATTCTGAATATAAGGAAGCAAGCGACCTCACTTCTGCTTCAGCGGTATCAAGAAACTCCTTCACGACCTGAAAACATGAAGTGATCTCATTTGAAACAGCTACGAAGATTTTGTGGTTCTCATCATCAGCCTATGCATTAACCAAGATGCACATTCCTGATTCCCGTATGAGCAAACTAAGAACATATTTTGACATGTAGCTCACCTTCCGGAAGCCCAGAGAAATTGCACCATCGTTTTCTGAAGCCATGAGTTCGTGCTCAACCTTATCAAGGCCTCTAGTCGTCGCCTGCATTTCTTCAGCCAGCGTTTTCAATTCAATCTGCAATTTTCAGAAACAATTAAGGCAAGTGCAATACAAGTCGAAAGCTCATAGTGCAAGCTCTAGCATCTAGCAGAAGAAAAGAAGCAACACAAGCATGAATAACAAGCATACCTTCGAGGCAGCTTCCAAGTGAACAAGGTCATTACCAAAATCCAGTAACTCTGGCATTTTTTCACCGACAAGCTAAACAGTAAAAATAAAAATAAGGTATTAAGTTCATCTTACAACAACACCTTAGGCAACTAGCTGAATAAGCAGTATCATGCACTTCTAGCACAAACATGCGCTCTGAAATTCTACCTTGCATAAGTAGTGCATCAAAGTCATTTTCTTATTTCTTGCACGAGTATCAGATAACTTAAGAAGACTATCCAATTTGAATCCCACAGCAGACCCTGAAACACAAAGGCACTACTACATCAATAGATGCTATAGGAAAAATAAAAAAAAATTGGAAATCAATAGGAATATATGTAACCTCTTGCAGTTCCCTGATTCAGAGCATTTCCCAGTGTTAAAATTGTTTGCATAATCTGACGCAACTTTGCAGACTCCTTCACCTGTTACATGATGATGATACTTAATTACCAAGATGGAGATATATTTCCATGACTTAGAAGATCCCACCCTCCACTACACCTCTTTAGTAGCAGCGTTTATTGTATTGAGGTAGCTTTTTAAGTCTTCCACCTGAAAAGAACAAAAAACAACATTAATACAACATGTCTAAAGATAGGAGAGACCAAATGCAGAGAGTTTTGATATTTATACCTGAGAAGCAAAGGTGATCTTAAAGCCAAACACTCGTAACTTTGCTTCTATACGTGGAACCTTCATTAGTTCCATGAAAAACTGGTATATTTGCAAAGTTAAGAGTCAAAAGACAAATTATAACAAGTATCGTCCAACGCTTAGAACTGGGACAAACCTGTTCACACTTTCCCAGCATTTCTTTGTCACCAGTATAATTCTGATACAAAAACAGCAAGAGTTAGCTTCAGGCATTAAGGAATTGCTGAATAGAATAAAATCAACAGGATCTTTCTTTCTTTTTTATCTTTTTTATTCGAAATCTGATCGAGTCTGCTGGTTATGAAAATCACATTAGCTAATCCTTTCAGAAGGGAAAGAAACTAGGCTTTTGAAGCCAAACAGAACCTATGAGTCTGGTGCCAAAGAGAAATATGACAATAAACTATAAGATTACCCTCAACAATTCCATTTCTTCTTTGGTCGGACAAAACTTGATGAGATTTTCAACCTGGTCGATATCCAGAGCTGACGAATCCAAGGCTAGAACTGCGCTCTACGATATGAAAAAAAATATGAAATTCTCAGTAAGTAAACATATGTGAACATGATGTACAAGAGATGTTCTATAAAGATATCTAAACACTAAAACTTGCATGCTTTTTCTCTCTAAACATCCACTTTACGCTATTGATTCAATGCTAAAATGAAGGGCAGAAAAGATACTGACAGCATAAACTTACAAGCATATCTGGTAGAGGAATTTTTATTTTCGTAAGCATTATTTCACAGTTATTTGCTCTTCGCAGGTCAACCTGATACAAACACAGAAAAAAGGTAGAGCGAAAAATAAGTAAACTAAGAGGCAAGAATCATAATCGTTCATATAAGTTATAAACTAACCATTGTCGGAAAAAAAAAATCATGTGCAAAGTATATCAACTGTCATTTTTTCTAGCAGCCATTGAATGGAGTTAACTTTAGATCATCAAATAATCATCTGGTTACTGCACACTATATCTGTAGGCGAAACCTGCTTAATAACTCCCACTCTTTGTAATATTTGGAAATTTTTGAGAGCTGTATTTACTATAACAAATGTTAGATATGTACAGAGGTGAAACTGAGCTGCCTCACCAGTTGAACTTTCTCAGGTTTGCTGATACTTGAACCTCGGCGACCTGTGCTTTTCTTAGCAGCGGTATCTGAGACTGCAGAAAAAAGACTCTCGAGCTCTGATATATCTATTTCAGGGGCCCTGTCATGAAGATTCAGAAAATTCATTTTATTAGTTCAACAAAAATAGCAGCTAATGGGAGACAAAATAAATTGCAAGACAGAATTGGAAAGACCGCTCACTTTTGTTTTACGATTATCAATGAATTTTTCGGAGACTATAAATGTCAAGCTAAACCATCTAAAAGAATTAAAATTAGAACCCACCGTGGTTGATTTTCCTGTTTCTGAGTATCAGCCCACAAACTACCTATTGCTGCCCGAGTAACTTTAGACCAATGCAAAGGCTTTAGCACGGTTTTCTTAGGTGCAGCAGTAGGCACACTCACACCTCGGCCTCTTCCAAGTCCCGTGGAAGCTCTGCCCCTTCCTGCAGCAGGAGGTGGCGGCGGTGCATTTGAACCTTTTGCTCCCAGTGGTGGTGGGCCACTACTTGTACCACGACCAAACGCTGGTGGTGGTGGAGGAGCAGAGGTCTTAGATAGGGGTGGGGGAGGCGGAGCAGGGGTCTTCGATAGTGGTGGTGGAGGAGGCGGAGGCGGAGCACCCAACTTTGCAGATGAAGGAGGAAGTGGAGGTGGAGGAGGCAGAGGGGGAGTGCCCAACTTTGCAGATGAAGGAGGACGTGGAGGTGGAGGTGGCGGAGGGGGCGCGCCCAACTTTGCAGATAAAGGAGGAAGTGGAGGTGGAGGAGGTGGCATTGGGGCATTTGAAATGTTAGCCTTAGGAGGCGGAGGTGGAGGTGGTGGGGGTGCCGACCGTGGGCCAACACGAGCAGAACCAGAATGAGATGTAGGTGGCGGTGGGGGTGGTGGTGACGGTACACATGTAGTCGAAGATGCTTGGATTGGTGGAGGAGGAGGAGGTGGAGGTGGAGGTGGTTGCGCCTGAAGTTTATTTTCTGTGCTCCCAAATGAAGGTGGTGGGGGTGGCGGTGGAGGTTGAGCTGAAGATGGAGAAATGCTTCTAGAGAAAGGTGGTGGAGGAGGAGGAGGAGGAGGAGGAGGAGGAGGAGGTGATGGTGGTGGGGTTTTGTTGATAGGCTGGTGCGATGTTGTCAGAGGATCTCTACTGCTGATAATAGGGAGAGGTGGCGGTGGCGGCTGAGGAGGGGGTTGAGATGACAACGAGGCTGTGCTTGTAACTCTGTTTACAGGAAAAGGAGGGGTAGGAGGTGGTGGTGGCGGTGGAGGCAAAAGTGTGACAGAAGATGGAAGAGTCGAAGGCGGGACACTGTCTTTCGATGGAACTTCTTGCTGTTGGCCACGAGAGAATTCATGATGCTCCTCTGAACATTCAGGAGCAAAAGATATAGGAATGTCTTCTGTCTCATCAGTATCAAAAGATAGAGGAATGCGAGGTCTATGAATGGCATCAAAGCCTTCATCTGAACTATCAGCGGCACTAGATGTGTTGGTCTCCTCTTCAGAGTCAGGAGAATACATATAAAAACTCCCTTTGTGCCGAAATCTTGTAAACTCTTTTGCATCATTTATGGCAGCAAGTTGTTTCAGTAACCACAAAGCAGCATCATCTCCATTTTCAGCCAAATCCACACCACTAAAAAGTTCTTGAACTTTAGAAAAGGCTTCAATGGGCAAGCCACCAGTCTCATCACCATTTACTATTCGGATTGGAACTTTCTGAGGCGAGGCGTTCTCAACCTCTCCAAACAAAACCTGAATGCATAAAGGATGGAGTCAGAAATAAGCGCACTTATAGCTTAGCGTGAGTATGGACTATCTTTATCCACCCATCTAAGTTCAATCATTTTTTGTGTTTTGTTTCTCCTCTCTACACCCATAACTTCTCATATTCTTATAAATCCAAAGAGATGAACAAACAGGTCCATACCTCTGCTCGAAACCCTTTCGGATAATGATCCTTGGCCTCCCAAAGAATATCCAAGTTGTCTGAGTTCAAAATTAGTATGTTGGACCTGATAAATGCAGTATTGAACATCACACGAAATATCATAACCTCTCGCTCTGGTTCTAAATCCATATGCACACACTCCAGCACAACATCTCCTTGAACCCAGCACTGGATGTCAATTTTTATCACGTCACATTCTGCCTGCAGCCAGATTGTACAGAGTTCCATTACTCAGAAAGAGCGACACTTTATAGAAGTGTCGAAGAAATCACAATAATAATAACAAACCCACCTGTCGATAATGACGAAGGGGTTTTTTCTTATTGGACATAGTATACAGCATCTCCGTGGAAAGACCAGATGTACTACTAAAGTTTCTTCCAAAGATACGTATAATTGGTCTGCATCCATGTTGGGAATCAAAGTTTGGAATAGCTCGAATAATCACACAATCCAAAGAAAGCGCTCTTTCAGGAGGTGGCCACTCAGGATTTATGTTTCTCCTCGCTACATACTGAAGATAACGAAGTTGAGACGGGAAAGGATTTAACGGCGAGAGCAGCTGCAAGAGACCCTTGGGAGCCTCGCGATGCACAATC
Organism: Streptanthus diversifolius; assembly: GCA_039880935.1. Classification (NCBI taxonomy): domain Eukaryota; kingdom Viridiplantae; phylum Streptophyta; class Magnoliopsida; order Brassicales; family Brassicaceae; genus Streptanthus; species Streptanthus diversifolius. The sequence continues at coordinate 21,917,647 of JAXGFM010000014.1, read as the reverse complement.
TCGAGAGTCCTGCGCTCGCCACTGTGAACTTTCCTGAAAATCAGAAAACTAGCTAGGATAAAAGCCAAAAGTGGCCAGCCTCCTCTTTCGCAGTGAAGAAGAATAACATCCTGACGGTTCCCACGAGAAAGCCAACTCTCACACACACGGAGAAAATGTTGGATCAATGATAAAGGGAGCAAAGGGCAGCCTTCATACTGCCTTGGATACTCGAGGACAGTCACATCATATTCACAGAGAGTTTCAGCAAATATGCTTCTTTTCTCCCCTTCTCGGAAATTGAATGCTAGGAACGATGATTCAGGAAACTCTTCATGTATATCATTGATGATTTCATGCAGGAAGATTTGGTATAAGCCATCCGCCAACACATCCGTGCAAAAACATGAATCAAAGACTGTCCAGTTACAAAGATTTTGTCAATTTAAACACAAAGAAACTAAAACAGTAATCGTTAATAGATCACTCGTGATTAAGAAAAGAACGGTGTATTACCATAAACTCTGTCAGCAAATTCAAGCAACCCATCTGGTGGTCTCTTGTAAAAGAACCTACTTAAGAGAGACATTTAGGTAAAATCGGCAGATGAATGTGCTTCGATCGATAAGCTGGAAACCTGAAACGAAGAAAGAAGACCGTCCGATATAATCAGAATCAGCTAAAGCCGTAGCTACGAGAAATCAAATCACTATCGAAAGCGAAACAATCTAAATTACTTTAGTCGATTCTTGTGGTCATCAAAGTCAAAAGCTAATCGAATCAAACAAAATGGGGGGGAAATCCCTGAAATTGCGATCAAATTTGGATACAATCAAACCTGAGAACTGAACATATATGATTTTGAGGATGTTTAAACATTGCGACTGCACAAAACCCCCCGAAATTAGGGTTTATAAGAGGAATAGAGGAGGATGATGAAGTTGATGACTTACACGTTACAATCGAGAGGGTAATACGTCGGCTATTTACATTCCCCGATGCAGCTGCAGCGGCGAAGGCGGTGGGTTACGGCGTTGGAGGACACAAATGATGAAAATCTTGAACGTTTGGTTTTCAAATTTTGAAAAATAATTTAGGGGAAATACCAGATGGTTCGCTTTTTCGGTTTATTTAAAATAATCACCAGTTCGTCCATTTCTCATTCCGTTGTCCTTATAATATTATACTCAAATTTTTGAAACAGAGAAAGTCATAAAACATTTTTTGAAGTAAATAATTAATGTTGCTGATACCAACACTAATATATACTACTGTATTTCACTATTGTTTTCGTTTTGTTAAAAAGAGTTATATTATATGTTGACAACAGTAAAATAATATTGTTGAAAGAAAAAAAAAACTACTATAATTAATGCAAATCGAACTATAAATCAGAATTTATTTAATTATTATAGATCTCTCATTAATTATGTCATTAAAATAGTTTTTGTTGACCAATGATGAATTTAAAATCGATAAAGTTATTGAAGATTTTATCGTTTAATATAATAGTTGGCGTTTTTATTCGTCAAGTTCACATAAGTTTTTCATTGTTTTTAATAGGAGTACAAAAAAACAGAGACGTAAAAAACTAATTTGTGTGAATTCTATAATTGACATTTTTAACTGATTATGTTTAAATTTATCTCTCTTTTTCTCTAATTCTCTTCAAATTCACAATGTTATTTTACACCAAATAAAAATTATTAATAATTTATATTTGTTTAGTGATTGTGTAGAATTATTACGAAATAAATTATACCACACATTCTTTGAAAATCTTTTTCTTCAGAATATAATATGATCTCATATATTATCTAAATCATTTAGGGAAAGAATATTGTCATTTTCCCTTATTTCCAGCCTTTTATCTTATGTAATCCAGAATGGGAAATTAATAAATTATTCTGTTAAAAGCGATTGCCCATGATCATGATACGGATCGTAACGGACGCATATACTATAAATAAGCTTCATCTTCATTTCAACAAGATAATATAACGAAACGAACCATATAAAATTATTGAAACTGCTTTGCGGATTTCTTGGTAACTGCAACAAAAATCCAAATAAAGTTGTTGTAACTACTTTACAGATTTCTCGGTAACTGCACCGAAAATCTAGCTAAAAGTTGTTGTAATAACTTGGCGGATTTCTCGGTAACTGCACCGAAAATCTAGCTAAAAGTTATTGTAACAAATTGACGGATTTCTCGGAAACTGCACCAAAAATCTATTTAAAAGTTGTTGTAACAACTTAGCGAATTTCTCGGGATCTGCACCAAAAATCTAGTTAAAGTTGTTGTAACTACTTTGCGGATTTATCGGTAAATCTCCTATCCACTAATCTCTATAAATAGAGACTTTAGGCGAGTAATTTTTGTATCCTGAGGATTCCTGAAATCTCGAAAACCCTAAAATTTATTGCTTCTCTAAATTCACAGAAAAAGTCCAATTCTCTCTCCCATTCGTTTCTCTCTTTCGGAAACGATTATTGTTCTTGAGTATATCGTAGATATTGTGTTCGCAGATTCCGAATTCGAGTGTTTCGAATCGGTCTATAAAAGGTTGTATCCTGAGATTCAAAAGGCGTATTAAAACCGTCACACTACGGACGCTTTATTGAGTTAAAAAAAGAGATCATCTTGCCTCCTTTCTAGATTTCATAAAAATCGTTTTATAAATCGTGTTTTCTACAAATTGATTTCTCCTTTTATCACAAATATCAAATCGTATTTTCTTATCCGGTTTTATAGCTCCTACAGTCTTAACTCAATAAATCCGTTTCTAGCAAATAGCTACAGTTGGATTTAAGAAAAACGATTTTCATTTTTTTAAAATCAATTTGTAATCGTTTCTGCGAACGCTGAAAAGCAAGATTGCAAAACGAATATTATACGATCTTGAATCGTTTCTGCAGACGCTCAAAAAGTGAGTTTGCAAAACGATATCGAACGATTTTATATCGGATCGATCGATCGTGATTGAGAGATCGATCGATCTCGTGACGTCTCCGCGAACGTTATATAGCGAGCTTGCGATTCATATAAAACAAACGCTTTCCGCGAATGCTCTATAGCGAGTTTGTGAAACGTTCTAGCTAAATTGGAAAAACGATTACAAACGTTTGTTTAAATGATTTGTTGTAAACCGTTTTAAAAAAACCATACTACGTATATACACAAAATTATTTTCTGCAAACGCTATCTTTAGCGAGTTTGCAAAAACGTTTTGATAACTCCAAAAAAACATTATTAATACCAATTAATGTTGGTAAAATGATTTTTTGTAAACCAATTAATTTTTTTTTAGCAAATCGTTTTAAAATAAAATAAAAGTGATTTTATACCAATTATTTTTTTTGGTACAACGTTATTAAATCAATTAATTTTGGTAAACGTTTTAAAAATATATTAATTGCAGTTTTAAAAAATAATTAATTTGTGAAATTAATTCAGAAAAACGTTTTTTGACATCATTAAATTCTGCAAATTAATTGAAGGATTTATAAATATTATTTAAATAGATCAAATTGCTTCATCTTATCTTTATATTAAATTAAATTGCTTCTTTCTGAATTTAATAATTTCAGAAGTTAAAAAAAATTAATTGTTGTAATAAATAACGACTTCGACACCGTTTATGGTAGATGTGTTATTGGTTACAAGCCTAGTGAGTCGACACATCAAATTCAATTTGATAGTGGTCTGCCACATATGACTGTACCAAATTATGATGTTTATCAGATTGTCATGTGAGTGTCTAGTGCTATAAGCATATGACTAATGATTGACAAAATTGATGAAGCTCAATTTAGTATATGGTATGACCTTGTTAAAATTAGAGAAGTAACTCAAGGATAATAGCATATGCTTTCTCTTGAGAATACTAACAATAAAATCTCTAAGACTAATCCACAAATATTTGTGTGATTTAAAGTATTTACCTAAATGATCAGGTAAAAAATATTTCGTGACTGTCATTGATGACTACACAAAATACTATTATATTTACTTGTTACAAAATAAAAATGAGACTTAGGATAAATTCAACGAATATAAGCTAGAGGTTGAAAATCAACTCGAAAGAACTATTAAAATAGTTCAGAGTGATAGAGGTGAAGAATATGAAGGACAGTTTGATGCATTCTGCAGAGAGAATGAAATCATTCATCAAACATCTGCTCCTTATTCACCTGAATCCAATGGAGTTGCGGAACATAAAAACCAAACTCTAAAAGAAATGATGAATGCAATGATGCAAGAATCAGGCGTAACCCAGTACATGTGGGGGAAGCTTTATTGACTTCAAATTTTATTCTAAATAAAATTCCTCACAAAATGATAGGGAAAACGCCATATGAACTGTGGAAATGTACAATTCCTTCATACAAATACTTGAAAGTGTGGGGGGTGTTTAGCAAAAATTGTAGTACCAATTCCTAAAAAGGTCACAGTCGGACCTAAAATAATAATATGTACAATGACAAGTGACACGTCATATACGTAGATGACATAAGACCATTAGAAAATTGATCTCAGGTGGTGTAATCTCACTCGATTACATAAAATCAGCAGATAATATTGCAGATCCTTTCACAAAAGGTCTGACACGAGATCAAGTTTTAAAATCATCAAGAGGAATGGGTTTATAGCCTATGAACTAAAAATGAAATTTGATGGTAACCCCACCTACATGATTTGATAGGTTAAATCTAAAATAAACACTGTGAAACATTTGTTTTTACCCAGTTCCTAAAGATGACAACAGTGTTTTCTGCATATACATAGGTTAAGCATTGGCTTTTAATTAATTCATATATTCTAACCCAATGAAGTGAAGCAGATCACTTCGGGAAAAAGAATACAAATATGAAAGATCACTTTGTGAGTGTGAAATAGGGCCGTTTATAGGAGAATAAATGAAAGACTGTATTCTCCAAGTTCACTCATGAAAAACCAGGCTGTTCATGGCCAAAACGAACACAACAAGAGAACCTAAAGTTCTACGAGAAATATAACCGAATTATAATTGTTGTCTCGGTTTACACTAGAAATTCGGGTGGTTCAAGACATCATGTTCACCCCCTGGCCTTGTAAACCCGACATTTATTAACTATGATTGGTTCAATGCTGAAAAATGCAACCAAATCAGATACGGTTATCTTTCGTTTATACTCAAGAAAGTCTTTTTTTTAGCTTTCTCGAAAATCACCCTCAGTTTAGAGTCATTTCTATTCATGTGGGTGATTGTTGGACAAAAATATTAATAAGCATATTAGACTTATAATATGTTGATAAATGTGAATGGGAAATGAGCATAAAATTAAGACTCATTAAGTAAAGTGGAATTTTTTGATTTTTTTTTTAAATCAAAAATTGTGATTAAAAATCTGAACCGAAAATCAGGATAAAGTTGTTGAAACTGCTTGGCGGATTTCTCGGTAACTGCACCGAAAATCTAGATAAAGTTGTTGTAACTACTTTGCGGATTTCTCGGTAACTGCACCGAAAATCTAGCTAAAAGTTGTTGTAACAAATTGGCGGATTTCTCGGAAACTGCACCAAAAATCTAGCTAAAAGTTGTTGTAACAACTTAGCGGATTTCTCGGGATCTGCATCAAAAATCTAGCTAAAGTTGTTGTAACTACTTTGCGGATTTATCGGTAAATCTCCTATCCAATAATCTCTATAAATAGAGACTTTAGGCGAGTAATTTTTGTATCCTGAGGATTCCTGAAATCTCGAAAACCCTAAAATCTATTGCTTCTCTAAATTCACAGAAAAATGTCCAATTCTCTCTCCCATTCGTTTCTCTCTTTCGGAAACGATTCTTGTTCTTGAGTATATCGTAGATATTGTGGTCGCATATTTTGAATTCGAGTGTTTTGAATCGGTCTATAAAAGGTTGTATCATGGGATTCAAAAGGCGTATTAAAACCGTCACACTACGGACGCTTTATTGAGTTAAGGAAAGAGATCATTTTGCCTCCTTTCTAGATTTCATAAAAAAAGTTTTATAAATCGTGTTTTCTACAAATTGATTTCTCCTTTTATCACAAATATCAAATCGTAATTTTTTATCCGGTTTTATAGCTCCTACACAATTTTGCATCAAAATTCTTCTTTTAGACAAATATCAAGCATCTTCATCAAGAGATAACCCAAACCAAGATTTGAAAGCAAGACGAAGGTCATAAATAGATTCATAATGATAGAAACACAAGAAGCAAGAACAAGTCTTATGCTAAGTTATTTGAAGCTTAGATAGAATTACTGCAGAGAAGCCTTTGATAAATCATATATATTCATCAAGCTGAAGCCTCTTCTAGGAGTTGCTTCACCTTAGTGATGTAGTCACTCATGGCTTCGTCCGTCGATTTCCCTGACATCCAAAATAAAACCAAGACAGTCACAGGTCAGACAAGAATCGCAAGCTACATTTGGTTACAAGCAAACCACTAGCAACTCAATATGAAATGGTTTACCTTCAACGGCCTTCCAAGCATCCCACTTGGCTCTATCTTTCATGTTGAACATTCCAGGACGACCTTTGAATCAATCGAAAAAACAATTAAAAAAAAAATCGTTATTAGCTCAGCAGAAGCTGAACCAAGAAGCAAACCGCAGGATCTTGATATGAAGCTTCTTAAGGTGTGCAGAGAGAAAAAGAAAGGAGCCTAATATTAACTGGTTGTCACTGGCCCGACCGTGGCTTGCTTGTAGAGTCCGTAGAGGATGAGCAAGTCCTCGTTCGATGGGCTCACGGTGAGCTTCTTGACTTTCTCAGCGTGCTCCTCGAAGTCCTCCTGCAGATATATAAAATCAAGAAATCAAGAGAAACAATCTTAATAGCCTACAACACCGAACTCAACACAAGGCGTCACTACCAACAAAACTTAAACCTAACTCAAATTCGAATCTTTCTTACCCTATGCAAACAATGCGTTAAAAAAATCAGTCATGAGAACAAAACTTGGACAAGATCATACACAGAAAAGCTTGATCAGTATTATTGATTACCAATTCCATAAAGTGATCACTCTTGATCAAACAAGCTTCAATTTTTACTTAATCTTAACTCTTTCTCCTCTTTCTAATCGTTAGTATAATCCAAAAGCAGATAACCAGAATGATATTAGAAAAAGTTAACATTTGCCGGAGAAAACACTTTCACAGCCAAATTTTTTCAACCAAAAAAACGACCATACAGGTCGAACTACACATAAAAATCTAAAATTCAATCCAAGAATCGAGGATTCGGGAACACAGGCTTAACCGAGATCGATTACAAACTTGTCTGATGATAAATGAAATATTAAACAAAACACAAGATCTGAATGTAAATCCATACGGATCTGATCGTACCTTCAAACCCATGATGATTAGACGTCAGAAGTTGAGATAAGTTGCGGAGATAAATCAGTGTAAGACGGAGAAGACGATGACTATGCGTGGGTTATATATTGGCGACGTTCTCAGCCTCAAATTTATTTTTAATTTCTTAAATAACATTTATATATTAATTCTTATTTTTTAGAGAAAAGAAAAAGAATAAGTCCTAAAGTTATATATAGAATACACGTGGACTCAGATACATCGCTGATTGGCTTTTCGCATTCAATGTGGGCACAAGAAAGAACATGTTCTGTGTTTCTATTTCTCAACGAATATGTTCCTTCTCCATTTAAACAGAATTCACTAAAAAAAAAAAAAAAAACCAAGGCATATCTTTTTAAAAATCTAAATCGAAAAACTCTTTATGATTCTGTGTTTGTTAAAAATATTGGTGAATATATTCAAAATTCAGTCCTTTGAGCATTTTCTTATTTACTCATTTTATAGAAACGTAGATTTTCTTTAACAACAAATCAAGCAAAAAAATATACTAGTGTACATAAGTTCAATTGTCCTACATTAAAACACATTAAGAAAGGAAATCTTGGTAACTATAAGAAAGAAAATATTTGGCAGGTTATCTACCAAATCAAAAATTAGAAATGTAAGATCAATCCATAAAGACCACTCCTCCCTAAGTAAACTCATAAACAAGAAATTGGTAGACTACAAAGATGTACAAAAAAAAAACACTCTAAAATCCCTTACTAAAAAACAAAAGAAGATCAATCTCTATAATACTAATTGAAATATGCATTTATGAAAATGTCCAAAAAATCTAATTTTATAAAAACTCATTATAAATTAAATCAATAAATGTATATGTCAGATCATTTATTTTTACTTTTAATAAAACTCACAAATTTTCTTCACTACATTAATTTGATTGCATTAAACATTTCAAAAATTTTAAATAGAAATTTTATACGATTTCTGTTTTTTCAAAAAATATTAATCTAAAATCAGTATAGATTAATTTTTTTAAAAAAATATTAATAATAAATAAAATTCTCTAAAAATAATATATTGAATTCAATTCCAAAAATTATATAAAAAATAAAAAAAGTATTTATCTTCAGAAATTCTAAATCGTTTTTAATATATAAAATCATGTTATTCTCATTTAATAAAACATACAATTTTTCTTCTATGTTTTATATATTTATTTCTAGATTTTAATTTTAATTTTACCTAATTTATTTGTTATAATTCATGGGTATACTTCAGTTGACATATAAACTTTGTATTTACAACATAATTTCATAATAAAAATGGGTTAAATTATAGATAAGATATATTTTAATTTTTTTAAAAAAATATAACTCTATGCACAGAAAAAGAGATTTTCAAATTTTCCATTTCCATCCAGTTTAATTTTTCAATATGGGTCAGAAATTTGTATTATATGAAAATATATTATATTTTAATAAAACGAAATTTTTTAAAAATAATAATAATTACTGTAAAAAAGAAATAAAATAAATTTTACTCACGAAATAACTATAGATAAAATGTTACTAAATTAAAAAAAAATTACATTAAAAAACCATAATACCATGCGCACAGCCATGGATAAATTCCTAGTTTACTTTTATATCATCACAAATTAGAAAAAAAAAATAGCAACTATATCTAGTGTTCTATCTAGACATTTGAGAACATTTACTATACAAGAACATTAAAACACATAGAGCCTACCTCTTTAGACCAGAAACACATTGTTATCATTCCTTAGATAATCGTATACTAAATATTAAAGGAGATGCTACTGAAGATAGTAAGATTGGTGAAATTGAGGTCGTAACCCATACTCACCATTAGAAGTATGCTGCTTATAGTAGACAGAGAAGGTAAAGTTGAAGCTGGAATATTTGAAACTTTAAGCTCAATTGGTGAAAATCCTAACACACACTCACGTGGGAATGTTTGAAACTTTAAGCTCATTGTCATGTTACTATGACAATTGATTCATAACGACCGGTACACAGAACTCTTTACCCGGTTTATTTAACCAACCAATACCGTACACAGAACTCTTTACCCGGTTTATTAAACCAACCAATGGCAATATGAGGGATCTTTATGTACCAGATCTTTTGACCCGGTTTTACTCAACCGATTGAGACCACGGATTTACTTGAGTTATTGTACAATAGTTATGAAATCCTCTCTGGTAAACCGAACCGTAATTACGTCGTGTAGGTTTAATTTCATATGGATATGGTCTCTGGATTCACTTGTTGATAGACATTGTTTTAACAATTTACAGTGTTTGCATTTGTTGACCCAAATTATAATATCGTATTAACATTTCTGTTTTTTGTTATCTACTATTCAATATATGATTTTTTATATAAGAATAAAATTTAAATTCTATCGTGGATATCTTCCTCATACTTATAAAAAAGAAAGTGAGAAATAAGCATATTTTGTGATTTCAACACAAATAATAATATCTAATTGCTTGTGAGTCTCAAGTCACAAATATGAGAAAAAATTGATAGATTATCTATTAGCTATAAAAAAGTGATTTACAAATGGATGACAGAAGAAGGAGAAGTATAATTTTACCAAATTTAAGGAAAAGACTTCGGTGAAAAATCTTTCATCTAAGAGAAAATAAGAAGAAGAAAAAATGTGTGTAAACACAATTTTTTTTTTCCAATTTTTATTATTATATATAATAAATTCTAAAAATAATTGATTGAACCAAGATACTTAAGAAAATTATATAAAATTAGTAAACCAATAATATAAGATTTTAAAACAATGACAAAATCATTTAGTTTCATTTAGGGGATGTTATTGGTTTATGTATTTTAAAAAATTATAAAAATTTAGATTTTATAAAGATTATAATGTTATTATTTTTTTGGGGGTAACAAGGTGAAACTATGACTATTAAAAAGGTCTATCCAACCAAACCGATAGCTTCGAATGAATATACATTGTTGTTGAGCCTCTGTGCATTGTGTGCTATATTATATGTCCTTGTTTTGTGGCCTGTGGAATGAGTGAGATTTTTATCTTGTATAAATAAGCTCGACATCTATTGAATTCATCCATATGGACTGATAAAGTTGGTCATTTTTCCGGAGAAGACACCATCTTCATCACATCATAGCTGTTTGTTGCGAAAACAGCCTCTAATCGTTGAAATTATTTCATGCACTTCATTGTCCAAATAAGTATTTATAATTCTATATTAAATGGTGTAAGACTATCCTAAATGTTCCTAGCTCCGATCAATGTTTCTTCTATTACATTATTAGAACATATCCATCCCTGTCCATAAATATTATCTTTCGCTTTCCAAAATCTATCCACATTATACAACCACATATCATGTTGTAGTGGCACAACACAACAAGAAAACCACCTATATTTTGATGGATTTTTGTATGAATCCAACAGCCATAGGCAAATACCATCGGTTCACCGTCGAATGGTCGTCAGTTCTTTGTTGTTGGTAAACCGTCAGAAACTTGTGACGAAATCCAACGGCTGGAAAATTTTGATAGAAACCGACGGCTGCCAAAACAGATAGAAAAAGTCCGATGAAAACAAACAGCTGCAAACTTTTTTTTCCAAATTCTGTCAGAATATTTCAACGGAATCCGATGAAAAATGAAAAAAAAAATTATTTATCCTCGATTTCTATCAAGATGATAATAAAATTTGTTTCTTTTAAAATTATCAAAAATATTAAAAATCATAAACCAACGGCTTTGCAATTTAAATAACACATGACTTTTATTGATTTGACAAAATTATAAATCCAATAACTTTAGATTTTTTAAAAATTTAAACTATATGTTATAAACTAAGTATACTTGATTTTAAAATAATATTAAAAATCTTAATTAAATAATACTAATTTTTTTATAAAATTCAAATCTTTATAATTATTTTAAATACATAAAATAGTAACACCCCTTAAAATCGATACTTATAATTATTTAAAAACAGTTAATTAATATGTAAGGTGAAGATATTTATAGAGAGAGAACTAAAGTATTGTTTTTGGATTCCAAAGCAAAGAATAAAGGCAGATCCATCCTTCTGTCGGTGAGCCTTTATTCCTCATCTGAAATCATTAAATATTTAATTCTGTTTTATTTTATTTTATTTTATTGATTGGTTTAAGTTATTTTCTTCTTCTTTTATTTCCAAGCCTCGAAACTAAAAATTAGAGCACTGATTGAAGACTACACAAATTGCATCGTTCATGAAAATGCGTATCGGTGTCGCTAAAAAGTATCAAGCTTTTAGGTTGGGGTACGTGTTAGTATTAATAATTGGTTGCTTGAATTATATACTCATAGTCATCCCATGCACGTCTTTTTTTTCTCTTTTCTTTTTTAACTTCAGAGTTAGATATCAACTATTTCCGAATATTAAAAATATAAATAAACTGTTAAAAGTTCAGTTAATTGAGAATATGTGTAAATGACCCAAAAAAAAGTTTTGGGATACTACATATATGCTGTGGTTGGTATCTTTAGATAAATGTATAGATGATACAGTTTATAGAATGGTCTGATGGTAATACAAGTTTTGCTAATGATATTAGGATGGCATAACTCTTGTCTTGACTTCTCTTTTAACGCCTCTTAACTGTATTGTGTTTTTTTTACTGTCTCATAACTCTCTTCCGTATTTGTATTCTTTACGGTATCAATCGGAACCTACATAATACTTGGTAAGACATTATAATTATATCTCAGATAATTATCAAAACTATTACAGATCATTATAGAAAGATAAAAAGTTCCAACGAAAGATTAATGGTTGTTTTTTACATATGTGTTTTTAATGGCAAACTTGGTTAGGGTAAGAATGGAGTAGGATTTTTTTACCCATCATAACATCCCTATTGACACTACTATAGAACTTGATCGTCGTCACCATTTGTGTTGCTTCATATATGTAATGTAAGTCTATTTCTTTACTTTGAAAACATTGCGCATTATGCCTATTCCTTATCGTTGGTTCATCGTATATTTCTGAATTTTGCTAGCGTTTTGATATCATATCAGAGTTAGCGGAAAAAATTACTCTATTCCACAGCCAAATACGCATATATGTGTTTGATATAATGAATATATATATATATATATATACAATATATGGGAAAGTCTAAATGTTTTTTTTCACATATTGGAAGTCTAAATATATACAAATAAGTTAGTAGTATACTTGTATATATCTAAAACTATTCTTAGCTACGTCTATAAATTAAAAAATGTTGAAATATATAAAAAGATAATTGAGGAGAAGTTTAGTGTTTGATCATCTTGGACGAAATTATACTATTTATTTGTTAAAATTGTCATAGATTTTCAAAGTTTAATCATTACCGTTTAATTTTGTTGTCAACAACTTGTACAAGACATAGATGATGACATAACGACATTATCATATTTATTGTTAATTGAATCAATGATTTATATTTCTGTTTAAATTAATATTTTTCATGTGATCTGTTTAATCGATAAATTAATCCTCAAACAAACTGTAATATTTGTACTTAAAACCAATGTGATCATGTATAATTCTTTCACCCTAAAACCATGAATACCCTAATATTTTCTCAAACTCTAATGCATTACAAAACAGATGTAAAAATATTGTGCATTTTAGAACAAAGACTGTTTTGAACTCTGTCGGCTAAATAAACAGTGCACAGAATTTACCTTTTAGTAAAGGTGTTGGTATTGTTAAGAGCTTAACATTCACTAAACAACACCACTACTAATACATTTGCCAGTAATTATATTCTAAAGAAATGAAATCTTGCACAATTTTTAAAATATTCTAAATTTATCAATGCGTTTCGAACTTCATGTATTTAAAGTTTTTTTTTTAAGCCTATTTATTAGGCATGAGAAAAGCACGAATAGAGAAGTGAAAGAGTTCTAACAAACAATTTGTCTAAATTTATAAAAAGGGAAAGTCTTTTACCTATTTGTTGCAAAATAATATAATAATACCAAATAAAAAGTTCAGAAAAAAATACTAAAGAAAGAGAACGAAAAATCTAGTGAGAGAGGAGGAGATGGGGACGAAGGAAAGCGAATGAACCAACGAGGAAGAAGAAAATAAAGAAGAGATTTATAAAAAGCTTTCTCTATTTATCTGTTAGCTTCACTTCTTGTCTGAAAAACACAGGCTTGAGAGTGATTTTAGAGCGATTGAGAGATCTTATCCCTTCTTCTTAGGACTTCTCAGTTCTTATCCCAATCTCTACTTAAAGTCTTTATCTCGAGATTTGTTTCTCAGAAATTTCAACTCTTATTCTCCTCCGAAAAAAGCCAAAAATTCTAAGTAAGTGAATTCGAATTCGTAGTTCTTTCTTTATTCAACTAGTTGTTATAGTTCTGTTCATAGTCCTCTGTTTCTCATCTTATGTGTGCGTTAGATCCATTTTCGTGAGATGTACTCATTGTTCAAGTGAGACTTGTTTCTGTTGATGGGCACTACTAAACCCTTTTTCAGATCTGATCTTTCGATCCTTTTTCCTCCCAAAATTTCTTAAACTGAAAATTTTGCTGCAAAGTTTCGATCTTTGGATAAATGATGAATCTAGAACTGTAGAACCCTCAACTGAGAAGTGTAAGGGTTATTTTCAGCGTTAAAACAAATGAGTAGTTGCGTCTGATGTCTTCCAATTTCAACTTTTTTGACGTAGTGGAATGCTTTAGGGGTGCCTTTAGTATGGGGGACCCAAAAATCATGTCTTAGAAAATGTGAAAATGCGACAGAAGTTGCACTGTATTGGAAAAGTGTCTATTTCAGATCTCATTGATCCCATTTGTTCTAAATCTATCTCTCGTTCATACTATTGATTAAAGATTCATATTTATTGCTGATTAAGCCATTTAATTTTTCAGTTAAGGCTTCGATTCTATATCAAAGTCATGTTCGTATCTTTCATAGTTAAATTATGCTGTAGGAACGTTTGTTTAGTTGATTTGCTGTGTGTTTTGCAACTTTGTTTGATACTTTGGTTTCACTGAATCTACAGGTGAGGTTTGGTTACGTCTTTTGGTGAAATAAAATTATGAAGAACGGAAAGCAATCTTCGCAACCCGAAAAGGGTTCTTCTAGGATATTGTCACTAGCAGTTCTGTTCATCGCATTGTGCGGTTTCTCCTTCTATCTCGGTGGTATATTTTGCTCTGAGAGAGACAAGATCGAAGCCAAGGATGTCACAAGTACCACTACAAAGGCTGTAGCTTCCCCTAATGAACCAACGGTTTCACCTCTTCAAATCAAATCCGTTTCTTTCCCGGAATGTGGGTCAGAGTTGCAAGATTACACCCCGTGCACTGATCCAAAGGTAAACTAAAAACCGGCTCTCACTTTGTATATTTCGCTTCTAGTTGCACAAAACTGAACTATTGTTGTGGTGTTTTCTTGTTCTCAGAGATGGAAGAGGTACGGTGTCCATCGCCTAAGTTTCTTAGAGCGTCACTGTCCTCCTGTTTATGAAAAGAACGGGTGTTTGATTCCACCACCAGACGGGTATAAACCACCTATAAGATGGCCCAAGAGCAGAGACCAGTGTTGGTACAAGAACGTGCCTTATGATTGGATCAACAAGCAAAAATCAAACCAGCATTGGCTTAAGAAAGAAGGTGACAAGTTCCATTTCCCTGGTGGTGGTACCATGTTTCCTCGTGGAGTTAGTCACTATGTTGATCAGATGCAAGATCTGATTCCCGAAATGAAAGACGGTACAGTCAGGACCGCCATTGATACTGGCTGTGGGGTTAGTCTCTGTCTCCTTTCAACTACTCAAAATTCTCTAACCGGTTCAGGTTATAAAATTTTCAGTTGGTTTCTTTTGTAGGTTGCGAGCTGGGGAGGCGATCTTTTGGACCGTGGGATTCTAACAATCTCTCTTGCTCCTAGAGATAACCATGAAGCTCAGGTTCAGTTTGCTCTTGAACGTGGGATCCCTGCGATTCTCGGGATTATCTCTACGCAACGTCTCCCTTTCCCTTCAAATGCATTCGATATGGCTCATTGCTCAAGATGTCTCATTCCCTGGACAGAATTTGGTAAGCATCTGTTTGATGGCTTAAAATTACAATGTTGCTAAAAACCGAACCGAGTCTTAAACCGTATCTAACTGTATAAAGTGATTCTGATTGTGTATTATTCATTTAATCTCAAACATTTGGCACTAAGAAGAATTATTATATGTGTGTATATGATCTTGCAGGTGGAATCTATTTGCTTGAGATTCACCGTATTGTCCGACCTGGAGGTTTCTGGGTTCTTTCTGGTCCACCAGTGAACTATAACAGACGGTGGCGCGGATGGAACACAACCATGGAGGATCAGAAATCCGACTACAACAAGCTTCAGTCACTTCTAACCTCCATGTGTTTCAAAAAGTACGCACAAAAAGACGACATAGCCGTGTGGCAGAAACTTTCAGACAAATCTTGCTACGACAAAATCGCAAAGAACATGGAAGCTTACCCTCCCGAATGTGACGATAGCATAGAACCCGATTCCGCTTGGTACACTCCGCTCCGTCCCTGCGTGGTTGCTCCGACACCTAATGTCAAGAAATCCGGTCTCGGGTCGATACCGAAATGGCCCGAGAGGTTAAACGTGGCGCCCGAGAGAATCTCTGATGTTCACGGAGGGAGCGCGAGCGGTTTGAAACACGATGACGGTAAATGGAAGAACAGAGTAAAACATTACAAGAAAGTATTACCAGCTCTTGGGACAGATAAGATAAGGAACGTTATGGATATGAACACGGTTTATGGAGGTTTCGCTGCTGCTCTCGTCAAGGATCCTGTTTGGGTCATGAACGTTGTCTCGTCTTACGGCGCAAATTCGCTTCCTGTTGTCTTTGATCGCGGTCTCATCGGGACATACCACGACTGGTAAAAGAATCTTTTCGAAAACACTCTGTTTTTATTATGCTTGTATCAGTGGTGTTAACCTAAAACTGAAATTGCAGGTGCGAAGCTTTCTCTACGTATCCAAGAACATATGATCTTCTTCACCTCGACAGCCTTTTTACCCTTGAGAGCCAGAGGTACGGTTTAGATTTCGATTTCGATTTGGTATGGTTTAGTTTTCAATTTTTAATTGGATGTATTTCGTTTTCTAAACGCAATTCCGGTTTTCTGTTTTTGGTCTGGCTCAAATTCAGTTTGGTTCTGTTTTTTTCAGATCGAATTTTATGGTTTGTTTGGATCGGAATGGTTTGGTTTATCAAAATAAAACACCCCTAATACAATTTTCCGACTGTCACCGGTTAAATCAAATTTGAGATTTGGTTTTGAGTTCTGGTATTAATGTGACTGAACCGTATCGGAATGTGTAACAGGTGTGAGATGAAGTACGTTTTGCTGGAGATGGACCGGATCTTGCGACCCAGTGGATATGTAATAATCCGAGAATCGAGTTATTTCATGGACGCAATCACGACGTTAGCGAAGGGGATGAGGTGGAGTTGCCGGAGAGAGGAGACTGAGTATGCCGTCGAAAGCGAGAAAATTCTGGTTTGCCAGAAAAAGCTTTGGTATTCGTCTAACCAAACCTCTTGATGAGGCACTATACCAAAGTTAAACCGAAGATATGGTAATCATAGTTCTCATCATCTCCTTTGATGTACCGAGACATCTGGTTCTTTGAATCCAAGATATAACTATCAACAATTTTTTTTTTGAGATATGATTAATTTCTCGGTTATTCCCGGTATAGATTCATATTATATTCTTTTAATTATATTTACTGTGTTATGTACTAAATGTTAAAATGTCGTGATAAAAGGAGTCCCAATCTTTTGTCAAGTGTTTATTCAGTCTGGTAAAATAAAACCAAAATAAAGATGTGATTTGTTTTGGTTATTCTGTAGAATCAATTTCTAATATACTCTTAAATCTAAGGTGATGTTCTGAAATACTCCTCTTTAAATTATAATATAAAAAATTACAATTTTATCCTTTTTATGGGTTTTATATTAATATATGTAATATATTTCAACAAAAACATGTTGGCATAGATGGTAGCGTGTTCTTAGTATGACCTTGAGGATACGGGTTCGAAACCCAGTATGTGCAGAATTATTACTTAAATATGTTTGTGAGATGATTGTGCTTGGGTTCCGGGGAATGCGCGTGACACCCTTTAGTATTTAGGGTTTAGTTTTCACATATACGCAGGGGTATTTTTGTCTTTCCAAAAATTAAGGAGTATTTGAGAAATAAGGAGAGTAGGTTAGAAAAACTCTACACAAATGAGAGTATATTAGAAATCAACCCTATTCTGTATAAACAGTATGAATATTTATTTAGAAATCACAACTGATTAAACTAACAAAACTGATTAGTTAAAATGTAATACATATAATAGTATAGTTGTATGTTAATCTTATAATATTGTTCTTTTGATTTATTAATTTTATATAAAATATAATAATGAGAATCATATAACATAATGGTAATCATTTTTTTAAATTCACTATACATGTTTGAGGTTCGAACCCAACAGAAATTAAAACTATTAGACTAATTTGACAAAAAAAATTTTATTCTTATGCACATATAATTTACTATTTTTTGCATGTTAAATCTTATTTATTTAATAAGTATTAATAGCTTTATTTTCTTAGAAAAATGATCACAATTTTTTGAATAACTATGTATTTTTTTATTAATAATTATTTCAGTCTTAATAGTTAAATAAAAGAGAAATAAATATTTTATTTCAAAATTAAAACATTAATATTAATATTTTCTATATCTTAATAAATTTCGTTTTAACCATATAATTAAAATTTACAGAGTTTTATAATATATTAAGCATAATTTGAATAAATAAAAACTCTGAGAATATCCAAACTGAACCAAATCATAGTACATATAGTTTTAGTATAATGGCTAATTTTAAAAAATTAAAAAACCAAAAAATAAGAAAAAAGCAGGGCCAAAATCAGAATTGTACACCCCTATATTATTAAGCTACGAAACTATCAGACATACATAAAAATTAGCAAGGAGTCCGGCAATGAGTCCTTTGGTTTAGCTGAGATGATCGATCAGTTGAAGCATTAGCCTTCAATTGTTAAAGGTGGCCTCTTGAGCAGTAGCCAGTTGTGTGCCCACTGAATTATTTTTTTTTGCCTGTTCTTTATTTTTGGGTCGTTTTTATAGTATTTAAAAGTATCTAATGGAGCCTGCTTTGGGAATGTGTTTTATTACAGACCAGAGGAAGCAGCATAAACATTGCGGAAACTTAAAGAAGGCATCATTTTAGGTGTGTTCTATGTTGCAACTGTGCTGTCTTCTCTAAACACTCTGGCTGCACCAAAGATCATAGTTGCAGCAACTTTGATGAGGAAACTAATTGATACCAATTCCAAAGCAAATTGAGCACTTAGAGGATATGATTACAGTTTTGAGTCAATTATAGTTGTCAATCGTCTCCAAGATTAGAGTTAAGTAAAAATGATCCTTTGACTACTACATTGAAGGGATTATCGTATACTCAAAGTTGAGAGCAAGTAATCGAAAACAGAAGCCGTAAAGATACAAAAGTTATAATTTTTATTTATGAAAAAATCTAATATAACCTACATATAAGTTGCGTTAAAGTAAAGAAGATCAATCAATGTTTCAATAGTAGTTCGGTCTCTGTGGCTGTACAAAGTAGCCCCCACTGAAAGATGGGTAAGGACCAAACACCATCGGTCTCGGTTGTGACTGTACTGGTACATAACCACATCTTTGCATCATTGGCTCTTGTGGCCGAACCATTACATAACCACCACATGTCTGCATCATAAGCTCTTCTTCCGATTCTTGAAAAACTTGCGTATCACGCTTCAGACGCTCTTGTTCCGGTTGCTCGTGTTCTTCCTTTCTCTCGAGGTCCCTAGATATGATGAGAGTCATCTCTATGAATACTCTAGCCGTTAGGTCGCTGTCGGAGCCAGCGTGGTGTGCCTGGCCAACACGGCTGATACGAAGGCTGTCCGCTATCCTCTGCAAGCCGTAACGGCTACTAAACCCTCTACACGAAACGGCAATGTTTTTAAGATCAAAATGTAACCCAAGAAGGTTCTTAGCGGTTTGGTTAAAAGCTTCTAAACTCTCCGGCAGAGGTTTTCGTCCAGTGATGCCTTGAATGATATAAGCCAAATCGTAGGAACCATCGAACGTAACCCACTTCAATTCCTTGTCTTCATCTTTAAGAATCTGAATGAATTCTGTGAAAAACTCATCGATGCCGACTCCTTCCTCCCTGATCTTAGTAAGATCGAGACCATTACGCCTGAGAAACTCTATGGATTTCTCGTTGTAAGCATCTTTGGTGTCGTCGAAATCTCTGAAATTGACTTCCCAGGTACCGGTGATTCTTTCTTGAACACGGTTGAAGAGAGTGAAACCCAATTGAATAAGCTTTGTTCTTTCCACATTAAACTTCATATTCGCGTAACGAATTTCATCGATAGCCTCCATTGGAGTCTCTTTTAAACATCCTGGAAATTCTGTGTCGACAGCGATGCCATCACAACCTTTTAGAGCTTCGCGGAACCTAATCATCTCCTCTTTCTTGTTGCACAACCAGATCTCTCGAAACTGTTTGTTCTTCGTCATATCTCTCTCTCTCTCTCTATCTGATTTTTTGTTGGCTTTTTCAGGTATTGTGAAGAAGAAAGTGAACAGCGTATCTGTTTATATAGATATGCATTTTTCCTTTTTATCTGCGACTTTTAACCTAATATTTTTTATTTTACCGCCACATAATTCTCACACCAAAGTTTCTCCATTAAGTTATTTTTTTATTTTACCGCCACATAATTCTCACACCAAAGTTTCTCCATTAGGTTATTTTTTTTTAATTTTACCGCGATATAATTCCCACACCAAAAAATTATTCTTTCTCGATAAACCAATTGGTTTACAATCAATAATTTTGGTTAACCACAACTTCATAAAATACCAACCAACATACGAGACTGCCAAAGACAAGTTAAGATTAAATAAAAGATTAAAAAAGCTTATTTTTTTTATCTGAGAGAATATCTACAAACAAATTTCCATGATGAACAAAACAGCGAAAACAGTATTAACTTCAAAAAATTCTCGCAAATACAAACATTTTTAACAGTGTTAACGGTCACTTTGTGCGGTTTCGCTTCTCCTCGATCCCAGATTGAGAGAAGCGTTTCCTAAGAACTTCAAGAACATCTTCAAACTTCACATCCCTTTTAGACATAAGCACCATCGCATGGTACAACACATCCGCCATCTCTGATGCTGTTCTTGATACCTCCTCCTTATCCTCCAGTGTTCTGCATAACTCGTCTGCTTCTTCCCTGAAACACAAAAACCAAATAAGCTTCATAAATAGGTCGACTTGATCATCTGTTGTAACCTTCAATTGCAGATAACCAACAAAAATACCTTATCTTTGAGCAAAGCAGGGCATCATCGGTCAATAATCGCCGAGTCCATGACGGTTTGCCTTCTTGAGGAACTGTTGATTCCTCTTTCCGCTTCGAAATGATTGATTCTAGTGAATACAATGTTGTTGATGCAAGCTTGTCTCCTGAAGCCTGCAATGCAGTTGAAAGTTATTGATTTTCTTCAGATTTCAATTCATCTCTTGTCACAGGAACAGGTAAAACAAATTCCACAAAAGCAAACCTCATCATCGTTGAATTGATCAAAAACCGATGTGTAGTAACAAGTCTCTGCCCCTGTGTGACAAGTAGGCCCATCAGGTGTTCCAAGGTAAATTATCTGAGCAATCACAAACCAATGAAGTTTATGAATAACAGTTTATCGAGAGGTATTCTGATTCTAATATCAATGGTTTCAGGAAAAATACCGAATCGCAATCACAGTCAAGATAAACATCGAGGACACTGATGAAGTTATTGGATGTCTCTCCTTTAGTCCATAAGGTTGATCTTGATCGACTGAAGAATGTAGCTTTCCGAGAAGTGATGGTTGTGGAGAGAGACTCTCTGTTAGCAAAGCCTTGCATTAACACCGCTCCAGTGTCAACGTTTTGTGCTATTGCCACTGCTAATCCTTTGTCATCCCATTTTATGCGGTCCAACAAGTTATCTACCTAACCCAAGAAAACAAATAGAAAGCAAGATAAATACCACCGAATACAACAGCATAAACATTCATATTGATACAGGAATCAAGAAATCAGAATTGCAACAGAGAATTAAACATTGT
This sequence comes from Streptanthus diversifolius, assembly GCA_039880935.1. NCBI lineage: Eukaryota > Viridiplantae > Streptophyta > Magnoliopsida > Brassicales > Brassicaceae > Streptanthus > Streptanthus diversifolius. The sequence continues at coordinate 21,896,041 of JAXGFM010000014.1, read as the reverse complement.
AATTTCGACCAAATAAGCCCCTTGTAGTATAACTATAAAACAGCAAATGCATTATCGGATTGGATATGGGAGGCAAAGAGATATGTCGCAACGTAGTTTACTTAGTTGTGGGGGACAGATGTAGCTCATGCCATCACAAATTCAGACGACCAAGCAAACGATGAACACCTTTAGAGAGAATTCCAAACCAAAAGATGGAAACCACCAACAGGCTTTCCTTCTCTCTCTTTTCTTTACCAGAGATGTAACAGTCCCAACCAACTCGTCAAAGGATAGGAACCTGACCATCTCTGGCCAGTAAAAAAGTTATGTTATGTAACAAAGGGCATACACTAACAAATAACAACAGCGCAAGGACAATTGAAGTAATAAAACAAGTGAACTTAAGTCAGTTTAAAAAGCAATCAAATTAGGCTAAGCATTGGAGTTAGTTGCGGACACTTGATGACTTGAAACCCGATTTCATTTGAAAGGTTAATCAGCATTAATCTAAACATGAGAACTCAAGATAAAAACTTTCGTTGAAACAGATATCAAATGTGATGAACATGTGTAGCTCAAGTCATCATAGTATGTAGATGACAAAGCAAACGATGAGCACCTTAAAAGAGAAATCCAGACCTAAAGATGGAAACCATCAAAAACCCTTTCTTCCTCTCTCTTTTCTCTACCGGAGATGTAACAGTCCAAACCCAAGAGTCAAAGGGTAGGAACCTGACCATCTCTGGCCAAATTCCAAATTGTGTAATAAGAAAGTTTTTCACATATTTTCTCTAAACTGAGCATAAGTTACGTCAGATGATATGCAATTGAAGTTTACTTTTGGATAACAGCATGCTTCAGTAGAACTTACACATTGTAGTAATCAAATCAGGCGAAGCACCAGAATACAGAATCAGTAACAGGAAATGCAGAATCAGTCGAAACTTAGAGCCCAAGACAATATGTTTACCATATAATGTGATGAACAGATGTAGCTCAAGCCATCACGAAAATGCAGACGACCAAGCAAACGATGAGCATCTTAAAAGAAAATCCAGACCCTAAAGATGGAAACCATCTTAAAATCTTTCCTTCTCTTTTTTCTTTACCCGACATGTAACAGTAACTACTCATATATCAAAGAGTAGCCACCTGACAATGTCTGGTTCAATAATCATTCTAAGCTCAAACCCAAACCAAAAAAAAAAAAACAAGTTACAGCAGCAAAGATCTTAGTTTTATGCTCGTTTCATTGCAGATCAACTATGTTAAGATAATACAGAAAAATTCAATTGTTAACCTTAGCTTGAAGAGCAATGTTCTTATCATTAGAAGCGAATACGACATTGGATCTGCTTCTCTGCTTAGTATCTCTGATGCAGAAGGCTTTGGGGGAACAGCTACTTCTCGCCTGTAATGACTGCGCTAACGCATTGTACGATACCGCCATTAACGCGATGTTAATCGTGGACGCTTATAGAGGGGACGAAAGTGGCGGCGGAACTATAAAGAGTGACGGAAGAAAAAAAAACCCTAATTGTTCTCAATCATGATTAGTCTCAGTGACAGTGAAGGGCTTTTTAAAGACGAATCCATCAGTTTATCAATTGACCAAAAAGCCCCTGTCTTAGCTCGTAATATATCTCAGTTACAAAAACATCCCTTTTAACCGCTTTAATTTCAATTTCGCCATTGCTAGTTTTTCCCCCTTCGTCTCCAGTGAATTTTGGGGATCGAAAACCCTAGAAGAAGAACTCGCGGAGTAGTAATATTCAAGCTTCTGGGCTTCTGGTCTATTTTCCGGTCATCTCCGGCGTCAATTTCCCGATCAGGTAAGTAATTTTATCGTTCTATGTAGTGTATGTGTCTTCGTGCCTCTTTCTCGGTTTTTAAAATCGCTTCTGAATAGATGCTACGGTTTTAGCTTATCGATTTGTGGATATTGGGATTTGATGACGAATATAAGACTAAGAATTTTTATATTCTTCTCGCTTCAGTCTCATGGTGACGATATAGGGCTTATTCGAGGGTAGCAACTAATTGTGGATTGATGTACTAGTTTCTGCTCAGTACGGGATTTGGTGTTGAATGCTATTCGATAATTCGTTTATTTGAAGATGATGACGAGTTGCACTGCCATTCCTGTCAACTTTTTCAATTCCTTTAGCTTGAGCCTCTTGTTTCTGATTGGAATATATCTTTCATGTTTCAGGTTTTCTCATTTTGTTCCTGTGTATGGTAGATGCCATGTTTAACTGAATTTCCACGTTTATTTATTAGGCTTCGAATTCTCTAAGATGGCTGCTCCGAGAACAGGAGTAAAATCTATGAAAGATTACTTGAGAAAGTATGAAAGTAGTGAGGTTATAGAAAAGAAAAAGAAGAAGAAGAAGAAGCCATCCAAACCTGAAGCAAAAGGTGTTTTAGTTGTGGATGAAGATCCAGTTTGGCAGAAGCAAGTTGATCCTGAAGAGGAAGAGAATGAAGATACAGCTGGTAATGGCTTAGCTGTTACTTAAATTCCTTGTTGCATGTGTGGTATTTTACTTCTCTGAACGAATAGTAGTTGACACTGACAAATTTCTTGTTCTTTTATGTTTTGTCAAGAGGAAAGACCTTTGGTTGATGAGGACATTGAAGTTAAGAGAATGAGGAGGTTGGAGGAAATTAAGGCAAAGCGTGCTCAAAATGCCATTGCTGAGGATGGGAGTGGGTGGGTGACGTTATCTTCAGACCGTGAGGTCGCAAGAACTGATATTTCTCCTCCACGTAGACAGAGGACTCGTAATGACTCTCCATCTCCTGAGCCTGGGCCTCGACATTCAGTTTCTGATCGAGTTGAAGCAGATATGTCTCCGCCACGTCGGAGAAAACGTCACTATACACCTTCACCTGAACCTAACAGAAAACATGCCAAGCCTGTTAGTTTGGATTCTGATTTGACACCACCTCGCAAAAGACAAACCAGGAATGATTCACCTTCACCAGAACCTGAAGATAAAGTCCCCAAAAGTCTGAGTGAAGATCTATCTCCTCCTCGGAAGAGACATGTTCATCCTCCATCGCGTGAATCAAGCAAAAAGCGTTCAGATTCCGTTGAGTTGGATGGTGATTTATCACCGCCTCGCAGGAGAAAAGATTTACATGGTTCACCTGTCTCAGATATAAAAAAGACGAGCAATGATCTTTCTCCTCCACGGAGAAGACGATATCACTCTCCATCACCTGAACTGGGTAGAAAGCCTTCAAAATCATTTGGCTCGAATTCTGATTTATCTCCACCACGCAGGAATGTGAATGTGAAGGGTTCTCGAGACTCGGATCTTTCGCCTCAAAGGAAAACCGTGTCCAAGAGTTCCAATTTTGATAGCTCTCCCCCAAGAAGACCAAGCAGAGAATCACCACCTCCTCAAACAAGCAAAGAGCAGCGGAAGACCGGATTAATTAGTGGCAAAGACATTGGAAGTGAATATCGAAAGAAGAAGGAGGATGAACAATTGAGGTAATAACTCAAAAGCAGACTATTCTTCTAGGTTTATCATTTATTTTTCTATAAGGATTTTGTCTTCTCAAAGTCTTTAATTAGGGACTTCATAGAGAGACCAGTCTTCACTACCGATAATTCAAGATTCTCAACTGCACGACTTAAGCTGCTATCTTATTTGACATTTATACTCTTCTGCAGGTTTAAAAATATGGATTCCAAGCTAACTGGTCAGAATGCAGAAGCAGTGTTCCGTGACAAGATCACAGGTGAGGACTGTCGGTCCTGAAGTCATTATAAGCTGCTCTAAGAATACATAATCACGTGACTCACTCCTAGATGGTTACTTATTGATATTGCAGGGAAGCGTATATCAAAAGAGGAATATCTTCAATCGAAGCAGAAAAAAGTGGTGGAAAAGCCAAAGGTACTGTTTGCTGGTTAACTCTATGCTCCACAGAATATGAATTGTGAATCTGAGTATTGAGAAAAATACAGCTACCAACGTAATTGACTAATTCTTGTAGGAGATAAAACTGGAATGGGGACAAGGTTTAGCTCAGAAGCGTGATGCTGAAGCTAGACTACAGGAACTCGAGCTTGAGAAGGAGAAGCCATTTGCTCGGACCAGGTACTAAATAGGTTTCTTCATGAGCCTCAGGTTGAGCTATCATCTGCTTGGTTGTTATTCAAAGGTTTTGTCCTTGTCGTTTCAGGGATGATCCCGAGCTTGATCAAATGATGAAAGAAAGAGTTAGATGGGGAGATCCAATGGCTCATTTGGTCAAGGTATTGATAGCACTTCTGCTTACTACCCACCCATCACTAACCAAGACCGCCTGTGAATTAAAACAATATCCTAACATATCACCGGATATCTACATGGCAGAAAAAGCAGCACGAGGCACCTCTTATGGATCTAGGGGACGACGAGGCAATGAAAAAATCTGGATTTGTGATACCACAAAGTATCCCCAAGCACAGCTGGTTAACAAGAGGATTAGAAGCTGCACCTAATCGGTATGGAATCAAACCCGGTAGACATTGGGATGGAGTTGACCGCAGTACCGGTAAGTTTTTACTGGTTGTATATGTGTTCTGCCTTATACACACAAAACAAAACAAAAAAAAATCCACTAGAAGCTTATTTGCCTAATCTGTTTTTGTGGTTTATAGGACATGAGAAGAATAGGTTTAAGAAGACAAGTGAGAATAAAGCAACGGAAAGAGAAGCTTACCTTTGGTCTGTTTCTGATATGTGATCCCTAAACTAATTCAGAATTTGTTGGGCTAAATGTTGTTTGGTTCAGGAGATGACCATTCTAAACCGTGGAATTCTAGGTTTGTACTGGGTTTGTATGTTGGGACAACCGAGTCTTTTAGAGGAATTCTGGTTCTGGTTTATAAAACTAGATTACGGTACAGTATGGCTTCGGTTTAACCGAACTCTCTCACTGTTGAAGAAAGTAGTCCAAATTCCAAAACCCGAATCGTAAAATGAATCGGTTTAGCACCATCGAAATAGAATCGGATAAATTATAAAGATCCAAATGTTGTACTAGTAAATCAGGCATGATAAAGAACCGGTTGTTGTCACTAGTGTAGTTCATGTAAACTAAACGGTAGATTAGGGAATTCTATATGGGCCAGGCCCTTTGAGGTGTTCTCCGTTTAATTTTAATTTTTTTTTTCTTTTTTTTTGTTTGTGGCAAAATTTGGAGGAGATTAAAAGGTTCTCAAAGTAGTGTAGTTTTGAAATAAAATACTAATTTATTGGAGTTTTGTTCTTGGTGGTGAATCTCTTAATTATTTTTTTTTAAAAAATATGTAGGGAAGCTATAATTATAAGATTGCGGGTCATTGGTTGTAGCATAAACTAGTTCACTTTGAAAATAATTTAACTTTCTCTATCTTTTCTTTAATTTCCTTAGAATAATAAAATAATAAGTATGTTTCTCTTTACAGTAAAAGAATCCAAACAAATTAAAGCAAAAAAAATTAAGCAAACCTGGGTAATGGGGGATTCTACTTAATCTTCTTTGGAAGTTGGAAACACCTGATGACTCCTTTACCTCTACTAATATTATTCGTTACTCATTTTATCATTCAATTTAACTTTAGTAATTTTTCATATCCATAATTAACCGACTTCACAAACTTGTAAGTTTTCAAGACTTCTCTCTTTTTTTTTTTTTTTTTTTAAATTTTCCAAAGCTGGATTGTTTATTTATATGTGAGTAAATTCAGATCAGCTTGTTTGTCTGAGTAATGGAGGAATTTGTTTTAGACATTGCAAGAAAACTATATTAAAAAAAAAAAGTAAGCAGAACATACCATGACTAGTCGATTTTCAAAATAGTTGCATTTAAATTTGTAAAGGAGGAATTTTTTTTTTTCATATGTCATTACAAAGACAAAACGATAATACCTTCCTAACTTGTAGTTCAACAAACAATTTGCTCGTAAATATAGCTTTTATCTACTGTTTCGATTGAATTAAAGAGAAAATAAAAGAAATTCTATTTTCTATGCATAATGCTCAATTAAACATTGATTTAATAGTTGAAAGGAAAAGGGGAGACATAAGAAAAGTACGTAGCCCATGATTTGAAACTGAACTTTTCCTCTTTATCAAATTTTGGAACTGATTAAAATTATACATAGATAATAACGGTCATGACTCTCAAAATCAGTGTAAACGTATTATAAAAAACAAAAGATATTTCTAAGTAAGAAACTCATTGTTAGCAAACTAACTAGCTAGCCAACAAAAATATGTGAGCGCGCGTGTTAATAACACATGAAAGATAAGCGAATGGTGGTTTAGAAATGTGTTTTTATTAATTTACATGATCATTTTGATATCTGAATAAGTAAATACATTCTTATCTACAAAAATGATATATGATCTAACAATGCAGTGAAAAGATGTCTAAGGAATAAAAAAAATAAAAGCCACAAAGCTGAAGAACATGTTTGTATTTTTATTAATAAAACAAATCCAAAAGATAAAAATATAGTGTAAGACAAGATGGGAAGTGTTTTGTGGGACTTTGACTATACTTTTCTTGCCCATAAATTAAATCGCAATTATAATTAAAGTTACAACCATATTGTTTTACACCATCAAATATATTATTTTCAAATTTTTTTTTTTGTATAGCCCCATTTAGTTTTCACTGTACGTAGTACATGTCTTTATATAAATTGATTCGATTTTTTTAGAAGAATATTTTCAATTCAAAACGATTGCGATCGTTGTATTATAATATCTTAAGATACCACAAAACATGTTTTAATTTGAAAAAAAAAAACTACTACGTCAAAAATATTTAAAACTTTTAAAATAAAAGCGAAATAGTGATTATTATTTGAAATCTACTTTTAAAATTTGATTTTTTTGTTTGTTAAAGTGAAAATTTCTTGTTATTATCACATAAATCGTCATATGTATTTCTTGGATATTTATTTGGAGTTTTATTGTCCCTCTGTTCGAAGCATTCTTTGCTTAAAGACAGGTTAGCCCCAGGAATAAAGCTAAGTTCCCATCCCCAACGTTTTGGGTTAAAGATATACATTTTATATTTATGTCTGATTTTATTTCTTTTCAAGAAAGTTTAGCATCGTCGAACATGTTGCACATAATCTAAATGCTTTTATGCACCTTACAATTTTCAATGTATTACAGTTCGATGCCTTTAGTATATATAGTACTGGATGTTTAAACAGATAACAAGTCCAATATTGTATATAGTACTGGAGTAAATGTTTATTGCATTTTGTCATTAGTACATTATTTAACATATTTTGTTTTCGCAAGTAATAAATTAACTGCTTATATAGGAAAAAAAATTCTAAACATCCGAAAACTTAAAAGATCCACATTAGCTTCATAATTTGGACTTCAAAGTTGAATTCAAGTATTCGCGTTCTTATATTGTTTATTTTAATTACTCAAAAATGAAAAGTTTACAAAATATGTATAGGGAAAATATAAATTAATACGCATGTGTAATCCCTATTACTTAACCACGAATCAACGTTACAATATAATCAGCCTATGTGACTTTGGAGACGGATCTTCTAATGCCTACGTATAATTTAGTAATTTTATAATTAAAAGTCTGTGTTTTAGTTAACCATCTTTATCGGACTCGAGTGAATTTTTCTACAATTGTTTTTTTCCAAAAGGAAACAAAAAAAAAAAAACGATGAACAACACGACTAAGTAAAGTTAAGCAGCTTATTTGTCGTATTTTCTTATAATTTTAAATGAATTTTACCTATGAGTTCGAATATATCAAAAGAACTATATACATATTTTCACGTTACATGTGAAACTTTCACTGTGATTAATATGAAAACTATTTCCTGTATGATTTCTTTTATGTTACTACTGTGCTTTTCTATATATTTCAAAAAATTCGTATCAAATCAACTTTCCTCTTTCTATGATTCGATATGTTAATTATTGTAATGTTCAGTGAAATCCGAACACACATATCTTTGTTAATAGTTTGCATCTTAAGATGATTAGTTAATCACCATCATATCACCACTGGCTACATTTCATCAACCCCAAAATTAAGAATATGCTCTTTTTACAAAACTCACTTGACTTCATTTTTAGTAATCACATTTATAAGTGAAAATATATATAAGAATCCCTTGTTTTAACCATTTTTTAGCAAACTTTACATAATCTATGACATACTTAATTACATATGCAAGTAAAAAAACAAAATAAAATAATATGGTTGGAGCAATAGAATGTAAAAAAGAAACGTACATGACAAACAAACATGTCACATGTGTAAACAAATAGCATAGCTGTATATATCCCATACTTGAATTATCCATCTACCATATCCAACATTAATCCTTGATTATGACATTATCTAAGAATCACTTCAGCTATACGCATTCATTATATAATACGATATAGCTTTAATCATATATCAACGAGCACTATATAACCCTCGAAGTCTTTCTAACTTTTTTTTTTAAAAAAGTAATTCAACCATAAAATTATCTTTTTTTTCTTCTCAGTCGATACTTATTTACTCATGTAGTATATACAAAGGGACGAAACAAACAATTATCACACTTGATCATCACATCTATAACAAGACAAAAACGATGATACATATGTTACATGTGTATATATATTAATAAAAGATATTAAAATTAGATTAAAGAAACGAACCCACACAAAGCGAGTCGTGATGCGACCGTTCCCTTGGCCTGTCAAATATATCGTGACCAAAACCCGACCCGGTTTCAGCTGTGTATTACCAGTGATAAAATGCCACGTAATCAACTTCCAGCACACGTAAGCCGTCTCAGTCACCGTGTTAGACAACATGGGCCCTCGCTGCCGTCTCTTAACGAGACCAAATTTCATCGCACACGAAAGGCTTATCCGTTAAAAAACTCACGGTGTTTTTTTTTGTTTTTAATAAATAAATCAACAGTTAACGCCGTTAAATCCTTCTCTTTCCTCCACGTATAAATACCTAGAGGAGCCCTTGTCTCTTCTCTTTCTCATCGTCATAGAAAACAAGAAAAAGTCGGAGCTCCGTTTCAGTTCTCGGGTGACCCGATAACAGAATTCTCGTCCTGTTGGAGAGATTTTCACAGTGAGTTTTTTTAGCTACGAAGCAGACATTTCAGGTCAGTACGAGTCGTTTTGAATTTATTTTTTTTTTTTCTCGGGAAAAGAAAATCAGAGAGATTCGTTGCTTGTTTTTTTTTTTTGTATTTTCGCTTCTGTAGAAACGATTGAGAAAGAAACAGAGATTTGTAACTAGTTTTTCCGATCGATCTTTTCAAACTGTTTTTTCTCGGAAAAAAAAGATTCAGTGAGTTTTTTTTTTGGTATGCTGCTTTTATCTGTAACATTTTTCCACCTCTGTCATGTGATTGATTTGATTTTGACATATTCGATTCGTCACTTGTCTCTCTCTTAATCTTTTTGATAAAATCGCATAATATATGTTTCAAAAAAAATTATCTAGTTTCCGGTTTCTAAGCATCCAAACAGATTTTCCAGGAAAATTATCTGTTTCTTCTTCTTCTTCTTCTTCTACTTCATTTGAAAAGCTTCATTTTCCGGTATTAATTGTTGCTTAACTTTTACTTTTTCTTTTACTTGAAAGAAAGAAAGAAGAAGAATAACGCCGAATTTTTCTCTCCCACTAAAAAGCTAAATTCCTCACCATCATCAATTGTTTCGTCTTTTTATATACATTTATTACGATTACTCTCTGTAACATTACTAATCTCGTGCAGCCATTGATGGCCTATATATAGGCTTAGACACAGAACAACACTCACTCGCGCCGGCGTCCAAAATAGACCAAACCTTAAAGAGGAAATAAAGCAGAGCTCAAATCAAATTTGCAGATATCGAAACAAGGTGCGTAAATCTAAAAGCCCATAAAATCAAATTGAATGCCTGGAGAAAATTAAAACATTTTGATTTTCAGAAAAAAAAAAAGAAGAAGAAGAGCAAGTCGTTTTCTGGGGAATAATAATGGCTTTTGTATCAGTTATTGCCTTTGCTTTTGATATCAAGACAAGAGTTTTTACTACCAAATCTTCGTAATTCGTGATTGCTGCAATTTTTTTTTTTTTTTTTTATGACTTTTGTATTCGAATACATTCATATATGTAGCTTTCATCTCTCGACACGCTTTAGATTGGTCCATCATCACTCAAAACCCTAAAATGGAAACCAAACTCCTTTTCTTTTTACAAACACGTCACTGTGAAGATTCCATTTTCTTGTTTAAACATTAAATATTTCCTTTTCCAGTGATTCCAATAGTGTTCATATTTTTTTATACTTTTCCGGTCTTGAATGGTGTTAAACACGGTGGGAATCTCAACATATTATTTGATTCTTTGTCAATTTAGTATTGTGTTTGTTTAAATGTCAGGAATTTCGGCTACTGTAAAAAAAAAAAATGTTTTATTCTTCCAACTTTTGATATGTGTTAGCTGAGAGATGGGCTCTTTGCTGCAAACAAAAGCATTTCTTTAAACCATTTTTATACCTCACAAAAACCCAAAAAAAATCAAAGAAACTCTTCAAAGTAGAGTGAAGAAGCATTTGTCTCTGTAATGGTTGTCTTTAAAATAGATTATTTACTTGTAAAATAATGTTATTACTACCATTTCAGGTGGTTTGGATTTGCACAATTTTTAAATCATTTTTCAGGGTTAACAAAATAAAAAGATACAATTTTTTTATTTAATTCTCACTGGGGTCCTATCCTCAGATCCCCAAGTTCTATTTCTTTTGTGGTTCTAATATCTTTTCTTTAGAAAAAGAAAAGTGTAACTTGTAGTTTTAAATATCTTTCAACACTTTTGTCTCTATCAAGATCACTCAAACTAAATTAATGATTTTATTCCAGTTAGTGTTCTTTGCTTCAGAATTAAAATCTCCGAGGTTACTGTTTTTCCATTTTTTTTTGGTATGAAATTGGTTTAGTTCTTGAAATATTTAAGCATTGGTTCTTTATGAGTTAAACTACATCAAATCAACTTTATCATGTCTCTGTTTTCTTTGAAGTAGTTGTTTTCTAACCAGAAGAGAGATACGTCAAAAAATTTGTCACTTTCTGTGGTGTTTGCGTTAGAGAAAATGACAATTGGCATCCAAATTCCCCTTCCTGTGTTCTTAACTGCTAACTAATGTTTACAATTGTCTGTTACTATTGTAGGACAATTTCATCATTTTCCTATTTTTTTTATTTTAATAAATTAAATGTGTACTCTGGTTACATAAGCTATATATCTACCGTGTTTTATGTCGGATTGTGGATCCCTTTATTGTTTAGCGCTCTCTACTTTTGGTTTTGTAATTACTTTTTTGGTTTGTAGTATTATTCATTGAGGTTTGGTTGTGTGATGTTTATTTAAGTTTTATACGATTTTGTAGGGCTGAAAAGGCAAGAGAACACAAAAAGAGGCAAATATGTTTACTTGCATAGCTTGTACGAAAGCAGACGGAGGTGAGGAAGTCGAAAATGGAGCGCGTGGAGGCACCACTCCCAATACTAAAGAAGCCGTCAAAAGCCTAACCACACAGGTCTCTTCTCTTCTCTCTCTTTCTCTATCTATGAATCTCTTCTTTCGTTGTTGATCCTTCTGCTTTCTTTCTTTTTTTCACTTTATTTTCTTGCTTTTCCCTAACTGCCTTGCTAGTGAAACAAACCAAAGACACATAACCCAATTAACGTATCTCACAGAAGATTAAAAAAGCAATCTTTAATATAGCATAAGAAAACGTACGGTCAGGTCCATACACTTGACTGGTATTCGTTTCTTTACCTATGAGATTTATCTAATGAGATTGATAAAACATTACTGTAGTGGTCACTGTTGTTTTAGACAGAGACGCAACTTCACTTGCTTGGAATCTTTCACCAATCTCTTTTTAATAGGATATGTCAGTGTTTGTTTCCCATCTATGTGACTCGACATGAAAGTCAAACAAGTACTGAAACAATTAAAACCCAGATTGAAAGTTCTGTAAGTTTTTTTAGGAGTATAGTGGCTGATTAAAGCTAAGGGGGTCATGCTCTGATGAATATTGCTATTGAAGACTGATCTAATTATACTTTTCTTAAAAAAGCTTTAGTGGATCTTACCTAGACAGGAAAAAAAGAAAAGGGTTATTTCGTAAATCAAAAAAAAAAAAAAGACAAAACAAAAGTAAGAGATGGCCGTTATGATTGTGGTCAGCAGACTGAGAAGAAGACAAGATGAAGTAGTTTTTTGTTCTTTAATATAATTTCAATCATGTTAGATCTCGTAGCTTTATTGATGTTCTTTTAAGAATGATCATAGTAGATCTCCTTTTTTTACTTTGTTAGGCTAAAAAGTATATTTCTCTTGACGCATTTCGTCATGACAAAATGCCTGAAACTACATATCGTGTTAGTGAAACTGTTGTATTCAACATTATTGCGTTTTACATTGCATTTTTCGTGTACACATGTTATGCAGATTATAGATATGGCTATGAAATTCTCTTGTGCTTATAAACAATGCAAGCCATGTACTGGTTCCTCTACCAGCCCCATGAAGAAAGGACATAGACCGTTCCCAGATTATGACAATGCTTCTGAAGGTGTTCCATACCCTTACATGGGTGGAAGCGCGGGCTCCACCCCTGCTTGGGACTTCACAAACTCCTCTCATCATCCAGCCGGACGGCCAGAACCAAAATTCACTTCAGTCTATGGAAACGATCGGGAATCTATTTCTGCTCAGTCTTGTGATGTGGTACTAGATGATGAAGGGCCTAAAGAGTGGATGGCTCAAGTAGAACCAGGTGTACATATCACATTCGCTTCGCTTCCCAGTGGAGGAAATGATCTTAAACGGATCCGCTTTAGGTAATTGAACTACTCAAAAAGACCTTTGTGTGTGTGATCTTTGAGTTTTCTAGATCAGTAGGTGGTGACTAGAACAGAGCCTGCAGGTCCTGTTTCGATATGTATGTTGGTTTGGTTGCAGTACACTGCTAGATGAAATGTTTCAAGAGGTGTCGTTTAGTTGGGAAATACACAAAGTGCTTCAGATATTTTCACTTCATTGACATTCGAAGCTGAAAGTAACCATTACTTGTTTCTTGTTTTGAAAGCCGGGAGATGTTCGACAAGTGGCAAGCTCAACGGTGGTGGGGTGAGAATTATGACAAAATAGTTGAGCTTTACAATGTACAAAGATTTAATCGCCAAGCTCTTCAAACGCCTGCTAGATCCGAGGACCAGGTAAAACACATATATAGCCCAAAAGCTAACTCTTTTTAACATTTGCCTGAGACCAAGGCACATCGATTTGCAATGTTACTTTAGTCTTTCTTCAGACAAGAACCTTTAGTGAATGTGGTCTTGTTTATTTTTTTTTTAGTCACAGAGAGATTCAACTTACTCGAAGATAGAATCAGCGAGAGAGAGCAAAGACTGGACTCCAAGACACACCTTCAGACCTCCAGGAGTTAATGTCCCGCATCATTTCTATGGTGCCTCTAGCAACTATGGTCATCATGGAGGACCCCCTATGGATGCAGCACGAACCACCACTTCTTCAAGAGATGAGCCACCGTCGATGAGCAATGCTAGCGAAATGCAGGCTGAGTGGATTGAAGAGGACGAGCCAGGCGTTTACATTACCATCAGACAATTAGCAGATGGGACAAGAGAGCTACGTCGGGTCAGATTCAGGTATAACAAACATCTAAACTAACCCCATGATTATTGATTAACCCAGTATCATATACCGCAACAAAGTGTTTAGGATCCTTTTGTTTAGTACTTAAAACCCTATGATTAGTCTAGTTTCCGGATTAGAATATCGGTTACCAGAAATATGGAAGTTATCACATTTGAAACTCGATATCATACCATAACTAACCGGACTTTATGCATTTTTTTACAGCCGGGAACGATTTGGGGAAGTGCACGCAAAGACGTGGTGGGAGCAGAACAGAGAGAGAATACAAACCCAATACCTCTAGAAACGGAGAATTAATTATGAGTCTCTTCAAAATCTTTAATTAATTAACCTTCTCCACACAACAACACATCTATACACATTTTGCTTATCTTGTTTTCTTCTTAGCTTAAGATATATACATAAGTCAAGTGTTTTGAATCGTCATTGATCATTGAGCTGACTATATATAACCATCACCAACCGTTAAAACCTAAAAGAGAAAATTGTGAATATCTATATATAGTCAAATGCTTTTAAAAACTCTGGTTACCAAAATGAGTCCTAATGGGATCATCAAGTTCAATCTGAATAAAAGTACTTTGAACCATATTTTCTAAACACTTCTCTTAGTTCCTAGTCTCCTTACGACAACCTAAACCTTGTCTTGATTCTTGAAGCACCAAAAATCTGTTTTCATGGAAACATCATGTTTTCAGCATCTGCCCTTGTTGAAACAAATCAATATATTGCCTTGAAGATCTCGTTACTAAGATCTGTTTCCGCTTTATAATGGATGGATATATTACTTCTCAAACAAAGTCGACATTATCTTCCTTGGTTGATTTCAACGACATCATGAATCCTCTAGACTACTGGCATGGAAACAACATGGTTCAACCATGTTATATATTTTTGCTCAACACTTAGTTGGGTTGAGTTGCGGAGATTTATTTCTTGGTGAGGACGTCAAACCTCGATTGAATATTGTTCTCTTTATTTGTAAAACTCCTCATGTGTTATTAAGTGAATCCGCATCGAAGGAAAATATACAATACTCTCACATTTCAAGCTAATCACTATAAATTCGTCTCTTTTAACTTTTTTTTTTTTTTTTGGTTGGTATCAATCGCTTTTCTTAAGGTCTGATTTGGAGTTCACATTTTAACGGATCTAGATTCTAGAGATGTTAAATCTAGGTTTATGCGACCTAAAATTTTCTTGGTCTAACCACCAATCCTATCGTCAAAAATTTTAGTAACCAACTATTCAACCATTAATTAATTGATGTTAAATTAAAAAACTTCACAAGCAGTTGCACCTTCTAGGTCTAGTTTCGACGAATTATATGACCAACCAACTTGTATCCATCTAGCTTGAAGCCTCGCTTGAGGAACTTGTCGATTCCCTTTAATGAATTTTATTTTTAGTCTATTTTTGGAACAAAAACTTCAATACGACCTATTTAAAGGTATTTCTCTTAACTAAATCTTTAATTGTAATTTTGGAAGCAGTGATAGTGTTTTGGAAGATTTATAGTTTTGGCAATTTTAGTTATGAAAGCGGAATCATCTATGTGATTTGCTAGGTTGAGGGTATTCTTTATATATATATATATTAATAACTTTTATTTAAATTTTGGAGAAAAGTTAGCAAAAATAAGAAAATTATAAGAAAACATTAGTAAATGTAAGCAAAAAAGCACAAAAGAAGTTTAACAATTACATGTTCAAATTGATGGGTTTTAGTTATCAGTTGCACCAAACATAAAACAATACGAAGAGTTTCCAAAATGGCAAAATCCAATTTAAACCAATGATTCTTTTTTTTTTTTTTTTGTCAACTTAACTTAATAGTTTTAATGTATTTTTAAATATTACGGGTGCTAGTTAAAAGCATCATTTACATCTCAAAACAGTCAAACTTATTGAAAAGCGAGTTTTTCTGCAAAATATCGCAGGTCTACATCCGCTTTGTAACAAGAAAAATAAAACTACGATGATATTAATGTTTTTATAATATCCTTATGTTCATATGTATTTATAACTTTCTTACTCTACTTAAAAACTATCATAGTAATATCAAAATTTAGTTTTTCTGCATATATAGTATCAAAAGATTTGTTTTTTTTCCTTTTTAAAATAAGCAAACCACGATTTTTAGTTTATATATTTCATAAAGGATTATAGACGATTACAAAGAGTTTGTCCCTCCATCTCAACAACTGGACTCAGCCAATATGGAGATAGTAAAATCTAATATAACCAGTTCGATAATGAAATTACAATATTAGAAGAAAACTGCAATCCTTAAATAATTGAGATTAAGCTCTGAAAATAAGGAGTTACCAATATCACAGATTCTGCATCGAAGTACAGGGAATAAGATCCCGTTTCCAAGTCATATATCACAAGATTTGGGTTATCATCATGCTCATCAAAAAGCAATAGCTTCTTGTTATTCAGAACTGCGAGCGGACAAGCTATTGACCATATATCATCGCTTAGCAAGCCATCAGGACAAGAAGATAGATCTAATGAATACACCTTCTCCCATGTCATATCTGAACAATTCAATATCCATATGTCTTGTGCTGGCCATTTCTTTTCTGATACACACAGACGATTATTCAGATTGCACATGATGATCTCGCTTTCATCTTCTTGAGTAATGGGAGATTCTGAAATCTCTTGGAAAATCTCGCTGTGGCAATCGAAAGATATTACTTTTATTTCGGTATTGCTCTTGAACATGAACCAATGAAGTGATCCATCTACGTATATAGGATATTGTTCACTAAGAATCCGGTAGGGAGAAGATTCCACATACCTCCACGTATGGTTGTTAAAATCAAAAACTTCACAAGTAGTAGCACCTTCTAGGTTTAGTTCAGACGAATTATACAACCAAACCAACTTGTATCTTTTTGTGCATATGTCTTTTCCAAAGCCTAACAAGTTGGGTTCGTATTCATAATCGTATTCATAATACCTTTCGAAATGAAGTGCTTGAAGACTTGCTTGAGGAACTTCTCGCATCCATTTTGTGCTTGGATTGACCACAAATATAGATCCACGAAACTCGTAGATACACACGAGGCCGTCACAGCTTCTGGAAACATCATCAAAGGCGAGTTGGAGACAAAACTCCGGCTCATGAGCTTCAAGGTCTTGATCATGACCATCTATCACATCGGGAGGACCCAACACCAATGTCCTAATCATTAACTCTTCGTTTTCTAGAAGATCATCATCATCTTGATCATCGACAAGAAGGAAATCTGGCTCTCGTAATTGCCGACGGATCATGTGTCTCTCCTTAAAATGTTGAGATTCAATCGTCAGTTTCCATGTTTTCGACACTAATTTGAATCTGAGTAAAGATTTCACTGGGAGCCTCTCAAGAATCTCTTCCACTAAATCATGCTCTAGTCTCATCCTCGATGTTAAAGTAACTTTCTTTCCTCTAGGAGTAAAGTTTTGTACTTGAGGGAAAAGGAGACATGCACACTTAGTTATTTATACTGCAAACTGAGTTGTATGACAATTTTAGGGTAACCTACTGTATATAGGATATTATTATTTTCCAATATATATATATATATATATATATATATATTTTTTTTTTTTTTGAATGACACGCTTATCTTGTTTTCAATAGTTTTTTTCTTTACTACAGTTGGCTTTCTTTTCCACCTTTTAAGACCTCTTAGATGTAACGATATTATACCAATAAAAGAGATTTTCATTGATTTAGTGTAATCATTTTTAGTATAAATTTTAAGTTTACTAGTCAACACATAACTTTAAAATATTAATATATCTATTGTACTTATATATCTACTAATAGTTTAAAATAGAGTTAACTAGCCCAAAAACCAAAAACACTATGTGGACATATTGAATTAAAAGTTTGATTAATCAAACTTTAGAGAATTTAGGAGGTTTTTTAACATCTAAAAAATTTATCTGAAATCCAAGGTTATTTGATTAAATATTTGTAAAAATTCTTTAAAATCGTACCTTATTGAAAATTAAGGATTTCATTAATATAATTGATCAAATAGAAATTGAAGTGATTTTAAAGATAATTATAGTAAAAACTAATAAATATAAATATCACATTTATGATAATATTTAGCGTTTTTCTTTAAAGTTTACTTTTTTTTTTAGTTTCAATCTTAAAAAAAAAGAAATGAAAACCTGTGAAATAAATAAAAAGAAAAAATTGAAATCAAAACTATTAACAAAAAAACAAAATTTGAAATTTTCAATATTATCTTCTCATTTCAGAAGAAAACAAAATTTGAAGAAAACTAAATATTATATATCATTTTAAAATTTTAATTTTTTTTTTATAAAAAATCTCAAATATCATAACTCCACAAAATCCTCAAATTTTTACCAAAATCATCCATCTAAATCTCCATCAATATCAAAATCCATTAAATTCATCCAATCTAAAAACCTCCTAAATTCTCTAAGAGCAGGTGCAACGCAGATACTCGCTCAAGTCTCGTACGTGCCACATATTAAAAAGAAAAAGAAAAAAGAAAAAAAAGATAAATCCTTGAGTCATCTCAAACTGTAGAGTCTGTAGAGACGACTCTTCCACCACTTTTTTTCTCTCTCATCATCTTTTCTCTTTCTTTTTTAATCCACCAACGAATCTGAATCATGACATAATTTTAGTCTCACCATTGCATAAACAATTAAACATAGTTTTTTACTAAGTCTTAACTAATAAATAATTATTAAATTTATTCATATTGTATTGTTTTGATATTCATAAGAGTATCAAGGTTAATGATGCTCAAAAGCTCCTAATCCAATAAACTCTTCTTATGTATTTAAATAACCAAATATTATGTAAACCTAAAAACCGCTGTAGCTAGAATGGTGATCAAAAGACCATATGTCCATTCTCTGACTTTTGCAAGACCTACATTCTCGCCAGAGAACCATGTAGACAATTATACTAGTGTTTATGTAATAGGTTATAATGTATATATTAGCTTATAATCTAGAAGAACGAGAGCCAAGTATTTATTTGTGCAGCCAACAGACATAAAATATTAAATTATACAATCTTTAAAAGATTTTGTATCCTTACATATACAATACGTAATATGTATGAATTATATAAGATATTTGTTTGTATGCATTACTCGTATAATTTGTGATGTTATTGGCTAGCATTATAAATGTATGTATACGATTTTAACTGACAACTGTAAGCATATAAGAAAATTGTGAACTGGTTGATAAAATGATTATTTGAAAATATCGTTGTTGTATATCTCTCTCGGTTTATCCTCGTGAATATTGTGTTGTATGATTTTCGTAATGTTAGCTTGCTAACAATTTTGTTATAGATATGCAGAGGATGAAGTACAACCACCAAATGCTGCTACTCGTACAAACTGCGTTTTAAATGAGGCATACCACATGTGTGAAGACATAGATCTGGAGTTATTTGCAAATGACTTCTGACCATTTTAACAAGTGAAGAGTTATATTTGAATTTATACCTGGCTATGTGTGATGTTACTCTTGCCAACTATTAATAAAACATTAGTTAGCCTTATCTATATTTCGAGTTTGTTCTTTATTGTGCTTTAAAAGGATGGATCTTAAATCTATCTTCTGTTAACAAAACTTTACAAATTAGGTTACAATCGTAGATTTCACTAAACATTGTAAAATATTTTGTTTAGGGATATTGTTCATTTTCATGTCAAATCCCTAAAACCATATTGTCATATAAAAATTCTGAGTTTTTAAGTTATTTTTGGAAAATATATGATCTAAGTTAGGAACTAAGTTGTTATTTTCAACTACTTATCATCTGAAACTGATGGATAAACCGAAGTATTTAATAATTTTGTCTACCATGCTTAGGACCATCGTCAGAAAGAACCTTAGAACTTGGGAACATGATTTATTTGAAATTTCAATCAAGATTATGCCTGCAAATCCGATTCAGTGACTGCAAGTGCACAGTTAATGCCTCTTGTAGTATAAATATGATCGATCATCAGAGAAGGCTTATAACTCAATAGATTATGTGAATTTTACATAATCTAAGATATTTCGAGTTGGTATGTTGGAACTGGTAGAAAACTAAACTAACTAATGACAAGCAATAAAATAGCAATTAAATTTAATAAGAAATAAACTATGAATGAAGCAATTCAACCATGGACTAGACATTAGAATGACTAGGGGGTTATGATCTAGGTATGACTATAAATCGTAAATTTGTAATTTAGATTTCTAGACAATGAGATTTTAAGTAGATTAATACATTCTCATGTAAAAACCCATATGTTTGGAATTCAATTTGATCAAGTGCACAGTTAATTCTCTCCTTGGTCAACATCCAAGTTAACAAAACTCCCATAGCTCGCTGTGTCTAGAGCTATTTTGAACATCTCATGAACTCTTCCATGGAAGATTCCCAGCAGTGCATCCTTTTCCACTCCATGATGAGGGCATGCTCTGGTGTACCCTTTTAGACGATCCCAGGCTTCATAGAATGACTCACTTGGTCTTTGTCAGAAAGTTGTGATGTCATTCATGATTTTAGCTGTCTTTTGCTTAGGAAAGGATTTGTTGGTGAACTCTTTCTTACACAAAATCCATGTAGAGACCAGTTCTGAAGGCGTGTTGTGTTCCCATTGAGCAGCTCTGTCTCCCAAAGAGAATGAAAATAACATCATCTTAATTGCATCATGAGGAAAACCATTTATCTTGACTGTCCTGCATAGCCTCTCAAACTGATCAAGGTGGTGAAGTGGGTTCTCACTAGGAAGACTATAGAACTTTGAGCTTTGAACCATGTTGATCAAACTCGTTTTGAGTTCATAGTTGTTGTTGACAAAAGTTGGTGTTGGAAAGCCAAGACTTATGGTTCTTTCACCAGGCTCATCGAAAGCTCCTATGCGCTTGCGAGGAGCTCTCACATCCACTTGTGGGATAGGCAATGCACCGATCCCACGATCTTGGTGTACTTCCGGTTGGAAATGCTGAGCTTCTCCTCTGTGATCCTCCATGTTCGGATTGAGAGTTTGTTCTAGACTTTCTCTTAGAATTCTTAAGCGATTTCCTCTCTCAAATTCATGAACCTGCAAAACAGAAAACTTCTTGAGTTTAAGTCAGCACCAAGAAGAATGCAGTAATAGTAACAATCCTAGTCTTAGATGATTCTTAAATCTATTGGCTAAATTGCTTCCCCGGCAACGACACCAAAAACTTGATAGAGATTTGTTTGTCTCCACGAGTTTCACCTGAGAATACTAAAAATTATACTCAAGAGTTTACCCGATTTAGTGACTGCAAATGCACAGTTAATGCTTCTTGTAGTATAAACATGATTGATCTTTAGGGAAGGCTTATAACTCAATATATTATGTGAATTTTACCTAAGCTAAGAGATTTTGAGTTGGTATGTTGGAATTGGTAGAAAACTAAACTAACTAATGACAAGCAATAAAATAACAATTATATTTAACAAG
Organism: Streptanthus diversifolius; assembly: GCA_039880935.1. NCBI lineage: Eukaryota > Viridiplantae > Streptophyta > Magnoliopsida > Brassicales > Brassicaceae > Streptanthus > Streptanthus diversifolius. The sequence continues at coordinate 21,874,829 of JAXGFM010000014.1, read as the reverse complement.
AAATAAACTATGAATAAAGCAATTCAACCATGGACTAGGCATTAGAATGACTAGGGGGTTATGATCTAGGTATGACTATAAATCGTAAATTTGTAATTTAAATTTCCAGACAATGAGATTTTAAGTAGATTAATACATTTCCATGTAAAAACCCTTATGCTTAGAATTTGATTTGATCAATTCCCATTGCAAACCCTAAAACTAAACATGCTTTAACATCTATCTCAATTTTCATCAAATTTCCTAAACAACTACTTCCGCAAGCTAGGATCATAAGACTCACTATTTAGACTATCCTATAAATTCACTATCCCTTTTCCAAGGGATAAATTCTGTAAACCCTAAACTGACTCTCTCGATATCAACCTAGCATTAAGCGTATCTAAGATTGATGGATTACACAATTTAGACATGATAGAAGTTGCAGAGAAAAGAATAATAAATGAGAAAAACATAATTAGATTGCAGAGATGAAAGAATACAAGAATCCTTTATGAAATAATTCTAGAATTGTCTTACTAAACACCATAGATTGTTGAAGGAAGACCTAGGGTTCTTGTTCTCTTTTTCTCTCTGGGTGGCTGGTAAAAACGTGATCCCTAGGTTTTCTTTAAACAACCTATTTATATGTTTACAAAACCTGATTTATTTGACAAAACCGACATAAAAAAATAGAATATTTACATGGATCGATCGATCGGACGTAGGGATCGATCGATCCTGTGATCCATCGTAGACATTTTGGGTTGGTAGATCGATCAATCTAGACGGATATCGATCGATCTAAACTTGTTCGATCGTTCGCTTGCTCCTTCAGTCGGTTTTGGAAGTTGACGCAGAATCGGACGGATGGACGATCGATCGATCACTGTATGCATGGATCGATTGATCTCTTCACTTCAAGGGGTCATACGGATTTGATATTGCTTTAAACTCATTCCTCCAAGTGATATGTCCTGATCATTCTCGAATCGTTGCACTAGTCATTGGTGCCTTCATGAACTCCAGAAAACGTTCCTATCTTGTTTCGTATCCTCTAAAAACAAAAAATGAAAAACATCCTAGGACTCTAATGCATATGAACCTAAACGTGTCCTAAAATATGAAATCCAATGGTTAATTTATGTGAGTTATGCACAAAATTATCAATTAAAACTACTAAAATACGGTTTATCAAGAGATGAAAAAGAAGAGAAGAAAAGAAAGAAAAGGAGAAGACAAAGGGAAAGATAGATAAAGAAGAGGAGAACAAAACAAAAAAAATAAGTTTACGGGAAAAATTTATTTTTTAATTTTATATTCACGATAGATTTATGATGGATTTTTAGAAAAAATAGATTTTTTTTTAATTTTTGACGGATTGCTGATGGAAATTAAAAAAAGTTAGATTTTTTAAAAATATTTAATTTTTTGACGGATTTCTGACAGGAATTATGATTATGATTATTTTAAAAAAAAAATTCCACAAATTTCTGGTGAAAATTTACAATTTTTTTTTTAGTTTTTTAGTTTTCAACGGATTTCCAAAGAAAATTTTAAAAAATTTCAATCTGACGAAAATTTTTAAAGATAAATTTTTAATTTTTTTTTAACTTCTTAACAGTTTTACGACGGATATTTAAAAAAATCAAAATTTTTTATTTTTTAATTTTCGACGGATTTCCGATTAAAATAAAAAAAATTCATATTTATTTTTAAATTCCAAAAAGATTCTTGATAGATTTCCGAGAGAAATAAAAAAAAAAAAAAAAATTCCGTTGGAAATTTCTGAAGAAGTAATTTACTATCATAAATTCATTAGAAATTAGGATGTTTTCTTGTTGTGCTCTTTGTCACCATTGAATTTAATCTATTTATCTTTGAGTGAACGAACTAGTAAATGGAGAAAAGAAGGCCTAACTGATTAAAAAGCTTCATAAGAAGGCACAACAAAACATTGAAACAAGGAGTAAGCAGTATGCTAAGAACGCTAAAAAGAACAAGTGCAAATTATTCTTTTAGGAAGAAGACCAAGTCCTGATCTACTTGAAGAAGGAACGTTTTTCCATGAAAGAAACTCCAAGCTTAAATCAAGGGTTGATGGTCCATTGATGGTCACGAGGAGGATTAACAATAATGCTTACCAAATTGATTTATAAGGTATTATGATGTTAGTTCTAGTTTTAATGTATTTGATTTATTGCAGATGATACATATTTGAGGGCAAATCCTTTTGAGGGAAATGAATGATGCGATCATGACCAGCTTGGACAATGAGCGGTCTGAACCTGAGCTTGGACAAGACGTTGAAGTCGGTTAGATGGATGAAGAAGTCGCAGCCACTGATGATGTGGACGATGTATTGATCCATGAGACAGTCCAGAGTTCAGAGGTTCGTCAAACCTTATGCAATCTTTTGATCTGTCCAAGTCTTGACCCAATGGCCACTTTGCAGGATGTGATCAAGGTGGACGTGAACGTACTTCACGTTCAGGTGAAGGACCAAACCGTTTGGACGAACACGAACGAAGTTCAAGGCGACTTCACTCATACCTGTTAGTAAACTAAGAGTCAGTTCTGGAGTAGTTTAAGGGTCATTCAAAATATTCTAAGAGTCAGTCTTGTTTTTAATCAAAGTTTTGCTTGATTTTTTTGTAGTCAGTAAATTGCTTTGACTTGTACAAACTTGCAATTATAAAAGCAAGCCATCGATTCTATTAAACCAGTGTTTGCCAAAATTAGTTTGAATTACTTAGAGAGTGAATCTCTTTTGTTCTTCGTGAACATCTCAGATGCTTGGTACGTTCATCCAATCAACAACCCACTTATTCAGACACTAAGTGAGTGATTCACTTAGGACTGTTTAAGAATTTTCTTATTCGGATACTAAGAATTACGAAAACTCTTTAGGACTGCTTAAAAATCTATCATTCGCCAATTTTTAGAGTATATATTTTTGAGATCGAATCATGAGAAGAAGAAATCAAATCATGAGTCCTCTCACGAAATGGTTGAGAACGGAAATAGTTTTTTTAATGAATGTTAAGTTTTATATCCTTTTCGTTTTGAGAAATATACTAATAGCAAAGAAAAGACCGAAAATAGAAGAAAACCAAGATGGATTAGCGAACATAACCACCAAACCAGAGTTCACTAGCACAAGAAGTCATGCAAGAGAAAGGCCAGCCCTTAAGCTTAGAAGAAGCAGTGCCTCTGCGGATGGAAGCACAAGAAACCTGTGAAATTAGTAACCATGATCTATGACATCGCATAAATTTGTGAGAAATTAAACATCCTCTATAAAATCCTCATTTTGGCTAAGATCCACTCGCTTATATATGTGAATGAACAAGATTCTACAACGGAAACATATAATACGGCCAACGACGTCACGACACAATAATTCATTCCTCACATGCTCGTTTTTTGATTCAAAATTTAAAATTATAAACATTTATGCGCATATTAGCATATACAGTTCTTGTATTTGAATGTTAATTAATTATTCTCAACGGTTTTCCGACAATTTAGTGTGCAAGTGGAAATAATTCAACTTATATAGTTATTAAAAACATTTAACAACATTAAACGTTGACAAAATCAGAAGATAAAAAAAGTTAAGAACATTTAACCATATAATAGTAGAAGTTTTTTATGTTTCAAGCGTGTGAGTGTGTAGTGTAATAAATTAATACTGTAGTAATTATTACATTGCCACATTAATAGACGTTGTGGTCGTTGTGTGTTTACGGATACGTGATACGCACGCGCGTTCAGGCGCCTGGGGGTAGAGTGTGTCTAGGAACCAAATTATTAGATTGGTCGTGAAAGTGTGAATCACTCGCAAGAAATTTGGGCGTGTAGACCCACGCGCTCTCACACAAACCGGTCTCCATCGTCACGAACTATGCAAGACTCGTGGGTCCTTTTTTCGATTCATCTCTCTCTCTAGATTTCACCGTCTCTCTGGCGTTTCCTTTCTCCAGATTTTCTCGGCTTTTCTTGATTTCCCGAAACACAATACAAAAATCACAGGAATCAAAACAGATATCTTTTTCTTCTTCTGAGTTCCTCTTCTCAGATTCAGCTTCTCCTTAGGAAACGGTAAGTTTTTTCAGCTTCTTTTACAAAAAAAATATTTTGTTCTGTTGCTTTAATTGGTGGCTTGCTCTTCCTTCAGACAGACTCATTTTTGATTCATTCACTCAAAATCTCAAATTTCCTCTGGATGCTTAATTTTTTATTCATTCATTTTTGTGGTGGATGCTTAATACTTTTCCTGTTTAGGTTTCTTCTCTGGGGCTGCTGAATTATATCAAGTGGGTTTGGTCAGATGTTGAATTATTTTCCAGACAATTGATTTGACCATGAAATTGTCAAAATGCCATTAAAAAAGCAATTCTTTTTTTAGGTTTCAATGTCTCTCATGAAACGTCCATTTGTTTTTGCCGGCTATTTGACTTTGATTATATAGATAGATATGATGTCAAAGCCAATTTGTTAACACATATTCATTATCTAACTCTACCTTGTTTCTATCGTCTTTGTCTGAACCAAAAACCTATCCGAAATCTGAAGAAAAAGCCACATGGTGATCTGATTTGGGTTTAAAGGATTCATCTTTGCAATTTCTATCGGTGGCTCCTTTTGATTTTCGTTTTTTTAAAAAAAAATTATGGAGAAAGATGAAGGAGAAAGCTGGAAAGAAATGGTGAGAAAGATGCTTCCTCCGGGAGCTCCTTTACCGGAAAATCCATCGGAATTCGATTACTCCATAGCCATGGAGTACACAGGTCCTACTCCAGTACACGAAATCCCTAGAGTTTCACCTGTGGATGTTAATCCGCGAGTGAACAATCCGATCCCGTTGCCTGTCTCTCGTATAGCCGGAGGAGTCACAAGCTCTTCAGGTCAAAGCCCGAGAGGTTCGCCAGCTAGCTCTGAGTCTGTGGTCTCTGTGTTGCATAATAACCCTGAATCATCCTCTGGCTCAGCGTCTGTATCACCAGTTACTGCTCACAGACAAAATGGGAATCAGGCTCGGAGACCGGTTGTGAAATTCAAACCTGTTGATGATCAGGATCGGATCGAGAGCAAAGACACTGCAGAGGAGGAGAACAATGTGGAGACAGATACGGAAAGGGAGAGGAAAGTTCTTGAGTGCACTGCGGGTACGAAGAGACGGAGGAAGAAGAAGAAGAGAGAGTGTTGTAGATGCGGAAAAGCGAAATGGGAAAAGAAAGAGACTTGTATTGTGTGTGATGAAAAGTACTGTGGGAACTGTGTTCTTAGAGCGATGGGTTCGATGCCCGAAGGAAGGAAATGTGTGAGCTGCATCGGTCAAGCTATTGACGAATCTAAACGATCTAAGTTGGGGAAACATTCAAGGGTATTGTCGAAATTGCTTTGTCCTTTGGAAGTTAAACAGATCATGAAGGCGGAAAAGGAGTGTACAGCTAATCAGCTGAGACCTGAGCAGCTGATCGTGAATGGTTGTCCGTTAAAGCCTGAAGAAATGGCTGAGTTGCTTAATTGTCCTTTACCGCCTGAGAAGTTGAAACCAGGTAGATATTGGTACGACAAAGAATCTGGTCTATGGGGCAAGGAAGGAGAGAAACCCGACAGAGTCATAAGCTCCAACTTGAACTTCACGGGGAAGCTTTGTCCCCACGCGAGCAATGGGAACACGGAAGTTTATATAAACGGTCGAGAGATCACAAAGCTTGAGTTGAGGATTTTGAAGGTAACTTTTGATATTGGCTTGTTTTAAGTGTCACTTATCCGGATACAATCGTGTATAAACCTTGTGTGTGTTGTGTATATATCTCAGCTAGCAAATGTACAGTGTCCACGGGATACTCATTTTTGGATATACGATGATGGGCGTTATGAGGAAGAAGGGCAGAATAATATCCGAGGAAACATTTGGGAGAAGGTAATATAATAACTCTATCACATTACTTATAAAGATTGCCTGTTTTTGTAAGAAGCATCATGAGTTTTTCGGTTTTGGCTTAAACAGGCATCTACGAGGTTCATGTGTGCGCTATTTTCTTTACCTGTTCCTCATGGACAACCTCGAGGAATGGTACAACCACCGAGCACTTATGTTACTGTTCCGAATTATCTAGAGCATAAGAAGATTCAGAAGCTTCTACTTCTTGGTATCGAAGGGTCTGGAACTAGCACTATCTTTAAACAGGTAATGTTTAAAGGACGTAATGTGGGAAAAAATAAAGAGAAAATATGTGGATTCGATGGTTACTTATCGAGATTTCTTGTTGATTGAAACAGGCCAAGTTTTTGTATGGAAACAAGTTTTCGGTGGAGGAGCTTCAAGAGATTAAGCTGATGGTTCAGAGCAATATGTATAGATATCTCAGTATCCTACTCGATGGAAGAGAACGGTTTGAAGAGGAAGCTTTATTGCATATGAGAGGTTTAAACGGCGTTGAAGGAGATTCAGGAGGTACAGTTTTTGCAGTATGAAATGATTTGGGTCTCGTTTATCAGTCTCTTGATTTCTTGAAATGTTCTTGCAGGCGAGGAAGCAAACGATGATGGAACTATCTCTACGCCACAGTGTGTCTATACCTTGAACCCGAGGTTGAAGCATTTTTCGGATTGGCTTCTAGACATCATAGCAACTGGTGATGTCGATGCGTTTTTCCCAGCTGCAACACGTGAATACGCTCCTTTGGTTGAAGAAGTTTGGAAAGATCCAGCGATACAAGCCACTTATAGACGAAAAGACGAGCTTCATTTCCTTCCTGATGTTTCAGAATACTTCTTAAGCCGGGTATAGACAGAACTCGGGTTTATGATTCTACTGTTATTGATTCATATCGATTTCAAATGTTAACTTAGGCTTCATATGCAGGCTATGGAAGTGTCGAGCAACGAGTATGAGCCTTCAGAGCGAGATATTGTATACGCAGAAGGCGTTACACAAGGAAATGGATTAGCTTTCATGGAGTTTTCTCTCAACGAACAAAGTCCAATGTCGGAATCTTACCCGGAAAACCCGGACGTCTTATCACCTCCTCAGCCAAAGTAACTACCGGTTAACACTCAATTTCCACACTCTTTAAGCACAAGCTTTAGTTCTTATTATCAAATCATCGTGCAGGTACCAGCTGATACGAGTAAACGCAAAGGGGATGAACGATAGCTGCAAATGGGTAGAAATGTTTGAAGATGTACGAGCAATCATCTTCTGCATCAGCTTAAGTGATTACGATCAGATCAGTATCACACCCGAAGGCAGCGGAACAGTCAATCTCCAGAACAAGATGATCCAAAGCAAGGAGCTTTTCGAGTCAATGGTTAAGCATCCGTGTTTCAAAGACACGCCTTTTATCTTGATCCTAAACAAGTACGATCTCTTCGAGGAAAAGCTAAACCGTGCGCCGTTAACTTCTTGCGATTGGTTCAGCAATTTCTGTCCCGTGAGAACGAACAACAATGTGCAGTCACTTGGTTACCAAGCTTACTTCTACGTAGCCATGAAGTTCAAGCTTCTTTACGCGTCTCTCACGGGTCAGAAGCTGTTTGTGTGGCAAGCTCGGGCTAGGGATCGCACCAATGTGGATGAAGGGTTTAAGTATGTAAAAGAGGTTTTGAAATGGGATGAAGAGAAGGAAGATAATTACTTAAATGGTGGAGAAGATTCGTATTATAGTACGGATATGAGTTCTTCGCCGTATGTTAGACCGGAGGAGTGAAAGATACCCTCCCGGAGGTAGCTCTTGATTTTTTTTTTCCTTTTAATGTTAAAGATTATGTGGGAAGAAAATCAAGAGTTTATTTGTATTTTTGCTGTTAGTTTTGGTTTTTGGTTCGTAGATTTTTTATTAATTTTAATGAAATAAGGTTTTGTAAATATCAAATGTGGAAGAGTTAAACCATTATTCATATTTTAGATGAAATTCGTTTAGTGCTTTGTGGGCTATGTCACCATTTGCATTCGAATCCGCATTATTAAAGAAAGATTAGTTCTTCTTTTAAAAGTTCTCTTTGTCTTAAACAAAACATAAAGTTTTTGTAGTGATGCTTTATTTTATATCATGGAGATTTAATTAAGTTCATAACATAATTTTATGAATAAAACACTAATTACAGATAAAGTTTTTAAACTTTTATAAAGGAAAACTTATAATTGTATATTTAATATTTTTATGCCTCTGACTAGATTTAATTATAATGTGGGTGTTATTAATTATTAATAAAGAAATTAATTAAAATAAAGTTTTATACATGGCTAATATCCTCTTATTTATATATTTTAAAATTATTTGTATATATGTAGAACTATTTTAATATAATTATGAATAGAAATAGTCAATTCCTATTTTATTAAATATAACTAGGACATTATATATTTATGCATATATGGATATATATATATATATATATATATATATATATGCAAGTATATAATACTAATGATTCATGTTTACATGCAAATGAGTTATAGATATATAATTATAATAACTTTAAAATATTATATGTATGAATGTGTTTTATATTAATATAATTATATATTCATCAAAATTGTAAAAAAATAACTAAATATTTTATCTGATCAAAATGTAATACAAAATTTTAAACAAAATGAAATTTGGTATTTAAAACAAAATGTTCAGTATTAACATAATATAATAATTAAATATGTTTTTGTTATACATAATTAAAATAATTACTAAAAAATTAAAATTGTTAATATATTTCTGAAACTGCAGATTGTATGTTTAATTGTCGGCAAAACACAAAGTTTTCCTTACAAAAAGATGACAAAATTTTCACCGGATACCATGCAACTAGCTTTTTACTGAAGTTGGAAAACAAGATGACAGCTTTCACATGCCTTCTACGGAAACGGAGCAGTTTCATTCGGCTAATGTGTGTCAAATTGATGTTTCGGCTTCATTATTATGGACAATGAAATGCTTGGTGGACTGAGACGTTTTAGCTATACAGTTTGTGCTTGATTTGGTGAATATCATCTTTTAGATAATTGCTTGATATTTATATTTTTAATAAATAGCAAGAAGTTTGGTGAATTTTACCAACACAATCATGCGAGTCATGAGAGTAACTTCAATTCAAAGCAAAGGTCTTTTTAATTTCCTTATTATCCTCATTTCTCCTGTCATTTTGCATTCCATTTATTGTCATCATTTCAACTCTCTCAAACCTCCATATTGTCAATTTAATAAAAAAACAAAAAGTAATAAAATGGGTCACTTGAAGCTCTCATCTTCTACAACATTTCTCCTTGTTGTTCTCTTGATACTTCACATTCTTCTGGTTTCTGCAGATTCTACAAGAACTCGAGTCAACTATGCGATGGACCGTGCAGCCACAGGAGGAAACCAGGACGTTGGATTGCATCGAAGAGCAAGGATTAACCACGGGAGCTATCGTGGGCCGAGGAAACATCTAGTGAATCCCACGGTGGAAGATGTTTACACAGTTCCTGAGTCTTCAGTTTGAATAAAACAAGATCAGTTTGAACAAAGGAATAAAGATTCTATGTATTTTCTTCATGTTGACGTAAGAAACCAAAGTATATAAAGAGCATAAGCTCTCAGTGAACCTCAGTTGCCTAGATAATATATAACATACACTATGATTTGGTTTTGTTCTTGCAAACACATAAGTAAAAGTGTAAACACGAAAAACACATAGATTCACGAGGGGTTGAAGGAACAAGCTTGTATTGGTGTGATGATATCTTATAAACTATTGAACTTTATAAGGAACTTTGTTCATCCGTTCTTGGATGCTACAGCCTGCATCGCATTGCATTCTTCTAGTAGATTTAGCAAGTTGTGTTCAGGGGCACTGAGTGATGGCAAAATCGAACGATTTGGCTGGCTCGGGCGAGGCGGTTTTGGTGCGGATCCATCAGATTCAACAGAAGTCTCATCTTTCGCAATCTGCAAATCACCTTTTCTCCTCATAGATGCCGATACTCTCTCCTTCCAGATTCTTCCATCCTGTTTCATGAAAAATTACAAACCTAAAAGATAAGAGCTTTCTTTGAACAGCCACACTTAGATCAACAAGGAACCAAAATCTTCATGGATCTTACATTTAGAATGGATGGTTCGGGTAATGGACATTGAATCGGTTGATCATTGTCCAAAGGCTCGACCGGATGTTCCACCGGTTTAAATTCCGTTGCTACCTCAATTCCATGAGTAGCAGTTGTTGCAGTTGTGGTAGTTGCTGCAGTAACATCAGAACTTGGAGCCAATACTTCCTTATCATCCTGATCAAAGAGAAAAAAAAAGAAGAAATTTCTCAATAACTCAAAAGTTGCAAAACCCAGTTCATAGAGTTGAAAAAGGCGAAACCTTTGAAGACATAGTCATTAATCAGTAAGAAAGTAAATAAAAAAACTCATTATTTGGTCGAATCTGAAATTGAATTTGAAGCATATCATGAACAGTATTGTCGAATCTAATGGAGATTGCGAATTCAAGCTAAAGGCGAGATTTTCCACCGTTTTGAACCAGAAAAAGATTTAAACATGTTCCGTAGATTGTACTTCAAGAACAGAAGGTTAATAAGAATCGATCCAAACCCAAAAAAAAAAAACTAAAAATTTTCTCGAATCCAGAAACTCGAGGATCAAAAGAAAAGCAAAGAGGAAAAGAGAGCTTACGATTGCACTTTGAGTCCGTCGATGGCTACTTCTACCAACAGAAAATCTGGAAAAAATACCAACCATGGTTTGATTGAATCTGAAATCTTCTTATGGTCTCTAAAGAAGAAATCTTCCTTTGATCTTGACTTTAGGGTTTCCCAAGAAAGAACCAATTAAGAAGAAGTTGTATGTCCCAAAGAGTTTATATATATTCTTCAAAGCAGAGGAAGACGAAGAAGAAAGGAAATTTAATTTTATCTTCAACCACTCAAAAAAAGGAAGGTTGCTTTATATATATCTCCAGAAGAACGTAATGAATGGATGACAAATGCTTTTTTTTTTGTTTTTTAATTTGTTTAAACTTTGCTTTGCTTTTGATTTGCTTAAGCAGATTCTTCTTACTTCTTATGCCTTCACTCTGTTTCGTTTACTTTTTCTTTCTTTTTTATTTTGTCCCTCAGCTTTTCTTGGATTTCGAAAATCTAATTATCATTTAGTTATGGATGTATTTGGTTGTGTCTAATTGATAGATAAGAAAAAAAAATAAGGCATTTGATTAATATCAGAACTATAATAAACTAGTGGGGTTATTTTTAAAAAATGTTGTTGAGTAAAGATAATTTTGTTATTTATGTCACTGTCCAATTTAAGCCTGATTGGAAAAAATATATTTGCTTAGAAATAAAAAAGTATTTTGTGTATGGAATCTATGGATGTCAAGACACCAAATACCTAACTGTAAATAAGATATTTCTAAAATGGATCTTAACTTTACTAGTCAAATAGTATGGAGACTATCGTGTTTGTGTGGTTTGTGAAAAGTGGATTTTATTCAAGAATCATCTCTTCTTAACTTACAAAACTCTTAACACATTCATAATCATTTTAATATAAAACAATTTATAAAACAACTTATAAATTTAATCCAACCCTCCTGAAACATTTGCAAGAAATTCTAAGTTTGAGAATTCAACTTTAAGACAGAGAAAAGTTACAACAACAAAAACGTAAAATCCAAACTATGGAATTGTCTGCAGAAAAAATAAAGCTAGAAAGAGTTGAAAAATTGTTGTTATTGTTTTTTTTTATTTTTAATATAATAATTTTTTGTTTATAATAACATCATGAAGAAACAAATTTTGTTTATCCATTAACTATCTAAAAACAGATATAACCCGGTCAGACCTAACATAAAAAATCATTATGTTTTATTCCAAATAGGATTGAATTGGATTATGGATTTGACCTTTTAGATTGAACGCCCTACGAGGTTTCTCCATTCGTTGAGGAACTTGGTCATATACGGGTCTACATTGATAGAATAAGAGTTTATTGAAAATCAGATGATAAAACAGGAGTCTAGACCTTTTTAGATAATAATTAAAACATTCAGGCGAACTTGCAATTTTAGAAAAATAACTTTTCGATGCTTGTACAACGACTTGTGAGTAAACATCAAGGCCCATCAGCAATCAAACACGAAGCCCAAGCCTGCTCAGCAATACGAAAAGACCAACCCGCCTTCAACAACAGAACACGACAAAGTCCCTGTTCTTCATCACCTTCCCCTGCATTCGTACACGGTCAAAGAAGCAACGGCCTCCAATTGACGATAACACCGAATCTTATCTTAGCTCAATGACGTGTCATATGAGTCACCGTCTTCGAGAAAGTTCTAAATAGTATCTATTAAAACACGACTTCCTCCTCTGTATTTTGTTAAGAAAACAGAGCTTAATGAAAAGTTTTCTCAAAATCCTCTACGTTCTATAGTTTCTTTCATGGTATCAGAGCCACCACACCTTAACAGGTATTAATGGAGCAAGTTCTCGATCCTTATCCTCTCCCTAGCGGGATTCCTGTTTCTAGTGCCGTCACCATTAAACTAAATGACAGTAACTACCTTCTCTGGAAACCTCAGCTTGAGTCACTACTGAGCAGTCAAAAGCTCCTTCGCTTCGTCACAGGAGAAGAGGCGGCTCCACCACCTACCTTAGCTGTTGCCCATGGGGATATCATTACTCAAGTTCCGAATCCGCGTCTGGAAGCTTGGTCGTGTACAGATCAGCTCATCAAGTCCTGGTTATACAGCACTCTCTCCGAAGAAGTGCTTGGTTGCGTCGTTAGCTTCACCACCTCTCATCAAATCTGGACCTACTTGGCGGAAAACTTCAACCGCCGAACAGTTGGTAGGGTTTTTGAACTTCGCCGGTTTCTTCAAACTCTCACCAAGAAAGGGAAGACCTTCTCAGAATATTGTCGTGTCTTCCGCATCACATGCGATCAACTTAGTTCCATCGGGGAACCCATTGAAGAAACTATGAAAATCTTCATGTTCTTAAATGGTTTGGGGAGAGAATATGACCCTGTCAGCACAGTAATCCAAAACACTCTCACTCGTCATCCTCAACCCACCTTTACGGACGTTGTCTCGGAAGTAAGCAGTTATGATACTCGTCTTCAGTCTTACGATCAACAGCCCGATGTCTCACCCCATCTTGCTTTTGAAACGTACCGGTCCCGTTCTTTCAGCAGAAGAGCTCCTTATCGTGGTTCTGAAAGAGGACGTTCCAGTTTCTCCTCCAGAGGGCGGGGTTTCTCTCAACAAGTCGGCTCAGGAACCAGTTCTCACCAAGGTTCTGCACCTATATCAAACCGCCCCACTTGCCAAATATGCGGAAGGATTGGCCATACTGCTCTGAAATGCTACAACAGGTTTGACAATAACTATCAAAGTGAAGACATTCCTCTCAAACTAGCCGCTCTTCATGTCTCAGATTACTCAGGAAATGAATGGATTCCTGACTCTGGAGCATCCGCACACATCACCGGGAACTCAACAGGTCTAGAAAATGTGACAGTCTTCAATGGCAGTGAAAACATCATGGTGGCCGATGGTAACACTCTACCTATAACTCATGTTGGCTCTACAAACATTGCTTCTTCGTCAGGTAGCCTTTCTCTCAATAATGTTCTCGTAGCACCCTCCATTAAACACTCACTCTTGTCAATCTCTAAGTTATGTGAAGATCATCCGTGTGGTGTATATTTTGATGCTGATAAGGTGCTAATCCTGGACAAGGCCTCCTTCAAAATCCTGACAAAGGGAAGCAGGCGTAACGGGAGCTATGTGTTGGATAATAACAACTTCAGCGCTATGTTCTCAACTAGACAACAACAAACCTTCATCCCTCTTTGGCATCATCGACTGGGTCACGCAAACAGTCAGATCGTGCATCATCTTATCTCCAAGAAACTCATTTCTTCCTTGAATAAGCAAGAGTTCTCTGGTATCTGTGAGTCATGTCAGATGGCTAAAAGCAGCAGACTACCCTTCTCTGCATCTAGTTTAAGAAGCTCTGCATCTTTGTCTTTGGTTCATTGTGATCTATGGGGACCTTCTCCTCTTGTATCATTTCAAGGTTTCAAATATTACGCAGTCTTTGTGGATGATTACTCGCGTTTTACTTGGCTATTCCCTCTCAAACTAAAGTCAGACTTCTTTGAAGTATTCTGCTCTTTTCAACTACAAGTCGAAAATCAATTCTCCACTAAGATCAAAACCTTTCAATCAGATGGTGGAAGTGAATTCACAAACAACAGGTTCCTAAATCATCTAGCCAAATGCGGTATCAAACACCAGCTCTCGTGTCCTCATACCCCTCAACAAAACGGTCTTGCTGAAAGAAAGCACAGACATATAGTTGAACTCGGTCTCGCCATGCTCTATCACAGTCAAGTCCCTCTGCACTATTGGGTCGAAGCGTTTTTCACGGCTTCTCACATCATCAACTTATTACCGATGCAGCAACTATCCATGAAATCCCCTCATGAACTACTCCTGCAACAACAACCAGAATACACTTATCTTCGGGTATTTGGTTGCGCTGTCTACCCTCACCTCAAGCCCTACTCGTCACACAAACTGGAACCAAGATCATTGCAGTGTGTGTTCTTAGGCTATAATCAAAAGTACAAAGGGTACAGATGCTTATATCCTCCAACTGGGCGAGTTTTCATCACTCGCAATGCTATTTTTGATGAGAACATTTTCCCTTTCAAAGACAAGTACGTTGATCATATTCCAAGATACACAACAACGCTACTAAGATCTTGGCAACAGAGCTACTTACCTCAACTAGTGGTGCCTGCTCCAACTCCACCACACGTAGTCTTCTCTAAACCACAAGTCTCATATACTTTGAACACCATCAATGAAGCATCTGGCACTCTACCTTCCCCTTCTACGTCAGATTCTTCAGTTCAACAGGATGTTTCAGACAACGTCGAGACACTCAGTTCGGGCTCAACCTCTCAAACGTCCCCTGCTGTCTCAACTAATCCTTCTCTGATTACCTCGAACACTCACCCAATGCAGACACGAAGCAAAGATGGAATTCAAAAGCCAAATCCTAGGTACGCTCTGTTAGCTAACTTCAACTCTATCCCAAATAATGTAGAAGAAGCTCTCAGTGATCCTGGGTGGACTAATGCCTGTTTTGAAGAATTAGATTCCTTTGCTATCACCAATACTTACGATCTAGTACCTCGAGAAGCAGACATGAACGTTCTTGATTGTAAGTGGGTATTCAAAACCAAACTAAATGCCAATGGAGACATAGATAGACTGCGTGCTCGCTTAGTAGTCAAAGGCTTTCAACAAACAGAGGGAGTTGACTACTTAGAGACTTACTCTCCTGTTGTAAGGTCTGCGACTATCCGTATTGTCTTAAACGTAGCTGTCTCCAAAGGTTGGAAGATCAATCAACTCGACGTTAAAAATGCATTTCTTCACGGGGATCTCTCTGAACCTGTCTTCATGCACCAACCTCCGGGGTTTGTCGACTCACAACATCCCAACTATGTCTGCAAACTAAAGAAAGCAGTGTATGGTCTCAAACAAGCCCCTCGTGCGTGGTTTGACAAGTTTAGTAACTTCCTTCTCGACTATGGTTTCAAGTGTTGTATAGCGGATCCTTCCTTGTTTACATATCATCAATCAGGCTTGAATATGGTCCTACTCCTTTACGTCGACGACATCATACTCACCGGAGACAATGAAGACTTGTTTCAAAATCTTTTATCTCATCTAAATCAGCAATTCCGAATGAAAGACCTGGGAGCTCTCCATTACTTCCTTGGGATCCAGGCTGAATTTCGAGATGATGGCTTATACCTTCATCAAACAAAATATGCAGAAGAAATCTTAGACATCACTGGTATGAGACTCAGCAATGCGATGCCTACCCCCCTCCCTACTCAATCTGTTTACTCTGAAACAGGCAATCAACTCTTTTCTGGACCAACATACTTTCGACAGATAGCAGGCAAACTCCAATATCTGACGCTCACACGTCCGGATCTTCAATACTCGGTCAACTTCATATGTCAGAGGATGCATGCCCCAATGGTCTCTGATTTTGCCAACATCAAACGAATTCTCAGATACGTGAAGGGTACTGTTAATCAAGGACTCTATATCAAGAAGAACAACTCTCTGCTTCTACATGCGTACAGCGATTCAGACTGGGCAGGGTGCAAAGTTACAAGACGGTCTACTACAGGTTTTTGCACTTATCTCGGATCCAACATCATCTCATGGTGCTCCAAACGTCAACCCACAGTCTCTCGTTCTTCCACTGAAGCGGAATATCGATCAATGGCATCTACTGCTGCTGAGCTTGTCTGGATATCCTTTATTCTTCGTGCCCTTGGAATTAAACAGAATTCGCCTCCTCGCCTCAAATGCGACAATCTCTCTGCGGTTCATCTCACCATCAATCCAGTCCTTCACAATCGGTCCAAGCATATGGAGATCGACTATCACTTTGTGAGAGAGCAGGTGGCCTTAGGAAATCTCGAAACCGTTCACGTTCCATCCTCTGCACAATTCGCAGACATTTTCACAAAGTCTCTTCCCCGCCAATCCTTTCATCCTCTGAAGTTCAAACTCGGCGTTGTTCCCGTGACCACCTTGAGTTTGCAGGGGGATGTGAGTAAACATCAAGGCCCATCAGCAATCAAACACGAAGCCCAAGCCTGCTCAGCAATACGAAAAGACCAACCCGCCTTCAACAACAGAACACGACAAAGTCCCTGTTCTTCATCACCTTCCCCTGCATTCGTACACGGTCAAAGAAGCAACGGCCTCCAATTGACGATAACACCGAATCTTATCTTAGCTCAATGACGTG
Source organism: Streptanthus diversifolius (assembly GCA_039880935.1). Taxonomy (NCBI): domain Eukaryota; kingdom Viridiplantae; phylum Streptophyta; class Magnoliopsida; order Brassicales; family Brassicaceae; genus Streptanthus; species Streptanthus diversifolius. The sequence goes on along the minus strand of JAXGFM010000014.1, from coordinate 21,858,002 downwards.
TCCTATGAGTCACCGTCTTCGAGAAAGTTCTAAATAGTATCTATTAAAACACGACTTCCTCCTCTGTATTTTGTTAAGAAAACAGAGCTTAATGAAAAGTTTTCTCAAAATCCTCTACGTTCTATAGTTTCTTTCACGACTCTCGTTCCGGTAGTTTCAACTCTCCCCGTTAACGAAATAATATGGCTGGAAAAAGCAAGAGCTTTCCGTCTCCGGCGAACCATTAGCCGCCGTCGAGATCCCGATGACAGATACGAATAAGAAGAAGAAAAAGAAGAGCAAGAAGAACAAACACTCAGAGGAAAATCGGGAGGTCGAATTGCCTCAAGAGGTCACGAATGGTGAAGAGTTGAGTAATAAAGAGAAGAAGAAGAAGCGTAAGAGAGATGAGAAAGAGATGGAGAAGGAGAAGAAGAATAATAAGGAAGCTGATAAAGTCCCTGATAAAGAGCCGGAATCTGAAGATATGGGTGTGAGTATTGGAGGCGAAAGTGAACAGAAGGTTGTTGTTACCGGAAAAGATGTGGAGGAAGCAAAGTACGCAGCTTTAACATCTTTCGCTGAATCAAAATTGCCAGAGAATGTTCTTAGTTGCTGTAAGACTTTCCAGAAACCTTCTCAGTCGCATTCGTGGCCGTTTTTGTTAGATGGTCGTGATCTTATCGGGATTGCGAAAACTGGGTCAGGTTATTCATGTTTTGAGTTAGCTAATGTCGGAATAATGTGAAGCGTGAAAGGTTTTTTAAAAATTGGAACTTTGTGATTTGGGTATTTAGGTAAGACATTGGCGTTTGGTATTCCTGCGATTATGCACATGTTGAAGAAGAATAAGAATGGTACAGGATCAATGAATCCGACTTGTCTTGTTCTTTCTCCGACAAGAGAGTTAGCTGTTCAGGTATAGAGATAACCAGTTTCTTCATATTCTAGTTGCGAGGTCAAAGGAAACATTTTCTTAGTTTTGTGTTCGTTTGGTGATGATTTGGTAGATTTCTGATGTTTTGAGTGAAGCTGGGGAGCCGTGTGGTTTGAAATCGATTTGTGTGTATGGTGGAAGCTCTAAAAGACCTCAAATTAATGCAATTCGATCTGGAGTTGTAAGACTTCTTACTATGTTTTTTTTTTCTCAAGACACTGTCTTGTGTTGGCTGATCAATCTTATGACTGACTTTTTGTTGATCTTGTCTGTTAGGATATTGTCATTGGTACGCCAGGTCGTTTGAGAGACCTGATTGACTCTAATGAGCTTCGTCTCTCAGATGTTTCCTTTGTGGTAAGCAACATAATATCTTTTTAATAATTTTGTTTGACTTATCCCTTAGGATCATATAAGTTGCATCGTTAATTCATGTATTGGACAGTAACAGAAGTTCCTATGTGCCAGGTATTGGATGAAGCAGATCGAATGCTTGATATGGGTTTCGAAGAACCAGTCCGGTTTATATTGAGCAAGACGAATAAAGGCAAGTGGTAGTATCACATTTCATCTAGCATTCTCACCCGACGAGGAACCAACTCATGGATCTTGGTTGACTCTCCTGCCAAATTTAATGAAAATTCTTCTTCTTTCTTATCTGTCTTATAGTTCGTCAGATGGTTATGTTCAGTGCAACTTGGCCTATGGATGTTCACAAATTGGCCCAGGAGTTCATGGATCCTAACCTAGTCAAGGTATGTTTTCCTCCTCCATTTATCTTTTCTCATCTGCAAGTTTCTTCATTTTTCCCAACTTATCATTTAAATTTCTTTCAGGTAGTCATAGGTTCCGTAGACTTAGCTGCCAACCACGACGTTATGCAAATCGTTGAGGTATGTTCTTTATCTGATAATCCCCAGAGTAAGTAGCGTTTTGTCTCGCACTCTTAACAACAGGTCTTTGGTTTGGCTAAAAATGCAGGTCTTGGACGATCGTGCTCGTGATCAGCGCCTTATTGCTTTACTAGAAAAATACCATAAATCTCAAAAGTAAAATCTGCTACTTAGTTATCCACCCCTTACCAAATCTTTCCTTTGTCACCTTACTAATTACCAAGCGTTTTGGTGTTTACAGGAACAGGGTTTTGGTATTTGCCTTATACAAAGTGGAAGCTGACCATCTCGAGCGTTTTCTTCAGACAAGGTTTGATCTTGTTTTTCCTGAATCACCTCAACAGAAAAAAGCAAAGATCTTTGCATGATTTTGCTCATAAACTGCATCGATTCTAATCATGACATAACTATATAGAGGTTGGAAAGCTGTATCTATACACGGGAACAAAGCACAGAGCGAACGTACCAGGTCTTTATCATTGTTCAAAGAAGGATCCTGTCCGTTGCTGGTACGTTTTCCGCAACTCCATGGCTTATAATAATAATACCTTGGCTGGTTCTGAAACAGAGTATTGATAGATACTGTTTATTAATTGTAGGTGGCTACTGATGTAGCAGCATGAGGGCTCGATATCCCCGACGTGGAAGTTGTGATAAACTACAGTTTCCTTTTAACAACAGAGGATTATGTACACAGAATCGGGAGGACGGGAAGAGCGGGTAAAAAGGGCGTCGCACACACGTTCTTCACGCAACAGAACAAGGTAAGTTTTTAAAAAAATCTGAAGACAAATCTCTTATTGATTCTTTTAGCTAGCTTTCTCTTCGCAGAGTTTTCCGAGATCATTAAAGTATTGTTGCGTATTTCTCGTCTCTTTTAAGGGTCTTGCCGGAGAGCTCGTGAATGTTCTCAGGGAGGCTGGACAAGTCGTGCCGGCTGATCTTTTGAAGTTTGACACTCATGTAAAGAAAAAGGTTTGATTTCTTTTATCATAGTCTGAGTCTCCACACAACTTGTTTCTTCTTCTTCTTCTAGAGTGATTGATGTGTGTTTTGTTTGATTAAAAACTGTAGGAATCAAAACTGTACGGAGCTCATTTCAAAGAAATAGCAGCTGATGCTCCAAAAGCTAAGAAGATCACATTCGATGATTCTGAAGACGAAGACTAATTTTTGTTTTTCCTATATTTTATTGCGTGTGTAAATGGAATTACTTGAGGAGTATAACTAAATAAGAATAAAAATAATTACTATCACAAATAAAATAATTACTATCACAAATATTTTTCTTTTAACTTTGCTATCACAAAAATTTACAACAATAACATTTTTAAAGCAGCGTTCAAATAAAAAATAATATTTGAGCTGATGATCATGTATGCCTATAACCAAATCGGTTTTATCTTTGAAATTAAAAAGTTGCATATATATAAATGCATGCGCAGTTATTTATACAATAATATTTTTATTCACTTTATATAAATTGAAAATATTTTCTAGAAAAATTTCAGTGGTGATGATTTACAAATTTGACTGTAACAAGTGCTCTTTACACGTATGACAATATTTTATATATACCTACACAAAACAAAAAAAATTACAAAAGAAACCCCTAACCTCTTTGATTTTCTTTGTGTGGTTGAAGTTGTACCCCAAAAAACCACAACCATTAGTTATGTCGCATTATGTTCAACTTACACATCACCCGAGTTCCGACGATTAGAACACAGAGGAGGATGAGTGCATTGCGTACTCCTCCACTGTAAACAAGCTTATTATTTTTACTAATGTAGCAGCTGTAGGATAGCTTCGGGTGGTCACAAAGCAATCATCAACCACGGAAGCAAGATGTGGAGCCACGGTCATGTGTTTATGGGTCTTCAATCTTTTCTACATCTGAATCACCAAATATATAACTTTAAATTATTTATTCACATATATGATTTTGATAGAATGGTTATATTAATAAAATATCTATTATAGAAGATTATCTCAATCTAAAATAAAATAATACTTATTAAAATTCTAAGCATGTATCACAACTGATTACTTCATTATTAAAAGAAAAAATTAAAAGAAAAAATTAAAATTCTAAGCATGCATGACAACTCTATACATATTATTAACATAAACATCACATAGATACTTTTAGATATCTGAAAACCTCTTTCAACTTCACATTTTGGACACTTCTTCTCTGCAACTCTCCAACTACGATATGGTTGTTGGGTGGTTGTATAGAATTTCTTCGGGACCTCGAAACCATGGGTAAGTAGTACTACTTGTCCTCTCAATTTTTGGTTTTAAAACATTCGGATTGGTCCCTTTTCTCCAACGATTGTGGGAGGGCGGTGATCCTTATTAGGTGACATCCATGACTACAAAGTATCTTTAGTGGTCGTGTTTTTGGGGATTCAGGTTTGATGAAGATAAGATTTAGTAATAATAAAACACAATCAAAGAGATTTTTCGTGGTTATTGTTATTGAATAGCTATTTGCTGGTTTGTAATATTGGATTTCTCGTGAATTTTTATTATCGTTTTTTGGAGAATATGTTTTTATTTTGTTAAAGTATTGTATGCTAGTGGATCATCTGAATTATGTTTAGACATTCTTTAGTGAAGTTTAGACAGATAATTCATGGATAAATTAATTGCTTGAAACAAGATTACTTTAAGCCCTAGTAAAAAAGGATATTTGTGTTAAAAAAAAAAAACAGATCACTCTGCCAATAAAACCCTAATCGTAAACAGACCAAAAAAGGTCAAGAATAGATAAGAAACTTTTCATTCAGAGAGAGGAAGAGATGAGCTACTCTGTGCCATGTCAGGAGGAGGAAGAACAAGGGCAAAGCAGAGACATTCACGCCACCTGAAATACCAAATACTGATGTCGTCACCTTCTTTCAATCCGTTACCTACAACGATATCGTTCCACCCAGAAATCAAAGCGTAGTTCAAGGTTCCATTCCCTGATTCTTTCTTCATCTCCCGTCTCATCAAAATCAAACCCCACTTTACATTCCGTTGATCCACTAGAATCGCTCCAACTCCGTGCTTGTCATCTTCTTCTGCTACAATTCCCAACTCCCCGGAATTTAAGAAGTCGTTACGGATTAGGCTTTTGAAAGGCATTAAGAGACGGCTCTGAGCTGCGTTAACATCTGTTTCGGTCAGCTTCTTCTCAAAGATGAGCCACGGGACTTGGGTTACATCGTTTCCTTCCATGGCTTCCATCAAGTTAACCAGGCACTCCGGAGTCGCTCTCCCATCCCATGAAAAAGGAGGAACCGTGGCTTTCTTGGATTTACCACCAGTAGTACGCTTTGTCGCTTGCACGGCACGTCTCTTGCGGCTTGTCTTCTCTGTTTTCCTAGAAGCTCCATCTAGGTTTTCATGGCTTAATTGTCGTGGGGCAAATTTGTTCAACGAACTCCTTGCTTTTCTTGGGAAGTGTTGGAAGATTCTCTTGTCGATGTCTTCTTCTTTTTCAGAGAGAGTCTCTGTCTTCGTGTGGCAATTGGATTTTACTTTACGTTCTTCTTCTTCGTCATATAACATGGCGGCGGCATCAACCAAATTACAGAAATCTCTCGAGGTTATCTCTTTCTCCGCAACCGCAAGATGATCATCGTAATACATAGTCTTTCTTTTCAGTCTTTTGTGTGTTTTCTCTCTCTTTCTCGACATAATTAGGGTTTCGAAAATCATTCATACTATAGAAGTATAACATATATTAGGCATCTTGATCAATGAGATCCTCTACAAGACAAAAATGAAAAAACGGTTATCGATTGTTGAAAAAATAAATTGCTGAAAAAAATAAAAGGATAAACGACCAGTGTTATGGATGACATAAGGTAATGTGATAATAGAATCTATCCGCAAATGTGGAGGACTAAAAAAACGGAGAATATAAATAGTTAGGATCATCATAAAAAAAAGAAGATAATTTTTTTAAAAAAAGATAATTTTTAAAAAAAAGATAATATTGATAACTAAAATGAATATAAAAAGTATTATCCGCACGTTGGCACGGGTTCTCTCTAAGTGCTTTTTTTCTCTCCAAGTGTTTAGAAAGATGAAATATGTTCATTTGTTAAAGAAGAAAATATATCCTTAGCAACAAAAAAAATTAAAAGAAAAACGTACTTAAGAAAAAAGAAAAGAAAATTATTTTGAGTATCAATATTTCTACTTATAGACAAAGTAGATATTAAAAAATGAAATAAGTTCTTAGATCTGATAAATTTAAGTGATCATAGATAACATATATATTATTTTTCAGTTGAGATATATTTGGAAACCAAAAACATAAATAAAAGCTAAAATTTATTATTGTTTCTTTAGTCTTTTTTCATTTCGGTAATTTTCAAAAATTTTAATATAATTTTTTATATGTATGGGATGAAAAGAGAAAAAAAAATTATTTCATGTATTTGTTTTTGAAATATACATTTGGTTTGCATATATATTTTCCCCAGTATGTTAAATCGTTTTTCAGTAATTAAATTTTTATATATTATATTTATTATTTACATTTAAACATTTAAATATTTAAAAGTATAATTCTATACATATTAATTTTTACATACGCATAAATTTTCCAGCAATCATAAATTATATTAATATATATAGAATTTATTAAATAATAAAATGAAGTTATTAAATATATTATTAATTTATTTTGTCATAAATTTTAGATCTATATAATCATGCTGACCAACCACCTAGTAATTGATCAACAAACTTAAACTAATTGACTATATATGAATGGATTGACGCATATAATTTTTTATATGCTACTCTCAGTTCCATCACATTAAAACTAGTAGAATAACAGATAATATAGAGTCTTATAATGTGATTGCGTTTATAATACGTACATATAGTCTATCTTGAATAAACCAAAACTATTATAAGATTAAAGAGAACAACTGTGTTCTCTATAATTTATAAACTACTATTAATATTTGTGATACATTCAGAAGACGTAAAATCATCTCTATTCAATCATAATACTAGATTTTGAACTCAAACTCGAGAAAAGACTAGAACACTCTTTTTGCATTTTGATGACGTAAGCATCTGCTGACGTAAGACGGTAATTTAGCTGTCCATATCTTTCTTATATTAATTTAATCTGGCCTCTTGAAAAACCCATGTACCGACATCTTTAATGTGAATTTCGCCTCGTGCACACACACATATATTCGTTATCCAAATGAATTTGATGAACCTACTGGGCAATGACATATGTTTTTACGTTGATTTAAGAAAAATAATCTTAGTCATAGTAAATTTAGTAAAATGAAATGATTCTACTTAATAATACAAGTCAAAGAAAATAAATTTCACCCCCAAATAGAAAATCTAAAGATTTTGGTAACTGTAATACAAAAAATAAGAAAATAAAATATTACAATTAAATAAAAAGGTAATGTACAATTCTGAATGAGACCACAAAGGAAATCCCTAACGTCTTTGGTTTTCTTTGTGTTTAAGGGAAGTTGCACCCCAAAAAACCACAACCATTAGCTATGTCGCCTTCTGTTCAAGTTACACATCACTCGAGTTCTGACGATGAAGACACGAGGAGGATGAGCGCATTGTGTACTCCTCCACCGTAAACAAGCTTATCATTTTTACCAATGTAGCAGCTATGGGATTTCTTCAGGTGGTCACAAAGCAATTATCAACCAACGAAGTAGACATTGGAGTCACGCTCCAGTGTTTCTGGGTCTTCACTCTTCTCTATGTCGTCCTACGAGTCTTCGAAGTCAAGCTTCGGAACAAACCTAATATCCGTAACTTCGTTGGACATGTAAGCCATCTCCTTGGGGCTCTCGCAGCTCTCATGGTCATCTCTCTTATTTCGCCAAGCTTCACTCTCTTTACAGTTACTCTCTGGCTTGTTTGGTTCTTTGTTGTTTTATATGTCTCTTTCTCAGAGATCATATTCCCGGAGGATAACGCCCTGGCCGCAGATCCACCGGTTTAAACTAGTTTGTATTCGCCGGAGCTCAAAATAATCATGTCGGCTCGGAGATATCCATTTCCGACCGGTTGGTAACTTGGTATAATATCTCGATATTTTTAAGTTAATAGTATATATTTGTAACTATTATGGTTTCCTGGCCAGTGCATGGTCGGGATCTCGGGGATCGTATTTAAGAGCTCTTAATTAATTAGAGTTAAGTATTATATTCCGGAGACCGTTGTGTGTACCTGTTTGTTCGGAAAACTTTGTCGAATCGGTTCTTTTTGTGGAATTCGATTGAATAAATGTATTATATATCCGAGACCTGTGTGTTGTTTGACACTTACGAATAGAATTTGTTTTCTTTTGGTGAGAATTCGAATAAATATAACACACTACAGAATCTATCTCACACACACACCAGTTCTTAAGATGACCAATTTTATTCATTGAATTGGGTTCCTGCAGCAATAGGATTCAACCGGTGACTCATTGTTTACATTAAAACGACAAACCACGTTAGTTTTTAATATGGCATGGATCAAATAGGTTTTTTTGTTAATAGGTTGATCTTGATTTCGATGAGTGGGTGGCCATTCTCTTGGAACTTAGAAGTCCGTGCCGAAAAGTGTCATGTGATTTTGTGGGCTAAAGCTACATAAAGTCAAACTGAATCGTATTTGACAATGACTGATTTTACAAAAGAGATCTCCTTGTGTTCCCCAGCCAAACATGGTTTTTATTTTTTAGAATTATTTAAAATACAGTAGTCTATATTCTTAACCCTAAAAGAATATTCCTAAACTTTAGAAAGAAAAAAGAACAAAAGGTGACCGAAAGTAAAACTGAACTTGAATTGTTAATACTCTTTAAATAATGAGGTAGGCCCACCTTGAGATCCAGATAGTCGTTAGGGTAGTTCCGTAAAAAGCAATGGTTCTAAATTACGTGTGAGAGAGAGAGAGAGAGAGTTTGCTACACAGTCGGTGCTATCTTTTTTTCTCTCCGTCGCCGGATCTCGGCGATCTTATCGGATAATAAGATTCCAGTGCGTAAATCTAGGATCTGCAACCAAAAATGAATCGCCACCACGATCCCAACCCTTTCGATGAGGATGAAGAAATCGTCAATCCGTTTTCGGTAACGCTTTTCTCTCTCTCCCTCAATCTCCGCTTTTGGATTTTCTGCGTTCTTAACGGTAGATGAATCTAGATCTCTCACTTATTCGAGTTTCCTGGGGGTTTTTATTTAGTTTGTGCAACTGCAATATAGCTGAATCTCAGGATTGGCTGATCTTCGATTTTTTCATCCGGATTTACTGATATTATTAAATCAGAGTTTATCGTGCCCAACTTTATCGTTGGATCTGGGAACTAGGTTAGAATTTTCCGGGAAACTAGTAGTGTTAGCGAGTAATTTTGGTCCGATTTGGAGTGTAGTCTTTATAACTCGATAGTTTTGGATTATCAAATTCAGTCTACTGATTGTTGTAAACGTTGATAAATTTTGCAGAAAGGCGGTGGAAGGGTTCCTGCTGCTTCTAGACCTGTTGAATTTGGCCACAGCCTCGATGCTACAGTTGATATTCCATTGGATACGATAAATGTAATCGCATTTTATTCCCCTAAACTCATAAACTTCTTCTCACTTGCGTTTATCTTACATATGTGTTTAAATTTTTGTTGGTGCAGGATTCTTCACAGAAACAGAGAAAGCTTGCTGACTGGGAAGCAGAGCTTAGGAAGAAAGAAATGGTTAGTACCACTGATATGAATTCATCAAATATATCTTTACCTTGCTTTTTAGATTTTTGCTAATTGATGTTTATTTTTACAACTCTGTATATTCTCTTCACTCAGGATATTAAGCGGAGAGAGGATGCTATTGCAAAGTGTAAGCCAAACACAACTTGATGACAGTATTTTGTATTACTTTTCTGTAACTGTAGTGGTCGATAATAGCTAACAGTTCTCATGAAATTATGTTGCAGCTGGTGTTCAGATAGATGAGAAAAACTGGCCGCCATTTTTCCCAATCATACACCATGACATCGCTAATGAGATACCAGTTCATGCACAAAAGCTGCAGTATCTGGCTTTTGCTAGTTGGTTAGGTAAGTCTAATTTAATTTGTCCGTCTATTTCTGTGGAATGTTTCTAGTGCGTTGAATTGACGGGCTTGTATTGTACTGCTGGCTTTCAGGTATAGTTCTGTGTCTGGTATTCAATGTGATTGCAACCATGGTCTGCTGGATTAAAGGCGGGGGTGAGCTTGACACTATACTATTATGCTTTATCTTCTAAGGGTAACTATTTTTATGGAGTTCTAATTGGATTTGGTTGAAGTTGAACTAATGGTGGTTTTTAATATTAATGATAGGTGTAAAAATCTTTTTCCTTGCCACAATATATGCGTTGATGGGATGTCCACTTTCTTATGTACTATGGTATAGGCCTCTCTACCGAGCCATGAGGTAATGCTCCTTTAAACTAGTTTTCTTCCAATGGTTTAGGTACAATAGTTTATATAATTGATATACTTTTTGCGAACTTGTAGGACTGACAGCGCTTTGAAGTTTGGTTGGTTTTTCTTCACCTACTTGGTGAGTCATGAAAACTTGTTATGTCTAAGTTTTGTACCTTACCTATAAGCAGATGTAGTTTCCATTTCCCATATGATTGACCTTAGCTCTTCACAGATTCACATTGGCTTCTGCATCATTGCCGCCATTGCCCCGCCGATTTTTTTCCATGGAAAATCATTAACGTAATTCTTCCAATCATAGCCAACCATTTTCTTTGCGCTCGAGGTTTCTATTACTTCTTGTATAGTTGATTATAGTCTCGTGAGAGTTTCTCTTGGTAAAATTCTAAATTCTAAAGTATATAGTTTTAACTTACGAATGATAACTATAATTTTCCTTTGACCTTCTTTTGCTCTGGCTGTGTTTCAACCTAACAACCGTCAAATCAATGCTCTATCTTATAAGGCTTTAGAAGATTCCGTGTCTCTTAATGTTTTATTGCCTTGGGATAACTTTGTTCACATTCTTTTTCTTTGATCAACAGGGGTGTGCTTGCAGCAATTGATGTCATCTCAGACAGTTTATTAGCCGGGGTACATCCATTTTATATAATACGATACTTATAATATGTTGCCAAAGTATATGTATATGGTCACCTTGAAGAAAGCCTAATGATAGCTAAGATAAACCTGACCTTAATGAACGAATGAATGCAGATCTTCTACTTTATCGGCTTTGGTCTCTTCTGCTTGGAGTCGCTTCTGAGTCTATGGGTTCTTCAGGTAAGCCTCTGATAATAACTCTCCATGGCTTCTTCAACAAATGTTAACCGCAAAGGGTTTGCAAATTTTTAACAGGCCAACATCTGAATTGATCGTGTTTCTTGTTGTGGGTTTGCAGAAAATTTACCTCTACTTTAGGGGGAACAAGTAAAAAAAAAGGGAGACAGGATGATGGTAATTTTCCCTTTAGATAAAAAAAAAGGTTTGAAATATGTGTATCTCGTATGAATGTAATTACCATTTGAGCAAGGGAGTGGGGTTTGTTCGGCCATTTCTGTAGGGCTTTTTTTACAATATCTTCTTCTCCGTCTGTAACACTTTTAGTACCAATATCGTCTCTCTGAACAATTGGGATTTTTTCTAGTAAGACAACCAGAAAAAAAAATGGTTTATTCCACTATAAACTAATCAGTTTCTGATTAATCATACGTGACATTGACCAATGCCATAATACATATGAACTACTTAAATAGCCAATATTTCATAAAATTTGAGAAAATTCAAAGCATTAAGGAGGCGAACTGATTTGAATTCAAAAAGTTACACACATGTCAGGTCAGAAGCTTGGAAATATTAAAACGAAGGTCGGAGGAAGAGCTACGACAAGTTTTTGGAAACAGTATAATCTGACATTTGTCACAATGACGGCGGTTCGTACATTATCTGCATCTGTTATCGAAAGGTGAGAATGCTATAGTTGAAGTTACAAACAGTGATTCGCTAATTGGATCACTACAGCATCTTCGATTTCCTCTCCATCTTTTTAACCGGCGCAAACTCTTCCACATCGCTGGACATTGCCGATAACGATTGGCAGATGCTCCATAAATGGCTTGCGATTCAGGTCATCCCCACCACGAAAATCGGCATTGCTCAGCTTCACAATTTCATAAACACAAAACACAAGGTGCCATTTTATAAGTTTACACATCAATTCGATAAACTTACACGATGCCATTTTCATTAGGTAATATGCCTTTTTCTCCTAACAAAATCATAGCTATAAACTATTGCTACTCACTCGTTTCGGTCTGAATGCTATTTGCAATAAGCACAAAGTTATAAATAACACCTCAATTCGATATTTTTTACAAATAATTTATTTATTTGTTTAATTCTACTATTTTTGTTATATATCTAGTTGACCCTTTATTAAATTACAACGCATCATGCGTATTAAAATTGTGGTGGTTTCAGTTCTCGTTATATAAGTCTTTGTTAACTGGTGGTTCAAGGCTTGAAAGACCTTTGTTAAGGGGCTTAAGGCGAGAGAGAAGGCTTGCTTTGGTCCCGGAGAATAAATAAATGAAAAAGAAAAAAAAACGTTAAGTTGTTCAAAGACCATAAAGCTAAAGGTATATACGGGACGTGTCAACGGGACCCACATGATACACTCCTCGTTCAACTTCAGACCTTAAAAACCTAATCCCCATCGCTCCAATTAGAGTCTCCCACGTGTAACTTCAAATATCCGAAACCCCCGAAAACAAACAAATAACCACCATGTGTCTCTCTAGTTTTATCACTTCATCGGCAACTCCACTCTCTCCGAAACTTCATTATCCATTAATCATATAACTAAATAATTTAAAACATATACCCATTATGCAAATCTAGAATTAAGACAAACCAAAAGAATCAACAAGTATAGATACATAATGCTTGTTTTTTTTGAGGCTAGAAATGTTTTGATTATCAACAATTATCTTAACAGAGAGATTGAAAACTTATCTAAAACAACTTCACAAAGTATTTTACTTGAGGAAATCAAAACATGAGCCACTCATTACACAACCTCATCAAATCTATACAAAACTCATTTTCTTTTTTGCAAATTGCCATTTGTTTTCTATAGACCCATTTTCCTCCTCTCATTTCTCTCTTTCGTCATCAAAAAAAGAAAAAAAAATCACATCTTTACATCACCACACAAAAACCCATAAATCAAAAATCGTTACCCATATTTCTTTCATTCTATCCTAATCCTCATCACTCAACCAAAGCTCCCAAAAAAACAAAAAAAAAACAGAGAGCTTAGGCGGAGAAGAAGAGGAAGAGGAACCAAACATCAACAACAATGGCTGTCTCAACAATCTACTCAACACAAGCTCTCAATTCAACTCATTTTTTAACCTCTTCCCCTTCTTCCTCCTCCTCAAAACAAGTCTTCTTCTTCCGTCGTCATCAATCCCAAACCAACCGTAGATTCAACACAATCATCACTTGCGCCGCACAACAAACCATTGTGATCGGACTCGCTGCCGACTCTGGATGCGGCAAAAGTACCTTCATGCGGAGGCTGACAAGTGTCTTCGGTGGCGCCGCCGAGCCACCAAAAGGAGGGAACCCTGACTCCAACACACTCATCAGTGACACCACCACTGTGATCTGTCTCGACGATTACCATTCCTTAGACAGGACCGGTCGCAAAGAGAAAGGAGTCACTGCTTTGGACCCACGCGCCAATGACTTTGATCTCATGTATGAGCAAGTCAAAGCTCTTAAGAGCGGTATCGCCGTCGAGAAACCGATTTATAATCACGTCACTGGACTTCTTGACGCACCTGAGCTTATTCAGCCACCCAAGATTCTCGTCATCGAAGGTCTTCATCCAATGTAAGTAGGCCACTCATACTCTGTTTTGTCTCTCAGACAAATTCAAGAGTAGGAAGTCTATTTTTTGTCGTCGGAATTTGGATGGTTAAGAATCTTGGATTTAGATTTTAGATAAGAATCAGTATCAGAATCAAGATAACGTATATTTGAACCTTTTGCATGAATTCTTTATAGTATGACGATGATAAAATCTTATTCGAATAATTAAGTGAGTCTATAGTTTTGGACCTTTTGGTCATCTAATATTTTATAATAATAATAATATTTATCTATTTCTGAAGGTTTGATGAGAGAGTAAGAGACTTATTGGACTTCAGTATCTACCTAGACATTAGTAATGAGGTCAAATTCGCTTGGAAAATACAGGTATGTATCCTTATCTCTATTTCATCTTCATATATACACACATTTCATTCAACCGACAATGTATCGTATGAACCGAATCTGTATCACAGAGGGACATGGCTGAAAGAGGCCACAGCTTAGAGAGTATCAAAGCAAGTATCGAAGCACGAAAGCCCGACTTCGATGCATTCATTGGTAAAAACTCATATTCAGTCTTCATTTTCCGGAAAATTGGTTGAACAATGTAACAATGGCTTATGCAGACCCACAAAAGCAGTACGCGGATGCGGTCATAGAAGTGCTTCCCACACAGCTGATTCCAGATGACAATGAAGGCAAAGTGTTGAGAGTGAGATTGATAATGAAGGAAGGTGTTAAGTACTTTAGCCCGGTTTACCTATTCGATGAAGGTTCAACCATCTCGTGGATCCCTTGTGGGCGCAAACTTACATGCTCGTACCCTGGCATCAAGTTCAACTACGAACCTGATTCCTACTTCGACCATGAGGTACATTCATTTACCTGTTTCTATTGGTGATATTGCGTAATGAGTTTAGTTTCTTTAGCTCTTGGTTTGAACATTTTGTTCTCACTGTTTCAGGTTTCGGTTTTGGAGATGGATGGGCAATTCGATAGACTGGACGAGCTGATTTACGTGGAGAGTCATCTGAGCAACCTGTCGACCAAATTCTACGGTGAAGTCACTCAACAAATGCTCAAACATGCTGACTTCCCTGGTAGCAACAATGGAACTGGTCTTTTCCAGACCATTGTTGGATTGAAGATCAGAGATCTCTATGAGCAGCTCATTGCCAACAAAGCAACTGCTCGTGCAGAAGCTGCTAAAGCCTAAAACAATACAAGCAAAATAGAACCCGTCGATAAATCCATTCGCAGTTTCTTCTTTCTTTCTTTCTTTATGCGTTGTTTCCCGCGGATTTTCATGGCGAAAAGGACGGTCTTGCTTGGTTTGTAATTTGTGTGGAGATGATAAAAACAAAAATCTGTGATGTAGAGAAGTTGATAGCAGAGCAATACCAACAATTCAGTTAATACAACGCTTTTATAGATCAAAAAGTTTCCTCCTTTACGGCATCAAACTAGATTCAAAACCCATAATCAACCTTCAAGCAAAAGAAGGAAAGGTTTCTTCCTATTCATCATACTCGTGTTTGTATCTTAAATAGACAAATATTGATTTCGAGTTACAAAATGCACAGTTAAAAACTTCATTATGGATCGATATAAGAAGGCCTACAAAATTATACAACCAAATAGTAAAATCCCATTCTTTTGCAAATCCACCAACTGCTACTTTAGGTACCAAAACATGCATTTGATGCCTTCTGGATCAGCCTCAAACCCCAATTTCTGATAGAAATCTACAACTGCATATATCCCCAAAGAATGACAACCTCAATAACTAATAAATAACAAATCTTAAATATTTTGATTACAAAAGTTTGCAGCATATGGTGATTTGATATATTGACTATCTGCAAAAAGAGATATATTACCAATATCTCTCTGAAGAAGAGCCCTTACGAGCTTCTCGACAAGAGCTTTACCAAGCCCTTGACCCTGACAACCAAAACAACACTTAGTAACATCAAACACAGAGTTCCAATACAAAAAAAAAAAAAAAAAACTAGTTCTTGTTTTGGTTACCTGATACTCAGGATCAACAAGAACATCCCAAATTGTTGCATTAAAGGCATGATACGTTGTCGCGCGTGCCATTCCAATTAGCTTCTTCTTCTTCTGCTGCTCATTATCGCCTTCTGTGCCAAATAACTTCTCCAAAATCCGCTAAGATATTCATCGTAACATCTGACGAATGATGATAAGGTTACTTGATTAAAGCACATGATGAATCTGAACATGATGATGACTTCAATACAGAATGCATTGTAGCTACCATATAACTATTATTCAAAGCTGCAGCTAGTTTCGCTAGCGGTCTCCGAGGCCATCCCACCTTTATATATATATATATATCCATAAATGAGATTATTGGTAGTAACATCAAGAAGAAAGAGAGCAAAGAGTAGCTTTCACTACCTTGTCACAAAGTGTTTGAAGATCATACACATCAATTTCACCACCAGAAGAAAATATGATCTCTTCAATTAACCCATTTTGCAGAGTTCTCTCAACCAAAATAAATTCCACAGGAAGTAATGATTCCATATCTTCTTCTTCTTCTTCTATTGTAATAGGTGGTTTCCACAAGATGGGTCGTCTCATTATTCTTAACAAATCTGAATCAATCAATCAATAAATCAACGGTGTGTTGTTGTATCAGCCCTAATTCCATACGAGCAATGAAAGTACGAATCTTTTGCAGTACCAAGATCGGATTGACTCCCATAAATTATCTCTGAGCCGCAAAGTTATAATTTACACATATTAAATTTCTACACATACTAAAATCTAATATTTCTAAGTTCCATACATATATAATTTATTAAAAATTAAGCTACTAATATATAATTAATAAATAATTCAAAACCTAATATCAGATCGATTCACCTGAAAAAGTTGGTTAAGCAATGATTAAATTTTTAAAACATACAATCAAATCGACTTACCTAATTTTTAAAACAATTTTTATTTAAATATGATTAAAACTTTAAAACAATAAATAAGCAGAGGGTAAATCTGCGTCCATAAAATCTTCATGTGACAAATATTATTCTTTCAAAACTGTGACAGTCTAATCTTTCATGACTTCAATTAATATAACTATGTCTATATCGGTATATGAGATCTTATGGGAAATAATCTGTAAATTCAATATATTTGTATAACTTATCAATTGTAAATACTTTTCTTTTCATAAAAATATCCCACAAATATTTGATATTCAATTCAATATTTATGTGTAAAACATAAATTAGCTAATATTCACATATACAACACATAACTATTTATATCATTTATACTATAATTATTTTATTTTTAGCATAAAATATTTACCTGTACATGTGTGCGTAAAAAAATCATCTAGTATATATTATTTTAGCATTAAAAATTTTCAATATTCCTATATAATTTTAGTTTTGCTAATTTACCATGATTTTTATATTTATTTACTTCATTAGTTTGAAAATTTTATTCTACTTTAATATGTATTAAAAAAAAAGCAGTCATATAATTAGCATGTATTAAATTATACTTTAAATATAATTAATGTTTAATTTAATTGTTTTGTGATGTGGACATATTAGATGGAGAAAAAACTCTCTAATTATATATATGAGTGTGTTATTGTAGATTATTGTTGTTTCTGACTTATCTAAAATTTGGGATAAGAGTTAAATAAAATATTTATAAACCTGTATAGAAGAATAAGTAGAAAAACCAAATATATATATTTTTAATAATTATATATTTTATATAATTTTGTAAGATATTCTTTAAAATAAAATAAGGTTTGAAAGGTTCTTGTAAGCTGAAACTAAGCTTGAGGATATATTAACTCTCTTACATATGTTGTCTCCATTACAAATTCACAACATTTACAAAATAAAATATATATCCATTTCCCCCCATCATATTTTTCGTTGATACAAACTTTCACATCCAAAGCAAACTGCTCCCATATGGAAGTAACTAGCCGGATATTGAGACATGTGTCGCCACGTCATCGCTCCTCATCCGACGACCGCCAGCAAACTCTGCCGGACGGCAGGGACAGAACACAGTAACGATCCGAAGATTCCGGTGAGAGCATAAGCAATTGCACAGAAGGGAAGAGCCTCTGGCTCCTTAGCGGACAAAGCCGCTGTTCCAAGTCCATGAGCACTGGCCATAAAAATAAGAAAGTTGATGTCTTTGATACTTATGGCATCAGTGGCTACTAAAAGAATGTTAACAGATTTGCTTAATTTTGTTTCAAAATGTGAAGGATCATCAGGAGTCACCTTGAAGCAGTTGCGATTCCCCGAGCAATAGGATCACGTAAACGCAGTTTGTCAAGAACAACTTGTACAAAGTTAGCTCCAATCAGACCAGTCACAACGACTACAGCTGCTGTAAGAGACGAATTGGTCCCTGAAAATGTCCAAGAAAATTCGTTAGGAATGTTCTTTAACGTATTCTGCGGAGGAGAAGAATAAGAAGAATATCATTTATACCTTCAAAGAGTGATACAATGCTAAGGGCCAATGCAACGGTGATGCAGCGAGGTAGGATTGAAACCGTTAATGATGGTTCTAAACCGACTAAACGTCCAACAAGAGCGGTCGAGTAGAGCGAGAATACCGTTGAAACGATCACAGACGTAAAGATCTCAGCTGCGTGCCTCTTCACGAGCTGAAGAAGACAAGAGGCAAACCAAACAGATTGTTACCAGTTTTCTAAAGAAAAACAGCACAAGTTAGTTGTTTTTTATTACCTTTCTCTGTTTGAACATGGAGAAAGCGAAAGAGAGAATGACAGAGCCAAGAAAACCCATTAATATGTCACCAGCACCAGGATCCGATGCCACCTTAGTAAGGTAGTTTCCTGTCAGCATTAAGTAGTAGTGAACCAAAAGGCTTTTACTTTCTGTTTTAGGTCTTTAAAGGGTTTCTCTCTAGTTTGTGTGACTTTACCTAAAACAGGATCAAGTCCAGATCCTGAAGCATACCCAAAAGCTAGAGCAGCGAGTACTGCAGATAAAGCGCAGCAGATTATCGGATGGAAAACTTTCTTGATAGAAGATGGCAACCTGGGAAAAAGAAAGACAAGACAATGAGAATAACATCAAGCTAGAGACTTGAGAATTGAGGAGAAGGAGGGGGTTTGAATTTTACCCAGTACCGACAATGTAACCTAGAACAGTTGAAGAAAGAAGGAAAGGGAGACAAGTTCTTGCACTTGTCCCCAACGAAGTAGGGTAAAACAGAGCACCAACAAACGACACAACAAAGATTCCACTCCAGCTCCATAGTTCAAGTGTTGAGAATGGAGAAGGTTTTGCCATAGGCTCAGCTTCCGTCATTTCGGTTTTCACCATTTTTCTCACTGCAATAGCTGTGAAACCTGCTACACAAAGAGACGCCAACCATCCACCGGCTGGACAAGCATTTGATGAAACATTGAACATCAGATCAGTTCATAATATAAAACAAAACAGTTGGAAACGGATAGCATTACTATGAAAGGTACCAGAAGACCAAGAGATTATATACCTACAATATAGCAGATTTTGACGCCTGAAGCCGCCGGAATATCTCTGACGGAAAGAGGGAGAACCACAAGCGAAGGAACATAGAACAAAGGAAGCCATCTCTGGATAAATAGAAACGCAGGCTCGAAGAAATTCATCATACCGGTTGCAGCAGCGGGAACAAAGGAATCTAATATCATTAGAACAGAGAAAATACAAAACATCCCAAACAAAGCGCTTGGGAATTTTATGGACGCTGCTACAAAAGCCTGTTTCAAGAACTGGTCTGCCGCAAGTATGATCCCAAGTGAGACCAACAAGTGCGTTATCGCCAACACCTAGTGTGCAAAAACACAAAACCAACGATAATTAAAGCTTTATGGGAGGGGAGACAAAAAAAGGGTAAATAAACAACATTAATTCTTTATCGCTAAGCTTACTTTACGAGAGATCGTTGATGTGTTTCCTGTTCCTGCACCATCCATGGCTTGAACTGAGAGGTTTCTCCCAAAAGTCATCTCTCGAGTACCCATTTGCAGGAAATTACTTCTCTGTCCATCTAGTTTACGAAATTTCGATAGATTTAGCTTATGGACTCCAATCTTGGGACACGAATGGCGGTTTCTTGCTGAAGAAAGAGCTAAAGGAGTGAAAAGAGGAGCGGCTAAAGGAGTAGCCATGAAAGTGGAGACGACGTGGCTGTGATTCTGCGAGACGACACATCATAGTCTTCTCCATCTTCATTTAATGATGGGAATTGGATTACGAGATTTTGTATGAACGAGAGAGGAAGTTCAATCAATTAAGATGAGCCACTTTTGTCTCTCTCTTGTACTGAGAGTTTTTTTTCCCGGGTTAGGTTTTTCTGTTAAGCAACATTAATAATTTAATATTAAAGCATTTGCAAATATGTAATCAGAAGCATTCATCATATTCACTGTAAACCAAGTTTTACAATTACCACAAAAAAAAAAAACCCTGAAAGTAATGAAAATAAATCAATCTTCGAACAACACTTATACCAATCTCATAGCCCCAAAAACCAAAACCAGAGTCAGCAACAAATAACCTAAAACCTAGACCATTAATTAAATTTTAAATAACAAAGTTATAAGTAACACTCATATAAGACACCCTTTACAACATTTTGTTATATAAAGATCAATTGTAACGGTATCCATGCTCCTCATACCGATGAGTTTCGTGATGGTACTCATACTGAGACGATGACTGTTCGTAAGCTGAAGCGTAATGCGAAGAAGGGGAAGAGGAATTGTAGATTCCATGTTGATGGTGATGGGAAGAAGTATCGAGCTCCGTCACAGGACTAGACAACTGTGTTTCATGTTTGTCGACTCTTACCTCCGGTATCTCTTTTCGGTGCCTCTCTTCTTCTTCTTTTTCTTCTTCTTCTAATTCTTCCTCGAATGAGTGGAAGATCGGGTGTAAGTAAGCGTCTGCAAGATCCGCTTTCATGTTCAACTCCGGTTCTGTTTCCTTCTCCAGCTTGTCTTTTGCCATTGCTTCCTGCAGTAAGAGCAATGACAAACACAGGTTTTTGTAAGAAAGCTTGAAACTTTCATCAGAGAGACGATAAACACAGGTTTCTTTGTAAGGAAGACATGGGTTTTGTAAGGAAACATGAAATTGTTTTCAGGATGACGAGTTTTGAGACTTTTTTTTTGGTTATGATAAGAAGATTCTTTCTTTTACCTCGAGGGGGTATTTTCCAAAGGCGGGTTCGAAGCGGTGTTTGCAGTACTTGTGGAAAGAAAGTGTAAGAATAGGTAAGATGATAAGCAATGGTGTTGAGTCAGCTGCCTTTTTAGAAGTCAAAAGCCCCATAAGCAGAAGCTGAGATATCAACAAGCTAGCGATTATCCGGCCATGAACGTGCGGCCAGAACGCTCCACAGCTCTCATATTGTTGGTTGTAAACATTGATTATCTGCGTTGTAAACCAAGAAAGCATCATCAAGAAAGATAAAACCTTAAAATTTAGGCAAGAATTAGATGCCGCTGGTGATATGAGTCTTAAAACCGAACCTGATGGCGATAGACCAAGTAAGCAAATGCGAAGAATACACAGATGAAGGGAAGAAGAATGGGAGTAACGACGGCGTAGACAATTCCTAAGAGGAAGTAGAGCTGGAGAGATGGGAGAGTCTCCTTGAAATCGACAAAACCAGGGTCCATTGCTCTCTCTCTATCTTGTTCGGTCTTCACAAGAAACATGTTCTTCAAGTGGAAAATCACGAGGGGCTTTAACCGGAGAATCTCACCCGCAATACCAGCCCACCCGTCAACCATTATGTACGTGATAAAGAACGTAGCTTTCATCGGTATGGAGACCCCAATGGTTCGAGGAATCCTGTATAAAGACAATAAACAAAAGCATTTAAAGACATGAGTTTTATTTCAAAGTTAGAATCTTTTGGAGAGTTAAAAGAGGTTAAAGGTTGTTTACTGAGTTGGTGATTGGTGAAGGAAAGAGTCCAGCTGCTCAAACGCGGTTCCGGCGATGATACTTCCCAAGAACACATTTACTAACATGAAGTAATAGTATTTCGCTGCTGCTCTACGCTCAAGGGTAGATAAAGCAATGTAACCCTCAATCTTCGACATAATCAGCAGAACCGTCGGGAGAATCAATAAGAAAATCTTCAAAGCAAGACCGGGTAGGAAACCTTGTAAGAAGGACTTAACGAAATTTCTGCAATAAAAAACCAAGAAGATGGAGTCAAGGGTCTAAATATACCAAGAAACAAAAAACCGAGATAGATTGCTTTGACTTACAATCTAGTGACAGGTCTGAGGAAAGGTGCAACTCTATCGAGACCTTGTAAATTGGCAAGAGATTGCACGAAAGCAATTGGAATCATGTAGAAGAAGACCAAGGCAAAGACTGAGACACCTATTACGAGTTTCCGGATGGTCAAAGAGATAAAAGGTATAGCAAGGTTCTGCCAATAGATATCACGAGGCTCTGGAGCGCTACTCGTTAACCACAACGTCGGATTCTTGCTCTGCTGCGTCTGTGCGCAAACAGCAGCCCCCCATCGTGAATCAAACGACACAAATGCAACGGGAAGCATTAGTTTTGAGTCCTTTAGAACTTTTTGGCGCTCCAAAGACATCTGCATCAACATCAGCGTGTCCAGATGAGGTTAAAGTTTGAAGCCTTTTTGTGTCAGCTGTAATGAAAAGCAACGGAGTCGCTTACAGTGTGGTCAAACTCCTTGATTTGTTGTTGGTAGTACTCAATGGAATCAACCTTTTTACCCCATAGACCAAGAAACCCTGTCTGGAGAAAACACAAGCTGCTCATCGCAATCAACATCATATCAAGTAAAGAAAGACTAAACAATTGACGTGGAGAGACGAACTCTGCAAGTAGGCTTCTTATGCGGATTGCGTTGATGCTTCAGCACATAATAGTCAAACCAGTTTTGCAGCCTCTCTCTTTGCTTCACCAGCTTTGCGTACTTGTTCGCATTATAAACTGCCTGAAACAAGAAGATCCGATCCATCAATCACACGGTAATACAGTCTATCAATCCAACTGATAATAACGAACGTAAGCAATTTAAGGACAAGCATATTACCTGATGACAGAGGTAATGCTCAGGGTGATTCGTCTTGAAGAACTGATCAACAGTATCTGGAACTGAGTGTCCAGGCATGTCAGGGACGTTTCTGACAACAACCTGCAAAAAAGTTCCAGCGGCATTAAAAAACACCGATGTAACACTAATCGATGTTTGAAATTTGAAGCTTTCACTCACAGTGAACTGCTCAGGACGCCTACGCTGTGAAGCTAGATACTGCAGACGCATTAGTGCAACAGTATTGTACTCTCTGTAGAGCATGAAACATGCCCATAGCGTGAAAAGGTACTCTACTCCAATGTGGAAGAAGAACCTAAACACACGCACACACACACACACACACACACACACACACACACACATAGATTTTAGTCTCAGCCAGTGAAAATCATTTATCATCATTACTAAAGCTTCATTTTTTTGTTGAGAACTAAGCTCACTTTGAGGATTTAGGCTGGACATTTGATATGGAGAGCTTATCAATGTCGCTGACCACGAGTTCCTTCTTCAAAAATAAAAGTGTTGCACTTGATACATTCACTGGAACAAGAACAACGAGCGATAGAACCATGGCCGGTACAAAGATCTTCAAGCTGCCAAACACCAACAAGAAAAAGAAAAAAAAAAGCAGATTTAGAAGAAAACATTTCTGGGTTTTTACTGTGGATTTATCCAGATTCTCTCATAAATAATGAATAACTACCCCGGGAGAAAAGAATATCTAAAAAGTGCCTTTCTCAAGAAACAAACATGAAACAGTGACAACAAACGATACTTCTATGATTGCATTTGCTTAGTCTTTGTGGAATACAGAGCAGACAAATATGAAACCTTGCTGTATTTTTTACATTTTTTTTTAGAATAAAGTACACTTTTTCTGAGGAGTAAAGATTATTTTAACCGTTATTCGAGAATATGTCACTCGGAAAAATTCGGGAATCCCAAAGAAAACCAACAAGAACAAGAAGCCTAATATAAAGAAATTAAATTACCTAAATTAAGAAAAAAATTATGTGGAAAAACAGATAAAGGGCACCGGTAATTATCATACAAATTTGGTTTAGGTGTATACCATCGAACACAAAGCAATCAACTTTTTTAACTTAACGGAAAAGTTTCGATTTTTTTCTATCATTTTCTCGAGAAATTGACATCTCAAGATTAAGAATTTTTTATTAAGAAAAAGAAAAAAAAACAATGCCAAGAAGAAGAGCATGAACAAATTACCCGAGAGTGTAAATCCTGAGGAAAATAGCAGAATCGAAGCCAGCGTGACGAATAATCTCGGATTCACTCATTTTCATGGCTTGAGGCATCCAATTAAGAAAAGTGAAATAAGTTTTGAAGTTGAGGTTGACGAACTTTCCGACGAGGTTTCCGTCGGAGCGCCGGGGACTGTTTCTGTCTCCGGAGAGATACCATTTTGGAAAGTAGACTCTGTCGTTGATTGGTTGGATTCTTAGGACAGCGAATGCGATTAGAAACAAGAAGGCACCAAAGAGGTTGATCAGAGCTGAGACTCCTATGTCCTGTAGAGTCGCCATTGATGAAACACCGGAGAGAGAGAGAGAGAGAGAGAGAGGCTTTTAATGGAAAGTGTCGTCAAGGAGAAAGATAATAGAAAATATCGAAGTCTAGGAGTTTCTCCACTTTCCAGTTATTTTATTTTTTAAGGTATGTAAATATTCTTATTTTATCCATACATCAATGATAAATTCAAAAAAATACCATATAATATACATTTGGGTGTTAGTTTTGGAAAATATATTCTTGCAACACATCAACACGAATTTCAATTATGAATCGTTGTACATTTTAATTACCATAGTCGAATATTACACGAAATTAAAACTTCATGAAATGACGTTTATAACTAAAAAGAATGGAAACTATGTTATGAAATATATTTAATTGCGCATATATTAAGCCTTTATATAATTTTGTTTTTTAAAAAGGAGAACCCTCAACATTCGGTCTCTAATTACCTTATTGCTAATGTGTGCCGGATTCAATATTTTGTTGAATAATTCCATAAAAAAATTTGGATATTGAATAATTCATTTTTATGTTATTTTTTGACGATGTTTCTAAAAACCAATTGTGGGAATTGAGAAGTGCTCATAAACTATAGTCGTGCCAGCTACCAAAGTTGGTAGCACGCGTGAAACCGAGTCAAAGAGAAGTAAATTCCGTTTTATATATTTGACATTTTTTTTTTGTATACTCTAAAAATTAAGTTGCCTTTATGTGCTAAGTTGTTTAACTTTTTGAATAAAGGGAAAGTTTATCGGTTGTACTAGTATTGTTTTTAGTTTAAAAAGTTGTTTCTTATTTTCTTAAAAAAAAAAAAAAATTGAGGCGATCTACTTCATAAATATGTATCATTCGGACCTTACATTTTTTTATAATTTGGTGAGTGTAGAATTTATTATTGTTAATAATAATAGAAAAAACTAAAGTTATCATATGATAAAATTTCATATCTTATTATGATTCAACGAGGACATCTTAGACTCCTTTGCAGTTGCATTTTTTCGGCGGGATTAGTCACTTTTGTTGAAGAAAAGAAAATTAGTTGAAATGAAATATGTTCAATATTAGTGTCCTTTTAGCTAAACTTGAAATATAGATGAGGATTTGAAAGTTGTCATATTGTATTCGAAGTCGCTTTAACATTGTTTATAACTTTTTAAAATAAATATTTCTAATAATTGAATAAAAGATATACATAATATCAAAAATCAATTGATGGTATAATAAAATTTTAAAATAGCATAACTACACTAATTAGAAAATAGAAGAGAGTATTTAGTTTGCTTATCCAGATATAGAATTTCTCTCGAGGTTTATAGGATCTTTGTTCGATGACATTTGTCGTGGTACAAACGTTTAATATTAACGTTAATTAAATTATACATATATGGTTTTCCTCTTTCTACAAGTGTTCATATACATCTCCCAAAGACGATAAACATGAAGCATAAAGAAGAGGACCAAATAATTCAAGCCCATCAGTGTGTTGTTTTTATATGATCCGACTTCTCATTCTCTCAAATTTTCCATTCTTTTTATAGACCAAGTAACATGGTAGAATGGTTTTCTCTCGTGTATGCTTTTTTTCATTCTCGGGTTTTGTTTCGTGGCGGTAACGGCTAGTGTGTTTTCCTTCATGGCTTCTACCAGATTTCTGCAAATAGTGATGACCTGTCCACCAATACCGATCGATATATTTATGGGATTTTCTTATTATATATCCATCATAGATTGAGATTGATAAATTCGGTTCCAGAAAAAAATGTAATTATGCATATGTGGTTTTAGTCTTTTAGCTGGTCATGGAGTGGTTGCATAGAGTCGTTAGCAAGGAAAATGACATATTTTGTTTTCTTGGTATTATACATCACATGTCGTCCTTCCATATCTATTCACGACTAACGTAACATTAAATTATTTACATTCCATTTTCATCTACAACAATGCATTAACATAAGTGGCAAATTTTTGTATTCATACATGCATGATCAATAATAGACCACTAGAAAATCATTTTTAAATATCTGATTGGTAATTCCCAAAATGATAGAATGCTAAAATGGTTATACAATTCTATACGTTTTACCAGCCGTACAATTTTGTGACATTTGTAGTTTTTGTTCAATTTTATTGTCATTCGGCCGTCTTGGTAATAAAATAAAGGAAAATGATGTTACTCTATCGTTTGACATTTTTTTTTGTTTTAATAGTTCTATCATTTTATATTGTATTATTCGCAGTGTTCTTTATATATATAAATAGATAATATTGAAGTTTGCTTAAGGTTTTGGGATTAGTAACATGTCTTGATGCGGTCATCCACGTTTATCCTTACGTTTGGCAATAAACAATATTCCTATATATCCACTTGATTGCTTCCTTAGTAACGCCTTGCTATGACTTACAAAGGCACATTATTAAACAATTATACCAACTTAGTTTACTTTCTAATTTCTATCCACAACAAAAACATTTGACTTTACTTAGGGACGACTTAAAATCATTTACCGATCAGTTTGGCGAAATCGCCATTAGAAAAGGAAAATGTGACGTATTAGTGGATAATTTATAGATATCCTCGTTGGAACAATTTATTTCTCTCCTATAAATATCAAGCTACCTAAAAGGAAAAAGATCTTCCCTTCATTCTAAAAGCAAAAAAACACCATTAGACACATTTTAGATATTATTTGAGAAGTTTCTAAGTGTTAAAGCTCTCTTGAAATATCTTCTTGGTTGTTGGTGTTAGATACTAGTAGCTAATGAATTCACAAGGTTTAACAAGTTCTTACTTTCTCCTTCTTCTACTTCTCTCTTTTAAAAGTAGATTCTTGTTCTTGTGTATATAATAGATAATTAGCTCGTAGATTCAAACATGAATGAAGCATGTTTGTCTTAATATTTGGTTGTATCCTGGGATTCAAATAATGCATAAAAATCGTCTCATTGCAGGCATTTTATTGAGTTAAGGAAAGGTATCATTCCGTCTCCAAATGTTTTTGTTTTTTGTTCTTATGATTCTAAAAACAAAATTTTGTTTAAAATTTTATTATTTATATTTAATATTAAGTCATGTTAATCTTATTTATTATTAAATTGTTAATATTAAAATATTTTTCAAGGAATCATGCATTGTTAATATTGAATATAATAATCATGATCATAAAAATTAATATGTGAAATATAAAACTATAATTCTTGGTCAAAGAATAAAATTAAATATTATTAGCTTTTATGTTTTTGCTAATAATTATGTTAGTCATTTTTGAATTTATTATTCATGGTCAAAATGTTATACTTAAGATATAATTTAATATTGTTGAATTATGTAAATGCTATAATTATTTTGCTAAAATAAGTTAAAGCACATAAATATCAATATTAATGTTTATATATATATATATATATATATTAAAATATATATATGTGTGTTTGATAGTTTATTTCAATTTCAATAAATAAAATATGAAGCAAATTGATATTTCTAAATCCGGTTTTACAAGATTCTACAATCTTAACACAATAAAATTCGTTTTTTGTAGGAATCATGTGGCATAATGGTAGCCACATCTGCATTCATTACACCATGTATGGGGTTCGAACCCAGCACCCCGCATGTTATTGTGGATATTAAAGCCACTAGGCTATGTTGACAAAAAAAATCGTTTTTAAACGGCTTTGTTGTGTGGAAAATCGAATTTGCAAAAATCAAAATTTTGTTTTTGATTGTTGAAAAAAACAAATAAATCGGTTTCAAGATTTCGTGACCGGATCGATCGATCCGAATCTTAGATAGATCGATCCTTGTTGGTCGTTCGAGAAAAATCAGCCAAATTGAACACCGAAACCGATATCGCGGGTCAAGCGACCGATCGATCGATCTCGTAAGATCGATGCTGGCAAATTTTTTTTAAACCAAATATTAGTGGTCTAATACCATTTAATTTATTGGTCAAACTTTATTTATTTAGATACATAAAATATTGAAATATTATTGGTAAAACGTCATTAAAAATTAATAAATCTTGGTAAGACGTTATTTAATATCAATCAATTTTGGTAAAACGTTATTTAAAACCAATTAATGTTTGCAATTAATTAGAAAAATGTTTTAAGAATCGATTAATTTTGGTATAGCGTTATTAATTATTAATAAATTTCTCCAGACGTTTTAAGCGAGTTTGCGATTCATTTTTAATTTTTTTTATAAAAGAAATGCTAAATCGCTAAAAATAATTAGCGATCGTGATTTAAAACGCATTTAATAACATATACGTTAATAAATTTATGTTAGTGTTTTTGTTATGAAAATAGAAATAAGACAAATCATGGTAATGATCTTTTTGATGTTATACGATTTGGTCATATAAATATGATTTATTCAATTCAACAGTACTTCAAATAGTAATTGGTGATATTATTTTTTATTGTGCATTGTTAATCAAGAAAATATTTTTTACTTGGTCTGATACTTTTTAAATTTTTCAACAAAATTTCAGAAGTAGTTAATTTATTTTTCTATGATTTATTGTTGCACTCATTCAAATGATTTCTGTTTCATTCTGAGCATAGACAAAACCTGTTTAAAACGTTAGCAAAAGTCACGCTTTGACTTCTGTGCTGGAGCTTAATATTTCAGAGATTTAATAATATATGAAAATTAATTGGATGATTATGCAAGTTATCTGAATAATTTAAATTGCTTCATCCTGACCTTGTATTAAATTAAATTGTTACTTTCGGAATTTAATAATTCTAAAAATTAAAATTTAATTATTATAGATGTGCTATTGGTTACGAGTTTAGTGAGTCGACACATCAAATTCAGTTGATAGTGGTCTGCCACATATGACTGTGCTAAATTATGATGTATTTCAGAGTGTCATGTGAGTGTCTAGTGTTATAAGCATAGGACTAATAATTGACAAAATTGATGGAACTCAATTCATTATATGGCATGAGAAACATAAACGTAACTCAAAGAGGATAACATATGCTTTCTCTTGAGAATACTAAATAATAAACCTCTGGGTTTAATCTTCACTGATTTGTGCAATTTAAATATTTACCCACTAGAGGAGGTAAAAAGTATTTTGTGACTTTCATTGATGATAGTACAAAATATTGCTATATTTACTTGTTACAAAGCAAAAATGAGGCTTTAGATAAATTCAAGGAATATAAGCTGAAAGTTGAAAATCAACTGGACAAAACTATAAAAAACAATAGTTCAGAGTGATAGAGGTGGAGAATATGAAGGGCAGTTCGATGCATTTTGTAGAGAAAATGACATCATTCATCAAACAATTGCTCTTTACTCACCAGAATCAAAAAAACGAACTGTAAAAGAAATGATGAATGCAATGATGCAAGAATCTGGCGTAATCCAGAACATGTGGGGGAGAAGCTTTAATGACTTCGAATTATATTCTAAATAAAATCCCACTCAAAGTGACAGGAAAAATGTCATATGAATTGTGGAAAGATAAAGTCCCTTCATACAAATATATGAAAGTGTGGGGGTGCCTAGCAAAAGTGGCAGTACTTGTTCCAAAAAAAAGTCACAATTGGACCGAAAACAGTTGACTGTATTTTTATCGGATATGCGCACCACAATAGTGCTTATCGATATCTGGTTCACAAATCAGATATTTCACATATCCATGTAAATACAATTATAGAATCGCGAAATGCATCTTTCTTCAAAGATATTTTTTCGTGTAAGGATAAAATACACCCTAAAAGGACTAGGGAAGACAGAGATATAGGTGAATCAAGCACTTCTGCCATTGGTCTAGACAATGGAGAAAACGCTGAAATTGAACTCAGACGTAGCAAAAGAGCTCGAAAGGAGAAAAATTTTGGTAATGTTTTTATGATGATTTTACTCACAGAAAATGAACCAAATATCTTTACGGAAGCGATGTCTACACCTAATGCTCCTTATTTGAAGAAAACAGACAAAAGTGAATTTGATTCAATTATGCAAAACCATAAGTTTTACATAACAGATTTACCAGAAGGGTTCAAAGCTCTCGGTTGTAAATGGATCTTTAATACCAAACTAAAAATCGATGGGACTATTGACAAGTATAAAGTCAGACTTGTGGTCCAAGGGTTTCGTCAGAAAGAAGGTCTAGACTTCTTTGACACGTATTTTCCTGTGACGAGAATAACTTATATAAGAATTATCATATGCATTACGAATCTGGAAATTCAACAAATGGATGTAATAACTGCTTTTCTTAATGGAGATCTAGAAGAAGAGATATATGAAATAACCTGAAGGGTTTGTTGTCTCTGGATAAGAAAACAAGGTCTGTAAACTTGTCAAATCGTAGTATGGACTTAAACAAGCTCCAACACAGTGGCATGAGAAATTTGACAAAGTTATGAAGTCAAATGGATTTCGCATAAATGAATGTGATAAATGTTTGTACTTCAAAACTACGAAAAATGCTTACGTCATGTTATGCTTATACGTAGATGATATGCTTATCATTGGAAGTGACAACAATATTATAAATCAGACTAAAACCATGTTACATGGACAATTTGAAATGAATGATATGAGACTATCTGATGAAATTCCCAGAATTAAAATCACTAGATATCCTGGAGGATATATATTATCCCAGCAGCATTATGCTGAAAAAGTACATGATAGATTGAAGAACTATTCAACTGGAACCTCCACAACACTTGTGGATACCACACTTCACCTAACAAAAAATTCAGGTGCAATGGTATTACATAATGAGTATGCTCGAGTAATCGGAAGTCTAATGTACTTGACTAATTGTAATAGACCAGATTTAGCTCACACAATTAATGTACTAAATAGGTGCACGAGCAATCCAGGACACATTTATTGGAAAGCGATAACAAGAATATTAAATTACTTACGTTTTACCAAAAATTATGGAATGCATTACGGTTCAGAACCTGCCGTTTTGGAAGGATATACCGATGCTAATTGGATATCATATTCCAAAAACTCGAAGTCCACAAGTGGTTATGTGTTTACACTTGGGGGTGTTGGAGTATCTAGGAAATATTCGAAATAAACAGTGCTGGCTAGGTCAATAATGGAATCTGAGTTCATTGAGCTGAACAAAGCAGCAGAAGAAGCAGAGCATGTACGAAATTTTCTGGAAGTTATTCCAATGTGGGAAAAACCAGTATCATCAATTCGGATATACTGTGATAACCAATCGACTATAGCTCGTGCTAACAATAGCTTGTACTATGGCAAATCACGTCACATACGTAGACGACATTAGACCATTAGACAATTGATCTCAAGTGGTGTAATTTCACTAGATTACATCAAATCAGCTGATAACTTAGCAGATCCTTTTACGAAAGGTCTGACCTGAGATCAAGTATTAAAATCATCAATAGGAAATGGTTTAAAACCTATAATTTAACGATGAAATTTGACGGTAACCCCACTTATACTTTCTAGGTTCGAAAATACAACTAAGTCAAATTAAGTCTAAGAAAACACTGTGAAACTTATGTTTCTACCCAGTTCTTAATAATGAGAAACAGTGTTGTCTGCAAAATTGAGCGTAAACGTAAGTTTTTAGTGATTCATCATATTTATTTCAACGAAGTAAAGCAGAATACTTCGAAATAGAATACGAGAATCACCTGTTGAGTGTGAAATGAGGCCGTTTTTAGGAGAATAAGGAAAGGCTATATTCTTCAAGTTCACTCAAGAAATACCAGACATTTTCAAGGCCAAAATGAACACAATGAGAGAGCAAAAGTTCTACTAGAAAATATAATTGTGTTATATCTATTGTTTCAGTTTACACTAGAAATCCGGATGGTTCAAGATATTGTGTTCACCAACTAGGCTTGTAAACTCGATAGATTATAACAGTGATTGGTTCAGCTGAAAAATGCAACATTTTCATATACAGTTATTTTTCGCATATACTCAAGAAAGTATTCTTTCAGTTTAAATTTATCCTAAAAAGGTTTTCAAAAACATCCTCAGTGTTTTAGAGTCAATTCTATTCATGTGGAGGATTGTTATAACAATATATTAATAAGCATGTATACTTATAATATATAGTTAAAATGTGAATGAGAATTTGCTTAGGAGAGATCAAATATTTTTTGTAACTTACAAATTTTGGTATTAAAAACCAATTAAATTTGGCCATTAAATCTACTTGAACACCAAACTAATTCTCTCCTATAAATACCAAGCTACCTAGAAGGAAAAAGATCATCATTTCATTCTAAAAGCAAGAAAACACCATTAGACACATTTTAGATATTATTTGAGAAATTTCTAAGTGTTGAAGCTCTCTTGAAATATCTTCTTGGTTGTTGGTGTTATGTGCTAGTAGCTAAGGAATTCACAAGGTTTAACAGGTTTCTACTTTCTCCCTCTTCTACTTTTCTCTTTTAGAAGTAGATTCTTGTTCTCGGGTATATAGTAGATAAATAGCTCGTAGATTCAAACATGATTGAAACATGTTTGTCTTAATATTTGGTTGTATCCTGGGATTCAAATATTGCATGAAAACCGTCTCATTGCGGGCATTTTATTGAGTTAAGGAAATAAATCATCCCGCCTCCAAATGTTTTTGTTTTTTGTTTTTATGATTCTAAAAACAAAATTTTGTTTAAGGTTTTATAGTTTATATTTAATATTAATTCATGTTAATCTTATTATTTATTAAATTATCAATATTAAAATGTTTGTTAAGTAATCATGCATTGTTAATATTGAATATAATAACCATGATCATAAAGATTAATATGTGAGATATAAAATTATAATTTTTGGTCAAAAAATAAAATTAAATATTAATAGCTTTTATGTTCTTGCTAATAATTATGTTAGTCATTTTTGAATTTATTATTCATGGTCAAAATGTTATACTTAAAATGTAATTTAATATTGTTGAATTATGTAAATTTTATAATTATTTTATTAAAATAAGTTATGATACATTAATGTCAATATTAATGTTTATATATATATATATGTGTAGATAATGAAATATATATATGTGTGTTTGATAGTTTATTTCAATTTTAATAAATAAATATGAAGCAAATTAATATTTTTAAAATCTGCTTTTATAAGGTTCTACCATCCTAAATTAAAATGATAATGAATTTTTCCTGTTTCAGTTTGTTTGAACTCAAGTTTGAACAAGAAGATTTATACTATTTTCCCGTCGCAATGCACGACTTATATAATTGGAATAGAAACTATAATCCACTTTCGGATATAAAAAAGAATTCTATAGATATATTGAATTCTGTTTATTACAATCGTTTCGAGATAGTCGAATCCTCAATTTTATATGAACACATTCAATCATCAACCTGTTTTTTTTTTTTTTTATCTTAGACTTATTCGCTGTCTTCTATTCCCTCAATTTTATATTGTCTTGTGCGTTGTCCTCAAAAGATTACATTAATTTATTACTTTTCTTTTGACGGCGATTACAATCGTTTATTATAATTTTACAAGCTCAAATATTTTTCTTCATTTATACTCAAACAGTTACAAAGTTATAGCAAGTGCTGGATAAAATATTCAAATCCAAAATCTCAAATCGATTTCAAAAATGTCGAAATAATGTGGTACAGTAGTGGTCATCTCTAACATTTATGACACATATGTGGAGTTAGAATCCAGCATCTCAAGATGTTTAAAGAAATATTAAAAAGCCACTAGACTATGTTGACAAAAAAAAAATGTCCTACGAACTAGTATCAAACCAAATTTGAAACCGATAAAATACCTAAACAGATCTTAAATTCTTATATCCGAAGAACTGAATCAAAATCCAAAGTAAACCAAAAACAAAATGAGTATCCAAAATATTCAAAATACAAATATATTTTTAAATATTTTAATTATACTTCATTTTATAATAACTAAAATACCAAAAAATATAATTATAAATCTAAATTATCAATTATTTAAGACTAAAATAAATAAAAACACAAAAAATTGAAATGTCTAAATATTTTGAATTATAATTTTTTAAAAAATTAATCAATTTTTGTTTAAGTTTAATTATTTTTGTTTTTTATAATATATTATGAATACTCAAATCCAACCTGAATCCTGAAAAAAGTGAACCAAACCCAATTCGAATATAAAAGAAATATTTGAATGATTTTTATTCTCTTAATCCTAAATATCTGAAAACTCTAGATCTAATAGCAATGAACATTGATATAAAACGCTAGTAGTGGGCTTCATGTACGAGCTTTATTAATTGGTTAAACGAAAAGAAAAATGCAGCCTTATGGATTTGATATTATTGTTTTTGTGCAAAAGAAATAAAAATGGTTTTGATATTTATTTTTTACCTTGTCTAATGTTCGTATCTCATCTGTTTGTATATTTTCATATTTTTCTCTCTTTTAACGTAATGAAATCAATGTGTAATATTCTTATTTTTTGGTTGTACTTGTTAGTAACTTTGCCTTATTCATTTCTGGAAACTTCAGTGCCTTACAGATTTGTAACAGTTGGTCATGTTCCAATACAGTATAAAGTAGAAGGGGCTTAAAATTCTTTGGTTGATGTTTTAAATCTATGATATTTAATGCAACCTTATATATATTTCGATGGTGAAAGATGTTTTCGAAGGTTTGACGGGTATATAGATGAACAGCATTACCCTTACATTAAGAGATGCTACTAATCCCAAAACCTAATTCATTATATCCATTTCGTTGCTCTTACATCAAGACAGACATGCTACTAACAACTTGTAAATTTTAGCAAAAAAAAAAAGAAAAAATAACTTAAAACGTATGATTACAGAGTTCAACATTAATTGATTCAAAATGTGATAAATGGGTTTACATATATGCATTTTATTGAGTTTTTTTTTTGTCAATTTATCTTATTAGTTTTAATATCTCTTTTTAATATTACAGAGTACTGAGTTTGAATTCTAAACATGTGTCATAAATTTTAAAAGTGGTCATCTTTGTGTCACATTATTCATCGGACGACTTTATTAATTTGACAAAGAAAATGGTTATTCTTAATATATCTCATTTGTTTTGTTTTGATAATGATGTATCTCATTTGATAGTATTTTATTTTCTTATTTGGGTTGATGTTCCCGACCAAAAAAAAGTAAAGATAAAAATATATGTTTTTGTTCTTGTATTGGTTGTTAATAATAAAAGAAAATATATCAGACATTTATTAGAATACAGTAAGAGTATATTTTTTATTGAATAACAAATATATTTTAAAATTGAATAACATGAAAAAGATGAATATAACACATAAAATTGATGATATGTATATCTACAATTTATTGTAAATACGATTTGACGAAAGTAATTAGAGGAACATCCTTAAGCAATCATCCATGAGTTTGTACGTCCGGATAAAGACTTGAAGCTTCTTCGTCTTCTCTAACTTCGTGATTAGTGAGACATCCTTGGTAGAAAATGTGATAAAAATGTTCTATATTTAGAGGTTTCAAATAGGTTAAATTCTGTCAGTCAATTGAATCTAATCCAATCCATAAACTCAATGAGTTGAAAATTTGAGCTTTAATGCGTTATTTAGGTTATAAAAGTTATGGATTTAATAAGTTGGATTTAATAAGTTGGATTAAAATGAATATGGTTAAAATGAATGGATGAGTTTATTCAAACCAAACCATATTTATCTTTTCATTTTAAAACTTAAATCCAACCAACCAACCAACCATATAAATACCATAATCATTATTATCATAAGCATCATCATCATCATAATCATCATCATATCAAAATAATCAAACCATCATCATATCATCATCATAATCATCATATCATCATTATTATCATAATTATCATTATACCATCATATCATATCATCACCATCATCATCATCATCAAACCATTATCATATCGTCATCATACATCATCATATCATCATCATCACATCATCATTATCACATCATCATCACCATCATACCATCTTCATATCATCACCATCATTGTCATTATTATATCATCATCACCATCATCATCATTATCATATCATCATCATCATTTTCATCATAACAATCACCATCAACATAGTGATTAACATCCTCATAAACATAATTCCACAATTTTTTTGCCAAACATATAAATATGTATTTTTCTGCCAAAAATGATAATCTCATAATTTTATGCTAAAACATAAATATGTAGTTTTTTGTCAAAAATTGTTAATCCACAAATTTTTTTATCAAATAATTGGTGATGATGATGGTGGTGATTATGGTTATGATGATGGTGATGATGGTGGTGATAATGATAATGATGATGATGATGATGGTGATAATGATGGTGATGATGATGATGATAATAATGATAATGGTGATGCTGATGATGATGATAATGATAATGATGATGATGATAATGATGATGGTGATGATGGTGATGATGATGATAATGATAATAATGGTGATGATGATGAAAAAAGATGATGATGGTGACGATGATGATGATGATAATGATAATTATGATTATTATTATTATTATTATTATTATTATTATTATTATTATTATTATTATTGTTATTGTTATTCTATTATTTTTTTATTTGTAATTCTATAATGAGTTAACTCATTTAACCATTAATTCATAAAATCAAATGAATTTATGGTTTGATTTGACATATTTTTTAAATAAGGTGAGTCAACCTATAAATCATTTACCTCTAAATTTATTAATTATAATTTGATTTAGTTTGGTTTATCTCTTTTGATACATCTACCTATCCCTGCTTGGTATCGAATATTTATTTCTACAAAGTTTTTATATGAGATGAGTTTCATGCAAAATAGGCGGCGAAGCTAGCGCCAACAACGTAAATGTAAGGTATTTAGGCAGAGCCTGACGCACTTCCATTTTTTGGTCGAACGTTTCGG
This sequence comes from Streptanthus diversifolius, assembly GCA_039880935.1. NCBI lineage: Eukaryota > Viridiplantae > Streptophyta > Magnoliopsida > Brassicales > Brassicaceae > Streptanthus > Streptanthus diversifolius. Next base: position 21,820,734 of record JAXGFM010000014.1, on the reverse strand, counting down.
TGGTAACGCATGTCTCATACGTGATGGATTTATACCAAATTCAGATGGTAAAAATCGCTGAAACAGTTAATTTTATGAATTGTATCATTTTAAATAAATAGATAACTATTAAAGTAATACAAGTAAAAGTTCTATTAAAACCCTCTGATTTTAGGTAAGTTTGCATATATTACATATATGCATGTTATACGAGTCTGTTTTTTTGCCATATAGAGGAAATGTAAAAACTAAGAAACAATAAACTTCTCAGCAATCCTTATTTCCATCGTTTGGTTCCTTTACTTTTTAAGAATAAACTTCTCATGATCAGCAGTCTTTTACCTTTCTCCCAATCGTTTTGTTTACTTTTAAGATTTTACAGATTGACCCCACAAGTTTCTGAACATTCAATCTTAACCTTTACTTTTATACCTTGACGTTACCAGCTTCTTTGATGGCTTCGACGAGTTTGAGCTGGAGAAGGATGTTACGGCTACGGAATTGAACCTCATAAATGGCGGAGACAGCGAAGTCAACAAGTTTCACAGCAGAGACCAGGCTTTGGTGGTCTGAGAAAAAAGCTTCGACCGGAGTAGTCAGAAAATCAGATATGAAAGAATGATTTAAAATAACAAACTGTAATATGAAATAAGAAATTTGAACAAAATGTTAGAAAAGGGTAAGAACACGGAGTCGAGATAATGGTGTTTTTCATATATTCTAAAAATTGTTTGTAGTTTGATGGAAATCGCGATTCAATATCCTCACGATACAACTGCATCGAGACCATATTCACACTACTTGAATGAAAAATTTACTAACTAAATTATCTACCATATACTCTTAAAATATACTTATTTTATAGACAGAAATGTGAGAGAGTTAGAGATTTTTGTATCCAAAATGAATGAGAGAGGCGTTTTTTATAGCAAAGAATCTTCATTCAAACATGTTTTTACTTCGGAATTATGTAGAATAATGCTAATCATTTCTATAAACTTATGACACATGATTTAAACCCATCATTCCATAATATTAAAACTGACAAAAAAAAAGCACGCCTTTACAGTTCTCTCCTTAAGAAACCAGTCGCACCCACCACTAAAACGCGCGTTTTGTTGCCGATTTTGCTGTCTTCCATTTTTTTTTTCTCTCTTGATCTATGTATTTAGTAGAAGTGTCTCACTTGCTTGTGTATGTATATATAAGTCGAAACATGTACATATGCATATACATATATTGCATATGTATATTTGTATGCGTGTGTACACCTAATGGATTATTGTTTGCATTAAGCAAAGCTATTTAGAGTTGATATGATGCCTATAAAAGAAAATACGTGTATAATAATACTTTTCTCAGCTATTTGACTTCTTTTACTGAAATAATGTTATGTATAATCCACAATTAGTAACACAATATCTCAATTTTAAATATAGTATAGACTTGGGTTGTATAAAAAACTAAATTATTAGTCTTGAAATAACTGATGTGAAAAAACGTTCATCTTAACTAGTCTTTGTGATTTTATATCAGTGAGTTACTGAGAAGTATTAAAAATCTTTGATGTTTTAAAAAAAAAAATTAACATTACGTATTTCTCCTTGTTTTAAAGAGTTTAAGACAATGTTTTTGGTTAAAATTGTTTTGAAACTAAGATTTTTAGTCTTTAGCGATATTTAAGAAAATGATGAAGTTTTTAAAAAGATACATAAACTCTTTTAAGTTCTAAATCAAGTAACATGCATTGATGTATATCACGAGATGATGCAGCTATGGACTGACTCTCCACCAAACGTAATTGTTCTAACTCAAGACGTATCTTGGTGGATTTTTATTTTAAAAGACCATATACAACTCATTAACGATTGTTTTTTTTTCTCTAACAATTCAAGAATAACTAATTGGCGGTTTTACCATACTTTTGATTAAAATCTAAAACTAAGGTTGTGAATGAAGCGTGCGGAATCAGCGGTTTAGGTACGGTTCAATTATGTTACCATTCAACATTCTTTTAACATGTCAAATGTGTCTAGTAATTAAATAATAATAAAATTAAATTAAATCGTAGTGGTTTAAGAATATAAAGAAATACTAATTTCATATTTAACTGTGGAACACTTTAGTATGATTTAAATAGTAATATATATATATATATATAGAGAGAGATTTTCGTTACTGTTAAATGCTGTGTGGTACATTACCACTCATAGCAAAAATATCAGTACCGCATGTTAGTAAAATTATATGCAGTATGTGGTTTAAAAATATTAGCTGCGGTTATATTTTTTATTCTATATTTACATTTAATTCAAAATAATAATTTAGCTCTATTTTAACATTCGTATGTTATAGTTACTTTTCTTTATTTATCATTTACATAATTTTATATAATTAATTATTAATAATTTAAAGTTTTCATACTTTTTAATTTTTAAGTTAATTAGTTGCGAGTAAGTGGTAAGATGGCTCGGTCGAGCAACAAGCATGATATTATTTTGTTCCACTTAAATTGGAGTCTATTTTGGAATTAATTCATTTGCACATTAGAAAATCTTATTGGATTTGGACTAGTTCAATACATAATAGGCTAAGCTTTTTTTATCAGATTTGTTCATTTATGATTAATATAAGAGACGTATAGTCAACTGGTAACACAAAGTTTAAGATATATGATGTGATAGTATGATATTATCCGTAACATCCAAAATTATATAAAAGATCTAAAAATTAAGTACAAATTATCAATAAATTTTTAAAAATTAGATTGTAATAAATGTTAACATTTAGTTTAAATATAATTTTAGTAGTTAAAATTTCATAAATGATCTACTAGATATAATTTAGAAGATTATATATAAAAATTAAATTTAAATAAATCATTTATCTGTTTTATTTGTACAATAGTTATCTAAAATATGTATTTCATACTAGTTTTACCTTTCAAATATTTGTTCCACACAACATGCTATTTTGGTAACACTTTATTATGCACCGTCTTTTTTTTTTTAATTTAATCACTCTTATTCCGTAATATGCTATTTTCTATAAAATTTCATTTGAACCATACCACATCGTATTATCGGCTTGTATCATTTAATCCGTCTAATATAACATAATTGTTATTACTTTTAGAAAAATAATCAGATTAGGCAACTCTTTTTTGTTTTGATTTCGTTTTGCCACGATACAAAATATGGGCAGATTTTATTTCCCCACAAAGAAAAAAAATTAGTTTGGTATATCAGATGGTGTTTTTTTGCCAGAAAATGTCTCTACACTAGTTAGAGTCTATACATGCATTCATTTACAAACATCATTCGTTTGAAGTTACAATATATATATATGTATTCAACACATTACATCATGATTACTTAATTTAAATTCAACGGTCACAAAGAATCCCTGATCGTGCATTTATTCATATTGTACACACGTAAAAGTTGTTTCATTATCAAATCCTTAACATTTGGTATCTTTTTATAATGTATATTATTATAATAATAATAAATTGAAAGGTGTATCAGTTTTGTAAATCTCAACATGTTCTGAAGTATGTTTAAAATGCGTTGAAGAGTCAATGTTAATGACCAACACAGCGCACTCTTTTGAGTCCCATTCAACCTTATGCTCAGTTACAATTATCCTCCAATTTTTATTTTTATTTTTTTTTAGTTTTATCCTTTTTTACACAATTTCTTCAGATTCAACCTTTATAACTACTGGTTTTGTATTATCCTTGGCAAGAAAACAACAGTTGATAGTTGATATTTCACCTAATCTCAACATTTATCATTTGAGAAACAGTAAAATCATATTTTATTGTAATTAAGTTTATTTCTTGATATTCATTTTAATTAATTTGCCTGATTTTTTGTAGTAGATTATTTAAGCCTAAATTATCGGTTTACAGTCCAAGAAATTTTTGTTCTTCATTAAATATCACAAACTATTAAATTTTATCTAAATTAACATATCCAATTGAACCGTAAATAACGTTAAGTACAAACTCGATTATTACGTTAATTAAAATCATATATAAAGAAGTAATCTAACGATATCAACCCTAGATTATTATTTTTCTTTCGAAGGCGATTACAATAGTATTACAAACTCAAACAATTGCAATCATTTACACTTGTACATTAACAAAGTTACTTGCAATTAATATATTTTTAAAATAATTTTTGAATCTCAAAATACAACTTGCAATTACAGTTGAACACTGACATACATATAAAAGATTATTAGTGGGCTTTACATACAGGCTTTATTAATTGGTTGCCTTGTGGGTTTGAAATTTATATTTTTCGCTAGTGTATCTCATTTGTTTTTTTTTGTTTTGTTTTGTTTTGTTTTTGATTTTGGAGAAAAAGATGTGTCTTATTTGTTTCTATTCAACTTTCATCGTTTTGTCGTTTGAACGTAATGAAATTTCATCTTTTTTGTTCTTGCATGGTTGTTAAAAAATAAGAAATACCAGATATATTTATTGCATATATAATGAATACAATTTTATTTTGAGTAACACGACAATAAAAAACATGAATATAAAAACTTCAAAATTATGATATGCATATCTATCATAGAACTGATTTGACCAAATTGCAATTAGAGGAATATTTTTAAATAATCATTCATACGCTTGTACTTGACATCCGGATAAAGACTTGACGCTTCTTCATCTTCTCCGACTTCGTGATCAGTGAGACATCCTTCATAGAAAATATGATAAAAATGTCCTATCCCTGCTTGATGTGGAATCTCCATGTCTACATTTATATAAGAACATTTATGGGCTTTTATGTATTAAATGGGTATAAAGCCTGGTCCATTAAGCACGTCTAGCTTAAAATGATGATTTATACTATGTTACATTATGATGGACTTACGTTCAATGTTGGCAAGGAAGTCTTTTGCAGTAATATTGGTTTTCTCCAACTCATTTCCGGTTAGCTTTTCCCAAATCTGAACCAATTCAATTTGCGTGAGAACGTTGTCCGGAGGTCTGATATACACGGTTTTGTTTAATGTTCGTAGATCGTTTAGCGTTTTTGCCGTGTATTTTGCAATATCGTCTTCATCCGCGAACACCACTACGAAGATAATATCATTAAAAATTGACTGTTTTAGAAACTTAAGAGGTTAATCTGTAAAGTCTGAAACTTATGAGTAAATTTTTTTCTTTGAAGGGAGTAATGTTTTTACCTTTTACATTTCCATCACCATATATATTAGCTTTTTTCTTTGGAGGGAGCAAAGTTTCCATCTGAGATAAGTTTCCGGCAAAATAGGCGGCGAAGCAAGCGCCAACAACGTAAGTGTAAGGTATTCCGGCAGCTTCAATAGCCTGACGCACTTCCATTTTTTGGTCGAACGTTTCTCTTCCGGGTGGTAACGCATGTCCCATACGTGGTGGATCCATACCAAATTCAGATGGTAAAAATCGCTGAAACAGTTAATTTTATTATTTTAAATAAATAGATAAGGAATAATTTTAATAAAACCCTTTTGATTTTGTTTGAAATATTAGGTTAAATTTTCTATATATGCATGTTATACGGTTCCTTTACCATTGACGTTTTTTTCTCCATATAAAGGAAATGTAAAAAGTTAAAAACAATAAACTTATCATTAGCCTTTTTTTGCTCGAACGTTTCGGTGGTAACGCATGTCTCATACGTGATGGATTTATACCAAATTCAGATGGTAAAATCGCTGAAACAGTTAATTTTACGAATTGTATCATTTAAAATAAATAGATAACTATTAAAGTAATACAAGTAAAAGTTCTATTAAAACCCTCTGATTTTAGGTAAGTTTGCATATATAAGTTTGCATATGTTATACGAGTCTGTTTTTTTGCCATATAGAGGAAATGTAAAAAGTAAGAAACAATAAACTTCTCAGCAATCCTTATTTCCATCGTTTGGTTCCTTTACTTTTAAGAATAAACTTCTCATGATCAGCAGTCTTTTACCTTTCTCCCAATCGTTTTGTTTACTTTTAAGATTTTACAGATTGACCCCACAAGTTTCTGAACATTCAATCTTAACCTTTACTTTTATACCTTGACATTACCAGCCTCTTTGATGGCTTCAACGAGCTTGAGCTGGACAAGGATGTTGTGGCTACGGAAGTGAACGCCCGACATGGTGGAGACAACGACGTCTACGAGTTTCACGGCTGATACGAGGCTTTGGTGGTCGGAGAAAGAAGCTTCGACGAGACGAGCGCCGAGTTTCTTGAAGGAGAAAAGGAGTTGGACTTTCTCGATGTCGAGACCAATCTCTGGCCGCTGCAAAACGTAAGTCTCGTGACCTTCAGCCAAACACGCCCTTACGATTCTCTTCCCTAAGTAACCCGTCGCTCCCACCACCAAAACGCGCGTTTTCTCGCCGCTTTTGCTCTCTCCCATTTTGTTTCTTGATCTGTGTGTTTGGTAGAAGTGTCTCGCTTGCTTGTGTATATATAAGGGTTGAAACATGTACATTTACATATATATATATATATATATATATATATATATATATATATATATATATATATATATATCTGTTTGTGTTTGTGTACACCTAATGGATTATTGTATGCATTTTAAGTAAAGCTATTGAGGGTTGATATGATGCCGATAAAATAAATTAATTCTTTTTTCAGCTGAATTTTTTAAATGAATGATAGGTAAACAAAACATACGATTTGCTTCTTTTTAATGAATTAATGTTATGTAATCCAGAATTGGTAACATATCTTGTGGAATTGAATTGTAAATTAAAAATATAATTTTTTTTTCAAACTATATACATATATATATATATATATGATATTAAGAAATAATGTGATGTCAAAAAGCCTGTCATTGAGTTGTAACCATTCCTTGTGGTTACATAAAAGCATTAAAATTTGCTGATATTCAAAATATATTTGACATTATCCTAGTTATATAGTTTTTTTAAGACATCAGTTTTATAGTGTTTTAAGGCAATATATTTGGTAAAATTTGTTTAAAATGTTAAGCTTTATAATCTTAGAGAAAACATGGGCAAATTTTTCTCTCCACAGAAAAAAATAATTTGAGATTTTTATACATGCATTCATATACAAGCACTACATCATTTGTTTGAAATTTTATGTGTATGTATTTAACCCATTACATCATAATTTTAAAGTTAATTTCAACGGTCAGAAAGAATCACCTGATCATCTTTATTCATTGTACACCCGTAAAATTTGTTTGGTTATCAAATCCTGAACATTTGGTAATTTGTATAACATAGATTAAAAGCATAGATCCAAAGGTGTATAAGTTTTGTATATCTCTAAATGCTCTCTGAAGTAAACAAACTTTCTATGTTTAGAATGCGTTGAAGGCGCACTCTTTTGAGTCCCATTTAGCCTTAAGGTCAGTTAAAATTGTTATCCAATTTTCTGTTCAGTTTCATCCTTTTCTTACACAATTTCTTCAGATTCAACCTTTTATCTACTGGTTTTATATTATCATTGTATTGGTAAGAATATAATAATTTAGCTATTCTCAACATTCATCACATGAAACAAGAAAGTTTTATTTTATCTTAATTAATTAAGCTTACTTATTCATATTGATCTTTCTTTAAGATTTGCCTGATCTTCTAATATGAGATGATTTAAGCCTAAATTATTTTGAATACATTTTCTAGCGTTAAACATAAAAAATATTTTTATAAAATTTTACGTTTTTAAATATAGGACATATATATACAAAATTCTTTTCACCAGCTATTCCATTTGAAAACTAACTTGCTTCTTACGATATATATATTGATAGGAAATTTGAGCTGAGGTTCGTGCATCCCTCAAATCCAAAATCAAAGCATGTAATAGAGTTTCGTTCCAATACCACTTGATTATGCAACATATAGATTAACTTTAGTTTTTTTTTTCAATCGTATTAACAACAGTGAGTATAATTTAAAGTATTCGAAGGTTGATATCAAGTGTTTTTGTATGAACAGAAGTGTTTACGTATGAAATTTGAGAAATCGTATTAAAACATTTTTTTATTAAGTTTTAAAAAACTCTCAAACGAAACTCTTATTTATAGAAATAGAAAATAATATATACATATTTTTATCAGAATTGGACAACTTCTAATCTTATTTTTATTATCTTTCTTATCTTTAGAGCATTTCTAATGGGGAGAACTCATCAAAATTTCTTAAAAATAAAAATATTAATATTTAATATATTATAATTTAATAATTATTTTTTTTAATCTAACCAATAGTTAATTGACACATATTGGTAAAAGTTTCTTACCAAATTCTTAAAACTCTTGTTTTACAACGGTTCTTGTTTTTCACCTCCTCTCTCCTACTTTTTTATTTTTTATTATTAAAATTATTTTAGAAACATTATCAACAACATTGAGTGGAGGTGCTCTTAGATTCTTTAAGCTTCTAGGTTCATATAAAGTCTATCCAACAATCTTCTTCTTAAGCTTCATTTTCATCTTAGACAAGTCTTTTATTCCAATCAAACTTCTCATCTCGCTGAACTTGATCAGAGTCAATGCCTTAGTTAGGATATCAACCTTTTGTTTGGTTCCCGATACATGCTTCACATCAGTAAGCTCCCTCTCAATTCATTCTCGTATAAAATAGTAACGCTTGTGAATTTATTTACTCTTATCATGAAATACGAGATTTTTAGTTAGTGCAATTGCAGATTTATTGTCGATCTTGATGACTACCTTCTTAGTCTTCCACCATGTGATCTCGCTTAAAAGATATTCTAGCCTTAAAAGATCTTGTAGCCAAATAGCTTGTCTAGTTGTCTTTGTCGCTGCCATGAACCCTGCTTCACACGTTGAAAGAGTGATGATGTGCTGTTTTTGCGAGCACCAAGTAATTGGAGAGGATCCAAAGTAAAATATGTGACATGTGGTGCTTCTTCCATCATCTTGATCAATATTGTGACTACTGTCACTATATTCAACAATCTTCATTGATCATTTTGGTTTGTATATTACACCAAGTGCAACTGTACCCTTTAGGTATCTCAATATGTGCTTCATTATTACTCCATGTGATTTGTGGGGGCTTTGCATATACCTGCTAGCAACACCAACAGAAAATGCTAAATCCCGTCGCCTATGCAGTAGATAACACAAGCATCCAACATTTCTTCTATACCATGTAGGATATACTTATGCTTCTTCTTATGATTTTGAAACTTTTAAACCGCCGAACTCTATAGGTACTTGAATGAAACTGCAAGTTTATAAGTTAACTTCTTTAGGATCTTGCGAGCATAACCTTCTTGTTTTATCTCTATTCATTGTTCATTTTTGTACTTATATGACGAGATAATATGTGAGCTTACCAAGATAAGAAATTTTGTATTTTGATGACATTCTGTTCTTGAACTCATTTATGACTTCTGTACACAGAAGTTTTTTTTGAACATTTTTTAAACCTCATTACCTTCAAGATTTGGTCCAGCTTTGTGTTCTAAACTCGAGGAGCTTGTCTTAATCCATGTAAAGCTTTTGAAAGCTTATAAACCTTTTTTCTTCTCTTTTATTTTCAAAACCTTCAGGTTGAACCACATACACATTTTTTTTTTTAGTTCTCTGTGTAAGAATGATATCTTTAAGTCTAAGTGATGAGTTTCCCATCCATGTGAAGCTGCCAGCAAAATCAACAAGCTTATTGTTTCAAGGCGAGCTACCGGTGCAAAGACTTCATCAAAATCAATGTTATAGTCTTGTGCATATCCATTTTCTATAAGCCACACCTTATACTTATTGATAGTGCCATCTGCATTCTTCTGGATTTTAAATATCCATTTGAGCCCAATTTCTTTAGTATCAACTGGTTTATCAGTTAAAAACTACATTTTGTTTTTATTGATATAATTTATCTCCTCTTTACATATTCGTCTCCATTTTTCTGAATCCTTAGGTTCTTTGTAGCATCTTGGATCATCATTCATAGACATTAGAGCCTTTCGCATTCCAGAGATGATATAAGAACGTAATAATCAAGGTAGCTAGGTCTGCTTACATGAAGATTTGATCTTCTAAGCGACTGTTATGTTTGTTGCTCTGTATTTTCTTCATGCGCTGCTGCTTGAGTGTGAGCTGTGTTATCATGAGAATTTTCATCCTCGTTGTCGTTTTCATGTTCCTGCTCATGTTCCTCAGAATCATATATCTCATTACTTCAGTTTCATAATGATTTTAAACTTGGTCATTACCAATGACAACGGGTGCTTCTTCTGCATCTACAACTTCTCTCCATCTCATGTGAAACATTCCCGGATCCTTGCTTGGTCTATTTTTTGTTTCACTCTAGTTCCAGATTCTTCTCTTTTCAAAGATTACATCGTGGCTTACCACAATTATTCTCATTGATGGATTATACAATTTATACGCTTTAGACCCTGGATCTAACCCAAGGTGTACTAACGATCTATCATCTAGATTCTTGAGTTTATTAGCCTAAATCTTGGCGTGTGCTAGACAGCCAAAAACCATCAGATGTTCTATGCTTGGTTTCACTTCTTGTAAGCATTTGTATGGAGTCATGTTCTTAAAAGCTCTTGTAGGTACTGTGTTGATCAAATAGGTAGAATGACAAAAAGCTTCTCCCCATAGATAGTTTGGAACATTCATATCCTTAAGAATACTCCTTGTCATCTCGATCAATGTGCGATTTCTTCTTTCCACTACACCATTATGTTTTGGTGTGTAGGATGTCGTGAGATGTCTCTTAATACCACTTGCGTTGCAGAAATCACTAAACTCTATGACATGAATTCTTCTTTTCTATCAGCTCTTATATTCATTATTGATTTTCCAAGTTCCTTTTCTACTGAACTCTTGAATGACTGAAATTTTCCAAACGCTTCACTTTTCTCCTTCATCAAGATTGTCCACATATATCTTGAGAATCATCTATCATAACAAATATGTATTTGTTATGAGCGAGGTTTGGATTGATTATTGGTCCACACAAGTCACCGTGTAGCAGCTCTAGTGGTTTAGAAGCTCAAAACATAAAGGCACTTGAAAAAGTTTGTCTAGTTTGCTTCCCTACTAAACAAGACTCCCAGTTTCTTATTTATTCTTCCATTTCTGGAAAATCCTGTACCATCTCTTTTCTGGACGTAATTTTTATTGTTTAAAGTTTATATGTCCTAACCTTGCGTGCCACTTCCATGATTTATCATCAAATCTTGTTTTTAAGCATATTGATTTTCCAATAGACAAACTGGTTTTGTAAGATCTGTTAGGAGACCTTATAACTTTTACCGGAAGTCTCCCGCTTGTATCATGAAGAGTTAAGTAGTTATGCTTCATCCTAATATCGCAGCCAGCTTTAGTATCTTGTCCCAAACTCAAGATGTTACTCTTTAGTTTGGGTATGTAGTAGATATAGTGTACTAAATGCTGTACATCATTTTTTTCTCTGGGAAATAATAGTTTCTTTGCTACCAATATCTAAACAAGAGTCATCACCAAACTTTACTTTTCTTTTGATTTTCTTGTTGAGCTCTAACAAATATGATCGTACGCCGGTCATATGATAACTTGCTCCATTATCAAGATACCAAACACCTTTCCTTCCTTTTTCATTTCATAATGTTTTGGTTTAAAATCATACATATAAAGTTCCGGATCAGCTTCCTCTGTCTCCACTTTATTTCTTGTAGTTTTTGTGTTCTTTTAGGACACAAAGAAGCAAAGCTTCAGGGCTTATCACATCGTTAACAAATCACTTTGATATATCTTTTTGTTATGTTTGTATATTTTGGACTTGATTTGTTGTGCGGTCTTGTGAATTTGCTCTTCCTCTGCCTCATCCTATGTATCATCCGCCTCTTAGTATGTGTCCTTGTCATCTTGCTCCAGTAAAGTTTCGTTCCAAATTTGTGAACAACAACTTACCTTGAGTTTCTCCATGATTTTCCTCATCAAATATTTGTCTTCATATGCATTTAATCTTCAAATTATATCCTCATAAGTTGTTGCGTTTAAGTCTATAAATTGTTCCAATGAATTTATAATATGGATGTACTTATTTCCTGTTAGACTATTGAGGAATTTCTTAACAAATTTAGATTATTCAATAGTTTTTCCAAGAGATTTACTTTGAAACTAACTCCGTTAGTTATTCCCGCAAAACTATCTATTATATCCAAATCTTTCATTTTTATTTTCAAAGATTCAGACATGAGTGTTAGGAGTCTTGCTTTGACTCGATATACACCTAGATGATGCGATTTGATTGCTTCTCATATTCCTTTTGCAAATTTTTGTTTGTCTACTTAAAATATAAAAGTCTTTGGAATTGATTGAAATAAAAATCATATTGCTACATTGTTCTTATTGGAATCTGTTGAACCAGTTTTGATGGTCTCCCATACCTTATAAATTTTTCATCACAACTTTTATTCTCAAGGCCCATACTGTGTAGCTTGTTGAAGTTAGCATAGACATTAAAGTGATGATGATGAAGGTTCCTTCTCTTGTATTGAAGGGATGATGTCTCCCATGTCTAAGTGACTTTTTTCTTCCTAGGGTAGTAACACGTGATGATCGGAACCAATATATATTTTTATCGTGAAGCTATGATACAAAATAAAGTATTCCAAAGTCAATATCAAGTGTTTTCGTATGAATGAAAGTGTTTGCGTATAAAATTTGAGAAATTGTATAAGAATAAATTTTCTTATTAAGCTTAGAAAAATTCTAAAAACTATTTTTTTTTGTCTCTTGCTTGTTAACATAACTTATCACAAGCTTTTTGTCAATTTAGCTTAGTGACTTTAATATCCTTTTTAACATTGTAGGGTGTTGGGTTCAAACTCATACATGTGTCATGAATTTCAAAAATGATCACCATTGTACCACATGATTCCGACCAAACTTATTAAAAAGATTAGAAAACAGTATATTTCTATTTCTTTTAGAATTAGACAACTCATAATCTTGTTCATTATTGCCTTTCTTATCTTTAGATTTCTTAGGCTTCTAAGTTGCATATAAAACTTATCCAATATAATTTATGGTTTTGTAGAATAAAGATTGTGTTCTCACTTAAAAGAAAAATAAAATTCTACAACAACCCCATATGGGGCGGTCTTCCATTGCCGTAAAGTAGTCCTTGCAAAGCATAAGAACAAACATAAACAAGACCAAATAATTGAATTATTAGCATGTTAACCCTTTTTATATAGTTTAAATTCATGTTTCAAGAACACAACTATTTAGTTTATCATGATACTTCACAAAATATTAAAATTTATTGTAAAAACAAGAAAAATCATTGAAGACGATGAACTAGTTTTGCAAATTTGAAGTTCAATTAGATATTTCCAAATTGAGATTTTATTGATTTATACTATAGTTTTATTTTTCAATGATATTTGATTTTTCATTATATTGAGAAATGTACAAAATAATTCACATTTGTTTTCTTAATACTATAAAAATCTTTTTTGTTCTTATCATTCATGCACCAAACATAAACCATACATTACAAATAACTCATTATATTAACATAGACTATAAACCACAAATTCTGATCAAATGAATACACATGGACTGAATTATTCTTCTTTTTACAGTAAATCGTAGAAATTTAAAATTTGGTCAATAGTCTTTTCGCAGAATCAAATTATATAATATTGGACAGAATTATTCTTCGTAAATCGTAGAAATTTCAAAAAAAATTGGTCAGTAGTCTTTTCGCTGAATATGGTCAACTGTTAATAATACAGTATCTAAAGTGTAAATTATTCCTCCCAATTAAAACTGAAATGGAACTAGTGATCTGACATACTCACTTTTAAGAAGTAAAACTATATGGAACCTAATGAAAATGTAAATGAGAAGAATGGGTTTACGTGCCTTTTTCTCGAAGCGGCGTTGTGGACTACAAGTTACTCTATGCAATCGTTCTACAATTGAGTGTAAATTATAAACCTATAAAATAAAAATCATTAGAAAAAAAGGAGAAGAAATTATGACAATAGATAGAGGAAGATAGGGTTCGGTTGTCAAAAGAAAAAAAGAGAAGAGTTGGGTTGGTGAAAGCACCGTGATTGGTTGAGTTAGGTGCCACGTGTGAAGATTTTGTGTTCTGACCTTATAAAATTCATTTTATAATCATAATTGAAAGTGTTTTGAAACTTGTGTAATATGGTGATTGGCAAAAAGACAAATGATGGCTATAGTTCCAGTTTTAGCACGCAATATTCAAGATGCCGCTAGAGATTAGCTGGATCTTTGATATAGACAGACACTCCGATTATCTTATTATAAAAACTCTATGTTACTTTTTGACCTTGAAATTTTTTTTTAACTAATGAAAGAAGTTTCAAAGTACATCTATTGCATGTATCCACCAGATTAGTCAATTGATTTTGTTGAACCTAATTATTAGCTTAATTATTTAAACAGACATATTATTCCAAAATTTGAAATGTCTTCGTTTTTCCCAATAATGTATATATAAGTTGTTGGAGCATTAGTGATTTTTAGGGTATTATTTCATAAAAAAATAAAAAGTAATTAGATTTGATGTAAGAATTTTAGTGAATATAGATTTTTGAGATGTTTCATAATATTTTTTCATTTTCTATTTATATTTTTTCATTTTTTCTCTTTTTTCTAATAAAATAATAATATAATATTAATTATAATATTTAATTAAGTTTTATTGTGTTACTCATGTTTTAGATATCTGACTTTTAGAATTCGGTATTTTCACGTTATTTTCTTATGATAAATTCTTTACATGTTCATTATATATGACTATTAATACGAAAATTATTTAAGACACATGTATTTATATAGGTGATGGACAAGGAACAAATTTACTCTTTGAGCCAAATATGAAGACAAAGACGGTGTATGTTAGTAATGAATTTGTTTAAAATTAATCGGTTTATTTAATATATATATATATATTTGTATATTCATAAAATTTAATATTTAATTAAATTTTACTGTGTTACTGATGTTTTAGATATCTGACTTTGTTTTAGAATTCGGTATTTTCACGTTATTTTCTTATGATAAATTCTTTACATGTTCATTATATATGACTATTAGTACAAAAATTATTTTAGAAACATATATTTATATAGGTGATGGATAAGGAACAAATTTACTCTTTAAGCCAAATATGAAGACAAAGACCGTGTATGTTAGTAATGGATTTGTTTAAAATTAATCGGTTTAATTAATATATATATATATATATATTCATACATTATTTATATATATTCGTAATATATATATATATATTCGTATATTCGTAAAACTTAATATTTAATTAAGTTTTACTGTGTTACTGATGTTTTAGATATCTGACTTTTAGAATTCGGTATTTTCACGTTATTTTCTTATGATAAATTCTTTACATGTTCATTATATATGATTATTAGTACGAAAATTATTTCAGAAACATGTATTTATATAGGTGATGGATAAGGAAAAAATTTACTCTTTGAGCCAAATATGAAGACAAAGACCGTGTATGTTAGTAATGGATTTGTGTAAAATTAATCGGTTTAATTAATATATATATATATATATTCGAATATTATTTATATATATATTTTTAATATATATATATATATATTTGTATATTCGTAAAACTTAATATTTAATTAAGTTTTATTGTGTTACTGATGTTTTAGATATCTGACTTTTAGAATTTGGTATTTTCACGTTATTTTCTTATGATAAATTCTTTACATGTTCATTATATATGACTATTAGTACAAAAATTATTTCAGAAACATGTATTATATAGGTGATGGATAAGGAACAAATTTACTCTTTGAGCCAAATATGAAGACAAAGACCGTGTATGTTAGTAATGGATTTGTTTAAAGTTAATCGGTTTAATTAATATATATATATATATATGTATATATATTCATTAAAATGGTAAGAACATTTTAAAAATTTGTGGTACCTTTTTAGCATGTGTAAATAGAACAATCAAACATAATCTCAATTTTAAAAAATAAAAAAATTGTTAAAGCAAATTTTAAATATGTATAGAAATTGCGGTTTAATTTTTTGTAAAAATCTATATAAAATATTCATTTATGACAATAGTTTGAAGTGGTCTGAGTGGTAGATAAGTAAAAGAAAAGTTCTTAATCTTCTCGAAAGCATATTTGAACTTAACAATATAAGTCATGTCAGACAGAAATATTTTAATAAATTTATTACTAAACTTCAACAAAAAAATGTTGACCATAAAAAAAGACAAAATAAAAGAATTCAACAAAGGAGTTCGAACTTGGAAGTTAATTAATGTTTTTGTCAATTGGCACTACCAAACAGCCAAGCCAAGATCATGAGCTGAACTGAGAAGAATATATTGTGGACTACATAAATTTAAAGTCTCCTTGTCGGCTTTATAATACTATAAATCAAGCCCAGAGTAAAAGCCAGAGCCCAAAATCCTAAATTTTGTAGCTCACTAAATATTCAAAATTGACCAAATATGAATATGACCGACCTGATGAAACAAATTCATTTTGTTTCTTTAGCTTTTCGATTCGAATTGTTTCTTTTCACTTCATTATCTTTCTATAACTGTAAATCAAATACTTCTGTAGTTGGAAATGAAATGTATCATCCTCTTATTCATTTTTTCGTTTATTTTATTTATATGATCTGAAATTATATTATGAAAATGGCACAAAATGTTAATATCTCGGAAAACAAAAAAAATGATAAAAGTAAAAATATCTCGAAAGTAAACACCTTAAAAATAGAAACAAAAAACACCATAAAACACACAAAAACAATATTCTCTTGAAATTAAGATCTAAATCGAAAGAATATTAAAAAATAAAAAGAATTTCTAATTAAAAATGTATATTTATCTATTTTTGACAAAAATAGAGATGAATTGAATTCATTATACTACTACATCCAAAATCCAAAAAAATTGAGGAACTATAAAATATCAAACCCGATCAAACCAACTAAAAAAGGAATTTCTTCTTTTTCTTGAAAATTATAGATTCAAACGGTGTTATATATCTAAAATAATGATTCAACGGAAAAATAAAAAAAGAAACAGACAACAACAGGAAAAAAAAACTGTATAGAGAAACTCGAAAAATGAACCTTACCAAACAAAATCAGCAACAATTTGTTTTCAATTTTCAATGAACTACCGGATTAGGGCAAATTGGTTGAAATAAGTCTCAATTTTGTTTGTTTTTTTTTTCTCAACTTAAAGTTTAATTCTGCGCTTCAACTAACAAATCTCAATCACTAAGCCACTTTATCTAAGAGGGAAGGTATAAAAGTGGTGATGAGGGGACACTAGACAACGACGAAAACAAGAACCAACCAAATTTGCGCTATGTGAAATTAAGAGAACTGAAGACAGAAAATAGATCCAACTCTGCCTTGGTTAGAACTGTACACAACTAGTATATCTCTAATCGAGTCTAACATGTCATGGTTCCTAAACACAAAGCAAACACCAAGAAAAAAAACAATAACCTAACCATATGGGACCGTCATCGAATAAACATGATAACTTTCATTTAATTATTTAAGTTAAATAAATATTTTAAATATTAATCCTATACTTTATGTATTTCTAATGTATTATAAAGTTTCTAGTTGTTTCTTTCAATAACATCCATTGACGACATTATTTATATTTTACAAAACTGATTACGATGAAATTTGATTTGTGTTTGAATTTTACAAAGCATTGACTGACCATCACGAAATTCAATTATGTGGTAAGATTTTACCAAACATACTTGTGAAAGAGATTTTGTATTTGGAGTTTAAAAACCAGACTATCAAACTATTAAGTTCTATATTTGAATTTTACAATATACACTACCACGGATTTATGCTTTGCGTTTGAATTTTACTAAATATATTATTAAAAATCTACATTGTTTTTCAGCATAACCTCATCTACTTTAGAGGTTTTCGTAAATAGCTGTAACTTTTATCATTTTTTTGAGTACAAAAAGTTAAAAATTTGGAGGATAAATCATAAATATGATTTTTTAAAAGCATTTTAAAAGTTGTTTATAACTATTTTAAAAGTTGTTTTTGCAAAAAAAATTATTTTGGGTGGATTTCTTTTGCTTGATTGAATGATTTGATTCATTTTTGCAACTCCCCATATTTTCTGTACAAAAGTTGGTTGTGATATGTGATGATTATTATCTGAAAAGTACATTTTTAGATAAAATTTCACAATTCACCTAAAAAAGAAGAAGACAAGATTTTCCAAATTGGATATACTCCTGGCATAAAAGCAAGGTTGTGATAATATGTTTTACGATTAAGCTGACTTTCCCTTTCTATAAATAGATTTTAAATAAATTTTTTGTATTTTTTCTGCTTCTTACAGTCCAAGCAACCAAAGCTTTTCTAATTGCACATAATTTTTTTTTAGAAATATTTTTTTTAAAAAAATTAATTTTATATTTATAATTAATAGTTAAGAAAAAAATAGATTAGTTAATAAAAAAAAACTTTAAAAATTCATTTTTTCATCTTCCAAATGTTTTACCGAATGAAGTGGGTAACAGTTGATTTTTTGAAAAGATTGAAAAATTGTTATCCAAATACAGGAATCTGATATTATTGATCATTCCGGTTTAGTTACTATCACAAAAAAAAAGTTTTCAAAACTAAAAATTATAAAAAATTATTTGTGATATACTATGACACAATAGAGATTGAATGAGTTAGTTTTGCTATCAATCGAGACAAGTATGACTAAAGATCTTGACTATAAGAGTTTGATGAATGATTTTGCGGTAAAAAATGTAATAAGACTATATTACAGTACTAAATTTCTTTTTTTTTTGTAATAGATCGTTTATGAAGTTAGTTTTTTTAAAAACTAATTGTTATTTTATTTATAATATTATAAAAATATAAAAGCATCAAATTTTTATTGTCTAGAGCATCAAAAGTCATTTGGACCGGCGCTGCTTGCAGTTCAAGCTGGAAACCTTGGACGGACGTGGCTGTTAATTTTGTCGGCAAATTTGGGACCACCGGCAATAGATACGGTGGAGGAAAAAAATTTGTATCATGAAAACGTTTCTCCTTTCTTTCCTTTTGTACATTTGTTTTATTTGACCACAAACAACTTCAAACTTTGTGGGTCCAATGATTTTTTGATGTCTTAAGCAAAAAAAAATTTGGATGCCTTTAAATTTTTATAATATTATAAATAAAATAGTAATTATTTTTTTTTAAAAAAAAAATCTAACTTCAATGATCTATTACAAAAAATCTAGTACTGAAATATAACAATTTTTACATTTTTTTACTGTAAAATCATTCATCAACTCACATAGTCGAAATCTTTAACCATATTTGTCTTGATTGATAGTAAAACTAACTCATTCAATCTCTATTGTGATATAGTAGATCACAAATAATTTTTTATGAGTTTCAGTTTTGAAAAAAAAAATTATGCGGTAGCAACTGAAACCAGAATGGTCAGCAATATGCGATAAACAATTCATGTATTTGGATAGCAACCTTCTATTTTTCAGAATATCAAGTATTTCAATAGGTTTACCCACTTCATTCAGTAAAAAACTTCAAAGATGAAAAAAAATTGAATCTAAATTTTTTTTTTAATCTAAATTTTTTTTTTAATCTACATTTTTTCTTAATTATTAATTATAAATATAAAATTAACTAAAAAGTAAAAAAAAAATAAACATTTCTTAAAATGACATATATATTTAATGTCCATTAATATATTGATACATAGTTTGATGCTTTTAAAATTATGATTTTTTATGATGCCCTAAGTCCAGTTTTTGGCTGTTGGTGTCCTGGATCAAGCGTGCAAACTCCCCAAGTTTTACTTGGAAGATGATTGTTGGGTTCATATGCACTCTGATGACAAGAATATTGTAGCCTATGGTCGGTGTTTGAGGTTCTCTAAACTGGTTGGTGTGGATCGCATTGAACCTTATTATGCGCACAGTGTGGCATTGCAGTTTGGTTATGTTCAGGATATTTTGTGGCGTAGTTCCAGCTAGGATTCAGACGCTTTGATTCAGGGCCATGTCACATTTCAGCTTCCTGGTTCATCACCCGGAAGGTCTCCATCCAAGACAAATACGCTTTCGGCAAAGCAAAGCGGTATAATAATATGTTCTCATGTTCAGGTCTCATTGTTGATTCCGTTGTTTCTGAATTGACTTTTTGTCTTTTTTTTATTGCAGATCCTCCTGTAAAAAGACCAAGAATGTTACCTCAGGTAGCAAACATAGCCAAACAATCGAGCTCGTCTTCCTCATAAGCGAGAGAACTATATAAAGAACATCAATTCCTCAAGTCCTCGAGTTTCGAAAAAACCGAACAATTCGCCATCTTTTTCGGTCCCCTTCAATGAGGAAGAAGTCACCAAGATCTCTTGAAACTGTCAACTCGCGTGGTCAGAAAATTTTTCCTACAAGTGACTGTCTGTTTTTGGTTCTTCTTTAACAAGGAAGAAGTTACAAGATCTCCTGACTCCGTCAATTCACGTGGTAACAACTATTCCCGAAGTCCCCGAGTTTCAAAAGAACTGAACAAGTCACCATCTTGTTTTGGTTCTCCTTCTTTAACGAGGAAGAAGTCACCAAGATCCTATGAAGCTGTCAACTCGTGTGGTAATTCATTATCTGGAGGCAATTCCTTTGTCAAGAGCAATACTGATATTAAGGCTACGAGAAGAACTATTGTGAAGTTTCCGATACTGATGTTCCGTTGTCAAGAACAAGTCACCAATACTGATGTCAAAAGAACTAATGTGAAGTTTCTGGAAGAGATTGTGACTCTGCAGGAACACGTTGGAGAAGGAGGTGAAGTGACATATAAGATACCGAAACAACAGTTTGAGGATCTAAGCCAAGGGGTCCAAGATGTTCTACAAGATCTGCAGTCTATCAAATCCGCATTGAACATACAAGACGATGATGATGAAATACATTTTCAAATGGCTACGTTTTCTTCTTTTTTTTCGTTTGGTTCAAAACCAGTTGAAACAATTCTGGAAATAAGAATCCAAAAGCGACCCCAAAAGCGTAGACAGAATATAATCCAACACTAGGAAACAAAGACATTTTTGACTTCTCTTTAGTTTCTTACTTAAAGCATGTAAAGTAACCATCTTTAGAATAGTGATCCTATCGACTATCTAAAAAGTGCAGTTCTTCTTCCCACAATAATTTGCACACTGCATCAACAGAAGAACAAACTTGTGATCACATTCCTTACACATATCACAAACCAATCTAGTAATCATCAGTAACAGTGTTGGCTTGTTTGTGAGATATTTTAATCAATGCTTAAACATGTTGGTAAATATTATAAACCGTGTAAAGAATTCATTGTGATGCACCTTTGAGACAAGAAGATATATGGAGGTTACTACTTAGAAGAGCTCTTAGCTTCCAGGACTTGTGTGTGTAGGATATGTTCTTGAAGCTTCTTGACTGTTTGGCTTTCCTCAAGAAACAAAAAGGAGATTTGGGTTGACATTATTTTTCTTGAAGCTCAAACAGATTTCACTTGGCTTTCCCTCATTGTATATAGAAGATGGAGTCAATCCGGATATTGTTCTTACTAGTCAATCAATGGCCACACTCCAACAAAATCAAAACATAAAACTGGTTGAATTGAAAGATTAAATAGATACACCCAACGATCCAATTACGTTGAGTGCTCACTCCAAATCTTGCATGTGCGCGAACATGGAAACTGAGATCTCGAAAGAACGGTTTGAATTGCACTGATGCATCGTCGGATTCTAATCAGAAAATATAATGTCTCCGTCTCTCCAGGTGTAAACTGTAGTAGAGTCTCACTAGCCATATACTATACACGTGGCAGTTTTGATTCAGATTTTTTTTTCTCTCTACGTGAATAGCATACCCATTATTATTGTCATTTTCATTAAATCCGTTTGATGGATGTTTTTTTTATTTATTAATCTTTCCTCTATGATTGTCCTATTATTATTGCTGACCTTTTTCACTTCTCCGAAAAAGCAAAAGTTCTTTAAAGATCCAAAGTTCTATTTAAAAGAAAAAAAATATTCACTCTTCCGCGGAAATTAAAGTTTCAATTTTTCTTTCTTCCCCTAGCTTGTGAAGTCTTCTAGCTTCAAACGTTGACGGAGTTTGTTCTCTCTCTCTCTCTCCACAAAAAGAAGAAGAACCCTAATCTTATCTTTCTTACAGGTTATTATATTCCTCGCTTTGAATCTCTATGTTAGCTCTTGGGTAAACTATGAATATGAAACTTTTGATTCTGGGTTTTACAATCGAGGTTACAATAATCTGGTAGTGAAGAACTGATCTGAATTGCTTTCTCTTCAGAAAGATGGGCTCTTTCAAAGGTCATGCTTTGCCAGGTACATTGTTCTTTGTGGTTGGAGTATGGCACATTTGGAACTCAGTGGTTCGATTCATATCGAACCCTAAGTCATTTCGTGTTCGAGTTTGGCACCCTGTTCCTGGTTTCAACGATAGGATCAAGTACTTGGAACTTTACGTTGTCACCATTGGCTCATTCATTGACTTGTGCATCGAGTTCTTCTACTCAACTCATCTCAAATTCTTTGTCAATGGTGTATTGAATCCTTCCCACATGAACGATTTCGAGCATTCGGGAATGCTTCTCATGTTCTTCATCCTCGGATTTATCGCTTTGCTCTCCGAGAAGACGAGGTATCATGTTTGTTTAATGATACCGTTTATGGCAATGCTAGTTATACGTTGGATCATTAGTGTTTTGAGATGTCAAACGTTGGGGTTTCAGTGATTCTTGAATATTGGTATATAGCTTTGAAGTTCTGTGCTGATTTGGAAAGCTCAGAAGTGGTTTATTAGTGATTATTGACTTCTTTTCTCAGTTAACACAACCGTAAAAATGGATCTAGATGGGTGATATTTGACTCATTTATAAGTGATTCTATGACTTAATTTTTGATGAACACAACTGTAGAAATGGATGTAGCTATAGATCTATATGAGTCGTTTTATTCATTATGATGCCTTTCTTATTTGTCATAGGTTGCTTCCTCTGCCACAAGAAGCTCTGTGCCTAATCGCTGCAACAGCTTTTACAGCAGAATGTCTTCTCTTCTTCTTCCACTCCACAAGCCACAAAGGTCTAGAAGGTTATTACCATCTCCTGCTCGTCTTTCTCATCGGTCTCTGCGTCATCTCCTCAATCGCAGGAGCAATCTGCCCTACAAGCTTCCCAGTAGATCTGTGCAATGGCATTGCAAGGACTCTTCAAGGCCTTTGGTTTTATCAGACGGCTTTCACTCTCTATGGCCCTATGATGCCTCAAGGCTGCGGTTTAAAAGGGTACTCTGTCGTTTGCAGATCAGTCGATTCCGTAGTCTCTGGAGAGTTTCTAGCAAATTTTCAGCTCTTCTCTTTGGTTCTGAGTCTGCGTTGTGGGTTCATATGTTTTTGCAGCTTCAAGATTGTAGTAAGTAAATGAGAGATTTTTAGGGAGTAGAAACTATATTTATATTTTTTGTTCTTATTTTTCTTCTCTTTGTTACTGAGTTTTTGAGAAAAATATAAAGAAATAAACTTCTTCCTTCTACTGCATTTACGAAGAGATGGCTAAAAGCAAAAAAAAAAACTTGCACACAAACGAACCAAAACTTATTATAGCAATACTCATTTAATCTATTGTAATTGTGCAAAGCTTTTTTATTTGAGTATATTACTATTGATGGTTTCAATTGGATATAAAAAAGATGATGCATGGGTTGGGCTTCTTTAACATATCTATTTAATGAATAAATAAATATGCTACATGTCTTCATCTAATAGAAGTTTACAGTAATGCTTTGAATATATTTAACTAAATTAAGTTATCAAACACAATAAGGAAATTCGAAACATTGAGCCTAGCCTTGGAGTTGGAGCTTAGCTGATTTAAAGAAAATTACAATAAAAATCGGACCTTTATTGTGAAAGGGACTGAAAATTGATTGATATAAGAGTATCTTCTATTCTCAAGAGGAACGCAGTGTCTCTTTCACTTCCGATTACATTAGAGACTCAAAGCAAACAATTTATAGCAGAGTACATATAAGTATAATCCCAATGCTCAAGTCTTTGATTTCACCTCGAAGACCTTTAAACACTGATCCAAGCAAAGTTGAATATCACATGATAGAACAGCCAGTTCCAACGTCGCTCGATGGTCTGGTTGCAACCTCTCCTTTACAGGTACTTGATCATACCCCGACCTTCCACGCTCACCTTCGTGGCTTGCAACCGCTTCTTCTTTGTTCCTTTCAGCTGCTGCAGTTTCTTGTTCATCTGCAATTTTAAAACAAAAGAGCCAGCTTAAGGAAGGATTCAAAGGAAAGAAACAGCAACAAAAGTTTTTTTGTTTATAAACTGTGACTATAAGCTCCCAGATTGTGCGCCAGCACAAGCTCTCAGATTTTGTTCCAAGCTTGTGCATGAGCCAGGAGCTTGAGCCTAAATGTTATCCGAACCAAATTGGTAACTAGGTGGTATTTTGTCGGATCAGTGAAAAAAGTTAATGGTAAGAGTGGAAATTTAATTAATGGTAAGAGTGTTTTACCTTCACTCGACGCTGGTCCTGAGAGACCTGTTTAGCACGGGCTCTGACCTCATCTGGGTCAATCTTGGATTGAGGACGAATCAAAAAGTCCAATGGGGTTGCTTCTGGTCTCATGGTCATTTGCCTGGACGAATCTCCCCTCGAACTCTGACCCGAAGTTAGACCAGATTTACGTTGCCTGCATATTTATCAACAAAAACTCAGTATTGATAAAACCTAACTTTATACGAAGTTCATATATCCAAATTCAGAAGGGTTCTTCCATACCGAATATCTAAGTCAAAGTCACCATCTCTAGACTCCATTGTCGAGGCTTTGTTGATAGGTCTATGTCAAACCGAATAGAAAAAGAAGAGAAGCTATGCGTCAGTATATGAATGGTGAGTAAAGTCGAAAAATAAAAATTTCGGGATTTACTTCTTCACTGGTGGCCTTCTGTAGGGAACCCTATCTTCATCAAGATTTCTCATGTCCTCAAACCTAGTACTCTTGTTGAAAATTGGACGAGACTGCAACAACAAGCATACAACAGTAAGCAAACGGGTGGAATCTGGTTCTCAAGAGATTGGAGCTGTCGAAAAAGCTGTTTACCCATTTATCAACCAAATCCTTAGCAAGTCGTCTGTTTGAATTAGTTTCCTCGTCCGACTTTGATAAGAACATAATGACCTACCCAAGCCATAACAAATACAAGTGTTCATGGGGTTAATTCTACATAGGAACTCGTCAATTTGCATCAAGTGGTGTATCCTAACCTTTCCAAGCCCACTCTTTTTCAATTGCTCCCTTCGATCATACTGGTCCAGGTCAATTGGAAACTGCAAGACATAATCAGGAATTGATAAAGAAGCTGATTTGGTCAATCAGGCAAATATATCTACAAGAAAACAGGAGCATACATCAGTAAGAATCCTTAAAATAGCTGCACGAATGTTTATATTTGGCAAGCTTCCATCTGGAAGAGGCTCAAGCCAATTCTTCAACAGAGTTAGAACTCCATGGTCCAAGAATTCTGTTTGAAGCTGCTTCCTGGATAAAGACAAATTAAGCAGTATTACAAAACAGATTGTCAGTAAGAAACTGTATAGAATAACAATAACTTAGTAACTTACTTTCCAAGTACATCGGTAAGAAGGGAAAGTTTCTTAAGCTTGTTGATAGCAGGCTTCCCCTGTCTATTAAGTTCTGCATCTTCCTCGGCAGTGACCTCAAGCTCAGCCATCACATTCTCAACCAAGAGGGCGATTTCCGCAGGATTTCTTTCAGTCTTTTTCTTTTTCTTTCCCATTTTGAAAAGGTTATTTACCTCATCATCATCCTCACCCTCCTCTGCCTGGATTGTTCATAACCAAAATCATTACATATCATCAAACAAAAGCTAGATTCAGAAATCAAAATCGAATGACATTACTCATACCTGAGGATAATGGGTTGGAGAGTGGTCTCCAGCGTCACCTCCATACCTCTCAGAAGGATCCAAACCAGTATCGTCAATGAAATTATCGTCATCCATAGTCCTAACACCTTCATCATCATTCTATAAAACAGAAACGAAACACTTTTATCGTGAGGTCTAAAACAAAAAAAACAAAAATTGTCTCGACCACCAACATCTAATGCAATCTCAGAAGAATTAACCAATGTGGTGCACCTCTGGGTTATGTGCAATAGATTTCCACATCTCATCAATCTCATCTGACTTCCTCTCACCGCGGCTTGGGAGCTTATGCCTCTTCTCCTTTCCACTGCCACTACTACTTCGCTCTTTCTCTTTCTTCCTCTTCCTACCAACCTTATCATCATACTCTGTGACACCACCACGACCTCCTCCTCCTCCTCCCATGTATTCATCAAACTCCGCATCCTCCACATCCTCATCAATCAATTCGGGAACATCGATAGTCTCTCTTTCACTAGACACTTTCTTCACCAACCTTTTCCTCGGTTTGACTTTATCGTTGTCGTAAACAGGCGTTTCTGACCCTTCACCATCCCAGTCTCCCAAATCATCGGCCAAGTTCTCTTCAAAGTCCTGAAGTGGCTCAGACGATGGCTCACGATTGTTTTCGAAGTCATCAAAGTCCACCAATGGCTCCCCATCTACATCACGGTACCTGAAACGATAAACGATCAATTAAACGATTACGCACAATCGAACACGAAACCCAAAAAAAAACATATGAATCTGAAATACAGAAGGATTACATATCCATAGAAGGAGCAAAATTAAGGTTTTCGTCTGCCCATGAAACAAAATACACGTTTGTAACAAAAGAACCGAAATTTGGAAAAATCGAAGCTCGATCTCGGTAACCCTAGATCTTAATCAAAGGGGGAAGGGCCTATGAATTTCTTCTGCCCAACAAAGCTAAATCGAAGATTGAAGACGAAGGAGAAGAACTTACGGATCATCCTCGAAACCCATTTCAGCTCCGTTTCCAGAAAATGATTCAAGAGAGAGAATCTAGAATACTGATCTTCGAGTTATCGGGAGGGTGGCGAGAGGAGGAAGGAAGAAAGAATCGAATCTATATATAATAGCAAACCTGTTTTTTTGACGCAAAAAAAAAAAAAAAACTTGTTTGGCCTGTTTAAAAGTATTTTTTATTAATTATTTTTAAATTAAAAAGTTGTTGATTATCTATTTAAACCTTGTCACTTAAAATATTTACTGATCCAACCACATTTAAATTGGGTTATCCAATCACACCCATAAATTAAATGGATATTTTCTTTTTCAATCTAAATTTCCCATTTTTTTTCTTATCTCCTTCCCTTTTGTCAATCGTCTTTTTTCCTAAACTTTTCCAAATTCAAAAATGAACCCTAATTTATTTCATCTTTTCAAACTGCCTTTTGCCAACCCAATCCAATAAGACAATATGCCCCATTCCAAACCAAAAAAAAAAAGTTAAGTGTAATCCTCAGTCTAATCCTTCCCCTCTCTGTGACCAGAAGAGGAGAACATTGAAAAGATTGGCTTGCCTACTCCGTCTCCGCCACCAGAAGAAGAGAACACTGCAGAGACTGGTTTAGTCTCGACACCTCCGCCACCTCCACTTGTGTTACTGCTGCCTCCGCCTTCACCACCAGAAGAAAAAGAGAATATTGGAAAATCCAACATCGGACATAGTGAAGAGAACTGGAGATAATGGTGGTTCCTGCTCTGCGGATCATTCACAGTCGCAAACGAGAATCTCGCAAATGGTAATATACATGAATTTAGAATTTGTCTGGTTGTTACAATTCGGTACAACTAGCACAAATAACATAATAGTAGAACTAGCATACATAGTCTAAATAATTTAACTATAGTGAGTACAAGTAATACAAACTAAATCATTTGTATTACTTAGTACAACTATAACTGTATAAATAATTCAATTATAATCAGTTAACTAGTACATCTAGTATAAATGCAACTAATATAACTAGTACAATTTATAAAACTAGTATAATTATAACAGAGTATAATTAGTATAAGTATAACTAGTATAACTACACTACAAAAAAATAAGCAATTTCTATCATTTCCAACTTATTTTTGATAAATTTTGTCTGTCATGTCAAAATTCTGTCATAAACTTTTCAACTGAATATCGATAGTTAAAATTCCAACGGATTTCGGACAGCTGAGGCTGTGAAGACTGCAAAAATAGTAGCAGCTCTGGAGAAAAATAAATCAGATGCAGAAATGGCGGAGAAGAGGATGCATAACAGGATGTTGTGTTGTGAACTATTGTTGTAATGTGTTTTAAACTATTATTTTTGTGTTTTGGAATTGTGTTTGGATTGAATTTACAAGTTCATGTGCTACTCGAAATACTATTAAAACTACTAGTATAATTAAAACTACAAGTACAACTAAAATTATTGGTATAACTAAATTGACATAGTATAATTGAAAACAAGCGAAAAAAAATAAACCTCACTAAATAAATATTTAAAACGTGCCGCAAGAAAATAAAATATTATCTATTTAAGACAAAGTTGTATCCATGTTTTTTGTTGTTTTTTGTTGAGTTATAGTTGTACTTTGACAGTTAAAACTTATAACTAATAGTACCATATATTAAATTAAATTTGTTCGGTTGTACATATGAAATTAAGTATATAAACTATATTTAACATATTCTCATATTATAAGATGTGTAAAATTTTGTTGGCCGTTTGTTTTTCTTAATAATGTGGATAAGCTTGTAAAACCAATCTTAAAAATATAAGGTAGATTATGTGAACTTAAGATGGTGATGTAACCATTACCTAAATAGTGAAATTAATGGAGTTAGATAAATGTTGAATATACCTCATACACCTAATATAAATTTGTAATCGCCTATTTATGCGAACTACCAAATTTACAAATGTTATTTTGTAAATTTTGTCATTGCAAAGAGGTACAAGTTGTACCAAGTGAATCAGACTTCCAGATTGTTTATAGCATATGATGTTAACAAATTTTATATATAGCTATAATATAAAATACAAACTGGTATTTTTCATGAAACTAGGTATTTAAAATACATTTAACATATTTTCATATATTAATATGTGTAACATTAATATATTTTCATTTTAGTGTAACTAAAATTTACAAACTAACCATAAATTTATAAGGAAAAGAATGCAAAAATAACATTATGATAGTACTAATATTCAAAATTGTGTTATTAGATTAAGATATATGTAAAATACACTTATAACTTATCATATGCAATTAATACATAATTGTAGCATACTTAAAAATCTGTTATACCAAATTGTTCAAAGATATAAATCAACATTTATCAACACAAATAAGTTATACAAAATCATACAAAATTATGCATTATCAAGGTAAATCTTGTTTATTGTTTCATAATGCTTGCATTTTTATGTGACAAATGCTTGCATTTTCATGATTCATATTATCTTTCCATTCATATTATCTTCTTGTACATCAATTGTAATGTCAACATCACCATACATATCATAATTATTTATCTAAGTTATTTCATCATAAAGATCATTGTCACCATCTGAAAAATAAAAAGCAGTTTTCATAAAGTTGTATCAACTATAAAATTGTATTAGTTATACTATTAGTACTAATATTACCAGTTGTTACTTCGTACCAGTTTTACAATCTGTTTTACTGTGATTTCACGATTCATCCTATAGAATATATAAATTATCAATGTGATATTATTTGATTTCGAAAATAAGTTTTTTTATGTACATATATTATTATGTATTCAATAGTTTAACCAAAAACTATAAAAAATTGC
Organism: Streptanthus diversifolius; assembly: GCA_039880935.1. NCBI lineage: Eukaryota > Viridiplantae > Streptophyta > Magnoliopsida > Brassicales > Brassicaceae > Streptanthus > Streptanthus diversifolius. The sequence goes on along the minus strand of JAXGFM010000014.1, from coordinate 21,790,854 downwards.
TAATTGTAATCACCTTAAATTAACTCAAAACTACAAATTGAAATCATTTTTAACAAATAGAGAGAGAAGAACACCGGTGTAGAGGAAAAAGAAGATTCTTGACAGAGAAAAGAGAAATAATTTTAATCTACTTTTGGTAATGGAGAATGGATTTGGATTTGTCATTCAAGAGAAGATCATTTGAAAAAAAAAAAAAAAAGAGAAACAAAACACGATTTGGTTTGTCAATTGTGATTTTTTGTTAATTAAAATCAAAATTCATTAAGGTTAAAATCAGAATTACATGTATAGAAGATCATTAGATTAATGTTTGAAAGTCATTTGAAAATCTGACCTGCTGATGTCAGCATTTTTATACGAAAAAAAATAAAAATCGTACGGTCAAGTTTGTTTTGATTATATAATCTTAAGGATGATAATTTACCTTCGTAAAAATCGTCCTTCAAACACACTCATTCGCTTCGCTCTGTCTCCAAATTGAAATGGTACTTTAACAAAATTGTACGATATCCCGTTTATTGATTCATTTCTATGTAGTTACTAACTCTACTTCTGATAAATTTAGCCTTTTAATGATCATCGTACTTTGATCAAAATTTTCCATTATCCATGCTTTTTGAACTTTTAAGCCATCGTTACTGATTACTTATTTACAATCTTTCTCTAAATTTGTTTATGTAGAAAGTTGTTTCGTTATGGTTTTTAACAAAAAAAAAAAAAAATTGGGCTTCTGCTCTTTGTCCATTTGATATCATTGTAGGTATCATTGAGATTTATAGTTTTTTCTTTCTACTTTTTAAATCGTTTTCCTTTGTTGTTTACGTAACTTTGAGGCATTATATTTCTCTACTTGTTAGCTACACCAAGATAAGGATTAACCTATGTGCTGACAAAATCTCCTTCTTCGATTAGTGTTCAGAAATTTGTTAGTTTTTTTTTTATTATTATTATTGTTTATAGAATTAAAGTTGCAATCTTTGGCGATACCTGAGGCTGCCATTAATCCTCATCTCTGGTAAACATTTTACTTCGAAGACAGCAAGTATATAGCTTTCTTAAATGTTCTTTTTTGTGGGTATTTCTGTAAATGAAAGATTCGGAAATGTTTATCTATTCTTCTTTATCTTATCGTGTAACTTAGTTTTATTCAATATAGTGTGATTTGGCTTTTGGCTACTGTTTGATTTATCCGTTTAAGTTATTGTTGATATTAGGTCGACATATATAGATCTGCTGCTTTGTGTTGTTTTGCATTTTCTATAATGTTATATGTATTTCTTTCTTAAGATGATTAGAGAATCGTGGAAGTCTAGTTGTTTTTTTTTGTTTAATTTAAGTGTAAAGAGGAGTGTCGGTGCAGACAATATGCTTACATGAAGTGTTGTGAAACTGGTATATAATCTCATTGTCAATATTGAAACTTGCAGGAGATTCCGTTTGATAATAACTGGATTTTGCAATCGCATGTTGGCAAGCTCAATCGAGGTATTATCCTTACAGCAAACTGCATTGTAGACCGCAACTACCTCAATCGGACTCTGGTTTAATATTTGCAGATGCAGTCTCCATAACAAAGATTCAATAACGTCAAGTGTTCATCACAAACATACCCATTGGGAGTCACTTATATTGCTCCATCCATCTCCAAAGTCAAGGAAAGCGCCGACTAAGATCAGTGTTATTTGACGTTATCTGTTTTTATTAAAACAGTTCAAAACTTTTGTGTTTTGGTGATGATTGTCCTTTATTGGCCTCCTTTTTAATTTTCTGTGTTCTGTTCTAAGAACAAAACCTGTTTATCACTGGTATGAACCAAATTCTTTGATAATGATTGATTTCTTTAATTAAAAAATTAAATTAAATTCAATTTTTAAAACAATACAGTAAAATGAAAAAAAAATTAATAACTCTAAATTTTAAAATGAAATTAGTGAAAGAAATTAAAATGAAAAATTAATTATTCGCTAAGTGAGATGAAATAAATTGTTTTTATATGATGTTTAAGAAAGAATCATAATATTTAGAGAATAAGGAAAACATAAATTACACGAGGAAAAAAAATTAATTTTTCAGGAAATGGTTTAATAGTGTTGAAGATTAATGTTAATGCGTTAAGAAACTTAGGAAAACGAGATATATATATATATTATTGATTTGATTGTATATTGATATTGTAAGGATAGCTAAATAAAAAAAGGATATATAAACTATGGTTTATCAGATCTTTATAGATTAGATTCCATTAATATCCAATATCTTCAAATATTACAACTTTACAAATACATGTGCATTGCATTTAGAATCTTCAGCTATCATCCTTATGTTTCCATCAATATATATTTTGGAAGCAACAAAATCAATATTCAGAAACATTTGGTTTAAATGTTGTATGATATACAACTTTTAGATATAGATGAGATTAAAATAGGTTAATAGTAAGGATTTTAATTTTGTAGTCTTTTCATTATAAAGAGTTTTTCTCTACTGAAGTAACAACTTGGAATATTAAGTCTTAGGACATCCCTTTTTCCTCACATTACTAACGTTTACAAACTTATATAATATGGACTTTTCTTGCATAAACCAAATCTTCTTTGCAAAATAGTTTGCACAAGACACGCATAAAATGCCATCTCCTTTCTACAATTTGTTATTCCTGCGTATTTGCTTCCATTTCTTGATATAAACACATATTTTTATGTTTTGATGTTCTTGTTTTCAGTTGTTTCTAATAAGAAATTTAAAGGTCACAATTATAGAACTATTAACAATTTAAATCTTGTCACGTCATCAAAAACTCTTAATAAGTAATTAACTCTTGAAACGGTGATTAGCGTTGCATGAGTAGCCCTAAAGCAATGTTACTATAAATTGATGCTTTCGGGTAAGAGAGAGATAAAGTTAGAGAAATTAATTGATAAAATCCAAAGATAGTGTATAAAAAATAAAAAAAATTGTAAGCATAAACTTCATTTTGTAGCTTGTTCTCTAGGAATAAAAATCGATAAAGTTTGTCCTAAGTGTTAGTGAACGACATTAGAAAAGGACAATTGTGATTTATTCATGTAATGCTATTTTTGAATCTGGTGGATTTCTAGTATCAATTCAGCAAGACGTAACTCTTTAGTTAACGAACATACTCGATAAATTTGTTTGTGTGTTCTCTTTTTTCACTTTGTCTTCTTGTTTATGTTGCTGTTTCATTTAGTGGTTCGAGTATCGATTCAGAGAAACGTAATAGCGGGATTAATTCAATAAATTTGATTATGTGCTCCCTTTCTCTTTCCAACACAACTCACAGTTAAATTAACTGATCTTTTTATTATTTTTGGTGACTCATGGTTATATTTACTTTTACAAATGGTTAACCAATGAAATTAGTATCAGTATATGATTTGTCAATTCAAGTATGACCACGTCCAAATGTTGAGCTAGAAAATAACCATTTTTCATACTTGAATTATGATTGTATTTTGGTTTGATTCAGTTTTGTAAATTTTTATTTTTGTTTGTAAATGATAATATCCAAAATAGAACCTAATATATTATGTACAGTTATAACATTCATGTTTTAGTTAAATACATTCTTAAATTTTAAAGGAATTTTGGTTATAAAACAGTTTTTCCTTTCTAATTTAACTTGTTCAGTTTAACTTTTGAGCTTTTCACCTTTTTAAACATATGAAAAGTAAAAAAAAAAAAATTGTACCTTACTAAAATATGGTCCAATTTTTGAATTAATTATTTTTAGTTAAATTAAAATTAGATCGTATCGGTTAATCTGGGTTGAACACCTCTAATTTGAACTAACTATTAAAGATTTTTTATTACATTTGATCTTATTGTGTCTGGTCAACTAGTTTTTTAGTTTGTTAATTTCCTTTTTAGCTGTTGTCTTTAACTTTATTTCATTCTTATGTGATTTTTATAGCTTAGTGAATTCGCTATAAGATCATACTCAAGAGACTTCTCCTCCACCATTTCAAATCCTGATTAAATGTTCTCGTTCAATTGATTATGGTTGAAATGCGATATAGATGGATTTTGAAAAAAAGATGGTGAGAAATATTGGTTAAGTTTTTAAGTAATCAATCGAGTTTTGTTAGATGGTTGGAGTTTGTGTCATTTCTTATATTCAAACTATTTTGCAAATATTCAAAAATTGACTTTTATCTAGTTCATTAAAAGTTTAGAGATAAATTATATCTATGTGAATTTGTCGAATCTATCCAAACTTCTGATTTCGTTTCTTATCAAAAAACTTTTTACGTATTGTTTTTTTAATATTCGAATTACTAGTTTTTGTTTTGTTCTCACAATTTTCAGTCCAATTCCCGAAATGAAAATACCTAAAAGAAAACCAATGAACCAAAGAGGCAAGAACCATTTAATTGTGATTGTATTGCTAAGAATTTTTTTTTTTTTTTTTAACGAATTGTGATCCTCGGTTAGTAACAAAGTTTGGCTACAAATCTACATTTAGCTTGTCGAATTTTTTAAGCTGACTTGTTAAGACTTCTTGGGTGAACGATATTGTTATTGAGTTTTTTTTTTATATAAAAAAAAACTGATATTTTTCACTTTCCATAGATCAAATATAAAATTAGGGTAGTAAAGTGTTACCGAGAAGCTTTACGGGGTTAATTTCATAAATAATATAAAAATTTGGGGTTAAATAATAACTCAATTATTTAGATAGAAGCAATTATATTCCCTGTCAAGCTCCCCCTCCCCCGTCAGAAACACGACACGAACCAATCAGCAAAACTAAATTCTCTCTTCTCTTAAGACATTGATTCTCCTAATCTCAGGTCCAATTTCTGCAAAATTAAAGCTTATCAATTCATTTCGCATCTTTGGTTTTCCTTTGATTTCTCCAACATTACCGATCTTGAGGTATGTTTTCCGCCGATCCCTAGTTTTAGTTGCGTTTACACAAGATTTAAATAATTTCTTAGTTTTTTCATTGCATATCCCCGGTTAGATTCTGAATTCGAACGCTGGATTCGGTGTAGTTCTTTAAAAACTTTTTCTATTTAGGTTTGTTGGATTTTGTGTTATCGTCTCTCGTTGACTCCTCCGGCATTGTATACTAAAAGCTAGGTTTTTGTTTGCATCCTGAGATAAAAATGTGATCACTTTAGCTTCTGGGTTCATCAGTAAAAATGCTTAGCAACTGTATTGTTCAATGTTCAGTTTGGGAAATCTCTACTCAACTCTGTGACATCTGATTGTTGGATTTGGTAGGTTTTTTTTATTTATAAGCAGAACTCGTTCTGAGCATCGTTTAGAAGTTGGTGAATGTGATAATGGGTAGCAGCGAGATGGAAAAATCGGGTAAAGAGAACGAACCCAAGACTCCTCCGCCTTCTTCTTCTGCTCATGCTCCTGTTACTTCACAGGTTTGCATTGTTGTAAATTGATCTGCCAAAAGTGTTTGTTAGTGGTCATGCTTTAGTGATTAAATTTTTCTGTGTTTGTAGGAACCTTCTTCTGCTGTGAGTGCTGGAATGGCTACTCCAGATTGGTCTGGTTTCCAGGTCTGAAAGGAGATTCCTTTGTTCCTTGTTTCTTTGTCTTCATTTGGTGTTACGTTGTTAATTTTTTTTTCTTGTTTAACAGGCTTATTCTCCTATGCCGCCTCATGGTTACGTGGCGTCAAGTCCTCAACCACACCCTTATATGTGGGGTGTTCAGGTAAGTCGAATCCTTTAATCCCTTTTTCTTTCGGTTGATTTTAGATCCTTGTAAGCATCCTTTGGCTTACTTGACAACTCGCGAAACTTTTGCTATTGGTAGTTGAATACTAGGGAACTATTATATTGGCCACTTGTTTAGATGTAATCAAGCTAAACATAAATAATTCGTTAGGTTCTCCAGAACCATTTTTGTGATTATTGAGTTGGTTTTTTTTTTTTTTTTGTAGCATATGATGCCTCCTTATGGAACACCGCCTCATCCATATGTTGCGATGTATCCTCCAGGTGGCATGTACGGTCACCCTTCATTACCTCCGGTACTGCGACATTTTATTCTGTTATGTATTCAAAATAGTGAGTGTTTATGTTATTTCTGTTAACGTGTTCCGTGCTGCAACAGGGATCTTATCCATATAGTCCCTATGCAATGCCTTCTCCTAATGGAATGGCTGAAGCTTCGGTGAGTTTTCCATTTTATCATTTTCTTAATTAGGTTGTGTGTCAAATGGGATCTTGATTGAGAAATGTTTTGGATTCAGGTAAATACAGGAAGCGGTAACGAGGGTGATGCTAAACAAGCTGAGTTGAAGGAAAAGTTGCCAATCAAAAGATCTAAAGGAAGCTTGGGAAGTTTGAATATGATTATAGGAAAAAACACCGAGACTGGAAAAAACTCAGGAGCATCAGCTAATGGAGCTTGTTCTAAAAGGCATGTGACTTTATGTTGTATGAAAATCAAAACCTTGTTGGCATTGGACTTATGTTTGCTAACTATGATAATGTCATTGTATGATATACTTGCTGAACCTAGCAGATTTTTGTTTGGTTTTTTACAGTGCTGAGAGTGCTTCTGATGGTTCAAGTGAAGGAAGTGATGCAAATTCACAAAACGTAAATGTCTAACAATCCACTAAATTATTTCAGTTTATGAATATCATCATGTTACTGATTAGTTTTGCAAATTTTGTAGGACTCTGGATCTAGACACAACGGGAAGGATGGTTGGTTTTTATATAACTCAACTCTAATTATGTGATATAGACCTAAATGTTGAAAGATGCTTATTTCAGAGAGTGCTCTTTTACTTTCAGGTGAAACAGCTTCAGATTCTGCTCATCGACCACCCCATAATGGAAGTAATCAACCCGTTAAACAAATCGTCCCGATCATGCCAGTGTCGGCTACAGGTGTTCCAGGCCCACCAACAAATCTAAACATCGGAATAGATTATTGGAGCGGTCATGGGAATGTTTCTACAACAGTTCCTGGAGTTGTAGTAGATGGTTCCCAATCACAAACATGGTTACAGGTTTGTGTAATTATGTCCCCTTTATTACTTCTCCTTTACGGTTTATTCACGTAGCGTGTTTAATTGCTTTGTGAATTAGGACGAGAGAGAGCTTAAGCGACAGAGACGGAAGCAATCCAATAGGGAGTCTGCTCGTAGATCCAGGCTGCGTAAACAGGTATAACATAAACAGATTCAAAACCGCTCTAACATCAAGCCAATAGATATGAAATGATCAAAAGCCTTATCCTTTTCTTTTGTGTGTGTGTTCTTCAGGCGGAATGTGATGAGTTGGCACAACGAGCTGATGTGTTGAATGGAGAAAACGCAAGTCTTAGAGCAGAAATTATCAAGCTAAAAAGCCAATACGAAGAGCTTGTTGCAGAAAATAGCTCTCTCAAGGTAAATTACAAAAAAAAAAAAAAACTTATCTATTTGTGCCAGATCCATAATAGATTGAAAAGTTCATATTTTCTCTCTTATAGAATCGAATTTCGACAGTCCCGTCAGTGGAAGGAGTAAACTTGGAGAATAACGAACAAGAACCAGAGACAAGCACACGTCAGGATGTTGCGGAGACCACTCGCACTTCCTACAACAACTCAGCCTGACTTAAGAATAGCAGCTAACAATTCTATGTAATTTTAGGAATCAGAGTTTGTTTTAGTGTTTGTTAAGCTTAATGGTGCGTTGCAAGTAGGAGAAATGCTCTCTTCTTTAACAAATTGTGTATATTTTATTTTTAGTGTTCAGATTTTGGACCCCTTCTGTCTTATTAAAAATGGACGCAATTTAGTTCAGCTATTGCGTTTGGGTCAATGACAGAACGCAGACGCAAAACGCTAATGTCCATCTTTCTAACCCCTATTGTTTGTAGAAATGTTAATCGGTTGATCATGTAAAGGTGGATTGTGTTTGTGATTTCTTGTAAAGACACTTAAGTTTAGGATAATTGAGAACAATCTAGAAAAAAAAAAAGTCTAATAAAAATATTACAGCCTATAAAAAGTTTAATGACATAACCTAATTAAAATTGCAAGACAAACCATCATCATAGCCAATTAGCCATTTACAAATTAAAATTGAAACTAAACCACGATGACAGTAACTGTCGGTCGAATAAGCAACGAAGAACTAAACCAATTACATAGGTTTTGAACTTTGAAGTCATGAGGGACAAAAAAACATAGTGAAACATAGAAAAAAAAAATAATAATAATAAAAGAGAGCATCACCAAGAAGAGAAGAGAAGAGAGGCCAAAGCATAGAATTTATAAGAGAGAAACGTCATATGCATTCTGAATTAAGCTTAGTGCATTGTTAAGATCAAAAACCTCTAAGAAACATTCCCATATATGTAATCAGAGAAGCAATGATGTCTCAATGATTACTAATTATCCTCTTCATCGTTTTTCTAAAACTCAATTTGTAATAAGATGTTACAGAAAGAAAAAGACAATAGCACAATTACCTGGAAAGTATTTTGAGATGATATGTACATGATTTCAACATTTCTTAACCCCTTTATCAGATTTGTTGAATTGATAGAAATATTATCGTAATCACTTAAAAATCCATCGTAGTAGTGATCTACCGCCAACATAAGATCAAACTTAGCTTCAAAAAGGGAGTCAACATAAGAACATGCAAGCAGAAAGGAGTTTTTCAAACGCACAACCACGAAGATCCTTGAACCGAATTGTGGTAGAAAAACATTCTCAGTGAGAACATTAACAACAAAACCTAAACCCAACCCCACCCGAGTTCCACATTCACGGCTGTGAAAGCCTCAACGGGCAGAAAATACTATTTTGCAAAATATATGTCCAGTTCAAGATCCAACACACCCCGTTTCAGCACAGCAGATAGACAACGGTTGATAAGATCATACTAAGCTGGATCAAAAGAATGTTTTGTGTAATATTTCCAATTTTGGTATAAAGAAAGTAGATTTTCCCAATTCTTTGAAAAAAAACAGATGTGAAAACAGCCTCTTTTGCATAAAGAAATGACACAATGTGGCAGATAACCTCATTAGGTAGACTACTAATAATATAATTAATAATATAATATTTCTTATGATACTTAAACAAGTTTTACCAATGGTCTAAGTACTCCTAAATCCTAATGATTCCTTTCAGTAACTCGGCAAAAAAAAAACTCTATTACTAAACACTAACCTTGACGCAGAAGAAAACCCCCCCACACGTTGAGTTCAAGAGTACACACCACTTCTTCCACGTGGCATACTTTAATCAAACAAGAAATTGTTGTCCAGAATTTCAAACGTTTTGGGCCTAAATTCAAATTTGTACAAGCCCAACTATGAAGTACTTTAATTATTCCTTAAGTACAGTATTGTTATCATATGGGTATTTTGTTTTTTTTTTGGGAGCTAATGACGAGTCTCGTGTGTATAACCTGAGCCACAATTTCGTCGTAGTCATCTCTCAGATACTTTGGGAATTATCAAATCAAAGGCAGAAGAAGAAAAATGCAAGCAATCGGAAGCCATGGCTGCCTCTGCTTCAACCACTGCCACTCTCTCTCCAAGTTCCTCTCTCCGTCTTCTTCTTCTTCTTCTTCTCCCTCGCTTCTCCCTCAGGTAAAATTTCTCGTTTCTGGAGAAATTCGACTTACCGGATTTGAATGATGCCCGTAATTTCGACTTCAGTCTGTATTTACGTTAGGTTAGGTTAGGTTACGTTATTCTGCTAGAACACTACAAGTGTAGAGTCGACTCGGAGACAAAATCTGATCCAAATCTCTTGGATTCTCAGTTTCTTGCTATTGTTTCCGTTGTTATTTACAGAGATGCCATTTTTTCTGTAATCCGATGCTTGGAAGTAGCAACACTGAGAATGGACGAGGAAGAGGTTTGACAGTGAGAGCCTCAGGAGAAGACGACACTAACGAGAACTTTCCTCCGATTGCTCCTGTTGAGCTGGAGTCTCCTGTGGGACAGCTTTTGGAGCAGATTCTTAGGACTCATCCTCATCTCTTACCCATCACAGTCGATCAGCAGCTCGAGAATTTTGCCACCGTAAACGAGAATCTTAAACTCGAATCGTCTTCATCACAAGACATTCTCTCCAAGTAAGTCTTAATCTTCTCTTTTGCTTAAAACTTGCTGCAAATTTCGGAATAACTCTCTTGCTTTGCTTAAGCTGAGAACCTAGAGTTAGGTCCCGAGTTTTTCGGGTCTATGTGTAGGCTACATTCGCAATTTTAGATAGTTTCTTTCTCTTACAAGAGATGTCGTTGCGTGCTTGATTTGCAGGAGAATATCTGAAGTTAGAGATAAGGAAAAACGTAAAACATTGGCGGAGATCATTTACTGTTTAGTGGTGCATAGATTTGTGGAGAAAGGAATCTCTATGATTCCTCAGATTAAACCAACTTCAGACCCAGCAGGACGAGTAGACTTATGGCCAAACCAAGAAGAGAAGCTCGAAGTCATTCACTCTGCGGAAGCGTTCGAGATGATACAGAGTCACTTGTCTTCGGTTCTTGGAGACAGAAAAGCAGTAGGTCCATTAAGCTCCATAGTTCAGATAAGCAAGATCAAACTCGGGAAGCTCTATGCTGCTTCTGTGATGTATGGCTATTTCCTTAGAAGAATTGACCAAAGATACCAGCTTGAGAGAACCATGAACACACTTCCGAAACGGCCTGAGAAAACCAGGGAACGATACGAAGAACCCTCGCCTCCTTACCCGTTATGGGACCCGGATTCCTTGATCCGGATCCAACCAGAGGAATATGATCCTGATGGGTACGCAATAGAGAGAAATGAAGATGAGTCATCGTCTTACGGGTTGAGATCATACGTTACGTACTTGGACTCGGATACGCTTCAGAGATACGCCACGATACGGTCTAAAGAAGCCATGTCGCTGATAGAGAAGCAGACTCAGGCGCTCTTTGGGCGACCGGACATAAGGATACTCGAGGACGGTAAGCTCGATACGTCTAACGATGAGGTTCTGTCTCTGAGTTTCTCTGGACTTGCGATGTTGGTTTTGGAAGCAGTGACCTTTGGGTCTTTCTTATGGGATGCAGAGAGCTACGTTGAATCTAAATACCGTTTTCTCAAGGCTTGAGCTTAATCTTCATTTGTATGTTGTTTTTCAAGTAATGTAAAGAAAGAAGACATTTGTACTTTTGAATGTAGTGAATGTAAATTGTTAATCTCTCATGGGAAAAATTCGTAATAATTCAGATTTGTAAAAGGTAATAAACTACACTTTCAATATAAATCTTTTACGGATCACAATTAATCTATATTTCCGATTATTTTGTCCCCTGTTCTTACGCAAATACTATATATGTTAAGTTTAGCATGTTACATTCAAAAGGAACATAACTCATTTTAGTGTTTTCTTTCCAAACATTCTTGAAAATTTAAAACTTGAATGAAAAATTTCAAATGTTTCTTTTAGCTAAAAACAAAAATGTTTCACATTTGTATTTATTACCAAGTTCTAGACTATCCACGAATAGTTCATGTTTATGTTCTAAAAAAAATTTGAAAAAATTGTCTAACTATTATCTAATAATATTTGATAACTTAAATATTATCTAATTATATAATTTTGCTAATAAGACAAATAGTGTTTTACATTTAAAAGAACTCTATTTTGTTATCATGTGTTTTGTTATAACTAATTAAAATAAATATGCGTTGGAAGTATTTTAATACATATTCGGGTCTCAAATCTCGTTAATGGATCTAAATAAATTGAAATTTTTTTAATGGATGTTAGGATATGATCAAACTTGGATACGGTACCACAAGCGCACAAAACTTAAATAATAATCAATCTATAAAACATTATCATTATATCCATTTGCGTATATATGTATTCCCACAAACAAGTTTGGAGATGATTACATGTCATACCCTACCATATGCAGTTCTGCTAATCAATTCATTTAATTATATCTTGTGTGTTGCAAGTTGTAACCACATTATTATTATTGGTTAAATATCATTTTCCTATAATAGTTAGAAGAACATCCTCAATTATTGTAATATATATGGATATGGATTAATGTTTGCTATATATCGACCAATACCATAGTGAGTTATATATATTATAATAAAAATCTTCGAATAGGTTATATATGTCTCTAGCTTCATGTCTGAGGCATCTTTAAAATCGATTTATGTATATACATAACACATAAAGTGATATCGAGTAGATAATCATTTGCTCTTCCATGTACTAATATATTAACAATTCAAAAAAAAAAAATCAGCTCATTGAGCCTATTTATATCTCCTAAGACGTACAATACTCCCCCCTATATTTTTATTTTCTTTAGACTTCACAGTGGTACAACCTGAAATATAAAATATTCAATTATTAGCTTTCAGTTTGTAATAACAATAAGTTTAAATGTGGGGTAAAAATATTTTAAAGAAAATCTAGTTTCTAATGATGATATCCACATGCAAATGCTCTTGTATACGGTCAACTCCTTCTAGAAGATGATACAGCTGACTTTCTACCATCTTCAATACCTCAAGACTTTCTCATTCTTCTCTAATTGGTTGATGATTGCTAAATTTGGAATTTTTTCTAGTTTCCCTATTTGACCCATTTGTATGTATACATATCACCATATGTTATAGGTATATAGACATTGTTGTAAATTATTTGCTATATATTAGCGGTCAATTTTTGGATTATGTTTCTGAAAATTATACAGTATTGTGTATATTGGGTTCTGTGTAAATTTAGCATCTTTAATTTTATTAACAAACTTTTGTATGTTATTCCAAAATGTTCTTAATGAACTTAGACGTAAAAACACATCCTTAAAAAAATCGAAACACACCAGAAAATTTTTATACTCCGTATTAGCAGTCTTTTTTTCTCCTTCTCGTATTTCCTTCTCATATGTGATTCTTTGTCATCACTTTGATGTCCTATTCGTTTCCATAGTTCATCTTGCCATCTTCTTTGTCAACAAAATGATTTTCGTAAAGATTTATTTATATCGTATATAATATTGTTTGAAAATTGCCCCCAAAAAAAACAGCAGAAATCGATTCAAAATTCTCATAACAATTTATGTAGACACGAAGGGAAGAAACGTTATGTTAGCAACCCTAGTAAAATCGTTTATAAGGTATTCTAAACATTTTATGAATAATAAGGTATTCGTTTATATGAGTGTTTTGTTTATTATTTATTGCTAAGCAGTTCTTAACCTAGTTTATAAAGAGGACGTCAAAATAAAATAATAAACCTAGTTTGGAGAGAACCCATTTCAATTTAAGAATTCCTATAAAACCGTTTCAAATTAAATGATCCTACACTAGGTGAGAGGAATATGTTGCTAATAATAATTAAGAAAAGGTAAATGATCAGTCTCTATATTTTCTAATTGATTTTACTGTGCACAAATAGTTTTTTTTTTTTGTCAACATAGTCTAGTGGCTTTAATATCCCTCATAATACTGAGGGGTGCTGGGTTCGAACCCCAGACTTGTGTCATGAATTTCAGAGGTGGCCACCATTGTGCCACATAATACACAAATAGTTATTGACATGTTTTCGAAAGATAGAACGAAGGTGAATAATTAAGGTCTCGATTCTCCTAGACCTGATGATAAATTTCAAAAATCATATAATGCTTTTATGTCTGATAATTAATGATAAAATCAAAACAACACATATATGTATGAAATTCGAATCCAGCACCTTACAATATTAAAAATATATTAAAGTTACTATGTTATGTTAACAAAAGAAATGTATATCAAATTTATAAAACAATATCTATAAGAATATTTAAAAAAAAAATTAAACAAACAAACAAAAAAACATATATAACGTTTAATTTTATTTGCTGAATGGAGAAGCTAGCAGACAATTGAACACCGCGGGCCATTAGTGATTGTGTGTACAGATGGTAATGGAATCACTGTGTTATCTAAAAGAAAAGAGAAAAAGAAAAAAGAAAGAAAGATTGCTTCCTTAGTAATACAAATGGAAATTAAATTCAGCCTAACCAATTCCATATATTACTAAGAATATATGCGCCTTCGACATTTATATTTTCACATTATGATCAATATGCTGTTCGTAGAATGGTATTCAACTATACATTCTACACAAGCTAAAACAATATAGATGGTACATAACACATAACTAATATCATAATATGTATCATATAAAATATCAGAAGTCTACTAGTTTAGTTTATGCAAAAAACAATACCAAAATTAAATACATTTCTTGGTATTGTAATTATGAAAGTTGAAAAGTGTGTTTTTATATAGTAAATAGACAGGTTTCTTTTTCTTTTTTGTCAACAAATAGATTAGTTTCTTATTCTCATATTTGTAGAAAGCTTGTAAATAAATTTATTTTTTTAAGTTGTATAAATAAATATATTGCAAAAAAATCAAAATACAGAAAACCTTTTACAACTATGATTTCTGAAAATAAAACACGCTCCAAAATAATTATTTTGATATTTAAAAAGAAAAAAGCCAACTGCTTTTTTCAGAAAATTTGAGTTTGAACCTGTACAAAAATTTGAGTTTGAACCTGGAATTATTGTGTTTAAACGCTAACTAAAATGTAAGCTAACTAGGTTTAAATATCTCTGGCCAAGTCATATGTAATAAGAAAGTGACACTTCAAGTTGTACTGATAGACGCCAGAGTCAACGTCGTAGTCTCTCCTCTTTTCATTTGGAGTTGAAAGCATCAGTGTGGATTACATTTTGTGTCACCATATCAATTGTTATGACTTTCAAACGGACTACTGAGAATTGATCTCAATGACTTAATTAATCTCCTACTGAATGGCTTGCATTTTATGTTTTTTAATATATGTCGTTTAATTGTCATAAGACGAATTGTTTAGCCCATTGATCTAAAGTTATAATCGCAAATGTTGATTATCCTTTTGTAAATTATTTTCTTATGACTTACCAGTCCGCTTTTTTAAGTTAGTTGTGAAATTGACAAAAAAAAAAAGAAGAAGATATAACTAATTAATTAGCAGATCATGATAATAGCCCATTATTAATTAGAATTAAAAACAAAAATCTGTGAGTAAATACCTTTAATTGCTTTCCATAATAAGTTGATGGCCAGATGCATGCATATGCATAGAGGTTAGAGAGGTTGGTAAACCAAATCAACTAACTACACATTTACATATAAATCATTTGTATATATGTTAATATTTATGTCGACCAACTGAGAAAAGACGATATAAACTTTTAGTTGTATATTGAAGAGTTGGTAATTAAATCTAGAAGGATTTATTAGCGCAATTAAGTGAAGTCTATCGTAAGCAACGATTAGTTTCTTTTGTCTGGTCTCGGTTGTTCATTTACGGCGTAAGTGAGCTCGTACATATAAATTAATCAAAACAATTACTCATATAATAATTAATTGGGTGATGTGGAGATTTGGGTATCTGGTGCTGCTAAATAAAAGAAATGGACTAGTCTCAGACTCTCATGTTCATATTTGATAAAATAATACTCTTTCTATTTTTTTTATAATTGTTGTTTTAGATTTTAAGATTTTAGCACACAATTAAAAAATATTAATTTTTTTATTTTTTATTTTAAATAAAAACATTATTAATTGCATATCTAAACACAATTTACCCATTAATAAAATAGATTTCAAAATATAAATAGTTATAAAACATTAAAAATTAATAAGTTTTACATTAAAAAATAAAACTAACACTTATAAAAACATAAAAAATTTCTCTAAAACAACAATTAATTTAAAACCGAAGGAACAGTAACTTTATTTCGAACCAAAGCTAATAAAGTGCTTAATATGTATATTATGCTGAGATTTATTCACTACAAAACTAATGTCTTGTTTACCATTGTCTATCTTATTAATTAAGTTCATGACACTACCCAATCTTCGAATTGCATAATAATATCGTGAATGCATATATAAAGAGGAAGTGAACAAAAGATATATTGAAAGAGGAAACAGAACTAATTAAAGAGCTAAAGAGTGTATGGAAAATTGGAAATGTTTACGTTTGGCTGTCCATAGTTTTGGAATTTATACCTTTTTATTATTTTATAATTTTTTTGTCAAATACCTTTTCATTAATTTAAAGTGTTGATTAGTGTAACCACCTAATATGAACACTGACACGTATTTATTTATATATAATAATAATAATAATAATTAGTGATGAAGATGACTGGCTATTGTATACAATCTGCATGGGTATACAGATAAAGATCCTTTGGTGTCCATTTCATGCTTAGTTGTCATTTTATTCAATTTGGCTTCCACCAGAGAAAATGACAAATCTACCCTTTAATACACGTAAACATACATAGAATATTCCCATTAGATAATTTATAAGCTAATTTTACTCTAATTATAAATGAAAAGCTAAAAAGTAATAAAGCCATTTAAATCTCTGATCTATACTAAATTCAGGAAAGAAACAAGATAGTTATTACTCCATTGGTTTAAGATACATCATATAAGATACTACAACTAAGTATTAGAATTTCCAAAAAAAAAAAAAATGGCTTAACATACATCATATTAGAACTTCCAAAAATCATTTTCATGAATTGAGAAAAATGTATGTTATTGAAATCGAATCTTAAACATGCGTATAAATATTTAATCCACTGGTGAATTAATTTGATTATCATTGTGTACCTATATCTACATTAAGGAAGTTTTTAGTTCAAAAATCTTGTCATGCCCATTCGATATGTTGCAGTTGATCATTGTGATTAACCATTGGATATCATATTTCTCTTGTTGATCTTTGCTATTTTCATTAATGATCATCACAGTTTCCAGATCTTTTGTCATCATTAATTAATTCACAATTTATGTCAAATGCTTTTGAAGAATGAAAAGATATTTTCAAATGAGTTTCACTTTAAAAAAATAGTTCCAAAATCACTATAATTATCGTACATTTGCCTCCAAACAGCTAAGTTAAAACTTTATAACATTTTTTTTCAACCACACATTTATATCACATGATAGATTTCATTTTGATCTCCAATTTGGAAGAAAATATAAGTTAGGAGACTGAAAACAATATCATTATATGTTTAGTTTGGTATTATTTGATAGGTGAAACTTAGACTAATTAAAGGATTTTAGTTATTAATAGACTAAATATGTTTTTTTGTCTTATATTTTAGGGATATTCATCCATGTTTTTTTGGTCAACTATTCATCCATGTTTTGTATCGAATGTTTAGGTTTTAGAAAGCTAATAATCAAAGTAAATGAAGTGGTAAATTTCTGTTCATTTTTGGAGAAAAACCATATTTTTAGTTCAATTTGGATTAGATTTTGTATTTTAAGAAATAAAAAAAATCTAATTAGAACTAATTCTAAATCTTTTTAAAATCTTTTTAAAATCAATCTCTCGGATAATATTTTGTTTCAATCTGATTCAAATCAGTTTTGGTGTTTCTTAATCGGCTGTTCCTAAAATACTCATAATAAAAATAACTCTTATTTATTCTTTAATATACAATAATAAACAACATATTAAAAAAAAGAAGGGTAGATTTTCGGTAAATAGAGAAGAAGAAAAATAAAAAAAGAGTATTGAATTCTCCAATATATATAAAGAGCACGAGCGTGGAAGCCAAATAACAATTTTTCTCTCACCAAAAGATAAAACCTCTCTTGTGTCAAAAGATTATATGTAATTAATAAAACAGAAAAATATTAATCTCTTTCTTCGTCCCAGGAAGAATAAGAATATAGAAACAATGCATAAATCATGGTATAATCTCATCTTCTTCTTCATCATCTTCGTCTTCTTGTGTTTGGGTTTGAGATCATCAGCGTTTAAGAATCTCAATACCTTAAGCTTCGAAGAATCACTTTCTCCTCTATTCGGTGATGCCAATCTCGTCCGTTCAGCTGATGATCTCTCCGTTCGCCTCCTCCTCGATCGATACACCGGTATATACATATATATATATATATATGTTTTCACATGGGTTCTTTATTTTTTTTAATGATGCCAAATTGATGATGATTATATATATATAGGTTCTGGTTTCATATCATCGAATATGTATCAACATGGATTTTACAGCTCTATGATCAAACTTCCCGCCGATTATACTGCCGGCGTTGTCGTCGCCTTTTATGTAAGTCTCCGACCATTTTTTTTTTCTGTTTGATTAGCATAGAAATGGTTTTTATAACAATTTTTTTTTCTTTGTTTTATTGATCTGCATGATTGTTAATGTTTTACTTTTTTGACCAAAACATTCATTATTTTCTTGGACGATCATGAATATAAATCATTTGATCTAATAAGAAATCTCTTCTTTTTTTTTCTGCCAAACATTTTGTGTCGACCAACCAACCCATGTCACAATTTCTCCTGTTTGGTTGCTTATAAAGTAGTCAATAATTTTCCCGAGAAAATTAAGAAAAAAACAACTCTCACTAAGACTCGATCGGGATCTAACTTAATTTTAATCTAATGGAAATTAAATGAAAATTTGTTTTATCTGCAGACATCAAACGGAGACGTGTTCGAGAAAACACACGACGAATTAGACATAGAGTTTCTAGGGAACATAAAAGGAAAGCCATGGAGGTTTCAGACAAATCTGTACGGAAATGGAAGCACACATAGAGGTCGTGAAGAGAGATATCGTCTCTGGTTCGATCCTTCTAAAGAGTTTCATCGTTACAGTATCCTCTGGACACCTCACAAGATCATGTAAGCTTTTTCAGTCGATCATTTCTTCTTCTTTTTTCCCGGTTTAGCTTCAATAGCGTTGACCAAACCCGGTTTATAATTATATGACCAGCTTCATGAAAAAAAAAGAATGTTTCGTCTTTCTGAAAACGTTTCTTTCTTCCTAAGATAGTTAATGATTTAATATTTATTCTCTCTCTTTTTTTGTTTTTCTAAAAAAGTTGATAGTTTTCTTATTTTCTGGTTTTAATTTTTCTCTATTTATCTAATTTAAATTACAAAAACTAAAGAGAGTCAGCTTTTCTAAAACAAATTAATTCGGCATTACTGTAAAAACCAGAGCTTAACTTTATATTTTTTGACACGTAACTATAAGCCGCAGGCATCACGCGTAGCGTATTAATTAAAAGCCGAATTAATTGTTCAAAAATATGACTTTCTATTGACCTTCTTCTTGTTGAAATTAAAGGAAGTAAGAAACGTTTATCAGAAAACTTAAGAAAAAATAGTATTAACTTTGTAAAAATAAACAAAAAACCAACAAAACTTTAATGAGAATTCAACTACGGCTTAAAAATGGCAACTAATTACTACTCTAGTTTTCATTATTACATCTATCTTCATTGACTCTTTTTCAGATTTTTTTTAAAAAAATTAGTGAAAAGAAAATTTTAATCAGAACTAAAAAACTTGTTGCCAGAAAGAAAATCATAAGTAAAATTTTATCATCTAATTCAGGTTATTATTTGTTAGCTATTGTTAATTTTTCATTTCATCATCTAGCTATTGGTTTTGTTTTTGTTAATTTTGTCATTAATAAGTAATAAATTTTGAATTATTTGGCGGGCAATTAATTAATTAAAATTTATTAAAATAATTATTAGATTTTGGGTAGACGATGTGCCGATAAGAGAAGTGATAAGAAGCGAAGCAATGGGAGCCGATTATCCTGTGAAGCCAATGTCTCTTTACGCCACCATATGGGATGCCTCTGATTGGGCTACTTCCGGCGGAAAATACAAAGCTAATTACAAATTTGCCCCTTTCGTCGCCGAGTTCAAATCCTTCTCCCTCGACGGCTGCTCCGTCGATCCCATCCAAGAAGTCCCCGTCGATTGCTCTGATCCCGTGGAGTTCCTCGAATCGCAAGATTACTCTTCCATAAATTCACGTCAACGAGCAGCCATGAGAAAGTTCCGGCAACGATTTATGTATTATTCTTACTGTTACGATACGGTTAGATATCCGGAGCCGCCGCCGGAATGCGTGATTGTTCCGGCAGAGAAGGACAGATTTAAGAATACAGGGAGGTTGAAATTTGGTGGTACGGAGGCGCGTGAACGGCGGAGGAATCGCCTACAGCAAAAGCTGGTGATTGAAAGTGATCCTGATGAGAGAAGGCTTTTATAATAAGATTTATGCAATTTTTTTACTTGTTAATTCGTTTGTGAGTAAAAAAGTAAGATAATAAAAAGTAGGATTTGAAGAAAAAGAAAAAAAAGAGAATATGGCAGAGTTATATGCATAATATAAGTTATAAAATCATATCAAAATTTGCTAAAGCCAAAATAATATTTTCGGTTGCTTGGAAACGAGAATAGGGTTTAGAGTTCTGGAGAGATTTAATGATGCATTGTTAGTAAGACAAGTATGATGGATCCTTAAAACTCAAAAAAACCTTATTTGTAAGACTCTTCTAGGCTCGTAATTTCAGGGACACCTTTGCCTTAGATGCAACACCACATCAGAACCAATCTTATGGTTGGTCATCAATCTTGGCGTGCTTAGAGATCCTATATAAAAGGGACTTCAAATGGCCACTTACTAGGTCAAGGCACTTCAAATGGCCACTCATTTTATTCTATTCTTCCGTCATGTGTTATCAATCAAAAATTACCCTTCACAAAGCTCTTTCAAAACCCACTTTATTACACTCACCGTCGAGTTTTTGGGTGCCTCTGCTATCTCAACCTTCTTTCCGTCACATCTCATATAAACTTGATTCTCTTTCAACCGGATGTGTTTTTCTTGGACATCCAACAAATCACAAAGTATATTGATGTCTTAACCTTGGTACAAATATAATCCTTTCTCGTCATGTGATCTTTTATGTAATACAATTTCTTGTGTCTAACACTCTTCAGCTATGTTCATCTCTTTCTTATCTGCGATTCTATTCCGACACCACCGCCTACTTCATCGCCTCTTCTCATCACCCATTTCTTCAAAAAAATTTTACCATAGCCTTTGATTGGTAACATGTGTTTTTAGAGTTGAGTACAGTACACATTATAATTTGATGTATTTTGCAGTAAAATCATGTGTTGAAATATGTGGTAACTGAATTTTCATTTTTATAATTAAAAAAGTGTAATTCAAATTTACCCCATCTTAACTCATGAAAATTTCCATGATTTGAACTTATAATTTTTACAAAAGAGATAACTCAAAATGTAACTCAACAAAACTTAAATTTGAACTCAATTTTTTTAAAACAAATCATGATTGGTAACATTTTGGAGTTATGTTCATAACTCTATTCTAACACATAGTAACTCATGTTACCAATCAAAGCTATATATAATTTGTTTTTATTTGTTTACATTTTTATATTCGATACATGTGTCTTACTATGTATGTTACTCTATATATGGGGTAGTTTACATAGGTATCTTGTTCCTTGTCATAAGATTATATCCCTATTTTTCAGGGTTCCGTTATCATTTATTTTTATCTTCTATAATTTTATGAATAATTTTTCCTCATCTATGGCATACTATACGTTTTTCTTGAGTTCCATAATCATCGCTTATTGTCAATGGTTATATACTCATTTTTTATTCCATAGGACTTTGCTATATATGTTTTAGTGTTCCTTTACGTTTTGCGATTTGTAAATTTTTCTATTATCACCTTGAGTGTGTATTGATGTATGCTTGGGTTTGCTATTTTCCATTTAAAGTGTAGATTTCTATCTTTGTATATTTTTTTTGTTGTTATTCAATTTTCATTCATTAATTTTACATTTGCTCTCTTATTTTGGGGTTTATTTTTACCTTTATATGTTTTCATAATTATCATATTTATATACGGTATTTTCTGTATTCGTTATTTTCTATATTTTTTTCAACATAGTCTAATGACTTTAATATTTCTTTAAATATTATGGGGGGTGATGGGTTCAAACTCTATACATGTGTCATGAATTTCAGAGTTGATCATTATTGTGCCACATGATCGTGACTCTATCTTCTATTTTTTAACACAAGTTTTTGGCTGCCTCTTCCATTTAAAATTTATATTTCTATTATTATATTTTTGATGGTTTTTACTTCTTTATATTATCTTATTGAATTTGATTTTTTTTACTGTTTTCATTTACGATTTAAATTTTTAACGTTTTTTTTTCTTCTCATACTTTACTTTAGGTTATTTAATTCATTGTTTGTTCATATTCTTCTTTTCTATATAAGATTTAGTTTTCATTAATATTTATCTTTTATAATATTACATAAATAAATAATATTATTTTTATATAACTGCCAATCCTAGCAAATAAACGATTAATTCTGTGGTATCATACAATTTTTGGTTTATGCATCACATCCATATCGTTATGCATTGAATAGGCATCGTCAATCCGATAATCAACTTTGAAAAATTGTTTATGATCATAAATATTTATTTAAACAAATGATTAGTTATCCAAACCGGTGGAATTTTATCTATGCATATCTAATTTGTACATCTAATGGATGGAAGATTATGTGTACTTTATACTAAATTATCCGTTTTGTGTTTATTACAAGTATAACAAGTGAAGTTTTAAAGGTATTGAAAAGTGTTATGCATTTTTTGAAGTTTTTCATATGTGTTATGAACAATATTCACTCCTCCGGTGAATACACCATCTTCATCACATAAAAATAGTTAGTTGTAAAAACCATGTTTAATTTCGATATGCATTCATGCATTTGATTGCATAAATCAAGGTCTTATCTCAGTTTGAAACAGTGTAACACTATACCATATATTCCTAGCTGCAATCAATAAGTCATCTACCCGGTTCTTGTTATACCCATCTCTAACTTGAAAATTTATCCAATTTTTTTCCAAACCCCATCAACATGACACACCATGCATCATGTTGTAATAACATTTTGAAGAGATATTTTTATTATATTTTTGCTCATTTCTAATATTTGAATTTAGTCTTATATTTTTTTTTCAGTTTCCGTCATCCAAAAAAATTATTGTAAATTTCAATCTATACTTTTAAACAAAATAATCATTTTAATTTTTTTATAAATACCAAATAATTCATTAAAATAGTCATTTGAGACTGTCTTTAAAAAACCTTGAAAACAATAATTTAAATATTTAATTTTATTTTAATTTACTGTTTTCAATGTTCTTCGATATTGTCGATCAATATCTCAGTATTATCGATCAATATCGACCCCTTACAATTTACGTAATTTATCATTTCTTTCTGTAAGCCTAGTCGGCGTGTATATGTAATATTCATTTTGGACTACTGATATGCAATATATATAGGTTTATGTATATATATACCATATAAATATATGATGGTGTTCGTGTTCGTCTCAATATATTATTAATATGTGTGTGAACTTATCCAGAAACAAATACTTCACATACAAATGTTGTCAAAGAATTACAACAAACCGTAAGAAGGGTATAATGACTTCAAAAAGTTATTATCTAAAACAATTTTTCACATTCTGGTTTGCTCATCTGGACAGGCTACCTTTCAAGATAAGACTACAATCTTGGGGAATGCAGATCAATACAGATTGTGGTCTTTGTCAGCATGGCGATGAATAAAGGGATCACCTATTCCTCCACTATGACTAGTCTTTTCAGATTTGGTATTATGTGCTCAAGAAACTTGGCTTACCACAAGCACAACTTATCTCTTGGCAGGTTCTTCTTACATGGATCTTTGGGAAATCATCTGGTATCTCATCCACCTTAAAGAAAATTACAGCTCAAGCCACCATATATCTCATCTGGAGAGAGAGAAACACAGGTTTCATGGAAGCAGCTTGACTTCAATGAATATATAGTGTAAACAGCTGGATCGAACAATAAAGGATATCCTACTTGTTCACCGATTCACCAATCAGGGAACTAGATTACTCTCCAAATCATTTACTCATGCTTGACCAGATCTAATTAGTGTCTCATTGTATCTTTCAAAACTGTTTGATGTGGCTTTTTATTTGTTTTTTGGTCAGTATTCGACTATGTCAATTGCTCACCTTTTGATAATATATTCACATCTTATAAAAAAAAAAGTTATAAACTCTTTGGACAGAGTTACTAATGCATATTAACACGGTCAACAGATTTACTCAATGCAAGTCGCCCTTGTATATATATATGAGAGCATATTGTTTATTGCATTACTCAACTCCATATACAATCTTTGCTTTACTTTTGCAACTGAAATTGAGTAGATATGAAAGTAGATT
The DNA here is from genome assembly GCA_039880935.1 of Streptanthus diversifolius. NCBI lineage: Eukaryota > Viridiplantae > Streptophyta > Magnoliopsida > Brassicales > Brassicaceae > Streptanthus > Streptanthus diversifolius. The sequence goes on along the minus strand of JAXGFM010000014.1, from coordinate 21,766,652 downwards.
ATTGTTTGTTGCATTATTGATCTATCAAGTCACCAACGTCACATTCTCAATATGGTTACTGAAATAAAAAGACACAGCAAGACTTGGTCATCTACAACTCCAGGTTGTAGAGCAATTTCAATTGTACCAGTGGCTCCTACAAAGTATAACTTGGTCTGCGCAACCATATTCTTCCGAAAAGGCGGCAAAATGTAGATAAGCTTCAACCATTCTTGCTTCTTGGCATCGTCAAAAAATCACAGCTCACAAGGACTAAGGTGATGTGGCTCATCTATTTCTATGTAAGACTTGCTTCTCAAGTCTACGTAATCATTAAGTGATATACATGCATAACAAAGAAAGCAGTAGCATGAAAAGAGTAACGAGATCAATTAATGTCGTTGAGAGTTAAGAAACAAAATACATAAGCAATCAAATTACGCAGAAATGATCAAGTGAAGAAAAGACTTAAAACCAAACCCAAGAAGAAGAACAAAAAAAAGAAACCGCGATCAGCCACGGATTTATTGCAGAAACATCACATTCTCAACATGGTTTGTGAAGGTGAAGAGTGCTTCAGGGCAATATCGACCCATCAGTACCTTCTCAATCCCTTTGATCTCAATTCTTCTAACACTATGTCTCTCCACATTGTAGTAGAAAACATAGAATGGATGGTTCCAACGACTTGACGCCCAAACAATTTCACCCGTATCAGTTGCCCAGATTGATCTTATGACCCCGAAAGCTATATCTGGCAAGTAAAAGATATGCTTCGACCATTTCCCTTTCTCGGTATCTTCTAGAACCCATAACTGATCAACCTGAGTATAATCAAAGACTAAAGCACCTAGCTTTCCCTTGTAGTTTATCAACGTCAAGAAGCAAGTCAAATTAGGGCTCTCATCATCTATTTCTATAAACCTAAATTTCTCAGACTTAACATCAAAGCATGCTATCACTGTAGTCAAGTTGCTACGAGCTGTGTAATACAAAATCCCGTTGATGCATATCCCATTCCTATACCTCTCAGGAAAATGCGGAAACCAACATTCGATCTTCCTCCACGATGGCTTTCCTTTCCCTAACGTCAGAATTTGAAGCTCTCTGGAGTTATTTTGTTGTCTATACTTTGCCACGGTCATGCACAAAACCTTGAGTTGATTCTCAACCGGATCATACCCGAAAAAGCTTCTTAAGTCGACATTTTTGGCTCTCACTTTAGGTAAAGGTACGTGCTGACCCGTGCTAGGGTTACATAACACAGGAACCCTTACCATCTTTCCCTTTAACATCTGCGTGTCGTATAGATAGATAAACCCGTTTATGGATAGACAAATTTCCTTGTACCATTCTCCGGAGACACCCATATGATAATCTGCTGCTACAACCTGCTCATCGACATTTCGAGGCTGAGGGGATGAGAAGAAGTGCCACTTGCCGCCGTATTCGAACGTGAACATAAGACGTGGCCGAGTCGATGAACAGGTCAGGAATGATTTCGTGAAATGTGGACTGCGAAGTAAGGAAGCCCACTGCTTCGAGACGCAACGACATAATGCAATGGTTTTTGCTGGTAATCTCCTGAGTATCTCGATGATGAGATCGATGGGAAGCGTCTCCGAGTTTCCTCCTACATACGTTGAGGAGGTCGTCGATGATTGTATGCGGCGTCTGACTATTTTACGGTGATTAACTGAATTGTTCTTCTGCTCTCTGTGCATGGCAAAGATTAATCTACTCAAAGGATACAGTTAGGACAATGGGAGGTAACAAACTATATAGTTTTATAGAAAAATGTCCTCATATTTTATCATATATGCATTATCATTTTTAAATCTTTTAATTCCTATTTTGTTTTTTCGAATCTTAGACTTCCTAATTAATCTTTTATGTTGTTCACCCATTCATCACCCAACTTTGAGTTTATATGGTAAAGATATCATTTTTAGTACCATAATCTTATTAAAATTTTGAATTCTATAATTGTTATGTAAAATTGAAAATTTACTTTTTGGACAAATATGTACTAGTTTTTGTTAAGACAGCTTTACGAATCAACGCTTGAAAAAATACTTTATTCATACGTAATTTTGTAATTCCATTGTTGAAATGAAACAACAATAAATTATTTTTTTGACAAATACCAAATAAGGATCCTCCCGAAGATCTTGCTCGTGAAACACTTGTCAGAGCTCTTGATCGACAAGCTTAATTAAGCTGCAGCCATATATGTTTCTTCTCCTTCTTTTATCGGTATCTCGTAGAAGCTTTTAGGGTTTTTCTCTTTTCATTAAACTCCTTTTTCTCTATTTTTGAAACATCTTTATTTACAGGTCAACGTCGAACCTATTTCAGATTAATATTCATTATAAATTTCATAATTCACAACCGCACAATGAGATCATGTTTCTCAGATCGGTATCGTTTTTGGTTCTCATTAATGGAAGTCCATATGGTAATTTCTAACCTAAGAGAAGCATCAGACAAGGTGATATTCTATCTCCATATCTATTTTTACTCTCTATGCTGATGTTCTAAGCTTTTTGATGGATGCTGTAACACGGAACTATGATATTCAACCAATTCGTCTGAGTATTGGAGGTCCACCTATCTCTCACTTTCTATTTACAGATGACTCTCTATTTTTTTTTGTGAAAGCAGATTATAGAAACAGCTGGAACATAGCCTTTGATTTTTGATTTGTATGGATCGAAGAGCATATGGCCATATCATTAATTTTGATAAGTCAGCCATCACATTTGGAGAACATGATTACCACCAAAACGATGCTAGAGATCCAGTTTATTAAAGAAAATAAAAATGTACTGCAGAAGATCAATTAATGGCTGGTAAAATAAATTCTTATCCACGCTGAAAGGAAATCTTAATTAAATATGCGGTTTTTGCCATGTCGGTTTACTCGAATTTTGTTCATTCATTAATAGTCTTCTATCAAAATTTTGCAAACATATCATCGATACGAGTTAAGAACGTTTAACGAGTCAAGTTTAGCAAATATAGAAAATACTACTGGATTCATCGTTTGAACTAAGATAAATAAATATATGTTGGTCATAAGTCATAACAATATCAATGTTGCTAAACATAAGTATTTCTTTTAAAATACCGTTAATCTCATTTGGTTTTGTATGTATGTTTTTATGTTTAGTTAGTAATATTATAACTTGTACTGGGCAATACCAGACAAGCTCATAAGAAAGAAAGAAATCTTGCACGAAATAGGGTTTAAGTGGTGGAATCACCAACCAGAGGTTCTATAAGCCCAGCTCGATTTGTATCAGGATCCAAGATTTTATCATTTTTAACTCTTTTCATACATTTTTTGTTTATCAGAATGGTAAATGAACTTTTCGCTTCAAAACTCAGTCTCTTCCCATGAATCATCTCCTAATGTTGTACCGAATCTTTGAACAAAATCTATACAAAAATATCTAAGTACCAATATTACTCTTCACTCTTAGCCACCGTAGTTCCTCCTCTCGTCTCCGCCTCCCTCCTCCCTCCGCCACAACAACACAGCCAGCTAAAACAACCAGCACAGCAACAACTCCGTCGACACTCGGACTCGGGGCATTTTAGACATTTCCAACAAGAGCATTTCGGACATCTAGGCTTCCCAAAGCAGCTGCAGCATTTGAACTTGGGAAAGCAACAACTACTAACACAGCTCGGTTTCTTACAGCAAGAGAAACATCCCTTCAAGGACGGACACGAGCACTTGCAACAACCGCATTCGCCGCAACCGCAACTACAATCGCAACTAGGTTTGGGACACCGAGGGCACTTCGGTCTGCACCGTCCAAAGCTACAACATCCTTTGGATTCGTCTGGTCGACGGAATTCTTGCCAAATCTTCTTGAGACGAGATTTAGTGGTTGTATTCTCCATGTCTTGTATAAACCGATAGAGATGTCTAATGTAGTCCGGATAAATCTCGAGGTTGCAATGTCCACCACCTTTAATCCAAAGCGGTTCATACGGTTCCTTGGCCATCTTCCAAAGTCTGTTTCCGTGTAGCCAATTTACCACATCATCCTTTGTTCCCTACATTACGATAGATAGTTTTAAGATCAGTAAAGTTTCATAAGATAGGCTGAGGAAGTAAAGAAGAGACCGATTTTACTTACGTGTATGACAAGAACCGGGCATTTCACCTTCTTGATCTTGTTTATGTTCTGCAATTAAACAACACGAATCAGTAAAAGGATAGTATTAAAACCCTCAAGAGCGGTTTGCTTCCAAATTAACCATAGCCATTTCTAAACCGGTTAGCTTCCAAATTAGCCACTAACATGGCCTATCTAAACTTAACATTTATCCACAGGACATAAGTAAAACGTGTGGTTCATGTAAATTTATCTAGCTTTCCGTGGTTTGGTCATTCGCACTTCCTAAACGGAGAATTCAAAGCCCATAAACCAGCAAAAAACAAAAAGCTTGAAAGCAAAGGGATCTTTACCGAATAAATGTCACAACAAAACTTGAACTTGACATGACATAGAACACGAAGACCAGAGAGAATGCCACTATGAAGAACCACACCTCTAAGCCGAGGAAGTTTAGAGGCAAGGTGCAGGGTCGGTCCACTACCAACGGATTGACCGTACAAGATCAAATCCTCTTGCCCAACTCCATATTCGGTCTGCAAACAGTCGTAAACCGCCTCAATGTCCGCATATGTATCGTACTCACTCGGCTGCAAACACAGATTATAAACCACAGTTGGTCAAAATGTAAAGTGGAGAGAACTCTCAAACCTATCAATCGAATAATTCAAGATATCGCCTGATCAATCTATCCATGAAAGGTAAGAACATTTCCTAGGCTCTAGGAGATCGATGCAGAACATCCCAACAACCTAAGAAGCAAACGTAAGAAGCTAACTATATCACATTTTAGGCGAGAATTATGTTCTTGAGCTTAAATCTAACCCAAAAACATTAATAAAGTAGACGCTACACACCTTACCGGTGGAAGCTCCGTAGCCTGAATAATCATACCTGAAATAATAAAACAAAGATGACAAAAATAAAATCAAAATTCTAAGCAACGAAACTATAAAATGAACCGTAATAAATTGACCCTAATTCATTACTCGAATGAAAGGTTACACCTTATAGTATTTACCAACCATCTTCGGTTTAGACTTAAACGTTATAAAAGAATAAATACAAATTGATGGTGGTAGGTGAGAAACTTTGAATTGAATTTAAGGGTAAACAAAAAGGTCATATTTACGATTTTAAAACGTCAATAAACCAAGAAAAAACACCAAACATTTTACTAAATTTGTGGAGAGTTAGAAAAAAAAAAAAAAAAGATAAAAGAAAAATTTGTCGGAAACACCACCAAATCTGAGCTTTTGGGCAACGGAGACAAGAACCCATTTCCCAAAAGCGTGAGCTTTCTCAAAAAAATATAACGACAACAATTAAAACTTATTGGAGTAAAAAAATGTGAAGCTTTAACCAAAAAAAAAAAGAAGAAAATTATAACAAATATACAAATCAAAAGAAAAACAACGAAAAGATTTAGAAAAAAGTATGCTTATTTTAATTGTAGTAATTTATAAAACTATCTACGTACAGAACTCCAAAGCCTTAAAAATAAATATAAACATTTCCAAGAAACCCCAATAATTCAATAGAAATATCTTATTTTTGCTTAACATGAAACGACGACGTATGATGAACATCTGAGAAAGAGAGAGAGACCCCATGAGATTGACTCGGAGATTGACTTTAAGTTGAACGAAGAGATCGAAGAGTTGTCCCAAATCAGCGGCATTTCCATGTGAATAAAGAAGTGTGAGTCTGGCGTTAGGGTTTCTCAGATAAAAAGCTGCGACTTTGTTTCCGCGTCTCGTCTTCACCACTCTAACGTCGAGTGATGAGTCTCCGGTGGCGGGAAAAGTGGAGGAGGAGGAAATGGAGGAGGAGACGGCGGAGAGTTTTCCGTCAGGGGTTTTTGTTAGGTGGTAGGTGGGAGGAGAGGGAGGGAAAAAGGCGAATTTGGCGGCAAGGTGAGAGAACATGCACCCCATTAAATCACGGCGGGGAAATCAAAGCTGTGTGCATCAGTCCGCGGTTAAGAGAGAGAAACAGAGGAGGAGAGAGAAGGGAAAACAGAGAGTGCAGAGAAAAAACAGAAATATGGAAAGAAGAAAGAAAGAAGAAGAAAGAAAGAAAGAGAAAGAGAAAGAGAAAGAGAAAGAGAAAGAGAGTTTGTGTGTGTAAGTGTGTGAGAGTGAACGTGCGTTTCCTATGTTAGTGCTCTGTCTGTAGTGTTTCTTCTTCATTTCTATTTTTTTTTTTCTCTACATTTATTTTAGACTTATTAATAGTATATGCCTTTTCACTTCATTGTTTTGTCGGCTTCCGCCTGCACTCTTTTAACTTCTTTTCTTGCAATTTTTAAAAATTATTTTTGTAAATATGTCAAAATAAATTATTTTGTAAATTTTGCCTCATCAAAAGTTTAGTTTTCTCTAAGTAATTATACTATTTTTTAAAAAATTATAATTCCAGATAAATAGTAAAAACGTCATAAAAACCATAGTGCTAATATAAGCAGGATTACAAAAATTTTCCCAAAACGGTGATTGCGTAAATATTCAGTGATGTCTTCTTCTTCTTCTTGTTTTAACATTAACAATTGGTGATATAATCTTCAAAAAAAAATGCATGTTGGCGAATTATATTCCCTGTATGCTGAAAAAATGGGCTATTAATGTCATGCTATTATTAGAGATTCGAATGGCTTCACTGGTAAAAATGCTCTCTAGAAAGAAAGTGCGATTAGATACAATAAAATAAATAATAAATGAAATATGCGAATAAACAAGTCTCATAGTTTAGTGCTAAGTCACACACGCTGACTTCTTCTTGAGTATCCAAGTTCGACCTTCTTGTGATACCCATATGGATCGAATCGGTATATATGGTAGCAATTATAAGTTTTTTAAACTAAATAAGAACTAACTTGATATTGTTAGAAAGCTATTTTTTGTCATTTAGAAGGTGTCAACTAACCTACAACACATGAATAAATTATGATCAAGAAATCTAAGAGCATCAGATATGTGATATTTATAGAGTCTCTAATAATAATAATATTTTAATAATTTTTATTTTTATTTATTAATTTTTAAATATTATATTATTAACTAAATATTAAACCAATAATATTTAAGACATATGGTTGAAAGTGTCTTGAGATAGTATCTAAATGTTTTATTTTTATTTTATTTTAATTAGGTGATAATTTTAAAGTAACACCAGTACAGATGCTCTAACTAATCATCAATTTGTACTTTAATCAGTTCTTTGGTGAATTTGGAAAATTCATCCAAACCAATGCAGTATATTAAAATATAAATTTGATTTTACTGAAAAAATATTACAAATTTATGATCAAATAACATAATTGTATACTGTCATTTTATAGTTTATTATTTTCAAAATTAAATCAGTTTTAAATTGTATTTATAAATTTACAAATTCTACAATTTGTTTTCATCTAATTATGTAGTATAAAATGACTCTAACTCAAGCATAATACATGATAGAATACAAAGCTGAAAAATATCCCCGGAAAACAGAAGCTTAAAAAGGAGATATAAGCTGGAAAAGGTACTAATTTCTTGAAACAAACCAACAAAAAACATATTTTATAAAAACAAAATCTTACAAGAAAATAATAAAAGACAACTAAAATACTGTTAAACCGCTAAAAAAAATCAAATGTACTAAAACCAAACTTTGAAATTGAATCACACTTTACCATTTATAAAGAACTTGATGGCGCCAGAACTTGATGCTCGGTTTCAAAAGCATCAAACACCAGCAAAAACGAGTGCAAAAGCCGAACCAGTAACCACGAATATTCTAAATAACCGAAATACATGAAAAAAACTTATGCAATAAAATTTAAAACTCCGATTATGAAAGACGTAAATTAGGACCATCAACTTTTACATGCTGACATTTGTATACCCAATTTTAACTATTTACATGTAACAGATTGATCATCTCCTCCAAAAAGAAGAGCTATACAATATATTAATTAGAGATATTGGGTAAAATTAAGAATCTATACTGGTAAAAGTTATGGAGTATGATAGACATTCGTTGGATTTATTAAACAGGCAAGTTAACAAAGTTAACCAGCTAGACGGCTAATATTTATTGTGTATTTTCTTGTTTGATAATATAAACATGGAGTATTAACGGACCCACATTTATTAATGTTATTTGATGAGAAGCACGTAACGAGATTCTAGGGGTATTCACACAATGTCATCCAATTGTTTTGAAGGAAATCGTGAATAAACAAAATATGAATGTCTCCTTCAAATTTCAGTTTATAAGAAAAAAAAAAAAATATATTTGATGAAAATCGTTCTAGTTTTAATTGTGGTATTAAAATTATTGGAATGTGGTTAGCTCAAGCGATTAGAGGAATATTGTCTTGGCTCTACCATTTTGAATTCAGGTGCGATACATTTGGATTCTAAGTACAATATGAAAGTTATAATGTTAAAAGTACCTAATACATGATCAGTTCAATCCGATTAGAGAAATGTTGTTCTTTTGGTGCTACAAAATTTAATTTTAGGTGCTACAATTTTATGCTTATAGAATCATCAACGATTGGTCTCTGCTTCATGAAACGATATAGACGAAAGGCCAAAACACGTTTTAGTTAGAAAAGATCAATAAAATAAAAACAATAATAGCAAAATATAATTTCTAAAATTTATTACAATATATCAGAAATTCAAATCCAACACGGTAGTAAATGATATATTAAAAATTACTAAATCACCAAAAATCACAAAACCAAAAAAAACAAAACTGAAACATGTCACCAAGATACTGATATATTAGCCTAATGTTAAGTTGTAATAATTTATTTATAAATTCCGATATCATTAATGAAAAAAAGTATTTACGTTAAAAAAAAAAAAAAAAAAAAACATGTCACCAAGATACGGGAAACAGGTCGACGAGGCGCGTGGGATAAACGAGGGGGGGGATGTGGCGCGTGGATTATTTAAAGAAGAAACAAGTTTTATGTTGTTTGACTTTGGGGCAAAGAATCTACAACTTTGTTTTTCTTACTTTTTTTGGGGTTTTCCAACAAAATTATGTTACTTTTTCTTTGTTTTAATGTGATTGGTGAAATAGAATACAACTCATATAATTCATTTTTAATCTACTTTTATCCTTTATTTATGACACCAGTTACATCCATTATCTAGTGCAACTTTCTCTCCAGTAGAACTGTAGAATTGACACCAAAATATTTTTTTTAGTATTTTTGCTACATTTACACCAAACCTTAAAACGTAAAAAAAAAATCATTTCTCTTTAATTATATAATTAAAATTTATTTATAGATTTATTAAAATTTGTAAATAAAGAAATAAATATACATGATTATTATGTGTTTTTCATTTTTAATAATATGAAATTTCAATCAAATTGATAAATACCAGCATTCCAGCAATTGCTTTCAGATAATCAAATTTGTTTAAAGCAAAGTACTTTGTAAGATGATGACTAGTCAATGACTAACAAAATCTGTCTACAACAATTTAAAATGTTGATTTATTGTAATTCATTAAGTTAGAGTTAAAATTTGATAATTAAGAGAGTAATTTTTGTTATTCCTTAAATCTACTTATGTATAAATTGATTAAAATTTTCCAAACAATTTTTTAAAAATGTATATGACCATCAAAAATAAATATAGAAATACATAGACTTATTGATAATATCGAATGAAAAAATAGTTTGGTACAAAAAATAAACAAAATTGTGATTAGAATTTCCTATAAATAAATTAACAAAGATACCCGAAAGGTGCTAATCAATTTTGGTTAGCTAATACTTATTTCAATAATTCACAAGGGTAAAATTAATAACGATACGTAATTATTAGGGAGATCATAAATTAAAAAGATACCCGAAGGTGGAAGGCACAATTACTAATCCAAGGCAGATTAAGTGGACAATTACTAATCCAAAGCAAATTAAGTGGACATATAACACGACTGAAACATTTCGTCTTTTAATTACCGTATTATACATTTGATCAAATCATGTTCTACATAGTGATTAGAACATATATCATAATTGTGTTTTTAACAGTCTTTACAAATTTTCAAAAACGGTGGCCGATATTGTGACAGTGCTTTCCTTTTTGCACATCTTTTGTTTACGTTAATAATCCACCGAAAATTGTCAGATAATTAACATTTTCCCCTAATACGCAAACAGTTTACAAATATTACAAATTTAGCCAAAAATGGTTATCTCCTAATGTCCAAAAGACATTAATTTATTTGAAGAACAGAGTATTAGGTTATGCAAAACTTTACTCATATTAAATTGGTGATTTAATTATTAAAAAGCTAAAATTTTCGGTTTATTCAATCCTTTACATAAATTTATGAGTTATTATTTATAAATATCTTAGAAATTAAATGGTACAAGGGAGAAACCAAATTCTGGTTAATCGCAATGGTGAAATTGTTGATACGCGAATCAAAATGAACAGATGCATTAAGAAAATGCTCGTGCATCAAAATAACTTTTTGTTTTATGCCAATCTTATTTTAAATCTGAAATCCAAAATTATTATTCATAATTTTCAGAAAAACAATAAAACATACCAATTCATTTTCTTAGTTAAAAATCACGCTAGCGACTAAATAAGTTATATTTGCATGAGTGTTTAGCAAAAAAAAAAGGTCGAATCATTAATCTATATAAAACGAAGGTATATTATATAAGTTTACATTACGTGTCTGTAGATTCTATCCAAGGCTCCAAGAAAAACAACTTATTATTTATTTTCTAAACCATGTTCGTAGTGAATAATAAAATTGTTTGTCTGGGAAGGCTTAAACGTCACTCCTCTCGTTACGTCGTGATTCCGACATCGATGCATCTGTATTATATCAAGAAAAATCTGCGAATAACACAAACAAAATAAAACAGATCGATAAACGAGTCAATAAATACTCCCAAGACTATTAAAAAAATTCAAACAAGGTATGTGAATGTGAAACAATTCGAGAGCAATGAATCAAGAAACTAGTAATTTGAAAGTGTACAAACATTAAATATGAAACTAAAAGGGGTGCATGCCCTTCGCTGGGACTCGTGCACCCAAAGTTTCTCATGCGATTTGTAATTATGCTTTATCGCAAAAGACGAGAGGATAAAACAACATCAACTATTTTACATTACACATAATAACGAAAAGAGAAAGAAACCTTAAAGTTAAATACAATTGTAATGCATAAAATACTTCAAAATTAATTTGTTTCCAAGGAAATGTAGATTTACTTAGTTAGCAAACGTAAAATAGTAATGCATAACTCTTTTACTAAAATGCAATTCTCGATCAGTTTAATTTGGCATCTAGTGAAATTGTGATTTTTTCAAGAATTAAAAAATCACATTTTCTTACATATATGAAAAAGGAAAGAACCACTTTTGATACTTGAGGTTGACACGAAAGAGGTGTTTTGTACTCGTGATAACTATTTGTGGATATCGAGCCGTGAAAAGTAAAAAGTGAAAACCGCAGTAACTTTTCACTTACCATCACGATATTATTGCTCAGGAGAATAGTGGAACGAATTGTTAAAACGATTAGAATCATGGGATCTCTAAAATCATTAAAATGTTTAACATAATTTTTTAAGCAGTTGAATTGCAATTTTTTTTAGTAACTTTTATCATTAAAATGGCAAAATCCGTCCATAAATAATATGTTTCTTTTCTACTTAAACACCTACTCCGTATCACAATATATGGTATTTAAGATGTCTGCACATAAATTATGAAATAATTTATTTTTTTAGTTAATAAAATACCATTTATTATGTATTTAGCACAATTCAACCAATAATAAAATAATACATATTGTATAATTGATAACAAAAATTAAAACTAATTGACATTATATTATAAATAAAACATCATGTAAATTGATAAACATTTTTTTTTCTAAACATCACTTAATATAACACGGAAGGAATGTTATTCTTTAATTCTTAGTTACCATCTATTCAACTAACAAAAATAAATACTGTATAACTCAAATGGTAAAAATATAAAATTAATAAAAAATAGTTGTTTATAAATGTGAAAAAAAAAATCACTAAAACGTCTTATTTAGAGAAAGATAGAAAGCATTAGTTAGTTTATAAAAACATCTAATTATCAGCCTGAATATAGCTCCATCTTCGATTTGATAAAGACTTATATGCGTTTGAGTTTAAATAAAAGAAGAACGATAAAGAAGAATAAGGTACGGTTGCAAATCATAGAATTTGGCATCTATATGCAGAAAATATGGAAAAAAAAGAGACAGATTTGATAGTTGTTATTATTCATTGATCACACTATTCTTTTTAATTCTCATATCATTTTCATAATACAAAAAAAAACAGCCGTATATCACATATCAACTTGAGAAAAAATCGGAATGATTAAAATGATGAGAAGGTTGTCAACTAAACTTTTGTGTTTGAAGAAATATTAATTAATTCGATCACTAATTAATTGTGAAGAAAGGGGTTACTTGTTGACTAAAAGAGGCAGATGATAAGTTTGAGCGGTGTTGTCGCTTTCCATTTTCTAATCTGTAATCACTCAAATGAACAGAATCCGAATTTGAATATTCGCTAGTAATATTCATAATGTAAATTAATGGTAAAAAAAATAAGATAATAATAATTTTAATACCTTACTGATTTTGCTTTTTTGAGCTTTGAGTGTTTATTTCTGAAATTCAGAAAGTGAGAGGGGATGATAGTGGAAAGAAGAAACACAGAGAAGAGACACGTGATACAGAGACAGAAGCTTGAAGGTATTGTGACATAAGATCCAAACAGGCCAGACACTCTACTCTGTCTACTTGCCAAGTAACAGATAGTACAACACACTCTCTCTACGCGGTCTTTAAAGTTATTAATAAGATCACAACAAAATAGTGAATGGGAAGTATGAATAACAATTAAAAAAAAACTTAAATCAAATTGCAAGAAAACAAGTTTTTATTTTGTTTTGGTCACTAAGATGGTGAACTAATTGAACAAAAAATTTTTTGTGCAACTGATTTAGAAAAACTGTGGAAGCATATTTGTCAGTTTGCCGATCACTACCCAGAGATCTATATGGAAATTTAAATTGGAATAACATGATAAGGCTTGAGTATTGTGAGTTATTCATTCGGCTCTATATAGTAGGAATAGAAAAAAAAAGAAAGAATATTACATATGAAGAAAGCATATGTGATCTAAAAGAGCCTAGCAAGAGTGTATGTCTCTCACTATTCATATGTACACAAACCAACTTTTGTTCCTACGTTAGAAACCAAGACAGTACCTGTTTCTTTGTTTCATCAGGGAGAAGCTTTGGAATATATTTTGTGAGGATAGTGAAATATATCTTCATTTTGAGCATTTCCATTGATTGTGTATCCTGCAGATACAGGAACAACCCTGTGACGGGGTTTTTCTTATATATATATAATTGCAAACTTTTGAGACGAGGGCTTTAGAAAGTGTTACCCTAAAAACTTGAGAGACTAATTCCACGGTTGTGACAAGGAGACTGTTGAAGTTGATGCTTCTATTCCTCTTCTGTGATTGATTGCAGAGTTAAGAGTCTTGTATTGTTCATCGACCGAGTTGTACAGAGCTTGGCTGTATGCTTCTTTCGCCTGCCATTCACAAGCAAGTATATCCATGAATGATGAGATAGACAATGGACTTGGAGAATTATTCGATTTTGAAACTAGATAAATACGTTGCTGATTTGAGTAATAGACAGGACCTCATTTGGGTTGGTGCAGTCTGCCGTTACATCTGAGAAACTGATTTCAGGAGCAATTGATAGTCCCGTACCGTGAAACCCAACTAATCTTTTCTCTCCAATTTCTTTCTCAACCTGTAGATGCACAATGAGGTGATGAGAGGAAAGAAAAACAGAGAAAGCCCAAAACGGAGAAGAGAGAGAGAGAGAGAGAGAGAGCTAGCAATACTTTGGGTGGAGGAGGCATGATGTCATAGCAAAGCAAAGACATTGGATAGATATGTCCAGGAGCACCAGAATGTTCAACCAGTCTTCTCATGTTGTCCACCGACGAAGAATCAAAGGGTGCCTGAACATTTATTTAGATCAGTACCTATGATATCCACCAGACACATATAAGATCTCTGCATTCCATTAGGTTAACTTACAGGAAACCATTCCCCTGTAGAAGGATTCGGGCGGTCCCTTCCACCGCTTGGTGCAATCCATATAAGTTGGGAGCCAGACCTGCAGCGTGATTCATGCTACATTAGCAGACAAACATCAACATAATTCCCTTTTTTCCGAGTCTCTGAGATGTAATAAAAATATTCCTATTATACTTCCACTAACCTTAGCAGTGTAGCCATCTCCTTTAAGCTTCGTGTGTTAGCTTTTCTTTTCATATCAACAAGCTCAGGATCATCGTTCATGTGCTTTTTCGAGTAGACACATATGAGATTCCTGAAAGCAGGAGAAATCCCGGAAGTCATACAAGGTTGCTTAGATTACAGTTCAGCCCATCAGGTAGCATATCATTGTCAAAAGAAAGGTTGTGATACCTGCCCATACTAAACGGCTTACAAAGAGGATCAGTGATGACTCGATCACCAGCCACACATTTCTGCAGCCACAAAAAAAATAGGGATAAGTATAGAGACAGTAGCGTATAGCTCAGAACAAGGCTCGAAGGCTCACAATGTTCTCTCCTATGTATGGACATTGTGCTTCAAGTAACAGGGAAATGACAGCTGGATCAGCTTCACTTTGATGATTTGATATTAACACGATATTGTGTCCCTGAAATTAACCAGTTAAACGTCAAAGTCCTAAATGAAAAAGAATACAACTGTTGATGGAAGCAAAATGCAATAAAAAGCTTCAAGTCTGTTAACTAGAGCACAAGAGAGAGGGAAGAGGACCTGCCGAAGCTTGTCTTCCAACTCAGAGAAAATAGAAACATTTCCAACGTAAGAGTTTCTGCATAACAAATAAATTTAAGGACTGTTGGTACAAGATTCATTGACACCAGTCAAACGAATTAGAAAAAAATATTCTAATTGCATTTCAAAACCATGAGTGCAGATTCCAGCTTACTTGAAATCAATTAGGGGACGGATGTATGTATGGACGAACTGGTAGTAGTCAAATGGTTCTCTGACTGCTTTATGATATGGATTAAAAGTATAAGGATCCTGAAAATTCAACAGCGCAAAAGAAGATCAAGTAACAGATAGAATTCAGATGATTCTCCTTGTAAGAAAACCATTCCAAGATTGATGGAAAAGAAGCACCTCCACACCAAGAAGCATGCGATCGAAAGCAACAGACATGTTTGATATAACAGTCTCATCTGCCCTAGAAGCTCCGCTACTTAAAACCTAAAAGCATCAGTAAGAAAACAACAGTTATTGACATGAAAAGTTCAGTTCAGTGGGCTGATGTTCTTCAATCGTAGAAACTAATGAGTGATAAAAGCATTCATTTACTGCATTTTTGTAATTCCAATATAATTCTTCCATCCCTGATGCAACATTCGGAGGCAACCTTCCAGCTTCTTTTTCCTTCCTTATACCAGAGATAAGGTCTGAAAATGGAAATGAAGAAAACAACATAAACTTAATAGAGACTCCTAGAAACGTAAACAGGTCACTGTGAACTACAGACTCGAATAAGCTCTCTAGCATGACAACATTTAATTAGAATTTCTTGGATTGCATCTAAGGCGTGGAACCATTATAACAAGAATGGAGCTAGATCAGAAGCAAAATGCATGAAAGAAAAATAAAAAGAAGAGCTCAATTCGATAACCTTATCCAGTCAATCAAGAAAGAAAGTAGAAATACGATTTCGATTATACTTCTGTAAGGTATTGCAATCTGGGATAGGATAAGGATTCGCATATTATGAGCACAAGGAATCGAACAATCACCATAATGTACAAACTCCATAGCTTTCGATTCTGTCTCCGAATTTCTACCGCAAGTGAATTCAAATTCCTCGGAGGAGAAGAAGAAGAAGACTAACCTTCTTCACTTCGCGCATCCAAGAAGGTACGTGAATGGCTGGGCTCACTCGGCGTCGTATTACTACTAACTTCGGCTTCATTGAAAAAAGTGCTAGCCGCGACGACAGATTCCTTATCCTGAACAAGCTCAGACATGGCTCGCACACTCAGGGACAATGCGCCGCCGCCGCGCGAACGAAGAGGCAGCTTCTTAGAGATTAATCTGAAGGAAACGAAGCCGCGAACAATCGGAGAAGCGAGTGAATTAAACGGAACCCTAGCGGAGGAAGCAACGGTTGCAGTAGCAACGGCAACGGTTGCGGCGGAGGAGGACAATGTGAGGGGCATGAGAGTCATTAAAGCGTGTTTGGTGATTGGACGAAGCAGAGAGCGTGTGTGTGAAGGAGATCGCTTCCTCACTTTTTATTTATCCCCAGGAGTTCTCTTCCTTCCTCCACTTTTTTCCACGTTTTTATATATATATATATATATTTTTTTTTTTTTTGGTTTTCACCAAATTAAAACTCATTTGTTTTTTTTTTCCACTCTACTATATAAAAGTTGCGTCAGTAATTTAATTTGATTTGTCTATTTTGTTTTTGTGTATGTGAAAAGAGGATGGATTGATTTATCTGAAGAACTCACATATTTAATTATACATGTAACAATTATAAATTACTAAAATGTGGTTATAGGTGTTAATAAGACCAAATTAAAACTTCATATCTTAATTCTTTTTCCTCCTTAGATGCGTCCGTACTTTTGTTCGTTTGAACAAGTCATATTTGTGTGCACACATAACGATATCTATATATAAATCATGTTACGTGTACAACAAAAAATGACGTAACAATTCTAAATGAATTAATTGTGGAAATTGTGGAGACCAATTTGAAACTTAATATATATCATAGCTGCGTCAGTAGTTCTATTTGCTATTTTTCTGGGTACAATAATATGGAATTTATTTGAAGAAGTCATGTTTGTGTGTAGACGTAATGATATTTAAGAAAAATAATGTAACAATTCTAAAGTCTTAATTATGGTTAGTTGACAAAGTAAGGATAGCTGAAATAAATCAGAAAATAGATTTTTGTTCGGTTAAATTTTCCATATATCTTCTTTCAAAAGAGATTCGATTCGGAAATTATATATGTCTAAGGTTCAATATTGAAATAATTTAAGATATATTGTTGTGGGTCAAAGTCATCTGTAAACTTAGATGTATAAGTTTTTTCACATTTTCATATTCGCTCCCGTTGTTTACACAAGAATAGATAAGCTTCAATTATTAGTTTCCTTTTTATTTCTTATTAAATTGTGTCGTGCATTTATTGTGTGTCCTGAACGGGAGAGAGAAAACGGTTACTTATTATTTCAAAAATTAGTTGCAATATATGCAAAAAAACGGCTAATTTTTACTCATTCCGAATCACGATATATGCAAAAATATATTCATATTTCAATAAAATGGTAAGGAAAAATATGAGTTTTTTTTCTTTTATAAATAAACTTATAATTTTCAGTTAATAAACACTACTTGCATTTGCAAAAGTGGCCGTAGCCTGGTGGTAAGTGGGAGTGGCATTGTCCCTAGCTTCGAATCCCACTGGTAGCACTTTGGTGACAGGAGCAAGTAATGCAATTTCCGTACGTAAGTCGTTACCTCTAACACTCTTATGGTCACTTTAAATACCCCAAGTGGTACTCTACCCTAGCTGAATCACATATCTGAATGGATGTGGTGTAAAAACCACTAGGATATGATGTTAAAAAAAAACACTACTTGCATCTTTCGCTCTGTTCGTTTACTAATCGCTACGACATGCGACTGCGACCTGCAACTGTTATAATGGTCGTTTAACAGTCGTTGGTCGCAGTCACAGGTTGCAATCGCAGTGTTGTTCGTTTGACAGTCGGTGGTTTTTAGTTATTAATTGTTAGTCGCATCGCTAGTCGCTGATTGCAGATTCTGCGACCAACAAATAAATAGTCATTGGTCGTAGTCCAGCGACTGACAAACAAACAACCCCTTTAATATCATTTATGTTATTTTTTTGGTAACTTAACGGACATGTTATTTTTCTTACAATTTTTTATGACACATATGATAGCCACGTCAACTACCACATGGTTGAATAGCAAAGTTATGGTTAATATATATTTTGATAGTCTTTTCAAAATTGAAGTATGAAATTTAAAAATTATGGAACGTGGAAAAGTTTTCGTAAAGTTGTAAATACATGTCTGAAGACGGTAATTCACTGCTGGCCGTTTTCTACTTGAAGATTGTGATTATTGACACATGTAAGATTATGAGTGATCCGTACTTAGGCCGAGCAAAACCAAATCGAACCAAGGGTCCCATTGCTTGCATGAAACAGTGTTTATTTAAGAGACTAAAAGTTTGATTCGACAAAAATAAAATATCTCAAACTACAGTTTTGAGTCCAAGTGACACCTAAAAAACTCCATAACATGAAAACATGAAAGCAACCTGTAAGATAGGAGACGGAAACCTATCCGAGGAAGTTGATGATCACCAAGTGGAGGACCAAGTTGCAGAGGACAAAATCAGCAAATGCTCGTTCCGGTGCCAAATCCTGCAGTATTCAAAGGAAGAGGTTGTTTATTGTGGATATTATGAAATACATTGCACGACTCTAATGACAATATTTTGATTGTGTGGAAAAAGAGACCAATTGATTCCCATGTTCAGAAGTTATTATCAACATCTATATACAGAGAGGTTATGTGATGATAACGTTTCTAGTATTTCTTCAATGGAATCGATGTACAAGACTTAGACCAATGGATTATTCGCGTGAATCTCTAACTCTCCACAAACCAACTAAAGCCTAGAATCATTTAGATAATGCCTAAACAGTTTCTGCCAAACTCCCTTCCAAACTGTTATCTCATAGCTTGCAACTGACTTATTCCCAAACATAGTCACATTGCCATACATTTCCGCCTAAGTTACTTATAATTGTCTTGCACTATACGAACGAGAACACCTTCTCATTATAAGTACAGTGTCACTAAGGTTTCAATGGAAATGTTAGAGTGGATGGATATATAAGTTAATCAACTAAACATGGGGAAAGAGGAGCGAGATGAAAAACGGTGGGTTTGATCGTCACAGAGAAATGAAATTGTCATCAAAATTTGTTCTTAAATGGCATAATAACTACCTTGAATTCCTTGTTTTCTTTGTTCACTTGAATCCGGAGGCAAACTATAAACAAAAAAAAAATAAAGAAAATCGTTAGTTTTATACATTCCAAGGTTCAAGTATTTTTCTCTTGTATGAAATGGCTATACTTACCAGCAAGAACTGCTGTCCCGATACAAGAGAGAACTCCAGATAGGAATGAGTTAAATGGAAATGATCCCACCAAAGCCATATAAGCCACCTGTGTTCAGTAAAAAAACCAAGGAAAAACTCTACAGATTTAAACTCACTTGCTAGGTGCTTGATCTTTTGGCCATTACTGAAGTAATGAAAAAATTTAAATACTAATGAGCAACAGAGAAGTCAATTTGCTTATCCATGAATTTTGTGCTAGTGAGGCAAATCAAGACTTAAAGAACAAGAGATGTTTCCCTCAGATAATTAGAGTAGAAGACACTATCATCTTGAATCCTTCGAAATACACAGAAATTTTTTTACCATTTCATTCAAGTTAAAGCGAAACAAGAGACTGATGCGTAACAGAACAAACCCATTTGCATAACAATGCTATGAAGCTACATAGCGATTTGAAGTTATAGGTTCATAAGCACATTTTAGATCTAAATCAATTACCTATTCTACAACATCTGATCACGGGTTCGAGATTAGGAAAAAACATTTCAAAACAATTTAGTTAACCATGGAAACCTGAAGAGTTACAACAGATCGACAGGTGATCAAAAGTTTCGTACAAAACGACTCGAGAATCGCAGATCTAGAAGCCATAATTCCAACAGATTAAAGTACCTGAATCAAAGCAGTGAAGACAGCGAAAACGACATACAAGTCGATGATCTGCAAAAACAAGTTCCATATAGACGAAGAAGGACATTCAATTTCAACAGGATTCGCAAAATACCATTGATCCACACAAAAAACGAAGGGAAATCAACAATGGCGAACCTTCAGATTAGTCGGCGTAGCGGAATAAGCGGAATGAAGAGAACGGAACAGATCCTGAGCATCCTTACTTGTCGATTTCACCATTGTTTTTAAAGATCAAATAAACAAACACAAATCTCGTTCTTCTTCCTTCTACCACTGCTTTCTTCTTCGTCTTCAGGAGTTTTGAAGACTTGTCACTCTTTACGAACTTCTCACTACGGCGTCGTTCTATAAGCGGGCCAATTTAATTTTTTTGGGCCTTGTTGCATATCCTCAATGGCGTCTGTTTTTTTTTTATCAGTAATGATTTTAATATCCTTCAAGATTGAAAGGTGCTGGACAATGACGTCTGTTTTATAACATGAATTCAAAACCAAATAAAAAATAAATATTTTTTCTCGCTTCAATTCCGCCGCGTCGGTAGTGACCACAACTTTCTCGCATTTGCCGTCTTCTCCGGCGATTTTCAGACACTACTTTCTCTCCAAAGAATTTCAGTTGTTAAATTCAGACATCTGAAGTAATAGTTATAACTAGAAAATCGAAGAATGACTTCGTTTCTCAGTTTTCCGGTCACTTCACCTCTCACATCTGCTTTTTCCGACGCTTCATTTCGTCCCCGCTCTTTATCTCCCCGGTCATCCTCTCTATCCCTCGCTCCATCAACTACTTTTTTTCATTGAACTTCTTTAATTCTATGCAAAGTTGATTCTTTTGGACAATGGGAGGCTTGAAAGTTCAATATTTTGCAGTATTCTGTATTCCAATTCACAAAACTAGCTAGAGGCTCTGAATCCCTGAAGTCAAAAGATGAGAAATTGATAGTTTGCTTTTTAAATTGATCAAATTTCCCTCTAGAAATCTATTAAGGATGTACTAGTGAGAAGGTAGACTTCATTATACTGTGAAATGAAGCTCTCTTTCTGTTTGTGTATCTGTGTGTTTGTGTCTACAGATTGTTCAAGTCTTGTGTTAAGTGCAGTAATGCTGAAGCTCCAATTGACATTGTGGCAGATATCAAATCTGAAAGGGTACGAAGGCGAAAGAGCTAGACATTACTTGTGTGTTTATAAGATTTACATGTCTTAGTTAAGACGGCATTTTGTCTTAGTTAGGTTGTAGTTCTTGGAGGCAATGGTTTCGTTGGCTCAGCTATCTGCAAAGCAGCAATCTCCGACGGAATTGAGGTTGTAAGTGTCAGCAGGTAAAGAGAGTATTAACATAGTGATTGCATCGGAATATTCACCACTCTCGCTTTAATTTTATTGGTTTGACCTATCACCTCGAATAATGTTTTAGGTCTGGTCGTCCTAACTTCCAAGATTCATGGTTGGATCAGGTTACATGGGTTACTGGTAAGCACTTTGGTGTCATTATATTATAGATTCATATAAACATATCCAAGTTTGGTTTCTTAATGTGTCTATGTTTTTTTTGTCTCTTGGGGATTATGTAGGTGATGTTTTCTATTTGAATTGGGATGAAGTACTTCTCGGTGCTACTAGTGTAGTTTCGACCATTGGTGGTTTTGGAAATGAAGAACAGATGAAAAGAATCAACGGTGAAGCTAACGTTATCGCTGTGAATGCTGCTAAGGATTTCGGTTAAGTATCTCTATAGCTAAAAACTTCGAGTTATCACCTGAGTCTCCGTGGTTTTTCATTTCGATATCTTTTATGGTGTGCAGGGGTTCCTAAATTTGTCTTGATCACTGTTCACGACTACAATCTTCCACCATTTATTCTATCTAGCGGTTATTTCACCGGAAAACGTAGTGCAGAGGCAGAACTTCTCTCCAGATATCCCAATTCCGGTAAATGATAGATCCAAGCCAGCTTCTTGATTTCGGCTTAGTTTTATCTGGATAAGACACTATTATCAGAAACTTACCAAATGTTTTTATGATCTTTATTTCCTTGTTGTTGTTGTTGTTCTTGTAGGAGTTGTGCTGAGACCTGGTTTCATATACGGGAAACGAAAAGTGAACGGATTCGAGGTCCCGCTTGATCTGGTCGGGGAGCCACTAGACAAGATCTACGATGCTGCAGAGAGGTTCATTAGACCATTGAGGTCTCTCCCTGCGTCTGATCTCCTCTTGGCTCCACCGGTTAACGTTGATGATTTAGCACTTGCTGTGATTAACGCCGTTAAAGATGACGACTTCTTTGGCATTTTCACTATTGAACAGATCAAAGAAGCAGCTGCAAAAATGAGAGCCTTTAGATACTAAATAGCTTCTTCTGTTCCTCTCCCTTTGTCAAATTTGTTTGGACTAGGTGATGACCGGGTCAATGATATTATAACATAAATCGTAAGTATATAAGCAATTTTTTTTGGGGGGACTGCACTGTATCATTCATTTTTGTTTTACTAAGGTTCAAATGGTGGAATAGCGTTTAAAAATGCAATTCCGCAATAATTTTACCAATTAAAAAAACTTGCAGAATAAAAAAAAACATAAAAACGCAAGTTTGCGTTTTGGCTGAAAAAATTACAAAGAAATTTTCATTAAGCAGAAATAAGTATAGAGTAGATTTTTTGCGGAATCAAAATTTTATAATTATTTAATTACATAATAATAATATTTTATACTTCTAAATAAATAATAATAAAAAAATTAATTATAAATATAATTATTTACAATACATAATAATAACTTTTTATAAATATAATTATTTAATTACATTATAATAATATTTTATACTTTTAAATAAATAATAATAAAAATTTAATTACTAAAAAATATTAATAGTCACACTATATTAAATATATATAAATTTGCATAAAATTTAAGAAAATCAAATAAAATAGAACAAAAAAACTTTTAAACGTCTTATAAGAAAATCTAATAATAATTAATAGATTTATTTTTATAATAATTATCCCCATTATAATTTTTAATAATATTTAATTAGTTCAATTATAATATTTATTTTTTAAATAAGCATAAAATTTTTAAAAATCAAATAAAGTAGAACAAAATAACTTTTAAACATCTTATATAATATAATAGAAAGATTAATAAATAAAACTATGATATTTGATTTTTCAACGTCATAAGATATAAATATATTTATTATAAATATACTAAGAATAAGTTGACTAATTACAATAAGAAAATTAAGATTTCTTTAATAATATTTAACAGATTTGTTTTTATAATAATTAGTTTAATTATAATTTCTAATAATATTTAATAGATTCTGTCATTCCGCAAAATCTATCCAATCACACAAAATTTTATCTGCAATTCTCATTCTGCAGATTTTAAATTATTCCACAATTTTTTTAATTTTCCGCAATTCCGCAGTTACGCATAAGTGTTACCAATCAAAGCCTAAATGTCTTACAAAAATGATAGTAAATAACAAAAAAAAATGTGTGAATCATGTAGTATAATAATAGTCACATATTAAATTCATTACATATATCTGGAATTCGAACCTCTTTACTCCACAATCTTATTAAAATCAAAAGATTAAATTGTTAAAAAAATTTAAAAAATGGGAGAAGTAAATAGTTCTTTTGATGTGTATGGATTAATGTTTTAGTTATTCTATTCTTTTTTTAGTAGCATTTACATTTTTTATGTTCCCACATCAGATCTTATCAATTCAATTGTTTTTAGATTGGCTGATCAAAACCCTTTATATATTTTTTTTTCTCATATTTCTTCTCACATAGCTTTTTTTTCTTCTGCTGATTTACCTGATTTTATAAATTATTTATATATTGATTTTTATATTATCTTCTCGATATCGATTACATATTTCTGATTATACTCTGTCAGTATTCACAAAACGATGATTGTCATTTGTCAGCAGATTACATTGGTGTTAAGATTTTAAAATCAATAACTCGAATAAAGATGAAAAATAATATTTTTACAAAGTTAATACATACAAATTCATATAAATATATAAAAGTTTTCAAAAATATTGATGAAGTTTTAAAAATTTGTACAAATATTTCAAGATTAATGAACATCGAAAATGTTTAGTTGGGTTCACTATTTTCTTTTTACGGTTTAGATTTCTTTTGTTATATGTTTTGTATGATAGCCAAATTTTATGTTATTATATTTGAGTTAGCTTATTCTTTATTTATTCAATAAAATTTAGTTTTTCTATGTTTTATTTCGGCTATTCATTTTATTAAACCAAGTATTGATCGGTAAAATGGTATATAGCCATTCTTACCAACAAGTATGTCTTATTTAAGAAAATAAAGTGTTCCGTACACAATTTTTTTTTGCAAAATAATCGGCAGCACGTGGGATATGGACTAAATCATATATCTGAGAACATGCTCGAAGGAAGTGGAAGACACCAAATTCCAAAAGAAAAGACCTGTCAATCCATTGGATTTTAGGTCATCTCCACAGATTAGATCAGTCAGTCTTAATTTGAACTGAGGTTATGTTATGTCATAACTCATAGTAAGCCCTCCATTTACGTATCGAGATATATCTTTTTATAGTAATATATAAGTTTATGATTTTATCTTTTATGATTATCAATTTTATCGAATAGTTTATTGACTATGTTATCTTATATGATTTTGTTTAATACATGGCTATTCTATACAATTTTAGTAATTTATAAAAATAGTCAAGTCAAGTACATAAAAAATGTCAATCGAATAGTTTGATATTTTAAAAAATCAAGTACATGAATTTTTTATGTCATATTAATGTGTCCACTGGATATCTTTCAAAATATTTATCTCTTCGGTTTGACTATTTTAATTTATGCTCATTTTTTTCTGGAAATTCTTATATTTGGAACCAACATATCTACCACGTTTCATGTATGCAGTAGAATTATTAACAGTTTGATATTGTCTTTCTGGAACATCAATTATATTGAAGTATTTTCAGCTGGAATATGTGATTTTGCTAATCTATTTATTTGGGTCAGTAATGCATCTAGAAACTACTTTACTAAGCTATGTAAATAAATTATATTTTACAATTTTATTCCTTAGTCCGAGGATCAATGATAATTCATTTTAACTCATTTATTTTTCCAGCTGTTAATTTTCTCTCCTTAATGTTGGAAATACTAACTCTTTTTGATTTTAGTCTAACAAACAGAGCCTTACTTAAATCCTTCATGTATGACTCTAGATTTTTAAATATGAAAGGAGATTTGTCCAACATATATTTCCAATCTCATTAGAGAACCCATCTTAAAACTTTGTGGTGGAGCAATTGGAATATACATTGCATATCTATAGTTCTTAGATGAAAAATATTTGAAACATATTTGGTCTGACCAAAACCAATTACGAGCAGAATTATTTAATACTTGTTGGCTTGATGCGAATTGATGATGTTGCATTATGTGTGAACATGTATCTATAAAATGTGTTCGAGATTTATCCCAATGAATACGCAATAATCATCAAAGACTTAAAGATGTGAATTTACCATGATTATTAAGATGCATAGTGGGTGATCAGTCTACCAACATTTTATTGTATCAATCCCAATAGATTTCAAACTATTTGACAGGTGAAAACTGTATTATCAATTTGTCTTGTAAGCAAGCAGCATATGAAAAAACAAAATTATTTGGAAAAATCTTCTAGTTCATTTTCACGTAGATAATTGGTTATCTTTTCGCATTATTTGAAAGTCTAACTGGTTCATGTCAAACAATAAAATATTTTTTAAACTTTGTGTAGTATATTCCGGTAGAA
Source organism: Streptanthus diversifolius (assembly GCA_039880935.1). Taxonomy (NCBI): domain Eukaryota; kingdom Viridiplantae; phylum Streptophyta; class Magnoliopsida; order Brassicales; family Brassicaceae; genus Streptanthus; species Streptanthus diversifolius. Next base: position 21,740,725 of record JAXGFM010000014.1, on the reverse strand, counting down.
AATGCAAATAAGTTTCTCCAAAATGTTTTAATGCCTTTTGAGAAATTCTTGTGGTTTTAATGAATTTTACATTTTTCACTTATTGTTTCAACATAATTTATCTCAAAATCCTATGGATTTTTATAAAAGATTTATCAGTCTCAGTTTTAATATGAACATAATCTTCTAGATGGCTCACTTTAATAGAATATGAGATTCGTTAACTCTCTTATTCGATATGATAACACTACATATCTATCAATATCAATTTTAATGTGAACATAATATTCTGGATGGTTTATTTATTATAGAATATGTGATTTTTTAACTCTCCCCCTCGAAATAATTACACTACAGGTTTATCAATCTCGAATTGAATCCCATTTTAGAATGAAATACTTAACTTAGTTATGCCATGTATTATATCTATGTGCCCTTAAGTCATTCTAGTTTTTTTAGACTTAAATATAATTCAAGGATTACAAATTGCATTCTCATAGACAATAATATCTATCTGCTCTTATGGAGCATTCATATATATATATATTTATATATATATATATATTCTTAAGCATTCAATTACATCTCTTATACCTTGTATTATATTTATACTTTCATCTTCAGATGAGTGAAATATCTCGTGTTGATTACCATATTTATTTTCACTTTTTTTAGAATATAAATTATTTTTTTAAAAAAACTCTACAGTTTTGATCTTGATTATGATAACATTCATATCTACATTCACGTCTTTTACCATTTTTATAGCTATTTTATAGTTATTTTGGGTTAATACTATTAGTGTGGTTTTTTATTTCTCGTTATAAGATGTCACATTTTTTTCAGAGAATAAGACTCAACCAGTTGGACGTTACTCATAATTTTTTCATCAATAGCTCACTATTTTTCTCTGTATTAAAAAGAAAAAATATAATTTTATAATTCTTCTTATATCTTTCTTTATGTTAATGTGTATGTAGGACAACATTAATTGCATAAAAATATAGTATATATTTTTAACGTCTATGCATATTTAATATTCTGTTTACTAGAATCCCAATTTTAAAGTGATTCTCAACATAGTTAAGAATTATACACAGCTTCAAGTCTTGGAATCTTATATATAAAGACTCATAATAAATTTTAGATAATGCATGTCAGTGATTATATATATATATATATATATATATCTTTTGATTGCTTTATGGTTAAATACATTATCTTTAGACCCTCATAAAGATGATGGTAATCTAATATAATCATGAATATATATCAAATTATATATAGTTATATATAAGCTAAAACATTATCATGAACATGTTATTATATCAAGAAAAAAAAAGTACTCCTAAAATCATCATCACATTCACTACTTATTTGCTATCATGTAATTAAAATAAAGTTCTCAACCAATCAATCTACTTAACTGAACAAAGATGAGATCACATGTGCTATTTTTCATGCAAATCAATTTACCTAATCAAATTTTGATTGACCATGTGTATAAAATATGATAAATAAATAATATATATCTGAACAAAAACAAATGCATCGGATATCGAAAATCTGATAAGGAGATGGTTTCTGTTTTTCAGCTGATTAGAATTTTATTTTATAAAAAACACATATAATTCCGAATTATTCAAAATTTTAAACATGGTTATCATGTTAGTATTATATTAACTAAATAAATATCATTTCAATATATATTTAAACTTAAATGTAAATATTTTTTCTTCAATTGTTCAGATAGATGTCAAAATCATAACTAGACCAACAGCTAACCAACAGCTCGTTAAATCAAATAATTTATGTATTTAATTTAAGCAAATTAAAATAATTATGCCGTATTTAATATATTAACGATTGCGGCAAACTTTAACCAATCTTTTAACTAAACAAACCAAACATTATACCACCAATATATTGAATTAGTTGATGGAGCCACGGAACGCACCGACCGTGCCAACGACCCCGCGGACGACCCAGCCGAACCAAGCCTGGACGAAGCAGTTCCAGTTGTGCCAGCAGGACCCATGACCCGTTCCAGAGCTAAGACCTTGGGCACCAAGTTCAATCGGTTCATTGAGAGGAGGCTTGAGGTTCTGGAGCAGAATTCCGAGTCCGGACCAGGGCCAACCCAAGACCAGGCCCATTACTCGTCAACCACCGCCTGGGAGTTGCTTAGTCGCCAAGTTGCCGATTCCTGCATCCTTACCATTACACTGGGGTAGGGATGCCCAAAGACGCGCTAAGGAATTGTACTCTTTTTCCTACCTTCGGTTTTGTCCCATTGGGTTTTCCGGGGGAGGTTTAACGAGGCAACACCCTTAGTGTGCAATCCGGAAGTGGACAACACCAAGTCCACGACCAAGTCTATCTTTAGTCATTTCTTTAAGTTTTTGCTGTCTAAATTTTTCTAAGTGTAGGACTTGGGCCCGCGACCAGGCCTTGTGGCCCGCGGCCCAAGTCATTTAAATGCCTTGTAGTTTTAGTTAGAATTCTTGTTGTTTTATTTTGAACTTCATGCTGTTTTTGTAAAGGGTGGAAACCCTAAGACTTAGGCATTATAAAAGCCAAGTCATTCTCATTAATAAAAATCAGACTTTACAAGAAAATTAAACCCTTATACAATTTATAAAACGTAGCCGCCTAGCCTCCAAGCCTGGTAGCCGCCTGCTTGAAACCGCCTGGTTCAAGCGCCCCTTGGTGTATCACGGGACTCCCCACAGCCCGTGTGGTCCAATTCGCTCCACTTCACTGGTTCTTGCGCCTGCTAGGTCGAGTCTCTCCCCAGCCCGCGCCTAAGCCTCCTTCCAGGTCGAGTCTCTCCTTGGAAGTTGGTCACGCGTCCGCAGCCGCGAACCTCCACCAGGTTCCTGCCGTGTCCGTGAGCACATCATTAGTTCAAACCAACAATCCTCTTAACCTATCAAACCAAACTATTAAATGATATTATACATAATCAAAAAAGTGAAAAACCAACGATTTATGACTAAACCACGTTGAATGTATAAAACAATAATCGATAAATATGCTAACAAAAGAAATCGAATCAATAATAAAAAAAACTAGCAATTGAGATCATGACAATACATCAATAAATTCACCGATCATAAATCATGAATATATTAATTATCAGATTCATAACTAGACTTTGTTATCAAAATTATAAAATATTAAATAAAAAATCTAAAGATATCACATACACAATCAAACAACAAGAAGTTTTGATACCCTTAAAATTTGTAATGCATCATAATATGGATATAAATTTGAATCCATTCTTTTAAACTATAAATTTATAATAAACATGATGTAAAGAAGGAATAAATTTGTATTTAAAATATGATTATTATGAAATATGAGATTGTTTATTTTTCAACTCAGACGGTTAAAGTTTTTGAATTTTATTTTATGTCTAGGATTTTAGATTTTACTCAGTAACTAGAATTTTGAATTTTATTCAATAGTTAGAGTTTCGTGATAATGTATTATAAATAGAGAGAAAAAGATAGATAAATTAATATTGTCTTATTCCATGAATAATAATTATTTTATATAAAAATATAATCTCAAATTAAAAATAAATTTAAAACATAAGTTAAATGAAGTTATAATTCTTCATAACAACAATTAAATAATTCCCCACATGGCTTTATTTTTTTCTACTCACGATAATATTATTCCATTTCTTTATTCGACCATATCTATCTCCGTGTATTGACCGCCTCATCAATATATCTCCATCCAATCAAATATCGACTTTGACTTATAATAGGTGAGCGACATGTGATTCTAACATAACCCACTTGATTTGCTTTCCATCCAAGCAAATTTTTGGTTAGGAGAAGAGGAAAACTCAGGAATCGCCGACTTAAGCTTTTTCTTGTTTCTTCAATAATCGCCGAAGATATTTATATAAATGAGTAGTCTCCTTCGAAACAGTTTCTTCTTCGTTATCGCCGGCTTAGGGTTTTCTCCTCTACAAGCATATTTTTATATCAGTTTCTGAAAAATCTGGTTTAGCTTTTGCAGAAAACCCTTGCCTCAGCGATCGATCTGAAAATTTCATCAGGTTAATTTTGCTTTTCTTCAATCATAAATTCGTCGCATGCGATTCCTATGTCTTCTTTTAGTTTTTTTTATCCTCGGATTTCATCGGATTTTCGCCAATTGGTTTTTTGAAGTTGTTTCTGGTAGATCGGCTTAGATTCGTATGATTCAGAGACTTTTTGAGTCGTTTGGGTTAAATTGATGGATCAATCGTGTGAGTTTTGCCCACGATCTGAGTTTTCAAGTATCTGATTTAGTTTATTTTTTGTTTAAACTATTCGCAAAAGAGAAACTTTGAAACTGTGGTTGACTTGTCTTGATTTTCCGAAGAGGCCACATAACTTTTTACCTTAGAGATATTGTCTTTTTTTTTTCCTAAAAAAATCATGACTTTAAGGGTGTTGATAGCTAAATTTTGTTTGGCTTGTATGGCAGGAATTTCCTTGCCGACGGCTGTAGAAACTGACTAAGACGGTGGCATTTCTTCTCTGATTGTGTTTATTTTTATGAAAAAGAAGATGAACACACATGTATCTATCTATCACACTCTAACTGTTACCGTTGGGTGAGTTTCAAGCTCATGGTTGGGTTTACTGTTCTATCTTATCTGAGTTAGTAATTGAGTTTGCAGCTTTGCATGTTTTAATTGATTTGATTATGTGTGTACTTACAAATGTTGTTACCTTTCTTTCTTCTCGAGTGTGATGTCCATTTTTTTTATCCCTTCTTTTGGTTCATTTCTGTGTAGGTTGGTTTATAACTTACTTTCTTTTCTTCTAATCTCTGAGATATTTTCTGGTAGAAAGTGAGGGTTGCCTTTGTTATGTATCTTTCTGAATGAATATGCTTGTTTGTTCTATTGTACTTCTTTATTTAAGGGATAAAAAACTCATGAAAGACTGTTTCATAATTTTGCTTACTGATGTGAACTGTAGCATATGTCTTTTGTGATGGGTGATATTGTATGATGGTAGCAGTCTCCTAAATTTATGCTGATTTTAATATTGTTTGCTGATTTTATGTTATGTAAACTGTCTGGAGGTTTTCTTGGACTCTATTTTCGTACTTGTAACTTGTAATATTGTTATCTGATATCTTAAACATTCCTTTTTCTTTTATGCAGTGTTTTTTAATGCTGTCGGCAAGGCACTATCTTTAGAACTGATAGCAAGTTAGAGTTACAGTTGACTTTTTCTTTCAAGGTTATAGGTTTAGCATTGTTAATAGCTAGAAATGGAAGCCAAAATCGTCAAGGTGTTGGATAGTAGGTGTGAAAATGGTTTCGGTAATAAAAGGAAGTGCGCAGCAAGCTATGCTGCATATGTTACTGAAGTATCGTCTGCAAAGCTGCAAGATGTGCCCCAACCGAACCCACAGAGCCAAATTCCTGACAAAAGAAGGAAATTGGAAGGTGATAACGAGACTAGTGCTTATGAGAATCGCGTAGGGAAGTCGCTAGTCAGATACTACTCTTACTTTAAGAAGACGGGAATTGCAAAGCGTGTTATGATCTACGAGAAGGGTGAATGGAGTGATTTGCCTGATCATATTATATGTGCCATCCGAAATGAGTTAGATGAAAAGAGGGCAGCAATTGAGTTTGAGTGGTGTGGTCATAATTTTCTCTTGGATTTCTTACACATGCATAGGCTAGATTTGGAAATAGGGGCAAAAACTCCTCTTGCATGGATTGACAATGGAGGCAAATGTTTTTTCCCTGAAATTTACGAGAGTGGTGACAGGAACGATTGCTGCCGTCATAACTGCGTGGAAGATTCGAAACAATCTTCTCCGCATGAGATCAAGTTGCGCCTTGAGATTGATGTTAATGGTGGGGAGTCACCGAGGTTGAATTTAGAGGAATGCAGTGATGAATCTGGTGACAATATGGATGATGTTCCAGCAGAGGATAGCTGCAGCCGTAAGATTGAAGTTGCTGTTTCGAAATGGGATGAGACGGATGCTGTAGCAGTCTCTGGTCTTAAGCCTGGTGGATGCGAAGAATTTGATAAAGATGCAGTTAAAAAAATGTTTACTATAGGTACAGCGTCTCTAGGGTATGTAGCCGTGCTGGATGTGGGCCGCTTTTCCAGTGAGATTGCTGAAGCTCGTCTAGCGCTTTTCGAGAAGCAGGTTGAAATCACTAAGAAACATCGAGGGGATGCAAACGTTAGATACGCATGGCTTCCTGCAAAGAGGGAAGTTTTATCTGCGGTTATGATGCAGGGACTTGGAGTTGGGGGAGCATTTATCAGAAAGTCCATCTACGGTGTTGGGATACATTTAACTGCTGCAGACTGCCCTTATTTCAGGTTTTGCCTTGCTCTGTCAGTGATTCTGCCTTATACTATTGATTGTTTAGCTCATATATATTAAGCTTCGAATCTCCAATAAATATACGTTGCTGAAAAACTTGTTTTCAGTGCTAGGTACTGTGATATTGACGAAAACGGAGTTCGGTACATGGTTCTATGCCGTGTAATAATGGGGAATATGGAGCTTCTTCGTGGTGATAAAGCGCAGTTCTTCTCTGGTGGAGAAGAATTTGACAATGGAGTCGATGATCTCGAGAATCCGAAGAATTATATCGTCTGGAACATCAATATGAACACCCATATATTCCCGGAATTTGTTGTTAGGTTCAAGCTGTCTGTTCCCCCCAATGCTGAAGGTGATTAGTTTGTTCTCTTTTCATCCTCACATGTAATTTTCTTCACAAATTAAAATCATAAATGATGACGCATTGAAAGGGAGACAGCTTAGAGATCTGGCTGAAGCTCAGGTCTCAACTGGTAGTTTTAAGAAAAAAAAGGATCCATTGTGTGATAAAACCTAACGACCTCCGGTGTTTTAACACATTTGGTTTCAAGAGACACGTCTCTGATTTCATCATCCGGGGGTGGGATGGAAATACTCGCGGCTTGATGGGTATTCCGTTCCATCACATTCTGTTTTGTGCAGTATAAGAAGTCGATGACATACACTGGTTTCTGCAGGTAATTTGGTTGCTAGGCATGATAATTCAGGCGTCACTTTGGAAGGACCAAAGGATCTTCCTCCACAGTTGGTGTCGAACGTGAGTTTGGTTCTTTTTCCTTCCTGTGATCTTATCAAAGGGATTGAACAACTATACTTCGGTTGTTCGTTTAAATACAGGGATCTGAAGGAGGTTCAGGGAGCGGGAGTGCAAACAGTGTTGGTTCGAGCACGACAAAACCCAAATCTCCATGGATGCCATTTTCTACTCTGTTTGCAGCAATATCACATAAGATTGCAGAGAAAGACATGTCTTTCATCAATGCGGACTACCAACAACTGAGGGTAGAAGCCGATCTGAGAGAGTTTGCTAAATACATTTTGAGAATTGCACGAGAGCTGAATTTTTAAGAAAAATCTGTTGTGCTGATCTGTGAGAGTTTGCTAAATACATTTTTGAGAATTGCACGAGAGCTGAATATTTAAGAAATATCTGTTCTGCAGCACAAAAAGATGACGCGAGCAGAGTTTGTGAGGAAACTGCGGGGGATTGTAGGAGATGATCTGCTTAGGTCCACCATAACAGCTCTTCAAAACCAGGCAAGTTTAGTAGTAGTAGATATTTCGTTTATAGTAAAGGGAAACCATAAATTAACAAGACGAGAGATGGGTTTTTTTGTTGGTTTGTTTGACTTCAGCCAAAGTTGAAGGAGGAGATTCCTGGAAGCATGAGAGACCTTGAAGAAGGTGCAGGTGGGTTGTAAAGTATAGTGGGATGATGATGACGAATATCAAAAGGAAGCTGCTTTTTATCTACCCTGCCGTTGTGGTTCTCCTTTTGACTTTTATATAATGAATCTTTTTTCTAAATTTTTAGTAGACTTTTGGTTTTTGGGTCTGGGTCTGCGTTGGGGGTTAGAGTTGAATGTGTCGACTATCCTGTCGGGAAAAATCGTACTTATTGTATGATGATTTACGTAAGACTATTAATGTCGTTGGATCTTTCTTTTATTAGCTGCAAAACATTGTTGTGGAAGTCTTTGAATCTTGACGAAATTTAGTCGTTGAGTCTGAAACTTCTCTTCACTAATTTTATCATTCTTCTGCTTGTTATAATAGGCCACCTTGTTTCAGATTGAGATTGTTACTCACGAATTTTGCTGTCAGACTTGAGCTGTCATCCGCAACCCCACTTGTTAAGCTCTAACACTGGGCAGATACAGGCTCAATGCGCTGCAAGCTCGTGAACCAAGCAAGCCTAGGTACAGGGCTGTAACATAGACAGATCACAAATTGAACGTAAAACGACTATTGCTCTCCGTAAAAGTGTGAAAACAAGGGAATGGATATGACATTTAGAAAGATGCCAAATAAAGTCTCAAGTCACAAAGTTATAGTTATAAGACTTGTTTGATGTCCTCTAAATGTTATAGATAGATGTAAACTCTATTATCCTTGAACGCTCTTATTCTTTGGATTGCAACTCTAATGATTGTGCTTGTTTCGACATTGCAGTGGAAAATGTGACCCTCAAAAAGTTTCTGGACCAATTTTTTTTTTTTTTTTTTTCTGTAGAAACTCTAGTCCTGTAATTCTAAAATCTTAATTTAACAAACCTTAATAATCCAGTCTATTAGTATTAAGCCTAAAATAATTTTTTCTTAAGATAAAAATTAGTCATTTTTGTCATTTTTATGAAACTTTTTAAACTTGTGTCCACTTTTCCTCTTTATACTGTGGTAAAAGAGAAAAGCCCAAGACTCCAGACACCATCCAAAACCACCGGAGAAGAGAGAGAACAGAGGAGGAGCCATCCGCGATCAGCCACCTTGCGACGTATTTTCTAGAAGACGGAAGAGAATTATAAGACTATCCACCCATCATTGGAAAGTTCTCGAATACAACTTTCCAAAGATCATGTTTTCTATCCCAAAATCCAAGGTAAACTCTTAAGTTACAAACATTTATTCCCACCCAACAAACTGTCTTTTCTAAAATTGTAAAATATATCTATGGGAAGTTTTTTTGGTGGATTTTAAAGCTAATACTAAAATATGTCTTTTTCTTTTTTTAAATTGCAATTCTGATTCCAATTGCCTCGAACTGCGGAATAGGATGTTGGATTAAGCTTGAGAAGATAAACAATATCTTGTGAAGATAAGGATAAGGAGATATGCATGAAGTCTAGAGAATCTAATTTGGAGATTAGATTAAATTGATAGTTATCTTAGAAATTTGTAATATGTGCTATTACTATATAAGTATATGTCAAGCTTATGGCTATACTTTGAGTTTTCTAAGAGAGAAAGATTAGTGCATTGAGATTGTTTAGTTTTAAGAATATTTTCTAAACAATAAGAACAGAGTTGTTCTGTGAATCTTTGTGTTCTTAAAAGTTTTGATTGTCTCGGATTCTATAATTGGTATCAGAGCGAAAGAATCATGGGAGACTTGGTCGTTGCGAAACCTCCGGAGAACACCTCGTTGTCCATTCAGTGCCCGATGTTGAATGCCACAAACTATACAGTTTGGTCGATTAAGATGATAATGGCCCTGAAGGTACACAAGGTATGGGAAACCATCGAACCTGGATCAGATCACATAGATAAGAACAATATGGTGATCGCGTTATTGTTCCAATCGATACCCGAGACACTCACCCTGCAGATCGGAGTCCTTAACACGTCAAAGGCAGTTTGGGAAGCCATTAAACTAAGACACGTTGGAGCTGAACGTGTTCGAGAAGCGCAACTACAAATTTTAATAAGCGAGTTTGATCGAATAAAAATGAAAGAGACACAGACTATCGACGAATTTTCAGGAAAACTAACATAAATTTCATCAAAAGCGATGCCTTTAGGTGAAAGCATTGATGAATCAAGGTTGGTAAAGAAATTTCTCAGTGGAGTACCAAAGAGAAAGTATATCCACATTGTAGTCTCACTTGAACAAGTACTGGATCTTAAAACAACAAGTTTTGAAGATATAATTGGTCGTTTAAAGGCATACGAGGAAAGGATTTGCGATGATGATGACGAACCGCAAGACGATTCAACCAAGCCAATGTTCTCAAACTCGGGATCACAATCAACAGGACATATCAACCAATCTTTCGATGGATACAGAGGAAGAGGATGATGAGGCAGATTCAATGGACGTGAGAGTCAAGGTCGTGAAAAGAACCATAATTTTAGACAAGGAAAGAACATGTCCAAAGTCATATGCTTCAGATGCGACAAGGCAGGGCACTTCGCAGTAAACTGTCCTGATCGACTTCTAAAACTACATGAAGTGTGTGAAACAAGGAAAAGGCATCTGAAACTCAAGAAGCTGACGAACTTATGATGCATGAAGTCGTCTACTTGAATGAGGACAAAGTAGTTCTAAGTAACTACGAGCCAAACCTCAAAAATGACATATGGTACCTTGATAACAGAACTTCTAATCATATGACCGGCAATCACAAGTACTTTACCAGACTAAATGACACAATCACAGGTAAAGTACGATTTGGAGATGACTCCACGATAGATATCAAGGGTAAGGGTTCGATCTCATTCACAGACAAGAACGGCGAAAGCAGAGTCATGATAGAGGTTTACTTTATTCCTGATCTGAAAAGTAACATAATCAGCCTTAGACAAGCTACAAAATCTGGGTGCGATATTCGGATGAGAGAAGATTATTTAACGATACATGACAAAGAAGGAAAACTGCTTATCAAAGCAAATAGATCAAGAAATAGGCTGTACAAAGTTTGAATGGGATTAAGAAACATCAGTTGTCTACAAAGCGAAATAATAAGCGATTCCTCTACATGGCATGCAAGATTGGGGCATATAAACATGGAAACCATAAGAACAATGATTGATCGAGAACTGGTAATAGAAGTACCAAAGTTACAAGTAGAGAAAGAAGTATGTGCATCATGTATGTTTGGCAAACAAACAAGGCAGCACTTTCCACAAGCCACATTGTACCGTGCAACACGATGCCTCGAGCTTATTCATGGAGATCTGTGTGGTCCAATAACTCCAAGTACAGCTGCTCAAAACAGAAACGTATTTGTCCTAATCGACGACTACTCGTGATATATGTGGTCATTGCTCTTAAGAGAAAAGAGTGAAGCATTCTCACGCTTTACAAAATTTAATACCACAGTAGAACAAGAAACCGAGGAAAGGATTAAAACGTTTCGTACGGACAGAGGAGGAGAGTTTGTTTCGGAAGAGTTTAATCAGTTCTGTGAGAAGGCAGGGATCAAAAGACATCGGACAGCTCCTTATAGTCCACAACAAAATGGCGTGGTTGAACGATGAAATAGAACACTTATGGAGATGACTCAGAGTATTTTGAAACACAAAAGTATGCCAAACTATCTATGGAGAGAAACAGCTAGACACGCAACCTACTTAATCAACCGAGTGGCAACAAGGGTTCTTAAAGAACGTACACCATATGAGATGTATCGACTCAAGAAACCAAACTTAGAGCACCTGCGAATTTTTGGATGTATTGCGTTTGCAAGAGCTGAGTCTCCACATCTAAAGAAGCTTGATGACAGATCCATAATGCTTGTCCACCTAGGAACAGAGCCCAAATCAAAAGCATATCATCTTTATGACCCAACATTGCGGAAGATTGTAGTTAGCAGGGATGTACGCTTTGATGAGACTAAAGGATGGAATTGGAACACCAAAAATGAACCATCTCAAGCTATAACGAGAAGCTTTGTGATCACATTGAGAGAGTATGGAAACCATGGTATCTCGCAAGATACTGAAACAGAAGCAAATGCTGATCATAGACGAATACAAGAAGATGATTAGAGTCCTTACAACAAAAGTACCAACATTGACAACGCAGAAACGGAGACGCTTTATGGACGTAAATACAGCGTTTCTTCACGGAGATTTAAAAGAAATTGTTTATGTGAATCATCCAGAAGGTTTCATCGTTAAGGGAAGCGAAAGAAAGGTCTACAGATTGAACAAAGCATTGTATGATTTATGGCAAGCCCCTCGAGCCTGGAATAACAAACTAGATGCCATTCTAAAGAAACTCCAGTTCAAGAGATGCCGAAAGGAACCCTCGCTATATTGGAAACATGAAGATCAAGTTACTCTGTTTCTCATTGTTTATGTTGATGATCTTCTCATCACTGGCTCTAATCTTGAAGTCATACTCAAATTTAAGGGGGAAATGTCATCTAAATTTGAGACGAGTGATCTTGGGAGGTTAACTTATTATCTAGGCATTGAAGTATGTCAATGCGATGCAGTAATCACTCTGACACAACAGAGGTATGCGTTAAAGATACTAGAATAAGCGAGAATGGGAGAGTGTAATGCTACTCAGACTCATATGGACTCCAACCTCAAATTGTGTAAAGCAGAAAATGAAGCAAGCATTGATGCAACCAGTTATCGAAAGATCATAGGTTGTTTCGATACTTGGTTCATACTCGTCTGGATATCATGTATGCTGTAGGAGTACTGAGCAGGTACATGCAAGATCCAAAAGAAAGTCACGAGATTTCCTTGAAACAGATATTACGTTATCTGCATGGAATAACTGCTATGGGACTCATGTTTGCTCGGAACCGTGAGACGAACAAGGAGTGGAAACAAACGCATGACAACATAGACGGATTGAGTTTATAGATCCAAATGATGGTAGAAGCAAAACTGGACATGTGTTTTATCTTGGAAATAGCCCTATCACTTGGTGCTCACAGAAGCAAGAAACTGTGGCATTGTCTTCATGTGAAACCGAGTACATGGCAGCTACTGAGACTGCAAAACAGGCGATCTGGTTGCAGGATGTGTTAGAAGAAGTGTCAAGGTCGTCATTCAAAAGGATAGTCATACATATTGATAATAAATCAGCCATAGCACTTGCGAAAAACCCAGTTTTCCATGGAAGGTGTAAGCACATCCAAGCTCGTTTTCACTTCATACGAGAGTGTGTGGAGAACAACTTGGTTGAAATTGAGCATGTACCCGGGAGTGAACAGAGGGCAGACATCTTGACAAAAGCACTTGGACGTTTGCAGTTTCTGGAGATGAGAAGACGTCTCGGAGTTCAAGAGATCGCGGGAAATGCATTCAAGCTTAAGGGGGACAATGTTGGATTAAGCTTGAGAAGATAAGCATTATCTTGTGAAGATAAGGATAAGGAGATATGCATGAAGTCTAGAGAATCTAATTTGGAGATTAGATTAAATTGATAGTTATCTTAGAAATTTGTAATAGGTGCTATTACTATATAAGTATATGTCGAGCTTATGGCTATACTTGGAGTTTTCTAAGAGAGAGAGATTAGTGCATTGAGATTGTTTAGTTTTAAGAATATTTTCTAAACAATAAGAACAAAGTTGTTCTGTGAATCTTTGTGTTCTTAAAAGCTTTGATTGTCTCGAATTCTATATAGGATGCAAGTTTCAGCAAATCAAGTCCAGTACCAGGTGAAATATCTTTAGATAATTACTTGCTTATTTAGCTTAATAATATGAATATGGTGATTAGTTAGATAAGTAGATGTGTGATGATACTTAACATTGTTATTAATGATGTTTTTTTTGTTTCGCATGAATAATTCCACATATGCATCATTTATACATGATAACCCGATATATGAAATGTAATGTTAAAAAGAAAATTGTTGAAAATGATAATCGTTGCATGATTGTTATTTAAAATGTTCTATCAAAACTGGGAGGTGGTAAGGTATGATCATATTTGCGTGCGAAGCTTAAATGCTAATGTTTGAATGGTTGAGGACATAGTTGAGACTGTTGTGGGCTACAATGAGAGACCAGTGTGAAGTTATAGTTATCAAGAAATGACTGACAAGCCATTATCAAGCCCTAAAATGGGAGCTAGCACCTTATGATTTGTCAAACTCGGTATGGATGGTGAAAAATAATGAGTACTTTGGTTTACATGTCTTTAAAAATGTGAAGATTTATGATATGTTTGTTTGAAGTCATGCAAGAATAATGTTAATTGCATTTGTTAATTTGACATTATTGTTAGTTTCTCAGTTTTTTTATTTCTAGGTTAAGTTTTACGTTTTTGGATTGAAGTGCAAATCAAACTTTCGTTATGGTTTTCCGAGTTTAGAGTGTTTAAGAAAATACATAAAACACACAATTTTTCTGTCGTCAGCAGCACAATTTCATATGTAAAAGTCACTCATACAAAGCGTAAACAAGTTTTTTCTATTACCACACAATGGACAACACGTTTGTGTGGTTCGACCATTCTTTCTTTTTGGCACCTTCTAAAATTGATAGTCTAATATTGTACTTCTTTCATTAATTCAAATATACCATTCAAAGTGAAATAAACATAACTTTTCCATTGTAACTTACCATAGTTCCATAATTCCATACACTTTTGAAAGTTTTCATGACTTCAACAAAAGTGAACTCATGTGACCTAATATCAAAGCAAAGTCTCATAGAAAGCTTTAAAAACTTGTTGGCCGCAGCTCGATAAGACAAAAAAAATATCGATGCAAGTCCATTTATCCGAAGAACAATGGTATATGAAACATTTGATAATTCTCCATGACGTTTATCCAGTTTCTGCTGTCAGAATTTGATGTTTCTCAAAAATTTGGTTCTCTCTATAACCTTTCGAAGTTATGGATAATATTTTTAATTGTTTATTAATCAAATTGCTCACTCCAATTCTCCTTGTCTTCACTTTAGGTAAAGACAAGAAAGTCCTACAGTGATTTATGGTTCATGTGCCTCCAACCAATTTTTCGTGGATGTTAGTTATTTGTTTGACAATATCTTTGGGCAGAACTAGTTGAAACCAACTACATCTAAATCAAGCCAAACATTGATTTCAAAGTACTTTTCCATTATTATTCTTGCATGTTTTCCTACAAATGTTAGCAAGTTTGAGTATGACAAAATATTCAATGTGTGAATATTGTAATCTATAATATCTAATAAACGTTTATAAATTCAGGTTTGATATGCAGTACAAATCACCGTTTAAAACTACCATTTTAAATTATTATTTTTAGTTTTTTCGTATTCATTTTCTTGTGTGATAACTAACCGATATACTTTTGTTTCAATGCCTCAAATTAAATATATAACTTCTAATTTATTTTCATTTGCTTCTTTTGTTCTTTTTCTTTTACTTATGTTTTGTTTCTTTTTCCTTGTCACTTGCTTGAGTATGACCAACATATTTATTGATGCTAAAATGAACTAACTATCAATATTTTAAAATAAGAAGAGTTTAAAGATCTGTTTAGTCCGATAAACAAAGGATTGCGGGTTCCTGACCAAACAACAAATACTTTATCGAAGAAAGATATGCTGGGAAAATATGTGTATTAACTAGCAATTAGAAAGAAATAAAAAGCAAAATGAGTTTAGAATTAAGCTCAAAGAAAATAATAAATAATTGAAAGTATTTAATGTTAGAATTTTATAAAAAAATGCATGGTATTGATTATTCTGGTTGGATTTGTCTCTTTCTTTTCTTTTTTGCCTAGCTATGATTTACATTTTTTATTTCATTAGTCTATGATGATTGTTTGTTTTTGTCAACATAATCTAGTGGTTTTAATATCTTTCATAACATTGAGACTTGTTGGGTTCGAACCCTAAATTTGTATCATGAATTCCAAAAGTGTCTATAATTATGTATTCTGACAATATTGTTTAACAATATTTAATGATTTTTTTTTCTTTTAATTTGGGGGTTTTAATCCGAAGTTTTACCTTCACCTCTCTTTGCAATCGATCTCACTCCGATGGATTAAATTGTAAATTATAAATCTCTTTGCAATCGATTCATTACTTCGTGAGTCCATCCTTTATTATTACAATCCCGACATCAAACCATATCTTATATGCGAATCGTGTCTATAATATCCAGTAAGCGGTTTGGTGTTTGGTATAACCCATCGCTTCAAACCACCATAATAAATTAGCTTTGTTTAGTCTTTTGTCTGATTACATTTTCTAGTCTGGTAACTAACAATCACTTTTATTTTATTTTAATGCCTCAAATTGAACCTATAATTTCTATTTTCTTACCATTTGTTTCGTAATTTTTGTTTACGTTTTTTTTCTTGTATTACTTGCTTATCTTTTGTCCGACCTTTTATCCTTTCTTATTTCAGATTTTTAATATTACAATAATCTTACAGAGTTGTAGCCAAATTTAATTCTGCTCTTACTCAAGAGTATCGTGAAGCTCTTAGAGGAGAACAAGCTGTTAGGTATACCATCGCACAAACATAGTCGTTTTCAACTGTTTGGATCACAAAGTCTCAAATTGACAGTGTCTTGACTGTAAATTTCTAAAGTTGAGAACCAAAAACAGTAGTTTGGACGTCAAAGACAACGGCAAGCAAAGTATGAGAGCTTTATAAATTTGATTACCTTTTATTTTAATCTAAATCAATACTGGCCTAACAGGCTGTCTTTCTATCTTTTCTGAAGTAGAATGCCTTGCTAAGAAGTACTTTTGTCTGAGTTGTAGTTACATATCTCAACTATTTAAAAGACTATGTTACTATTTACTGTAGGAAAATGAGCTAAAATAAGTTAATGATTTTAAATAAAAAAACAAACAAAAAAAATTAAGTGATCTTTTGTTGTATATGTTTTTTTATTTCGAGAAATCAAATATATTGATATCAACAGTTTTATAACAAGATACAAAACGAACCATTACATTTTAAAAAAAAAAATTAAAATTTAAATGAAAAAAAAATGATAAAATAATTGATTTTTGAATTGACAATTCTTTCTTCTATTTGTAATTCTATTTTAGACAACAAAGAATTGACAATTCTTGAGTATGTTTTTTGAATGGTTAAAAGAAAAAGGAGGAAAGAGGGAGAAAGTGATACAGTGACAGGACTGTGAAAAGAGGCATCAATTAGATTACAAAGCGATTGGGGAAGTTTTGTCGTTGATTGGTCCCCTACACTCCTCACGGTCATTCGTTTTCTTGACCATATCCCTTTGGGTCCCACTTCCTTCCTCTTGACACGTCACTTCTTTCGCCACCGTCTGACATTTTCCAACACTCCTTCTTTTCTCTTTACTCCTTTTGACTTTTTTTTTTTATTTATAGGCCCTGATTGGTAATCTGCTGAATGGTGTAATGGTATTTAAAAACGTGATTCTGCAGAATTTTTACCAATTACAAAAAAACATGAAACGTAAATTATTCTGCAATTCGCATACTCACGTTTTCACATAAAAAATTACAAACAAAACTGCTTTACGCTAATAAATGTCTCTCACTTGCTTTTTTGTGGAACAGATATAAAAAATTAAACCACTATTAAATAAACCAATAAAAACCTATGCATGAAAAATTAGTTCAACACTATTAATGGCTTGCACGTTTCTTTACATATATGGTTTGCACGTTCAACTACTATAAATTGATTTGTTACGTTGAGTTGAAGTGAAAACAAAACCATAAACTACAAAGCATATTCTATTAAAATAACCATAAACTATAAATGGATTCTTCACCTACGCATCCACATGCTTCAAACATGTCAAACACCAGAGAGGTATGTTCTGCCTAATAAATATTTATACTTCTATATATCATTTAGTGCAAATTGTTCGTTAATTATATTAGATCCATATATAGAAATCTTATTTTCTTGTTAAATGTATGAAACATTGTAGCCAAATAAACATTTAACAAGCTACACTCTTCACTTCGTTCAGTTATAGGACATACTTTTGGCGTCTGGAAAAAAAAATGGAGAATTTTAGATTATCACCCGCGGTATAACAAGAAAATACAAAATAAAGTAATTCAAGGAACTATGGCACTACACAATTTTATTCGGATTTCTCAGATTCCAGATATTGATTTTAATGAAGCATCACATGATGATATTTGTGGAGAAGATGAAAACAACCAGAATCAAAGGACATTGGAAGCTCAAATGGAAAATAAAGAAAGAAATGCATGTCAATATATGCAAATTATAAGAAATGAGATTGCTAGTTTGATTTGGATTCACGTACTCAATAGATTTTTATATTATAAATGTAATAAAAATGTAACTTACTTTTTAATAGTAATAAAATGTATTATTTTCTAATCATTTTAATAATTATTTTAATATAATTTTAATATTTTTGTGATATGCTGATATATATTTAAAATATAGTAAAATTTAGTCTTTAAATATTAATTTTTCGTCATTCCGCCAAAAAGTATCCAGTCACACACAAAATTTATTCCACAATTTTCATTCCGCATGTTTAAAATTATTCCGCAGCTTTTTTTAATTTTCCGTCATTCCGCAATTATGCAAATATTACAAATCAAAGCCATAATCTTTTCGTAACATTATTTTCGTTTTATCACTTCTTACATATGGACTACATTTCTGTGTTTATATTATAACGTTACACAATCTAATAATATATGAATGAATAAATTTTTCAAATGCGAAAGAAATTCTACAAAAATGCGATGATAAATAGAAATTTAAGAGAATAGATTGGGTGATGGGTTTCGATTAGTAAATTCTGATCGCAGTGATAAAAAAAAAAGTATATCTTTGATGGATACTAATTACATATCTACCTTTTATCTTTATATTGTTATATTTTTTTATATTTTCAAACTATTATGCTATTTTTTATTATACTATTTTCCTGCTATATATTTTTACCACTGTATCATCTTTCGAATTTTATGTTGGTGGTACATATATCCGACTCGTGGAAGTCTTTAGTGTGAACAACCATGTGGTTAGATATGATGATGTAGCTATATATATATGATCTAATCATTAATGAGTTATTAGGATGAATAATTTGCTGAAAAAATAAAGAATAATAATTGATTAAAAATAAAATAATTTTTTAATGGAACAGTAAATCGAGCGTAAAATAAACTTGAAAAAGCGAAGTCAGTCGTAACATTACATAAATGATCCCTCTTCAAATTTACTAAAATATGACTCAATATCGATTATATAGTTTACATAATTCTGAACTAGTGGACTAAACTACAGTGGATGATCAAGTATAACAGTACTAATTTTTTCATCCAATTTTTAATTTATACTTTTGCTGTAATAAAATGGGAGATATATAAATATGAGAGAATGTGTATGTATATGAGTATTTGTGTTTGTACGTATCTCTCTTGTCTGTTTTATTAATTACGAACAGGGATAGAAAGAAGGAGGCGTTGGTTCCCGCGAGAATTTCGCCTTATTATCCGTTGTCCTGTAAGAGAACAATTATTTATTTTTGTTTATTATATGTAAAGAACAATTATTTTTGTTTATTATATGTCTTCTCCACTTTTCTGCATTTTTTTTTTTGGTTGATCTACATTCTAAGAAATATTTTATATATATCGTCACATACTCACGTTAATTAAACAATGTCTCTATGTCAAATATTAGAAAACTGACTGACATTATTCAATTTACATAAGACACATTTTTATACTATTGTTATTCTCAAATATATGTACCCATACATTCATGCATCCCCTTTCGCATTGACGTTTGAGTTAACGTTGATGGGACCCAAACCACAGCTTCTCCCCATGCAAAAGCTCCTCGAGCTACTCAATTAATATTGCAAATACAACAGCTTCTTCCATTTTTTTTTTTTTTTTTTACATTTCTTGGTTAAAAGTTTGATTTTACATAAAATTTCATAGTTATTAGAAGACTTTTAAAAAAAACAAAATGTATGTTAAGCCTTGGTAATTATGAAGGCCTAAAACGAAGGTTTTTTTTTCCCCCGCAAATTGCAGCCTCATTATCTTTGATTTATCAATGGATATATGAGTGTTCAGTCTTTATTTTTCCTGTAACGCTGAATTTTATTTATCGCTACACATGCAGATTTTATAATTCAAATTTGTGGATGCATGCTAAGATTTTATTAATTAAATTTATTCGAAATAAAATAATTTTACATTAAACAAAATATTAGGTAAAAATTTTCACGATCGAACCGGAAACACCACTATTTGAAAACCTTTAAAACCATTAAAATGCCTATGATGTTTAGATTTCTTGAAAATGCTCGATCAGTTTTTATACAAAAAGAAAAAAAAATAAAAAAACACTTTCTTGTCTTCGTAAGGTTATAACTTTTTGCAATTACAGGTTATATATTTGAAAACAAGACAAAATAAAAAAGGAAGCAGAAAGAGATTTCTCTTGAAGGTGAAAACAAGGAGCGTCAACTTTACTGGTCACTTTCTTGATGTTCAGTAAAACATCTCTGCAACATTTGGCAATATCAGATCTGACGGCTGGCAGAACAGCAGAGACCCGACAAATCAAACGTTAAGATCATGACACGTAGATGAAAGAGTGTGTACGTTGGTCCAAAGTTGAAATGATAATGTAATGATGGATTAATAATATATACTTTTGACATTTTGTGGACTTCGTGCTTCTTCTGTTCGTACGACAGTAAATAATATCGAGCAGTGTTTCAGTCTTTGCCTCAAACGCAGAGAGAAAGAGAGAGAGTGACAGAAGCAAAGCAAAAATATTTAAAACATCTATTCTATTTGTTTTTTCTAACAATAATCACTTACAGTTAAATGAATTTGGTTACTTATAACCTTCTAGAGGGAGATGATTTCATTTTCTTAAGCAAGTAGTTATTCATTGAGTTGCAAATATTATTTCAAAACATTTGTAACACAATTATTTTTTATACTAATATATATCTTAAAGTAACCCTAATGTTAGAGGAAAGTCAATAAATTTGAGGTAGCCGAAGAGAAAGGACATATGAAAGGCTTTTAGTTAAGAGAGAGTAAGACCAATTGTTCTCTTTTCTCCCATAATTCTCCTTCTGATTCTTATGGATCTACTAACTTGTGCCATCTCTCTTTATATATATCATTAAATTTCTGTATATATCATTTTGTCATTATAACACGTACAACTTTGAACTTGTTAAAAACAAAATTAACAAACTTCGCGATGGCCATTACACCTATTTAATCAAATTTTAGAGTCAATTATAGATTTTAATCTGTTAAGAGTTACATTTCATACAGTGGTATGAATTGAACAAAAAAAAACTGTTAGTTAATTTGGTATCAATATAATTTTGTTTGCAAAAACAGGACTATGTGATAACAATTAATAGTTTAGATGGGTGGGTGGGTATATGTTACAATTATTGGGGAATGATTACTACCTTTTGCATGCCTTTCATATTCTGTTTTGCTTTCAAAACTTGAATTTTATTTATCATATAATAACATTATTATATTAAAAAAATGTTTCGGACTATGCACGTGACATGACAGTGACACAAGGCCGTGTTTCAATTGTCAAGTGCGACTACCCATACATTGAAGACAACCATATATACTTAGATTTGTCCTTAAGAATTTGGATGATTATAATATTAATTTTCATTTCGATATATGGAGGACTTCGGCAAAATGTTTTACTATCGGCTCTATATATAGTTCAAGGCCACAATGAATTCGCATAAGCTTTTTCAATATATAATTTGGTTTATATCCAAATATGTCTGTTGAATTACATAAATGATTATTGTGCCACTTGACTTTCACAATTTTAAGAAAGTTTAAACATTGAGTTTAAAATAAAGATTTCAATGTTTAACCAGAAAAGGATTTTAAACCTAGCAACAAAGAATCTAGGTATTGAAATTACCATGATTTAACTAAATCACAAGAGAAATCTTTGAACCCAGTACTTCAAAATTATGGGTATTGATAGACTAAACTAGTTCGAACTCTAGTTTGTTTCACATTTCAAATTTAAAAATTTAACTCGACAAGACAAACAAGGTATTCCTTGTCCAAGTACAGAAGAAAGACTCATGTATACCATAATTGACTCAAGATTAGCATGTTTGGCTCTCTCAACGGCAGTAAATGAAGCTATGTTGCTAAAAGGGTATTTGTGAAGAACTCCTGTATATTTTAGCAGTGGTTGAGGTTTATTTTTGATTCACAAAATGTAATGTGCATGTCCAAGAACATCATGTCTTAGAGTGCACTAAGTAGATCAACGCGATTTTGTATTTTATCTGGGATATAATTTGTAGAGAAGAAATCAAAATCTCTTAGATATAGTGCATACATCAGAAACCTGAACATACCTGTTAACTAAATTCTTACATAAAGTCGAGTCGAAAGTTGCTTGAGCTTTCTCAAGTTTTGTCGAATTTAAAAAGAAATAATAATTTCTTTTTGTGGGAAGAAACTAAATAAACAAGTGTTAAAATAAAGTGGAAAACTGCGAGTTATTGATTTTTATTTTGTATGGTTTTGGTATATTTCGTCGGTTATTTGAGCTAATCCCAGGAATATATACATATATATAGGAGTTTAAGCCCAAATGAGATCTCCATGTCCACTCAGAGTTTGTAACCACTATGAACATTATTATGGAGACAATGGTTATACAGGAAATATATAACTTTCACTCTAATAACCGGGAAATTATGTACTACATTAAGTATATCAGTTAGAAAAAAAGACTTGGATACGATTTATCCTCTTTCTTAGAAACAAAATTAACTATAGATTTCTTTTGTCAGTAGCCTTGTCCAAGTTAAAATTTAGTGTTTACCCATCGTAAAAATTTAGTCAGATTATGATTTATGAACGTTATATTTTGAAACCAAACGTCATCAATCTACCGTCAATATAAGCCCATCAGAAAATCAGCAATTAAGTTGATATGCTCAACTATGTACAATTGGTCGTATTGACTGTCGGGTGGATAGCAATATTTATTCTTGAATAGAATTGTGTGCTCGAGTGTTGACGAGTAAGGAAACATCAAAACACCTCCTTAGTGAAAGCAACGAACTAAATATTCTTTGGTGAGAATCTACCTTATACATAAAAATTATTCTATTTTTTTTCTCTTTTGTCTTTTACTTTTTTTCCCTATGATAACTTTAGTGGTATATCTACATAAGTATTCCAAGAAAAAGGTCCCAAAATCAATACTTTGGACCTAAAAACACACGAGATATTGTTTTTCTTTTTTATGAGAATAAAGAGATATTCTTTGCTTTATTGTATAAGTTATTTATCTTTTCTAAAAGCTTATGGTGACAGACAGTTCATATACTTTATACCCACTTCGAAATCTTAAGGGCAATCATAAAGGTAATCATTAATCATATATTAACCATAATTCATATCCATTTTTCTTAATAAGATAAAATTTACATTGATTAGTAGAAAAACTATATAGGTATTCTATTTTTATCAACTTTACCCATTCTCTTTAATTTGTTTGTTTTCTTTTCTTTTCCTTCATGTCCTCTTTTGTCTTTTTTTATTTTAACCTTTTCCCCTCTCTCTTTTTTTCTGCTTTTTCTCTTTTATGTCTTTTCTTTTTCTCTGTTATTATTCTATTTATAATATATTTACACTTCCACTCCGATAACATCGAATTGTTAAATATAAATAAAATCATAAACGTTCAAAAAAGAAACATAACATTTATTGTGTCATTGTGTGCTTCTAGTACTCGATTCTTTCACTGATTATTCTCTTTCACTGATTATTCTCAATAGAGAAGGAAAAAGAACAGTGTTTTTCAACCTTCGGAGAGACGTTGAGATTGAAGCTTATAACAAAAACTTATTCAATTGATATGAATATCGAAACTATTCATTAGCAAAAATAGAAGTTAATTAATACTAATTAATTACTAGCTAGCTACCACAATAAATTTAGTGAGATCGACCCAGAGTAAATTCGAGATTAGGCTTGAAGGGGCTTGTTCCGGATATACTTGACGAGCTCATCTCCTCTGATGATATCCTCTCGTAACTTGAACACTTTCCATTTATTTCCTTCTGTTTAATTAAAACCCCAAACAAAAACAATTAGCTTAATTTTCTATAAAATTTAATTAATGGTTTGCATTGTATACATGTAAATAGATATGATAAGTATGTGAATGTAGATGATCATGGACATAAGATTGACTATTAACAAAGGGAGAAAGGTAAGTAAGTATATGTGAAGCTCAAGCAACATATACTTCCACCGTAGTAATGCTTCATCCCAACGGTATTGTTTATATCTTTTAAATATAAAAAGTGCAGAAACTCATGCAAACTAAGTGAAGTGGATTCCAATATTTACATTGCGTTTAAAGTTATTTTATTATACATAATTACGACATTAGTACTAAGATCTAAGCTAAGCCTACCTATTGTTCTAAGTATTAGTGTTTGACATTGACACAAATATATATATAAATATATTCCAAATGTTCAATGGTAGCTGCCATGGTTTTGCTTTTGCCCATGTTGGCTTATAAACCAAACTTAGATAACCGCACCTCAAGGCATAAGCTTTCACAAGTCACAATATGTGCGTGTCAAATGTCAAAACAAAAAACTCATCATGGTCAATGTCAATGGGTTAGGTTTTCTTTATCTTTCCTATAAATGTCTAAATAACGAAAATACCCTTTTCTTTTGAAAATTCCTAAAGCAAGCTTTAATGGAAGCCCTTTTTGTGGCACCCCTTTTGAGGTTTTCGGGTGACTATGCAATGAAAGAAATCGACAATGCATAAAAAAATAATATTAGTACAATATATATATACCCACATATTCGTGTATACATAGTTATATTTGCAGAAAGAGATGTATCGTACCTCAGAAGGTAGCATAATTTCTGCAACATTAACGATTAGCTTCCCATGCAAACGTGCCTCTCTGCAAAATCCAACAAAAGCTTTAGTAATATGAGAGATAGATATATATGATATTATCTTCGCTATAAGGAAATGAATAAAATAATCAAAGAAATAAACAAAAAGAGGAAGAAAAGTGAAAGGAAGATACGAATTAAGAAAATACAGGACGAAAGAAAACAAAGCGTTTTTCTTTGGTAATAACAAAGTTGTTTTTATCTCTGTCGACTGCCATGGCTGTATGTTTAACGTAAGAAAAATATGGAACTATGTTATATATATGTTCTAAGATTTTTACTTTAATTTAGTATAAAGTAGGGAAACCCATGTGTTTGCCCATTTGTACATGTGTTAACTTTTAACCATTTAAAAAAAGAACTTTAGTTTACCTAATTGAAAATGGTATATTTAATTTTTTTTCGCAGCGATTATTAATTCTGAACAAAATAAACGCACTAGATGATGTATCTATTAAAAAATATTATGTATATATATATTAATATAAAAAAAAATTGACTAAGATTTATAATTGAATCCCTCTAGTTTTTTTCTACCCATTTGCCATATTCATAATATAATAGTACTCATTTTGCTAAGTAGCCCTACAAATTAAAGTCCACGAGAAGACCATTGATTAAAATCAAATATACGCCCCTATGCAGAATCGTTATATATATATAGTATGTGTGTGTGTGTTTGGGTGAGTGTTTTATATATGTAGATATACATGTGTGTTTTTAGTAAGTGTGTATATAGATAGGATGGCTTTAATCTCTTGCTAAATCTTTTTTTCGCTAATTATCTCCAATTCTCTCTCTCTCAAATTAACAATTGAGAGGGAGAGGGAGATAGAGAGGGAGGGAGAGAGAGAGAGAACAACACATGTTTTGTCTCAACTCGATCCATTTGTGGCTGGAAAGAGACAAAACAGAAATACAAAGCAGAAACATCAACCGAACTTCAACACTAGACTATATTTCAAGTCTTATACTCTTATTATATCGGGTTTATACAGAATATATATTATAATTTATATGGGGGAATCCACCTATTATATATGAACAATGGAATCGATATATATCTAGATATAAATGCATGTATAGATAAACTGTATATGTTACGTACCCGGAAGAATTGGTCCATAAACCGTTTGATTTCTCTAGAGGATTCATCAATTCATCGCTATCTCTAGATTTTCTATTCATATCGAACATCCAATCGTCTGAGTTATTATCTCCCGACGATCCATTTTCATAGACATCAGATTGTCCTGAATTACATTAGAAAATAAAATAAAATAAAATTAGGGTTTCTATCAGAATCACATTTTAATTATTGAATTTTCTAAATATATCCCATCATTAATTACTCTCCAAAATAATCTGAATTATTTCTCTTGCACTAACCTGACGAAGCTGCTGCTTTATCGGTTGTCTTCACTGTTCTGTACATCTGATTAATATCAAAAATACATTAGAAATATTTTTTTTTAAAATGCATGTATCTAATATATTGTAATTTTGATCAAGTCAAAAAAGCAAAGTCTAAATCATATTTCGTCTGAACCACCGTATATATATAGATGCATGAATCGAATTATATGGCAGTGGAAGAAGAGACCAAATAAATGGAGACCAATGTACTGTTGTGCTCCGACACAGTTGAATAGTACCAAAAAATTTCAAAAATATAAAACATATACATATATTTATACGCACATATATGTACAGACACATTGGAAGATAAAAAAGAGAAAAAAATAATATAGAACTGTTCAGATACAGAAGCATTAATTGACATTACTAATGAAGTTCGCGATTTTCATGTACCCATGCATGAATTTATGTGTCTAACCATGGTTAAAACAAAGCCCATTAAACATGTGGAGAAGCGGAACCATGGTTAAGTTAAATAACCTCTCTCTCTCATTGTGACTGTGTGTATGTAAGACCAAAACCATTTCATCATTGAGAAATGATGGTGTTTCTCTTGTACTCTTCCTTTCTGAGTTCTTGTTGTTTTTTGTTTTTATTAGAACTATTTTCTTTCCTAGGGGAATATACATTTAATTGGGTAATTACCCCTAATTAGATTGTCCTAAGATTTTGTGATCCGGCTCGTCGGCATAAAAATATAACCATATAATACTTGTTCGAGTAATGATACATAATAATAAAACCATATGATTATGTAGAAAACAAAGTATAAATTTTGGTGTATAACCCAATAAAAGAATGGATAATAAGATACCAAAACTAGTCATGTTTTTTTAAAAAATGTCTTTATGAGTTTTATTTTTGTTTATTTAATTATCACACTTACATACGTAATTTCGGCATCTCTCTCTCTCCAACTTTCTATTCTATGCGTGTCAGTAATAGTAATATTGAATAATTTTTTGTTTACTTGTAACAAGACAAGTTTATTCTTCCAAGACGAAATTAAATTTAAACTTGCAAAAGTCTTGTCTATCGTCTATAAGGACCATCAGATCTAGCAGAGAGAGAAAAAGAAGGAGTTTTTTTACATGTATGGAATGTTTATATACATTTTTGTTTTGTCTTAACTCATCCAATTGCATTATTGGTGAGCAAAATAGGATTAAATTAAGATGAGAATAAAAAGGAAGGATCAGAAGAAAACAAGATTCGATCTGTTCTGACTCGAGTGAAACTCTGATTTAAGGAAGTCACCGAGTCAAATGCATCGATACCCGAGAAGTTTATTATTAACTAATTATATACCTACAATTTATATTTACTCCCACTAATTATTATACTTATATTTATTTATGCATAGATGAATTTATATAACAATCATTAGAGAAACTGTTCTCTTAACGGAAGAAATTTTACCTGTAAATGGGACTTAACATGAGCCAAGGTGAGATCTTTGACATCCATAAGCTCCAGAACTGATTTTGGTGTTGCTCCTAATAAACAATAATTGATTCATCTAAATAATTAAGAACCCATTAAACGATAAAAGAAAAAAGGTAATTAACAAATGAGAAAAGAGATAAAGGAACATACTTTCATGGCCACCAAGCAATTCAACGGCGTGAACGAAACGGGCATGGAGAGTAGTTGTCCATCGCATCCGAGGAGCTCTCATGCTTCGTTTAGCTGGAAATCTCGGCATGAACCTCCCTCTGTTCAGTGTCTGATGATGATGTTGATGATTGTGGTAATTAGGGTTTGTAATTAAACCGGAGTTACTAACGCTATTAGTACCAAAACTATTGTTGTTGTTGTTGTTGATTGCCGTGGGAGTCGGCGAAGAAGAGGGAACTAGAGACGACGGATCGAAAGGGAAACACGGCGGCGGCCGGTGATGATGATGTAGAGGAGGGTTTTGGTATAGAGGGATTCCTCTTATTGGTCTTAAGTGAGTATTGAGGTCATGAGCAAGAAAACCTTGTAAGTGTTGTTGTTGTTGCGTCTGAAATTGGAAAGAGGTCAAGATGTTAGAGCCGTTGCAATTAGGGAGAAGGTGTGGATGATGATGTTGTTGTTGTTGGTGTTGATGTTGATGATGATGAGAGTTGTTAGAGAGCGAGAGGTCTCCGAGTGGATGATGATGGTTATTGGTTGTTTTTGAGCTGGAATTAGAGACGAGAGAAGATGTTCTTGAATCAAGAGCTCTTCTCCAAAACCCTAAATCGAGTTCCTCATGATCTTCTTGGTCTGTTGTTGATCTTCTTCTCTGCCACGTCGATGATGGTTTGCTATTTGGAGGACTAATTTGTAAGGATAAATCGGGTTGAGCAGGAAAAAGCTCCATGGAAGAGAGCTTTAACTTCTTCTTCTTCTTCCTGTTTTTCTTCTTCTTCTTCTTGAAGGGATTCTTGAGTCGGTTCCTAGAGATATGAACCCTACTTCTTGTTTTCTTGAATCAGGACAAAGCAACAAAAAACTATCCTTTTTATTTTATTGTGGTAGGGAGGAAAAAGAAAAGGGTATGGAGGATTTGAGGGGGAGATTTCTGGGTTTTGTTAAGAATGTTGTTTCTATTGTTTTTTGCAAAGATTTTTTGAGATATAGAGAGAGAAAATCAATGACAAGGTAGTATGTAGTGAATGGTTGTTTCTTTTGTGTGAAGTATATGTGAGAAAATGACACTTGAGTGTGTGTGAGAGAGAGGAGAGAGAATGTGTTTGTGTGGACATGGGGGGCTAGAGGAACTTAGGTTAAGAAAGGAGAAGAAAAGCAAATGATAAAGAAAATGGAAAGAGAAAAGAAGGAAATAAAAAGAGAAAAAAGAAAGAAAAAATCAAACCAAATCAAATCAAAAGTGGTAAATGGTAAATAAGGCTTTCTTTTTTTTCTTTCTTTCTTTGCACTCTTTTGTTTTCTTTGGAGGAGAAAAGTAAATCCTTTCTTTGTTTTTTAAACCATTTTTATGATTGTTCTTTTCTTAATTTACATTCCACCTTTTATTTTACTTTTGCATTCCTCTTTTTGTTTTTCTTCCCTAAAACCAATAAATTCGGATACATGTAATATTCAAAAAAAAATATTGGTCCCATAATTAATGGAACGAAAATATGGTTCCTTAATATTGTGCCAATCAAAAACTTTAGCAAGTCCAAAAAGTTTATCAAATCAGGTAAGTTATAACTTAGTAATTTGAGTTGCACCCATTTTGTGGAAAGGAATTCAAAGTTTTCGTTATGACAAAGATGAACTACGCAATCTTAAGAAAGTAGAAAATTTGCTAATTACATTTTAGAATAAAGTGACATTTCATACAAAAAAATTCCTTCGAATGTCTTTTCTAAACATAAACTAAGTAAAATATTCATCACATGAGGAGGAATAGAAAGGTGAAAACTTTGGAATGGTTATCTTTAACATCCCACACGCTCTCTATGCTTTGCTTTTAACTGAAACCCAAGGTAGATTTCTCCTTTTTAAAAAACCCTAAATTCATTCCAAAAAAGAAGCATACAAATTAAATTAATAAAAAGTTTAATCACAAAAGAAAAGGAAGAACAAAGAAAAAGATGAAAAGAGAGTCTGAGAAAAAGGAAAAAAAAAGAGGAACAATACAAAGTTTGCTTATTTTAGCTCTTATGACTCTCTTTCACATGATTTTCACTTTTCTCTTCTCCCTATGGTTCTTTCCCTTTCATTTGTAAATTATACCTTAATGATTAAAATCCATTTCTTACATTGTTTTTGAATAATCAGTTTTATTAGATTGGTGTTCAGATCCATCCAACATCAACCTATGACTTCATTTACGCAACTGCTATAGTAATTATCACAATGAACGATAGAATATGATGACCATTGTGATTTATACGAGTACAACTTTTTAATCTTTTGTTTTAATCGATTGTTTAGTTTAATATATATATATATATATTATATCAACATTAATGATTGATTTTTAGCAAAAAAACAAAGGATTGATTTAAAAATCTCCCATATGAAGTAAAAAAGAACATTTAATTATATATAAAAAGAAAGATAATCTGATCGTTTTATCAATGTGCATCATTATTCACCAAGAATTTAAGTTTAAGAAAATTGAATTAGAAAATTGACCTGTTAATGTATTTGTAGCAACTAACAATTATCATCATAATTTTCATCGTGTTTGAATTTGAGTGGTGACGTAGACTACGTGTCATTATCATTGTGTTATGTCGCAAATTAAAGTTATATTTGAAACTTATAGAAAATATTCAGAAGAAAAACTGAATACCATGTCACTCAAGGACTGAAAAAAACATTATTACCTTCCAACGTTAGTCAATCAAGTTGGGAATAAAGATGCAATTTCCAATGTTGGATTTTAACGTGAAATACGTTGTGGTGCTTTTTCGTAAGGACAATCGAAGATTTACAACAAAAAAAAGGCCCAACCCAATCAAAGGCCTCGTTATATATATATATATTTGTTATTAATTTATAAGAAATCAAGAAACAAACAATAATCACATAACTACTTCAAATAAAAGTAAAGGGTAGAATAAATAATATAGTTAAAATCATTCATCAAGCAAAAAAGTTATTTACAAACTATCAACCAAGACCCAAGTTTTGAATGATTTAATGCTTCAATATTTGATTGACTCTAAAATCTTGCCGACAAATGATTTGAAGGATACCTGTAAATTAATTACGAGGAAGTAAAATAATGAACGTATTCAATTTAAACCATATGTTAATCATCTTGACATAATGGATTAGTAGTGCTGATGACTTAGGCCTTGAGATCGGCGAGATACTTCCATAGGGAATATAAATCTCCATAAGAAAACGACATTTGATCTTAATTTTCTTGAAATTCACAGAGATGTTTCTGTATTTGATTTAGATTTTGTCATTAAAATGTGATTAGTTACAACTATATTACTACTGTATGTCTATAAGCATTCTTCATTGATGGCAAATTAGTAAACTATTAATATTAGATTCTTGATTTCTCGTAGGGTTCCCAACAAACCCAAAAACCGGTGTACTTATTATCGAACCATGTTTCATGTTATTTTATTCAAAACCACATGTTCAATGAAGTTTAGAAAGACAGAAACATGTATGATATTGATATTATCTGAAATTGGGATGACGTTCATATATTATTTTTCTTTTGTAAAAGTGATAATTTTGAAGATTATATCTGCACTTAATGATTTATTGCTCTTTTATGTTAATATAAAGTTAAAATAACACATCATGCTTTTATACATCATCGTAAAGTTAATAATTGCTTGTTACAAAAAAAAAGTTCATAGTTATATGTGAAACAAAAACTGTAGAGATTAAAAAAGAGTTAAAATAGAGAAATTGTAGTTTCGACGAAAAAAGAAATATAGAGAAATTATAGAATGTCCAACTCTTACAACATTAAATGTGGTAGAACCTCCCTCACTTTTAAACTTATGAAACATTAATGGTTGCAGCAACCATTAAAGAGCATCATATTCTTATAACATAAAATAAATTTTATGGTATGTATTATACTTTATGAAAACACATATACATATTTATATATATATATATATATATGTATGTAGGTAGTTAGGTACGGATTTGGCTATTGAATGGTCAATGTAAACACCTTCTTGGCAATTAAAACTACGGTCTAGTTAAAAACACGCACATGCTTCGGGAGTGTATATAACTAGATATCTGTTTTTCGTTGTGTAATTTTGTCTACAAATTAAAAGAAAAACGATATATATATATATATATATATCTATAGAGTTAGTGGATCCAAAAAATAAATTTTATTATGTTCAAAACTAAAATTATTATTGTTGAAAACCAAAATTAAATTTTAATAACCTTGTAATTTGATGATATAATTAAAATGTAAAAGTTATGTAAATTTAGTATAGATTTTGTATCACCGTTTTAGTTATCCAAAATATTTTAGATTTTTTGTTGTTGTTGACAAATATACTTATTTATATGTATAAATTATACAATATGTAAACCAAATTTAGGAAGTAAATACAAAATAAAACTCTCAGATAAAAGTGTAAAAAAAACTAAGAAGAGACATTTTATCATTTCAAAATACCATTTCAAATAAGGAATTTTTAAAGCATTTATTATTTATATTCTCTTATTTAATTTTATTAAATATTTACAAGAGTACATCGATAATTTTATACATAAAATAGTGTCATTTTTGCTAAAATACAATGAAAAAAATACCAATATATTATACGAATATATACATATTTAATTTTTTTGAAAATTCAGTATAAATGAAATGAATAATAATTATATAAAACTTTGATAAAATACTTAATTTCTATACATACTTTTTCTGTTTGTGATGTTCTAATTGTTTTTGTTTTTTTCACTTTACTGGGAAGCTTTTAAATATTTACACAAACTTTATTATTGACTTCTGTGAAATTTGTTTTCATATTTATTTATTTGACTTCTGTGAAATTTTTTACCATGCAATGTTTTTTATTATTGATTAAATTATTTTAAATAATAATAATTTTATGTAATAAATAAAATTATGATTTTTTTATATATTCATATTTTTTGGGGTTAAAAATCACACTGGACTCATTTGCTGATTTTAATACCAATTTTTGCTTAGTTTTATACAACCTTTTTCATATAAATTTTTATAAATGTAATATAAATAAACTGATTCGATTAGTTCTGTTGGAAAAAAGCAAAACCATTTTCTCTCGATTGCAAGATAGAGAAATATAGATTAACATATTCATTTTAAAACTATAGTTTTTTTAACTTAATTTAGTGGTTTTAATATTTTTTTTAATATTAGGGATGTTGGATTCGAACACTAGATATATGTGATTAATCACAAAAATGCTCAATATTATGTCACATGATTCTCACGTTTTAAAAATATATTTTTGAAATATAATAGTTGATATCCATCATTTATTTAAACATATCTAGTTTATTAAAATTGTATTGTTCGGTAATGTTTATAATATTAAAATTTGGTGGATTGTGAAAAAAGCAAATAGTTTCACATGAAAAAAAATCGATGACATATTTATATAAGTACCACTACCACAACCAACCATTCAGATTTATATATTTCAACAT
The DNA here is from genome assembly GCA_039880935.1 of Streptanthus diversifolius. NCBI lineage: Eukaryota > Viridiplantae > Streptophyta > Magnoliopsida > Brassicales > Brassicaceae > Streptanthus > Streptanthus diversifolius. Next base: position 21,707,439 of record JAXGFM010000014.1, on the reverse strand, counting down.
ATTTGAATATATATATATATATATTGTTTTAAATTTCAACTCTCGACAGTTCATATCAGGTCAGTTTAATTCGAGTTATTCCAATTCATTACTAGTTGTGAATTGACTATTGAAAAACACAGTTCTATTGATTCTTTATGTTCTTTCCCATTAATTGATATAGTTATATTATACACACAACACATTGGATACTTTTTTCGCAAGCTCGCATCATTTAATTAAAATTTTGAATGTTCCAACTACATTGTATATTATATACATGATTTGAGCCATGTACATCTTTGAAATTAGAGTTATCAACCAATAGAGTAGACTATCATAGCTAGTGATAATAAGTATGATTGGTAACAATAATGAAAACAATTAGATAATTTCAATGTATGGTAAAAACAGATTGGAAAATTAATTAACAATTTCTTACAATTTTTTTTGCACAGTAATTTAACAAAGAAATGATTATCTACCCTTTTTATTCACTTCTTCATTTTTCTCTTATTTCATTTTCTTCTTGTTTCATTTATTTTTCTGCTAAACAATTCCGACAAATAACAAAACTTAAAATTGACAGTTCACTGGTTTACATTCAAGATGACTGGAAACACCTGAATCACACTTCCTCTTCGCATCACCACCACCAACTCCATTAATGATTTCTGAATCTAAATAAAAAAGAGATTAGAAAGGGTTTGAGGAGGAGAGAGATTGGAGATATTGACAGGATCAATCTAAAGAAATTCAGTGGTTATAGATGTAGATATAAATTAATGAAGAGTTTTAGCCAGTAAATAATACTGAATATTATTGTTAGTACGATAATTATTTTATGTGTTAAATTACATTAAGTTAATAGATAAAGCTTAGCTAATGGATTATCGAGATAATTTTCTTTAACTTTGTTATGATAACAAAGTTAGTAAATCAAAGACATATATATTCTATGATATCATAACGAGATTAGTACAATAATTTTATGTTTTTATATTCTATAATTTTATTGTATAATAACTGAATGAATACGATCATCAATGATATGATAATAGGTTTAATAAAATAAACCGATATATTAACTAATTTAGTTTAATATTTTTACAGTATGTTAATTGGTTTAACATGATATTTTATATGCAAGATTATTAATATGTTACAAGTGTCATATATTGTTAATAGCCAGTTAACATTCTATATAACATATTATTATAATTGATTTTTTGGAAACAATTATTTTTTGACAATTTAGGATAGAGAAATGTTTTTAACATTAGATGAATAATTATTTTTCACATCTTAACATCAGAAAACAGTTTTTGGGATAAATGAAAATTTGTGTAATTAATTTTAAAAAAGAATAATTATGATACAAATATTTATTTTCTTTGTTATTTTTTTTCAGTTTCTAAATCAACAATGTTATTTACCTAATTATTTGATCAGATCATTGATATTAAATAAATTCACAACATTTATATATCTTTTAAAAGACTTTTAGTGTTTTCACTTGCTTAACAACTTAGTAAAACCATAATTATAAAATTTTCAAACTGTAATTTTTGTGTTTCTGGAACCGAGTAAAGGTTACAACTTTCGTATCTACAACCTTATATCTAATGTAACAATTCTAAGACTAGAACTTCAACCACTAAGGCACATATGTATGTTACTATTATTAAAAACAAAATTGTTGACCAAAAAAAAAAAACAAAAAAAAAATTCTTTCAATAAAGAATTGATAATGATTGTTAGGGAACGTCTTGTCAAAATAAAATAAAATAACAGATTTCATTCTTTTGTGTGATCATACCTCACAAAACAAACATTCTAGTAATGTTCTTCTATTTTCAACCTTTAGTACATTCAACAAAAAGATTTTGTTCCCAAATGAATGGTGGCTCTTTTCAGGTGGAATATTATATTTCTTTAATTCTAAAGTGTACAATTATATATGTGCATTTTGAATTTGGTATCCATTTAATAATATTTAGGTAAATAAGAATATCTTTTCCAAGCATTATTCTTTGATTAGGTTAATCTGTCTACATCATGATACACCTCTCTTTTTCCTGCATAACTATTTAGCACCTTAACTTTTGTTTCACATCAAATATTTTCTGAGAAAAATTTAACGCAAATGACTTCTGAGAAAAGGTTTAAAGATATATACAATTTATGAAAAAAGAAAAATGATTATCTAGACAAAAATAAAATGATGCCATCGCAATCATATTTTTTTTCCAAAATAACTCTAAGTATCTAACCTACACAATTTTAACATCATGATGTGCAACTATACACTACAATGGTTTTTCGTTTTCAGTTACAAAGAACAAATTTTACGATTTGGTAACTCAAGACAAAAATTTCACATTTTAAAATGATTTCCATTAATGTTTTGCATATATATTAGTAATGAATAAACTGATATTTCAAAAACTGCACTATTTACTAGAGATATCTCCCGATTTATATGGCCATAAAAACTAAAGTAAATATATTAAATAATTCAGTAAAAGAACATAGCAAAAAGTATTAGTTTGGAAAAATAACTGTTAGCTATGTAACCTTTTCATATTTGTAATCTTTTGTTAAATACATTTTTTTTATCTTTGTGATTTGGAAAACCCAAATGGATGGAAATGAAGAAGAAACAAGCTAGACAAAATCATAAATATGAAATATTATAAATGAATATTTAAACGTAATACAACTACTATGATATATATATATATATAATTATTTTCTCAAAGAAAATAATCTTTTAAGAACACTATTAGACTAAAACATAATGATTTTGTGTGTGTGTGTGTTGTTGTTGTTGTTTAAGAGATTACTGCAAAAAAAAAAAACTCAAGTTTATAGCGTAACTTTTTTCTTCCAACTAATTATTTATAATAATAAGTTAATAACATACGCATATATGGACGACGAAAAACATAAATGCATATATACTTTATTGGTGGTTAAAGATATTATTCTAAAATCACTATTCCTCATATGAGAAAATTAGGATATAATCGACATTATAATCTAGATGATGAAAAAGATTATTAATGTGACAAAAGTACTAATTTAGTGGAAGATTGAATTGATTCCCTCTCAAATATTGATAATAATAATGTCTTAATTAGAAGAAAAAAATTGAAATGATGAAAGGTTTTTTGCATTCAAACATATCTTAGATAGAAGACGAACTTCAAACTAATTTGCATACACGTTGATACCGCGCAAAATGCATCTAACTCAAAGTGTAAAATGTACCTAGATACTAGAGCAAACCGACCACAATGAAAGGAGTATCCAACACATTTACCAAGATCGGTTTAAAGTTTAATAGATGATTTATATGACTGATTAGTCATCATGGAAGGACTAAGGAGCAGTAAGAAGCGGCAAATGAATAATAATGAGTCTAATGACTATCCGAACACGCTGAAGAAACACATTAGTGACCAACAGTGGAGCCATATCACATAAGAGGCAGCGTTTTATGACATTTTCTTTCTAAAGTTTGAGTATTTCTTTAAATATAAACACTTCACCTTTGCAAAGGGTTGATACATTCAGAATTCAAAATTTTAGATTTAATTCGCTCATATTCTCTTTTCATATGGATTGCAGAGAATTATCTCATTTTAATTTCTAGTTAAAAAATGACTAATCAAAATTATATGAACAATGAAAACTATGTAACATAATGATGGTCATTTCTGAAATTCATCACAACTGTTTGAGATTCGAATCCATCACCCCGCAATGTTAAATGAAATATTAAAATCATTAGACTAAGTTGACAAAAAAATAATATAAACAAAAATATTCGTTTTAATATAGAATAATTTATGGATTCCTGCATCTCTTTTGAAATCAACAACTTATAAATGATATAAATATTACCTTTTTTATTGTTAATAATTTTATTGATCCATGAAACAAAACATACACAATTGATTAAAGCAATTGTTATTCCTGAGGATGCGACCATTGTTTAGAGTATATCGATCAGTCGATTTTTAAAACTAAATATTACGGAGTCTTTCACAAAAATTGAAAAATATATGTTCAAATCAGATTATAATATTGAACAACTCTACCCAAACTCAAAATATGCTGAATTTTATGATCCAGATGTAAAACCACTCATGGATTTTACATGGAAACTTAAATGTCTTCGAAAACTTAAATATTTCATTTGTCAAGTTTTTACGGGTTGCATACCAATCACCAAAAATTTGAGGAACTGATACATATAATGCAATATACAATGTCCTCTACAAGAGCAGAGAAGAAATCATTAAATCATATACTTTTTGAATGTCTATCAAAGATCTAAATCTGGACTCTTTCTAAAGTTCCTTCAAATCCAAAGTTTTTTTCTACGTTATCGGTATTCTCCAACTTACATTATTTATGGAGATTTTCTAAAACTATTTTGAAATGTTGTTTTCCACAGATAATATGGTATATATGGAAAAGTAGATAATAATTTTTTTTTTCAAAAATATGGATTGAAACCGCCATAGAATTCTTAACATTGTGGAAACTGAAGGTAAGCTATGAGAGGAGACTCAACTTTCGATAGAACAAAAAGTAAAAGAAGTGGATAACTCACAGTTGACTGATGTCACCCACAAAGACTAGTGTGTCACTTGAATGGAGTCTAGAAAATTCATACAAATTTTTGGGACAATGAGGTTCTGTGGTAAAGAAGGAGTGCAAGAAACAATGATGTTATCTAGAAACGTATGACAAGTATCTCACCCATGCATGCTGAGATAAAAGCAATGATCTGGACCATGAAATGCATAAATTCTCTTCAACAAGTAGAAATGGCATTCACAACAGATTGTTATAACTTAGTGAAGCCGACAGAATGAACTGTTTTCTCATTCCACCTAGAATATTTTAGAGATACAAAGAGTTTTTCAACATTTTAATTAGTAAGTTAATTCCACAAACAAAAAATTTAAGGACAAATAAATTAGTATACAATGCTTGGATTCTACCCTTGTCAATGGTATATAAATTATGTTTCACCAATTTGACTAGTTAATTTTGTCTTAAATTATATTTGTTGTTGACAAAAATAATATATATATATATATATTTTTTTTTCAAAATCTAATTTCATTCTCTTTCTTGATGATTTTGATCATTCTTTTCATTAAAACATATATTTTCTTACATTTTTTCTCACTGACATGTTTTCTAAACTACATGAATCACTGCAGATTCATCTTGCATTCATATCCATTATCACTTAGCCCTTTTTTTTTAAATTGTTTTTTTCGGTTTCTAAAATATCAATCCGTAACTTTTTTCTTTGTTTCAATTTAAACCTTAAAAATATATTCAAAGATACAATCGTGTTTGCTATTTATACATGAGACTTATTTTCTAAACGAAGAAATGTCTCTTAAAAAATATAATTCAAATTTTATTCCAATATATGAACCATACATTTCATTTGTGAAAGTTTTAGAGAAAAATGTATAATCTAACCATACGTAAATTTATCGTCGTAATTGTCTTCATTTTTAATTTTTGATTTTCATCTTACGTCTGCGGAGCCATAAACTTATGTGGATGTTCACAGTGGAATTTGCATTGTTAACTCGAATGTCTCTAAGGCAAATGATGCTTTCAATAAAATAAAATTAATACGAAAAGGAGAAACAATATGAATCTTTTCAGTGACTTTGAGCAAATACATGGTTTTTTTTTTCTTTATAAATATAATTGGGCTACAAAATCTGTTCAAAGACTAATCACTCCACTCATATAAAGATAATATAATAAAATTGAATGGATTTTAATCAAATATATGCATATTGACGAGAACCATTAACATTTATTAGTTTTTTTACGTTTCTTTATTTTTATTGTTTCGGCTCTCTCGTCTTTATATATTCTTTACCCATATGTAAGAGTAAAATATTGATTGGTTTAATATATTCGGAGATTCTCCAATATGCTTTAGCTTAATCAGAATAAAATTGACGAACAACAAAAGAAACCTCTTAAAATATGTTTTTACTAATTTTTATGTTGAAATATATACTACAAATCGGATTGCTAAGACATTCTGTTGTTGCGTCCATGATGTTTCTAAGGGACACCAAAATCCCATAACTTTATGCTAATTCATCCTTTAATTACATTGGATCCATTTTCTAAATTTGTTTAATATTCGGCAAACCAAGATATCTTTTATATAATAAAGAAATAATTCAGCAATGCATCACATCTCCTGAGTACCCAAGTTACTAAACTCGTACACAATAGTCAAAGATAAATAAATTAGATCCTCGATTTGGTGTTCCGGGGGTTGAAACTTGAGAGTAATTAAGTTAAAAACATTTTTTACTAATAGATACACAGAAAAAAACTCAAACTAATCCATATGATTTGTAAAAAGGTCGTGTAATTTTGATATTTAAGTAAATTTCCATTGGTCAACCATGATATAAACATAATATGAAGACTATATGGACTCAATTGTTCTCATGGTGGACCATCAACCACTGGACAACCATTGGATTAAATTATAATTATAAACATATTAAACAATAAAGCAAAAATCTGAAACTCCAAAATAAATCAAGCAAACAAAATTATAAAGTAAAAATCTGAAACTCCAAAATAAATTAAGCAAACAAACTTTTCAATATATATATATATATATATATATATATATATATATATATATATATATATATATATATCTGTAGATTCATAGAGCTTCTTTCGGATAAACTTTTTGTTAGATTATTTAGAATTTTAATGTGTTTTTTTAATATAAAATATATAATTTTCCATAACAAGTTTAATTTAAAAGAGAAGATAAGTTCAAAACTCAACTTGTTTCTAAAAAAAATCACAACGATATATTTAACGTTCTTGTTCTTATTCATTTATGTAAAAAATGTAAACGCGACAGTTAAATTGATACTAAGTCATTTGTCATGTACTATTTGTCTAAATATAAAAAAATGAAATAGTTAATTTTCTGAAAATAATTAAATGAAAAAGTTGAGAAAAAAACAAAAAAAACTATGCGGTAAGTTTTTGTAGATAAAATGTAGAAATATATTTGAGCTGAGCAAATAAAAAGTTGTACAACATTAAGCGAATCGTCGTTTTTCTACACTTCAGATTTAGTTCTAGTGTTATATAGACCTATAAAGCAAGTTCAAAAATGTTTTCTTCTATTTGGGTTTAAAACAAGTTTAAGTATGAACCCTAGTAAAAAGGAAGATCCGCCAAAAAAGGAGGAACCAAAGAACAAGACCTTGCCTTTGCTGTTGAATCTTACTTAAAATTCTCAAATCTGAAATCTATCTGTCACATTTCTTGATCTTTTGATAACTGAATCTACTACAAATCACAAAGAAGTTTCCGTTTGTGTTTTGTCAAAGCTAGGACATAAGAAAACGTGTAGATCAAGAAAGTGATTATGAGTCACAAAGTCTCCAAGAAGTTAGACGAAGAGCAAATCAATGAGCTCCGGGAGATTTTCCGGTCATTCGATCGGAACAAAGACGGAAGGTTAACACAGCTCGAGCTCGGATCACTTCTCCGAGCAGTCGGGCTTAAACCGAGTCCAGACCAATTCGAGACACTGATCGACAAAGCCGACACTAAAAGTAACGGACTCGTCGAGTTTCCGGAGTTCGTGGCTTTGGTCTCGCCGGAGCTTCTTTCGGAGGAGAAAACGACGACTCCTTATTCGGAGGAGCAGCTTCTCCGGTTGTTCAGGATATTCGATACTGACGGTAATGGGTTTATCACTGCGGCAGAATTGGCTCATTCCATGGCTAAGCTTGGCCATGCCTTGACGGTGGCGGAATTGACAGGGATGATTAAGGAGGCTGATAGCGACGGAGACGGCCGGATTAATTTTCAAGAGTTCTCTAAGGCCATTAATTCTGCTGCATTTGATGATTTATGGGGTTGAGACTTCTTCACCGGTAGACTCTTTCTTATTATCCTTTAGTTATTTTTAGTTTCTATCATTAGTTTTCACTAATCTACAAGAAATTTATGTACTGAGATTCAATATAATTACTCAAGTCGAAATTCCGGGTTTCTTTGTTAAATTTGGATTTTTTTTTTTCTATTTGTCATTGTGTTAAGACTTTTAGCTTAGAAAGTCGAAGTCGTTTTCCGTTTTATGAAGTTTCTCTCTTCATTCAACTTTCATGATCAGAAAATAAATTTCAAATTGTACAGATCATTTGTTTATCCAAATTTACTAATTTAGGTTTCAAGGAGGAAACCCAACGTCTTGCCTTGCCGAGAATTTTCTTGGAAATCCACACAGAAAACTTGCTCAAACTCGAGCATTTAGGGTTCTTACAACTTCTCTCTGCCTGATAAATAATATCCTGTGATTATGTTTTATTATTACCTCAAACTGTTAATTTTCTTTTAAATGATCCTCATACCATTTACAATGAACATGTTAAATAAATTATTCAAGAGTTCAACTCATACAATATATATGTTGAAAAAGAATGAAAAATAATGTGGAATCAATATACTCGAAAAAATCAACTTGTTGAACAAAAAAAAATTGAAACCGCCAACGCCATATGACACACTCTAGAGCGACTATGCATAGCACATACACAGTGTCATGCTTAGGCTATGAGAGCCTATGGCAAATTAAAAAAATATATATAACTTGCAAAACTAAATATAATTCAATTTCAAATTACATATAATTTGAACAAAAAGTAATATAAAAAGCTTAATTTTTTAATAAATCCTTTTTTCAAGCTTTCAAAATCCATTTCTAATATTTTTAAATTGAATAGAATTTTATAAATCTTTAAACACTTTTGCATAATATTGTATGTTTGAGATAAATACATTGTCAGAGACTTTTTATCATATTTTTGTATAAATAATCTATTCTATAGATAAATTAATATAAAATATTAAATTTTATTTTATAAATTGAAAAATTTTAAGTTAAAAAAAAAATTTAGAAGAAGTATTTTGTTATTATTCAAAAAATAAAAGATTTTAAAACCAATTGGTGTAAACTTATAAAGAAATAAAATTTATTAGCAAAAGAAAAAATAAAAGATTAATTATAAAAGATCAATAAATAATTGAAAAAAAATATTTTAAAACTTATTTCAATTATAAAAGTATATATTTATTAACCACAAAAACTATTTCAATTTTTTTAAAAGAAAATTTAATTCCAAAATGAAAATTAATACAAAACAGATAAAAAATAAACCTTTTGGCACCTGAGTATTAAATATACTCATTTAACCATTATACCAAATCAAAATTTTTAATTAGGGCTCCAAAAATCTTATACTTATTACTTTATTAGGAGTTCGGGGCAAAAGCCTTTTTACACCATCTTAAGTATATCCTTCACTGCACTCGGAGGACACGCAGAAAATTGGTGTACAGACGTATTAATTTGGACTAGGACACGTGTTGTGTTATTGTTGGCTATTGAGATTTTTGATATTTTTCTCTCATCTACATTATTTAAAATCAATTATCCTACAGTAAATTAATTTATTTATATATTTTAATATCAAAGTTCTATTTCATATTTTATAAATAAAAATTCATTTTATTTAGTTTGGACACATAAAAATATGTAGGAAAAATATACATTTAATTATCATGAGGTCATATATTATATTACATAATATAATTGTTAAAGATGAACGAAATATATATACTCAATATTAGACGGATTATATTTAATCTGAGACAAATGAATCTTGTACACCACAACTATAATCGTAGCTATTCATTTCCAAAAGAATGTTTTCGTTAAATTTGTAAGTTTGGATGTTATATTATCATGTATAGTAATTATTTGTATCAAACTATAAATTTTAGTCTCAGTGTATACAAAACTTTGTTGTTGCAAGAAAAAAAACATATATATATTAAAGCGTTAAAAAGAAAGACATTGTCATGTTTTCTGACATACTTCCGAATCTATCTACAATCACATTAGTTTCTGGGATTAAAAGTAAAAATGGGCTCAATTATGTCGAAAAAGATTGGAAACTTGATGGGATTTTGCTGCTTTATCGTCATCTCTGTACCATCCACTGCAAAATGTCCTTCCTGATTACACCGTCAAACTCGCTGCCTCTTACAGAGCTCGGATGAATCCAACAGGCGGCTGCACCAGCACTGTAATGTCTGTACTGAGTAGTAGTTCCATTGGGTCTCGACGATTGGATCATCGTAGAGACAGACGGGAAAGGCTTGTTACGGAAGTGTTTCAATGAGGAGAACAAGTGCATATCGGATTCACGGTTTTGTGGACTCTGCGTCGTGTTTGTGTGCGATTTGGGACGGGATTCACGGGATAACTCCGGTAGCCTTTTTACCTTGTCAATGTTGGAGTTGGTGTTGTGTGGTATTTCTGGTCGAGAACGGATCTGAGCTGCCGGTTTCATCCGGTCGAGCCAACGGAGAATCCAGTTCCCGAGATTCCGACCAACTTGTATGTCTCTATGCTGTATGTTCTTGTGAACGGTAACTGCCACATCGAAGATTTTACGAGTCCTCCTGCAAAGACACAAGAGAAAGAGAGCGAATCAATGCATGAACCAAATGAAAGCTAAGCTTCTGTCATATCTCAGAAAGGAGGTTCACGGGGAAGAAATCTATACCATAACAAAAATCAGACTCGATTCAACAAAAATCATTAGAGTTTCTATCTGATTATCTCTATGGAGAGTATGATTACATAGAATAATGGAAGAAATAATAAATTTCTCCAAAATCAGAGTTAATGTACATGTGTTAAAGTGATAGATTCGAATCACTCTAGTAGATCATTCTCTTGGAAACAAAGGCAAATTCAACGAATCCATACCACCAAACAATAGAATCTCATACACTTCCTTCTTGATTATAGTTTCTAATTCCTAAATTCACATCGAAAATGCTTTAGTCTCTAAAGATCACACAAAAACGAGAGCCAAATTCGAACTGTATCTTACAGAAATGACTCGATTTCAGGGGAAAAGCTCAAACAAACTGCTTCGATCAATACTTTTTGTTGTTTCCATTGATCATCCAGGCTTGCAGATCGATTTTTGAGCCTATGATTCGGAAGCTTAATCGAAAAACCAATTTCTCATTCTAAAAAACCTATATTCCATAATGAGATTTTCGTTTCCAATAACCCGAATATCAAACTAAGCATCAGAAGCAAACCAGAATCGAAACGATCGCGAGAGAAAATCTTACCGATGAAGAAATTGTCGGATTTTCGGATGCTTCGGACTAACAATCCGACGTTGGATCTTCAAGGCGAGCCTATAAGTACGCCTCAGCCCCATGAAGTAGGCTGTTCCCAGAGTTATCTCCCATAGCACCATAGTTCCTTTCTAGAACCTCCTTCCTTCTTCTTCTGCTACGTTTTCCAGATGATCGCCGTTTCGTCAGTCGCTGATCTCCGCGGTCCGAGTTTATACCGGCTATCAGTGATGAGACAATTTCTGCAAAACTCTTACAGTATTTAGTCAAACACTCTTCTTATTTACTTATTTTTTTATATTTTTCTTCTAAAAAAAATAGAAATTACAAAATAACTTTACATTTTTTATTTAATTATGACCTAAACTAATGATAAAATGGGTTAATGGATAAACCAGATAACTACTTTTTCATACAAAAATATTAACCAAAAAACAAATGATTTTAAAAAAAAATTTGACCCCAAAAAATAGAGGAGAAAAAATAAACAAAATGTTAACCAAAAAAAATTGGACATAAATTGAAAAAAAAAATTAAAAATAATATTTGAAAAATTGAAAAAATGATAAAAATTTACAAAAAGTGAAGTAAATTGACAAAATTGATAAAATTGACAAAAAATTGACAAAATTGACAAAAATTGAAGAAAACAAATTTGAAAAACAAATTAAAAAAATTGGATTTGAAAAAAATAAAAAATAGAAAACGTTATACTAAAATTATATTGAGTTGTACTGGTATTATCAGCTTACACATAGTCGTGAAATTGTCATTTTAAGGTTTTTATATTTGTATTAATATCTTTAAGCATTTTTTTAGTTGTACCGATTATAATAGGTCAATTAACTAAAGTTAATTAACTTCGTGGGTGTTATTGGATATAAAAAAATTAATGGAATTGAATGTATTTTAGATTTAAAGTGAAGTTTATTGTTATTCAATTGTAAATTTAAAGAGAGTGATTTTTTTTTTCCAACTAATGAGAGTCATTTAAAATCCAATATTATTGGATAAAACATTTGTTGGAAATCCAATATCTTGTTATTCAATATCTACTTAATTTTGTTAGATTTTAATTATAATCGATTTTACTGTATTTTTTTCTACAAAATAAAAGAATAATGGATTTTGTTTTATTTTTATTGTTGCTTGATAATTGAATTAAATGAAATTTGATTAGTAGTTTATTTTGGTAACCCTAAACTAATTAGGCGCAATTAGACTATAGAGTAATAGTTGATTGGTAGTTGATTGAATGATCAATAGATATAGCTACACATTCTGATAGAAATGAGTATCAATCGATACTACAACATGTTATTATACAACATAGTATAAATTGATACAACTACTAACTAAAAATGTAATTGGATTGTAGGATACAGAACCACTTGCATTGGGATCTCCTTTTCTCGGGTTCCCTTCTCATCAAATACAACTAAATTCAACTATATTTAACGAATACAACTGAGTATTACACATACAACTATGTTTTATGAATACAACTAAGTATAACTCTGTTTTACAAATACAACTGAATACTAGGGGATCAAAAATGTGTTAAAAATACATAAAAATATGTTCTTAAAATTTTGGGACTGGTATATTAACATTTAGGAATAGTTTACATATTTTAGGATAAGGATGAACCATATGCATGTTCTTCTAAGTTTAAAAACAGTCTATATACTTCATTAATAATTAAACATAATATTAGATATAATAATTAATTGAACTAATAACATGTATTTTTTAATTAAGGATGAACATTATACATATCCTTATAAGTTTAAAAAGAGTCTATATAATTGAGCTATAACTAAGTACATCTATAGTTAAAAATACAACGGAGTACAACTATGTTTAAAACATACAACTTCATAGTATGAATACAATTGAGTACAACTATGCGTATGTATTAAAATATTATTAAACTCAGCGCCTTCACATTTGCACGTTCACACTTATATGGGACCCACTTACCCGAATTCACTCTTATTTACGCGGGCCCCACTTGCACGTTCACACTTGTGATGTGTTCAAACTGGTGTGTTCACACTACTGTACATTTTTTTTTATCATATTACACACAATTGTATAATTGTCACTTTCATGTTTTTTTCAGTTGTATCGGTATTTTTAGTCATTTTTCTTAGTTGTATCGAGTACAATATATTATAAATTAATATTAGTAAACTTTCAAAACAATTTTTTTTTTTGAAATTATAAAATATTAAAATTTTGCATCATATTAACCAAAGTAGTTAACAATACACATACATGTTTAATAAAATTGTATGATTACAACAAAACCTTTCTATTTTTTTAATCAACTTGAAAGATATAATAATTAATTGAATAATCAGTGGTTTAAGTAACTCAAATACATGAATTTAATCCATAAACAAAAACCATTAAACCATAGACCCTAACTCTAAACCCTAAACCCTAAACCACCTAAAATCGTAAACCATAAACCCTACAATGTAGTTGTACAATAATACCAAAATACATGATTATAGCTCATAAAATATATGTTCTAAACCCTAAACCTTATACCCTAAACCCTATATCCTAAACCCTACATCATAGTTGTATCAGTAATACTCAGTTATATTTTTAGTACACAGTTGTACGAGTAATACTCAGTTGTGACACTCTCTTATACAACTACTACACTCTTTTTGGATACTAATACTAAACTCTCTTTAAATACTACTATTTTTCAACAACAATGGTTTCAGTAACCTATATATATATGAGTATGAACCCTAAACCTAAATCATAAACCCTAAACCTTAAATCAAAAACCCTAAACCTTAAATCATAAACACTTGTTCGCATTACATGCGTTCACACTGAAATTGTACTGAGTTATACCAATAGTATCAGATTACACATAATCGTACAATTATCATTTTAAAGTTTTTCTAGTTATATCATTATCTTTAGGTATTTTTCTTATTTGTACCGATTATAATAGATAAATAAATTAAGATTAATAAAGATTCATAGAAAAATATTTTCGAAATTACATAGTTTTTATGATTCACATAAATAGCTAAATTATATTATTAGTATCTAGTTGTACCCAGTGTTTTAGTTAAAATGTAATACTCAATTGTACATAATATTTTAGTTATATAAGTACAGTTAATCATCGATAAATGAATATTCGATAAATGAATAACCTCGACAAACGAATAATTTTTTTCGGTCCCGACTTGGGCTAATGGGTTAAATGAATAATCTCGATTAATGCATTAATGAATCACTTTTTGAAATCTTTAAAAACCCTATGTAAATATAAATGAATAATCATCATATTTCATAATATTTATATATATATATTAAATATCGTTTTTTCAATCAACAATATTTGTACAATAAGTCATTATTTTACAAAAAATATTTTATAGTTTTTTTGTTTTTTCCACCAAAATTAATCTCAAAATTGATTTTTCATATCGCAAACAAAACTTCATGAATATCTTGTCCGTATTGTAAAAAGTAGTTCTGTAAAGTGATTAATGCTTAATATGCTTTTTTTGATGACACATTTGATGTGAAGCTACTATCATCTGGTTCTGGATCATTCTCATAATTTAGTACAAACTCAATAATTTCATTGTTGTTAGGCAATTTCAGAACGACATCATTCTCTTTACCTCTTAGGTAATACAATTCAATACCAAGACTTGTGTTTATATAGGTTACATTGAATCTCAAAAACTATTCTTTTTTCTAATTCTACATCAAATCTAGAAAACTTCATTTTTATAGTTTTACAAAACTTCATTTTTCTAGTTATAGAAAACTTTCTTTTTCTAATTTGCATTATTATTCAAGCTTTTAGATGTCCAAAAATACTGTCTAAATGAATAAAATTTATTTATTTATCGATAAATAAATAATTTAGCTAAACAAATTTTCCTGGTCGCAAGAATATTCATTTATAGAGGTTTAATTATAATATCTAGTTGTATATAATATCCTAATGTGGGTCCCATTTGAAATTGGTTTAATTATTTTATAATTGTTTTTTGGTGACAGTGTAAAAAAATTGGGTGGGTCCCATTTTTTTTTGATAAAAAAATTGGTGTATCGTGTGAGAAAAAATTTGGGTGAGTCTCATAGATGAGTGGTACCATTTGAATATAATATTTAAATTAATTTATTAAAAGGATTAAAGGAAGGGTAGTAGATGGTATTTGAGTTCATTAATATGGTATGTGTCCCACCATGAATATTTGAGAAACAAAGAGAGTATGTAAGAAAAATTCTTCACAAATGAAAGTATCTTAGAAATTGACTCTTTCAGTGATGAAGTCCTCATCGTTCATTCGGTGAAATTATCATGGGCCAGAATATGGGCCGGATTTACTTTAACCAATAAGGTTTTTTTTGTTTTTGTTTTTCAAACATTTAAACTTATTTATCATCGCTGAAGATGCATATCAATACCTATCCACCAGATTGATTACATAAGCATTTATAATTTTTATATAGTTTGTTTCATTTAAACTTATTTTGGATGAAATTAAAGATTACAATACTTTGATACTATCTTAGTGACTCTTCATTAATAATGTCTTTTCGAAAACGGTGAATCTAATGATTGGGGGGGATAAATAAATAAATATGCGTAAGAGAATCACCGAAACAGTCAGAAACTGATTTAACCTCTCAAAGAATTAAAGGTGACATTGGTGTTTCGATTAGCTGGCCTAAACGAATTAAAGGTGAGATCTGATGTTAGTTATTACCATAAAAATAGGACTTTTTTGGAAGCTCTGTTTGTAAAGATGGGGTTTGATACGCAATGGATAACAAGGGTCATGTTTGTATTCGATTTGTCTCGTGTAATGTCTTGTTAAACAGTCAAATTAACGGTTACATCAAACCGGAGTGAGATATTCGTCAAGGAGATCTGTTATCTTCATTATTTTTTATCCTATTTGCCGAAGCTCTCCTACTTCTAAGTTTCCCTCCATTCAACATGATTGTGATGTCAGGTTTTTGGTGTGAGAATAAGAGGAAAATACATTGGATTTTCTTGGAAAGATATGTGCAAATCAAAGGAAAATGGAGGATTAGGTTTTTGAGATATTGTTGATTTTAATCTAGTTTAGCTTGTAAAACAAGCATGTAAAATTTCTCAATGAACCTAAATTCTCTTATCTCCAGACAGAAAAGGCATATACTTCTCTACGAAAGATTTTTTTTTTGTAATGAGGAAAAAGCTATCGTTCATAATTTGTTTGGCGTATCATTCGATATGAACGTGAATTACTGAGTCATGGTCTCCTTAAATCTATTGGTGATGGAAAAAAAAGACAAAGATATGGATGGAAAGTGGATCCTAGATGTACATTCACTTAAAGCATATGATATTTTGTCCATGATCTCTTTGGGATGAACATGGCGAGAAGATTTGGTCAATGAGTTGTTTTCATCAGTGGATGTAGGAATTGTAGAAGATAGGTTCATGTGTGCATATGCGAAACATGGTTGGTACACAGTAGAGAGTGGATATTAGTTTATATCGAATAATCCTATAATTCTGTTACCTGCTTTCTCTACTACAGAAGATCTTATATAGGCTCTGAAACAGAGGATTTCGAAGATTAAGTCTTTACCAAAACTTATTGAATTTTTTTTATGAGAGTTTTCTGAAGAGCATTGGCAGTAACAGATCGTTTGAGTTCCAGAGGTATTGGTCTTGTTCTCCACTGCAAGTTATATCAACAGAATGCAGAAATCATTTGATCTTCTATTCCTTTTTTTTTTTTTTTGAATGGAGTATTTGGAAAAATCAGAACAACATTATGTTTGCCGGAAAACAAGAGTCGTTAGATTACTTAGATTAAGGTGTTTGAAGGCGTTGACCTTTGGCGGAAAATTAATGACTTGCCTTCTTCATTAAACCCTATAAAAGGTATTGTCTTGCTTCTCTCTTGTCTTTTCTTCTCTCACCTTGTTTATGTAGAGTAAATAGCTCTTATAGGTTTCACAAGTATGAAATGAAGCTAATCCAACTCGTAACCAAAAGCAATCCAAATTTACACTTAAAAGCTCTAATTATAGGCAAATAGTGTGATGGAAAACCAAATCCACACCAAAGAACTCCGAATCAAAATCCCGAGAGGGAACCAATTTCTCATCCTATGACATCCATTGAGGTAAGACAATTTATATGGAAGTGATCAAACAATATATTAATAAATAATTTCGAACTTATAATATATAGTTAAATTGTGAATAAGAATTTGCTTAGAATTAACTTTTTTCAATAATATATATTATGGAACAAAATCACTAAGAAATAAATGGTATAAATGAGATCAAATTTAAATTAAAATATTTTTCATAACTTACAAATATTTTGGAGTTAAAATCAAATTAAATTTGTCCATTATGGATCAAATTAAATTCAAAGATTTTTATAACTTACAAATATTTTGTAATTAAAAATCAAATTAAATGTGATCATTATAACTCTTAACCACCAAGTTTCATTTCTCTCCTATAAATACCAAGTTACCTAGAAGGAAAAATTCATTTCATTCTTCATTTTGCAAAAGAAAACACCATTAGACATAATTTAGATATTATTTGAGAATTTTCTAATTGTTGAAGCTCTCTTGAAATATCTTGTTGGTTTTTGGTGTTGGTAGCTAAAAGATTCACAAGTTAAACAGGTTCTAACTTTCTCCCTATTCTACTTTTCTCTTTCAAAAGTAGATTTTGTGTTCTTGAGTATATGGTAGAATATTAGCTTGTAGATTCTAACATGAATGAAGCATGTTAGTCTTATATGTTTGGTTGTATCCTGGGATTCAAAGAATGCATATAAACCGTCTTATTGCGAGCATTTTATCGAGTTAAGGAAATAGATCATCCCGCCTCCAAATGGTTTTTATGATTTTATAAAATATGTTTATTGTTTAAATTTTAGTTTCACACATATTGTTGTTTTTTAATCCATGTTCATCTTATTATTTATTTAAGTTGTCAATATTAAAATGATGGTCATGAAATTATGCATTGTTAATATTGAATTTAAGAATTATGTTCATAAGATTAATATATATGTAAAATATGAAACTATAATTCTTGGTCAAAGAATAAATTAAATATTGTTAGCTTTTATGTTCTTGCTAATAACTATGTTGATCATACTTGAATTTAATATTCATGGTCAAAATGTTATACTTAAGATGTAATTTAATATTGTTGAATTATGTAAATGCTATAATTATTTTGCTAAAATAAGTTATAGCACATAAATATCAATATTAATGTTTGTATATATATATGTAGATATTAATATATATATATATATATATATATATATATATATATATATATATATTTAATAGTTTATTTCAATTTCAAGACATAAATTGTATTGCAAATTGATATTTTAAAAATCCGCTTTATAAGGTTCTACTTCAACAACATATATCTGAGGTAATCACAAATTAGGTTTTTTTCCTTTCAGTATGAATAATGGGAGACAGGCTTGCAAATGATCCTGTTGATGCAAAGACCTTTACTTAATACCTTTTAGAATCGCTTAAGGGATCTCACAAATTGGTAGCAGAGCCTAAAGGTTAGATACTAGGAAAGATTCTTGATTTCACTATTGAAGATTGAATCCAAGAATGGCGGGTTCTAAGGTGGATATCGAAAAGTTCGACGGGAATGGAGATTTATTGTTGTAGAAGCAAAGAATGTTTGCGTATCTTAGTGTATCAGGGTTAAAAGACGTTATGGTACCATCAACTCCAATTTTGGATTCAGATGAAGAAGAAAAAGGAAAAGATCCCAAAAAGAAAGAAAGATCGCTGCTGAAGATGAAGCAAGAATCAAACGATGTGGCAAAGCAATGAACACCATCTTTCTCAATGTTGGAGATCATGTCCTTCGCAAGATCGAACGGTGCACAACCGCTGCTGAGACATGGGCGTTACTGGAAGCTCTCTACATGAAAAAACACTACCCAATCGTGTACATGCTCAATTAGAACTCTACAGATTCAAGATGCGTGATCATCAAACGATATATGAGAACATTGATGACTTTCTCAAGATAGTTGGCGAGTTAAGTCACTAAGTATAGATGCTCCAGAAGAGGTTCAAGCCGTACTACTTCTTAATGCACTACCGCCAAGATATGATCAACTTAAGGAGACCCTGAAGTACAACAAAGAAGTAATCAAAGTTGAAGATTTTGTTAGTGCTGCAAGATCAAAGGAGAAAGAATCAAGGAGTGGCATAGGTACTCGACCAATCTCAGAAGGTCACTACGTAAGGGGAATATCAGAGTCACGAGGATACAATGGCAAGAATCACAACATCAATTGATCTCGATCCAATTCAATAAAAAGGAAGAAGATCTGTTGGATATGTGGCAAAGAAGGTCACTACAAGAAGCAATGCTACAAATGGTTAGAAAGAAACAAAGGGAAGTCACAATCACATGATAAATGTGAAGTCTCAATAGCAAGAGACGATGCCCAAGATCTAGCATGACTTTTAGTTTTTGAAGTTAACATGTCTCAAGAAACAGCAAACAATGAAGAATAAGTTATGGACTCTGGGTGCTCATTCCATATGACTCCACGCAAGGACATTTTCCTAGAACTAAAGTAGGTGGAGTCAGGGAAGGTGCGAGTTGCAAACAACTCAAGCATCGACTTAGAAAGTATAGGATCAGTTAGATTCCAAAACTCAGACGGGATAAATTTTGTACTAAATGACGTAAGATATACCTGCAATTGGGAGAAACTTGACCTCATTAGGAACACATGAGGCCAAAGGGTGCGAATTCAAAGGTGCTAATGGTATTCAGAAGATTGTTAAAGGTTGTGTAGTAATCATGAAAGGATATAGAAAGAACCAAGACACGTTGTACTTCCTACAAGGTTTCTCAAGACACGCGGAGTCTTGCAATGCCTCAACAACAGAAGGTAAAAGTATATCAGGGAATAACTACACAAGTGTATGGCACATCAGAATGGGTCATGCAGGTGAGAAGGTTCTCAAAATGCTAGCACAAAAAGGTTGTCTAGAGAATGAAAAGTTAGATGAGATATTTTTTTTGCGAGGATTGTGTTCTTGGAAAAGCACAGAGACTAGAGTTTGAAGAAGCAAAACATATCACCATAGAGAAACTTGACTACATGCACTCAGATCTTTGGGGTTCTCCAAACGTTGCTCCAAGTTTCATAAGATGCCACTACTTCATTTCATTTATAGATGATTGGTCTCGAAAATCATGGATCTATTTCTTAAAGACTAAAGATGAAGCCTTTGAGAAGTTCGTAGAATGGAAAAAAATGGTTGAGACTCAATCAGAAAGGAAAGTTAAGAAACTAAGAACATATAACGGGTTAGAATTCTGCAACTTAAGGTTCAACAAATTCTGCAAAGATGAAGGAGTGATGAGGACGTGCACATACACCCCACAACAAAACAGCATTGCAGAAAGACTTACTGAACCGAACAATAATGAACAAGGTACGTTGTATGCTAAGTGAGAGTGGTCTTAGCAAGGAATTTTGGGCTGAAGCAGCATCCACAACAATGTACCTAATCAATAGATCTCCATCCTCTGCAATAGACTTCAAAATACCACAAGAAAAGTGGACTTCCGTAATACCCGACTTAAGTAACCTTAGAAGATTCAGATGTTTAGTATGCACATACGCATATGAAGGTAAATTGAATCCAAGAGCTAAAAAGGCAATCTTCACTGGCTATCTGGAAGGTATAAAAGGTTACAGAGTATGAATCTTGGAGGAAAGTAAATGAGTCATAAGCAGAAATGTCATATTCAAAGAAGATGTTTTGTATAAGAACTTGAATGCAGAGTCAAAAGCAGAAATGGAGACTAAGAATAATCCTTACACCAAAAATCCATCATTGAGCTATGATATTCTGGAAAAGGAAAGCAGAGGGGGAAAACCTACACCAAGGTGGAGAAACTACCAAAACTTATGACGAAGACGAATCTGACCAAGATGAAGAACATACTAGCAATGATGAAATGGCAAGAGATCTAAGAAACTATCAACTAGCCAGAGACCGAGAAAGGAGAGAAACAAGAGCCACATTACGGTTATAAGACTATAAAATCTACCCTGAAGATGAAGACATTGCAGGCTATGCATATCTCATGATAGAAGACAGAGGAAGACCAGAACCTCAGAACTTCAAAGAAGCTTTAGAAGACCCATATCGAGACCTATGGCTTGGCGCAGCAGATGAGGAAATAATCTCATTAAAGAAGAACATAACATGTGTACTTATAGACCGAATAAAAACACAAAAGGCAATAGGCTGCAAATGGGTATTCAAAAGAAAAGCTGGGACAAGCAGGGTTGAAGCTCCAAGATTTAAAGCCAGGGTAGTAGCCAAAGGATACTCACAAAAGGAGGGCATAAACTACCAAGAAATCTTCTCCCCTGTTGCAAAACATGTTTATATACATTTTTTTTATATCTGCGGTTGTTCACCATAACATGGAGCTAGAGCAAATGGACGTGAAGACTTCTTTCCTTCATGGATACCCAGATGAGACAATATACATGGAGAAACCGGAAGGATACGTTGTCAAGAAACATCTAGAAAAGGCATGCCTTCTCAAGAAGTCTCTATATGGTCTTCAGCAATCCCCGAGACAATCGAACACATGGTTCCATGAATTCATTTCAAAGAACAGATACTTGAGGAGTGAATACGACGCGTGTGTCTACTACAAAGAAATGGAACAAGGTATCTTTGTTTACCTTCTTCTGTATGTTGATGACATTGATCACATCCATCAAGAAGAAATATGTGAGTGATCTAAAAGAATTACTAAGCTCTGAATTTGAGATGAAGGACCTAGTGGCAGATAAGAAAATTATCGGCATGGAGATTATAAGAGACAAAGTAAAAGGTACTCTCACGATTTATCAGGAAGGTTATTTGAAGAAAGTTCTTGGGAACTTTGGACTAAACGCAACGAAGAGCGTGCTTACACCATTGGGAGCTTATTTTCATCTGAGATCTGCAAAAAAAAAGAGTATGAAGAGCAAAAGGAAAAGATGAAAATCATACCTTATCAAAGTGCAGTAGGAAGTCTTATATATGCAATGATCGGTACTAGACCAGATCTTGTATACACAGTAGGTGTAGTCTGCAGATTCATGAGCAAGCCTCTTAAAGATCATTGGCTAGCTGTAAAATGGATAATGAGATATATCCGAGAGACTAATGACATCAAGTTATGCTTTAAAAATGAGGGTAACTTCGAAATCGAGGGTTACTGTGACTCAGATTATGCTGCAGAGTTGGACAAGAGGAGATCTATCTGTGGACTGGTTTTAACAGTGGGAGGAAATGTAATCAGCTGGAGATCAAATCTGAAAAATGTGGTGGTTTTTTCAACAACCGAAGCTGATTACATATCACTAACAGAAGCATCTAAAGAAGTTGTGTGGCTAAAGGGATTCATTAATGAACTTGGGTTCAAGCAGGAGGCTGTTACAATTCACTGTGATTCACAAAGCGCTATATCTTTAGCAAAGAATGCAGTGTTCCATGAACGAACGAAGCACATGGCTGTGAAATATCACTTCATCAGAGAATTAATCCGTTTAGGGTATGTTTAGGTTGTGAAGATATCAACATAATACAATCCCGCAGACATATTAACTAAAGTTTTATCAGTTGAAAAATTCCGGGAAGCTTTAGAGTTTCTCAGGGTAAAAGAGAGATGAAGAATCACAAAGGTTAAGTTATTAAAGCTAAGTGGGTTTACATAGGGAGCTTTGGCTCAAAAGCTGAGAATGTTCTCAGGAAGCGGATGCGCTCTCAGTGACCAAGGTTACAGGTCGAGTAAAAGTTGGATTGCAGAAAGATTCTGAAGTTCTCGTTAAGGTGGAGATTTGAAGAACTTGTTATGTTTAACGAGATTTCAAATCTTCAACGGCTTCAAGGTTCGATTGGAATTGAGTATTGGTTTAGTCCGATTTTCTAGTTTCAATTGTATTGATCATTGCTGTTGAACGATGTCGTTCTTCTTCCCTTCTTTAAGTATAAAAGACAGGGTAAGAACAGAATCTGTTAAGTTCGTTGTAGCGAGCAGAGAGAGAGAGAGAGAGAGAGAGATAAAACTCCATTAGAGTCTGTAATCAAGTGCTCGAGCTTTGAGCAAGTTTTAGTAAAAGCTAGCGTCGACTAGTCCCAGTGAGGTATAACGACTCCACGGTTGTGGAGTGTGGTGAACACCGGGTAAACAAATCTCTTGTCTCCTTTATCATATTCGTTCAACAAACATTCATCGTTAAATCAAATTGATCAAAGGCACGATTCTTAGAATCATTTATATCGAACTCGTTCCTTAGAATCGCTTAAGGAATCTCACAGTCTGGATAATGCTTTGAGCCAATGCTGTGAAATTCCAAATCCATGACGCAGAACTGACACAATTCAACATCTACCTCGATACAATCTCTCTCTCTCTCTGAATTTCTTAACCCGAAACACTAACTGTCATAGTGGAATTCACTACGACAGGTTTGAAGCCATGGTTTACTACATCGATCAGCGATTGGCATCACTCTCCGTGCCGTCGTTTTACCATGACCACAAGAGCACAACGGTCCTCGAAACAGTGTTCCAAAGCCAAAACCTAGTCTTGTTCGGGGAACACGACCACCAGAAATTTAAAGATGATAGGAAACTTGACGTTTACGAATAAACGTGAAGGTGCGGATTAAATTGAGGATTTTGTTTGCGCATTTTTTCATATGGCCAATGAAGCCGATTATATGATGCCACCTCAAGATACCATTTGGATCCTCTAATTCGCTCGGAGGGTTTGACTTCTAGCCAACAAGTGTCACGTACACATCTAAATGATATTTACAATTGATATGATTTTTTATTGTTCTTTCTTTATTTTATTTTTGTTAGCAGTTTTTAGTTATGGAGGAAATATGTAACACATCTTTGCTCTTTGTATCATTTTATCAATTTGAGAAGAGATCAAGCAAACGTAATAGAAAATGATGCTCGAACAGTCGAAGTAATGTGAAAAATAGATAATTGTTCTTTTTAAAAAATTTGATATAAATAAGTAAATGTTTGAATACGGCCCAAAATGGCCCAGTATGATACTGGATATGTTAAAAGCCTAGATTAACGCAGGCGCAGACAAATTCTTGTGTTATTGTTTGTTTCACAGTTTCACTCCCTTCACAAACAACCAAAAAAAAAAAAGCATAAAATCAGCTCTACTATATAATTTTATATTTTTCTATAAATTACATAATTAAATATAAAACCACATAATATATAATTTCTTTTCTTAAAACTTTCTAATAATTATAAAACCACATAAACATTATAATTTCTCTTCCTAAAATCTTCTATAATTATAAAATCACCTAAACATATAATTTTTGTTCCTAAAATCTTTTAATCTTTCATAAATATGAAATTTTATTCTTTTTAGCTAACACCAATTTTTGTATAAAACAAAATGCTATAATATTTAATATTTAAATACTAAAAATATAGATATATATATATATATATATATCAATATAATTAGTATATATTAAAATCTATAATGATATGTCTTATTAAATTTTGAAACATGAAAACATTATCTCTTAAATTAAACTATTTAATGTTAATATAATATAATTACTAGAATATCATAATTTATAATTAATTTTAGGCTTTTCTAATCTAGTAAAATTAATCTAATTAATTATAAGTTTCTGATATTGTAGTAATTGTATTACATTATTTTTAAAATATTATAATAGTTTAGTCTAAGAGACACTGTTTTAATGTTCTAAAATTTAATAAGGGATATCATTCTAGATTTTAATATATATAAAGATAACTATATCTATATTTTTTGTTTTCAAATATTAAATATTATAGCATTTTATTTTGTACAAGGAATAAAAATTATATGTTTAGATGGTTTTATAATGATTAAGGAATTTTAGGAAGATACATTATAATATTTAGGTGGTTTTGTAGTGATTAAGAAGTTTTATGAAGATACATTATAATATTTAAATGGTTTTATAATGATTAGGGAATTTTAGAATATACATTAAGTAGTTTTATAAAGAATTATATAGTTTGGAGAAAAATATATTGGATTATATTATTAGAGATATTTTATAAAGTTATCAAAAAAAAATTGTTTTTATCCTCTCTTGGAAGCAACTTTCGAATTTCATTTTGCTTTCTTCCAACGAAACCAAGAAATCCCTCTGTAATCTCGAGAACAACGTCTGCAGATTCTTAATCATTTCTATCCTCGTCCAATTTTGCTACACTTGTTCAAAACTTTTGGTTCTTTTTCCAAATTTTTTCTTGATCGGGTTCGGAAGAAACCAGAGATGAGCTTTCAGGATCTGGAAGTCGGGACGCCGTTGAGATCGCAAAGGAATTTGATCAACCACAAGAAGGATGGAACCCAGGCGATGGCGTCTGGCATCTTTCAGATCAACACGGCGGTTTCTACCTTCCAGCGCCTTGTTAATACACTCGGTACGCCTAAGGATACGACCGAGCTCCGTGAAAAGCTGTGAGTCTCGTGATTCGAGGGTTTTTCTATGGTATAATAAATTTGATCTGCAAAATAATGGAGACATCGTCCCATATATTCTTTTGCTTAGTCCATGATCTCTTATATCACTCATTAATTTAGAATACCATCCAATTAATCTAAACTCGAAAATACCTCTGCCCTTGGTATAACTGATGTTAGTAATACTCTAGTTGTATCATTCGAGTACAACTAGATACTCTAGTTATACTCCAGTTGTACAACTACATATCCTAGTTATACCACTCGAGTACAACTACATATCCAGTTGTACTCAGGTATAACTAGTATAACTGGATACCCAGTTGTACTCGAGTACAACTAGTACAATTGGGTATTCGAATTATTCCCAGTTATATTACACATCTGAGGCTTGAACCCGGGTTATTTGGGTCGCGCAAAGCGCATCTTACCATCTGCGCTAGCGTGTTTTCATTGGTATAATTTACAATCATAAATATATAATCCGTTATAGGGGTAAAATAGTAACTTTTTCCATTTAATTTATAACGGGGTATATAAGAACATAATTTAAGTAAAAAGGGTATTCTAGACGATGTCTGGAAATAATGTCCCAATTATTTAGGGTTTTATGAAATGAGTCTCGTTTTTTTCTCATACGATCAGCAAAAGCAGTCTTATGTGAATATCGTATGGGTTTTTGTCTCTCATATGTTAAATCATGTTTATCTGCCAAATTGAGTTTCGTTCTTGAAGGCCAATAAGTGTAGAGACTAAACTCAATAGGTTCTTCATATCTTCTCTTGATTATGTGTTTGAGGCAAGCCAATGTTGGAGTTAATTAAGATTGCTTTTGTATGTTGGCTCACTTCTCTGTTTAATTATCAGGCACAAGACAAGGCTACATATTGAGCAGTTGTTAAAGGACACTTCGGCAAAACTTAAAGAAGCTAGCGAAACCGATCATCATCGAGATGTTGCTGTAAGTGTTCTCTCAAGATATCTGAGTTAGAAGATGTGAGATTTTTTTTTGTCCATTTTATTCACTAATTTAGAAGATTCGGTATTGCTGCAGCAAAGTAAGAAGATTGCAGATGCTAAACTTGAAAAGGATTTTGAAGCAGTGCGTAAAGAGTTTCAGAAGGCACAGCGGATTGCAGCTGAAAGGGAAACTTCTTACACTTCTTTCGATCCAAAAGGCAGCCTTTCTTCAAGGTATGAATCTGCAACATAAGATGCAGAGTTAGTTTTGTTAACTTCAACAGTAAATGTATTCACCATGTTCTTTGTATCATCAATTTCAATATCAGAACCTTTAGTCTCTACCCTCTTAAATTAATTGATAGCTCCACCTTTTTTCTTTGGGAAGCAAACTGGTTCAAGCACACAAGTTGTTGAGTTTTATTCATACTTATCATTTTCTTGACTGGTAGTTTTTCACATTAAAAACTTTACGTGTTCTTATAGCCAGCTTGAAGTCATTACTAATGTTTCTTATCTATTTTTCCTATACTAGTGAGATAGACAATGGCTATGATAGATCACAAGAGCAGCGTGTCCTCATGGAACCTAGAAGGTTAGTAAGTTGTACGCCGCATATCTCTATTTAAATGCCTTGTGCGTTTATGCGTGTCACCTCTCTTTCTTCATCTGTAGGCAAAAAGTTGTATTGCTTGACAACGAAAGTTCCTTCGACCAAGCGGTGATAGAGGAAAGAGAACAGGGAATACAGGAAGCAAAGCAGCAAATCGGTGAAGTAAAGGAGATTTTTAAAGATTTTAAGGTTTTGGTTCACGACCAAGGAGCCTTGATAGGTAAATCTCTCAAGCAAAAAACAACAGTAAAAGATCTAGAAAGCTTTGATTCCAATTCTCAATCCCCTCTTAAAAAATCTATCTCTGGCAGATGATATCGGTAGCCATGTCGAGAATGCATATTCCGCAACAGCTCAGGGAAGGTCTGATCTCGTGAAAGCCTCCAAAACACAACGATCAAACTCGTCTCTGGTAAAATAGAAAAAGAAAAGGGAAATAATAATATTCCGCTTTCGTTCACTTTACTTATGCCGTTTTTTTCATGTTCCTCAATTTTTTTACTTTCTGGTTATTATGCAGATGTGCTTACTAATGGTTATATTTGGTATCAGTCTCCTCATCGTTATCATAGTACTCGCAGCGTGAGATCGCCGGATAACACAATAGCGGTTGACATTCAAGAGAAGTCGGTTTTTGGACATAGAACTCTTGAGTGTTGGAAGCCATACTTGTGTCTGTATATTCACTCTTCTTTGTTATCTTCATTCGCTTGTAAAACGAGTCAACTCTGAAAGACTGGAAGTAAATTGTAAAGAAAAAGCAATACATTGATTTCGTTTTTTGGCTGATTAGACTCTTCGTCTGTCTCCGGTAACCGAGTTTTAGGTTGGCTCTGTATGGTTTGATTTGACCAAAGTAATTGGTTTTAGTTTTGGTTTGATTAAGGTAAAAATTAAATCAAAGGTAGAATCTTAATAATTAAAATAATTAATAATGAATGACAGATTTTGATTCGGCTGACAAATGTATTTGATATGAAAAAATGAAACTGACGAGATTGATTGAAAGAAACTTGGGATTAAATTTTGTTGATTTGAATTCTGATTCATCTTACTCATCCGTCTCTGATTCTTCGAGAAAACCCTAATAGCTTTGTGGTCTGGTTGATTTGCCGTAGAAGATGACAAGAACAGACAGAAGTGTGCGAAGCAATTTTCAACAAGTTGTTGGAAAACAAGTGTCTTTCAGAGTAAACCATGCAGCAGGTGATTGCTTTTTACTCAAATTGAAACAGTAAACATTAGTATCCGATAGACCCGATATAGAACTTGTTATGGAGCTCGAAAATCAGGGAAACTAACAATCTAGAAGGTGGATAAGTTTTTTAGAAAACCACATTCGAAAATATGTAAGTTCGTTAATGGTGGTATGTGAAAAGTGAAGAAGATGACAGAAGGAGAGAGAAGAATGTTTTCTAAAATATTCAATGCCTTTTTCCAACTATGCTGTGAGCATTACATAGGTGTAATCATACCGGTTTACACACAAACCGTTTGCCGAATACTGAACCAAAAATTACAAGCATCAAATCGAATAACACAATTTAAACCAAGTAACCAAATTTAAACCGAAATAACGAAAATATTAGTTCGTTATAAGCATCAAAAGCTTATAGCTGTAACATTACCCCCTGCTTGGCGTGATGCTTGTCCTCAAGTACCGAATTCATGATATTAGGCGATGAAATCCTGGTAGAACTCCCAAGTTGCCTTTTTCGGAGGTTCGCCTTTCCACTGAATGAGCACTTTAGTCACTGCCCTGTTTTGCTTCTTAGTCATCTTAGTTTCCAATACAGCAACGGGTTCTTTGTCTGATCCATGATCGCATAGATACTGAGGAAGGGGAGACATAGTGGATGGTGGATTTGGGCAAAACTTGAGCTGGCTGACGTGAAAAACCTCTAAATCAGATGGGAGTTCAAGTTTGTAAGCAGAGCTTTTAATTTGTTCAGTAACCCGATAAGGCCCATAGAAACGTGGAGATAGTTTGTGAGGAATTCTTCGTTGCTTCAAGGAGTGTTGACGGTAGGGCTGAAGTTTGAGGAAGACGTAGTCCCCAACCGTGAATGTCCTATCGAAACGTTTAGAATCTGCATATTGTCGCATCCTGTTCTGAGCTCGGAGGAGAAGAAATTTCAGCAAAGAAATGAGTTCCTCCCGTTTGAGCAGACTCCGATTAATGACAGCGGAGGGGCTTTCCCCTGGTAAATACGACAAATGAGTAGGAGGGGGTTGACCGAATACAACCTCATAAGGCGTGCAATGAATTGCGGAGTGGTAAGTGGTATTATACCACCATTCAGCCAAAGGTAACCATTTAGACCAAGTCAAGGGTGCATCTGCTGTCATGCAACATAGGTATGTCTCTAGTGTTCTGTTTGTGACTTCCTTTTGACCATCGATCTGCAGATGATACGAGGTAGAGAACTGCAGATCAACTCCATGAACTCTGAACAATTTCGTCCAAGCTTCACTAAGGAAAGAGGGATCTCTGTCACTGACGATGTATTTAGGCATTCCGTGGAGTTTAAAGACCTGATCCAAGTATAATTGAGCCACATCCAACGCCGTATAAGGATGGGACAAAGCCAAGAAGTGAGCATTCTTGCTTAGCCTATCAATAACGACCAAGATACAATTCTTCCCAAAAGAGACCGGAAGCCCTTCAATGAAGTATAAACTGATTGACTCCCAGATGCCTTGTGGAATGTTCAAAGGTTGCAGAAGACCAGGCTTGGTTGCGGTATCATATTTATTATGTTGACAAACTGAGCAGTTGCGAACATAATTCTGTACTTCCAAACTCATTCGAGGCCAGAAAAACAATGTCTTGATGCGTTGTAACGTTGCTTCATGGCCTGAATGTCCCCCTATAACAGAGTCATGTAACCACTTAAAGATATGTAGCTTGACTTCGGGATCATTCCCAACGACCAATTTGCCTTTCCTGCGTAATTCATTCCCGACATAGGAGTAATGAGGATGAGAAAGGGGGTTGACCTTGAGTTCGGAAATGATCTTAACGAGGGCAATGTCAGACTCCCAGAGTTTTTGGAGTGACTCATAGAATTCGATATGAGCTTGGGAAAGAGTGATCTGCAGTAGTTCACCACTCGTGACCCTTGACAGGGCGTCTGCTACCTGATTTTCCTTACCCTGATTATATTGAATTTCGAAGCTATACCCCATCAGTTTGGATAGTCACATATGTTGGAAGGGTGTGGTGATCTTCTGAGAGCTCAGAAACTTCAAGCTTCGTTGATCGATATTAATATTAAAGTGGTGATAGGCGAGGTAGGCGCTCTAGACTTGAACAACATGAAGAACCGCCTTCATCTCTTTCTCATAGACCGAGAGATGTTGGTGTCGTGGACCAAGAGCACGGTTAATGAAGCAAATCGGGTTATTTTCTTGCATCAAAAGAGCACCAATTCCTGTGCTAAAGGCATCAGTCTCGATGACAAAAATTTTGTTAAAATCAGGTAGAGCAAGTATCGGTGCCGAGGTCAAAGCCGATTTAAGAAGTTCAAAAGAATGATTAGCTTCAGAGCCCCAAGTGAACCCATCTTTCTTAAGCAGCTGGAACAGAGGTTTAGCAATGATGTCATAGGAATGAATGAACCTCCTATAATAATTTGCCAATCCCAAGAAGCTTCTCAACTGTTTCTGGTTAATTGGAGTCGACCATTCCCGTATGGATTTTATCTTGAGAGGGTCTGTGCTTACTCCAGCTGAAATGAAATGTCCCAAGTACTCTATCTTGGTATCTCCGAATGTACATTTGGAGGGCTTAAGATAAAGTTGTTGTTGACGCAAAAGGGACAGTAAAACTTCTAGGTGAGTGATGTGATCGTCCCAATTGGCACTGTAAACAAGTATATCATCAAAGAAGACAAGGACAAACTTACGGGCTATCTTTTCAAAAACGTGATTCATCAGACTTTGAAAAGTCAAAAGATCATTAGTTATGCCGAACGGCGTAACCAAATACTCAAAATGCCCCGCATGAGTTTTGAAAGCAGTTTAAACACGTCTTGAGGAGCCATTCGCAGTTAATGAAATCCTGAGCGAAGATCCAACTTTGAGTAATATTTAGATCCTCCCAACTCGTCAAGTAGATCTTCTAACAGAGGTATGGGGTACTTATCTTTGACTGTTTGTTGATTCAGCCCCATGTAATCTACCTATAGCCGCCAATTGCCATCCTTTTTCTTCACCAAGACAATAGGTGAAGCATAAAAACTAGAACTATGTTGGATTATATCTTGCTTCAACATCTCTTTCACCATTTTATCTACTACATCCTTTTGTAGAGACGAATGCCTAATCGGACGTTTATTAACCGGGACCGCATTTACCACCACATGTATCGTATGATCGAACCCTTCTCGGAAAGGAGGTAATATTGTAGGTTCATCGAAATCGTCACTGTAAGTTGCCAAGAATGACTTTAACTCTGGTGACTCTAAATTTTCAGTATGAGAGGCTGTAATATGAAAGAACAAAGATTCATCATCCATACTGTTCTCCCCTGCATTTTCCTGCAACTCGTGAATTTACATCATCGCAATCTGAGGAGATTGTAGAAATATCTTGTTAAGACTACTCCCCTTTACCACTTTACTACTTATCTTAACAGAGCCACGCAAAACATGCTTAGTATTCCCCAATGTAAATTCCATACGGAGGTTAGAAAAATCCCACCAGATCGGACTGAGTGTATTTAACCATTGCACTCCTAGTACAAGATCGCAACAGGAGAGGGGTAATACACGAACTTCAGAATGGAATTTATAACCTTGCATGCTCCATACGAAGTCAACGCATTTATAGCTGGTGATCATAGCGTCCCCATGTGCTGCTGCCACGGCCATTGGTTTTGTCTCTTCTAATAAGCACCTAATCTCATTATCCTTCCCCAAATCCAAGAAGTTATGCGTACTACCAGGATCAATCAACACGAACAATTTTCTTCCCGAAAAGACCCAATAGACGCATGTAGTTAAAGGTAGTGGAACCATTAATAGCATTAAGAGAAAGTATAGGTGCTGCATCCGGTATTTCTTCTTCTTGAGATTGTTCGACCATTTCTTCTTCACCATTAATAACCCCGTCTTCTTCCCCCTCCATCACGTATATCTGAGCCTTACGATGTTTAAGCTGATGACTGGGGGTGAACTTTTCATCACAGAACATACATAGACCCCTGTTTTTACGATCTTGTATTTCATCGTATGAGTATTTCTTTGGTATTTTTCTGGTATATTTTGGGGTATGAACGTGGGTTTAGTATTCTCGATAGGCTTGAGAGTGTTGGTTAGAAATGATTTTGGGTAGGTGTTTGGTTTATGGGTGTTTGGGACAAACGGAGCTCTCGTCCTCAGCGAAGTGGTTTGAGAGAGATAGTTTTCATGGAGCTTTGCGATCCTCGCTGCCTTAGCCACATTAGTAACCTCAAACTGGCGAGTGTGTTGGGTCAGATGAGGATTTAGGTTAGCTAAGAATATGCTCAACGCGTTGTTCGGAGGTAAAGATAAACGAGTCAGAATACTCTCAAAATTTTCCAGATAATCATCAACCAAATCATTTCCTTGCTTGATCGTTACCATTTCCGACAGGGGATCATCATAATTTTTTTCAAAACGTTTGAAAAGAGCGATAATATACTCTGACCAAGTAGGAAACATACTGTATCTCTCACTCATGAAATTATGGTGCCATTTCAAGGGCTTCCCATACATATGAATGAAGGCTAGTTGTACCCTCTGCTCCGATGGTGTATTGTTAAGTAGGAAAAACTGATCGCATTTGTACAACCAGTCTCTCATTTGATTTCCATCAAAATCTGGGAAACCAATCTTATTAGACAGCCGATTCAGAGTGTTATGTGGGGGTTGAGCGTTAGCAGCAGTCACAGAGTTTTTCGGGGTGTAGATTTGTGAAGAAGGATCTGGCGGTTTTGGAATGCGGAGTAATAACGATATCTGAGATGTTTCCGGAACATAGATCTCGGGACGTTTATTTGGGTCTTTTGGAAATATCTCTACCAGCATATCGGTAATACCCTTAAAGTTCTCCTTGATTCCATCCATAAACCCAGCGAACTTATCAGCCATTCCATCTTGGATTGCTGAAAATCGCTTTTCAAAATCTATTTTCAAACCCAGAAGCTTGGTTCGCACCGCGCTAGCTTCTTCTCGTTGTTGTAGCTTCATTTCTTCGATTTGTTTATTCATTTCGATCAAAGATTGAGCTCGAGTATCCATTTTCCCACAGATCGTCAAGAGGACCGCTCTGATACAAATGAAACAGTAAACATTAGTATCCGATAGACCCGATTTAGAACTCGTTATGGAGCTCGAAAATCAGGGAAGCTAAAAATCTAGAAGGTGGGTAAGTTTTTTTAGAAAACCACCTTCGAAGATATGTAAGTTCGTTAATGGTGGTATGCGAAGGTGAAGAAGATGACAGAAGGAGAGAAAAGAATTTTTTCTGAAATATTTGATGCCTTTTTCCAACTGTGTCGTTGGCATTACATAGGTGTGATCATACCAATTTACACACAAACTATTTACCAAATACTAAACCATAAATAACAAGCATCAAATCGAATAACGAAATTTAAACCGAGTAAAGAAATTCAAACCAAAATAACGAAAATTAAGTTCGTTATAAGCATCAAAAGCTTATTGCTGTAACACAAATGCCTCACAAGAGCATTCATATGTTCTTCTTTAAGTAGAAGGATCTACACAACTCAGAGTTAGTGGGGTTTTTAAGTCTCAAGTCTTTTGTGGTTGTGGCCCATTGTGTCTCTTTACTTCAGATTTACTGCGATACATGCACGATGTTTTTAGCTGATCGGCTTGAGGGTTCCTGTCCACCTAAAAGATGTAATTACGATTCTGCTTGTGGAGATCAGTGCGAAAAATGTGAGTCTGCAAGTTTGAAGTATTAGTGATAGTCTTGGCAAATGGGCCAAGATTTTTCCATATCTGTCTCTGATGTTTTTTCTGCCATACTACTAACTGATGTGAAAAAATTTCTGGCTTTGTGATGCCTGATGCTTTTGGTGTTTATTCTAAGCTAACCAGTTTATTCTTTTATTATTGTCATTCTTCCTTCACTAAAATTTGAGCTAATGCATTTGTTAACTTTTTAACAATTTTTTTTGGTAACCGAAAACAAGACATAATATGAGT
This sequence comes from Streptanthus diversifolius, assembly GCA_039880935.1. NCBI lineage: Eukaryota > Viridiplantae > Streptophyta > Magnoliopsida > Brassicales > Brassicaceae > Streptanthus > Streptanthus diversifolius. The sequence goes on along the minus strand of JAXGFM010000014.1, from coordinate 21,672,804 downwards.
TGGTAGTGCAGTTAAAACTGATTTTATTAACATATTTTTCCCTCTTTTCGATAAGAATATTAGAGTCCATTCATTTATTCTATTATTAAGTTTTTCATGGATAAAATCAAAAAATTTTGTTTTATCTCCTTCCAAAATCTCTGAAATTTCTAAATATGTTTCCATTCGTCTAATGGAAAAGATGCCCAAAATTTGTTTCATTTCCTCCCTTATCATACTGTCGACTTTATATCCAAATTGCAGGGATGATTTTGAAAACTTTATTTGTTAACTAAAAATCACCTCATAATCTTTCAGATTGCTGAATATAGTCTGACATTCATCATTTCTTACTTGACAAAAAAGACTATCATCCCCAAAAATGAGATAAGTGATAGAAGGCCTAGACCTTACAATTTTTAAACCGGTTATATGTTGATAATGTTCACACTTACATATATTTGCTATGAATATTCCAGTGCAAAAAATAAAAAGATATGACATAAAATATCCTCTTGTTTAAGACCCTGGTTTAGGGTTTAGAGTTTAGGGTTTAGGGTTTAGGATTTAGGGACCACTAAATTCATAAGGGGGAGAGTCCCATTTTGCGCAGAAGGTTTTGCATAAATGACCATTCAACCACATCATATGCCTTACTCATATCTGTCTTAATAGCCATATATTTCCTCTGACACAAGTGGTTGGTCTGTAAACCATAAAACATTTCTTGAGCAATCAAGATATTATCCTAAATCAGACGACCTGATACAAAGGCTGATTGAGTTTCTGATATTAAATCATGTAAGAACCCTTTAAGCCTTTTGCATAAAACCTTTGCAATTATTTTGTATCCCACATTACATAAACGAATTGGTCTCAGTTCATTCGTACGACTTTGGCCAAATATTTATCCAGTTTAACCGTTGATCAAAACAACCCATTCTAGTAAAATTATTCACCAGTTCCAAAATATCTCTCTTGATAATAGGCCATGATTATTGGTAAAACAAAACAGTCATTTCATCTGGTCCTGAAGCCTTTTTCTAGATGCATCATGAATAATGCTTTTCACACTTCCTCTTTTGTGGTCAATGCCGTAAATTTTTTATTAATTTGATCTGTAATTAAAACCGAGACCTCTCTTAAATTCTTCAAAATATGTTGGATTTGTTAAGGAAACTAATTCATCAAAATAATTCACCAATACTTCCTCCATTTCAGTGTCCTTTGTAATCCATTCTCCCAGAGAATTATGTAGACCGAAAATTCTTTTCTCGCCCTCTTTTGCTTAGTTACTGCATTATAAATCCCTTTGAATTCCATGTATTTCTATTTTTTTTTGCTGCCAGAATAATTACTCTTCTTGATATGTTTCTTTTAACTTTCTTGTGACATATAACACCTCTGAATCAGAGTATCATTTTATATCTCTTCTAAAGCTTTTTGTAACTCATTAATTTTTTCCTTCTTATATGGTAAATTATGTTTCTCCACACTGATATCTCATGTCGAAAATTTTTAATTTTTCCTATAATTTTTTTCCCGTTGGTTTCCGATAACGAATCTCACCCTTTAAAAATAGACTGCATTAGTCTTTCTTCCCGATACACCGCTTATCAAATTTAAACTGAGTTTTTTTTGGTTTTATCCTCAATCGTAGCCACCACTGGCTTATTATCTAAACCCACAATCTCCAAATATTCCATAAAAAATGAAAATAATGTATGTCAATCTTTGTTAGCTAAAGCTTTATCTAACAGACAACATATTACCTGACCGCCTCTTTGACCTCTCCATGAGAGTATATTTTCCAAAGATAGAAATTCTGTAAGACCACAATTGGTGATCATATTATTAAAAGATATGAACATAGTTACATGTCTTAATGGCCTCCTTTTCTTTTCATGATTACATGTTATCTCATTTAAATCTCTTATAATAAACCACATATCAGTTCTGATTAACCCAATTCTATTCAATCTTTCCTATACATGAATCCGTTATCTTTAGACTGGATCCCCCTACACAAACGATAAAAATATAATTTTTTTCTTGAAAGCTTGCTTCAACATATATGATCCTATTATTGAAAAATAATATATTGACATTGTTTAAGTTAATATAATAATGTTAAACTTTCACTGGAACTCTGGAGTTTTACCGTGTAAATACTATCATACCTAAAATGCCCTTGATATTTCTGAGTGAAAGACAAATTTTAGTTCGTCGCAGAAACAAAAATTTTGGTTTATTTTTAAACTAAATTTCTCAAATATAATTTATTATCCAGTTACTTCTCAAAATCTGACAGTTTTAACTTAGTATCCTCAAAAATTATTCATGTTTCGAAAAAAAAAGTTAATTATTTACGGATGTGAAAATACACATTTTTATTTTTATATTCTTTTTTTTCTCATCATTTTCCGTTACTCTGAAACCAAAAACTATATGTCATTATATATTTTCAGTCGACCAAATCTTTGTACTATCTTATTTCTAAAATTAATCCATACATTCCATCTTTTATTGTTACAAGAAACAGTTCTTAGGTTTTTCTCCATACGCACACAAATCGATTGACTATTGTGAAAAATCATCCAAATTATATAAAGAATATAACCAAGTGTTTCCTTTTTAACTTTTTAATCTGATTCCTCTGAAATCATGATTGATGATGACGATAACCAGAACCTGCACTCAAACACACAAAAAACCAATAATATATGAAAAGCACATCCTCGTAAGGAGAAAACCTGTATAGAAATCCTTTAAAATAAACAATGATGTCTAGAAACGCCATTCTTGCATCCAATACTTTAACTTTGTCATATGTCCCCAAAAAACCGATAAACACAACTAATGTTGTGATAGTACAAAAGTAACTCCATTTCTAAAAAGTTCCGTGAAATTCTTTGATCATTTGTCTTCATACTATATATAGATTCTTTTATGCATAACATTCCATCCATATGACAGCAAAACCAGTAGAAACCAGGTCTAGAATCTTTGCATAAACATGTGTAAGCAAAAGAAAATACCAGGGGAATGAATAAGACGGACACCATATATTAAAAAACCGATCTATAGATAAGACCGTGTAAAGCTTCTTTATAATATAATCTGAAACCATTGTATTGAATCATTTCCATAATAAAAGTCGATGTTCTATTCCCACACAAAGTATGTCATATATGACCAAATCCACACAAACATAAACACATATTAAAAATTCATACGTTAGCAAAGTTAGAATTTTAAATCCACATATAATGAAAGTTTGAATCTTATTTTCACACAAAATGAAAGTTCATATCTTGAGAGAACATAATCTATTCTAGTCTATGGTTTAAAAAAAACTATTGGTACCATAACCAATAATCAAATATATTAAACCATTAATTAATCTATAAACTGAGATTATAATCCGATTTAAACCCGACCCTAAACCTAAATTCAAATCGCAAAATCCCGTATCTCTCAAATCCTAATCTCTTGAACCCTAAAAATTCTAGAATCTTCAAAATCGTAACTGGAGATCGAGAGCATGGAGATGGTGCTTGTCCTTCATGACACAAAGCTGGATTTACAAAGTATTGAAGATGAAGAACACAACACTGAAGCTAATGAGCGTTATAAATTTCAAATCAAATATGATGTAAAGAATTTCACGGATGAACAATCGATCCTTCATAATGTATATTTGAGCGATAATAAAGATAAAAATTTTGTGAGAGTTGACATAAAATTTGGTGACGGAATGTTGTACGACGGTCAGAAATTCTTCAATGGTGTAGCGTTTAAGGAGGCAGTACTCGACTATGCACTAAGAACCTGAAGGATCATACAAAATAGGTGGGATAAAACTAAACTTGAGTTCAAATGTCTAGGAGATGATTATTCTTGGTGGATATATTAGATTCACCAATGTGGCGAGTTAGAGTCTTTAATCAGGTTCATACTTGTGTTCATAATGGTGAGTGTGGGATGATTAAAGTTCTTGTAATAGCTAGGTTGTTTGTAAATAAGATGTGTGAAAAACCTAGTTACCTTATGCCGATGAAAATGATGGAAATTATCAAGGAGAGATGAAAGATTAGTGTATCACGGCCTTATTTTCAGTCTGCTAGGAACAAGGCACTTAGTTGAATTACTAGAGAGTATGCTGAGCAGTTTTCTATACTCAGATATTATGAGGTAGAGCTAGAGTTAAATAATGAGGGAACAACGATAAAGATTGACACTATAAAAAATAATTGCTGGTGAAGATGTTTTCAACCGTTTTTATGTATGCTTTGAAGTTTCGAGAAACACTTGGAAAGACTCATGTAGGCGACTGATTGGTGTTGATGACAGATTCTTAAGATCACCACTTGAAGTTCATTTGTTATTGGCTTTCGGTAGAGATGCAGATAATGTCATATATCCAGTAGCATGGGCAGTTGTTAGAGTTGAAAACACATATAATTGGTTGTGATTTATGGAGTTGATCAAAGCTGACTTAGGATTAGGAAATGGTGAAGGCTACATACTGGTTTCTGATCGTTGCAAGTGTTATTAAGGCTACATTGATTGAGTTGCCTAATATAGAGCATAAGCATTGTGTCAGACACATATGAGAACATCAAGAAGAATCATTGAGGAAAAAAATGGATGAAGCCTACATTTATAATTTAGCTTAAATTTTTATTGAGGCAGGTTATCATGAGAATTTGGAGAGGACGAGAAAAGGGATATGGGTGTTTACAGTGACCTGATGAAGACAAAACCAGAAACTTGGTGTAGAGTTTTCTACAAACTTGGCAATTTTTGTGAAGATGTTAAAAACAATTATGTGGAGTTGTTTAACTTTTCTATTGTCAAAGCAAGAGAGAAGCCATTTATGCCAATTTTTGAGACTATTATAAGGTTAGCAATGGCCATAATTACAGAAATGTCGATTAAGGCATTTTCTCATCAAGGTAATGTACTCCTTATGTTGCTAAATTTTTTGCAGTTGAACATGAAGAAGCAGCACTCTATATTGTCACAAGAAGCACTAATGGTCGGTGAGAATCTTATTTACGTGAGCCTTTTCGTCTTAGTTTAGAGAGGATGACATGTAGCGGTAGGAAATGAGATATATGTGGAATACATTATCAGCATGCTTATGGAGTGATTCTTAAAAAGAATCAACCCGATGAGTATGTCTGCCATTGGTTTAGTACAGATATGTGGAAGAAGAACTACACAAATGGATTGAAGCCTATCAGATGAATGCGGTTCTGGCCAACTAATAATGCTCCTTTAGTGCATGTAATCCTTTTCTTGAGTGATGATGAAAAGGATACTGAAAATAAAAATGATATTAAGTCAGACAAGAAGAGGAAGAAGCCGAAACACGAATCTCCAACCAAGAAGAATCAAAGAGAAAAGAAGAGGATAATGCGTTGTGGAATTTGTGGTACAGCAAACCATGATTGTAGATTTCACCGAGAGAAGAATGTTTGTTTTTAATATACTGGTGTTTCATTTAGCATATAGTGTTGATATTTGATGTCATTTAATAAAGTTGGAGCTTCTCACGCTCAAGTTTCTCAAAGTTCTCAAGCTACTGTCGTCAAAGCCAAAGCCAAACATTCTCAAGTACTAAAAGCTTCTTTACCTTCTCAAGCTTCTCAAGCATCTAAAGCTTCTCTACCTTCTCAAGCATCTAAAGCTTCTTTACCTTCTCAAGCATCTCAAATTACTCTACCTTCTCAACCATCTTAAGCTTCTAAAGCTTCTCAACCCAAAGCTAAACTAAGAAAATGAACTTTTAAAACTGTGAAGAAGAAGCCAAAGAGTCCAAAGAATAAAGCAGTTGATCATTTTAGTTTTAATTATCTAGATCCTAGGTCTAATATGGGCCATTAGAAGAAACTACAAATGTTTGTCATTTTGAAATCTTTTGAACAAGATTCTAGTGAATGAATGTTGTCTTTTTTGAACAACATAATTTGAAACATTAAACAAACAAAATGATCAAATGAGTTTTCCTAAATCAACTATGTTCATATGAGTTTTTCTAAATCAACTATGATCATACAACCAAACACTACAATAATCATTTTTTTCTTCATACTTGATTTAGCATCACTTAACACAATTTCAACCTTCTCAAACACCAGTTTTTTCATACTCGGTACCATCAAAAATAACTTAAAACATGCATATAAACAATAATAGAAACAAGCAAATTACATTATGTGAAAAAGCATAAAAACAACAAAATAGCGCCGATAAAGATTATAGTCATATTTCCAAATATTTACAACGATTTAAGTACCACATCAATAACTATATTCTGAAGTGAACTTGAATATCTTGTGGATATATTGCTAATCTAAATATAAAAAAAATCATACTACAAAATACTCAAAATCGAGTTTCTACAATTAACTAAATGAGTTTTAGTTTTATCAAAAAAATAAATTTACACTTAAATTTGATTTTCTGAAAAATTAGGGTTCTAAAGAGAAAAATTTCAAATGAAAAGTGAAAAACAAGTTTAATCTGGTTTTTGTTGTACAATTGGGTATCTGAAAAAGAACAGATTTAAAAGAATTTATTTTTGCACTGGTTAATTAAAAAATCGCATTAAATCGAAAATGTGTGGAAATAGGTGTTGATATTTTTAATTGTATGAGTTTAAAATTCGATATTGTTGATGTATGAGTTTTTTATATTTTTTATATTTAAATCTCTGTATATTTGGTTGTATATATTATATTTTGCGTAGAAGTAGATCATTGGCAGCAACTTACATCTATATGAATGAAAAAAACCAAAACAACACAATTATAATATTCTGTAGCTATTGTTCCCCCACCATATTGTGAATCATTCCAATCGTATCGTAATAGAAATCCGCAAATCAGATCTCATATGAACGGCGCATCTCCAGCTCATTCTTCGGTTTCGACGACGGCCGTAGCTGGAGGCGGTGGAAGCAGCGGAGCCGCCGCTGGTCTTGACGATTTCCCTTTTCCACCGGATATTCCTTCTATGCAGGAGCGGAAGGACGAAGCCATGCGAGGTCAGCCTTACCCTCTTCTCATCAGATTGCAGCTTTTAAGGTTTTGGATTAGACAGTTTGGGTCCGTTGTTAGGGTTTTCGATGTGTTGGCGAAATTAAGGGTTTTCTGTAATTGCGTCTTTGAATTGGATTGATGTGTGCGATTTGCCATACAATCACCTTGAAATTGAAATTGAAATTGATCTCTGCTCTGATTAGTATGTAACTTGTTTAGATGATTTGGTACTTTGCTAATTACTCAGAAATGATTAGGGGTCCATGAGAAGATCAACTTAACTTTCAAGTGTTTGCTTGAGAAAGATTTCATCAGAATATTTGGCTTTTCATGGTGCAGTTTTGAAAACTGATTTGATGGCTGAGCTTGACAAAGAGGTTAAATCATTGGAACAAGACAATTGGATGTTCCAAGGTCCTCCTTCTCGAATCCATCTTATCTCCACAAGAGGTTAGTTTCTCTAACTCAGATTCTCTTTCATCCTCTTTTCGTCCCAATGATTCAATTTTTTTTTTTTCAGACAAATTGATATGATGCATACATTTGATAGAATCCGCTTCGTTTTCATGTTTCGTCATCAGTTGTATCACTAAGACACTCTGCTGATTCATATATGTGATCAAATTGGGTTTCTGAGTAGGTAACTTTCTAAGAAAAGAAGGTGAAGCTTTGGTGAAATCAAGCATTGCTCAGCTGTTGCCCAGATGATCAGATTCAAGTAAGAAATTTCAGGAAAATGGGTCGTAAGCTTTGATTGATAGCATCTCTTTCGATCGATGGTGTTGGTAACAAATGCCACTAAAACGTTCACTTTCTTGTTTTCCTCCCTTTCCTACAAACACTACTAATTTTTGTTTTCTTTTGTTAAAAAATCACTGCCGTGATGCACTAAAGGAGATGTCACCTGCGACTTTTATTTGGAATCAACTCGAATATCAGAATGCCCAAGGCTTACTAGCTATTTCAATGGTGGTAATTGTTTTTCTTTTCTTTTTTTTTTTTGCCAACTGGACATTAATATTTTTGGCCATATGATTTAAACATGTTTTTGGCCATATGATTTATATTGATTATTGTGAAAAATTAAAACATTAATCACTGCAACTAATCCCACTAAAATGATCGAAGGTTCATGTTGGCAAAGATCTGATAGAATCTATTTATGTAATAATCACTATCCTTTATTTTATAAAAAATTAAAGTATCACTATTATGTTTAAAATTCAGAAAATAATCATATAAAAAAGAAACATATTGTTAATAATTTTTTTAAAAAAAAAAAATTAGAAGGGTGTTATTGATTTGTTTATAAAGAGTAATAAAGATTTAGATTTTGTAAAAATTATGGTTTTATTCAATTAAGACTTTAATAAAAATTATATTAAAATATGCTTTTATTAGTTTACACATTTGTAATAAGTAGTTAAATTTTTTTAAAATTTTTTTTTTTTATAAAAAAAACTGATTTTATCATTCTTTTGAATTTTTTTGTTATTAATTTATTGATTTTATATAGCAAAGTTTGTCTATAATCAAAACAAATTATTATTATAATTGAAGATAGTAACCACAATCAGACCTTTGCAAACCACCCCAGGTCACCTCTGATCACTTCAGCTACGGCTACAAAAACTTTGGATTCGTTCCTTACGAAAATCTCTGGAAAACTCTACACCGTCTCTCCACCCTCGAGGTCTTCTCCTCGGCAAGTCTCCAGAAAAACTCTTTGATTAGAAACGAAAAAGTCTTTAATCTCTGTTCGATTATCTACATGTTATCCGACCACTCTCGGAAAGTAGATCTCAAGTATCAGTTCACTCTTCTCACCACTCACGCCATCCTCAGATTTGCGGCGTCAAAGTGAGAAATCCAGAATCAGAGAAGAGGTTCTTGGATGATTTCAAATTGAGGTTTTTCTTGAACATGTGGATGAACGTCTGTGATTATTTTCCAGTGTTAAGGTGGATTGAGTAAAAAGGTCTTAGAGAAATGATAAAAGAGTGATGGAGATGCACAAGATGATAGATGGATATCTTTTACAATTTGCAATTCTCTATGCTTAAAGTTACAATGGCACAAGCATGAAACATATTGACACTCACTCACGAGATGGTGTATAGCCTCTTCGTCAATATGACAACAAAACTCGAAATGGGTATCAAAGGAAGCATCATATATACTGTTGAGAAATGATTCCTTGAATAAGTCATGCAAGTGAGGAAGAGAAAAAAGTAAGAAGAAGAAGTAGAAGATGAATGAGTCAAGGAGAAGAAGAACAAAGGAGAAAACAATTGAAGAAGATGCAATGTCGTAAGAGGAAGAAGATGAAGAAAGTCAGTCTTTTAGCAAGTCTTTAGTGAATCGTTAGTTAAGACACTAGTTCGTTAGTTATTTAACAAAGTTAGAATATCTAAGTGCTGAGCTATGGATTTGGTAAGAGTTATTAGACTAGATGTTAAGCTTTCGTGTGATTTTAGTCTAGAAATTATAAGAACTATTCTAAAGAAAAATGGGTATAAAAATATGGTTAGAGTTAGTAGAGAAGTATACTATAAAAGTAAGCGAGTGTTTGTAAAAAAACACAAGAAAGCATGAGTATATTGGTAAGCTGAAATCTTGCTCAAAGAGAAACAGAGAAATACAAAACAACGACAGAGAGAAAGACAGAGAGTTAGAGAAAAACCTGCAATAACCTGCAATTGTACAAAAATGGAGAAAAGACCCATTTTCCCAACACTTTCGCAAGAATCCCCACTATGACATGGGAGTTGGAAGAAATCCCTTGCGGAAGTTTATCCAAAATCACCATCCAATACATGTTTCTTGCAGGAGCAGTAGAAAGAAAATGGTGCAGAAATTGAAGAAGAAGAAGAAGAGACACATTTAGAGTGTAGTGATAATATTATTAAGGTCCAATTTATAAAATCTTTGATAGTTGTTAAGATTTCTATACAAAGTAATACTATAAATGTTAGTCAAACATCAATCAAACATCGCAAGAGACAAAATACTTCAAGATTTTATCTAAGAGATAGAGGTTTAATGCAGGAAAAACAGTCTAAAAAATTAACACTTGTCAAATTGACATAAACATACGAAGTTAAAAACAAGTCTCTCCATCTTTATCGGAGGCTCCTTGCTTATGTAGCGTCTGCTTACATATTAGCAGCTATTGTGTCACTCCAATTATTAGAATATTCTCTTTGCTGAGATTGGAGAGTTCTCCTATATCTCATATTTTTCTTCATAGAAAGTTTCTGCATTTCCATTTTCGGAATTGTTTTCTCCTCTATCAAGATTGTCTTTTTCAGGAGGAAACTCATTAGACCGGCAATGTCTACGAAGAAAATTATGTAATCCAGCACAAGCTAATACAAGTTCCGCTTGTACTTTAGAAGGAAATGGTGGTGCAGACTTAAAAATCAAAAACTAAGATATGAAAATACAAAAAAATTCGCTCAACCACATTTCTAAAAGATACATGACGTAAGTTGAACAAACACATTTTGATTACTAGGATCACGATCTTGACCTTTTTGTAAGTACAGTGAATCCTGGTTTAGCCATCAAACTTGGTGTGATAGAATTTATCGCCTTTAAAATCTTGTGAAAGTTTGTACTTGCAGCAAACTTTGATATCTTGAATGTGTCCATTGTGTAAGAATATCTTGAATTTTGACCAATAGTGAGCAAAAATGTAGCCCCATCTGTCGAGTATCTCTTAGAGGCGTCTGCTCTTTGATAAGATGACCAAGCTTCACAAAGACATATGGATACATACGGTACACTTGTCGAAAGTGTTCTGGATAAATGAATAAAAATTTATTTATCGATAAATGAATAATAAACAAATTCGTTAAAGGAATATTTTTTCCTGATTCCAAAAATATTCAGTTATAAAATGTTAACTGTATTTTGTTAGGATATTATGGTTTTGACCATATAATATATGATATATATTGATTATTGACAAAAAAAAACAAAAATCACTGCAACTAAAATGATAACATAAATACGGCTTTGAATTTGCAAAAATCTGATTGAATCTATATTTGTAATAACCACCATCTTTTTATATCAAAATTTAAAAATTAATTACCACATTTAATATAAAATTCAGAAATAATCATATTAAAGAAACTTATTGTTCATGATTTTTGTGTTTTGTTTAAATGTAGTAATATTTATTCATTCTTTTGATAAAAATAAGTTACTTATTATCATATTCCCAACTATAACTAAGATTCTTTCTAGATGTACGGGGAAAAAAAAATACCAAAGGTATTAAAATCCCAAGAAGTAATACCTATATTTATCCTGTAAAATTTTAGTAACAAATTGATCACCACCACCTGAAAACCACAAATGTTTGAGTTTGTTAAAACTGACTGTGACAAGTGTCGTACAATAGATCATCATCATCAAGTCCTTTTTATGTATTTAACAGCAAAAAAAGAAAAACCACAAGTGAGAATTAACAAAGTAAATGTCACTTGTGAGAGAGCGACGTCACCAAGAACCACTCACACTCTCTATTCCACCACCACTTTACCACGGCCTCGCCGGAGACCCATCTCCGTTGTCATTTTCATCATCATCAAGCTCTGACTCATCATCGCCTGTTCAAAGCATGAACGATCTAGAGAAACTCTCCGTTTTAGGAAAAGGAAACGACGGAACAGTTTACAAAACCCGTCACCGGAGAACCAAAACGCTCTACGCGTTAAAACTCCTCCGATCAGATCTCAGCATTACCACTGCCGAAGCCGATATTCTCAAGCGAATAGAATCGAGCTTCATCGTAAAATGCTACAATGTTTTTTCTAATTCATCCGATCTCTGTTTCGTGATGGAGCTTATGGAGAAAGGATCTCTCCACGACGAGTTGCTTGCTCGACACGTTTTTCCCGAGCCGGTAATATCCACTCTCGCTAAAAGAATCCTCCAAGGGTTACGTTATCTTCAAGAAATGAGAATAGTCCATGGAGATATAAAGCCTTCGAATCTCCTCATTAACGAGAAAGGAGAGGTCAAGATCGCGGATTTTGGAGCCAGCAGGATTGTAGCCGGAGGAGACTATGGTTCGAGTGGGACATGTGCGTATATGAGTCCTGAACGTGTGGATCCAGAGAAATGGGGTTTTGGAGAAGTTGGATTTGCAGGAGATGTGTGGTCGTTAGGTGTTGTGGTTCTTGAGTGTTATCTTGGAAGATATCCATTGACCAAAGTTGGGGATAAACCGAACTGGACGGCGTTGATTTGTGCCATTTGTTGTAATGAGAAGGTGGAGATTCCGGTGAGTGGTTCGCCGGAGTTTAGAGGTTTTGTTGGGAAATGTTTGGAGAAAGATTGGAGGAAAAGAGGCACTGTGGAAGAGCTTCTTCGTCATCCTTTTGTGAAAAAAAGACAGTAGTAGATAGTATGCCTCAACTTTGAATATTAGGTTTTCGGTTTGGTTTTCAAGATGGGTTATTTCGGTTCGGTTCGGTTTCGTTTTAAATTTTTTAGTTTTGCTCAAATTTCGTTTTTTTAAAAAAAATCTCAGGTAGTATTAGTAGATTTTAAATGCAAACAATAGATCAAATGAAACATTTTCAGTTGACACTTCTTCTAAAATATATGCTAAAAATTTAACAGAAGATTGAAACTTCAACACAGATCCAGCACACCTTTATAGAGTGTAAATAACGAGTTGTAGGGAAAGTTATACAGGTTTGATATAAGAAAAGAAGAATAAATATGATCAGTGCATGAAATGAATATACTGCTCTTAGGGAACAGAGTAGGTTGGTGTTACCTCAAAAGACTTTAAAACTTCCAAAATCAGGGATTTTCCCTGAATAAAACAAACATTATGAAGATATATAAGCATATATCGTTGACTTGATACAGTTTTTGACTGATTGATTTCTACTAAAGTTATCTTGGTTACCTTGAGAGATCTATGGTTTCAGGCGAGAGGAGACCCATTTGTTGAGTCAGATTATCCATGTGTTCTGTTTTGTCCCATCCATTTTGTTTCTGCTCTGTCTCATTGTCCTTGATTCTAAGATCCACTGGTGTTACATCCATATCATCTGCAACCGGGGTTGACATGAGAATGTCTTCAAGGAGTGAAGCGTAATCATCAACCGAAGGTTCTAAATCGGGATCCCTCGGAATGTCATCAATGTCAAAGGGTAAATCACCATTGATAAAAAATTCTGAATCTATGAAAGGACTAAGATCGTCCATGTTTGGTTCCATGAAATTCCCTGGAGGCATCTCGGGGATATTCTCTGGTAGCATATCAGCAAATTCCGTTAGAGATAGACCATCAGGTGAAGGAATTGCTTCGTCAGGTGTTGAAAACACAGCTACTGTAACATTTTCAGGAGTTGCTACGCTTGGGGATGATGATGGTATCTCAGAAGCTGTTGGCATCTCCTGAAGAGTTATACCTGATACGTTGTTTGATGAAATCTCCATCTCTGTTCCTTCTGTAGGAGTAGAAGTACCATTACCTAGAAGGAAACCATCATCGCCGTTTTTGTAAGGTTCCATCTTCATAAGCTGTCTGAACATTGCTTTTGCTTGCTCGTGCATTGGAGGTTGATATTTCACTATCTGTCCATCAGGAGAAGCAGAATCTTTGTTACTGCCAATGCCATCTCGCTTGAATCTCCGCTTTTTACTGGTATCACTGATTCGCCTACTACTCTCGTTTTGCTGGTTCTGCTGCTGTAAGAAGTGAGATAGAAAATGGGGGCTTTGCACTGCCTTTGCAAGGAATGACATTAATTGTTGTTGCCGATTCTCCATGCCTTGGAGACGCTGAACCATTGTTTGAAGTTGGTTATCAGTGGATTGTTGCTGCTGTCTTAATCTGACGAGTTCTTGCATAAGGACGTTCTTATCTCTTTTAAGCCTCTCAACTTCTTCTTCGAGACCAAATTTGCCAACTTCAACACATGCGCTAACAGATGAGTTATGTCCATTCGAGTGCTGAGATTGCTGATGTACATGTCCCTGGGTATGGGCAGGTTTTCGCCGAGTTATTGTTTTTAGCAAGTGCTTCTGACCTCTTAAGAAACCCTCATTCGCAAATTCCCATCTATCTGGGTCAACCTTCCGAAAACCCTGTTTAAAGAAAAGGCGAGCAAACTGGAATGAAAATGGATTCCATCAAAACAAATGAGAAAGAAGTCGTCCCATAAAGTAACCTTCTGAAGTGCAAATCTAATAACTTCACAAGCTTAACTCCCAACTACTCAGATATAAACAGCCATAAACAGGAAGTAACGTATTAGTTGGAATCACATGCTCCAGAGCAATTTTCATTCACTAATCAAGTACACGTAGCAGAAAAATAGCAGCCAAACTGATCTGGTCAACAGATGAAGCAAAAAAATCTGATAGCATCAGTCTAACCTACCACCCAAACCAAAGGAGAAACCAAAATATTCAATAGGGATCACTGAAAACCAAGAGAGTAAACGGTCTCTATGATATACCTGTATAATTTTATGTTAGAGTCTATATGGAATAAACTAATAAAAATATCTGCAGAAAAAATCCAGCTTATATAAGCGAATTCACCATCTTGCAGCATTATTAGCATCCATTCACCACGACCTTGTATAGAGCAAAGCTTCTATAGGCAATATAAGTTCCATCCAGCCTATATGGGCAGATAACTATTTAATCTAGATGCAACTGCACAGAACTTATCTATGACCTCGCAACTGACATGCAAGATGAAAGACGCAAAGTCATACTACTAATAACCGAATAGATATCGCAAAACCAAACACCCTACTTATTATCACATTCCAGGCACTACTGATCACATTGGCCTTTTAGGGTTTAAGAGACGTGCTATCTCCATTAAACCTTGACTCATTTACTACAAGATGATATGAAGAATATCAGAAAGTCGATAACCTTGCAATCAGGTCATGATCAACATGAGACTTGCTCCTCTTTTTCCATTTTTCTTCTTTCCTCTCGTTTATAATGCTGAGAAAATTCAGGAAGATTAATTACTATCTTAGACTATTATTACTAAACCTAACAACATGGATTCAAACAGACAGCAAACACATCAAAGGATACATCTTTATCTCAATTTCACATCTCCTGGTTGAAACATTTAACTGAACAGGAAAATAAAAGAAAAATCTGGAACAGTAACCAATCAACAACACTCAAAAACAGACAACAGACTTGACTCATTTATTCTTATCCACCCCCCCCTAATTTTGTATGTAGTGCAAGCTTCATCTACCCCCGTACAATACTACTACTCCATCTACGCCATTAACACACCATGACTCTGCATTCCATGAAAATTCTGCTAGAGTGATTTCAACTGCAAAAATAACTTGCCTATGTCGTGGTTCATGTCCTAACAAACAGGACCACTAGTTTATTCCTAATCACAACAAGAAAGCTATTGAGAAACTCTTATTGACAAAGCTTATGGACGATGAAATGCAGTACATCTACTGAAATTCCAAACCCGTGAGGTTCTAAAACTAAACAATCACAAGATATCAGTCTTCAATAATAAACGGCAACGAATAAAAAAGTATGCTCTAGAAAGCATACTGAGAAAGCCAAGTATCCATTCTCTATTGGCTAAACCATTGTTCAATAGATATGGCGACCATAGACATATCAGAAGCTAGAAGAAACTCCTCTGCTGAGGAAGTTAGACATTGCAGAAACGTAAGCAGGCAATGGCAACATCAAATGAAAAGGAAATCCATCAAAACCTAAGCACCTACTTATTACTTCAGAATTGAGAAATTTAATGAAGAAAGGTGAGGGGAAAGAAGGAAAATTACGTAGGTATTAAGCTGCCTGACGAAGCTGGAGAAATTATTGTGCTTGAAGTTCTTAGGAAGAAGATCCCGTGCGAACTGTGGTGGATCCCATACGATAAAACTGATGTTGTTAGCATTCCATGACACAATCGAATCGGTAGCGGGATCGTCAACCATGTCATACGTCTTGCTGAGGAACGGAGGAGGGGCATTTGCACTGAGAACCGCCACAGGCTGTGGTTGAGGAGGAGGAGGCTGAATCTCCGTTGATTCCATTGACACAGATCCTCCTTCTCCTCCTCCACTTTCGCCTCCGTCGCTGCTGCTTCTGTTACCAGCATCCATTCCGATTTGTGTAGTCAGCAATTGATAAACCCAATTGAGCGTTATACGAGTTTGTTTGCCTTATAGAGAATACTACCCAACGCCTAAGAATCTCTCAAAGATGACCTGAGGAAGTTTTGAATCGATGGAGGAAATGAGAAAGTGTGACGACGGGATACCCATGAACATTTGCCAAATTACGGAAATGGACAGGAGATTTGAATACGTGTCATTTTATTATTGGCTATTTGCGCTCTGGTTTATGGGCTGCGTGAGACGGCAACAACCCAATTTATAATTTGATGATAAATTACTTTTACTTTCTTGATTTTCTATTTTGATTTTTGGGTTTCAGTGAAATCAGTAGATACCTCAATGGTGCCGAAACTAAAAACTTTTTTTAAAAGAAAAAATGCTGAACATATCTTATGGAAATTATATTAAAATACCCGCATAATATGTAATTGCAAAATACCCAACAACTTTTATTAATTACAAAACGCCCCCACATCTTTCAATAATTACAAAAGGAACCCACATCTTTCCTTAATTTCATAATTACCCCAAAACTTCCGTTAATTACAAAATGCCCCACATTGTATGGTAATTATAAAACCCCAAGACTTTCAGTAGTTACAAAAATCCCCACAACTTTTGTAATTACAAAACTATCCCACATCTTCGGTAAATTACAGCAAATCCCACATCTTTAGGTAATTACAAAAACCCCCACAAATTTCAGTAATTACAAAATTAACCCAAATATTTCGTTAATTACAGAAAACCCCACAACTTTCATTATTTACCAAATTACCACACATCTTCCAATAATTACAAAATGTTCCAAAACTTCATTAATTATAAAAACACCCACAATTACCAGTAATTACAATATTACCCCATAACTTCCATTAATAAAAATATGCCCCACATCTTTTAACCCCACAACTTCCATTAACTACAAAATACCCCACATCTTTCGGTAATTACAAAAAAACCCCACAACTTTCAGTAATTTCAGTACCACCCACATCTTCCGTTAATTACCAAATACACCACATCTTTTGGTAGTTACATGATTACCCCAAAAACTTTCTTTAATTACGAAAATGCCCGAAACTTTCTTTAATTACAAAAACCCACATATTTCGTTGATTACAACAAAATGGCCAACATTTTTTGGTAGTTACAAAAAACCCCATAACTTTCATTAATGAAAAAGTTGCCCTATATCTTCTGTTAATTACAAAATGACCCACATCTTTCGTTAATTATAAAATTCCCCACATCTTTCAGTAATTACAAAATGCCCCACATCTTTTAGTAATTACAAAAGACACATTACTTTCAGTACTTACAAAAGTACCCCACATCTTCCGTTTATTACAAAATGCCCCATAATTTCAGGTATTTACAAAAACCCACTCCACAACTTTCAGAAATTACAAAATTACCCCACATCTTCCATTAATTACAAAATGCCCCATATTTCGGTAATTACATAAAACTCATAACTTTTGTAATTACAATAATACCTCACATCTTCTGCTAGTTACAAAATGCCCAACAACTTTTGGTAATTACAAAAAGCCTACAAATGTCAGCAATTACATAATTACCCCACATTTTCAGTTAATTACAAAAGAACCCGCATCTCTAAGTATACAAAATTACCCCACAAATTTTGTAATTACCAAAAGATGTGGGATAATTTTGTAATTAATGAAAACTTTGGGGTAAATGCGTTATTATCAAAATATAAGTGGTAATTACAGAAAAATCGCACATCTTTCAGCATTTCTCGTCGTCGTAACTCCTAATATAAGGGATATTTGCATCCGGTGAACGACTTCCAAAAACAACACTTAATCTATAGAACATGTAACACCATAAGGACCAAAAACAATCTCATTATCAAAGCCGAGATGAGAAACAGACGAGTTCTGTAATTAATTTGTCTATTCTTGTCCTGGATGTTCTCTCTATATCGAATCCAGCATGGAGCAGAAACTAGAAATCTTATCAGAGTTTATCCATTGAAATGGTTCAGACAAGTACAGGAAATCGGCGGAAGGTGTTGGGCCTTGAATGAGTACAGGAAATCCTCTGATTCTTTGCATGAAGCAGCTTAGAGCATCATATTCTCTTCAAAATTTCATAATAATATTTTATTATATATTTTATTAATATTATATTAGAGAGAGAAATAGAGAAATCAAAAGACAAAATATGGAAGAAGAAAAAAAGACCTTCTCAGTGAAAAACAGAGACGTTTTGTCTTGAAATCAACGCTCTTCTATTTTTTTATTTTATTTTCTATTTTATTTTTTATTGTTGAGACCTTTAAAGTATCATGATGGTCTTATAAGTTAAGCTTTATATATATAGTATGTTCACTAGTTGCTTCAGCATTTACATGAATCTGCAAAATCAATAAACATGTTTGACTAAAATATATGAAACCTTGAAGTAAGAAAGATTATTTACTGCCTTGAAAGTACGCATATCTTTATGCCGTTCAAGGATAAACAAGTTACCTCCATAGATGTACCTTAGTGCCAGAAGCTGCAAGAGTGTCAAACAACTGGTAAGCTGTAACTGGTCATTCAACCTTAGTTGCTCGTCTGTTAGCTCTCTCTCACTGACTAGCGTTCACAAATCATTCAAAATAGTCAACATAATATCCTCGTTTGTCACATACTCATCACTACCAACATCAACAATTTCTTCAATTTCAGCGCTCTTCGTCTCTGATTGCTCACAATAGCTTACCAGAACTGAGATTAATCTTCTCCTCTATATCCGTATTCACTGAATTCAAATTATGTTTCAGGTTCAGGCTACTTAACTCAACGGCCAAGCAATCAGCAGCATCAGGTTTGGTTAAATTCACCTCCAATTTTCTCCACGGAGCGAGGTTTTGACTTTTCTCCCCCTCGGCCGCGCTGAATGCGGCGAGGTTTTTAGGATGATCGAGGTTTTGCGATGGCTGAGAAGTAGACGGAGAAGAAGCAGACGACCGATCTGGGGAGGTCGTCTCTTCTTGCTGATGTTCCGATTGTGGATGATCGTTGACTGGATTCACAAGCGCAGCATATCTACCGTCACAGCGGATGTAGCCGCTGTCGTGATTCCTTCGTCTCACAGGGGATGTGTCCAGATGCTCCGACGGGGTAGAAAGAAGCTTGTTGAACCAAATTTATAATAGAGCTTCGTCCGAATTCAGACTACGAATCAGATCAAAATCGCCCATAAACCTAAATTGGGCCTTTAATTATAGTTGAAGCCCAATACTCAAATTTTATGATTATTGACAAAATACCTATTTTAAGTTGAAGATTTTGTCTAGGGATTGAAGAAAAGAAAAAGAGTTCAAGAACTCTCCAGGGTTTGTGTTGTTACTTGTTCGGCAAGCCACCATAAAAATGAAGATAATGATAAAAAGGTTATCTTTACCATTGGAAACAACACAGAATTACCCGCGATTCTTAAACTTGCAACAACTCATTAAATATTTATCTTATTAGATTCTAGATAACTCCTAGAACTTTAAATTTATCTAAAATTAATAATTCATCTTTATCTTTAAACCACAGTTCGATTTATTGATATTCGGTTAACAAGTTAACTCAAAGTTAAATCCTAACATTTTTCCTCTTAAATTTCAAGTTAAATTTTGACAAATCTTGAACTCCAATCAAGCTTCTTATTTCTTCAAACTTAATTTTTGCTAATGTCTTTGTCAAGATATTAGTCTTTTTTTTATTAACGGGTAAGAACTCCATGATGAGGACATCAACCCAACATACAAACCGGATGTTCCAGTGTTGTTCGTGCAAGGACCAGTAACGCGGAGCAAGGTCAAAACCATTGGTCTTAAGTTCATCCAATACGTGGAGCATGCACAACGGATGAATCCTGAGCTTCCACCCGAAGGCCCACCAGACAAGCCTCAAGGCCATTCTAGCCCGATCAGACGCCGTGGAGACTCTTGTCTGATGACACTTCCTCCTCAAGTGTCTTTACCATTACCATTTGGTAGAGACACCAAAGACGTGCTAAGAAATTGTACTCTTTTTTCTATCTTCGGTTTTGTCCCACTGGATTTTCCGAAGAGGGTTTTAATGAGGCAACACCCTTAGTGTGCACGAAGATGAAGACTTGTTCACTCGCCATCATCCTTCACAAGACTTCATCTAAAAATCGATCAATCCTCAATATGAGAGGTAATTTCTATCTTTTTATGTTTTTTTAGACTAAGTATTAAAAGGCCTTTAGCCAATTTGTTTTTATTTTGTTTAAGTTATTGGCTCTGACCCATTTTATTTCTAGTAGCCCAAATTTCATGTGGTTTTATTTTAAACGCTTTTTATTTTGGGTTAAACAGCTTGTTGTTTAACCTAAGCAAGGCTATATAAGCCTAACATTTTTATTAATGAAAAAACATACAACTTTTATGCAAACAACCCTAAGTCTTTGACAAAACGGCTGCCACTTTTCTCTCTTGAGATTGGCAAATTCTTCCTTCAAGGAGAAACACTTCTGATGTATCACGAGTCTTCCGCAACTCGTGTGGTCCTGTTCAATCCATCATTTCATCTCTTTGCTTCCGAGAGCCTCGATTTTATCGGTTTGAAGTTGCCCACCACCCAAGCTCACATCATCTGGTATCAGAGCTGAAAAGCTCTTAAATATCAGGTTATATATATCCTTTTTATTTGTTTTTATAGTTCTTATATTGTTTTCACTATTAGCTTTTGATTTTTCTTCATTCCTCTTTTTATAAGGTGAGGGAGAAGGAGCAAAAAAATATATATATATACAAAAAAAAAATCGCCTTACAAAAATAAATCAGGTTCTATATTTCTTTTAATTTTGTTTCATTGTTTTGCTTTTTTTATTCATAAATCAACAAAAAAAATTATAAAAAAAGATTTTTGAAACGAATCTAGAGTATTAGTTAGTAACAAACCAGTTTGATTGTATCGCTTGTGTTTGCTTGTTGAACGTTTGTGCTTCCTCTGGAGGTATCCTCACGTTTTTTGTCAAAGACTTGTCCTTGTTGCATCACCATACGTAAGTAAATTAGGGTACCTAACCCACTCCCTTAATTGGTGTTGCATGAGTGATTCATTCACGTGACTCCTTGCATGGTATTCTAGCAATCCCTTGTCAAGCTCATATCACATATTATAAGTTGCATGATTATCTGCTTGTGTCACATTCATCTGCGTCTCGCCTTAGAGCCCTAGGTTGCGTGTTCTTTTATTTTATTTTTTATTTTACTTTATTATTTTTTTTTTAAGTTGTGGCTTAGGTTGTTTTCTAGGTCCTATAGGTGTCTCGCGTTGTTGTTTAGTTTTGTGCACGGTCGTTTGTGTTTGCTTCATCATACATGTGTCATTAGTTAATAGAACACTCACGTTGCAGGTCACATATTTTCTTGGTGCATTCACGTCTTTGTCTTTGCATGGTCATGTGTGCTAGTGTGTCACGTGTCTAGATTCATAGGTTTTTTTTTTAGTTTAGGTAAAGTTTTGGTTAATTGCATCTACAGTTTAGAAAATTTTATTTTAAAGTCTAGGATATTTTCCATTTTTAGTTTTAGAAAATTTGTGTACATAAAGTTTAGGATATTTTCCATTTTTACTTTAGGAAATTTTATATTTAAAACTTAGAATATTTTTATTTTTAGTTTTAGAAAATTTTATATTTAAAACTTAGGATATTTTCTATTTTTAGTTTTAGGAAATTTTATCTTTAAAACTTAGGATATTTTTCATTCTTAGTTTTAGGAAATTTGTATTTAAAGCCTACGATATTTTTCATTTTTAGTTTTAGAAAATTTTATATTTAATAATATGATCAATTTCTTGTTGTATTTTAGGAAAAAAATTTTAGATTGCATATTTAATTTTCTATATTTTTTATTTTTATCTTTATTTTTATTTTTCTGACATCATTAATTATTACATTTATATAAATATATATATATATTTATAAATAAATAAAAAATAAAAAATAATAATAACAGAAAAAAGTAGGAAATCTCTTCTTTCTAGAAGTTTTCATTTCTATTTTTTTTATCTCTCGTAAGTTTCCATTTCCAGAAACTTTCCCTTTTGGTAAAATTTCCTTTCCTAAAAAAGAAATCATGTCAGGTAGAGAAGAGCCTTCCAATCAGAACAATTACGTGATGCAGATGCTACAAAACCTCACTGCACATATCGCAACACTCACCGTTAGATTGGACCGTTCTGAACAACCCGGACCACCCCGGAGATCTGACATTCCTGAGGCATCCAACCGGGGAATTGGACGTGAATCGCATTACGATGAGCCGCAACAGCCTGCCAGACAGGCCCCACCAGCGCACTATGATGTCAAGATCAACCCTCCGAGCTTCGCCGGGAGACTGAACCCCGAAGAGTATCTTGACTGGAAAAGATGGATAGAGCTACTTTTTGACTACTATCATTATGAAGATCCGAAGAAAGTAGCCTTAGCCATCGCACACTTTACGGACCACACCCTAACTTGGTGGGATCGTGAAATGGCTGTGAGAAGGAGAGGACCTTACGGTCCAATAACGTCTTGGACAGACCTGACTTTGCTGATGAGGAAGCGATATGTTCCTCCGCAGTTCCACTGGAAATTACAGCGCAGATTCAGACGCCTAACCCAAGGCGCAAGAAGCGTAGAATAGTACTTCGATGAATTTGAGCATCTAAGGAACATACTTGAGATCGAAGACTCGACAGAAAGCTTAATGGCGCAATTTTTGGATGGCCTGCAAGATCATATTGCCCGAGAAATAGAACGTCAACCGTACCATGATCTAGAAGATTTGTTCTACTTGGCAGTCCAGACAGAACAGTCTAACAAACGATGAAACACCTATCAGTCAAGACCTAAGAACAATTGGAATGCTGGCTCCAAACCATTTTAAAAAAAAGTAGAGCAAAGAGAGAACATCTTCCATTTTAACTGCACCATCCATGGGAAGATATGTTCATTAATCATTGATGGTGGATCATGTACAAATGCCGCCAGTCAGTACATGGTTGAAAAACTTGGTCTCCAAAATTCAGACATCCACGCCCTTACTGGTTGAGATGGCTCAACAACAAGACCGATCTATACATATCTGATCAGGTCAAGGTCGATTTCAGCATAGGCAGATATAAGGATCAGATTTTGTGTGATATGGTACTGATGCAAGCTGGACATCTCTTACTTGGTCGTCTATGGCAATTTGACAGAGAAACCATGCATAATGGACGCACCAACCTCTACTCCTTCATCCACGACAAGAAAAAATATAATCTGGTACCCATAACCCCTCAGCAAGTGCAAGAAATACAGTTAAAAATGGCTAAAGATCAGCACACAAGAAAAGAGAACTTCCTGATAAATGCTGCAGA
Source organism: Streptanthus diversifolius (assembly GCA_039880935.1). Taxonomy (NCBI): domain Eukaryota; kingdom Viridiplantae; phylum Streptophyta; class Magnoliopsida; order Brassicales; family Brassicaceae; genus Streptanthus; species Streptanthus diversifolius. Next base: position 21,649,221 of record JAXGFM010000014.1, on the reverse strand, counting down.
CGTCCGAAAAGCAGTTCGAACCGATGATACCCAATGCGTCCTCATGCTGTATAAGGAGTTATTAAGTGCATCAGGAGCCGATGAGAAGTTACCAGAAGGAGTTAAGACCCTACTTAAGAAATATTCTGATGTATTTCCAGAAGAATTACCCGCCGGTTTACCGTCTATCAGAGGCATTGAGCATCACATTGACTTCATACCCAACGCCCAACTACCTAACAGACCAGCCTACGCGTCAACCCAGACAAAGCTAAGGAGTTAGAAAAGCAAGTTCAAGACTTAATGGCTCAAGGTTATGTGAGGGAAAGTCGGAGGCCATGTGTTGTCCCGGTCCTACTTGTACCAGAAGGACAAAAGCTGGAGGATGTGCGTAGACTGTCGCGCTATAAACAACATCATGATCAAGTATGACACCCAATACCGCGCCTAGACGACATGTTAGACGAACTTAGTGGCGCGATAATATTTTCAAAATTCAATCTTAAGAGTGGGTATCATCAAGTGAGAATGCGGGAAGGTGACAGATGGAAAACCGTATTCAAGACTAAACAGGGGTTGTACGAGTGGTTAATAATGCCATTCAGTTTGTCTAACGCTCCGAGCACCTTCATGTGCCATATATCAGTAAGTTCGTTGTTGTGTACTTCGACGACATTCTCATCTACAACACGACTTACACTGAGCATATGACGCATCTTGAGATGGTCATACAAACACTTCAAAATGAGCAATTATATGCCAATTTTTAAAAATGTACCTTATGCACCGATCATGTTAGTTTCCTAGGTTTATTTGTCAGTTCGCAAGGACTTTGAGTAGATGAAGACAAGATTAAAGCCATCAAGGATTGGCCTATACCAACCAATGCGAGTCAAGTCAGGAGTTTCCGAGGACTAGCCAGTTTGTATCGTCGGTTTGTCCAAGATTTCAAGAAGAACTAAGAGTTCAAGTGGGGACCCGAGCAAAAGAAGTCCTTTCAGCTCTTAAAAGAGCGCCTCACACATGCACCAGTCATGTCCTTACCGAACTTCAAAAGGACGTTTGAGGTAGAGTGTGATGCATCTGGTGTAGGTATTGGCGCCGTTCTTACTCAAGGAAGTAAGCATGTGACCTATTTCAGTGAGAAGCTGAGTGGAGCAGTCTTGAACTATCCGACCTATGACAAGGAGCCGTACGCCTTAGTCCATGCAACGGAAACATGGCAGACTACCTACTTTCTAGAAAATGTGTCATTCATACGGATCATCAGACATTACAGCACCTGAAGTGTCAGATTAAGCTGAACAAGAGACATGCAAGATGACTTGAGTTTATCGAGATGTTTTCTTACGTGATCAAGTACTAGAAAGGCGCTGACAACATTGTAGCTGACGCCTTTTCCCGGAGATACAGCCTTATCACTGTCATTGAGTCCAAAGTGATGGGGTTCGAGATGATTAAAGAACTATATGCAGACAACCAAGACTTCAAGGAAAGCTTTAAGGAACACGGAAAGGGAGCATATAGCAAGTTCTACCTATTCGATGGATTCTTGTTTAAGGAAAAAAGACTTTGCATTTCACAATGATCTATTCGCGAGCTGTTGTTACAATAAGCACATGGAGGTGGTTTAATGGGACACTTTGGTGTAGATAAAACGCTTGGGATGTTATTGGTTTGTAAGAAGGCCAAGTCGAAGCTGCACCCACACAGATTGTACATGCCCCTGCCGATTCTGACTACACTGTGGACGGACATCTCCATGAATTTCGTGCTTGGTCTACTTAAGATCAACGACAAAGACTCTATCTTCGTAGTGGTGGACCGATTCTTGAAGATGGCTTACTTCATACCGTGTAACAAAACGAATAATGCATCCCAAACAGCTGATCTGTTCTTCACGAATATAGTCAGACTTCACAGTATTCCGAGGAAAATTGTTTATGATCGAGATGCTAAGTTCCTCAGCCATTTCTGGAGATCATTATGGCGCAAATTAGGGACCAATCTGCTCTTTTCGACGACATGCCACCCACAGACTGATGGACAGACAGAGGTGGTCAACCGCACGCTTTCTACCTTACTCCGAGCCACCATTGGCCGCAATTTGAAGAACTAGTTGGAGTCATTCCTTACGTGGAGTTCGCTTACAACAGAGTCGTCCACTCTGCCACAAAGCTTTCACCCTTCGAGATCGTGTATGGTTTCAACCCCGGTACACCTATGGATTTCACGCCGCTGCCACCAAGAGATGTTGTCACCAAAGCCGAAGTTATCAAGCGTTTTCATCAAAAAGTCAATGTAAACCTGGAGAAGAAGACATATCAATATGATAAGCACACCAATAAGGTTAGAAAACATGTGGTTTTCAAGGAAGAATATTGGGTATGGCTGCACCTGCGTCCTGAACGATTTTCACAAAGGCGGAAGAACAAGCTGGCCCCAAGAGGAGATGGACCTTTCCGCGTTCTGAAGAAAGTCAATGACAACGCTTACCAGCTGGAGCTTCCAGGTGAGTTTAATGTATATACTACTTTTAGTGTCGCTGACTTGGAATTGTTTAATGTAGGTAATGACGATGCTTTGGAGACCAAAGCTCTTCAAGAGGGATGAAATGATGAGGACATCGACCCAACAGACAAACCGGATTTTCCAGTGCCGTTCGTGCAAGGACCAGTAACGCGGAGCAAGACCAAAACCATTGGTCTCAAGTTCATCAAATATGTGGAGCATGCACAACGGATGATTCCTGAGCTTCCACCCAAAGGCCCACCAGACAAGCTTCAAGGTCCATTCCAGCCCGATTAGACGCCGTGGAGACTCTTGTCTGATAACACTTCCTCCTCCAGTGTCTTTACCATTACCATTTGGTAGAGACACCAAAGACATGCTAAGGAATTGTAGTCTTTTTTCTATTTTCGGTTTTGTCCCACTGGGTTTTCCGAATAGGGTTATAATGAGGCAACACCCTTAGTGTGCACGAAGATGAAGACTTTTTCACTCACCATCATCCTTCACAAGACTTCATCTAAAAATCGGTAACTCCTCAATATGAGAGGCCATTTCTATCTTTTATGTTTTTTTAGACTAAGTATTAAAAGGTCTTAAGCCAATTTGCTTTTATTTTGTTTAATTTATTAGCCTTATCCCATTTTATTTCCAGCAGTCCAAATTTCATGTGGTTTTATTTTAAACGCTTTGTAGTTTGGGTTAAACAGCTTGTTTTTAACCTAAGGAAGGCTATATATGCCTAACATTTTCATTAATGAAAAAAAAACACACAAATTTTATGCAAAAAGCCCTAAGTCTTTGACAAAACGGCTGCCACTTTTCTCTCTTGAGATTGGCAAATTCTTCCTTCAAGGAGAAACATTTATGGTGTATCACGAGTCTTCCGCAACTCGTGTGGTCCTTTTCAATCCATCCTTCCATCTCTTTGCTTCTGAGAGCCTCGATTATATTGGTTTGAAGTTGCCCACCATCCAAGCTCACATCACTCTACATCCACCAACTTGTTTTCTATGCACTCACGAATGAAGTGATAGCGCTTAGGAAAAGGAAGAGTTGACATGTTGTCGATGTAGATGGTCACCATCTTCTCGACTTTAAAGAGTCACAGGCAAACGTGTTTACAAAAACATTTTAACAATACTGGTTTACCAACATGTTGTCGGATCAAAGATTAAACTTGAAAGAACTTAAAAAAAGATTATAAGAACACTTTTCTTATTGATTGTTTAGAAACTCTTTGAATGATTCATCTCATTATCAAGGTTTGTCACTGAATCTTAATAAATAGAAAATATCATTTTACTATATCAATCTAGAAAATTTCATTTTTCTAATTCTAGAAAACTTACTATTTTCTAGTTTGCCTTTTTCTTCAAGCTTTTATAATAAAACTTATCCAACAATCTTCCTTTTAAGCTTAATTTCGGACAAGTCTTGAACTCCTATCAAGTTTCTCATCTCTGTGTACTTGATCCGTAATAACGCCTTAGTGAGAATGTCTGCTCAGCTCTTGGTATATGCTCAACGTCAATGACCTCCCTCTCAATGCATTCAGGTAAGAAGTGATAAATCTTGTAAATGTGTTTGCATCTGTCCTAAAACACTGAGTTCTTCGTGAGAGCGATTACATACTTGTTGTCAATCTTGATGACTACCTTCACTATTTTCTCTTCGGTGGTCTCGCTCAATAGTTCTTACAGCCAAATAGCCTGTTTTCCTGCCTCTATAGCTGCCATAAACTCTGTTTCACATGTTGACAGAGCAACAATGTCATGCTTCTGTGAACACCATGTGATCAGAGAAGATCCATAGTAGAATATGTGACTTACAGTGCTTCTTCCATCGTTTTGGTCTATGTTGTGACTAATGTCACTGAATCCTAATATCTTCTTTCATCCTTCATGTATGTATATCACACCAAGTGTAGTTGATCTTTTTAAGTACCTTAGAATCTGTGTCATCATCACTTCATGTGATTCCCGGGGGCTCTGCATGAATCTAATTGCAACTCCAACATCAAATTCTAGATCCGGACGAGTAAGCAATAGATAACATATACAGCCAACAAATTTTCTATACCATGTACAGTATATCTTTGCTTCTTCTTGCGCTTTTGAGACTTTTAGATCGAACTCCATTGGTATTCTAACAGGATTGCAAGTTTTAAATCCGACTTCTTTAAGAATCTTCTGAGCATAGCCTTCTTGCTTTATCTTGATCCCCTTTGCACTTCAATGTCGAGATAGTTTGCGAACTTTCCGAGGTCTGACATCTCAAAATTTGTAAACATTCCATTTTTTAATTCGTTTATGACCTTGAGTGTGTTTTCTTTCACAAACAAGTCATCTACACTTACATCAACAATGGTAAGTATACCTTTCTCTTCTTTTCTACATAATGTTGTTTCTTTGGAATATTTCTTGAACCTCATTCCTTTCAAGATTTGATTGAGCTTCGTGTTCCATGCTCTCGGATTTTTTCTCAGACCATATAAGAATTTTGAAAGCTTGTAAACTTTTTGTTCTTCTCCCTCCTTTTCAAAAACTTCTGGTTGAGACACATAAACATCTTCCCTTAGTTCTCGATGTAGGAATGTTATCTTTACGTCTAGTTGATGTATCTCTCAACCTTTTGATTCTGCTAAGGATATCAACAACCTTGTTGTTTCCAAACGAGCTACAGGTGAAAAGACTTCATCAAAGTCAATACCCCGATTGTTGTACATATCCTTTAGCTATAAGCCAAACCTTGTACTTGTTGATAGAACCATCTGCATTCTTCTTGACTTTCAATATCCAATTGAATCCAATCACCTTTGTATCAGAAGGTTTATCGACCAAAAACCATGTTCTATTTTTGTTTATCGAGTATATCTCCTCTGTGCAGGTCAATCTCCACTTCTTTGAACTTTTGACTTATGCATAGTTTCTTGGCTCATCATTCATGGACATTACGAGTATATCACACTCTAGAGACGCTAGAAGAACACAGTCATCTAGATAAACGACTTGTTTATTGGACGACTTGATGTTCTCAGTGGTTGCTCTAGATCATGTAGTTTTGCATTCTCTACAGTTTCTTCTCCTGCTATAGTATGAGATTGAGCGTCTTCCTCTTCGTCATTAGAGTGATGCTCAAGGTCGTTTGTGCCATAATCTCCGTTTTTTTAATTCTAATGACTACATGCATTCTCCTGCAACTATGACATATCCTTATCTCATTTGAAACATACTTGGATCCCTCCTTGGTATGTTGCTCGTTTCAGTCCAATTCCAGTTTCTCTTTTCCTCAAAGATCATATCACGACTTCTAACAAGACGCATTATCGTTGGATTATAATGTATGTATGCCTTGGATTATGCTCAATCTCGAGGTGTATAAGCGATTGTGGTATGTCATCTAACTTTCTGAGTCTGTTTGCTTTGATCTTAGCATGAGCTAAACAACCAAAGACACTTAAATGTTCTAAGCTTGGTTTCACCTGTCGTAAGGCTTCATATGGAGTCATATTCATAAGTGCTCTCATCGGTACTCAGTTAATCAATTAGGTGGAGTGTTGCAATGCTTCACCCCATAGATAATTTGGTACATTCATAGCCATAAGTATGCTCCTTGTAGTCTTATCAGTGTGTGATTTCTCCTCTCCATTACATCATTCTGTTGTGGTGTATAAGGTGTCGTGAGATGTCTCTTTATGCCACTCTTGTTGCAGAAATCGTTGAAATCTACTGACATAAACTATCTTCCTATATTGGTTTTTAGAGTTTGGATCGATCTTCTGAGTTCTTTCTCCACTATATTCTTGAAGGACTGAAACTTCTTGAACGAACTGTTCTCCTTCATCAGAATTGTCCACATATATCTTGACTAATCATCAATTATAACAAATATATATTTGTTATGTGCGAGAGTTATATGTGTTATTGGCCCACAGAGATCCCCGTGCAACAATCTCAAAGGCTTTGTAGCTTGGAACATAGCAGCATTTGGAAAAGCTTGCCTCATTTGGTTGCCAACTAAACATGACCCACACAGCCTCCTTTTTCTGCAATTTCTAGTAGACCACACACCATCTCTTGCTTTGACATAACCTTTAAGATTTTAAAGTTTATATGCACGAACCTCGCATGTTACTTCGATGAATCCTCATCTAGTCTCGTATGTAGAAAATCGGTTTTTCGATTGTGAGACTGATCTTGTAGAGTCTATTTGGAGATCTTGTGACTTTTATCAGTAACCTTCCACTCCCGTTGAGCCACTTTTGATGACTTCTCAAATCTTATGTATCCTCATCATTACCTTCATCCTCAACTCCCAAACTGTGTAGTTTACACACTGTAGTGATGACATCGTTGGTTCCTTTCCTCGAGTTGACACCGTGATGTCTCCCATATCTCAGTGACTATATCACTTCTTGATCGAAGATGTTTGATCAGAAATCATATTCAAACGCTCTGATACTAAATAAAAAGTCATATGCAAACGTGCTTACGACAACAGTTTACCAATAATAGTTTACCAACGTGTTGTCAGATCAAAGATTAAACTTGCAAGAACTTAAAAAGAGATTATAAGAACACTTTTCTTATTACTGTTTAGACAATGATTCATCTCATCATCAAGCCTTGTTTATATAGGCGACACTGAATCTTAAGAAATATAAAACATCATTTTTATATTCTACATCAATATAGAAAACTTCTTTTATAGTTATAGAAAACTTCATCTTTTCTAGTTTGCATTTTTCTTCAAACTCCTAGAATGAAATTTCTCCAATAGGATTTCCATCCGGTAATCTAACATAGCTTTTAAAGTCAAATTGCTTGTTTTATTGCCTCTTTTGCTGCCCTGAAATGGGCTTCACATGAAGAAAGAGCCATTATGCTTTGTTTTTGTGAATACCAAGCAATTAGTGATGATCAAAAATAGAAAATGTATCATGTGGTGCTTCTCTCGTCGTCTTGATCAATGTTATGGCTGCTGTTGCTAAAGCCAATAACCTTCTTTACTGCATGTCGGTTGAAATATAGTCCTTATGAAGCTGTTCCTTGAAGATAATGTAATATGTGCTTCATTACTACACCATGAGGTTCTCGTGGGATTTGCATGTATCTTCTTGCAACTCCAACAGCAAATGCCAAATATAGACAAGGGTGATGTAGGTATCTTAAGCATATGATGTTCCTTCTATAGCTTGTTGGGTCTATCTTCAGTTATTATAGCGGTTTAGAGATAATTAATTCAAACTCCATAGGAACTTGAGTAGGATTACAATCCTCTAAACCTGCTTCAATTAGAATTCTTCAAGCAGAGCTTTCATGTTTCAGCTCAATCACGTCTTCTCATTGATGTACTTCAATTCCAAGGTAAAAAGAAAGGTTTCTGAGTCCTATATTTCAGATTTTGATGACATTTCAACCTTGAATTCATCAATACCTTTGAGTGTATTACCAGTAACGAATAAATCGTCCACATAGGCGACGACGATAAGAAGTGTACTTTCTTCTTCCTTGCAATACAAAAAAAATTCTTATAAGTACTTCTTGAGTTTTATCCCTTTCAAGATCAGGTCCATCTTCATATTGTATGTTTGAGGAGCTTTTCTTAAACCATATAACGCCTTTGAAAGCTTATAGATTTTATGGTCTTTTTCTTTCTTCTCAAAAGCTTCAGGTTGACTCACAAACACCTCTTCCCTTACAAAGAGGTGTAAGAACGATGTTTCCACATCTAAGTGATGAATTTCCCATTCATGTGATGCCGCCAAAGCTGTTATCATTCATATAGTTTTTATACGATCGACCAGTGCAAAAACCTCATCAAAGTCTATGCCAAATTCTTATACATAACAGTTAGATATGAACCTAGCCTTATACTTGTTGATAGTACCATCTGCATTTTCTTGATTTTGAACACCTAATTGAGTCCAGTGATCTTCACTCTACTCGATTTATCGATTAGAACCCAAATTTTGTTTTTATTTATAGACTCAATCTCCTCCGTACAAGCTTTTTTCATTCTAATGATCCCTCATTTCAGCATAACATCTTGGTTCATCGTTGATTGCAAGTAAGAGACGTTCACTTTCCATCAAGGCTAAGAGTACAAAATCTTGGTCGGCTTACTTGTCGAGTTGATTTTCTCATGGGTTATATCTTGTTGTTGATTGGGATTGTTGTCATTAACTTTAGGTGGTAAATTTTGATCATCTTCATCTTTATTTTATAGATCATCTTGTGTATTGTTTTCAACTTCGTAATTATCTTCTTCTTCTTGATCATTGTTGACAACCACCAGTCCTTCCCCAATATCGACGGTTTCTCCCCATCTCATGTAAAACATTCTTGGATTCCTTCTCAATTCATCTCGTGATTATCTCCAACTCTAACTCAATTTCTCGTCAAAACCACATCGCGGCTTACAACTATCCTCCTTGTCGACGGATTGAACAATGTACAGGCCTTGGATCCCGGCTCGATTCCAAGATGCACTAAAGGTTGTGATATATTGTCCAACTTTTTGAGGTTTGTTGCCTCAATTTGACATGTGCTACACAACCAAAACTCTCAAGTCCTCCAAGCTTGGCTTCTTGTTCCTCAAGCCCTCGTAAGAAGTCAAATTCTCCAAAGCTCTTGTAGGTACTCTATTGATCAAATAAGTTGAATGGTCGACTGCTTCTCCGCATAAGTAGTTAGGTACCTTAATTGATTTAAAAATGCATCTTTCCATCTCCATCAAAGTTATATTCCTTCTTTTGAAAACTTCATTTTGTTGAGGAGTATAAGAAGTCATAAGATGCCTCCTAAATTCGCTTTTTTGCAAAAATTTTGAAATTCTTTTGAGGTGAACTCTCCTCCTCTATCATTCTTAAAAGTCATGATCATTCTCTCAAACTCTTTCTCAATCATTTTTTTGAATGCCTTGAACTTTTCGAATACATCACTCTTTTCCTTTATCAATGTCGATCATATATATCTTAAAAAATCATCGATAACAAACAAATATTTGTTATGAGAAATTGTTGGTGGTGTAACGGAGCCACATAAATTTCATGTACTAGTTCAAGTGGTTTAGAAGCTCGAAATGTAGAGATTTTCAAAAATGAATGATGAATTTATTTCCCGACTAAACAAGACTCACACAATCTCTCTTCATCTCAAATTTTGAGTAATCCTTGGACTATATCTTGTTTTGACATGAGCTTAATTTTTTTAAAGCTAACATATCTCACCTAGCTTGCCATCTCCATATATTGTCTTCAGTCTTTGAGAGGAGACATGCGGTTCACCAATTTAAATATTTTTCTTATTAAGTTTATTCGGAGACCTTTTTACTTTCACCAAAAGTTTTCCATTCAGGTCGCGGACCTTTAGGTAGTCATACTTCATCCTCACGTCGCACCCAGATTATGTGGCTTGTCCCAAGCTCAATATTTTGCTCTTCAATCTCAGGATATAGTAAATGTCAGTGATTAGTTTTTGTTCCTTCGATTTGCTTTGGATAAGGATTGATCCTTTCCCATATATCTCCACACAAGAACCATCACCAAACTTCACTTTCCTCTTAATGCTTTCATTGAGCTCACAGAAATATGTTTTCATGCATGTCATGTGATTACTTGCCTCATTGTCGAAATACCATATTCCTACTTCTTCTTTTTTTGTTTTTTAGACGTACGAGATGATTTTCTCTTCATTTAAGAACACTATTTCGTGCATGTAAAAGGATATATCAGCTTCCTCTGTCTCCATTTTATTTGCCTCTTGTGTCCTTTGCTTTCTTTCGGGACAGGTAGAAGCAAAGTGACCTCTTTTGTCATACCTATAGCAAATCACCTTTGAGTAGTCTTTTTTTCCTTTGTTTGATTATGCTCCGCTTGTGTGTTCTCATGGTAGTTTGACCTACCTTGGCCTCTTCCTCTTCTACTCATGCCTCTTGAAGGGTGATACAACCTGAAAAATATGTTTTGTAGGAGAAATGAGAACCCATTTTCCAATAATTGTCCCAAGTTGATCGGTTGTTCTTCAACTCGGGAATGTAATACACATTGGTGATAATGTGTCTTGCGCCACCAACCTCCATTCTCACGTTTATTCTCTCCATAACAGCCATCTCTGAGTTATCTCCAAGTTTAATGTGATGCTTGTAGGTTTCATCAAGATCGCTGAACCATTCTCTGTCTCCGCACATGTGGTTGCTGCACTCGAAATCAAGAAAGCATAGTTTTTTTTCTCTCCTCCTCAATGTATGCCATTACAACCATCACATGTGATTCATCAAGTTCAGCGTAGTTTGCATTTTTCTCAAGGCTTGAGCACTCATACTGAAAGTGCCCAATATATGACATCTGAAACACTCAACGAAAGATTGTCGAGTGCTCCCCTGTTCAATATTCTTCCTCTTCCACCTCTGACTCTACTCACTCCTTGGAATCCTTCTCTGCCCCAAGCCCATTGAGCACTTATGTCCGTGTACCATATGTGAGCTCTACAGTTCATCAATTGAAAGGTTTTTGATGTCTTTTGATTCTTCGATCGCACATACAATGTATATGAATCTATCTGACAGGGTCCTCAGCACCTTCCCACCACTTTAGCATCTGGCATGTCCTCCCCAAGATTAAACATGTCATTGGCTACAATCATCATTCTTGAGAAGTACTCGGTTACGCTTTCACCATTCTTCATTTCAAGGACTTCAAAATCTCTGTGCATATGTTGTAGTTGAGCACTTTGCACATATTCATTTCCTTGAATCTCACAAATCCTTGGAACTGTTCTTCTGTATGATTTGCTTCAGGATGGTTTTGTCGATAGCAGCGAACAAGTAATTCTTCACTTTAAGATCCATTAGCTTCTGGCCATTGAGTACTATCCCACGTGGTGGTTCTGTAACTTTCTTTAACAAGATTTCACCACTCGATCGTAGCAGATTCTCCACCAGCATGGCTTAGTGTTCGTAATCTCCTCAAATTTAGGAACTCTGAGTAATCTGTCTTTCTCCATAACTTTCACTCTCTCTCTCTCTTTTGTGTTTCACTCTCTCTCGTTGTTTCACTCTTATGTTGTTTTGCTTAGTGTTTACTCTTTCGGTCTTTCACTCTTTCATTCTTAGTGTTTTGCTCTTATACCAAATGTAGAAACATAACACAATCGTAATGTAGTTACAAGAATGATTGTTGAAATATGATACTCTTCATTCATCAATTGTTACAGTTTATTTATAACAAGAGGACAACTACTCTCCTACTTTATAAGAGTTTCTTAAAGACTGAATTAAACATTAAAGACAATGCATTCGTAACATTCGGACTTCACAACAAACCAAAAACTAAAAAGTGACAACTTATTCAAACTTGCCTCCTTCTTCCTTGTGCCTTGAGCTTCCCTCTTCTCTGTAACGGTATCCAAACACTACATGCGGGACTCAGGAATCTTTTTGTACTGACATTAGCTTAAGCAATTCTGTCTGTGGCATTAACTCTGTTCGTGCCTCGGATTATCTTTTTTGATATGAAATCCAACAAAAAGACAATTGAAAAGGATAAATAATGACCTGTACGAGTTTGATAAGTATAGGGAGTGTTTTATGTGCTTGGGATACGACACAAGGAAAGATGAGTACAAGATATTATGAAGGATGATGAAAATCGACGGCTCTGTTAAAAAAAGTGTAAGTACATTGGAAAGTGGTCAAATACAATCTTCGTTTTCATCGTGGAGGCACTTCGAAAGTGATATTCTCTATTATCAATGTTACACTACTGTGGTATACATTAATGGAGTTGTGTATTATGGAGCTCAGAAAGTACCATCGAGAAGCTTTGTGGTAGTGAGTTTTGATGTTGTATTTGAACAGGTACTTCTCACTGAAGCAACGAAAGATGAAGATGATGAGAAACGTCTAACTCGAAAAAACTACAAAGGAAAATTATCCTGTTTTGTTGTCAACAATGACAATAGTTATATTTGTGGGTTCTTGATGATGCTAAGATCTGGTCAAAGAAAACCGGTGTTTTTACTCCTTTTCACAATACATACAGGGATCTAAGACACTGATACTGGAGAGATCTTATTTGTGAGTATGGATGCTTCCGAGCTTTTCTTGTAAGATTTGAAGAAGAACAATTTGAGAAGAAGAGTTATAGAAATGACAGATCATGACAGATCATGATGTATCAATATTGATGGGCATTTTGTTAGGCATATCTCTTTTTTCATGTAGACAATAATATTTCTGTATCATATTATAAATTTTCCCTAGGCATTGAGTCTGTGAAAAAAAAAAAGATATTCAATCAGAGAATAAGATCTACCAAAAAGATTTATTTTTATTGAACAAGTTGGTAACACCCTCTCAGTCTAGAGCTGGTTTTTTGGTTCAGGATTGTTTTGTACGCTGAATATAGTTGTCTTTTTTATAAGCCTTCTTTAAAGAACACTTTTCTTTTGTCATTAATCAATCGTATATGTTATCAATCATTCATTGGCAATGATTAAGGAGAAAAATCAGATGTCAATACGAGACATCCTTATCATGCCAAGGTCCCCAACCACCCTCTCTATACTTCAGTATTCGATTTTCAGAAACCAGAATCCAGTCATTCATGAACGATTTCATTGAAATGAGCGACTTAACACACGTACGATGAGTCCAGGCTTGATGAAAACTTTTTGTTTTTAATCCAACAACAATCCTTGTGATCATTGATTAGTGTGTAAAAGAGCTTGGTATTAAGTTTTATTGTTTTCTTGATTTGAACTTTAGTCTGAACGGTGCTTGCATGAGGGAAGATCCTCTCCTTTACTATCATAAACCCAAAGAGCTATTAATCCTCTTACCTTATATCCTAGACCAAGTGATATGGTTGTTCAATTCAGGCAACAAGACTTCGGACAAAATGTGTTCCATAGATTGGAACGAACTTTTTTTTGTATACTATGCCAACACTACGCGCACTCTTGCCACTATCACTTTTGGATTCCAATAAGAAGAAGAAGAAGAGGTTGCTGTTACGTGATCTTTATATCAGGCAAACGTTGGTGACAAATGAAATCAAAAACCTATTTTATTTCTAGTAGATCAATCGGATATCTTGTTTGTTATTTCCTGAACTTCAATCTCTATTCAATAAATTTGATTATTGTCAATGGATAATGTAAGTTATACATGTAATCTTCGTTTCTATCTTTATGTTATAAAAAATATATATATATATATCATGGAAAACCACATATATCCATACATCTATACAAGTTTGTGTCGAATGATCCTTAGTGATATCCAATCGGAGCCGGAGCTTCCTTGAGTTCGTGACCTTGAAATTGTATGTCCTGCATACATTTATATTTAACGAAATTGACATTCTTACACCTAATATTGTATAGTTATCATTTTAAATGTAAATATATAACTCCTTACCGAAGCATAATGGTTGATATCTCGGTGGTGAGCTTCGTCAGCTCGGATAACAAAAACCACGTCCCTCAGCGTCGCATCTTTAGGCAACCGCCAGTAATCAATCGCGATGGCCGGAGCTGCCGAGTTTTCGTATTTTCCGGCATCGATGTCTTCGAGAAACTCGGTATAAGATTTCACAGCTTCTTCTTCTAAGTATCCAGTGATGCGATGAGCAAGTTTGGGAGAAATTACGTAAGACATGAAATATGCATTAAAGAAAACACCTTGGACCGCAATCACAATCGCCCGTTCGTACCTTTAAGAAACCGGTTCAACGTGATAATAAATTACATAATTTCAAAATTTTATGGCTATATACTTGTCAATTAGATAACCAGTCCAAGTCAAACCATAAACTAAACCAAATTTTTTAAAAAGTCGATATTTTATATCACTGTCTCAATTGTATACGTTTTTTTCTCAATTTGTATACGTTGTATTTCGTAAAGGTAACACAGCAACTTTGTTTTGGATCAGAAACGTACCATTTGGGTTGTGAGAGTTCGATGAAGGTCATGAGATGCATACGCTCGTTCTCGGCCTCTTCGAGCAAAGCTTTGATCCATCCGCCGCTATGTTCGAATCTCCGGAGAGATTTCAAGTGCAAAAGCATCCCTCCGACCATTCCTGGCACCGCCGCCACCGTCTCCAGCAACATTGCATGGCACATATGTTTCCTCTATATTCAAAAAAAGAAAATTATTGAAATTAGCCAATATAATCGTACAATAAACGTATATGGGTTATCAATCAAAGGTTTATTAAGTTAGCCAGCTAACCGGTAGTCTAAGATGTTGATTCATAAATTGATTTTTAAAATTGTTGAGACTTTAAAATCACTTAAACTTTTCACCAATCATTGCTTTAATCTTTTTAAAAATACTCACATCCGAAAAAACTAATCACAACCCACCTTTTTCTTTCTCTATATTAAAAGCCACCAAGATGTAGCCTTTTCTTAAATTACCCTCATATTTAACCCATATAGTCGGTTAAAGGTCGGTTTATTAAAAATCAGGTTTTCTAACCGATTAATATTTCTTATTTTTTACTAATTAAAAAATATAATAATGTATCAATTTTAAAAAATTAGCTGCTGATAATCAGCTCCTTTCTAACGTTCTATTCTTGACTAACAAGTTTTAAAAATTTTGTCTGAAAAAAATCAATAAACAATCGGTAGAACAATTTAAAGTTCTGATTAATTACCTGGAAAAATAAAAATTAAATTACCTGGAAAAATAATCGAACCGGTATTTTCAGAGTTTGGACGGTCCAATATGCGAATTTGTCAGTGAAATTGGACGGTGTGTGATGTTTGGTTACATCAATGGACACGTCCGGTTTGTATGAATCCCATGGCTGAAAACAATTCCACTTCCAAGCTGAACCGTCCGGTTTAGTAATCTTAGCCGGAGGTATACCCCAATAAGTGGATATGACTTTGCCGTCGGTCGTTCGGACAGGATTTTCCGGCTGGCTATTCCCAGTCGCCGAAGATGAGGTGTCGGAGCTCAAAAACCTAATAGTGGGCAAGTGGCTGATGACGTATCCCCTTCTTCCCGATCCAGTACCTAAACCGGAGGATAGTCCCGAAGATGATAGCACCGGTCGAAGAGTACGGTAAATCGATCTGGAGGACATGAGTATCAACAGTTGGGGTTTAAATGTAATATCAATTTATTTTTGGGATGATAATGAAAATTTTTAAAAAATGAGAGAGGGTTTTAATTTTTTTTTTTTTGTATTAGTCTCTTCTTCAGATTGGTTATGTGGCAAATGAATTGCGAAGAGTTTATATATACAGTAGGAGGAGTGATTACTACTAATCTCGGTCAGATTCAAAGTTTCTTGGAGGAGTAATAAGACCAAAGGAAATGTTTGACACGTTTCGTTGGTTATCGTTTACTAATTTACACATCTAGACTACCAAATTTGAACACAAAATATGACATGACGGATGTTTTAATCCGTATCATTAGATTACAAACTCCGGTTATGTTACCACGAACTATCATACTATTTTACAAATAATTTTTTAATGCGTCATATTGACATATTACTATATGTATATTTATTTTTCTTTGTTAAAGTTATATTTTAAAATATCTTGACTTAATATCTATACTCTAATAAACTTGGAAAGAAGATAATTTTATTTGAGCGTTCAGATATAGATCAGAAACTAGTTCCGTCAAAGCAGAAAAGAATCGGGACTGCTTTTAAAAATGGATTTAGTTGTTAAGAGCTTGTATTGGGTATGATCCAAAAAGATGTACGGATCAAAGACAATATATATATATATATATTGTTGTTTTTGAGTTTTACATTATTTCGTTATTATATTGTTGTTCATATGTTGATTAAAATACAAATATTTGTATATTTGTACATACATATGTATTTTTATGTTCGAATTATGAATTAAAAGTCTTATTTTAAAAAAGTTGTATGTAAAGTCATCCAGAAGAATCCAGGAAAGTCTATTCCTTTCAAAAGTCAAAGTGTTGTATGTTGATTCAATGAGTCCGAGGCCCTGCCGTTCTGAATCAAATCAAACCAAAACTTTTTGTTTTTAAGTTTGGTTATATGTTCTAAACCGATCGAAATATTTACAAAAAACAAAAATTGGTTATTAAATTGGTTTAATAATATGTTAATTGGGTTTTTCAGTTAACCAAACCATACTGATTTATATCAAACCAAACTAAAATAATCCAAAATTTTAAACCGAAAATAAAACTAACCGAATTATCTGAATGTAACTAAAATTACTTTAATTTAATTTAACTGAAAACTGAAATATTCAGTTCAATTTGGCAGAACTTTTGTAAACCGAACTAACCTAAAACCAAGCTAAATTTTTGTTTGATTCAATTCGGTAGAACTGTTTATAATCTGAACTAACTATAGTAACCGAACCCACATGCCTATTATGTATGTAGTATGTTTTTTCATATCTGATAGTAAATTCGTAATCATTGACTAATCTGTGAAATACAATTATTTGCACTATTACTTTGCAAAAGTACAATTACAAATAGTTTGTAAAAATACAATTTTGTCAATTAGACCATGATCAGTATATCCATAGTGAATCTCTAAACAAAATTCTCAAAATCATATATAAATTAGGACTATCATAACTTTTCTTGCAATAAATTAACTGATGAACTTTACGTCTCCAGCGATTGGCAATTTATCTCCAGTGATACTGACGATAGTTTGGCAATACTTGGGCAAAGCTTATCCTAGTATAAACAAATATCTTATGTGAATCGAGCTGATTTTCTATTTTTAGATAATTTGAACTATTGGCAATGATAATGATTACCCATAAACATTGCAGAAAGAGTTTGAATCTAAGGTTTTGTCTTATCTCAAAAGTATTGCTCCAAATTGATTATCAATTTCTAGGTTCCAATTTATTTTGATGAAGAGGAAACAATTTAGAGGGAAAATTAAGTTCTATTGTTATAAAAATGGCGTAAAGGGTAGGAAAAAACTGAGAAGAAAACACAATTGAAAAAAAAACACATTTGAACTGTGGTTATATAGATGATTTATAAACCTTTATAAAATAATTTATAAATCCTTACAAGTGAATTATAAAGTCTTATCAAATAATTTATAAATCCTTTAGGAACCCTTATAAATTTTACATAAAATAGAGAATTATTAAGTTATATGTAATACAGTTTTATATGATTTACAAAGATTTATGAATATATATTTATATGATTATAAATAGATTATAAAATTTTACAAATGATTTAATTAATCTATCAATGATTTTATAAATCCTTATAAATAGTTTCATAAACTCTTATATATGATTTATAAACCCTTATGAATTATTTATAAACTCTCATAAATGATTTATATACTCTAATAATTAATTTACAAACCCTTATTAATCATTTATAAACTTTTATAATTTCACATTTTGTATAATATGATTTTATATGGTTTAAAACTCCTATAAATATACATATATACTATTTAAAACTCTTATAAATAATTTATAAACTCTTATAAACTCCTATACTTTATTACTTCTATAAATTATTTTATTATATTCATATATTATTATAAATTATTTTGTAATATAAACCCTTATAAATGTATAAATATTTACAAATAATTTTATAAACTATTATAAATTTTGTCAGAATCATGTGGCATAATGGTAGCTACTTCTGAAATTCATGACACATGTTTGAGGTTCGAATCCAGCATCCCACAATGTTAAAAGAGATATTATAAGCCACTAGGTTATGTTGATAAAAATAACTATTATAAATTTTAGATAAAGTATAGAAGATAAAGTTATATGCAATTTGGTTCATCTAGTTGTTCATTTATAGATTTATAAGAGTTATAAAATTTTTTAAGGGTTTATAAATATTTATGAACGTCCAAATCGGAGAAGAATTTTGCATAATATATATTGTCAAGCTTTATAAATTTTTTAATTCTTATCTTATTATGACATACAAATTTCAGATTTAGATATTACATTATAAAAACTTATAATATTTATGTACAAACTTTTTCTTATATTATATCAGGAAATAGAAAAAAACTTGAATTTAATTATTATAATAGCTTCAAGCACCCATGTAATTGACGATGCATAAATATTGTGTAAACCAAATTAGAGAACAAATATAAATTTCTGATTTGATTGCTTTATTTAGGCATTATAAAATTTTATTAATTTTTACAGTCATTATAAAAGTTAATAATGTTGGAGGGAAAAGTGAAAGAGTAAGATTTATATCGGTTGTAAGAGGAAGAAAACAAAAAGAGATTTGATTTTATCGTGTTTTTAATCCAAAATACAAATGGTTGTTATTTTTTTTAAAAAAAGTCATTTAATTGTATTTTTACAGATTGATAGTGTAATTTTTACAAAGTAATAGTGTAAAAGTTGTATTTTTACAGTTTGCTCAATTATAATGACTAGTTTCCATATGTATGGCCAAAAAAAGTTTCCATGTCTAATTCTTTATTTCTCATGTGCATATATAGACTAGAAAAGATAAAAAAATATAATTAAAAATAGAGAAATTTACATTTTAAAACACTTTATTATTTGTTGAAAAAAACACTTTATTATTTAGTATTAACAGATTTAAGAATTTACAACAACTCAGACAGTTTAGCATTTTTTCAGTATAGAAAGTTCATCTTAACTCTGATTAACTAAAGATAATTAGTTATTGAGTAACAATTTACGTAAGGGATTTATCCAATTTCAATGAATATATTCTTTCAATTTCAACAAATCATCACCTTTCAAATTATCATTTAGTGTTTAGATTCAAAAAAAAATTGATTTAACTGATAACTACCAAAAGAAATTCAATCATCCATTTTGATGATTGGAATTGTGGTGGTGATGGGAAATGCGATTTCATAATCGACAAATGAAAATTTTTCAGAATTGTCTCTCTTACACTCAGGATTACACTTGTCAAGCTCCAAAAAATAATTTTGAGTGAGTTCTTTGGCGACGCTGGAGCCAGAATCTGCACCACTTTGAGCTACTGGCTGCCGAACATATCTCATATTCATGTTTCTATATCCATGTGGAACCAATACAAGTAACACAACTAACATGCTACTATATGTTTGTTCATATAAATGCTAAACAATATATCCATAAAGAATATAGTGTATACTCACTTGAAAAGTCCAAAGAAAACAAAAGCTAACCCAAACAAAAACTATACACATAATGTTGTCCATGGTGTCTTGTCTATGAAACATTGTCCAGGGTATTTTGTCTACTAAACGTTGTTCATGATATTTTTCCATACAATATTGCTCTATGGTACTTTTTCCATTCAACACGATACTAAAGAAACATAATCATACATTGTTAACAAAAATTGTCCATTGAACATTTTATATTTAGATGATAAGGGTGTTCGATGATGTTTGATAAACAATATTTATATACTATGAACTGTGGACTGTGGATGATCATATATTGATAACCTGGCATGAATTTTTTTGTGAGTGTGATGGATGATAAGTTATCCTAATGTGATATTATAGATAGTATCATGGACATCTAATGATTCATCTGGACCTCTAATTTCATGATCATTTTATCGTGTATGACATATTATGAATATAAAATAAATAAATAGTATATTGTACGACATAATATGGATATCAAATGCATTAATAGTACAGTATATTGTATATTATGGGTAGACAATGAATAAATAACATTGTATACAATATATTATGGTTATCAATTTATTATTTCTATTCATAATGTATACATGTATAAATGTTTCATGGATTCATCAAAAACAGTTGATCATATTATGGACACTATAATACATAACTTATCATTTTTAGTTAAACACAAAAAACAGAGACGTGGATAATATATACAAAATATTCATTAAAATTTATACCAAAAAAACATAGACCTAAATTTGTCTGAGCAAATGAAAAAATAGTACAAGTATGTCACTAGCTACGTGAGAGATTTCTAAAGATTATGGACTAATGGCTGCATGAACCTTCGACCAAACTTCTTCATAAGTCGTTTCTCCATTACAACGGTTGTCCATAAATCTTTGTCCACTCTTTCTCACTTACACACACCAACAAACAATCATATGTAACCACTAATCTTAGATCTAAACACATGTAACCACACTAACAAACAAGCATAATGTTGGATTTGAAAAAATGTTGACACAAACATGTCTACACAAACATGTCCACAGTAACATGTCCACATTTTCTGTCTTTGCTAGCATTCACGTTTTGTTATCCATCTATTTATGGTTTGTGCCAATGTTTTTATTGTCCACGTGTCAAAAATGTATACCTTGACTGTGTCCAAGGTTTGTTATCCAAATATTCATCTTTGGTCGTATCCACACATTTTATCAAATACTTAGAATAATGTTCTGTTATTTTTGTTAAAAACAACATTATTTTCCAGAGATTGAATAATATAATATGAATAAAATATAATAGCTTTAGTAGATATAATTTAGAGAAAGAACAAAATAGAGCTCATACTACCGTAATATACCTCATACTACTGTAATATATCCAATCAAGATCATCCTTTAAAAAATTAAATCCCAAAAGTTTGTACCTTCTATACCGTTAATTCCACAATCACTGCTGATTCCGTCCTCTTGCATAATAACCGTCTCCTCTATGGATGATTTTTCTCATACCATTGTATTTTTGGCATTTTTTATTGATTTTCGTGATATTTTTCGATTAGATCTAGTGTTAAAGATTTATTTTTAAATTTTTTTATATAGGATAGAAAATGAAAAATAGTGAAGAGAATAAGAAATTGAAAAATTAAAAATATAATTTTGTTATAGAAAAAAAATTCAAATCGACTAATTGGAAATTAACTAGTTACCTTAATTATTTAAAATATTTTTTAAGAAAAATAGGCAAAAGTACCTATTTATGTAATTAACTCATAAAACTATATATAAAAATATAGCATGCTAGTTTTCCAAACAAATACAAAATATATTTATTTAGTTTTTGTACATGAATAAATCAATATTTAAAGTTCCATATTTATATAGGGTCTCAAGAATAATAAAATCACACTCTGCTAGATGAAGATATAATTATATTCGACTAAATAGATGTTTACATACATAAGAAGAAAAATCATTCATTTATTATCACATATATAATATTTTTATGTAAATTGTTTAAAAACTTCATTTGATAAAGACACGCCCACGTATAAAAAGAAATAATAGAAAACAAATCATTTGCCTCGTAACAGTTAAATGCAAAAAAAAAAAAAAATATATTTCTCTGAGGATACCGTAGATATCCGGGTGGTGATCCTCTGTTTTGATGGGTTTGATAGCTTCTTGCGAGTCCAACATGGTACTTAGATAAGTTCATTGATTTTCTGTTTGTTGTGATAATGGCTGAACGAATCACTAGAGCTTCAGCGATGAATCCCGATAATTCCTCCGTCAACAGTGGTCCGACGAAGAAGAAGACACGAGACTCTCCCTCGTCTTCATCCGCCAAAACTTTGCGCCGCCGTCCCCGCCGCGACCAACCGAACCGAAGCGCACGGTAAAATGTTCTTCTCCGTACATCAAGAACTGTAATTTCGCTAACACTGTGGAGGAGCTTCGTCGTCATCCACATTATTTTTTTTTAATATATTTTCGCATTCCAGATTTGGAATAATAAAAAGAGATATTTTAGAATATCTCATATGGTTATGGATTCAGACTTTGATCTGTACTTCTTCTTCTTCTTAAATCTCTATCTCTCTCTCTCATTTGTGCCTTACTCGAGCCTCGAACTCATCAAGCGTTTCACAATTTTGTGCCTTCGCTGACCAGACGAGCTACAAGAGATAGGCAGGCAATCTCTACTAAGACTGTAATTTATTTATTCGTGTCAACATTTTGGCCAACAAATTGTATTTCTAAAACACTCTTATTATTGGACTTCATTTCTCAAATACTCTTTTAATTTCTCAAACACTCTTATGGTGGGATCCACCTAAAAATTAAATTTTACTCCCAAAATTACCCTTCCACTCACCCTTCCCAGTTTTTATTAAAAAAATTTCTTTTATTTATAATTTTCTTTTCCCACAAGTGTTTTATATGAGGAAGATGATTTTTAGCACACAAAACAAATTTAGTGGGACCCACAAAATTTAATATTTTTCTTCCTCATCATTTTCAATCTCAACCACCTTCAATCTATTTTTAATTATTCTTCACCATATTCTTGACCATACTCATGACAATTTGGTTAGGATTTTGGATTTTAGGTTTAGAGTTTAAGATTTGAGGTTTAGGGTTTATATTTATAGATTATAATAATGCATATATGTTATTAAAAAAAGTTTTGTTATAATCTTATAATATATTAAACATGTATGTGTATTTTTAATTACTATAGTTATTAAGTTGCGAATTTAAAAAGAAATTGTAATTTTGAAAAGAAATTATTATGAAAGTTTACTAATCTTAATTTATTAACTTATTATACTCGATATAACTAGGAAAAATGATAAAAATACTGACATAACTGAAAAAACTTGAAAATAGCAATTATACAATTATGTGTAATTTGATAATTGGATATTATTCGTATAACTATGTATTGTAAAATACAACTGTGTATTACTAGTACAACTACGTTGTAGGGTTTAGGGTTTAGGGTTTAGGGTTTAGGAATTAGGGTTTGAGTTAAGGGTCTGGGTTTTATGAGTTATAATCATGTATTTGTGATATTAAAACCATCGTTTACCCTATTAAATATGATATAAAATGATTTATCTAGAAAAATTGAAATTTAACATGTTTTAATCTTACAAACCCTAAACATGTATGTTTGTTGTTAACTTGTTTGATCATTAGTATGCGAATTGCTGAAAATTTGTAATTTAGAAAATCTATTATTATGAAAGTTTTTTAATCATAATTTAGTAACCTAATGTAGTCGATACAACTCAGACAATTGACTACAAATATTGATATAACTGAAAAAATCATAAAGTGACATTTATATAACTACATGTTATTTTACTACTATATACAACTATAGTGTGAACGCTTCTAGTGTGAACAAGTGTGAACACATAATATTTAATATTTTTTTATTGAATAGTAGTGTGAACGCGCGGGAGGGCGCATGTGATTTAACATCAGTCGTACTCAGTTGTATTCGTACTACTCAGTTGTATTCAGTTTTATTCTCAAAACTCAGTTGTATTCGTTATTTACATATTTGTATTCAATTGTATTCTTAAAACTCAGTTGTATTCATGACAAACTTTCTTTTTTTAGCCTCTTAGATGGACTTGGATTGTCTTCATCACTCTCACCACCACCACCACCACTACCTCCACCACCACCTCCACCACCACCACCACCACCATCACCACCACCACCATCACCACCATCCTCACCACCACTCTCATCATCACTGTCAATATTCGACCAACTTTGTCTAAATCGAAGATGTCTTTCCAAAAAATCTTCTTTTTCTCATCGACCAACCACTGGGAACGTGCAAGTGTAAACGCCAACATCCACATAAAAGCCAAAAATACATAAATACAGAATCAACATTCTGCAAACATCCATATAAAGCCACATAAAACCAAAATTACCTAAAGACATAAAGACACAAAAGAGTTCATCATAAATACATTAAAAGCTTGTTCGTCCTTAAGTGTGACAATTTTAGTCAATGTGATGAAATTTTTACAATTTGATGTTAGCTTGCAGATTTTAACATACTTAATAGTTTTGAAGAATAAAAGTTTCGGTGCAAGTGGCTCAGTATCCTGCAATCTATGTAATCTAAACACATCTCCTGTTAGTAGTTATATCAATTGATATTCAGTTGTACAATAACATGTAGTATTATATATTGATACTCAGTTGTACAATAACGTGTAGTAGTATATATTGATTTTAACTCTTATTTGTTAGAATCAGTTCACAACTACTCCTCCCGTTTCTCAAACACTCTCTAGAGATCTCACATTAATTTTTTCCAACCATTTACCCTTCTTCCTTCCTTTATCCTCTCTGGAACTAAGGATGGTTTGTAAACCAATCATTTTTTAGTCTATTTTAAGTGCTGGAATCTCAGTCAATGTGTTGTAATCGTCACACTTTGATCTTATTTTGCAGATTATAGCAAAATCAATATAGATTGATACTCAGTTGTACTGACACTACTGATTAATTAATATTTTATGGTCTAATCCCTCTTAATTCGTTTAGGGTTACCAATATCAACTACCAATCATTTTTTTTTCAAATTTTCTTCAAATCAATTATGTATAACTCTCGCGGATGAGGAGTCTATACCACCATTCGCAACTTGGGCGCTAGTTCTTTCATCTTCTTCCTCTTCCCCCTTTTCAAAGGTGGCAATGTTTTACTTTTTTTGGAGGAAACATTCTTAGTGTTGGAGATTTTTGGGTTTAGGGAAATTAGAGTGATTCGTGAATGAGAAGTGAATAATTCACTGAATTATACTTTGATTTGTGATTTTCGTGGTTCAATTTTTGTAACTCTCTTAGAATTTTACTTTTGTTTGTGAAACAAATTTGGAAAAATGGAGAAATGGAGAAAATGGAAGAAAGGAGGGGAAATGAAGGCTCGTGGAAGAAGAGAAATAAAGGAGTGGTGGGCCCCGCCATTTACTAAAAAAAAATTAAAAAAAATTTGAGCTGAGTCTAACCCGATTTGGATCCGGATTACCCGCTGGATCTTTGGTACAGATCGTAAATAAATTGAAATTAGTTAGTTTGTTGGTAAATTTGTAATTTTTAACTCAAAAAATAAATGAAAAATAAATAGAAAAATGAGGAAGAGTGTTTCAGAAACGCTTTTAACATTTTGAAGTATTTAAGAAATTGATCCGAGAAAAATTTTGTTAAGGTTTTCGTTTATTTTTTTCTTTTTTTTTAAAAAAAAATGATATAACTGATGTTATATGTGTAAAATTAGGTAGATTAAAATTCGTTAATTTTGGATTGCATGAGTGATGTCGCATAATTCTGATTAAATAAATTTGTTAACAAATTTTAAGTGATTTCTGATTAATATAATCTGTATTGAAAAATAATTGTTTATCAATTTTATTTGTTTTGTGTTTTACGTTGTTCTACAGCACAGTTATTGTGGCATCCTTATGACAAGGATTTGCAAAACGATGAGATAGAAGAGTTTAAGGGCTTCGTCCATGTGATAGAGCAACTGATGGATTGTGTTTTTTTTTTTTTTAAGTTTTGTTTCTTTTACAATATCTTGTCTTGTTTGTTTTCTCTATGTGGTCTCTTACTATTCGATACTATAAAACATTGTCATTTGCTCAAACCTTTAAACATTGGCATTACAAGAGTCATTAAGTTTTTAACAAAAGAGTAAAAAAGTTAATGCACATCCATTATTCGGCATTAAGGATTAAAGCTCAACGATTTCTGAAAATGAAAAAAAAAAAAGAAAGAGAGAAAATACAAACATCTCAGAGCCATATCCATTGAATGAGCAACATTCATTACAAACGGTGCTGAATAAAATATTTAATACAGTGTAAGAAAATAGACAGTTATCTGACTTCAAATCTAGACATGCTTATTTTAGTTACTTGTTTGCTCAGTTTGGTTAAATTATTGTCCTTATAAAAATCTTATCCAATGTCCACACATTTTTTATTTTATTATGCATATTATATTCTCACTTTCAAGCTTGGAGTATTCCTGTTTGATTTTTGGAAATATTTTCTTCTAATCTTTTCAATCTCAACGCACAATTGTGTTTTAGTGGCTTTAGTTACTATTCTATACTTGTTTAATAATCTGTGTTTTTTTTTTAACACAGTTTAATAATCTGTGTTTTCTGTTCATATTCATTTTTCCAGTTTATTGCTTTTTCATTTTAATATCTTTCTTGGGTTTCTCAAAATTTGTCGTTAATCGATGAATTTGATGTATTTCGTGATTACCCATCTCTGGAAATCACGAAATTTCTCGGCATTTCCGTGATTTCTCCGGTGGAAATACATAAATTGATTGGAGAGAATTAGGGTTAAGAGGCAAAGCTTCTTCGATTTCAAACGATGAGTCATCGGCGTGATTCCGGCGGAGATGTAGTTCACGTGATACCCACGAACAACCCTCCGCCGGAAAATTGGTTTCCGAATATCGGCGATAGCGCCGTCTGGGCGACGGAAGATGATTACAATCGCGTATGGGCGGTGAATCCCGATAATTCCTCCGGCGACAATGGTCCTCCGAACAAGAAAACGAGAGGCTCTCCGTCGTCTTCATCCGCCACAACTACTCCCGCCTCCGCCGCGAGCAACCGTACCAAAGCGATCGGGAAAATGTTCTTCAAGACGAAGCTCTGCTGCAAGTTCCGTGCCGGGACTTGTCCGTACATCACGAATTGCAACTTCGCTCACACCATGGAGGAGCTTCGTCGTCCACCGCCGAATTGGCAGGAGATCGTGGCAGCTCACGAGGAAGAGAGATCTGATACGGGAACACCTACGGTTGTTGCGGCTGAGCAGCGGGAAGAGTTTCTGATCCCGTCTATGGTGTCATCGACGGCCGAGAGTGGGAGATCGTTTAAAGGAAGACATTGCAAGAAGTTTTACACTGAAGAAGGATGTCCTTATGGAGAAAGCTGCACGTTTCTGCACGATGAGGCTTCGAGGAATAGAGAAAGCGTTGCGATTAGTTTAGGCCCTGGTGGTTACGGTGGTGGTGGTAGTAGTGGAAGTGGCGTTGGTTCTGGTTGTGGTGGTGGTGGTCGTGGTGGTGGTAATAACAACGTAGTAGTGCTTGGTGGTGGTGGTAATACCAACATACTAGTGCTTGGTGGTGGTGGTGGAAGTGGAAGTGGAATTCATATTGTGAAGCCTTCAAATTGGAAGACAAGGATTTGCAATAAATGGGAGATTACTGGGTATTGTCCGTTTGGTGCTAAATGTCATTTTGCTCACGGAGCTGCAGGTAAAAGATACTAGAATCAGTGTTTGCTTGATGAATGGAATGGTTAAGCTTGAGCATAGATCTCAAGGTCTCTTGTACTTAGCCAAGCTTTCCATTAGTGATTTTCTGTAGGTCGGGTTATGTTAGAACTTTATTAAAGATTATTTGAACCCTGAAGCTCTAAGCTGAGAGCTATGATTTTATATCATTTGCCGATTCTATTGGGTTCTTTATCTTATGAAACAGCTTTCGTTGGGTTTTTGGTTAGCTTTTTTGTTAGTTATTAACTTTTTGTAACAGTAGTAGAAGTTTAAGTCAATGGTGCTTTCATGACTGAACTAGTGAGAATGGATTATAAGGGCGATAGGAGACTAACGAATGGATAGGAATGCTACAAAAGAACTATAAATGTAGCATACGAGTTTGATTTGTGTGTGACTTGTATCAGTTGAGCTCGTTGCGGGACTGTTGAAGAACACTATATGTTTATACTCGGCGTGAGATATTGATTGGTTCTGATAGTGCAGTGAAACAAGGCTGAGTTATAAGTTGCTTGAAAATTGAAATCTTGAAACTTTTGATAGCTAATCTGTCTTACATTTTTTTTAAAAAGGAGACTTTATATAATTTTTTATGGGAAACAAAGTCTTAAAATTGCAGAACTTTATGACTTTACGGAGTTCCAAAGTCGTGTAGCTTTAAAGTATGAGTCTTTATGATTGGCAGAGTTGCATAGATTTGGTGGAGGACTCGTAGAAGGAGAAGGCAAAGACGGAGTTTCGCCTAATCCAGACGTAAAGCAAACAGGAACAAACCCGAAAGGACATTCAGACACAACGACACCTTTATCTCCAGGAGTTCCCCATCATGCAGACGCTGGTTACCACAGTGGAGTCGCATTGCAACGAGCTTCTAGTGCAGTTACGCAGAAGCCTGGGATCAGAACTCATCAGAAATGGAAAGGACCAGCGAAAATCAGTCGGATATACGGTGATTGGATTGACGATATTGAATGAAGTTATCTCTATTTTTTTTTTTTGTTACAGATCAGTTAGATAACGGGTACGAAAATTACAATCTCTTTTCGTCTTTCTTTTTTTCTTTTTGAAAGTTCGGGTTTTAGTTTTCCGACTTTAAACTCCGGTGATGATGGTACAGTTTGTTTGTAGAGTTTTGTATCTTTGTAATGCTTGTATCTCGTTTTGTTGTTGTTGTACACTATGACTTTTGAAGAAGTTGAATTGTTTGTTTGTATCCTTTCCATTTTTTTACCAAGCCGACCATATATTCTTTGTACCAAGTCGTATCTAACTGGGTCCTGTTCTTAACTTGTAAACTGGCGCATCTCAATCAAACATGAACCTGTAAACTGTAAACACTTGTTCAATTGGATTCTTGAACCAATTAAAATACATAAAACGGTTCTTAGTTAAGTAAATGTTCTCTGGGAACTTGTCCGTACGTCACGAATTGCCAAAAATAAAAAGAGATATTTTAGAATACCGCATATGTTTATGGATCTCTCTCTCTCTCTCTCTCTCTCTCTCTCTCTCTCTCTCTCTCTAAAATGTTGATTTAAATGTCGTAATAAGATAAAAGTTAAATAATTAGTTTTTATAATGTAATTTTTAAATTATATAATTCATATGTTTCTATTTTGCAGTAAAATTATTAGATTAAATATGTATAATTTTGTGTTCTTCGTTTCGGCCCTTGTCCATTTTTTATTTAGTTTACAACAACTCTTTTTTCTTTCATTAAAGTCTCAATTTTGAATGTCACAAAAAGATAAGATTTTACAAAGTTTTATAGTGTATAGCTTATAAAATACATAACATTATTTTTATAAAAAATTTATATGGTTTTATAACAAAATAGATGGAAAGCAGTGTTAAAATAGGACTATAATAGCTTATAACATTGTTAAAAATGCAATAAAAACTGAAAAAAAAAACTCGAGTTAAACATTTATCTAAAGCTTTATGTAGTAGTTTCTAAATCACATAACTCATCATTTTCTTCTTCATTGTAGTTGGATAACAATGAGTTTTACACAACCCTTGAAATTATCAGAGGGTATTCATAGGGCTAGAAATGAACTAGACAGACAAAAACCATCATGCATCATTTAGATATGCATTTGTAAATAACGTTGAAGATATCATAAGAAAGGAGGAGTTTGCTGTGATTGAGAATTACCTTGGCAATAATATAAAGTTTGTACGTTTGTTTTGTAGGAGTATAATTTGTTTGAATGTTTTTAGGACATTGTGTGATTTTGTGAAAAGTAAGACCATGTTCTTTTACGAGGATATAGGGTTTTTTATAAGGGTGTATATATAATTTATAAAATATTTATAAGAACTTACAAAATCATTTATAAGGAATTATAAAATCATCTATAAAAGTTAATAAATCATTCATAGAAATTTATAAATCATTTGTAAGGATTTATATGAGAATCTAAATCTATTTATAAGATTTTATAAGCCATATAAATCCACATTATACATAACTTCATAACTTTATATTATGTAAAATTTATAAGAATTTATAAGTTATTTCTAAACGATAATAAATGATCTATGAAAGTTTATAAAATCATTTAGAAAAGCTTATAAATTATTTATAAAAGTTAAAAATCACTTATAAAGGTTTATATATAATTTACAAGAGTTTATAGATCATTATTAGAATTTATTTTTATAATCATATAAGCATATATTTATAAAGGTTTAAAGATCATATTTAATCATATTACACATAATTTAAAAATTATATACTTTGTGTGGAATTAATAAGGATTATAAATCATTTATAAGGGTATAGATCTATATAAGCATTATGTTTAGTGAAAAATATAAATAAACTACAAAGAATTATTGTTTAGTGATAAGCAAAATATTATCAATATTAAGAAGCTATCATACAATCACAGCAATAAGGACACGAATAAGAACATCATGTCATAATGAATTAATACAATAAACCTTTCATCTAAAACGAAAGAGGATAATTTCCAGATTCTCTAATTTAGAAATAAAGATTTCCATTATATTCTAAATCGTCTAATATTTTCCTGCGATGTTTCCTAATTAGCCTCATCCTTGTTGTCGTCGTGATCTCGAGGATACTCTTCAGTGGTTGCCTCATATATAATATTAATAATGTGGCATCGCTAGAAATACAACGAACAAGGAAGCCACCATCATAATCATTTGAGAATTTATAGGGAAATCGAGAAGAACTCCGAGAGTTGAAAATTTGGTGAACCTAAATGAAGGTAAGTTTTTTTTATAAGACTACAAACGTGGAGATAGGAATTTGGATGAGATAACAATGCATTAAGTCGTCAGGATTTTGTTTAAAAATTCATTATAGATATAGTCATTCTTCCCCTTAAAATAATATTTTGACTAATTATCAATTGATTTTGAATGTGAAACTCATTTAACTTGTGTTAAAAAAAAAAGTTAAGACTGATCATTCAGTCCTTAACTGATCTTCCAAAAATATGGTCACCCCGTTGAATTATAAAAAGTTTAAGTAAAACCCATCAGTTATTTGGATCATTATAGCTCAAATCCAAATATTTATAGAATCTACTTGTAAATTATACTAAGCAAATGAATCTAAAAGCTTCGCTTATACTAGATATACATGGTGCTAAAATATTTTGTCTAAACTGAAATATGATTTTTATCCCAACATTATTTTTAACTTATTAAAAAGTTTAATTTTCTTACAAATATCATAATTAGCAGGACTATTTCCAAGATTTTCAAAATCTCTATAAGTAAACAACAACTAAAGATTGACAAACAAAAAAAAAACAACAACTAAAGAAAAAATTAAGCCAATATAAAATTTCTTATGTTAAGCCTTTATTTTATCAAATTTCTTTGAATTTTTTTTTTTAAAGTTGTAGATTAAAATTTTATTTAATTGGTCGTAAACAAAACGTAACATTTCTCACCAAAGACTCGCTCAAAAGCTCTGACACAGACCTTACCTTTCTCCACGTTTCTCTCTTCCCCATTGATATTACCCTTCCCACACGCAACCTAAGAGCAAACTCTTTTCTTATTCCTCAAGCAATCTATGAAACCAGTCACATTATTTCTAATCCGACCGTTTTCACTCCACGGTCTTCAAAATGTCTATATCGACGACCGAAACAAACAATTTCAAACCAGTCCACACCCTCGTTTCCACGCCCGTCACCATAGTTTTGACCGGTAGTCTTCTCTTCATCATTCTTACCGGTTTCTTCTCATTCTTTTTCTGTGGATCTTTTTTCAAAAAACTCTTAACCATTTGGAACAACCTTTTAAACCGAAATCGCCACAGTAACCTAATCCAACCCTCTATTCCACTTGAAAACACCGGTCTCGACTCCAAGATCATTCAATCATTCCCTGAGTTTCTTTATTCAGTGAAAGATCGTGGAATGGATAAATGTTCCATTTGTTTGACAGACTTTATGGATGATGATACCATGAGGCTCATTTCTACTTGTAATCACTTGTTTCACACAATATGCATTGATCTTTGGTTTGAATCACACAAGACTTGCCCCGTATGCCGACGCGAGCTTGATGTAGACCACACCTCGCAAGAAAATCCGCAGGCTATTCCTGAAGTCGACCTGGCTAGATTTGAAATCCACGAGGAGCCTTTGTCCCGTGACACATTGACGATCATCGTTCACGAGGAGCATCCTATTACTACTACTATTGGCAGTTTAGATCAAACAGACGAAATCGAAAGATACGAAAGACGAATGAAAGAATCAAATTTACGGTTTTGGAGGTCACATTCTACTGGACATTCTATTGTTGTTAAGACCGAAAACGAACAAGAAGTAGAAGAAGAAAAAAAAGAATTCAAGATACATATTGAAATTTCTGGAGAATGTCAATTTGAAGATCACAAGAGAACATTACCAAACAGAAATCTGTATTGCGTTAGGGGAACTTACTCAGTAGGATAGAGCCTAAGAATGTGAAATGTTTCGTTTCAACGGTCCAATTTTGTATCTTTTTTTATACCATAGGTTATACAAATAGAAGATTGTAGTAATGTTTGTACTCGAATTCTCATTCTTCAATATACTTGAATACAGGCCAGAGATGTTTTTGATAGAAAACGGCCATTGAGCGGTTTGGTTTTTCATGTACCGATTATGGCAGTGCAGTTCCGGTTTGATATGGCCATATGGGGTATCAATTTGATATAAAACAAATATTGGAAACAAATATGAGATTAATCAAAAATAGAGGGGGAGCAATGACAAGTTGTTTTATTTACAAGTTGACACCTATATTTTTTTAGTTACTTAAACATATAGAACGGTGAAAGCAGATATGGCGACGGCATCGGAAACTGTAAAAGGAATCGGCCGAGGTGATCGGATGGCGAAAGCAGTCGTCGCCGATCAGATATCGCAAGCTGTTAATTCTACTGCTAACCTTCTCAATCTGATGCGTCAATCGTCTTCTGCTCAGGTACACTCTTCAAACCTTTAACGCGCACCGATGTAGATCGTGCAATTGGATCGAACCTTTGAGCCAAATTTGCATTCTTCATGTGAATTTTTATCTCCTAGTGGTTGAAATCAGTTTTTTGGGTTAGTTTGATTCTATTCTATATCTTTGACCTGATGTTACTACAATTTGGTTCTGATGATAGAAACTTGAGGGGTTATAGTGAATACTTTCAGACATTGGCACAAATGTAAGATGAATACATAGTAAAATTTGTGTTGGACACTATACAAATTTAAGACTATATTCTTGATGTTCTAAGCAAATTTAAGTCTATTTTCTTAATGTTCTAAGCAGAAGATGACTTTTAATGTATTGGAAACTAGCTATCTCATCTTGGTTCATGCTAATTTGATACTGTGAATCACTGTGTAAGTAAAGAAGCATCTAACAAGAGTTGTAAAAGGATGCGATTTGGATTACCTTCACTGTCATCTGCTTCAATTTTCAATATTTGCTCTGTGCAGGCCCAATTGGGAAAGCTCCCAAAGAATCTTTTGGCCAAAGCTTCTTTAACTAAGGCAACTGGACAAGTATGTATGTTCTGGTGGAGCATGTATAACATAGATAATGAATGACTGGTTCTTATGTGTTACCCCATTTTTTTGAAGGCATTGGCGCAGCTTCCTCAAGTGATTTCATCTTTGGATGCCCATATAGAAAGCGGATTGAACAGGTTAGATCTCTTTTGAGATGCGAGAATTATTACCTTTAATAATGAAGAATACCGATATTCTCATGCTTGTAGCTCTTGTGTTCTCATCCAAGTTTCATTTCTCAACACAGTGGGGTTCATTTAAACACAGTAACCCAATTACTTGAAAACATGGAAAGCACGCAGCTTCGTGCTCTTCGACAATCTGACATATCCCCTGTGGTATATACTCAATCTCTTATCTGCAATAATGGATTTCTTCATTCTGTTACTTTTTTTTTCTAGCAAGCGTTTGAGATTATCATATCTGTTGTGTTTTTCTTAAATTTCCTCAATAGGACAACAATTAATCTCCAGAATCCAGTTGAACATTTCAGACAGATGACAACTAGTGATCTCCAAGATAAGTACATATGTTCAACTCCGTAAACTTCTTCATGAGTTACAAGTCTCTCTAATTAATAATATTCCTATCTTTCTGGTCCCTAATTTTACCTTTATGACTGCAAATATTCCCAAATTGGCGTTCTTGACGTGTCAAAACAAGCCTTTCCGCAATCTCTGATGTTTCATAGTGTTTTAGAAGAAGTCTTTTGTAAGTTGAAATCTTTTTGATTTACAAGAATAATTAGGTCTTTTATAATCGGGTTGGGTTCGGTTCGGATATTTCGGATTTTGGATATTTCGGATCTGAGGTTAAGGATCCATTCAGATATTTTTTTACTTTGGATCAGGTTCGGTTCGGATCCGGTTCTTTCAGATATTTGATTAAAGATCCAAAATTTATCTGATACTAAGTTGTATGATTTCGGTTCTAGTATTTTAGTACTCGTAAAACTCGTAATATCCGAAATATTCGAATTATCCGAAATATTCGACTATTATATTATCCGAAGTATCAAAAATATATGAATTTTATCCGAAATACTAACATTTATTTATAAATAGCAACAGTCAAACATAGTATATATCAAATTTGAAACATTAAAACTTTGTAATATTCATCAAACAAGAAGCAAATATGACAAACAAAAAGCAAATGTGACAAAAGAAAACAAATATGACATAGTCTATATTCCATAATGTATTTAGAATTCAAAACATAAAAAAGAAAAAAATAAACAAATATGAATGATTGTTTTTAAAGTGTGAATGTTAGATAAACTTTATACTTGCTAATATAAGACATGATACAATAAAAACATGTCAAATTAGTACTCATTAACTAATACGTCACTAAAAAACCAACCAAACAATTAAAGTTACAAAACAAATAAATTAGTAATTAACCATAAAACATAAATATATGTAAAATTGAATTCGGTTCTAAAAATACTAATTCAGGTATCAGTTCGGATCGGGTATTACCCATCCAAAGTATTGGAAGACAAGATCCATTCGGGTTTTTTAATACTAAAAAATATATTCATTCAGATATTTTCGGATCGGATCTGGTTCGGGTATTCGAATCCGGATATTTTGCCCAGGCCTATGAGTAATCACCTCTTCACTTTTTGATTAATTGACTTTTTCTTTTTGGTCAACTTTTCAATGTTTTAAATGGCCAATGTTGATGATGTGACCCGATCTACTTGTATAGCGGGCCAAAAGAAACCCAAAAACGAATGGTCTTCTCTTTTTCTCTCACTCACTCTCTCTTTTAAGTTTTTATGATTTTTTTTGTTCATAATTAATGATGGCTTTGGGTGAATCCTATAGTGCCACGCAAAATTGCTTAGAAACAAGTGGCATTAAAGAATCATGAGATTACTTAGAATTTGTGTTTGGATTCCTTCTCACAAGTCGACAAGTCCTCCTGTACAGCCTGCTCTGCACACTCAACTATAGGTTATATTTGAAATTGCCGTATTCTCAAACGAAATTTAAATTTATATACACGTAAAATGATAAACTTCTTTAATAAGGGTTGTACCATTTTTTTATCATCCATATTTATACTTCTGTAGTCTTCTTTTTCAAAAGTGGTTAAAAGGCTTTCCTTTTAATCAAATCAAATATGTAACATGTCACTATTTGATGGATTTTAAGTTGATAAAACTGTTTTATATAACTATCTCCTTGTAGTTTTACCAAAACACCATATATTTTTACATTCTAGTAGTTATAAAGACATTTGATGTTTTATAGAATGTTGAGAAAAACCCAATAAAAAATTAGCAAATTTTAAATGTTGTTAGATATAGTAGAATCTTTTGATCGGATCAATTTTGTAACGTGTATGATTATTTTATTATTTACACTATTTTGTACAATATATTTTCAAAAATGTCAATGTTTAATGTTTGAGAGCAATTTCAACTACAACACAAAATCTAGTGTTGAAATAACACCAAATTTGATGTTTTTAATATTTTACTTCATTTTAAATTTTTAAACTACGACACTAATTTTTTTACATTAGATTAATATCTTTATTATTATTATTTTGATAAATATTAATTACTTGTAATTTATTA
This sequence comes from Streptanthus diversifolius, assembly GCA_039880935.1. NCBI lineage: Eukaryota > Viridiplantae > Streptophyta > Magnoliopsida > Brassicales > Brassicaceae > Streptanthus > Streptanthus diversifolius. Next base: position 21,613,083 of record JAXGFM010000014.1, on the reverse strand, counting down.
ACTGTAACTTAAATATAAAATAAAAAATGATAATTGAAAGTAGTAAAAAATATAATATATAGTAGAATTATTATATTCGCACCATTCAGTTATTAATTTTTTTAATATGTATAAATAATGTGTATATTAATTTATATATTTATGCAAAATATTAATTATAAAAAATCTATAATATTAAAATGGAAAAGTATAAAAATATCTATAATATATTTATTTGTTAGTTCCAAAATTTAAATAATTGATATATTAATTTATTATATTATTAAATAAAAAAAAAAATTTTAATGCTCAGCTTTATGTTCCTAGTTTGAAATGATACTATTCATAATACACTACATCGAAAATTTTATTATTATGTTTGATGTTTGATAGGAGAGTATGTTACATTATATTTAAAGTTTTACTGTCTGATTGATATATTCTAATAATATTTGTAAAAACAAATTTTCCAAATTATTAGATATAACATAACCAATTAATGAGATCAACTACATTATTTGATTGGATTATTCACTTAAATTTACTAATAGTGTTTTTTTATTAATAGTGTTTATCCCCACAAATTCTAAAGTAAACTAATAAAGAAATACGACTCAATGGGACATTCCTGAAAAATAAAAACAATCTGTCTTTTGACTCCTTTAACGTTAAGTCCCTACTTGACACGTAAGACCAGTAGGCCTCCACAAAAACGACACAGTTTCCCTATGAATATTTTATTTGTTAATTTGATTTCGAGAAAGTGAATAATACTTTCGCCGCACCGCCTGAGATTAACGTATTCGGATTCTCGAAGAAGAACAAATCCACCACCAGCTTCTTCTTCTTCTTCGTTTCTCACTTCAATCCAGAAACGCTAACCTTAATTCCCTTCGAATCAGTTCTCGTCTCTCTTTGAATTCTCTACGGCGAGAATCTGATACTGCGTGACTCAGAGATTCCCTTCCCCGACGTATATCTATAAATTTCAGGTTCTGTGGCCGTATAATTACGTATGGCGTCGCTGGCTCTCACTTCTCCTCCCAGCATTAAGGTTCCGTCGTACCGGGCCGCGTCGTCTTCGTCTCTCTTTTCCCGCTCCTCGATTTCCTTCAGGACCACTGAGTCTCGCTCCCGAATCTGCGTTTACAGTTCCGCGGTGAGCAGTCTCTTTTTTTTCTTAATAGATGAATTCGATATACACATTACGTAAACGTATATATTATAAATTGCTTTGGATGCTTTTTCCTTTCTGTGATTGGAGTATTTTGATATTGAATTGAAAAAGCTTGTAGTTTAATCTGTGCTTTGATCTGTGAGATTTTATGGATTGAGTGTATGCTATTAGCAGTGCGTTTATGTTCTAACTAATCTTCACTTTCTTCAGAATTCGTTTTTGTATACATGAATGTGACGGTGGAAGTTGGAAACTATATGAATCTTTGGTTAAACCTATTTTTGTAAAGAAATGAGAAAGAGAGATCTGTGTTATGGTTAAAATTTGTGCCCAGTGATGTGAATTTGGTTACTTTCAATTCATTGCCTTTATGTTTTTGCCAGAAATGCAATTTGCCCAAGGCACTGAATGTTGGAAACGGGGACGCTCGTATTCCAATTATCAATGAGACGACACTTCCAAAATATTTTGATTCTTCCCGGTTGGAGAAATCGGTCAGTACAAAGCTGAAGTTGTTCTCTGGTACTGCAAATCCAGCACTTTCTCAGGTAGTTTTCTCGAGACCTTTGGTCACTCTCTTAATCAATTTTTCTACTTGCTAACTCTCTGGGAATTTGTGAAGGAAATTGCATGGTATATGGGCTTGGAGCTTGGGAAGATTAGCATAAAGAGATTTGCTGATGGAGAGATCTACGTTCAGCTGAAAGAGAGTGTTAGAGGCTGCGACGTGTTTTTGGTGCAGCCTACTTGCACTCCCACAAATGAGAATCTGATGGAGTTATTGATCATGGTAGATGCTTGCCGAAGAGCATCAGCTAAGAAAGTAACAGCTGTGATTCCTTATTTTGGATATGCAAGAGCTGATAGAAAGGTATGGTCTCTTTTGTGAATAAGTCTCATACTCTGATTAGTATTCTTCGTCATTTTAATTAGTAAATACAGTATGTTAAGCAATTTCATCTTATTAGTATCTGTTGATGCCTTCTAGACACAAGGGCGTGAATCAATTGCTGCCAAACTGGTTGCAAACCTTATAACGGAGGCTGGTGCGGATCGGGTTCTTGCATGTGATCTTCATTCAGGACAGTCCATGGGTTATTTTGACATACCGGTGGATCATGTCTATTGCCAGGTACCTTAAACTTGAACGTTCTTGAGATATTTCTGTCTCGTTTTTAACGGTCTCTAATATTTTACTCAAATTCTGTGATTACATTTCAGCCTGTGATACTTGATTATCTTGCTAGCAAGTCAATTTCATCAGAGGATTTGGTAGTGGTTTCTCCTGATGTTGGTGGAGTAGCCAGGGCACGTGCATTTGCCAAGAAATTATCTGATGCTCCACTTGCCATTGTCGATAAAAGACGTCACGGCCACAATGTTGCTGAGGTAAAACTTTTAAATTGCCCTTTTTTCTTTTCTAATTACTCGGTTACGTCTTGTCTTCACGCAAGTTTTTCACATTTGTTAATAATACTCTTCCCCACAGGTCATGAACCTAATAGGTGATGTTAAAGGCAAAGTGGCAGTAATGGTGGATGACATGATTGATACCGCTGGTTAGTTAAAAACCGCACTAAATTACATATTCTGTCAACATGTTACCGACAAAAGTCTCTAAACTGAATTCTTTCCCACAACAATCTCTAAACACCGTTCTCATTTGCAGGCCGAGAAACTCATAATCGAGATACTTAATTAACAGAGATGATTATGTGATCTGCAGACCGAAGCAACATAACTAAGAACCGTTTTTTTGTTTTGTTTGCAGGAACCATTGTGAAAGGAGCAGCTCTTTTACATGAGGAGGGTGCTCGTGAGGTTTACGCTTGCTGCACGCATGCGGTTTTCAGGTGAACCTTTTAGCTCGAATTCATCATTTTTTCTTCTCTGTTTTTTCCATATGTAAACACATCTGATTAGAGTTTCTTTTCTTGAATGAATCAATTTTACAGTCCGCCTGCGATAGAGCGGTTATCGAGTGGTTTGCTGCAAGAAGTGATAGTGACGAATACTTTACCGGTTGCGGAGACGAATTACTTCCCGCAGCTAACGATTTTGTCGGTGGCTAATCTTCTGGGTGAAACCATTTGGCGTGTCCATGATGATAGCTCCGTTAGTAGCATTTTTCTTTGATGCTTCTTTGGTGTTTTGGTTTTTGTTAATCGGTTTAAGGTTCGGTTTAGGATCGGGTTATGTTCGTTCGTTCGTTCTTCTATTCACAGTTATAGTCCAACTATATTTTGCTTCTCTTTCTCACCCCAACTTTTGTCACTTGTCTAAGTTCTACCTTTATCTTATTTTTAGTTTAGAGTTATCAATAATATAAATTTTAATATTTAATTTGTTTAAATAATTACATTAAAAAAACATTTACTTTTCGTTATGATTTACTAAGATTTGATTATAATGTCCACACTTGTTACTTGATACACAATTTATATTTGAACACGAAAAGCTTTGATTGGTGGGAAATAAATAAGTTGTTGACAAAAAGAAAATAAAAAATAAATAAATATTTTAAGCAGCCATGAATAATATAAAACGAAAAGATAAGACATAATATTTTCTGAATTTTGTTCTGGCAGCTAATAGAAACCCTAGGACGCAGCTACATTAGGGTTTTCATAAGGCCGTCTTTGCATATATATATATATAGTCTTTACGCCGAAACTTGAAAGTGATAAATGTTTCGTCGTCTCTCTTGTCTAATCGTTGTTTTATGGTTCTATTTTTTTTGTGGGTTTTCGTTTGTTAAATTCGTTTTGTCCGAAATTTGTGTAGCTGCTGTGATGAAAAAAAACAGTGTCTAGAGATGAAGTTTGATTCTTCATCGCTGACGGTAAACACATCCCTCTAAGAAGTTCTGAGCTTCTACACATTGTTTTTATTTCACAAATTAGATTTTTGAGATCTGAAATTTTGGGGGTTTTCTTGGTCGAAGTGACGATAAAAATTTCACAGTCTGTCAATCCACTGACAACATTGAGTGATGTTATTGTGATATCTCGACAGGTTCTGATCGACTCGAAAAAACCCTCCAAATGATATTCGATTGAATTTGTTTTTATTATTTTTGAATCTTGTTGGGGGAGAAATCGTTATTTTGTGTTGGATCTGGGCATATGATGAATCTCATAAAACAAATGGGTAATTTGCGACTGAAATTATATTGATGTGTTTTTCACCTTGGAGAACTGATGTTAAGATCCAACAGCTTAATTTAGCTGTTCCATAGTTAATTCTTTGGTTGTTTCCAATTCATGATTGGTAAGCTTTTTCTTGTTAATTCAAGATTCCAATACTATGCAAATAGTATATCATTAAAAAGACGATTATCTTCATCAAGTTGAATTGTTGTTTTTTCGAAATAAGACTTCCTGTGGAACAGTTATTACAAACATCTACATTTGAAGTTACTCGTTTTTGATGATTGTAATTGACTCAGCTCTGGAAGATCGAAAAAGTAAATATGAACAAATCTTGAATTAACTCCAATCACAGTTTCATTACAGATGGTCGAGGAAAAGCATAACAAGGACGAGAGAAGCTTCCATCTCTGTGCAGAAGAGAGCAAAGCTTAGAACCAAATGTTCTTTATTATATATCGGCTACGGTTTTATAATATAGAACTAGAGTTTTAGAAAGAACTTGGAGCAGTGCTCAAATTAATTTAGATGACATGACGCAAATAAAATTTTTATATATGAATAAGAAACATAGGACTGCATCGGATAACCAAAATGAATTTTTATGATAGTAATTCCTTACAAAGACTATACAGACACCAGAAAAAGAGTTTTGGAAACGTGACTAGGTTTAGTATTCATCAAAAACATCAACTGGTGCAAAAGACAATAACCACAGCAACAACATACACTATTTTAAAGGTTCCAATCACATCGAAAGTCTATGCTGAGTTTAAGGAAATTCAGGACTCTCATAAACATCTTTTGTTGCGTGTATTCGTGAAAACTCTCATGAATGAGAAAGAACGTGGAACATTTCACGTCTCAAAATTGAGATGACATGATGAAGCAGATGAACAAGATGAATATTTATGATGGTAGATCCTTACAAATGACTACACAGACACAACAAAAAGAGTTTTCATGGAAACGTGACCATGTAGAATAGATGCTCGAGTCATCATAAACCCACAAACAAACCTCTAACTTCACTGACACTCTTGATTGTTACACGCAAAAAAAGAAAACATAGAAAAAGAGAATTGACTGAACTTTTTTGAAGACATTTTAACATGGATTCACATGATGGTGCATCGGCCCTTTTCTTCATTTGGTTGCGTCGGCATTTGCTGGAACCGGTGTGACTCTGATGGATTGTACGTGAACTCGGATGTGTCAAGCCCATACTGTTTCAACAAAAAGAAAAAACATCAGTGAATAACGGTATCTTCATAATCTTTTTTATTTTTTACTTCTTGTCTCCAAAGCTTTAAAACAGTTTAATCCTGTTACCTTCTCCCTCATACGTGCACTCCAAGGGTCACTGCGACTCGGGCGTTGGTCCAAAGTAGGAGCAACTGGAACACCTGTGACAGGGGCGGGTTGGCGGTTGATGAATGGCTGCCTTATTTGTTGCCTTGGAGCAATAAACTCATCATCACTGTCATACTCTGCTGGTGAATTAGCTGCCCTAACCATAAGGGCAAGCAAGAAAAGCAAAGCCTACAAGTAAACAAGACATCATTAAGAGTTGTTAGAGGTGATGATATGTTTCTATTGCAATATTCTGCTTCGTTCTTTTGGGTAGTATCTAAATGTAAAGACCATACAACAGTCGACAAGCACTTTCTCAGGGATGTTTGACTTTTCAAGATAGTTTGCAGACAAATTTACAAATTATACGAGAAGAAATGATCAAAAGTTAGAAAGTTTGCTTGCTCTTACCTCGAAAATTACTGCTCCTAGAGCTACCCATCTTACAATGTTCCAGTTTTCTCTCAGGAAATTATAGATCGTATCAAAGTTTCCAGTCTTGTCAGAAGGAATTTCCTAGACAACAGTTATACAAAATGGTTAACTAAGTACGTGTATAGTCCTGTCTTCAGATAAAGGCAACAGGAAAGCTAGCCCAAGAGAAAAACACAAACAAAAAGATAAACTCACATCTCTCCAGCTGTTGTCGAAGAATATAAATGCTGCAGCACCAAGCTCCGCCAAGATCAACAAGATCAGAAGCAGAGAGTACTATTCTCAGTTAAGGAAATAAAAGGATAAGACTTTTGGTTTGCTAAACGATCAAATTATCTAAAATGAAAAGTTGGATAAGAAAAGCAAGATCAGCAATCAGGATACACAAGATAAGCAGCAGACGCTCCTTGAACAAGTACCAACACAGCCACAGCATGAAATAACAAACAGAGCCACGCCGAGACCAATGAACAAGTATATGAACCTGCAATTTACATGATAAAACAAAACTAGAGATCGTCAGTGTAAGATACAAAGAAGTGAGAAAAAGAAAAGCAAGATTAAGTTGTGGACCAAAAAATACTAACTAGTAAAAGACAAGACAACCACAAGGGAGGGAACATACATACCAAGCTTTTGGAAGATTGTCAAACAAATTTGAAGACAGTGCCACAGCCATAAGCATCGGCCTCCCAAATGAGACGTAACTTTGGTCGCCATTTATCGGAGTGAATGTAACCGAGTTATCGGTTGCTCTCTTATACTCAACAAATAAGTAGATACCATAACCAATCATGCCAAGTCCAGCAACAGCCAGCAGAAAGTTGAGTAACTTTAGCAAACACTCCAAAAAACCTCTACAAGCCATTTTTTTTTCTTCGACGACTCAGCTGCTATATGGTTTACTCAGCTTTTCCCTTATTTCATCAGTTGGAAGAATTATCCTGAAATTCAAAACTTCATTCACGAAAAAAAAAGATCAGAAACTCAATTCAACGAGTTGGTAATGACAATGAAATTTCAGTGTCAACGAAACTAACTCCTGGTTGATTTGGTAACCCTAGAAATGTTATTAAAAATTAAAATTCAACGATATTGAGTATCGTGCCAAATCCCATCGACTATACAGCTGAAAATGAGAGGTATACCAATGAATCTTTCCTAATCGACATAGAAATAGCAAATACTAACATCAAACCACAAAGCTGCACCGAAAAATGATTCCACGAAACATTTTGCGTAAACAAAAATCAACGGACGACTTAGTTCAGATCGAAAGAGCGAAACGAAATCGGTGAATCGGAGTTACGCTATGAAAGCGAGAGATTGAGAGAAGAAGATGAATGAAGCTTACGGAGAACGTTTGAGATGAAGATTCTTCGATCTTCTCGCAAGGTCTCGATGATAGTTAGCTTTATTTTCTTGTCGTCGAGAGAGGAAAAAAACGTAGGGAATGGAATTTTTTTGGATACCTTTTGTTTGGATTTTTGCTGTATGTCATCATTGGCTCTTTCTAATGCCAGCTGGCATTTTAAATTTGAAAATTGATTTATCGAAGCTATATAATTCTTTTAGTTTTTTTATTTTTTAAGAAATTATGATATATGTTGTCGAATAATATATTAAATCTTCTTTCGGTAATAAAAATTAGTTTTGTATGGAATAAAACTCACATACCAATAAAAATCTTACTTGTATGGCAATAAAAATCTTAGTTTGTAGTTTACAAAACAAAGTCCAAATTTGGATTATATGTGGATAGCAATCAAAATCTTTGAGGGTATATAAATTCTTTTGTATGTAATTTTCACATTGTTACTTCCACATACAGCAAAGATTGTTTCCAATCCCTTTTTCTTTTGTATGTAGTCTATTTTTAAATATATATATTATATATTTGTATTTTAAAATAAACCAAATTCACCCAAAAATATATTAGAGAAACCCAAACTTGTTAATTAGGACCAAAGTCTAAAATTTAGTCTGGTTTGATTCTCAAAAATAACAGACTCAGGCTTAGATACATAACTTCGGAAAAAATAGAATGATCCTATAAATTAAAATATAGATTAAAATATTTCTTGGATTTAATCGAATCAATCTCAAATATTTATAAGTTTTGTGAATTTCGAGCCAAACCAAATCGGTCCAGCCTGATTGACATGCCTAATATTAATTTATCACAACTATATGAAGTATATTCATCATAGCTCATATCAACACTTTCATTCCGAAGAAGTTGTATACTCACATTAAAGCTAATACAATTTAAAATAATTTCCTCTGTAAGTGATTGGTTTTAGGACTGATTGGGTTGTGTTCATTACCTGCCAGAAGATGCTTAGTGAGCTTGAGCCATCACATTGAGTGCAACCCCGGCTGCAAGCATAGCTAAGATAGCAATCACAAGCCTGATTCCCATCCTGTGAAGCTCGGTGATTCCCTTTGAACCGTCCTTCTTCTTGAATCTGTTGGCTAGTGGCTCGAGAACTCTGCGGTATATGAATATGAACAAAGCAACGCTAAGGATGTCGAAGCTGGACATACTTGCGGGAGGGATTTAGGAATCCGAGAGAGTAGTCTTCATCGCTGCGCCTTGCTCCACAAATAGAGAGGTCATTTGGGTAAAGACGACCGAGTAGATTATAGTGCAGAGCCAAATCGGCATCAGTCTAAGAATACACTTGACTTCCTCAACTTGTGTCACCGGACAAAGCCTCCACGGGTTCACTCCGCCTTGTTTCTTGTCATCAAGATCTCTTTTCTGTGATGTACGCTGCTCTGTCCAAGAACCTGCAAGTCGGAACATAAACATATTAGAACACTTCACGGCATTTAAACAAAAATGAAAAACATAAGACATTGCCATGGCATTTGCTAATTGTAAACGTAGAAAATATCGCTGGAACGTTGGATCAAATGTAACAAACTAGCATAAACTAATTTCCATTCTCGATGATATGGTGAAATCAATTATGCCAAAACACATGCATACATTAAATAACATATACACAACTTATATATGTCCACGTTATTGGTTATATGCAATAATAGTTTGACAAAGATCTTTGATTTCAAGATAAATAAAGTTTTAATTAATTTTTAAAGGAAACGAATTGGAAAATGTCACGTTACTATGAAAGTTCATCTTACCTATCGTATGAAGAAAAAAAAGTTCTTCAAAAGCAATCATATTCCCTTGTTTGGGAAGACAAACGAATTTCAAGTAAAGATAATTATGCCCATTTTTGTTCCCAAATTTAACTTCCATAACCAAAGTGAATTTGAAAAAGAAATTGAAACTATATGTAAAGCATGACTGACACAAAAATAATAATTACTCATATATAATTATTAGAAGAAGAAAAACAGTTAAAATTATTTAGACTCTTTTACTTTGACATCATTATGTAGACTCGTTTTACTATTTAATTTACCATAAACAATATTTTCAACATTCTTTCAACAACTGCACTCATGGGTATTGCATGGACCGCACATTTTATTATATTAGAAAAATCCAACAATTTATTATGAAATTGACCAATATGATCTCTCTCAAACATGTCAATTAGGACCAAAATCTAGAATTTAATTTGGTTTGATTCTAAAAAATACCGGACTCAGGCTCAGATACATAACATCGTAAAAATCAAAATGACCCTATAACCTTATTAAACTGATCCAAAATTTAAAATATAAATTAAAATATTTTTTTGGATTAGACCGAATTAATTTCAATTTTTTTTAAGTTTTGTGAATTTCGAGCTCATATCAACACTTTCATTCTGAAGAAGTATAATACTCACATTAAAGCTGTTACAATTTAAAAATAATTTTGTCTAATAGGTTATTTACAGAAATTATTGTTTTATTAAATTGGGTTGCTAAGACACGAATTTGTCGGAATCATGTGGCACAATGGTGGCCACCTCTGAAATTCATGACACAGGTCTGGGGTTCGAACCCAGCACCCTGCAGTATTAAGCGGGATATTAAAGCCAATAGGCTATGTTGACAAAAAAAAAAAAAAAAAAAAAAAAGACACGAATTTAGTTTGAGCTCATCTTGAGTTCCCCGCGGAATTTGATCCAAATCGGAACAAACCGGACTAATTATCTTCAACCGTTTCGGGTTTGGTTTTACCGGGAGTCCAATTGACACCGTGTAGCCAGTGTTGATTGAGTAAAATCAGTTGGACACGTGGCCATCACTTCTCATAGCGGGTTTACCATAATTACGATGAGCTCAAACACTGCTGATAAAAGCTCCGATATTAAAAAAAAAGAGTTGTTTTTCATAGAAAAAAAAACCAGAAATTATAAGGCAAAGTCTGAAAGTTTTGATATTTGAAGGGAATCAACAGTCGGGTTCATCGTCAAGGGTTTTTATCGTCCGGCGTAAATCTAACCTTGTTCGGTATGATTCTCTTGTGTATATGGTCCATATTCTTCAAATTGTCGCTATAGTTGTTTGACTTTTGCTTTTTATGAACTTCGGAACCGCTTTGAACTGCCAGGATCGAAATTGATTCTGGTGATTGGGTTGGGTACAGTAATATCCGAATTTTCGTAGAATTTCTTGGAAATAGTTGAGCTTGGTAAGTATTAGGTAATTCTTTTGTAGAATTCGAGTTTCTTTGAGTTTTCTGGAAATTAAATTTCGTTTTTTGTTGCAATTAATCAATGATTAGGGAAGTAGAATTGAGGTCTGAATATGTTGAAAAGGACACCAGATTATTGATAATCTTGACCCCTTTTACCACTGGAAGAAAAATAAATAAAACAGATCTTTTGATGATACTTCTTTGGAGCTCTTTTGCTGTGTTTTTTCTTCTGATAAATTGAAGAGTGGCTCATTGATTTTATGTTTGAGGATTATAGAATAGTAAAATTATAGGGTTATCATGAATGATAAGAGCTTGTGTTGTCAATAGAAAGTCAGAACGTTCCCTCTCTATCTCTAATCATATTCCCTTTGATTTTTCTCTTAGCATCCAGCTTTCTTGTGGCAGGACAAAGGTTGAGAAGAGACTTGTCTATGGCAGACATACCTAGACACCTGCGCGCTTGTTTGGATATGGGAAAGATAGCTTTCTTAGCAATTCTAGTTTCGGGAGGAATCGTGTTGCAGATTCTGGTATCCGAGAAACTCTTACAAGTCTTACTGCCTGTTTATGCTTAGGTTCATACTTGTGTTTAAACCTTTTTTCCAATTTTGTTCCAGGCTTGTGCTTTGTATAATAATTGGTGGCCAATGCTAAGCGGTGAGTTGTTTCTCTCGCCAATCCTATATCTGCTTGTCGGTGAATATAACTTGCCTGGCTTGATCTTTAACCGTTTAGATAGTTAGTTGGATTTGAAAGCTGCATTTTATATCGATGAAACTCAGATTTATAAAGTACTCTGACTGCGATTGTGTTGAATCTTGTTTGGTTGTGTAAGAAAGTGTCAGTGAAGAACTTGAAAAAATCCATTTTTGTATCAATGGTGATGGGTTTTAACATCTTGCTTGCGATTAATCTAAATCTAATCTGGCTTTGCAGTGATAATGTATGTGCTTCTCCCGATGCCTTTGCTCTTCTTCGCTGGATCAGACAGTACATCTCTATTCAATGAATCAGACAATAGGTACATAATATTTATATAGGCCTCGATTGTTTGCTAGCGTTTGCGTTTACATTTATCGTGTGTATTTTATATAAATGACCCCACAACCTGAATCATCTCGTAAAAATCCTTTGTTAGATTGTAAACGCGTGCACCAAGCTCAAACCAGAGGTTGCATTTGATTTTTGTGGTTGCATTTTGCAAATATATTCTATGAAAATCTGAAAATCGATTTCAATTGCGTTTGAAACAGTGAGACCATATAGACCTATTCAACACTCTGAACTTCTGGAACTTTTTTTTTTCCCAGTTGGATCAAAGCAGCAAAGTTCTTGACTGGTGCATCAGCAGTTGGAAGCATCGCAATACCTTCGATTCTAAAACACGCTGGACTCATCGGTTGGGGCGCATTAGCCTTTGATCTCTCTTCCTACGTTGTCTTCCTCGTCGCTATACTGAGTTACATTTGCATAGGAGATGACAGTGACAACTACTACAGCTACATTTAAAAATGACACAGTCATCATCATTAGTTTCAACTTTCAAGCTCAATGTCTCAGCCTTTTCACGACATTCCCGGTTCGATTGATGCTTCGGAAAGAAAACCTCTTGTCGCGACGGATCGCTTAGCTGGATTAGTCACAAAAACTTACATGATTGGATTATCACAAGTTTAGGTTTCTTTTGTTGCAAGTGTATGTATGAATGAATGGTTGTAAGATGAAAAATTTATATGGTGTGGTTTGTTCTTTGGTATATAGAACAGATTTATTAAATGGGAAAATATTTCACTTTTCCTTATTTATATATATTTTCTTTTTCAATATGTCTCAATGGAATATACAAAAGCTTTACTTAATAGTAAATAGGTTTATGAGCATTTGCCAAAGCAAGAGTTCTCTAAAAGAGATTAAAGAAAGCGAAATTGTTTGAATGCGAGCTCTCTGTGTCAAGAAAGGTTGCTGCTTTCTCTCGATATTCTCTTTTGCTTCTTCAATTCACTGTCGTCGATTCTTTGGAAATGTGATATTGATTTACGGAAGCCATCGTCGAGGTTTATCTAGTGAAGAAGCTCTTATTCTTCGACGCTTGTCTGAAGGAGGTCTCGTACATGCACGCCACTTGCTCGACAGAATTCCTTACAGAGGAAGTATTAGCCGTGTCACATACTGGACTTCTCTTCTTACCAAGTATGCTAAATCTGGATACTTGGACGAAGCAAGGGTTTTGTTTGAAGTTATGCCGGAGAGGAATATCGTCACTTGCAACGCGATGTTGACGGATTATGTCAAATGCAGGAGGCTCAACGAGGCTTGGTCTTTGGTCCCGGGAAATGCCTAAGAATGTTGTTTCGTGGACTGTGATGCTTACTGCGCTCTGAGAGAAATTTGGTTTCATGGAACACATTGGTCAAGGGCTTGATTAAGAATGGTGACATGGAGAAGGCGAAACAGGTGTTTGATGCTATGCCTAGCCGAGATATTGTGTCGTGGAACGCTATGATTAAAGGGTTTGTTGAGAACGATGGACTCGAAGAAGCGCAAGTCTTGTTTGATAATATGAGTGAGAAAAATGTAGTTACTTGGACGAGCATGGTTTATGGTTATTGCCGACACGGAGATGTTGACGAAGCTTATAGATTAGTCTGTGAAATGCCTGAGAGAAATGTAGTTTCGTGGACTGCTATGATCAGTGGGTGTGCTTGGAATGAGTTCTATAGAGAAGCATTGCTGCTTTTTCTTGAAATGAAGAAGAATCTTGATGCTATATCACCTAATGGGGAGACTCTTATCTCTCTTGCTTATGCTTGTGGTGGTCTTGGTGTTGGATTTCTCCGTCTTTCTGAACAATTGCACGCTGAAGTTATATCTAAAGGTTGGGAAAGTGTGGATTACGATGGAAGATTGGCGAAAAGTCTTGTTCATGTGTATGCATCATCTGGTTTGATCGTTTCAGCCCAATCTTTGCTCAACTAGAACTTCGATTTACAGTCTTGTAACATTATGATCAATGGTTATTTAAGAATTGGAGATTTGGAAGCTCAAACTCTGTTCAAGAAAGTCGAGAGCTTACACGACAAAGTATCTTGGACATCGATGATCAATGGATATCTTGACGCGGGCGATGTATCGAGACCCTTTTATCTGTTTCATGAACTTCACGATTAGGATGGGGTTACATGGACGGTTATGATCTCATGTCTTGTCTAAAACGAGCTTTTTGCAGAAGCTGCGTCTTTATTGTCAGATATGATGAGACATGGTCTGAAACCGTTAAACTCGACTTACTCTGTTCTTCTTAGTTTCGCGGGTGACACTTCGAATCTCGATCAAGGGAAGCATTTACACTGCGTGATAGCAAAGAAAACGGCTTGCTATGATCCTGCTCTCATCCTTCAAAACTCTCTTGTCTCGATGTACACAAAATGTGGAGCCATAGACGATGCTTATGAGATTTTCTCAAAGATGGTCCAGAAGGATACTGTTTAATGGAACTCCATGATCATGGGATTATCCCATCACGGCTTAGCAGATAAAGCTTTAGAACTGTTCAAAGAGATGCTTGATAAGGGGATAAACCCGAACTCTGTAACGTTTCTCGCAGTCCTCTCAGCTTGTAGCCACTCTGGACTCATCACCAGAGGTTTAGAACTTTTCAAAGCGATAAAGGAAACCTATTCGATCCAGCCCGGGATCGAGTATTATATTTCGATGATTGAACTTTTTGGCCGAGCCGGGAAACTCATAGAAGCAGAGGAATTCATCTCAACTCTGCCTTTCACTCCATACCATACGGTCTACGGCGCATTTCTAGGCTTATGCGGGCTTAACTGGAGAGAGAGAGATGCGAAAGGCGTAGCGGAACGGGCTGCGATGAGGTTGCTAGAGCTGGACCAGGTTAATGCGCCGGGACACGTGGCACTATGCAATGTGTATGCTGGTTTAGGGAAGCATGAGATGGAGAAGGAGATGAGGAAGAGATGGAGTTTAAATGTGTGAAGAAGACACCAGGATGTAGTTGGATTGTGGTTAATGGAAGATCAAATGTGTTTCTCTCTGGTGATAAGTCTTGTTGTGAAGTTGCTCAAATGATTTTGCCAATCTTTTGTAGTAATGGTAATAGTTATGAAATGCTTGAAGAGGAAGAAGAGAAGTTGTTAACTCTCTGCCAATTGCTGAGAGTGAATCACATATGTTTGTCTAATTATAATTAATTATTTTTTTAGCAGTTTTCTGATTAGCTGAAATTTGTAAATTAATTTTATCTGAAACAAAAATAAATAAATATACAAATGCAGTTTTATCAATAACTATGTAAAATGAACTGGTTTTAGCTAATCACCCGAAAGATTAGAGGATTCAAAACCACAAATTCGAATTCGGACAGCAAAAAAAGGAAAAACTAACAACCAACTTGTTATGGTCTTTGTTTTCTAATTTTAGGGAGACCAAATCAAAAAAAAAAAAAATTAGCATTCAAATAACAAATTTGAGGATATTCTATTTTCCATGACATAAATTTTCCTTTTTTTTTGTGGTATATAATATGACTAGGACAAAATTTTGACTTTGGTATATGCGAATGTAGAGAGAGTAGAGACAAGATCCAGTTGCTTCTCGGTGAGTCAGAGGGTTCAGTGTAACTGACTACCAAACAAACAAACAATAACATAGAAACAACAAGACGAAACCCTCCCTCCCTTCCCTTCCCTTCCCTTCCCTTCCCTTCCCTTCCCTTCCCTCACTCTCTTTCTTTCTCCGCCCCTCCCTTCTCTCTATATCTCTCTTATATATCGTCACTAAACGTGAACACAAAACCTTCTCTCTCTAACTTCATTCTCTCTCTCTCTCTCTCTCTCTCTCTCTCTCTCTCTCTCTCTCTCTCCTCTGCTTTACTTCTGTTCCTCAGGTGCTGCGACATGGCGGCGATAGGTAAAATGTCGACGGGAATGACGGTGGATCGCACTCTGTCCTCCTCCAGGAACATTGGAGTTGCCCTTTCACCATCGCCCCGGAGAACGATAATCGGCGTCGGCGGGAGGTCTGGTATCGCTCACCGTCAATTGTCTCTCTCCGTCAGATCGATTAATATCAATGAAGATAGCCGGAAAGTTAAGGTTTATGCAGAGAATGACGCTTTCGATTTGGTGAGTTAATTCGGAATATTTTTAAATTGTTTTCCGTAAACCGCTATATTTGCTCGTTCAGTTTTCTTGTTTGTCACGTTCTGTATAAGCAAATGCTTTCGAAAATGAAATGTTGAGAACCAGTATCGTTAGGTTTTGATTTTGTTGTACGTTTTCGAATTATTTTAATCAAAGATTTTGAATGTGATTTTTGGGGTCATTGTAGGGAGTGATGGATCCTTCAATCGAGCCATATAGATTTGCGGAACCAAGAACAAGTAATGATTCAAGGAGGAAAACTAAGATAGTGTGTACGATTGGACCCTCCTCGAGCTCTCGAGATATGATTTGGAAACTCGCGGAAGCAGGAATGAATGTGGCTCGTTTGAATATGTCTCATGGAGATCATGCTTCTCATCAGAAAACTATTGATCTTGTTAAAGAATACAATTCTCTGTTTGTAGACAAAGCCATTGCTATAATGTTGGATACAAAGGTAACATCTTTTTGTTTCTTTGTCAACGAAACTCTAAGAAAAAAGTTCTATTTTTTTAATTTGTTGTATGATATGTTTTGTGTAGGGTCCTGAGGTTCGAAGTGGGGATGTACCTCAGCCGATATTCCTTGAACAGGGTCAAGAGTTTAATTTTACTATCAAGAGAGGTGTCTCGCTGAAAGATACCGTCAGTGTAAATTATGATGATTTTGTGAACGATGTCGAAGTTGGGGACATACTTTTGGTGGATGGTAAGAGATTCATCTAAAAGTACTGCTATCTTTGTAGCTACTGGAGTCATTGTTTCAGTTCATTGTAACAAGAGATGGCTTGCTTCTTGTGTTTTCTTATACTAGGTGGAATGATGTCGCTAGCTGTTAAATCGAAGACAAGCGATTTGGTGAAATGTGTAGTCATTGACGCTGGAGAGCTTCAATCTAGACGTCACTTGAATGTTCGAGGAAAGAGTGCTACTCTTCCTTCTATAACAGGTTGATGATACGAGCTATCAGTTTTCACAATCTCTTGCATCAAGGAAGTTTTGTCATTCAATGTTTTTGAATGTTCATGCTCTGGTTTTAACTTGCTGCAGACAAAGATTGGGAAGACATCAAATTTGGAGTGGACAACCAAGTCGATTTCTATGCCGTCTCTTTTGTTAAGGATGCTAAAGTTGTCCATGAGTTGAAAAACTATCTCAAAAGTAAGCATGTCCCTATACCTTCAGCTTCCTACGCAGTGGTGAAATTTCTGTAAAACTAATCAAACTTCCAAATGTTTGATAGCCTGCAGCGCAGATATATCCGTGATCGTGAAGATTGAAAGCGCAGACTCTATAAAGAATCTTCCTTCTATCATATCTGCTTGTGATGGGGTTGGTTTCAAAAAAAATTTCTATGATCAGAACTAATATAAAGAGTTTTTCGTTAGCTTAAATGATTATCAATGCTTTGTCAGGCAATGGTTGCTCGTGGAGATCTTGGAGCTGAACTTCCCATTGAAGAGGTCCCCTTGTTACAGGTAATTTTCAAGACTTGGTTTACGAACCATTACCTTTGACTTTGTTGGTATTTATGCTTTTGTTATTATGCCTTGATTTAGGAAGAGATAATCAGAAGGTGTAGGAGCATTCATAAACCAGTGATTGTCGCCACAAACATGCTAGAGAGTATGATTAATCATCCAACACCTACAAGAGCTGAAGTCTCTGACATTGCAATTGCCGTACGGGAGGGTGCAGATGCAATCATGCTCTCTGGTGAAACTGCACACGGAAAGTTCGAAATTCAAATAGACCCCTTACTTTTCCCATCAGTAGAACTGATTTTTTGAAATCTTCTTATATTTTTTTAATCCTCTGATGTCAGGTTTCCTCTGAAAGCTGTTAACGTTATGCATACCGTGGCGTTGAGAACTGAGGCAAGTCTACCTCTCAGAACCTCAGCAATCCGTACCACTGCTTACAAGGTACTTCACACATTCCTCATATCAGAAATGTTAAATATGGTTCTTTAGTCAAATGTGAATGTTAATAACGACATTCTTCCTGCAGGGTCACATGGGCCAAATGTTTGCTTTTCATGCTTCTATAATGGCAAATACACTGAGCACACCGATTATTGTATTCACGAGAACTGGATCCATGGCAGTACTTCTAAGCCATTACCGCCCATCCTCAACTATTTATGCCTTCACAAACCAGTGAGTGTTTGTTTATCTGTCATTCAGCAAATGTCATATGTATGCAGCTCATAATCTTATTTTGATCTTTATGTTGTTTTCTTACTTTTAGGAGAAGGATAATGCAAAGGCTGGCTCTTTATCAAGGTGTCATGCCTATATATATGGAGTTTTCTGATGATGCAGAAGATACATATGCCCGTTCTCTGAAACTCTTACAGGTATATTAACCATGTTCCTTCTCATCTATAAAGCTTACATTTTTTCTCTAATTGCAGTAGCAGTTTTGCTAACACTGTTCTGTTATATATTGTTCAGGACGAGAAAATGCTCAAGGAAGGACAACATGTGACTCTTGTCCAAAGCGGCGCGCAACCCATTTGGCGTGAAGAATCAACACATCTCATACAAGTCCGTAAGATAACGATAGGTTGATGATTTTACTACTTGAGCTTCAACAGCTCTGACTTTACTCCGCTTTCTTTTTCTTACACGTTTTGATCCATATTGTTTGAGTCATTCACAGCGAAACCATATATATATATATTTAAGTATTGAAGCATTTTTCTTGTTTAGTTGAAATTTGAATACCTAAATGTTTGATAATTGATATGTCATGGAGGAGTTCTGTCTCACCCGTTTTATAACATATTGGTGAGAGTAACCCACAGAACACATGACCGTTAAACAAAACATTTTCCCGACGAAAAAGACTAATTCGATTTAGCCTTTTATTTATCAATCAGTTTGCTGTTAGATCACCGGAAAACAAAAAAAAAAAAAACAAACAGAAAACAAAACACACATTGTTAGACTTTAGAATCCTTCATTGGTTCCTCGTAGTCGTCGCTGTCGGTATTATTTTCATCATCACTCATGTCTTGCATCTCATCTTTCCCTTCTAGTTTTATACATTTGTACCACCTTGCACATGCAATGTACACCACCAGGTCAATGCTGGTCAGTGCAGCCAGTAGGAAATAGAATCTGTCCAAGTGACCTTTGTTGAGGTTTCTTGGAATCCAACCAGGCATGTGATCCTCTGTAGAGATCTTCACTACCATTGTCACCAACAAGCTACTCACAAAGTTCCCCATCGACATTGACATCATACACAGAGCGCTCCCGAAGCTCTTTAGTCCGTCTGGTGTCTGCGCATTGAAGAACTCAAGCTGACCCACATACATGAACACTTCTGATGCTCCGATGAGCGAGTATTGTGGAACCTGTAATGAGGAGATATATTGTCAGGACTCAAGAGTTTCCTCTGTAAGTGATTGATTTTAGGACTGATTGGGTTGTGTTCATTACCTGCCAGAAGATGCTTAGTGAGCTTGAGCCATCACAGTGAGTGCAACTCTTGTCTGCATATTTAAGTCTAAAGCATTCCACAACCCCGGCTGCAAGCATAGCTAAGATAGCAATCACAAGCCCGATTCCCATCCTGTGAAGCTCGGTGATTCCCTTTGAACCGTCCTTCTTCTTGAATCTGTTGGCTAGTGGCTCGAGAACTCTGCGGTATATGAATATGAACAAAGCAACGCTAAGGATGTCGAAGCTGGACATACTTGCGGGAGGGATTTTGAAATCCGAGACAGTGGTCTTCATCGCTGCGCCTTGCTCCACAAATAGAGAGGCCATTTGGGTAAAGACCACAGAGTAGATTATAGTGCAGAGCCAAATCGGCATCAGTCTAAGAATACACTTGACTTCCTCAACTTGTGTCACCGGACAAAGCCTCCACGGGTTCACTCCGCCTTGTTTCTTGTCATCAAGATCTCTTGCTGTGATGTACGCTGCTCTGTCCAAGAACCTGCAAGTCGGAAACGAAACATATTAGAACTCTTCACGGCATTGAAGCATATGTGAATACTGCGGTTTTTGGAAACGTACTTGAATTCATCGGTATGCACTATCCTCCTCCCTGTATTTCCAAGAGCATTTTTCTCTAGTCTATCTTCGTCATACATCTCCTCTCTCCCTCTTAACGGTGCCTCCATAGATGATTTCTTCGTTGCAGCGACCAAAACTTGGCAAAACCTCGAAAGAGGATTCCCCGTTGGCTTGAAGTATCGGTATCTCGGTGTTCCAACGAGGAAAAGAATCAAAGCCAAGATGGCAGAGCCAGTGGACGCCCAAAACCCGAGTGCCCACAATCCCTCATCTTCAAAATATCCCAAGATCGTGTTCGAGAAGAGCGATCCGAGGTTTAAAGCAAGGTAGAAGTAGCTAAAAAACGCAATCTTTGAGTAGCCTTCTTTAGGATGTTCCTCATCGAATTGATCCGCTCCAAACGTTGCGATGTTTGGTTGGTAACCGCCATTCCCCAATGCGATCAAGTAGATCGAAAGGTAGAACATTGTGATCTCCATCGTGGAATGCGTACCGCAAGGCGTGACTTCATCCCCGCAACCTCTTGGTCTGATCAAGAACATGTACGATGATAGCGAGAGTGATGAAAGTCCCTGCGTTTTCACGTCAAAAAGAGTGTTTTAATCAGCTTAAATTGTCATACTTCACACTTTAAACACAACACCCTTATCGAAAAATTGAGTAGACTAAGATTTACGTTTTTTGATTTGCTATTACTTACGATGACAAAAATGACTTGGAAGATAGCACAAGTCTTGTAACGACCCCAGTAAGAATCGCTGAGAAACGCTCCGACCAACGAGAATATATAAACGGTTCCTGTCCATTTGCTAACGTTGTTCGCTGCATCTGCGTTGTTCTGCTGCAAAACGCGCGTTAGGAACAACACCAAGTTCACTCCAACTCCAAAGAACGCCAGCGTCGCCAAACCCTGGTTAACTGTTAAACCGGTTCAATTAACAAATTTCGGTTAGAAACTGGTTTAGCAAGTTAACCCCCAAATTATTTGTTTGGTATAATGTTAATCCAAATTGTTCATTGGAAAAAAACCCGGAACTGATGAATGAATGAAAATGATTGTGAATAATTGAACTTATGTTCCGTGTTCGTCAAGATGATGTTAACCTTTATTTGGTTGGATAGTATCTAATGACTACTCTCAGTAGTTTTACCTTCTAACGAAATAGAAAATTTATTTGATAATGAATTACCTAAAGATTTAACAAAACAATTGAATTCCACATGCGAATAACAAATCGGTAACCAACAATCTTATGATTTTTTTTTATTAAAACTATTAGGTGGACTCTACTAACTTAACCAACTAAAAAAATCTTAAATTGTATATTTTTATATCAAAGAAAGATGTTTATGATTTTATTTTTATATAGAGAAATGTATGAGTTGGTGCGAAATATTCTAAATTTTTTTACAAAATATAATTTTTATTATTATAAGATCAAAACTGATAAATGTTAGGAGGAAAAGAAGGATTTTCTCCAAATAAAATGTGAAAAAGCGCACGTGGCATAAGCTAACATCATGAAAAGACGAGATGGTAATTACGTGTAAGGCAACGTAATTCCACTAACACATACTTTCCTTGCACTTATATTAACATATTATTATTAGTGTCGTCTTCCTCAAAATAACTTTTTTTTTTTGGGTTAAATTTTAGAAATATCAAAACATCTTTAAAAACTCTAAATATCTATCGACATTTATAGAATCACTTACAACTCTGAAAGTTTTCAGTTTTAGTTAATTCTAAAATGACAAACTAAATCCGTGTCACAAAAACACAATCAATCATGCAGATCTATTACATCATATTTGCTGCGGTTATATTTATTTTTCAAGATAAATATTTCCATCATATAAATATTTGATAAAAGTATATAAGTAATAAATAAAGAAATATATGCATATGTCATGTGGTTGGTGTTTTTAACCACAACATGCAGGCTACGTTCGAACACATGGATATATCTTGACACGTTCACGTAAAACTCGAAGTTAATTTTAATGATTTTTTTTGTTGGTTCTATTGTAACTTTCATAGTTTCTGATAACTTATTACCTCAAAGATATGTATGCATATCAATCAATCTACACACTTTTAGATATGCATCATATAGTAATCTATTTATACGTTACATATATGTATATATGTATGTAAGCAGGTGTTCTGTATACAAAATGATGTATTAAGACATAATAGTAAGATGAGTCCAAAAAAAGAAGAAGACATGATGATAATATATAGGGACACTAATAAATATACCTATGCGAGGACCATGAGTTTGTATGTGGTATTTTTAAGAAAAGGATGTGAAGAACAAAAAATATCAGAAACAAAATTTTCGATGTTTTAAGTTAAATTTCGGTTTAGACTACCCTGATACATTATTTTGATTTTAATTTCCGTTTATAGTTGATTTTTGGGGCAAAAAATGTACACTGAAGCTATAAAATATTCAAGACAATATTGCTTTGTTTTATAGAACTTTTTCTATTTCTAATATGAAATTAACTTTCGATTTTAATTCCGACTAGAGAAGAGAGACATACCAAGAATGATGATGCCAGCAACCCATTGGCCTGACTTGGAACGAATAGAGGGACGACCAAAATAATCCACAGTTCCATCTCTTGTTTTTTCTTCTTCTCCTTCTTTCTTCTTCATCATCTGCATTTTCATTATATATTCACATCATTTTAATTGTAAACATATATAAACATACTTATTTATATTTTAAATCTCTTGTATTATCTACCACATTCTGTCCTCTTGAGATGGAGAAGATTTATAAGTTCGATAGTTTTTATATTTCCACTACAAACGTTTTTTTGTTGTAATTTCATTTTGAATCTGTGTGTTGACGTGATATAGAATCACATTTTTTGCATTGCCACGTATTCTCTTTTCGTATACACAATTTTCTAGATAATTTGGATTTATTCTCGACTTTAATTTGCAGCACAAAAAAAGATAACTGTTACAATACTATTGATCTTGATTAAAAGCTGGTCGATTAAACAAATTTTGAAGAAAAAAAGAAAAGAAGTTGAGCTAAATGTATTTTGCACATAAAGATCGTGACTTTCCATTGCACTAAGCATGCCCTTTTGATCATGCTCTTTTTGAGCCACCAAAGATCCTTTTAAAGTTTCACTATATACTAATTAGAATTTTTTTGTAAATTTTTTTTGTAGTCACATGTAATTCAAGAAACAAGAACCTTAATCACATAAATAAAATCCGATTATGAAGAAAAGTGAAGACCCATTAATTCCAAACTCTTGTTTAAGCAAAAGAAACAACTGAAGAGAAAAGCTTAAAAATTACTTACGTCTTTGTTATATATCTCTAGGCAAGACATTTTTGATGAAACTGGATTATATGTGGTTTGGTAAGAGAATAATAACGTAATATATTTTTGATGATTTTTTAAAATGATATGAGAGAATTATAACAAAGGACTAGTTGAAGAAGGAGGAAGCAGAAAACAATTTCAAGCTTGGATGTCTTGTAGAGAAGAAGAGATTGAGAATAAATAGAAGTTCGGAAGATGATTTGAACGGTCCTGATTTTACATGGACACTCACATGCCCAATACCTATTATTTATTATATTTCCTATAAAATAATACACTCATAAGCACGATGACAAAAAAAAAGCTCAAAAGCACAATTTTCATTATAAGGACAAAAATATTTGCATTTTTTCGCCAATTTTTTGTTTTGTTTTGTGGCTGAAAGGATCATGTTGTGCTTTCGAAGCTTTGAGTCGAGGCTGAGGCTGAGGCTAAGGTGGAGGCTCAAGAACCCAGATATAAAGAAAAAAATTATAATGCAATTTTTTTTTCTTTGGTCTATATTATTATGCAAAACTTTAATCTTTTTTACTAGACAGTGAAATTTGTAGTAGAAATATATATCATTAATTATAAAAAATGATATAATAGTAATTTAGAATGGAATAAATCATAGATTAAAAAAAATGAGATACGATATTAGACACGTATGGATTGAATATTTTGATTCTACCAAAGATACGTTATTTATGAAATTAAATCATATTTATATTTTGTTATAGATAATTAAGAATGGTGCATGTTATAAATCAAAATACTTTATTGCAAATAATTTAATTGTACTTTCTCCATTTTAAATTAAATGTCGTTTAAGAATTTTTTTTTTCCAAATTAAATATTATAGTAGGTTTTCAATGGAAATTTTGGTATAAAATACATAATTTAACCTCAATGTATTCTTGAAATACCAATATTAACATGTTTGTATTTATTATATTTTTAGTATGTGTGAAATTTTATATGACATTTATTATAAAACAGCGTAAGTAATAAAAAATATATAGCATATTAGGCTCTTTATCAAGAACTTGTATAATAATTAAATGCTAGGGTTAAAAATTTTACGTCATAATTGTTAAACATAAAAATAGTTTGCAATTTACATGATCATAAGGTTATCTTATACAAAGGTTTAAACACTTAACATTGTGATCAGTGATCAGTGATCATCTCAGATGTATGTAGAATTACTACCGACAAAGAATTTCGTCAATAACCTAATTAAACGCAAGCATGCCTACAAATTTCTATACTTTCTCTTTGTTTGATTCATGGCTCTAGTGAACTTTGTTTTGTTAATGTTACTTTAAATCACTGACTAGACATCACATACCTTTCTTTTCTTAGATTTCAATATTCTGGCTTTAATCGTCCATTTTCCCTCGTGTGGACCAAAAAACGAAATATCAAAATCATTATGATAAACATCGAATAGAACACTGACAAAAAATATCGACTTGAACAGGATGGTACTGGTATGTATTTATACGTGTAAATTTTACAGCCAAGTTATTTTAATTTATTTAATTTTATCGTTTTGGGTTCTTAAAATCGCTAGTCGACACACACTTTTTTTATTTAGTTTCACCACAATTATTATTTCACATCGTTTAATCAATATAAAAAATCGATATACTTAGTAATCAAGAAGCCATACGATTAACCATCATAACCAGTTGAACTATTTGTTGATAAAGCAACTAATCAACCGGTGTTTAGATTAATTAATCCGTATATGATCGGTGGATGACATATTGGTAGCAGCCAAAAAATCAAGTATAAATTGTAGGAACGCAAATTCTATAAGTCTACAATGGGAAAAGTTAATATTTTTTTAAAAAATTACATAAATTAATAAAATACTGATACAAGAATTTGGAAAGAGGAACAGATTTGCAAAGATGAAATATTCTTTTTTTTTTTTTTAATTTTGCAAACATTCCATAGTGTGACGATTTCATGGTATTCAAAATTTAATTTTAAGTTATAACTGAACATGTTTCTGTTTTCCAACATTGAATAGCCGAACTTATCAAACTTTTTTTTGTGGTGTACTCTCACAAAAAAATAAAAGCAATATAGAAAAGGATGTGCACGAAATTGTTGTTTTTCATCTTGTATATTGAAAATAAGAGAATAAACTAATTTATAGTCCAAGATATTTTGAATTTATTTCTCAAATAAATTGAGCATTTAAAAGAAAGGAATTACAAAAAAAATCATCAATTACTAAATTTATCATGCTTGGACATAATTGAATTCAATATTGATCAGATAACAAAAATAAAACTGAAAGCAAAAATATAGGTTATTAGACCGAAACCCATATATCCAAACCCGCACTAAAAACCCGAACCTAAGTCCGAGCCCATTTTGTCTCGGCTTGGCGCGCATACATGGTTTAGTTTAGATTTTCTCCTTTTTACAGTCTTTAATCCTTTTATGACTTCTCCACAGTATTCAATATACCTATTTTATGTCTTTCACGCAATATGCATTGGACATACATTTATCATTCAAACAAATTCTAATTTTTACATATGAGTACACTACTTTATAGTGTTCGCGGTGATTCATCAATTGTTCTCATAATCCGGTTAATCCATTAAGAATTTAATCGAAAGTTTGCCTGGAGTAATACCGGTGTAACATGTATTAAAATTGAATTCCAAAAATCTTTCATATGACTAAAAGTGATTCCAAACAAATGAAGACTTGATCGAAAGACTTTTGAAAGTACAAAAAAATACACTACATGACAAATTGGTAGCATTTTTCAGCTTTAAAACAATCCTTATTAATAACTATCAGATTTACTTGAACAAGAGGTGAACATAATATTGTCTGAACCTCCCGAACTTTGATGTAAACAGAGATAATAACTATAACACATCTTCTTTCTCTTACATAACTTAGTTCTCAATTGTGCTTATGTTGGTCTTGAGCATGTCTTGGTTAATCATGAGTAAACTTGAAGAATACAATCTGACATTCATTCTCATAGAAACAACTTCATTTCATACCCATAAGATGATTTGTAATTAGCTTTGTTTTAAAAAATATCCTGTCATACTCCACTTACATCTTAAAGCTATGGACTCAAATAATTAAAAGCAAACGTTTATCCTCTACACCATACATGTAGCACTATATAATTATTTATAGAGACCAGAGTCTCACAGTGTTTTTTGATCCATTCAATTTGACTTAGTTCTCCCATTGAACTTACTTTTTGGAATTTGCAGCCATTTAGGTATACTTATCAGTAAACATATTCTTAAGTCGTAGGCTTTAAACTCATTTTTCTTGATGATTTAACAACTTGATGTTTGATATATCTTTATAAATGGATATTAGTTTGTCATCCAGTTGGAAAATAATATATTGAGATTACTCTATTTGAGATCAAATGTTAAGTTCAGCCCATAATGTTAAGTATATCACACGTAGCAGTTAGTATAATTACAAACTTTTGTTATTTATTCACACTATATGTGGTCTCTGGCCAATAACTCTATGTGGTAAGCAACACTTCCTCCATTTTTTTGAGGTAACTCAATATGGTGCGTTTTGCATTCATTATCTCACTAAAAGTTAAAAAAAATTGTACAACTCCATGGAAGTTTTTCCCCCAATGGATAATGCCATTTTCTCTTTAAAATGCATTTAATTCTCATTAAACTCACATCCTTTAATCATGTATAACTATTTTTATAGTTTACATAAATTAGTATTAAAACCATTGTATATGCTCTGAAAAAAGTCGTATGCTTACTTCTTCACATCTATCACAATCTGTATCATTGGTGATAGTAATGCCACCAGTCCATTTGGATATTCTCAACCATGTTTAACGTTAGAAACTATACAACATGTGTCATATTCAGTCAAATTGGTATGATATTTCTCATTGTCTTTGCATGGTTAATCACACTTCAACAATTATTAGTAATGTTAAGGCATGCATCAGCCTAGTGACCCCTCATGCGACAGTTGTAATATTTTCTATTAAACTTCTTGTAACATTCTGGTTATTTGAACTTAGTGGAGGATTTCTAGAGCAACCTTAGGTTTTTCTTTGTTCTTATGCCAAACCACTTTGCATAGAACATTCTCAATGAAACAAGAATCAACGCTAATTAGACTTCTTATAACTAGAGTTCTGATGTTAGTATTCTCAAAAGACAACATATACTATTCACCTTAAGTTATTTTTCTAGTTTCAGCATAGTTAAGGAGATAAAGATTTTTTCATGAATCAAGCTCTATCGATTATGTTTAACATTAGTCATATGCTAATGATAATCTGATAAACATTAGAATTTAGGACAGTCAAATGTGGCAGACTATTACCAAAATGAAATGAATTTGGTGTGTCAACTCACTAGACTCATAACCAATATCATCAGAATTCCAATCAATAAAGTACACAATATCGTAGATGACAGACCATTTCCAATTTGAAATGTTGACTCACCATATTTGATGTTATATTTGATATCAAACTTTGATCTAAACGTTTTATTTGTTAAACAGCTTTAAATAATTGAAAGAAAAAATGTATAATTGTATACATATTTCCGATTTAGACTGCTAACTATGTGACAATTACACTTAAAATCAAATGTTTTCAAAATAGCCAAAATTAAACTAGTATATTACCAAAAAAAATTAGAAGTTCAATTAAATATATATTTAATAATTTACAGAATTATTAACATATGAATACACTACAATAATTAAATTTTAATATCTAGAATTATTAAATTCAAAAATTACTAATTTAATTTAATACAAATACAAGATTAAGCAATTTAAACTATTCAGATAAATTGTATAAATAATCCAAATTAATTTTCAGAAAACTATTAAATCTGAAAAATATTAAATTATTGCACACAATTAAAGCATGACACTTGCTGATGTTTTGCTTTATAATTAAGTTAATCCGCACTCATACCCGAAGCTTAACCCAAATCCATTTATTTTTTGGTTTGGCACGCGAGCATGGTTTAATTTATGTTTACTCCTTTTTACAATCATCCGTGATTTTTACACAATATTCAATATGTCTATTTTATGCATTTCAAACAATAAGCATTAAATTAACATTTTTCATTCAGACAAACTCTAGTTTTGTCATATGAGTACAAAATTTCTATAGTGTTCGAGGCGATGCATCAATCGCTCTCATAATTCGATTAATCCATTAAGAATTTTATCAGAAAGTTTATCAGAGTAATACCGGCGCAACAGATATTAAAATTAAGTTTCAACAAAATAGCTCATTTAGGCTTATAGATAGTTTACTGAGAAGGCAATTAGATAATATCACTTTTGATACAGATTGCACAGACCTTCCGAAGATGACAACATCACATACAATCTAATTGGCGTTTGATTGTTTAAGTCTTACGTACCATCTTCTGATAGTTCAGCTGTAGGCCCGACTTGGCCGGCAGAGCAAGGTCTATTGATCATCTATTTCTGTTTGTAAGTTCTAAACTGTCAAAATGGCTCGAAGGTTCGAACATATAAATAATTTATTTTAAGGTTGAAAATATCCTCCGTTGTACGCATTCTTCTTGGTTTATATCAAACAAGTGTTAAAAATAAAAAACAAAACTGACTTTTTTCTTAGATTATAAATAGGAAATTCACAACAGTACAGAACAGGTTGTTGGGAATTTCTCGGACGTGACTATATACTTAGATCGGCTCGTCAATTTCTAGGTCAAGATTAAGTGGCCAATAAATCAATTTATCGGTAAAAAATAAATATTTTTATTACTGGATGAATTGTGTTTAGGTAAAAAATAAATAAAGTTTTAGTTTATAAAAAGTAAAAAATAAATCAATTACTTAATCGGCATGTAAACTATTTTAAAATCTTTTAAAATGAAAGATATGGAGTATATACAAATGTTAGAGGTGATTATTCATTTTTATAAAAAAATTAAAATGAAAATTCAAATTGTAGAAAATAATTTTACCATACTTTAGTATTTCTGAAATCGGGTTGAAGCTCATGTATAATTTTTGGACACATATTATGAGTATTATATACATAAAATACAACATTTTAAAAAAATAAAAACACAAGACATTGCCATGACATTGGATAATTGTAAACGTAGAAAATATAGTTAAAACTATGTAAGGACATTTAGAAATAAATTTGGATTTAATTTGGATAATTTAGATTTTTGGTATTTGGATTTAGGAGTATAAGATCCGTTTGGGTATTTTCATATTCAAATAAGATTTGGTTTAGTTCCATCCAGATCCTAGTAAAATTTGGCCATCGGTAATATATTTTAAAATATAAAAATTATCACATCTAAATAAATTTTTATTAAATTTTCAGTTATAATTAAGTGTTTTTAGATATATCATTTTTGTTAGAATTTGATTATTTAATATTAAAACAACTAATATATTCAGATTTATGATTATAATTTTGGATATTTGAGTTATTCTAAATCTAAATATAATTAATATTTTTGAAAATATAATTATATTTTGGATATTTTGGATATTTATATGACTTTTGGTTTGAATTTGAGTTTGGTTCTTCGAAAATAAGAATCTATAACTCGTTTGAATATTTTTTCCATTTTACATTTGGTTCAATACAATTTTTGGGGTTGAATATTTTTCGGATCTAAAATATTTTACTTAATCTTACTAGAAATTTTGATCAAATACAAAAAAAAACTAGCATAAATTAAAATTCATTCTCGATTACATATGGTGAAGTCGATTATGCCAAAACACATGCATACATTAATAACATATACAAATTTTATATATGTCCATGGTTTTGGCTATATGAAATAGCTTGACAAAGACCTTTGGTTTCAAGATAAAAATAAGTGTTAACTGATTTTTAAAAGAAACGAGATGGAAAATGTCAAGTTACTTTAGCTATCACAGGAAAAAGAAAGAAGAAGTTCTTCAAAAGCAATCATCTTCAATATTAAAATTGTGGAATCAAATGAGCTCTGTTTGGGAAGACAAGCGAATTCCAACTAAAGATAATTATGCCCCTTTTTTCCCAAATTTAACTTCCATCACCAAAGTATGTTTGAAAAAGAAATTGAAAAATATATGTAAAGCATGACTGATACAAAATAATAAATATTCATACATAACTATTAGAAGAAGAAAAAAGTTGATATTATTTAGACTTCTTATATTTTGTCATCATTAGTTAGACTCATTTTACTATTTAATTTACCATAAACAATATTTTCAACACTCGTTCAACACTAACTGTAGTCATTGGTATGGCATGGACCGCACATTTTATTATATTATAGCCATTGAAACTCTATGGTTCGATTTGTATGATACTTTTTATCAATGCATTCGATAGTTTTATTTCAACTATTATTATATTAAATTAATAGGGTTAGCTGAAATTTTGTTTCAAGTTCTACACCGAAAATCTAAAAGAGTATTTAATTTTTTGATTTTGAAATAGGTAGATATTATACAATAGAATAGATTGATATCTTTAACAAAGAAACAATAGAACAATTTACATATTTAATAAATTTGAAAAAATGTTACCACTAATCGAATAATTTTGAATGAAATGTATATTCATTCTAAGGTCCTCGAACGCCAGCTTTAAACTAAAATAGTTCAATCAAAGCATTGGATTTAATCCCTAACCTCCACCAAGTTTTTTTTATAAAAATTTGGATATACATAATTTAAAAAATTAAACAATCTTTCAATGGGCTCAATTAAGTAAAAACTTTTACCAAACCACCAATATTTTCTATTATCAAACTAAATAAGATTCCGTCTGTATCAGAATTATCAGAATAAATGATGTTTACCGTTTTTACACATAAAATAAAATTTATATAAGTTTTGTTTTTTTTTTCCAAACTAAAATATTATTTATCATCTATCAAAACAAAATTAAACCAATAACTAAACAACCTGCAGAATACAAATAATCAATTTGCATTAAAAATTAAAAACATCATCTAACTTAGTATACATTTATTCTCTAAAACATCATTTAATATGATACTAAAAAAGTATAAACCATATAAAAATCAGATAGATATTGTGTACGAATACTTTTAAAATATAATCATCTTCATCAATGAAAGAGCTTTAGACATTCTATTCACTTTTTTCTCAAATGGATTTTTATTTCATTTTTTTTTTCTTTTCTGAACAAAAGTTTTTTTTTATTTCTTTTTTCTAACTGAGGGATCATGGAGCAAATTTCTCTAAATTAATCTATGGGACCTGTACGAAGGTATTTTTGTAATTTAAAGTAATTATGAATGAAGTAAAAGAATTAAAACTATAGCCTCCTAACTCAATAATGAGTCTTTCAACCAATAGACCAACTATGAATTAATTTCTAGCACAATCTCTCTGTTTTATCAGATACCTAATAAAACCCTTGATTTTCTCAGAAATATCAAAACTAATAAACTATATATCACCTAATGTTACATTAACCCTTTCGATCTTGTAAAATCTATACTAGTTTTGTGTTAGTGCTAACAATTTTAATTTGGATAAAAATGCTGAAAGTCAAATTTTAAATATATATATATATATATATATATATATATATATATATATATATATGCTATTTCGGAACACTTTCGAAAGCTAAAGATGTTGATCAACTAATAGTTAACTTGATAATAATTTTCTTGTCATGGAATTTTCTTGGGAGTATAATTCTTTTTCTGGTAAAAATTAGTCATGCTTCCTAATCCGAAGAGATGTAAACGTCAACACCTTATAACTACAAGGTTCCAAATTTTTTAACGATGATATAAACACATTCATAAATATATATTCAGGTGAAACTTCGTATTGAAACTAATTATCAGCCGGCTGAATAATCGAGTAATTAAGTAAAATAAGAAAATTAAAGTTTTCAAATTACAAATCAATAGAAATGAGTTGGGCATGGATTGAAAAGCAATTGCTCGTATTACGTCCAACCACTTGCTTATCAGAATTACTCTCTTACGTAATCAAATCACCTTTACGAAATCAAACAGCATCCATTGAAAAAAATATTCTTTTGATAACAAAAAATAATAAAAAAACAGTAGAGAATCAAGAACAAATCACATATCAGGCTTTAGTAATGTCCCCCATTCGCACAATAGCGAAATTACTAATCAAATATGATTTTTATACTTAAATAATATATAAAAAAGTTCGCAGGAGCTCGACTCGAGTTGGATCCCACTTCACTTGTCTGTGTATTTATTGGTTACTTTTGTTTTATTTTATTAAAACATCAACATCCATACCAAATTAATTTGAAAAATAAACTAATATTTATAAGAAAAAAAAGGTTGATAAATTGTGGTGAAAGTCGGTCATAATCGATCTATTTGCCTTTGTGTTGATATAAAAAAGTCAGTACTTTATATTTTATAATTTAGAAGAGTGTAGGAATCGAATTCATCCTTCGAATATTAGATTATAGGCTAAAAATGGATAAATACTGATTTGTATTAAATAACGAGGGAATATGAATGGCAGACTAAAAACAATGAAAAATAAGTATATGATAGCACAAAAAAGAAAAAAGGTTGAGTATATTGAATATTCTGATTTTTTTTTTTCTTTTATAATCCGGGTTTACGTTTTTTTGTCCATATTAACTCCTCTTGATAGGCTTAAGTTATATTGATTTTCTCTTTTATTTCCCTTGACTTGATGTTTTCATTCTCAAATTGATTATCTTATTTGAATGAGTATGTGGTTAAAACTCGTAGGGTTGTCTCTTTTGCTTTCAATTTGACCTCGGCCGGGTGGACCTTTCAACCGGGTCAGGATTTTATGCTTAATGAACTTTTTTTTTTTACTATGTTAAGCCTAACACCATCAGTTAAAACCTGTTTTTTAACTAAAACATTTTTTGCTGAAGAAATTACTACTAGTCGTTTGAACTTCTTTTTTCTCTTTGTTGTGATTCTGTTTTTCTTATTCCTTTTGATTTCGTCTATTACTCCGATCAGATCTTGATGGTATTGATTTCTTCTTTTATTTTCTTGATTTGATGGTTTCATTTACAAATTGACTCTCTGATTCAGTCTGCGGTTAAACCTAATTAGAGTTATCTCTCTTGTTCATGACTTGACCTCGGCCGAGTGAGTCTATTCAATTAAATAACCCGAGATTTTATGTTTAGTAACCTGATCTCTTAATTATGTCAGGCCAACACCAACACTTTGAATAAGACAATAACCTAAATTATCTATCCCATTGCTTAGCTCCACTATATAGCTGGCTAGATTTCAATTTTTCCATCTTGCGTATGCTTTTTTATAAAAATATTTAGACGTTCGATTTTATTCTAATGCCTAAGTTCGGCTCAATTGTTTGTAATAAACTAGGTGACTAAAGACATGTGATAAAAAAAACACTAGGTGACTAAAGATTTGATTACATGTTGCTTTTTCTTTTCTCTTCTACTAACGAGTATTAATTAAATTAGACCACACAAGAGTACTTAAACCATATAGTTTTATGTGTACGGCGACGATGGAGCGACGTTGGTTTGAAGAACAAAGATCATTAATACCTAATTCATCATATGTATAAAATTGATTACTGGAAACAATACAATATGTGATTTGATTGCATGTAGCATCATGATGCACATTTTTTTTCAAAAAAATCAACAAACATTTGTAGTAAGCATCTTTATCTTATATATATATATATATATATATATATATGAAGGAAAACATGTTGAAAAGGATACACGCACAAAAAGAAGATAACATGTTGAAAATGAATTAATTGAAAAGCTAGTCGAGTAGCTTTGGACCTTTCTTATAGTAACATCTTCTCTTTTATAGACAGAAACAGTCAAAAGATTACAAACAAGTAAAAAAACGATAACACATTACAAAAAATGATACTTTTGCTTTCAATGCAAGTTTTTAATGGCATGAGAATGTCCGTGTGATACCTTCGAACAGATTTACTGAGTCAAGTTGTCAACAAATGTCCTCGTTATTGAATATCTATCGTGTTAGAAATTTCAATTTGAAAGCATATATATATATAATGATTGTATAAACGATAGGAAAATAGTGTGTTTTGGGGTCAATATAATCCCAAAAATAAAAATAAAGGACAATACAGGCCCGTCCACTATGTACTTACTCCATCAGCGACAAAGGCACAGGCCCCCTCAAACAGTTCATGTGTGCTAGATCACATCATCGGCTTCACTTATCACTATATATTTATGTAGATGGGACTATGGACACGTTGACAAAAAAAACGATAGGACTATATATAGACTAAAATTTAAGAATTGGACTAAATTAAGCTAAGTATAGTGCTAGTCTAATCTAAAGATAATCGAAAGTCCAAATCCATATGAGAATTTGTGATTTTTTTTCTTATAAAATTTAATGGCGTTGTAAATTTTGGTATACCTTTGTAGCAAAGAGCAAAAGGACGCCATTAGAGTACAATATAGAGACAGCTTAAGATCCATTATTTGAACTTCCATAGATTGGGTTAGGCTAAAATTGTTTAGAGTCTTGGAATGAAAAAGCCAGGTCGTTGATAACTAGCTAAATATTGTTAATATTTAGTCTTGAAGATTTGTATAACATGTTTTTAGCTAACGCATCTAGTGCATACCAATATCTTAGAAGGTTGCCAAATTATAAACTTAGACCATGAATAAATATTAAAAAATGTTAATGATATCTTGAAAACCCAATTTTTCTTGATAAAGATCTGAGAGAGATTATTGGTTTGTATATTTATTATATTCATGTATA
Organism: Streptanthus diversifolius; assembly: GCA_039880935.1. Taxonomy (NCBI): domain Eukaryota; kingdom Viridiplantae; phylum Streptophyta; class Magnoliopsida; order Brassicales; family Brassicaceae; genus Streptanthus; species Streptanthus diversifolius. The sequence continues at coordinate 21,578,020 of JAXGFM010000014.1, read as the reverse complement.
CTGTACTGTTAATCTCAACTATGTCGTTATATGTATGACTAATTATCCACTAAGTTCATAAGCAAATCACTAGAGCCTAGAGGTGATTCAAACGGATCAATTATAGTTAAGGAAACAAAGAGTAGTTTATCTTGTAGAGATATGATTACGTTTTACTATTTCAGACATTTGTACATCATTACATCATACATTATATATCGACTCTTTTGGAAAGTAAAGTAAAATATAGAGCAAATCATGACCTAATTCTTCCATACTAGAATGCTTTTTGTGTCAATTTAGAGTCCTCTTCGTTTTCAGTTAGTACACTTGGCTCTTTTGTCTACGCCACTAGTTTTACTTTCTACATTAAATTTAATAACTCATCATTAGATAAGTTTTCAACTTATGCATCATCGATCATCTTATACCGCAGATTATTTTATACATAATAACGTTCATTTATTAAACTTTTGCCTCGGAAAATTTTGGTGATTCTGCACCACTTATAATATTTTTGTTATTTTATCAATCCATATGTAATTAGAGTGACATGTCTCGTTTCTGTCGACAACTATTGTTGAGCTGTATATATTTTCATACTAAATTGTAGATTTCAGTGGTCTGTATAATTGCAATTATGCTTCTCTAATGACCATTTGTAACTAGGTTATTCTTTGATTATTTGTGATTAAATGTCTGAAATGACTCTTCACGTACACGGCTCTTTTCATCCTAGTGGTTAACGAAAGGTCATTTTACTTTTCAAATGATTGGTTTAGTGGTTCACCAATCAAGATACCGGTGGTTTAAGTCAATTCCAAGTCTGGTCTATACGGTCAACAATAATTTTCCTGCCAATTATACAGATCAACTCAATCATTTTTGTTATTAAATGTGAAATTTATTGATTAAAAAAAATAAAGTTGCGTTAAAAAAAAAAAAAAATACACCTGAGGAAAAGAATAAAATTTAACTAATGAGAAAAGGGTAGATAAAGCGTTAGAAAAAAAACGTCCAACAAGTATTACGAAAGCAACTAAACCAATTGTATACGTCTCTCAAACTATTTAAATTCATGTTTAAATTTAAATAAAAAGGAAATTCAATTTTCTAATTAAAAAAGTAAAGTCCATGTGTAATGTTTCTCTAATTTAATAAAAATTGCAATTAATGGTATTTTGGAATACGACAAATATGTGTGGGACTACATACTTACTAATTATTACAAAATATTTTATGTATATAGACGACAATCTAAAAAATTTTAATTTGCTTAGACCTAGGAAGTTTTAATCAGTTCATTTTAATATGTTTGTATCATGAATCTATTTCTTTCTACAAATTCAAATATATTTTCTATATCAAATGTGTAAAAATAAATTTAAAGACGATATAATTTGCGAACGAGTTTGTAAGACTGCTCACGTGACACAATAATGGATTTACAGTCTGTAGTTACGGACTAACTCGCATCAGATCTAATGAGGTGAGCCGACGTACGATGACAATCCCACTCAAATAAGATTGCAGATGGAATGCTTTTAAAGTAAAAAAAATATTATTGTTAACATGTTTTATTTTTCGGTTTTAGGTTATCTGATTTATAAATATCTCTAAAATAGCTGTACTCCGGTTTAATTTGGTACATTTTTACACAAGTTATGCTTTCTAACCAAATGTATTTTTCCTTGTTGTAAATTTTAATGAAAGTTAACTTCATATATATTTGGATCATAACACTTTAGTTTAAATTCAGCTCAGTTCGATTCAACTCAAACGATCAACCATGAGTTAGTAGCCTACTTGTCCACTACTTGGCTTGTGGGTGTATGTGGTGGTTATCAAGTACGGGCTTTTGTAAATTTTAATTATTATACTTTTCCATTCGTGACATTCTTAAACATCGTTGTCAATGTCGTCTTATAGTAAAGTCTTGCCTGCTTTTGTTTGTTCTTTCGAAAGTGCTTCTACTACTTACTTTACTGTTCATGTTATTCATTGTTCTTTGTACAAACAAAGGTGATGTCAAGTTGCATAAAATCTCGCATTCACATATTAAAAAAAAAAAAAAAATTAAAGACAAGTTAAAGAGAAGACAAATAGAATCTTAGGTCTTGATTTGAAAGCAAGCCTTTTAAGGCTTACTACTGGTAACATCGAATCAGAAAGTTTGTGGAGTAAAAGGAACATATTGAAACGGATGAAATTAAATTTAAGTTTATTCGAGAAAAAAAACGTTATAGTTAAACATTTTTTTTTATTGTGGTTGTGTGTTATTTATCTCAATAATAAAAACCTACAACACAGTGTGGTTTTCGATATTTTCTTTCGCAACTGTGTTTTAGAGTTATGTAGCACATTGTGATCACAATTACTTATGATTAATTAATAGTATAATAAAACAATAACACAATTCTACGTGATCTTATACGATATGATTTGATAATTTCTATTTTTTTAACCTTTTTATTTTGTTTTATCACTGATAGCATCAATATTCTTTATATCTTTAAAATTTTGAATCTATATCTGGTCAATATGTAATACTATGCATATTCTACGTGAAATTTATTTCTGATATAACTAAGTTCCTAATCTCTTAGCCAATGGAAACCACTTTGTAGTGTTCTTATATAATTATTTTTCCTATTTGGGTATTGTATATCGGATCTTAGGATCGTTTTATGTATAGTTTCAACAATATCGTTTGGGTTTCCGTATCTCTTATTAAATATTCAAAAACGTCTAAGATTGATCTGTTTTTAGGTAGAAACAAGAAAACTATTTAAGTAGTGGCTTATAAATTAGAAGAGCTATAAAAAAAAAAGTTAGAAGAACTATATTAAACTTGATGTGTTAAATTCATCAAAAACAAACTTATGGCATTTACTAAGTAGCGGTTCATTTATATGTTTGTATTTTCATATAATTATTTTGTTATTGTAACCAAAGATTTAAACCAAAATCCAAACTAATCATTAACTACTGAGCAAAATATCCGGATCCAGATATCTAATCCGAGTCCAATCCAAAAGTGGTATAAAAATTAAATTTAAAACCGATAAAATACCTGAATAGATTTTAGGTTTCTATATCTAAAAAATCAAATCTGAATTTAAAACGAATCGAGAACCAAATTGATATGAGGAATATCTAAAAATATTCAAAATAAACTATATTTCCAAAATATTAATTATATTTAGATTTAAAATAATTTAAATACCCAAATTACAATCTAATTCACTTAAAATAATTTAAATACCCAAATCACAATTTAATTTTAAAATTATCAGTTATTTTAAGATTAAAATAATTAAAATACCTAAAAAATAAAGTATTTAAACTTTTTTAGTTATAATTATTAAAATTTAAATATTTTTTCTTTATAAAAAATATATTTTGGATACCCAAATGAAACCAAATCGAACATGATTTGAATATCAAAAATATATAAATTAGTTCAATATGTCTAAACCCAAATATCTAAAAATCCGAACCAGTCAAACCAAATCCAAACTTCCAGGCGTACTTAAGAGCATGTTAAAAATTGAGTATTTATTCAACTGAGATATATATTTTAGGAATCATAACTGAGTATGTGGAAACAAAACATTTGAAAATGCTGAAAATTTTTCCAAATGTTTTAAAAGTGGGCATCTAAATTATATATATATGTGTGTGTGTTTGAGATATAATTTTAGGTGTTATGTATGGGTTATTTCTGTGTCAGCCATAGATATGTAGGATAGTTGGAATAGCGGTCGAGCTGTTAAACCTCTAGAGAGATGAGATGTAGCCTTTTGCATGGGTCATGGAACGGTTATTAATTGGCTGAGGTGATTCTGTATGATTCGAACGACCTCAAAAGTTTCTGTAAGAAAGAATAAATGGTTTTGTTTCCAAAGGCTCTTCGACGTCCAAATTAAACGTTTCTTACTGAAAATAGTGTACTAGTAAACTGTGTGGGTTGAGTAAGGGATCTCGTCAGTATATCAAAATTCATATACGTGGTATGTGTATGGTAATTATTTAGACATATTTTAAAATGGAGTTTAAACTCTCTAAAGCTTTATGCTTGATATACGGGTGTGGATTATGAATCGGGTAAGAAGAATTTAATGGGAATATTCAAATCTTGGTTCTTCAACTTTTAGAATTTATAAACCAATATTATAACTACTAATTTTTAATATACTAACTTGTTTGATAAATGTTAAATGGGGTTGATTGGCTTATGTTAACTATATGTAGTTGGACTCATAATAATATTTTGAAATTTAAACTCTAAGGAACTAGCTGTCTAACAATATCTCGTTAGTGGCTTTTGATTGGCTTATGTAAAGGTCATACGACATCAATGTGATGCGTCCTTTTTAAGTAACATAGATTGATACATTATATATGTTTTCCCGTATTTATCAAATATTTCCTTAAACATGGATGCAGAATTGTTCGTGTTCGTGAGATTGAACTCCAAAATACTATCATAAATTCAGAATTCAGGATTCAAGAGTCTCGGGTCCGAGTAATAAGAAGATTCAAAAGTGGAATGGCGAACACGTGAACCGTTCGTGGAACTAATTAAGAAAATTGACATGGGAAAAGTATGTTATTTTGAATGGTACTAATTAACAATCCATTAACTAGCATCCCTATCCATTACTGTGTAGTTTGAACTTAAAACAGTGTGACCCAAATCCTCAAGTTCTCCGGCCTTTGTGATATATGACAGCTAATTCAGAGTATACACTTCCATAGGCTATTTAAAATATAAAGCTTTTATATCAAAAAATTACTAATATGTTAACAAAAGCAATAAAATTAATATTATTATATTCCCCGAGTTTTGCATGGTGACCACGTGAAAAATAATGATAGAGAGGTTTTAACAAACAAAATGATTTTAATACAAAATCCAAAATCGCTTGCAGATATCAAGAAAAACACTATGTTTGTGCATTTTAGAAGCTACTTAGATTTTTTATAATAAACTTTATTTGTTATCAATGTTTTACGTGTTGATAAAAACTGATGATATCGACTCTAGCAAACCGAATTTCACCCAAAACTTCGATTGAATATGACAACATTGAGAGAAGCCACCACACTGCCAGTCGAGGTCCCCGTCAAGGCCAATCAATCACCATGAGAACTAATAGTTTTCAACTAAATTATCAATAATGCTTCGCGACCACATACTGTTTATCAGTAATAGTCGAAATTTCTAAGAGAAAAAAGAAGAAGATAACTAAAATTGTGGCTTTGAGTTTTTGTTCCTGTTGTTTATAATGACAAAATAATATACGCATGTTAAATGGTTTTGCATAAGCAAGCAGATAAACATAACGGTATGATTTTTTAATTCATTCAGTGACACGACTAATACAAAATAATTTTAAGGAAACATTTCACCTTATTTAGTTTTCTCTCTAATTTTTCGTCTTTCTTTTTGCTGATTCAAACTTGAATTCACAAATTTCATAAAGGATCATATAAGTAATGAAAGATTTATTGAAGGGAACAATTTGGACTTTGTAATTCTTGTATTTCTCCTTGTGATGACGCTTAATTACTCATGAAAAAGTCCATATTTGTGGTTTCGATAGGGGAAAAAATGCAAAAACAAACCCTAGATAATCTGTTTTTAATTACATGTAAAAATCCGAAAATATCAGGGTATAAATTAAAACCCAAGTTTTTAATTTAATACAAATCAAATTCTAGAAATTTTTACCGTTAAATTAGTAATACTCTAAAACGAACTATTTCACTTATTTGTAAATGATGTGGTTTTGACTTGGCAGCTTAAAATCAATAATCAAAACCCAAAATTTAAGATTATTGTAGAAAAGAGAACCAACAAATTCACAATTAAAATTACAAAAAATATTATATTGTTTAGAAAATCAGCCACTCATAAAACCTACACTTCACATAACTAAACCCAGTTTAAGTTGCAATTCTAGCTTACATCTCGTTCATTTCATATTTTTGAAACATTGTTGATTGAAAAACTTCATTGGTAGTGTTATATAATAAAAGAGCTATGAAATAGCCCATGGATTTCCTATACAATACAAGTAAAAACCTTACACAAATCAGAATATATATACAAAAAATAAGAAAGTATGATTGTTGTTACGTACTATGGAATAAATGCAGGCTGTAAAAGTTATTGAGCAAATTCTTATGTGCCTTATACTATCTTCCTTGGTCAATCTCTTTCTCGTGCTAGGGTAGTTGATGATGAAGCCACCGTCTAAACAAGTAGCTTTGTTATGATCCATTAAACCATATTTGATGTATGTCCACAAAAAAAAAACAAAAAATTAGAAAAATCATCATGATAACCACAAAAAGTAAAAGATTTTATCTAAATTTTTAGTTTATGCTATGCTTTGGCTTCTTTTTCCATGCTGCAAATTTTTGTGGATTGCTTATTTGTCTTCCCCTTGAAATTTTATTATCTAGAGGCAATACAATTACATTTTTGGATCTTTTCCACAAATTTCTCCAATTAACAGATTTTAAACGCTTTTCATAGTAGTGTTTTCCCATCTGCAAGCCATGAATAAACCTAAAACAAAATTTTCAAGTTTTCTTGTTTTGTTATCTTCCCATAACACTTTAATCATGTAAGCACACAAAATTTTACTATGAACCTGTAAGCACACGAGACATATCCCTGATATTTACGCTATACTTATTCCATCCATGATCAACTTCGTACCAACTTCTTCTTGACAGAAAAATTTGAGTGTTATATAAAATAAGTTTTTGGAGTTCAGGCTCAGCTTTAACACAAGGTGTTACATATCCTATTTACTTTTGTATCTCAGCCAGTTTCTTTTCATTGTTGCGCATGACATAATAATGAATATAACAACACCATTACATAACACTCAAGAGTTATAACATTATTGAAACTTTCACCGATGTTGTTTTTTTTACAATATCTGATTTAATGTGTTCACTAAAAAAGCCCAAAACACCAAATTCTCGTTAAGAACCAATAAGTAAGCATAAATTGTGTAGAAAGAATCAGTAATCAATGCGCATCACTTTGACCAATGTCTCACATACTTCTAGATATCTGCATGAGCTTATAATCTTCATCTCTTCAACCAAACTCTTAAAACATTTGTTTAGTATAAACGTGTGACATTTTCCAAAACACAGCTTTAACTAGAATTGACTCCCCATGTTTTTTCCTACAATTGCCTAAAACATGCCAAACACACATTCAATGTTAACATCTGGACATACTAGGATAATGGTGGCTATCAATCCATTTTATTAATCTGAAACCAATTTCAAACCATTGCCACTGCCAACAGCTCAAGAAATCATCTCCAGTAGATTTTATTTTCCGCTAGTACGATTTTCCAAGCAATAAGAAACATCTCATCGTTAGCATCTTGACCCATTGCACTTAATAACTAGCCTTTCATGTAGTCTTTGAAATGTTTTCCATCGAGAAGAATTATGCGCCTACAACTTTTCTTCCATTCATGTTTCTGAGCATAAAAACAAACATAAAACTTCTCAAATTCTTGTGCAACTGTCCCAAAGATAATAATAGACCCATAGTTAGATTCTCAAAGCTCAATAACATAGTCCCACTTCCAAGATAAAAAAAACTATGTTCTCCAACTAGTTAGTCATTATCTGAGTAATATTGAACTCCCTATATTTTTTTTCCTGAATCACTCTCTTCTCCTCCAAATCACTCTCCTCTGAACCACTCTCCTCCAAATTACTCTCCTTTATATCCTCGTTTATATCATCATTTTGCAAATCATATATGTTCTTATTTTCTTTCCATCACAACTTCTTCATTCCCAAAATCTTTTTCATTATCAAACTCTTCTTAGTACTATCTTCTACTCCATACAGAAATAGGAAAATTCAGCCAAAGTGTCAGTATATCCTTCAAAAGTGTCAATAATAAGAAGACTCTTCTTTGTTAAATCCACGTAAATAAAATTCATCCATAGTCCAATATCTACCTGCATGAACCCTTAATAAGTATTATCTCCTGAAATAGTAATTTTGTTTTTTTTTACAATCCAATTTCGTTTTAATCAACCCAATAAACAAAAAATTATGAACAATTTCAAAATTCTCCCCAAAATAGAGAAAAAATCCAGAAACATCAAGTGTAATTCAAAACCAAACCCACAAATATCAAATATCAAAGCCATATACACAAATGAAAGGTCGATTTCAGGTTTTGAAACTGAAATTTCAAAAATTAAATCAAAACTTACATAATAATGCATCTAGAGAAGAAAATTATGTCCTCAAGTTGCAAGTTTCCATTTGTGTTCTTCTTCTATTTCCCAATTACGAATTACTTTTAAGGTTCAATAAAAAAATCAAAATCCCAAATTTTTTTGTTATTGTTTCGATCGATTTTTGAAGTTCGAATGTCAAAACAACATTGTGTGTTACTTTAACGACAACATTTGGAACGTCCGATAGTGCAGTTAGTGATATAATAAAAATTGAATCCAAGATTTAATTTGAATTAAATTAAAAATTTAGATTTTAATTTACACTCTGTTTTAAAGGTTTTTACATGTAAAATAGAATTTTTGAAGTTTTTTTTTGCAAACTCTTGTTGTACATATACACAAACACTTTTGTACATATGAATGTTTCTATTTGAGTTTGTTGGAGTAGATTCAAGAAGTAAAGATCGGTGACTGTCATCCAAAGTTTTCAGAAGAGCATTTTTTATGTCATTGTTGACACATTAAAGTATCTTTTGATATTTTTTATTTTATATTGTTTTGTTGATATCTTAATTTATTGTTTTAAGAACATGATTAAAGAGTTAAATTTTTTGTTCTTATGGTTAAGTTGATGTATTTATTGCATTGTGAACCCTCATTGTTGGCCAAAAAAATTTTTGTTCTTGCATTTCAACACTAAAATAATGTTCTCAAGGATCAAAAACTTGTTCCTATAGTTTAAAAATAAAACAACTTTAAAGAAAAAAATTCACAGAAAACAACTAAATTATCCTTCTGCCAAATGTTTTCTTTGATATAAATGAAGCTAAAAACAACAATAGAGAGGTCTGGAACACATAAACATGGAGATTACTTTCTTTTATTATAGGTTTACGGGTGCAATCGAAAAAGGGACTTACCAGTTATCACTGATAAGCTGTAATATATTGCTCGATTTGGTTACATCTTCTTAGTGGCATTTGATCGAACAGGTTTCGGAAAAACTAACGCCTTCCTTGTATCAAGAAAATGACTGCAGTACACTGCAAGAAACCCTTAATTTTGGTGTTGAAGTTTTCCACGTTCCTGCTACATAGTCACCAAAAAATTTCTTTGCAAAGCCATTTTATGTTTTCTGAAACTTTGTTTTGACTTTTAATCTGAGTTTCTTTACATCGTGAGTGTTTCCTTTATATACACGACATCAGTATATATACATATAAACTCTACAATCGCTGTTTTGGAAGTGACATAGAGTCAAAGTTGTCGATTATACTCGGATTGTCCGCTGCGCAGATGGAGCAGAGTTGCAAAGTCCACGAGATGCATGAACTCTTCCCGATGATGGTGACAAGGCAGCTATTATGTTACAATGGGTATAAGACATCATATATACAAAAGCGCAGATGGAGCAGAGTTGCAGATGCGTAATGTCTCTTTCATTGTGACGCAGATAGTCTTAGTAATCCGTTATATTCAAATATCCGGAAACTATGTTTCTCAAAATTGTTGAATCTCAATGAGGATATCGAGCTTAAGGAAGAAGAAAGAGTCTTTAAACACAAAAGTTTATTAATATTCAAAAAACTTTGTGTAAAACAGAGCATAAAATTCTTCTATACATGGAGATTGAACAAAGAAAGCAAAAAAGAAAATTAAAAATCAGAAGGTATCTAGCCATTAGAGAAAAGGTATGGTTTCTCCTTTCTCGAACTGTAGCATCACACTACATCACATTGGCTCTCTCTCTCTCTTCTTCTTCTCCTATATTTTTCCTCCGAACTATCGCTTTCATATCTCTTTCTTCTTCTACTTCTTCTTTTATCTTCATTTCCGAAATGCTTCTTTCATAGGCTCTCTCTCTTCTTCTTCTTCTTCTCCCCTCATACTATTTTCACTCTAATGATCATCACTATCTCTTCCACTCTCCACACACATCTCTTTATCTCTCGTCTCATATGGAGTAGAGATGCTTGCTGATAAACCCATATTTTAGTAGTTTTAATCGATCATTTTGTGCATAAGATGAATCAGCCATTAGATTTCATATTTTAGGACACATTTAGGTTTATATGCATTAGAATACTAGGATATTTTTCACTTTTTATTTTTCAGAGGATACAAAACAAGATAAGAACATTTTATGGAGTTCATGAAGACACTGGTGGCTAGTGCAACGATTAGGAAATGATCAGGACATATCACTTGGAGGAATGAGTTTAAAGCAAGATCAAATCCGTATGATCCTTTGAAGTGAAGAGATCGATCGATCCTTGCATTCAGCGATCAATCGATCGTTCATTCGTCCAATTCTGCGTCAACTTCCAAGACCGACCAGATGGGCAAGCGAACGATCAAACAAGTTTAGACGATCGATACCCGTCAAGATTGATCGATCTATCAACTCAAAATGTTTACGACGGATCACATGATCGATCGATCCCTTCGTCCGATCGATCGATCCATGTAAATATTCTATTTTTTAATGTCGTTTTTGTCAAATAAATCAGATTTTGTAAACCTATAAATATGTTGTTTAAGGAAAACCTAGAGTTCACGTTTTTACCAGCCACCCAGAGAGAAAAAGAGAAGAAGAATCTTAAGTCTTCATTCAACAACTTATGGTGTTTAGTAAGACAAATCAATAGTTATTTTCATTAAGGATTCTTGTATTCTTTCATCCCTGCAACCTAATTATGTTTTTCTCATTTATAATTGTTTTCTCTGCCACTTTTATCATGTCTGAGTATATTTCTTAGATTAAGCCATGAATAGGATAAATGATTATGGGAATTAAGATCATGTGATGACATCTAGGTCTGGAATTGTGTAATCCATCACTTTTAGATACGCTTAATGCTAGGTTGATCTCGAGAGAGTCAATTTAGGGTTTACAGAGTTTACCCCTTGGAAAAGGGATAGTGAATTCATAGGATAGTCTAACTAGTGAGTCTTATGATCCTAGCCTGCGCAAGTAGTTGTTTATGACATTTGATGAAAATTGAGATAGATGTTAAAGCATATTTAGTTTTAGGGTTTGCAATGTGAATTGATCAAATCTAGTTCTAAGCATAGGGGTTTCTACATGGGAATATATTAATCTATTTACAATCTCATTATCTGGAAATATAAATTACACATTCATGATTCATAGTCGTATCTTGATCTTACCCTTAGTCATTATAGTGCCTAATTCATGGTTGAATTGCTTCATTTATTAATTTATTCATAGTTTAGTTAAATTGCTACTTTATTTACTTTGCCATTAATTAGTTTTGCTTTCTATCAGTTTCAACACAACCACTTCGAAATCTCTTAGCTTAGATAAAATTCCTATAATCTATTGAGTTATAAGCCTTCCCTGAGGATCGATTCCGTTTATACTACAAGAGGCATTAACTGTGCACTTGCAGTCACTAAATCAGGTAAACTCTTGAGGATACTTTTAGTATTCTCAGGTGAAACTCGTAGAGACAAATAAATTTCTATCAAGTTTTTGGCACTGTTGCCAGGGAAGCAATTTAGCCAATCGATTTAAGAATCATCTAAGACTAGGATTGTTATATTTACAGCATTCTTCTCGTCGCTGACTTAAATTCGAGAAGTTTTCTATTTTGCAGGTTCATGAATTTGAGAAGTCAAGGACAACAAAACTTGCAACCACTGATTCACGAGATATGACACTTTAAGAGAGGAAACCACTTAAGGATTTTAAGAGAAAGACTAGAACAATCTCCCAATCCGAATATGGAAGATCACAGAGGAGCATCTCAATATTTTCCACAGGAAGAACACCAAGGTCGTGGGGTCGGTGCACTGCCTATCCCACAAAAGGATGCGAGAGCTCCTCGCAAGCGCATTAAAGCTTTCGATGAGCCTGGTGAAAGAACCATAAGTCTAGGCATTCCAACACCACCTATTGCTAACAGAAACTATGAACTCAAAACAAGTTTGATCAACATGGTTCAAGGCTCAAATTTCTATGGTCTGCCTAGTGAGAACCCACTTCACCCTCTTGATCAGTTTGAGAGGCTCTGCAGGACAGTCTAAATAAATGTCTTTCCTCATGATGCAATTAAGATGATGATATTCTCATTCTCTTTAGGAGACAGAACTGCTCAATGGGAATACAAGTGCCTTCAAAATTGGTCTCTACATTGGTTTTGTGTAAGAAAGAATTCACCAACAAATTATTTCCCAAGCAAAAGACAACCAAAATCAGGAATGACATCACATTGAAGTCTCGAATATGCAGATTAAAGAGATTCTTAAGAAGACAGTCAATAAATCTAGGAAGGATTGGACAGCTAAGCTTGATGATGTTCTATGGGCATACAAAACTGCCTACAAGACCCCCATTGGTACTACTCCATTCAATTTGCTGTATGGAAAGAGCGATAGAGCTAGAATACAAAGCGTTATGAACTACGAAGTTGCTTAACTTTGACATCAAGACAACTTCAGAAAAATGCCTGATTGACCTGGAGGAACTTGAGGAGATAAGGCAAGCAGCGTACCAGAACTCAAAGATCTATAAGATGAGTACCAAGACCTTCCATGACAGAAGGATCCTGAGACGAGATTTCAAGGAAGGGGACCAAGTCCTACTCTTCAACTCCAGACTGAAACTCTTTCCATGAAAGCTAAAATCAAGATGCTTTGGACCATTTACCATCAAAGAAGTCAGACCTTACGGAGAAGTAGTCATTTGGAATAAGTATAGGGGAGAGTTCACAGTCAATGTGCGAAGATGCAAACCGTACTTGGCAACTGAAGATAAGAGTGAGAACACCCATATTTTTCTCTCGGAACAACTCACTGCATAAGCCCGAATTTCAGGTCGTCAAGCTTAGCGATGTTAAACAAGCGCTCTTGGGAGGCAACACATGTATCTCCACGTAAATATTTATGCTTTTTCGTAGTTTAGGTTTAGTTGTGCTGATCTAGTTTTTGTCTTACTTGATGTACAATTGACAGTCGACACGATCGTTCGATGGTATTTGCGATCGATCGCATAAATTTGAGGTTTTGCGGTCATGAACACAATCGACCGGATAATACAAATTGATCGATCCAATGAAAAAGGAAATTGCTACGTCAAAACGGATCGATCGGACCACCCCCCAGGATTGATCGATTGTATGAGAAGTGAAATTGTCGTGATTCTACCAGATCGATCTGCACACATAGGATCGATCGATCATTCGATCGATTGTAAAAAGGCCGTGAACACAATCGATCGATCGATCCAAAATTCGATCGATCGATGGCCATCCAGGTAAGTAAAGCGGGTTTGATTTTACTTAAACCGAACCGTAGAAACACATTTTAAATACCATCTTTCGATCACAAAATATCAAAACCATAAATTTTAATCATACTCATATTCTCTCTCGGGAAAAAACTACCCTCAAACCCTAAACCCCCTTTCCAACTATAACTTTCACATTTCCCCACTTTTTTAAGCGATTTTTGGTTGTTTCTCAACCGGTTTTTCAAGTCATACCCGTTTATATAATTATCTCATTCGATCTGCAAAGGTACGACTCACAATCTCCACTTTAACAATTTGGTTCAAATGTGGAAAAATTGACCAAATCTTGAATTTTAGGGTGTTTTAGGCGAAATGGATGTTGAATAGAAGTTTGTTAGGTTGTTTGGAGCATAACCTGTATAATTTAGGAAATTTAGCCAACATTAGCAAAATCCGGGATTGATGTTCATCGTCGGGATCGCGATCGATCGATCTTTCTAGGGATCGATAGATCAACGTTTGATAAATTAAAAGTCTTCATTTCCGTGGTAGAATAGGATCGATCGATAGCATGTGAGATCGATCGATCGATAGCATGTGAGATCGATCGATCGATAACATGTGAGATCGATCGATCGATAACATGTGAGATCGATCGATCAGATATTTGCAATTGATCGTAATATTTAGGGATCAATCGATCCTTATTGAGACCGGTCAATCGCGATTAGACTGATCGATCCGTATGTAAATCGATCGATTGTGTGTTTTCATTACTCCTTTACTTAACTTCGGATTTGTTTACACATTTTGCAGATATGGCTATAGGTGACCAGACACGGAAGAGACGATGCAGGTCCACCGCATCCACTTCATCTCATAGATCAGACCCCGATGTTCCCGAGACTACATCTTATCCTTGGCCTTGCCCGGATAACATCCATTTCTATCCGGACGATGAACAGGACTGGAGGACAGAGCAGAGCTGATCCCGCACACCACTATGCGGGAGATGCAGCGAGACCTGCAGTATCAGAACTACCGCCATGGGGAGGCTTGGACACACCACCGCTGCACCTTCTACAACAGGTTGCTGTGTATCGAGATGACACCAACCCGCTTTTTCTGTGAAAGGGCACTATAGAAGATGAGTATTAGAGAGGAGGTCCGGACCATGCTGCAGAGGCTCGGACTTTACACTATAGCCTACCTGACGTAGCCGTTATTCCTGGAGTTGGTACGCTAGTTTCTTGCCTCCGTTGAGCTCCGATATCAGGATAAAGCTATTCCAGCTGCTAGCGAGGGGACATTATCTTACTTCTCTAGCGGTGTCCTGTATGAGATTTCCCTCCGGGAACTCTGTGATGTCTACGGGTTCGACAGGACTGAGGAAGTTTGTAGTTGGTCTTCAGATTTTCCACATGCAGTTGAGCTGTAGAATTTGATAGGCCCGAGAGCCTACGAGTCCAGATCCGCCAAGCTGACACATATTCTGAACCTCGTGGTTCGGGTTGTGGCGAAGATTATAGGTAACATCCTGTTTTCTAAGGAGGAGTTGGGAGCTGTGAGGAAGGATGAGTTGATGCTGCTTCATTTTGGACTACCATCTTTCACACACAGCATCTACACTAGTCTGCCACCGATTGTGCTGCACACCAACCTTGGTGCGATATTTGCTGAGAATCTTGTCTCCAAAAAATCCCGCGGTCTCAACACGGTGAACAGGAAGGTTGAGCGGATTAGGAGCCTCTTGACCCCATTGTTTATGTACCATGAGATCGATCTCAGCTCCACACCCAGCGAGCAAAAAATCGTCCTTTTCGACGAGCAGTATTTCCGGAACAGTGGCATCCTTAAGTCGGGCTACATCTACCAGTTCCAGGACCTCGCAGGAGCCACCCAGTTCTGCAAATTCCCTCCCGTGACTTTACTGCCCTGAGCTCTAGGGCGAATTTGGAGTTCACTATTCCACCGGAGCGCCTGCATCAACCTAGAACTGGGTCTCGACGACAAGGCAGCTCATCCAGGGCATCTGCATCTCAGCCCCACCAGGAGGACGACAGAGTCCCAGATTACTATCCGCCACTGACCCAGGAGACTTATGGGGACGCGTATGCTCTTCCCCCGTATTCGGGAGAGTATGACCTTCCACCATACTCTCCAGGTGACACCGATGCTGAGTTCTGGGACTGGGTAATGGAGTCTCACAGGAGGTCCCACTCGATGATGCGTCGGATGTGGGAGGCCATAGCTAGGACCAGATGTCCACAGTCACCTTCTTGCTTCAGGGGACCACAAACTAGGGAGCCAGGTGAGCCTTCTTGAGCAGCAGACGATATTCGTGATGTTGTTGGATACAGGACATGAGCCGATATAGAGGACGCAGAGTCAGATTCAAAGGCATGATTGCCCAGACGCAGACGTGGTCCATGACAGAGTTGCAGCGTTAGCCCCGAGGACCATTGATTTAGTAACTTTTCTATCTTTTGTTTCCTTTGTATTTGCTACTATTTTGTTTTGTGTTTTATCTTCCTTTAGTTTTATTTTTACACCGAGACAGTGTAAAATAAGTCTGGGGGAGGATATTTGTGTTTGCATTCACTCATCTGTTTTTATGACTTATTTTTCATCATTCATATAGTTTTGCATTGCATTTGCATAAGGAACCATGATGAAATTATCTTAATATAGTATATTGCTCATTTTATTAGTTTCTGTTGATGAGTTATTGGTTATTTGATGCAATTGCTTGTTAAAACTTAAGATTGATACATGCCTGAAATTTTTGTTTTTAGATTATCCTTAGTTGAAACATGTTTTGATTTGATGTTATCTCTTATTTATTGGAACATAATATGGATTTAGAATTATCATGCTAGATAATCGGATTTGAACTCATGGATTTCACCTATACATACTTGGATTTCTTTTACCTTTTTACCATTCTTTGTGATCCAAGTAGACTATCCTTACCTTTTGCCTAACGTTTATTCAAATCACATTATCTTTTAGTGAGTGTTTTAGACCTTTTTCGGAATGAACTTGGTAGAACATGTTAGGTAAGAACCGACAGAATTAACTTCTCATGTAGTTTTGATTCACTCTTTTTGAGTCAATTAGGACTAGGTAGATCCTTGAAAGGAAAGAAAGAATGGGTAACCAATGAGTTTTGAAATAAAAAAGAAGAAGCTAATAAGGGTAGCAACTTCAGGAGAGAAAGGGACACAAGAAAAAGAAAGAGACAAGAGTCTAGTAAAGGGTATTTGAAAGAGATATAAAATTTTGCATACAGAAAAAGGTTCTTGCAAACAAGTAAAAAAAAATAAAAAAAGAGAAGAAAAGATATTAACCAGCCAATTGAAAATCCAAACCCGCTAGACTGATTAGAATTAACCCCTCTCGTAGAAAGAAAAATTGAAGAAAGGTTTTATGACTGATCTTAAATGCAGTAAAAAGGGGTGGCAATGCCATTCTAAGGATATAATTATGATCATTTTGGGAAAATTATTTGCTTGGGTGGGTAGATGAGAATCTAGTCTTGTATGCATCTATTGGAGCTTACCTTTAGCATTCTTCTAAAGTTCATTCCATTTTTCGAGAGATCCCTACATTTAGCTTTCAAAACCTATGGAAGAAGAGATCATTTTTATATCTTGACCTTACCTTTAGCCAAATGAGTTCATTGAAAGTGCCTAACATGATTCACGAGTTTTAAATTTAATGAATGTTAAAATAGTTGGTTGATCTTAATGCATTGTGTAGATTAAGTTTGATCTGAGGTGATTTGTGATGGGCATGTCTAAAAATTTTAAGTAAAATTGCACACCTTGCATTCTGAAACTATTAGTTTTGCTGTTGAGCATAATATTTGACCAATGTGGCTTGGCTCCGAGTTCCATGAAGTTTATTATCTTTCCTATTTCTAGTCGTTTGCTTGAGAACAAGCAAAAAGACAAATCTGAGGGAGTTGATAAACCCATATTTAGTAGTTTTAATCGATGATTTTGTGCATTACTCACATGAATCAACCATTAGATTTCATATTTTAGGACACATTTAGGTTTATATCCATTAGAATACTAGGATGTTTTTCACTTTTTGTTTTCAAAGGATACAAAACAAGATAAGGACATATCACTTGGAGGAATGAGTTTAAAGCAAGATCAAATCCTTATGATCTTTTGAAGTGAAGAGATCGATCGATCCTTGCATTCAGCGATCGATCGATCGTTCATCCGTCTGATTATGCGTCAACTTTCAAGACCGACTAGAGGAACAACCGAACGATGGAACAAGTTTAGATAGATCGATACCCGTCAAGAACGATCGATCTATCAACTCAAAATGTTTACGACGGATCACAGGATCAATCGATCCTTCGTCCGATCAATCGATCCGTGTAAATATTCTATTTTTTTAATGCCGTTTTGTCAAAAAAATCAAATTTTGTAAACCTATAAATAAGTTGTTTAAGGAAAACCTAGGGATCACGTTTTTAACAGCCACCCAAAAAGAAAAAGAGAAGAAGAGTCCTAGGTCTTGTTTCAACAACCTATGGTGTTTAGTAAGACAAATCAATAGTTATTTTCATTGTCTTGTATTTTTTCATCTCTGCAATCTAATTATGTTTTCTCATTTATAATTGTTTTCTCTGTCACTTCTATCATGTCTGAGTAGATTTCTTAGATTCAGCCATGGATAGGATAAATGATTAGGAAAATTAAGATCCTGTGATGACATAGGTCTGGAATTGTGTAATCCATCACTCTTAGATACACTTAATGCTAGGTTGATCTCGGGAGAGTCAATTTAGGGTTTACAGAATTTACCCCTTGAAAAAGGGATAGTGAATTCGTAGGATAATCTAACTAGTGAGTCTTATGATCATAGCCTGTGGAAGTAGTTGTTTATGACGTTTGATGAAAATTGAGATAGATGTTAAAACATGTTTAGTTTTAGGGTTTGCAATGATAATTGATTAAATCTAGTTCTAAGCATAAGAGTTTCTACATGAGAATGTATTAATCTATTTACAATCATTGTCTGGAAATATAAATTACACATTCATGATTCATAATCTTATCTTGATCTTACCCTTAGTCATTCTAATGCCTAATCCATGGTTGAATTTCTTTGTTTATTAATTCATTCATAGTTTAGTTAAATTGCTATTTTATTTACTTTGCCATTAATTAATTTTGCTTTCTATCAGTTTCAACACAACCAATTCAGAATCTCTTAACTTAGATAAAATTTCTATAATCTATTGAGTTATAAAACTTTTTTGAGGATCGATCCAGTTTATACTACAAAAGATTTTAACTGTGCACTTGCAAACACTAAATAGGGTAAACTCTTGATGATACTTTTAATATTCTCAGGTGAAACTCGTAGAGACAAATAAATCTCTATCATTTACATCGTTAAAATTAAGATCCTCAACACAGTCCACAAAGACGAAAACTCTACTACTTTTCTCACCAAAACCTTGGATTTCACCACTTTGGAGAGTGTTCCTTTCGGATTGAAGTAGGAAAGTAAAACTTTTTACAATTAAATCTCAGGGACAGTACAATTTCACCCGTAGCGTTCAATCCAACTATGGAAACAGTGCAGCCAACATCACCGGATTTATTATCAGGCAGAGTTTATGTATATATTTCGAGCATTCCTGTTTCTGAATAATTTCTAGAACCCTTACACACAACTAGGCCTGGGCAAAATATCCGGATCCGAATATCCGAACCGGATCCGATCCGAACTGATACCCGAATCAGTATTTTTTAGAACCGAATTCAATTTTACATATATTTATGTTTTAGGGTTAATTACTAATTTATTTGTTTTGTAACTTTAATTGTTTGGTTTCTTAGTGATATATTAGTTAATGAGTACTAATTTGACATGTTTTTCTTGTATCATGTCTTATATTAGCGAGTGTAGAGTTCATCTAACATTCACACTTTAAAGACAGTTATTCTTTTTTGTTTATTTTTTCATTTTATGTTTTGAATTCTAAATATATTATGAAATATAGACTATGTCATATTTGCTTTTTTTGTCACATTTGCTTTTTGTTTGTCATATTTGCTTTTTGTTTGTCACATTTGCTTCTTGTTTGATGAATATTACAAAGTTTTAATGTTTCAAATTTGATTTATATTATGTTTGATTGTTGCCATTTATAAATAAATGTTAGTATTTTGGATAAAATTCTTATATTTTTGATACTTCGGATAATATAATAGTCGGGTATTTCGGGTACTTCAGATATTTCGGATATTACGGATTTTACGAGTATTAAAATACTAGAACCAAAATCATACAACTTAGTATCAGATAAATTTCGGATCTTTTATCAAATATCCGAAAGAACCGGATCTGAACCGAACCCAATCCGAAGTAAAAAAAATATCCGAATGGATCCTTAACCTCAGATCTGAAATACCCGAAATCCGAAATACCCAACCCGATTATCCAAATGTTCAGACCTACACACAACTCATGGCTACGACTTCCACCAAGGTGACACAGCCTATAAACCCCACCTAGTTTACCCTTATAGTTTATCAATTGAAAACTAGGTGGATCACAAAAGCATTTTGTGTCAATAAACTTGAATATCTCAACCTAAAATCAAAGAAAACTATCACAAAGGAGCCTTCATCAATTTGTTTAGCCAAGTAATACAAGACACCATTGATGCATATCCCTTCAAACCAAGAATCATGGGTTAAGGGAGATTAGATCTAACAGAGTAATGACAGTCAAGAAAGTGTGAGTGAGCCTCTTTCTAAGGAACACTTCTTAATTACATGCTCGTTTATGAAGATCCTCTTTCATGGGAAACTATTCATGTAACACTTCCCGCATATCTTAAAGTTTTCATAAGAATTACTTATCCATCTCCTGCCTAAACTTAAAATTACAATCCCTTAAACCTTAGAAATCAATCCACTAAACGTGGACTAATTACTAACATAATTAGCATTTCTTATATGATTACATAACATATGGGCTTTATTTAAGTAACAACCTTGAATCTCAAACGCTTCCTCCATATTAATATTCATATAGCACCCCATACCTTCCCAATGTACTAAACTGTATCTGTTTTAATCATCCTGATAACCAAAGTTAAAAAGAGCAACTCCATGCTTCTCAAGAACACACCTATTAAGATCATAAGTCTTCCACAAAACATGTAACAACATGAGAGAATCAAAATTCCGATGCCATTTAGCATTCCTCATCAAAAACCATATCAGAATAACAATCGTAAGAGGAAACCAATCAATATGTTTGAATCGGTTTGTGATGAATCAAAGCATCCCCACTACACCTCTGTATATCATAACTGTGTGAATCTCTGAATGAGATTACCGTAGTTTCCATCACATAACAGATGATAATGTTATTTCCATGAAGCACCAAAATTTCCGTTATTCTTCTAATACATAATCTCCTCATTAAACCAGAACCCAGACCGAATTTCATGAGACCTCCTCTTCCTAATTCAATTTATTATCGCTGAGAAATACACCGAATCTCCATCCTGTTTGTTTCTTTCCTTTGTTGAAACACCCGGATCTCGACCTCACTAACCAAACCGAAATCTTTTACTCCCCAAATAAACTTACTATAAACTACTCATTTCCCAAACAAACATATAAACTACCCTATTCCTAATTAGAAACTCTAATAGTACCCATATACCAAATTTTTCTTGTTTTTTTCTGCATCTAATCTTGATCCAAATTTTTTATTCTGCAGGAAAAGTGTGATAATCTTGAGGATGCAGACGACGAGTTGATCCTTGCTGATGAGAAGATGGTGCGGTTTCCAAATTGGAGAAGTGTTTGCTCATGTGCCGAGTATAGAATTTTAATAATATGCAAAGTTTTTGTATAAGAATAGCTCTCAGCATTATGTTTAGAGACTCTAAAAACCCTAATGTTCTCTCTTGTATCATTGTCACATGATATATATAGTTTTACCTCACTTAGCTTATCATATATATTTCTATTAGACTTTGACTCCTCAATCTTATCTAGAGATATGTTATCTAAATCTTATCTTATATAACTATAAGATATCTTCTGAAGTTTGTCCAACACCGAGGGAAGAGGTGGAAATAAAGAAAGAAGAGATGAAAGAGGCGAAAAAAGCCTTGAAAAGCTCGAGGAAGGAATCGATTGTGTCACAAATGGCAGAGATGAAGAAGGTATTGTATGCTAAGTTCAAGGATTCCATCAGTCTTCAAGAAGATTATTCATAGATCCAACTTGGGTTTATTCTTGTATTGGCTTATGTTTTTGCCAACTTCAACTAAAATCTGATAGCATCTACCGGAGCCTTGAATTGTAATTTTGGGCTACTTGTAAAGTGATTGGTGGGTTTGATTGTGATCTTTCACGACTCTCAAGTCATTTTGTTCGTTTTAGTTCTTGAATATAATTAAGAGTAGCTAAAGAAAAATCATATATATAAAGCCTGAGGGAAACATAAGTGGACAATATATTAAAATGCTACAGAGAGAGAGAGAGAGAGAGCAATCAAATAGACAAAAAAAAGGGACCAAAGGTTTAAGTCATCCAAGACTCAACCGATTTATACATTTAAACCGAAATCGAACTAAATAAACCAAACCGTGCACGATTTGATTCGGTTCAGAATGAATGCTCTAGGCCATGAACTCTATATAATTTTCTACGATTATCATTTGTATTCATCTCTCTCTCCGTCTGATCATGAATTCACTTCCGATTGATCTCATTGACGATGTATTCTCTAGATTGCCTGTTAAGTCTATAGGGAGGTGTCGTTGCGTGTCAAAGCTATGGAGATCCATACTTTGCCGTCCAGACTTCACAGATTTGTTCTTAACCAGGTCTTCTGCTCGTTCGCGTCTCTTAGTCGCTATCCAAGGAGATCGAGACAATGCATGGCTCTTCTTTTCATCGCTTGAGCCTTATATTCCATGTGAAAAGTCGTCGTTATTGGCCGATTTTCAGTGGAAATTACCTGGAGACATGCGGCTACACTTTTGTGGTCGTGCCTCTGGTCTCTTCTGTTTCAGTCATAGTTGGATCTCAAAGGAGAAGTATGAGTATACAGAGCATGTGATATACAATCCTAGCATAAGACAGTTTGGATTCTTACCTAAACTGAGAATGTACAAAAATTCAAAAAGCTTTTTAGGGTTTGATCCGATTGACAAGATATTCAAGGTATTGTCCATGGCGGCATTTTGTGGTGATGGCCATGAAATTCTGTCAATAGGAACGGAAAAAATGAGTTGGAGGAAGATCCAATGTCCCTTAATACATCATCCGTACACCCACGGGATATGCATTAATGGGATTTTGTATAACGTGGCTGAGTTGCCTCGAGAAAGTGATGAAACGTCTTATGTGATAGTTTGCTTTGATGTTAGGTTGGAGAAATTCAAGTTTATTCACAAAGGATTCATTGATGGTCAACGTTAGCATACATTCCCATTGATAAAGTATAAAAGTAACAATGGGTTGTGTGTGAGGGTTCTAGATGATATCGAGAAACAGGAATGGTCGAAATATAAAATTAAGGATTAACGTCGTGGTGGTATGGATTTTTTTATCTAGGATTTGAGAAGGATCCAGAGAGCGTATTTTTTTCTGTGAATTCATAAGGAACTCAAGAACAAATTGTCAAATCAGACGGAACAGAGAGTGGAAGCGTATCTTTTAAGTTTTCAGAAAGTAGGCTCGATTTTTGAATAATCGGGAAGGCTTGTTTGAAGGAAATGGAGATGCCTTTCTTTGATTTTTTCCATCCATATTCCTGGATTGTTTATGCATAACGAGTATCGGGGTTGGTCAATATACAATGATGGCAAAGATGGAATTGGTATCGTTGAATCTTGAAGCAGATGCATTGAGGTGATACAATATGAGTGGGAGTACAAACCATTCAGGGATTAGACATAATTCAAGAAGAGAATGTTAGCCCGATTTGCGGACTCTTTTGAAACTACGCCTGACAAGAGGCTGTTTGAGATTCGACAAACTGATTCTATTGTGGGTAATGTGAAAGAGTTTCAAGAATTAGCTACTCAAGTCAGAGGTTACGAGGATATTTTCTTCAGTGGCCTGAAAAGAGAGTTGCAGGAAGTGATCAAGATGAAAGAACATCAGGGTCTACCAAATCATATTGCTGCAGTCATCAAAATGGAGGACAGTGATTTTTGTTAGACGATTTCAAGTAACAAAAGTCCATAAAATCGTGTATTCAAGCAGAATACTAGAGTTCTTTCAAAGCAGCACCACTGAATAATCATCCAGCTAGGAGACATAAACCACATCAGGATACATGCCTTATTTGAACATCACTGCAGCGATCCTCTGGGCCAAATAATTGTCCTAAACGACTGACTGATGAAGAATATATGATTATAAGAAAAAAGAATGTCATATGTTTAAAATGCGATGAGAAGTGGTCCAAAAAAAAGGAATTACAAATTATGATCATTTTACAAAGCTGCAATATTGAAGTGGTGAATGACGAGCTCATAGATACTTTTGAGGATGAAGATGGTAGAGTCACATAATTAATGGAACTATCGTTGTACTCATTTTTTGGATGTTCTAATCCCAAAAGACAAAGATGTGAGGGTACTATTGGGAAAACGAAGTTGAAAGTGCTGATTGATAGTGGTGCCACTCAAAACTTCATATCATCATCAACGGTTCACAGAGCTCAGTACATAACAAAAACCTCACAGTTTTAGTTGGAATCTGTATTACCGTCACCGGCTCATGAGTATTGCCAGGTCCCTTTGGTGGTCCAATCTCCAGGTCCGCTTTTTCAAACCATCTCTGAGAAGCTGGATCTACAACATGTTGACATTTCACTACAGCATCTTGTTTAAAGAAGCTACTACACAAGTATCGACGTGCAGAAATATCACAACTACCACCAATAGGGGTTATGAGCATGCTATCTAACTGTTGGTTGGTACTGGTCCCATTCGGGTGAGACCTCATCAATACCCACACGCATGGAAGAAATGGAGATTATGGTGGCTAAGATGTTGAAGGCTAGGATCATCCGTCAGAGTCGTAGCACATGCTTAAGTCATGTATCACTATGATCTATGCAGCACATCTTCCAGAAATTCTGGCCCGGCCTTGAGCATAACCAAGCCGGTGAGGTCATCGATTAGGGCATCTAATTTAAGAGGGCATTCAATTTAAAGAAAAAAATAATTAGTTATATTTTTATTATTTTTTTATTAATGTTAATAGATAAATAAAGTTTGTAAAATTTTTTAATTAGAAAAATATTTCTTGGTTTTTTTTAGTTAAAGTAATAATTGTTGCTGACTAATACTTATAGACTTTTTATAAGCAAAAATATTGATTAAGTACATTGTTAAATAATGTTAATGAAATTCTATTATAGCAAATAATTAAAATCGTAAGTTCCTAATTAGAGGAGAGTTCATGATTGATTAATTTAACACATTCATGATCAAGCTCTAGTTTCTCTTGAGTCCATGTTTGAGAAATTTCAAAAATATGAACAAACTTCTACATTTTTGTTTGATTTAAAAAATTAATAAGAGCAAGTGAAAATACTTTGAAGATATCATATTTGAACCTGAAAGCTTCCTTAAAGAATAGTATGCATTCAGACATATTTAGTGATGATTAGGAATTAAATATTCCTGAGAATCAATAGCAGTTCAAATTCAAAAACCTATTGAAAGTACCTTATTATTTGAAAATAGGGGATTGTTATCAAAATAAAGCTAAAAATAGGGGATTGCTTATCGGATATTGTTAACTATTCTGGTATCCAGCTAAAAAGTTTTGAAAGTTAAAGTTGATAAAGAATTAAAAATTAAATAGATAGATTTTGTTATCAATTCAGACAACTATGATTAAAAGACTTGACTACATGAGTTTAATAAATAATTTTGCCTTAAAAATGTAAAAGAGTTATACATCAACAATAAGTGTTTTTCTTGTTTTCTTTTTTTTTCTACTTACAAACAGTTTATAAATTGGACTTTTAATGAAATTTTAGTATATTTTTCATACTACTATTATTTTTGTAATCGTGGATGAAATATATAAAAATGCATAGTTTCAAAAATGGCTTAGGGCATTGTAAAATGTTAGATGGACAATGTCCAGAATTTGCGATCATTTGAATTTGATGTCATAGTGCAGGCCGGAGGGTTGTTTTGTACAACAGTTCATTTCCTTCAATGAACAGTGTTGTCTCCGTTTTATAGTGTGTATGGTTTAGTGTTTTAAATCGATTTTGCTAATTTGGACCGGATTAAAGAGGAGGGGGTGATAAATCCAATCTCCAACACTAACGCAAGCAAACAGACAATTAAATTAATTGAATACCTAGGCCCAACCAAAATGATCGTGTGTAGTTAAGGAAGAACTGTAGTAATAATTTGGTATAAACTAAAATATGGAAATATAGAGGACCGTTTCTCCATTTTATAACAACAATATATTTGCTTAGTGGGTGCGGAATGGAAGAACCGAAGAAGATATATGATGAATTTAATACTAATTAAATAGAGGACCATTTTCATAATTTAATCTACTTTTTCTTTGCTATATCATCATCGTCGAAGCTGGAACACGATGTTAAATGACACTATTACGTGTTGATTCGATCATCCTTTCTTTGTCATGATATTCTACACGCATTTAATTGACTTCTTCTATTAGTATTACTTCTAAGATCTACATTTACTATTTTTGTATAGAAAATTAGATTCTCAAATCTACGACTATTAATGTTCTCTTCAAATTACCTTGGGACAAAAAAATATATACATGCAGAGAAACCCATTCCCTATTTAATAAGCATCTTTTATTTCCATTTTTAATTTCTCATTGATCTAAACCTTCTCTATGCATATCAATATCTAACAAAATTTTAGAAAATAATAAAAAGTTATCATTTTTATATGGTAACAAAGGGTAATAATTGATAAAAGATTTGCTAAAAAAACTTAATTGATCAAAGATGGATGGTAAAATCTAGTATATGAGAGAAAATAGAGGACTGGTTTTAAATTAAATACCCACTTGCTAATTGAATATAATTTGTCGACGTGTGAATTAGCTGGCAAAGAATATTATAATTTTTTGGTCAAAAAAAACGTGGAATATAAATTAAAAAATGCCCAATAAAAATCAAAAACCAATTATCCAATTTCTGTCTCGAACTTTCCGTTTTCCATTGCCGTACGAATCAAACGAGGTACGTTCTCTCTTCTTCCTCCGCTTCTCCGTCCCTCTCTCCTGCGATTCATCGATTTCGTTTTTTTTTTTTCATTTCGTACAATGAATCGAATTTTTCTTTACTTATTTTTTTCTGTGGAAACTTTGAGAGAAAAATGATAAAATTTGTTCGGACAGACAGAAAAAAAATCGCGGTTTGATTGGGATTTGGTTACTCAATTGGATAATTAGTTAGTTTTTTTTTTTAATATGTTTTGATCCTAATTCCCGAGAAAATCGCAAGGAAAAAAAATTTACGAAATTTGAGAAATTGCGTTGACTTCATCATATTGGGGGTTTAATTTTGACTCGGTCACGGAGTCTTAGGGTAGTGATTGATTCGTTATATGAATTCTGAAGCTTTAACAACATCTGTTCTGTTTTAAGCTTACATATGGATATAGGATTCTTTGTAATTCCTTCGTTTTAATTGGTGAATACGTTCTTTGTTGTTAAAGCATCATCTCTTGCAATGTGAAAATAATTGAGATTTGGATTTAAGTAATGTAAATTGTGGTTATAGAAATATTGACAAGTGTTTTCATATAGAAACATTGTAAGATGGGTTTTGTTCATCTGCTAAAAAAATATGCAGAAGCTTGTAAAGGCATTGATTGATTGATGGAACAACCGAGTGACCATATCTCTCAAGAACAAGCTCGTGAGTCTCTCATCGCCATCTCCTACACTTCACCTGAGGAGGAAGAGTCTCTAACTACCTCAGATGTGAAACCTGTCATCAGTACCACAAACGGAGTCACCAAAAGAAACTCGGAAGATGCGGAAAAGCTCAGATCTGAGCTGATTTCCATCTCCTACGACGAGTCACCGTCACGCTCACCGGATGTAGCTGTTTCCCCGACCTTGCCCGACGGTGTCTGATAGGAGTAATTGTACAGATCAAAGTCTTTTCTTTCATGCATACGACTTTGGTTTGGTCTAAAATTAGACCGTTGTGATATGTTAACGTTCTCTCTCCTCAACTATATGATTGAAAATCAATGACAATTTATCTTATTTGTGTTATTTGAAGCTAAAGCTCTCTTGAATCTTATTTGAATGATCTTTAACCAAATTAGTATTACAGAGATACAAGCTGAGGGAGGTGAGAAACATTGAGAAGTGAAAGATTGACACTTTAGCATGGATTCTCTTGTTTTGCTCTTTGTTTAGGACATCATGGGAAAGGCGAAGAAACCCTAGTGAGCAGCGTCTTCCTCTTCGCAGAACTTGGTGTATTCCTTTGGATCCATCAAGGATTCCAACTCTGCGGGGTCGCTTGGTTTCACCTTTATCATCCAACCATCTTCATAAGGGCTTGAATTGATCTACACAAAAGAAAAACTTAACAAATCAGTTTTAATCCCCGTCAAATGAAAAAAACTTAAAGAGTTATTGTTCAAATGAAAATACTTACCAAACCAGGTGATTCGGTGAGCTTTGTGTTAACCTCAATGACTTCACCAGAGATTGGAGATAGAATCTCACTTGTGGCCTTAACACTCTCCACAGCTCCAAAGTTTTTTTCTTTGCTCACTGAACTTTTCTCTTCTGGCAGTTCCACAAACACAACTTCTCCTAAATGGCCCTACGCAACATCAACAAATATAATCTCTCTCTCTCTCTCTCTCTGAAGACACTAATAATTCTGATTTAAACTAGTTCTGTTGAGCAATGTTTTTTGTTACCTGGGCGTGGTCAGTGATGCCAATGGTGGCCACTGAGCCTTCATGTTTCACCCACTCATGTGAATTAGCATACTTAAGTCCTTCCAACACTTCGAACCCAAAACAATCACTAAGAGTTTTCAGACAGAGTCCTAAAACAAGAGCAATGCACACACAAGATGTGTAAAAGGATGTTGTTATTTTTTTACCTGAGGAGAAGCATCTGGATATGAAGAAAGCTGGAAGGATATGAGATTTGGAGGCAGAAGAAGAGAGCTTGAGAGCGTTTGCTGTAGAGGAAGCCCACATTCGCAGTGCCATTTTCTCTGGTTTATTTCTTTTTCTCTGTTCTGTTTTCTCAAAGGAAAGTGCGAAAATGGTAAAGAGTGCTCTTAGTGGCTTTTTAACTTTTGTGTTCTATCTATAGATGTATGGTAGAAAACGAAAGCCTCATCTTAATGGTGTCGTCGAGAAAAGTGTGACCCTAACCTTCTCTACGAATCAGAAGGATTTGAAATTAGTCCTTTTCGAGGGGAAATCTTTTAAAAAGGAACAAACGTTTGGGTCTATTGTATTAATATTGGAACTTATTAGCGTGTTTAGTAAATCAATGTTTTATATTTTGGATAGAAACAGAGAAACAAACAAAAAACTCAAATCGTCTCTCCCGGATCCGATCATCGGAGAGCCAAAGATCCGTCTTAGAATCCTAGAGTCGTGACTCTCTCTCTCTGTCTCCCCACATTAATCATTTATTTAGATCATAAGTCTCTGCATAGATCAGCTCTGTGTATAGTAGGAATAGTTTAGACATGGAAAAAGCCTTCAACTTTTTGCTCAATTACGTGTAGCGTAAGGAAAGGAAATTAAAACTAGACTCAGATTTGCATCACCTACTGTATACGTCTCTCTAGTGCTCTTAATACTGGTTGCTCTGGTTTTGAATTTTGTTCCCTTTTCTTTTGGTAATTAGGAAGCTCTACTCCATTGGATTTACATCTTTTCAATTCGAACTCAGCTATATGCTTGTGCTTTTCCACTCTCTTTTCGTTGTTTCTTTTTTTTCTATATATGTAAGATCAGAGTAGGGTATTTTTGTTCATAAGTTAATCTGAATGGAATGTAAAGATGGTAAAGAGAAAGGTCGAAACATGTTTTCCATAATGTTCCTACACTTGTTGCATTAGTCAACTCTTTGACATGTGTACCATGATGTTTTTGTAAACTAGTTATTGCTTTTCACTTTTCAAAGAGCGTATCATGAATGATCACCTACGTGACTTTTTAGCTTTGACAATCATATATAATTGATCTAGTGATTATCTTCCACTCAAAATTGCAGTTTCAGGGAGTAGATGTCTTACCGATCGATATATCTCTTGAATAATTTCAGTAGAATCACTGCCACATCTAGAATACAGCCCGATGCACAACTTACAAGTCTACTCCCGTGACGGTTATCCACAGCAATGAGACTAACGCGGTGGAGCTGGTGATGGATGCAATGCACGCTCCGGTCTTCTTCGAGACATACGAAAGGAAATATGAATCATTTGCCGTGGGAAGTGGTAGACTCCATACGGAAGAACAAAGTGTGCTTGAATGGCAGACTTAAGACTTCCTTGTGTGGTGCTACAAGTAAGGAGCTTAATCTCTTCGCATCTCTGGTTAACTTCGTCAGTCTGAATGGTCATGAGAACGTTGACATCGTGGTGATAAGAGAGAATACGGAAGGAGATTATGCAGGGCGTGAGCACGAAGTTGTTCCGGTGTCATCGAGAGTTTTCAGGTGACGATGACAAAGTTTTTGTTAGATCGTATTGCAGAGACGCTTTCGGATTTGCTCAACTAAACAAGAGGAAGAAAGTAACAGCAGTGCACAACAACAACAAGAGAAAAGACGAAAAATTCATCAAACTAGCTGATGCTTTCTTCTTAGATTCTTGTCAAGAAGTTGCTAAAATGTATTCAAATCACTATGGGAATCTAATTGCAAACATTGTTGCTGGAAGAGGCAATGGTGACATTTTTATGCATGGAGGAAATTTTGGTGCTGAATATGCTGTGTTTGAGCAAGTTGGATCAGTAGGAAACGATGAAAATCAGGTAACATAATTCTCTTCGGTTATGATGCTGAGATATTTTCAGCTTCCTCTATTCGCTGACCGCCTTGAAACCGCCGTGAAGCGTGTTGTCTCTGGAGGAAACATGTGTAGAAGCAGTAATATTACTACACAGGAGGTTGTTGATGCTGTAGCTGCAAATGTGGATTGATTTCATATTTTTCAAATTTGGATTGATTTCACAATTGCATTGCTTGTCAATCGGATCAAAACCCTAAAAAGCTATTTGACTTTTTGTACTTTTCCAGTGTATGTAGGTAAGCCCACAAACTGTCCTGTAATAGGGTTACATATCACATGCACATGTACTGCATCCTTATACTCCTTTGAGAACCACATTTTATGAAAATAGATCAAACTAGAGACAGAGCTACAAATATCTTCCCCATCAGTTTTTCCACAGATATTAACAAAAACGTCGGCGGCAATTACATAAACAAAATAATGTGTTTAGTTATGGTTTTGTATTGAATTTACCAATTTATAAATTTTGCTATTGTTTCTTCCACGGCCGAATCCTTATACTTATATTCTTGTTCATGGTGCCAAGCGCACTCAACTCTAACTAAATAATTTCAGAAAAAAACAATTCTTGTTGAAGACTAATTTACATCAATCGGGTAGGAACTAATTCAAGCCAAAAGGATTCAAACCAAAAAGATCGAAGAAGAAACATCAAACCATAAACACAATTATCAGCTCATTTGAATAAACCTAAAAACATCAAAGTTTCATGTGTGTTTTCATGATCTTTCATTTTATTCGCTATCTCATTCACATATTCAGAAACTTCTTGAAAATTATATCTCAAGTTCAGCTTCCAATCCATATCTCTCTCTCTTTCTTCATAGCTTCTAGCATCTCAACCAGATCGTATTCCATCTGGCTACCAACTCCCAATATTTTTATTTTAGTTTTTTTTTGTGCTCAGTCACTAACTTGTCAGCTTCAATTCTTAAATTTCCAGATATTTCTTCTGATTCTTTTAATTTCTTCAAAGTATTTTTGATGCTTTGACAACTTTTTTTTATCTTCAATGGTTATTCCTAAGTTCCTTTTCATTTTAGAAATTTCAACATTTTCAGTTTCCATTTTGTTTATTTACCGAGTCCATGTCATTCTCAAATTACTTGGAGAGGAAGCAACAAGATCAACACTGCCAAATATATATATATATCTTTATCTTATAAAGTGTTGGATACCGATTTTGAATAATGGGCTGACAGAAGGTGGTTGATTCATTAATTATCAACCATAATAAAATACTTATCAACAAAAATTTAGACAAAAAACTGAGTATCAGGTATGTTAGATTTCCCACACGAAGCATGGAGTTTATCTTGTTATTAGCCAACAAAAGAGTGGACCGTGAGTTACAAACACAAAGCCTCACACACACATTATTAGACAAAAATCTAATCCATTTTCAATCAGGCAACAACCAAAATAGTTACATTCTCTACTCTCTTCAAGAGTTGCAAAATTCATTTATGACATTATTATAGCAAACTCTCTTCAAGAGTTTGTCTAACATCATCGTAATTAAAGCTCTTTTCCTAATTTTTTTTTTTTTAGATTATCTACCTCAAAGTTATCTTCTCATTTTCTGTCTTTTTGTAACTATTTCGGTAAAAATCGTAAAAACAAAATTTTAATTGGTTTGACCAAAATATCAATTTTGCATTGATGCGTAATTGTATCAATTCAACGAATAGAAAATCGGGAATTTGTTTTTAGTAAATAAATAAATGAATTGCGAGTGCCGTAAAAAAGGTAAAAACACCTCTTAAACATCATACAAGAACAAGTAAGATAAAAGTCCATATTGTGAACAAGAAGCAAAAAGCCATGTAGCATCTCTAGAAAGCATAGTGTTGAAGAACACAAAAGGTTCTTCTTTTATTTTATTACCACCGTAAACAAAATGAAGACCCGAAGTCAAGCCGTAAGGACAAGCTTTTTATTCTTCAATGGCTGGTTAGTTTGAGAGTTTGGGCCTTGTTCTTGCAGTGTACCAAGCAGACTCTCGAAACTCTTCTTGAACGAATCTACTCCTTCCAACTTTTCTCCCAACTTGTTCCAGTCTATTTCCAAACTCTCTAGTGCACTGTATCTGACACATTCGCATCTATCGTCCTCGCAGGTTCCATGATCGATGAGTACATTCAGGGTTGATTCGGCATGATCGATGAATACTTCCAGGCTTAATCCTCAGCGTCGTTTAATTGAAGCTCTCTTCCTCGGAATTGTGTGCCTTCGATTGATCTCTGGAAAAACTTTGAGGCTTAAGTTATAATAAGCTTTTTTCTGAGACTTACCGTTTCTAAGAGTCTCCCTCCAATTCCAAGGGGGAACTCCGTTTGCTGCAAATGCATCAACCGTTGTGATTGCCAGAGGATGATGACCATCATGATCAAGACGCCTTTCATGGTTTCAGGCGGTCCGGCCATTAGCTGGAACATAAATTAAAAAAAAAAAAACACACACGTATCAATCTTTCAATCTTTCCCTGTTCTTATAAAAATATTTGTCCAAAAACCGTTAGCTTTAAGTAGTTCAGAGACATAAGAGAATCCAACCGCTTAAGCTGTCTGTACAAAATATACCGACATACCTCTAATTATAACATGTTTCTTCATTTAAAAAAAAAAACAATTCAGAAATTTACAAAATGAACTCTAAAACATAATCCTTTTGCTAGTCTTGCATCCTTCTTTAATATCTTCGCCAATGAAGAACAATTTGTTGATTCTCTTACCAAACACAAGACTTGGATCCACATACACTATAAAGGTGTGAATCTTTAAATCTCACCAGAAAGATCCAAAAACTGAGGAAATAAATAAAACAAAAACAGAGTAGAGAAGATGATTAATATAAAAGAGGATTTTGATTTTCGTATTTCAGATACGAAACATGGTGACGTACTGTTGAACCACTTATCTTATTAATAATAGTGTTGAGTAGTGTAACTATACCTTAAGTTGATCTGTGATTAAAAACGCGCAAAATAATATATTATACGTTAAAAAATTAGACAGAATAAAAATTAAACAATAATAAAATAAACTACAAACATAAAGCTCAGTAAAAAAATATTATAATGATAAACCTAATTTTAAACTAAAGAAATATAGAATTATCCTATATTTGATTAGAAAACCAAAAAAAATCATTTGGTTTTAGGGTTTTTAATCAAACCAAACCTAAACCGAAGCTTCATAAACATAATAACCAAACCAAACCACTTATTTCGGTTTGGTTTTTCCGGTTAAAGTTTTTTTGTCCACCCCTATGGAGAAATGTTCATAAAATTTATAAATATCTCCATATCTACATTTTATAAGAGATATTATAAACTAAACCAGAATCTGATGCATTGGTCACTGAATATGGAAATTTAGTGACTCGACAACAAACTGTCAATAGAAAACAACAGAACACTACTTATCCATGGTACGTGTACCAGTTGTGGGATTCAAAGAGCAGACCCACCTTTTCATGTTAAGTGTAAAGTGATACGTATACGTCTTTCTTAAAAACCTAGTATACATCCGTGCGACAGTGCAATTAAGACTCTCATATTAGTAGAAAGAAACAGAGTGAAAGAGAGCCGGAGGAATTAGTTCATGAATTGTAAACTACTAGAAAACCAGTTTTTATATTTTGTTTGCTTTATATAATAGTTAGGTAGGTTTGGACTGTTCATAACATTGTAAATGTAAACTACTAGAAAACCAGTGTTTGAGATGCCAAGTGTTGTTTTACAAGAAAGAGTTAGTGAAGAACAAGTAGTCATTGATTTGGACTGTTCATACTTCATAGCATTGTAATTATTTTCTAACAAAAGGCTGACCAAAAATAAGTTAATGTAGTAAAGAGAGCTCTTCTAGCAATCTGTCAAAAGTTTTCTATCACTCACATCTGTTTCCACTATTCTTCAACTATCCAATCTGACTTCTTAGATCGCAGCTTTACCAGCTCCTTTGGGCATTTTCTTTGATGCAGCTGAAATTTATTTAAAATGGTTTTGTCTTTAGAGATCAAAAGATTCAATTCTACAAATAACACTATATATATATATATATATAATTGGAGAAAGAAATAAAAAAGGCTTCGTACCATCTTCAACGTCCTTGAGCTGGTAGTAATGAGGAGCTAACTCAATCAACCACTCTGGTTTCAAGTCCGTAACCTGCAATTTTGGATTATAAGTATACAAACAAAACGATGAATGAAACCAGATAAGTAAATCCTAAATAATTCAAAACAAAGATCCAGTTATGATTAAACCTTGCAATGATGAAACATAATAATTACCTGTCGCATATATTCCTTGGAGGTAAGCACTAGTTCATGATATACAACCCATCTTGGCAACACCTACAATAAGCATTGAGAAGGACTCATTAATATTCAAAAAAATTAATATTCTATCAGTAGTCATATATCTGTGGTTTATGTAGAGTGAGAATTATTTAACCTGAGACAAGCCTGAACTGGGATATATGTGCACTGTCTGGGGATGCTTCACAGTTCGATATGATCCATTCTTCTGCAGCTTCGCAGTGTGCGGGAAAAAACCTGATCAGTAAAAGCAAGGAGATCATTAGCAGAGGTATATACATACATTTCAAATCAACAAAAAGGAAATTGAGAGTAAGGAACTTACCAGCTACAATGGACTTTCTAGCGGAATCCAGTTCGTTCAGGTTTGAGCTGATTTCTATTTCCACTCTCTCGAGAAGTCCTTCCAATTGGTCACGGACATCTCTGGCTCTTTTCATGCTCCGTACCTGAACAAATTTTCAACCCAAAACAAATGTCAAATGGATTCACATCTAATCCGATGCAATGATAAGCATATAGACACAACACGGTACCTGAATGTAGTTCTCATAGCACCACTGTGTAGAATAGTTTGTTTCCTTCCATGAAATGTAAACCTTCACAGAACAACAAGGACGATAAACATACAAAGATAATGGAAGGGAAGGAAAAGAAGAGTGAAGGAGAAGGTTCAAAACCTTTAGCAAAGCAATGTGGTCACCAACATTTCCATTATTGCATTGTCAGCGTGAACCTGTTTGTCCTTGGGACGGTAGAAGATGGAGCCTCCAACTGACAACATAGCAGCAATAGTTATTATCTCATCTGAGCACTTGTACTTGTCAGAAACAACAATCATCTTCGATAACATCGGATCAAGGGGAAACTCTGCCATCCTTCTACCAGCTTTAGTCAATTCACCACGCTTATTTAGAGCACCCAGAGCAAAGAGAAGTTCTAAAGCCTTCACAAGTGCTTCAGCTGGTGGAGGGTCCATGAAATCAAAGTTTATGAGATCATGAATTCCAAGACTCTTTAAAGCAAGTACCACACTTGCAAGATTCGTCCTCTGTACTTCTGGCACCGTGTTTTCCTCCAAGTCGTTGTTGTAATTAAACGCTGTGTACAGATGGTAACACTTCCCTGCGCTTGTTCTTCCAGCTCGACCAGCACGTTGAGCCGCTGAAGCCTTAGAGATAGGAGTAATAAGTAAAGACTCCATCCCTGTTCTCGGGTTATATGATTTCATCTTGCTAAATCCAGGATCAACAACATACTTTATACCATCAATCGTCACTGATGTTTCAGCAATGTTTGTTGCTAGGACTACTTTCCTTGCCCCTTCTGGAGTTGGCTCAAATATCTTTGCTTGGAGTTCACTTGGAAGGTTTGAGTAAATCGGGCATATAATTAATTCACGGATCTTTGTACCCAAACCTCTTATCCTCTGCTTCAAGAACTCTTCTGCAGATTCAATATCCTGTTGACCAGTAAAGAAGACCAATATATCTCCAAGTGGCTCCCTCACATGGATATTAAGCACAGTAACTATTGCTGCGTCCATGTTATTAGCTTCAGGTGCACTTGTAAAGTTAATTTCAACTGGATACCTTCTTCCTGGGAAACTCAAAATCGGGGCTGTATCGAAATAATCAGAAAACTTTTCTGCATCCATTGTTGCACTAGATATCAACAACTTCAAATCAGGTCGAAACCGCGCTATATCCAAACAGTATATCGGTTGACAAGGTTCTTTCGTGCGCCTCATCCACAATAACGACACTGAAAGGTTTTGCAATCAGCAAGCAAAAACGTCTAGCTGCTCAATAGTAAATAATAAAAAATGTGAAAAGAGTATTCATTACCTATAGCTGGCCAGATCTGGTTCACCAAGCAGTTCACGCAAAAGCATTCCATCAGTCATATACTTCAGAACAGTTTTGTCTGAAGTACAATCTTCAAATCGAATGGAATAGCCAACCTGTGACAAGCAGGAACAAATCACATTATAGATCGTGTAACAAATCAGCAGCAAATGACGAAAAGAAGTAAACATACCTCATGTCCGAGTTTGACACCCATCTCTTGAGCCACACGGGCAGCAACACTCATAGCTGCAACTCTTCGGGGCTGTGTACAACCAACCTGAAATATAATAGAAAAGCATTATGGTACTTTATTTGATTAAGGAACTACTTTACCAACCGCTCTTACTTTTAAACGCATCCAACGACAAGGTCATGAACAAAGGATTTCTTGCTAAATAAAACTACACCCTTTTTATACCGAACAGACAACTTGAAAATGAGGTACGCTAAGTTTGTTCTCGACAAGCTAACATCTCTCAACTATGGAAAAACACACCGATTTGTTAATGACTTTTACACTAACAGTTCCTTTTTGAAGGAAATACGTGTGTTTAACTATATGCTGCAATTCTGCTCATTGTAAATCAGCATAAGAAAAACAATGTCACTCAAATCAGTGGCAGTAAAAACAAGATGCAAACGAAAATATATTTTAAACAGAAAGTACCAATCTGATGGTCCTCCCAAGCTTCTTGCTCTGCAAATGGATTCATTTTCTCCGTTGAATCCAAGTCCCTAAACAAAAAGAGATGATTAAGAACGCAAGCGCAAGCAGATTAGACTGTGTTGGATCACTAGCAAACGCTCTTTGTCAACTCACTTGTATCGTTGCACAGCAACAGCAAATCTCTTCTCCTGATCAACAACCCCCTCTTGATCATCATAAGCATCTGGAATTCTATACTGAACTCCGAGAGGTAGGAGTAAGAAGAATATGGGTTAGATATATAGAGATTTTAATGAATCAGGAGGGAGAAGAGTCCAGCAAGATGCAAACATTACCTCCTCTACGTTATCCTCATCTTGTGTTCTTTTTTTCACGAGATCATAAAGCTCTTTCTTGTATCTATCAAAGAGAAACAGATCAACCCAAGCTCAATTAACCATAACTGAACATACATCGTGTAATATGAATGCCACCATATAGATTTTAAAATTGCAAAAAAAGGAAAGAAAAAAACTGCGTTAAGAATAAATCACAACGGAAAAAAATAAAAAATAAAAAATCTCATCAAAACAAGCACATTGCATCAGATAGGTTTTGCAATGGCAACAAGAACCTTGATGCAAGAAAGATGTAGCAGTTACCTAAACTCACGAAGCTCTGTCTCTGTGAGCTTTTCACCTCCGAAAAGATACTGTTCATCTTCTATCTCATCCCTATGGAAAAGGAGGAAACAGTAGAAACCAATTAACGTGAAGAGACCAATAATAAGAACAAAAAAGTGCAAACATTTACATGTTATGTACCTTAGTTCTTCCAGTTTCTTCTGTTCCCTCTTCTTCAAATATTCTTGTCTTGAGACTTTCCTGCATTAGAACCAACAAACGATAATCAATAATACGGACAGCACGAAGTAGCTCCAAAGAGATAATTTATTTCCAGTAGGAAAACCCTCAATAGTTATTCCACCGTAATGGTTGACAGAGTCAAAAATTTGTAATTAACAAGTTTGCAACTTTATGTAGTATTTCAATGGTGGGATTAAACATACGAGACACAGGTTATGCTAGGCAAATATAGTTCATTACCTTCTACCTCTGTCAAAAAGCAATCATCAAAAACACACAAAAGAAGGAAAAGATTCAGTACCTTAGCGAGTGTAAATCATCCTTCTCCAAAGCGTTTGCTCTTCGAAGAACCTCCTCTGTTTTGAAATAAATAAAATTAAATGAATAAACAAAAATCCAAAATGAGACTGTCAGTTGAGAAGACTTATGCCTAGATCACAATGTATCATAAAAACGTTTAATATACGTTCATGCACAAGTTATAACAGATTGTACCTTGCTCTTTCTTTGACAACTTTTGCTCCGTTAGCTGATCATTAAACAAACGAAAAGAACATATCACTCACTGTCACATCTACAGAGTACATCGATAAGTTAGTCATGCTAACTACATGTTTCTCATTCTATTAGGGATATCATAACATACTGAATTGGATTGCGTATGAATGTGTATATTTTTGCTTAATTCGTTTTCCCTACTTAAACGAATCTAGATTTTCCTGTTATGAATCACGAGAAATCTCATTCATTAAAAACTTGTACATAATTGGCGACAACACTTAGCCCCTGGCCGGCTAAAACTACAGGATCTATTCGGAGCAGAAAACAGAAATCATACCAAGAATCAGATTGAGGCATACCTTTCGTGTCCGTGCAGTATCACGATCTCTTAAATGCTGCTCGAGTTCTTCTCTCTCCTTTTGGTCACGCACTCTTTCCTCTTCTGACTGTGCCAAGTGTACAAGAACAAAGCAATTACATTAGCACAGGTGTTATCCATACATATCTATAGAAAATCTCTTAGTTACTGGCTTTCTACAACAAAAGGTTAAGAGAATCTCCAGATATACCTCAGAACCATCATCCTCGTCTTCAGAAACCTTTCTTCTAACGTGTCTACTGTCCTCTCTAACAGGTAACTACAATATTGTTCACAGTTTTATCAGACGAGATGCCAAGCTATATCTTACCATGAAGAACGAAAGAAACTGGAATTTAACAATAAGGAAAAGAAAGTATACCTCGTCATCACTGTCATCTGACTGCCCACTTTTCTTTCTAAACCTTTTCTTGCCCTTATCTGACTTTCTAGATTCAGAAGCTGAAGGTTTTTTCTCCTTAACGACTTCGTCTTCATCATCATCACCATCTAAAAGAGCATATGTTTTTTGCTTCCTCACTAGCATCGCTGCCTCTGCTTCCCGCTGTTGGTGGAGCTGACAAAGGAGCGGAAGAAATTAAGAAAAACAACCAAAACTACAACTTTGCTTACATCCATACATACTTCTCTCAGAAAAAGGAACTAAAATGCATCTACTTCCAAAAGCGAAAACACAAAGAGCATTATAGTTTACAGGATGTCACTGAGAAACTCACATTCACGCCAGCACTTCTACGAGGAACTCTGCCAAAAATCTCTTCCGCAAACGAACGAGTATCACCAGAAGAAGAAAACCCGTAATCCACCAACTCTCCCACAAGTTCAGTTGGTGATTTTGATTTTTTAGCTGCACGAAGATAGTAATAACCCCATTTGTAAATTGTCAAGATAGTGGCAAAAAGTGCTTCATAAGCTCCATGATCCATAAATCGAAACATCAAATTTACCCATTGCAATGAGATAGTTAACAACAGCTGTTTGAGAATATCCAAGAAGCACCATCAGCTTGTCCGAAACCCATGTCTTTAAATCATTTCTCGCCATTCTCACTGCATTGGGATATCAAAATTCACATCAAAATCCACATCTTTGTTTACAAATTCATATTGCGGCTTGAATTCATCAATCGACCGTATGCAGCAATCTATCAGATTAAACGGAAAGTAACTATCCTCATTTCATAAGAACAAAGAATCATCCTAATGATCGCGCTAGCGGAATAAGTTACAAACCCTAGATTTGGGTAACTAAAGTCCAGTTTTTTCTTAAGCTTACAGAGTGAGAAGATACAGCGAGATAAATGGATGTCTGTTTTCGAACCTACCGATAGGCGCGAGAGTATATGGTGGGATCTATCCAACTGATTTTACCGGCGACTGTTGGAAGAAAAGGCGTGAGAGTCGAGACATCATGTCATATACCTCTCAATCTTTTTATATTCCCCCTCTAATTTTATTTTCTAAATAATTTACTTTTAATTCAAAAATTAAATAAATTACTAAAAACTCTAAATTATACTAAATATTTATAGTTTGTATATGAATTTTATTCATCTACCCAATTTTCCTCAATCTATCTTTTTTTAACACCATAAAACTTTATTAATTGAAAGGGATGTTCAGTGAGCTACATGAATATCACTATTGACAATTGGTTCTAACCAATTTGGTGTCACATCGATGAATGCAAAGTACACAGGTTTGCTACTAACATACTTTGCCATTGAATCAGATGCTCTATTTGTCTGTCTTCCTACCAACTGCACAGAGTAAGTAGGATTCTTTAACAGAATATAACAGATTTCAGAGAAATATCCTTCTATCGAAGGCCATTTAAACGGCTCCTTAATAGCTATACATAAGTTAGCACAATCTGTTTGAAAACAAACATTTGAAATACTCGTATTAGAAAGGCATCGACTGGGGCCACGCTAATGCAGCTGCTTCCACATGGAAAGGAGTTAGAAGCGCTGGATAGACTTTTGCTCCTATGAGTCTAACTTGGCCAGTTCCAGTCCTAATTATCCAACCAATTCCAAAGCCTAAGGATCCTCTTTTCCAGGAACCATCTACGTTGCAGAGAACATTACCTTCTCCTGGAGGTTTCCACTTGTTGGTTCATTTCTTGAGAAAAAATGTTTCGTCTCTCCTAAAAAGGGCAAGAGAAAAAGCGATAACAATGGTGGAAGAAATTGTTAGATCTTGAATCGTCATGCCAAGAAAATCCTTTTTCCAGATCTTTGTTCCTCTCCCCATTCTCTTTCTATCTATGGAGTTTTTCTCCATTAACCTTAAATTTCTTAAAATCTCCGCAAACCCTACTCCTCTTTTCTTTCAATTCCCTTAGGTTTCCTCTCGTACTCTTATCTTTTGAGGAGGCTTTCTTTAACAATCAGGTCATTTCTGATCCGATTTGTATGCTACTACCCATTAATGGCGATTATTACTGAATAAGAGACTTTTACCCGATAAGCGCTATATCCTCTTGTGCACAGTACAGTGTATAGTCTTGAGAGTGATATAGTCCTACTTCGT
This sequence comes from Streptanthus diversifolius, assembly GCA_039880935.1. NCBI lineage: Eukaryota > Viridiplantae > Streptophyta > Magnoliopsida > Brassicales > Brassicaceae > Streptanthus > Streptanthus diversifolius. Next base: position 21,536,339 of record JAXGFM010000014.1, on the reverse strand, counting down.
GGATTATTACAACTTTTTGTGACTTCGCAACATGGTTGAGAGCTAAATGGGTGTGATGATATTTTACCCACCTTGGGACCTTTTACCACTTAAATAGCAATCTAGTTTAGGTTAGGAAGCTACCGTTATGAAGAAATTCATAACTACCCCTTGTAAGTAGTTAGGGATTACATTCGTCCAATTATTTTTTTATACCATTCTTTTGCACTCGTTTGGATCCTGGAGTACGAGCTGTGGTAGAAACTGGATAGACAGGCCTTTCCGATAGACTTTACTCTAGGTGGAAGTAGTTATGGTTCTCTTGAGTCGATAGGAGTTAGGTTCAAAACCCTTAAGTGATATGAGTAAAGGAGGTAAGAGGAAGGATGATGATCTCATCCGTAAGCTGGTGCACTAGGAGGTGGTCAATCTGAAGGAGACGGTTATTATCAATGCTCCGGAAAATCGAGCAATAGTTGAAGAGCTGGAATCTAGTATTGTTGTTTGTATACTCAACACTCATTCTATCAAACCGTCAGGTCTTGAATCAGCCCTCCTATAAATCTGGGATATAGAAAAGCATGTCCGAGCTCGGCCAATTGGGCAAGATACAGTTCAGTTTTATTTTGATTGGGAGAGTGAACTGAAAAGGATTCTTAGTAAGGCACATTGGTATGTCAATGGTTGGATGGTTGTAGGAGCTAGAGGTTCCAAACAGGCATCCCCAAACTTTCTAAAGCGTATTCTCTTTTGGGTTAATATATGCAACATTCCAGTGTGTTATGTGACTGAAGAGACAATCCGGAAAATTGGAGGAATGATAGGGGAAGTTTCTGAAGAAGTTGTTCTCCATGCACGTTTCCCAGACTCAATGGAGTTTGTGAGAGCGTGAATTTGGATTCAAGTGGATGATCCAGTAACTCTCAAGCTTCCAATTAGCTTCAATGCGGGTGAAGTCTTTGTGATCAAATTTGAGTATGAGAAGTTGCAAAAAGTATGCTTAAAATGCAAGAGAATGACCCACGATCAATACCACTGCAAGTACTTCACGACTTTCAATCTGTCACCGCGTCTGGAGAACTCTGCAAAACCAAAGGAGAAAGGAATTACCTTCAAGGATCATTAGGATTCTAGTCAGTCTCACCCAAGACAAACCCACAATCATTCTAGCTCAAAAATCAGGGAATTCAAGAAAGATCTCATGCCCCCCAAAAAGGTGCATACAAGGGGAAGACAGTGATTCTGAGCAAGGATAAGGGTAAAGCCAAAACAATCACTGCGTGGTGATTGAAACATAGCTTACCTTCAGTTCAGATCTTTGACCCGGATAAGGTTGGAGCAAACACGAATCATCCCTTCATAAAGAAAGTTCAGCAAGCACATAAGAACTTAGATCCCGACTTCTGGCTTCAAACCTGCCATCAAACTTGCATGACATTAGCCTTCCAAGTGGTCAATCAGCTGAATCTGTTGAGGGAGAAGTAAGGAAAATCACTACAGGGGTTGAGGTATCAAGACGTCAGGCATCACAGAGGATTGCATAGTTGTAGAGGATCAGGGGACGGAGATTGCAACCAAAATAGGAGTCTCCTCTAATAAGAAAAGAAAAACAAGTGCAGAAAGAAAGCAAGCACGAAAGTGGGCCAAATATGGTGGAAGTGAGAAAGATAGTCCCAGTAATCAGTACCCCCAAACGGATGAATCTCACGGTCAGTTCTCGATTGGTAGCTCAAGCCAGGGGCAAGGCCCGATAATCGATCTTCGTCAACTCCTTTCTTTAACATCTAGACTTCCAACTTCGCAGAGAACTCCAGCAACAAAAAGGTTAGTGGTTATCCAGAAACTACCAAAATGCATATGAAGACACTAGCTTGGAACTGTTATGGCATAGGTAAAGCATTGACAGTTCGACACCTGAAAGACTTGTGTAGTCAGCAAGATCCAGGGTTGATTTTCCTAAGTGAGACTAAAAACAAAAGACATAGGTTGGAGATTTTGTGTCAGAAATTATCATTTTATTACATTCTCACGGTAGAGCCAAAATGTTTAAGCGGGGGTTTGGCATTGATATGGAAAGAGGATGTTTTGGTGAAAGTGGTAGAGGCGAATAAGCGAGTAATAGATGCAGAGATTGGTTGGAGAAGGAAGCACATGTTCATAACTGGTGTTTATGGTAACCCAATTTAAGGAGGCAGACAAGAGCTGTGGGATCATTTAACTTCCAAAGGTCTAGGAAGGCAAGACCCATGGCTCCTAATGGGAGACTTTAATGAGCTTATTGGTCCCGAGGATAAACGAGGGGGGAAGCCAAGGACTGAATCTTCATTTTACCATTTTGCCTCCTTCATAGGTAAATGTGGATTGAGAGAACCTGCTTTCACAGGAAATCCACTCTCATGGTTTGGAAGAAGAGGAGATGAGCTGATTCACTGCAAGCTAGACAGAGTATTGTGTAACTCTGAATTGATGGAACTTCTTCCAAACACAAGAACGCAATATCTGCCGCGAACTGGGTCTGACCATAGCCATATCTGCTGTTTTTAGATGGGGGGTCTACAGAAACCTAGGCGCTTTAGATATGATATGTGTTGGAGAAACAAAGAAGGCTTTTCAAAAGCAGTTAAAATAGGCTGGGAATCAGATAGGATGGAGAGGCTGATGGAATTTAACAATGAGGACGAGGACATCATTCATAAGATCCACAACTGCAGGAGTAGCATTTCCATATGGAAGAAGAGTCATCACTTCAACTCCAAAGATTGATGTCTGAAATCATCTGAAATCAGAGATTGATGCCCTCACTCAAAGGGATCATTTTTGTACGGAAGATTTAAGTAATTTGAGTAGGGATCTCAGCACAGAATAAACATGCTTATAGAGGAGACAACAAACAAGGAGGTGTACTCGGACAGAGCAATGCGAGAGGTGGCAACGGCATTTTAACAAACTTTATACCTCCGAGCTTATAAACACTAGTAGTGTTCGGGAATCTCCAATGTTCTTAGGTCTCACACCTGTTGTGACGGAAGCGCAAAACCACCAGCTCACTGCAAGCATAACGACAAGTGAGGTTAAGGCAGCAGTTTTCGGTCTTAACCCGAATAAAGGCCCAGGACCGGATGGTTTGTCCAGGGCTTTGTTTCAAGACAACTGGGAGGTGGTTGGACCGGATATAAGCAAAATGGTGTATGAGTTTATGGAGACATGATCTTTGGACGCGAGAATGAACTATACAAGTATATGTTTAGTACCTAAGACTCATCGACCCCAAAGGATGGGTGACTTCCGTCCAATAAGCTTGTGCAAATTTCTCTATAAGATTATCTCCAAGGTACTCTCGTCTCGTCTAAAAAAAGTTCTTCCCACGCTAATAGCTGAGAACCAGGCAGCACTCGTATAGGGGAGGCTCATTACGGATAATATTCTAATTGCCCATGAACTTTTGCATGCGTTGAAGACAAAGAAAGGGGTGTCAGAAGACTATATGACAATGGAAAATGACATGATGAAGGCGTTTGAAAGAGTGGAATGGCAGTTCATTGAAGATACCCTTAGAGGACTTGGTTTCTGTGAGAAGTGGATTGATAGAACAATGTCATGTATAACTTCAGCATCATTTGAGGGTCTAATCAATGGAAGGGATTTTGGAAAGATCTCGCGTTCTCGAGGATTGAGGCAGGGTGATCCTTTATCACCCTTTCTCTTCATATTATATGCAAAAATGTTGGAGAATAGAATTAAGCTTGCTGAACAGGAAGGCTTGATTCAGGAGATCAAGATAGCTAAGTAGAGCCCTCAAGTTTCTCATTTATTTTTCGCGGACGACTCCTTTTTCTTTTACAAAGCGCAGAGAGATCAAGTTGAAACAATCAATACCATCTTAATTGGATTATAGCAAAGCTTCTGGACAGAAAATCAACCTGACAAAATCAAGTACAACATTTGGTCACAGAGTATATCAAGAAAGGGCGAGAGAGCTACGAACCTTGTCAGGGATTCAAAACTCAGAAGGAAAATGATCATATATGGGTTCTACCAGAAGCATTTTTAGGTTCTAAAAGGCTCTCTCTGAAATTCTCGGAGCAGAGGATTGATAAGAAGTTTAATTCGTGGAAAACATGATATTTATCTTTGTTGGGAAGGAGATCCTCATTAAGGCGGTTGCACAAGCGCTTCCAACTTACTCCATGTCCTGCTTCATATTCCCAAAGACGACTTGCAAATCAATCAACTCCATTATTGCTAAGTTCTGGTGGCACAATAACAATACTGATAAAGGTATTCACTAGACACAATGGTCACATTTTTGCAAGAGCAAAGTAGATGGAGGATTGGGTTTTAAAGATTTTGAAGGATTCAACAGAGCGTTGGTAGAGGAACAGCTGTGGCGCATAGCAACTAGGCCTGGGAGTCTGCTTGTGCGGGTGTATAAAGGCAGATACTTCAAAAAAGGTGAAGTGTTAACAGCTAAAAAAGAAAGCAAACCCTCTTATGCCTGGTGTAGCATCCAGCAAACTCAAGCACTACTCAAGCCCATTAAGGCCCGCGGCCCAGATTAGTTATTTAGAATTCTTGTTGTTTTTTTTAACTTCTTACTGTTTTATTTAAACTACATGTTGTTTTTCTTTAAGAACAGAAACCCTAGACTTGACATTATATAAGTCAAGTCCCTCATTCAATAAGAAATCAGACTTTACACAAAAATAAAATAAAAAAACCTTGTTCTCTAGTTTATAGACGGTGCCGCTTAGTCCCTCTAGACCAGTTTCGTGACTTTCAGCCTGCCAGTTCAAAGTCTCCCTTGGTGTATCACGGGACTCTCCCCCGTCCGTGTGGTCGAACTCGTTCCACCTATACGCTTGCAAGATCGAGCCTCTCTCTGCCCAAGCGTTTCGTCCCTAGTCCCCAAGCCCGCGGTCGAGTCTCTCCCCAAAACTTGTTCTCGTGCCCGGTCCAGCGAACCTCCCTTGGTTCATCTCGCGTCAGTGGCTCATATCATTTTAGTATCACAACAAGATGCCCATTTCTTTTTGGTTTTTCAAATAAAAAATATTTTTATAATAACCATCTAGCAACATTTTTAAGTATATGTTATTAGCTTAGTTAGTGTTTTTGATAAATATGGGCGCACGGTCTATTTCCACACACCAGAAACTATTCGATTTAAATACACTTAAACTTAAGGCCTCTATTTAAATCCACACTTCAGAAAGTTCAATGTTTCAACACACAATTGAAAATTTTAAACTTATTTACACAAAATCTCGATTTAAAGCGGTTTTCGTAGATAACCATATCGAAATCAGTGTGAACCAAAAATAAATTAAACCAGACTTATTAAAAGACCGGATTACACTTATCCAAAACCTGATTTCAGTTCATCTTCTTTTTTTCTTTTTTCATCTCTATGAAGTACAAGCGCCAAATCCATTTGATTTATCGACTTCAGGTGTATTGATTTTAAGATATTAAGATTTCAAGGTTTTGTGATTTCTAGGGTTTTTTTTACAATTGTATGGATTTGGAAATGAATTTACTTCTCTGGGTTTTTCATCGAAGATTAGGAGGATCCATCTTTTTAATTAACCAGGTGCGGGTTGTGAATTCGGGTTGTTATCGGGTTTAATCACGGTTTGTGTACTAAATTCATTGTTTATGGTTTAAGTAGCGGTTTAATTAAATTTGGTTTATTTAAAACCATCCGGTTATGTTCTCTCATACATTGAACTTCATTTTTGTGTCTAAAGAGGTATAAAATTTTCAATTGTGTGGATTAAAACATTATACTTTATGAAGTTTGAATTTAAGTAGATGTCTAAAGTTTGGGTGTATTTGAATCGAATAGTTTATGGTGTGTGAAAATAGACCGTGCAGCCGATAAGTATACATGAAAGTGTAGGAAGTTATAAGAGTTATGTTGTAAGTTAGTTAATATATATTTTTCTTTTTGTAAGTTTGTTAATACAATTTAAAATTTTTGTACAAATATATCCTTTTAATAACGTTGATAATTTTTTAGAATGATAACTTTAATCTATGTGCATCAATTTTATACAGTTTTATAAGTTTTGCAAGTATACATAGTTTTATACAGTTTTAAAAGTTTTGCATGTGCACAAAGTTTTGTATAGTTATGCATTGTACACATATTTTTTTAATCCACTACAGAAGAAATGGCTATTGGAGGTAAAAGAGGAGAACAAGAAGCTGAGAGGAGGAGAACCTGAGAGGCAGAGAAGGTGAGAAGGAGGAGATGGGAGAGATCGCGATGAAGAATGTGAACGAGATCGCGACTGAAAACGTATGAAAGCGATTTTTTATTGTTTTTCATTAGTTTATACATGGGCATTTTGGATATAAACTATTTCATTAATGAAGTGAGGATATGTAAATAAAATGGGATATAGTGAATTTATTAGAAGACTAAAAGGGTATATGAGATGATGTACTTGAGAATTTGCAACGTCAATGTAGGCTCAAACTGGAGGAAAGAGAGGCGGCATAAAATTCAAGTGTTTGTTGTTTTATGAGATTTCAAATAAAAAGCGTGTGGTTTTTACCCTTAAGAAGTCGAATCTTGCTGTTTTTTCCGTTTCGTTAAATCCCAAAAATTCATGTAGTTTGTTTCCAAATATTGCAAAACTTGCTCGCTGTTCAACTTCAATTCACAAAGAAGCCAACTTTTTGTTGTTTCACTCTGAAATTTTATTTAAATGAGCCTAAATTAAATTAGGCAGTAGTTTGAGACCATCATCGTCGTCTCTGTAAAGAACATAAATTTCACCGGCGTTTAGATGAGATCAGAGCAAGCATTTGACGTAATTCCTAGCTTGGTCGCGGATTTCCCAAGTTGGGAACTTCTCGATCACCACTGATCCAAAAGACGATGTGAGAGCTCTTCTTGCAGTCCCCAAGTTGATCCCACGAGCTTGAAAATAGAAGAGCTGGTCTTCTTCGAGATCACTGATCGCAGCTCCGTGTGAGCACTTGACATCATCTGTAATGATCTAAAGGTTCAGTTTTATGTTCACGGTGGCTCGGGGTTTCAAAAGAAGGCTCAGTGTTAGTTATCCCGCGTTAGTCTGTTGGCGTATATGCACACATTATCACAAAGAATTTAAACCAATTAGAAAAATCAAGAAATCCAAAAAACCAAAAAATCAAGACCAAACCAAAAACCGGATTGGGCATTGAGAGAGAGAGAGAGAGAGAAAGAAAGAGAGAGAGAGAGAGAGAGAGAGAGAGAGAGAGAGAGAGAGAGAGAGAGAGAGAGAGAGAGAGAAAGGGAGAGAGAGAGCATACTTGTTAACTTGGACATTGCAATTGAAAACAGCTTGATAAGAGGAATGAGCAACAATACACTTGTGGAGCTGTCACGAAGAGCCTCAGGGATGGTCTAAGACAATTCTGCTATGGAGATCCAGACTCTGTTCGTGAACAAACATATGAAATGTTGTTAAGTCGTTGAGCGTATCGGGCCCTAGCTGCTGCACATGAACAATATGTCTCCCTAATCTCCCGCCGGTGCTCACTTCTACAAGCTCATATTCACTTTCTGCCTCCTACAGAGATTAATTCCATGGAACTATTCACTCTCCTCGAAAATTTAGCGTAAACCATTCCGATTTTCCTAAAACTAACATGAGACTATTACTTTAACTACGCTAGAAACTTTTATCCGTCTAAAAGAAGAAGAGAGAAACAAAAGTCACATGAGGCTAAAACTATAAGCTAACCGAATCAACAATTCAACCATAAAGACTACAACTTTTCTAACTTCAGCATCAGCTAAACTAAACAAAAAACACTCCCATGAAAAACTCAGCACAAAGAATCCTACTTTCATATTCGATTGATACCAAAACACAAGTTTTAACAATAAGACGATAACAAAATCAATCTAACGTGGACTAAGATTTTGCTAAGTTAAGTTTCTTCAGTAACTAAACCACTAATTCTCTCCCCAACAATCCAGGGAAAAGGATACCAAATTTTCTACTAATTCCAAAAACTAAACTAAGCTAATTTGCTACTGTGAAGACAAGAAGATTAACAGCGAAGATGGACCTGTCGGACGAAAGTCCACTTGATATGAGCAGCAGCCATGGATTCTTTCTGCAGGTATGAATGCTTGACTTTAGCAGTCTTCTGAACAACAACTTCAAAAACCGGATTCGTCCAATGAAACCCTTCTTTTTCTTTACCCACAAACTCCTCAACTATACCAATCTCTCCTCCTTCCTCTACTAACATGAAAACTCTAGGATTCGATACCGGTAACCTTTTCCATTCGCGATCACCCGTTTCACCGGAAAAGTACCTCAAATGAATCGAATTCCCCACCTTACATCAAGCTAGAACATAAATCACCGTCAAATCCGGTGCTCCCATGTCGTTAATAGACTAGAACAGATCACCGGAATTGAAATTTCTGATGAATTCAGATACCCGGTTCGTGAGGTCATCCGGTAGACTAGAGAAGTGTTGGAGAAGGAATTGCAGAAAACACGACAGTTTAAGGAAGAGAACAAAGGTCGCAGGAGAAGATGCAGACGTGTGGGGGAAGGCATTGCACAAGATGTCAAGGCTGAATAAGTCTTCCGCAGAAGCTGAGTCAACAAGCTTTGTAGGAGAAAGTAGATTAGTATTAGTTTGTTAAGTGGTTGAGCATTTGTAGGAGTTTTCAGTTGTATGTGTAACGTTCCATAAGCTTATCTCTATTTAAAGAAGCAATGTACTCGGTTATTATTATCAATAAAAAACGAGCCTTGATCATTACTCTGTTTAGCAAATTCAACATTTGGTATCAGAACCTTATCACTAAAAAAGACAACAAAGTTTAAAGAGAGAAAGAAAGGGAGTAAGCACGAATGGCAGATAGCAGCAGCGCAAAGGGATTTGTGACTCCTGCAATACTGAAATTCGATGGTCACTATGACCATTGAGCTCGGTTAATGGAAAATTTCATCCGCTCAAAAGAGTATTGGGACCTCATAGAAGAAGGAGTCGGCTGGAATGAAGGTGGCACTCTGACAAAAGAGCAACAAAAAACGTTTGACAAACATATGCTGAGGGATTGCAAGCTCAAGAACTTTCTCTATCAGTCGATTGATAGTGAAGTACTTGATACGATACTCTCAACACTGAAACCAGCAAGCAAATTTGGCAAATTATGAAGCAAAATTTCGAAGGTTCATCATAAGTCAAGAGAGCACAACTTCAGGCTCTCAGAAAGGAGTATGAGCTACTACAAATGAAGGAAGGGGAAACAATCAACGGTTTCTTTGCAAGAACACTCTGTATTGCAAAGAATATGAGAAGTTATGGGGATACTCTCAAAGAAAACACAATTTCTGAGAAGATCATGCGGTCTTTAACCACCAAGTTTAACTATGTAGTGTGCTCCATCGAGGAATCAAACAATCTTGATACGATTATACTAGATGAACTACAAAGCAGTCTCTTAGTCCAGGAGCAGCGTATGAAAGGAGATGCAGAGGAAGAGCAAGTCCTAAAATTAAGCTACGAAGCCAGAGGAAGAGGTTTCGCAAGAGGTGGTTATCGAGGAGGTCGCGGATGAGGAAAGGTCAGTAGAGCTTTGGTGGAGTGCTTCAAATGTCACAAGTTGGGAAATTATCAAATCGGAATGTCCCAGGGATAACAAGGCAAATTATGCAGAGATGGATGAGAAAGAAGAGCTTCTGCTAATGGCGTATGCTGAAGAAAATGAATCGCAGAAGGATCGCATATGGTTTCTTGATTCGGTATGTTCGAATCATATGACTGGAGACAGAAGCTGGTTCACGAACCTGGATGAGAAGACGATGCACATGGTGAAATTGGGACAACACTAGAATGAAAGTACACGGAGAAGGAAGTGTTAAACTCGTTCTAAAGGGCAGAAGCTACATCATACCTAACATTTACTACGTACCAGACTTGAAAACGAATGTGCTAAGTCTGGGACAGCTGCAGGAAAGGAAACTTGCAATCGTTATCAGGGAAGAGAGCTGCAAACTATATCACAATGATTTTGGTCTAATCATTTAAACAACTATGACGGCAAATAGGATGTTTGTGTTGATAGCAGAACCAACTACGGACTCCTGCTTGCAAGTAATAGAGAGTGAATCAAATCTTTGGTACAAAAGGTTTGGAAACTTGAACTACCAAAGTCTCCAAACACTATCCAAGAAGAAGATGGTAGTGGGATTGCTGGAGATTGAGAAAGATGAAAGTGTATGTGAGGTATGTGCAAAAGGAAAGCAGCACAGGGAGACATTCTCAAAACATGCGAAATGGAGAGCCACTGAGAAGCTGCAGCTAATTCACATAGATTTGTGTGGACCTATCTCACCAAAAACCTCGGGAGGAAAGAGATATGTCCTCACATTCACCGATGATTTCAGCAGAAAGACATGGACCTATCTGCTTGAGACAAAGGATGAAGCATTCACAGTCTTCAAAAGATTCAAGGTGGCGGTTGAGAACGAAAAAAATCTAAATATGAGAGGGCTAAAAAGTGACCGTGGAGGAGAGTTCACGTCAAACGATTTTAATGATTTATGTACTTTGAATGGAATCAGAAGACAAGTCACCACTGCTTTCACTCCACAACAAAATGGAGTTGCAGAGAGAAAGAACAGAAATGTCATGAATATGGTTCGATGTTTGCTAGTGGAGAAGAGGCTGCCTAAACACTTTTGGGGAGAAGCAGTAGTGTGGACTACTCATATCTTGAATAGGTGTCCAACCTCAGTTGTGAAGGAGAAAACTCCACAAGAATGTTGGTCAGGAAACAAACCAAGTATTGAGCATCTGAGAGTCTTTGGATGTATCGCATTCGCTCACATTCCAAGTCATAAGCGATTGAAGTTGGATGACAGAGGATAAAAGTGTGTGTTTCTGGGGTTAAGTGAAGGATCTAAAGGATACAAGATGTACGATTCAGTCAAAAACCAACTTATCATCACTCGTGATGCTTTTTTTGATGAGGAGTAAGAATGAATTTGGGAAGAAACTCACTTTGAGAAAGTAAAAAATGAGCTGATCATTGAAGAAGAATCAGAAGCTGGAGACAACATTGAAGCAAATGAAGAAGAAGTGAGCAATTCTGATGAGATAATAGCTGCTGAGGAACAGAGAGAAACAAGAAGGCAGATAGTTCCACCACGGTACCTGCAGGATTATGTTAGTTGGGAAGAAATCGAAGAAGAAGAGGAGTTGCGATGTCTGATGATGAGCAACGAACATGAGGACCCAGTTACATACTTTGAAGCAGCCAAAGAAGCTAGATGAAGAGAGGCAATGGAAACAGAACTTGAGTCAATAGAGAAAAATAAGACTTGGGAACTAGTTGAGTTGCCAGAAGGAGCAAAAACGATTGGTGTCAAGTGGGTTTACAAGAAAAAACTCAATGAAAGAGGAGAGGTGAACAAACTCAAAACCAGACTCGTAGCCAAGGGATATTCACTAGTTCACAGAATTGACTATGATGAGGTTTTCGCTCCAGTAGCAAAATGGGATACTATTTGTTTGTTGATAGCAGAAGCAGCTAAAAGGAAATGGAGCGTATATCAGTTACATGTGAAAAGTGCTTTCCTTTATGGAGTGCTGAAGGAGACTGCGTTCGTATAACAACCGGAGGGATACCTAATGAAGGGTGAGGAGCATAAAGTCTATAAACTGAATAAAGCACTCTATGGCCTTAAATAAGCGCCGAGAGCTTGGTACAGCATATTATAGGAATACTTTGAGAAGGAGAATTTTAGAAAGTGCGACTATGAACATACATTGTTCATAAAAGTAAAAGAAGGAAGCAAGATCCTCATTGTAAGTGTTTATGTTGATGATTTGATCTTCATGGGAAATGACTCAAAGCTATGTGAAGATTTCAAATCATCAATGAAGCGTGAGTTTGAAATGTCAGACATGGGGAAAATGAGATAATTTCTTGGAGTGGAAGTGGAGCAAGGTGAAGATGGGATATTTCTATGTCAAAAGAAGTATGCATCAGAAGTACTTGCTCGCTTTGGAATGGAAGCTTGCAATCCGATAAATAATCCCATGGTACCAGGAACAAAACTGTCTAGAGACATGGAGGGGGAATACACGGATGCCTCGCTCTACAAGTAGTTAATTGGGTTCTTAATGTATCTGACAGCCACGAGACCAGACATCATGTTTGCAGTGTGCTTTCCAAGTCGCTTCATGATGCAACCCAAAGAAGCACATTTTCTTGCAGTTAAACGGATACTAAGGTACATTAAGGGGACGCTGAAGATGGGTTTACACTATAGAAATGATGGGAAGGCAGACTCAAAGCATACACAGACAATGACTTTGCAGGAGATGTAGACAGTAGCACGTCAACGTCCGGGTATGTATTTCTGATGAGCAATGTGGCAGTAGCATGGAGTTCAAAGAAACAGCTGATAGTTACTTTATCCTCTACGGAAGCAGAGTATGTTGCAACTAGAGATGGCAATGGAGACCGCAGCCCGCGGGCTAGGCCCAAATAGCCCATATAGGGGCGGGTTTGGACAGAAAATTAAGTGTCCATAGATGAGCGGGCCTCGCGGGTCAAACCGCACGGGTGGGAGGGCTTGGCGGTCTGACCCGGACCGGGCTTGCGGACAAACCGTTTGACCCGCGATAAAGCACATGCAAGAGTATTCTTCAGAACCGAGAGCCACTGATCTGGATCGATTCGCTGCTGTGGGAAATTCTCTGGCTGACGCTTCCGGCGAGGTTATCAGAAAGTATTTCCTGAAGAAATTCGACATTGTCGATAAAGATGATATGAGTAAGTCCCTTTGGGTAATTTATTATGATATACAATAGAGCTCAGCTTAGCCTGGTGACCTATTAGAAGTATGATATGGGAATCAAGTAAGAGATTGGGAGTGAATTGATGAGTTAACTAAGTGTTAGGCGAACTTATTGCAATTTCTCAGTCCGCAAAGATAGTGATTGTTAAGCAATGAACTGGCGGAAGTCATTTTCGGGTGCTTAACCAGCTCCGCACCAAGTTCAGGATCATACTATGTTTGGTAGATAACCTATGAACAGCCTTAAACACTCAAGTACCTCGTCGGCAAAAGTATCTTGAACTTCTCACTCATTTTACTTTCTGAGAATTCAACGTATGTTTGTGTTTCACTGATTTGGGTCATGTGTAGGTCCTGTTACAATCGCTGATCAAATGGCTGAAGAGGCGATGGTAACTGAGTGAAACCAGCGTTACTTTTGTAGTCAGCTTCTCAAGGAACATGCTAAAAAAGATACGTTTCAAGAAGGCAAGTACCATTCTCATGATTATACTCTTCGATCTCACTTTTTTCTCTTCTCATATTTTGACTGTCCAGATACACCACTAGCCCTCATCTTTTCAGTGCAGAGGCAGAAAAGGCATATTTTCGAGTTAGAGACAAGGTCCTTATCTATTTCTCTATGGAATATAATTAAATTAGGATTGTTTCTCGGTTTAGCATAATACTGCCAAATGAAAGCTGCTTATGAGAATTTGAAGTTCTGCAGAATAACACATCTCACAATAATCAGTATCTCAACTGAGTTTCTTATCTAGTTGATTTTCGTATGGATTCCCCTGACTCCCTTTTATATTCTGCTCTTTATTTTAATGTTGGTCACGAGTGAATGGCTTTCCCTTCTGGCTTGTCAAATTTTGTTGTAACAGGTGAAGATGCCATTATACGGCTGTGATTGTTATGCTTACGCTCTCCTGGCTTCTGGATTTGTAGATCTTGTTATTGAATCCGGTCTAAAGGTAAAAGTTTTCCTTGAAAGTGCCTCATGAATCGATCTGTAATCGGACTTCTCTTGGTAATGGTAAGTGTTGCTTGGTCTTACTTATATGTTAGTTAATTAATATGCTAAGGTTAAGCCGTTAAGGAACCCCGATTATATGCATGTATATTCAATTTTTTAATTGTTAAATAATTGATTGATTATTACCTTTATTAATATATGATTAATAAATTATTAATTATTGATTAACAATATAATGATTAATAACATAAAACCCTAAAATTCTATTTCTACGTGATTAAGTCTAAGTTTAACCTATTCTTCTTGGCTGCCACTAACAAGATTACGAGAGTAACAAACTAACAACAATGGATTCAGAGATTGGAAATTATTTGCTTTCAATAGATTTTGAGTCTCAAGGAGTTGTTGATGCTGCAAACGCTGAACAAGATCATATCAATGATCTTGATGCATCTGCATCGCAGAAAAAACAATCTCGTAGAACAAGATTAATTGAATTGGAAGATGAATCAGATGATGATGACTTGAAGGAAAAAAAGAATCAGTCGGGTGATGTTGAAGATGATGATGGGAAAGGGATGGCATCTCAGTCGCATGAGAGAAACAGACAAAAAGGACATACCAATCATGATGGTAAAGAGACGTCAACTAAGCCGCAAAAGAAAAAACAAAAGGCGGCTGATTTTGAAGATGATTTAGGTGACAATGACAAAGGAAGGTCATCGGATCAGAAACAGAAAAGGCAGTACTCAGCTGTGTGGCAATATTTTGTAGAATATGCATATGACTCCCATAAGAATGGGACTAATTGCATGAGACGCCATCTACAAAAGTGTAATCTTATGATTAAGAATGGTGATGTGCGTCAAATGATGATCAATACAGAAGCAAAACTTCAAGCAAGAAAGATTGATCACTCTATTTTTCGCGAGATGTTAACGAAATGTATCATTCAACATGATTTACCATTTGCATATGTTGAATATGAGAGAGTTAGAGCACTTTGGAAGTACTTGAATGCAGATGTGAAGTTTATCAGCCGTAACACAGCCGCAGCAGATGTTTACAGGTTCTATCAGAGTGAGACAGCCAATTTAAAAAGAGAACTAGCTACTCTTCCTGGAAGGATTAGTTTCACCTCTGATTTGTGGACGGCAATCACACATGAAGGTTACATGTGTTTGACAGCACACTACATCGACAGAGATTGGAAATTAAAAAATAAGATTTTGACGTTTTGTGCTCTACCACCTCCACATACAGGTTTTCTCTTAGCAATGAAACTTCTTGATTCATGGAAAGAATGGGGTATTGATAAAAAAGTATTTTCGATTACACTGGACAATGCTACAAACAATGATTCTATGCAAGATATTATGAAATCTCAGCTTAATTTGAGGGATGATTTGTTGTGTGGAGGAGAATTTTTTCACGTAAGATGTTCAGCACATATTTTGAATCTTATTGTTCAAGATGGACTCAAAGTAATTAGGGATTCATTGCATAAAATCAGAGAGAGTATCAAGTTTGTCCAAGCATCTGAATCTCGTGAAATTATTTTTGCTAAATGTGTTGAAGCGGTTCGTATTAACATGAAAGCTGGGTTGTTGTTGGATGTGCCAACACGGTGGAATTCAACATATAAAATGATTGATATAGCTTTGAAGTATCAAGCAGCTTTTGGTCATCTTAAAATTCTTGATGGAAAGAATTACAGATTTCACCCAAGTGAGGATGAATGGAGAAGATTGCATGAGATGAGCGATTTCTTGAAGCCGTTTGATGAGATTACTCGTCTTATATCAGGTTCGACATATCCTACTTCTAATTTATATTTCATGCAAGTCTGGAAGATTCAAAATTGGCTGACATTGCATGAAACAAGTAGAGATGATGTTGTTAGAAGAATGGTTATGCCAATGAAGGAGAAGTTTCAAAAATATTGGGAAGAAGTTAGTGATATTTTTGCTATGGCTACAGTCTTTGATCCACGTTTGAAGCTCACACTTGCAGAATATTGTTTTGGTAAACTTGATAAGAATTCTTCCCAACGAAAGGTGGAACATTTACGTGGTAAATTGATCACTTTGTTTGGTGCTTATGAGAATAAAGAAAAATCGGCATCTTCTTCTCTAAAAACATGTGAAGTGGCCCAAGAGAAGGGCAATGAAGAAGAACAAAGTGGAAACTTCAATAATTATGATGTGAGTTTGACAGCTTGTTTTGAATCCTTTAATTAGTTTTTCATATATATTTACTAAAATTGCTTTTAAATATTGCAGGATTTTTTTTCATTCCGTAAAGCAAATGTTGTTGTTAGTGGGAAATCTTCATTGGAGATGTACCTTGAAGAACCTCCACTAGACATGCAGGCTTATGCGAGTTTGGATATCCTGAAATATTGGAAAGATAATTCAAAAAGATTTGGTGCATTAGCTTCAATGGCGTGTGACCTTCTTAGCATACCTATCACAACAGTTGCTTCAGAGTCGTCTTTCAGCATTGGTGCTCGGGTCTTAAACAAATACAGAAGTCGTCTACTGCCCAAAAACGTTCAAGCATTGATTTGTAGTCGAAATTGGTTAAAGGGGTTTGAAGCTTTTGAAAATGGTAATAAAACAAGTTGTTATAGTTAATTTAACTATCTTGTTTCATGGTGTTATCTAACTCGGTTTATGTCACATATGTAGAGGCCGATGAAGAATTTGATGCTGAAGATGAGACAATACCATCTTTTGAATCTCTTATCGAGGAAGAAGAATATAAGAGGAAAGTTCATACATCAGTTTTTTGTTTTTAATATTTCAGATTTAGTTAAATTATTATGTTTTTTGGTGTTACGATGTTCTTTTCTTGTTTACTAGACTTCATTATTGACATTACAGTTTAATTATTTTTCAATTTATATTTACTTATTGAGTTAGTGATCTTGTGTTATATTTGATTTGTTAAAGTTAGACTGAGTTTGAATGTTGCAACTGTTGTATATAGAATGTTGCAGGTTTGCAGGTTTTATTAAACAATAATTGTCAAAAAAGAAACGGTGAAACAAAAGTAAGATTCACAAAGTATGCTTCTTTGCTCTCTCTTCATCTATCATTTGTCAAAATTGGGGATTTCCTTATTCTTCATTTTTTCTTGGAACTAGTCGCTGAAAGGACAAGAAGGCATTTGTGGTAGTTAGTGGTAATTACAAGGCTATTAAGATATAAACGTGACTGCTTTAGTTGTCTAGTTTCTCTCTAGCCCGCGGGCCAACCCGCAAAGTGATCGGATTAGGCGGGTCGGGCCTGGACAACAAATTTTTGTCCGCAACCCGCAACGGGTCAACCCGCATGGTCTAACATGTAAATGAGACCGCTGCAGGCCTGTCCACCTGGACGCGGGTCAGCCCGTATGACATCCCTAGTTGCAACTTCAATTTGTGTCACTTAGAGTTTATGGATGAAGAAATTACTTGAATACATTCAACAGAGTGAAGAAGGGTGTATGACAGTTTTTTGTGACAACAGTTCTTCCATTAAATTATCAAGAAATCTTGTTTTCATGGCAGAACAAAACATATTAAGGTAAGATTTTATTTTCTTCGAGATCTGGTCATGGAAGAAGAAGTACGTTTGGAGCATTGTGCAACTCAACATCAGATTGCGGACATAATGACGAAGCCGTTGAAGCTGAAAACATTTCAGAGCATGAAAGTCTACTCAGTGTTAAAGAACTTGGAACAAACTCTAATGGAAGTCGCATTGAACTTGGGGGAAGGAATGTTGAAGAAAGAGTTGCAGAAAACACGGTAGTTTAGAAAGAGAACAAAGGTTGCAGGAGAAGATGCACTTGTGTGGGAGAAGACATTGCAGAAGATGTCAAGGCTGAATAAGTCTTCAGCAGAAAAGCTGAGTCAACTGGTTTTGTAGAAGAAAGTAGATTAGTATTAATTTGTTAAGTGGTTGAGCATTTGTAACAGTTTTCAGTTTTACATGTAACATTCAATAATCTTCTCTCTGTTTAAAGAAGCAATGTACTCGGTTATTATTATCAATAAAAAAAAAAAAGCCTTGCTCGTTACTCTGTTTAGCAAATTCAACAAGAAGCTCCCGAAGTAAACCCCATCGGGTAAATCTGATGGACCAATCGTCAAACTGGACACGAACCCATCGATTATCACTGCGTTTGGGAAGTGGGTTTCCGTCAGATTGTCTAGAATTTCTGAATTCCGTTGCTGGGTCGAGACCGGTTCGATTTGGGAATATCGGATGAAGGATGTATCGGTGAATCGGAAAGGCTCGTCTCTTCGCGATGGCCATGGAGTAGATAAAAGGGTCTCGGCGGAAGATTCACGGATTCTCTGGAGAGGTAAAGAAGAGGAGAGAGTAGATGAAGAAGCAGAAGCTGAGAGAGAATCTTCGAGAGATTCCGCTAATTGAAGTACAAATGGGTCGGAGAAAGAAGCTTGCGCTCGAACAGTAAACGTTGCAGGAGTTGTTTTCGATTTCAATATTGGTTTAAAAGATAGATTCGGTATCAGTGACAAGCGGCCGAGAACTGTGGCAGCCGCCATTAATGGATGTTCCCGCCTCTCTCTTTTGCAGCGATCCAACCAGTTCTTCTCAAAGTGGAGTTTTCAGTTTTCTTTTCTCTCTTCTTCCTTTTTTTTCGTGTCTATTTTTGTTTTTTATTTTTCTTCTTCCAATCTTGTTTAGTTTGGGCTAAACAGGCTTATTTGATAGACCCATTTAAATATTTACCGACCCATTTCTCGTTCTTGCACTATTATTAATTTTCCTAAAGTCTCCGGAGGGACCTTTTTCAGTTTCACTTTTTCGTAATCAAGTTTTTTTATTTTCTTTTGTCATCCAAATTCAGTGATAAGGGTTACGGTAGGTATAGTTACAAATTCACAAAACGGTGATCAAGGCAAATCAAACTACATAACAAAAATAAATATTACACTGAAGTGATCATTCTCTTAGAATTAAAAACCTCATATAGCGGTAAGATGGATAGATGCAAGCTATGATTGACGTCGATCCTCCAATGTGACACTTTGATTAATAAGATACATTTTTTTCTTTTTGCTGTTTGGACTTCAGACTCCAATCTATAGTCAGTTTTAGGAGCTAAAACGATAAAATTATATTGAATCGTACCTGAAAAATAGTAAACCGATGGTCGAATTCACACCACTTAACAAATCCGACACCTTGAAAGCAATTGACCCGTGAGACTTCAAAGCCACGCATGTGCTTGACTGCTTTCTCTAGACAATCTATAGACAATCGAAAACTATTTAGAGTTGCATCACTATATCATTGTCAATAAAGGTAAAAACTAGTCTACTATGCATCAACACCTTCCCATTCGGATCTTTGAATACCTCAAAGATAATATTTCTAAGTTATATTAGTATTAATCCTATCAACTAGAAAAAGGATATGAGAATAATTAGCCTAAAGAGAAAGCATTAACCTTTTGATGATGATAAAACCATTAATTGTATATAGAAAAAAAAAATCACATAAAGATTTACATGACTTCAATCCTTTTCATGAACCAAAATATTTTGTAATTTCTTCATTTAAATTAGGGATTTAAAATCTATATATAGTTCTCCGTGTTTTGAACACAATATTTCGCTCAAATTGAATGACAGGTTTCAACTTTTCATATTTTTGTCCTTGTAGATGTCCATGAGGTGAAGAAACTAACTTTAGATCTAAGAATAAATAATGTGAATTCAACAATAAAGCAAGCTACTATTTTATTGTTTGGTTATGTCCAAAAGGTAAACAACTAGGATATAAGAAATAATTAATAAACTTTCTGTGGTTTTACTAATTGAGGATTTATTTGATGCCACAGGCAATTTGCTTAATCAACACGAAGTTACTTAATAAAAATAGTATTCTCCAACTCAACATGAGGTGGAAGTAAAGCTCAATTGGCCCTGTTCTGACTTGTGTTCACATGTTCATTTATCAAACAATTATAAATATCAAGTGTTTATATCTATGTGACTTATATAGACAACAATTCTACAACCTTTAAACACTATATTATTCAGTTTGAAAATCATTTATTTATTTATTTTTGCCGGAATTAATTCTTTGAAGTTGACCACAAATTGATGCTTCAGTTGGATGATGAGACTAGAAACGGCAGGTTTTGTTTTTAATTGACGCCGAGGCAACTACGTGCATGAAGCCCTAAATCACGAGCTTTTGCTATGGGTCACAGTAACGACAAGATGTCTATGAACATAAATGAGAGACGGCAATGTGTCTATATATATAAATTATAGACGGCAATAAGTTTTAAAGTAACTGAGTGTGAACTACAACTAAAGCTTTATGATTCAGGTGGGCCATTGTGGTGGAATTTGTGAGACGCTTCAGACAAGTAATCTTCAAAACTTTCGGTCTGTATTATTTTATCATTACCAATGTAATAATAAATTTATTATTATTTTAATAATTGTAACACTAATTTAATTAAGTTTTTGTTAATACCTTTAGTTCAACCTTTAAGCCTTTTTCTTCTGCTATATATGTATAATCCCCTACCAAAGGGTCCAAACTTACATTTTTCCCCTTCCACTTAAGTTTCAGCTTCATAAACTTTCAAACTTCAATATTCTTTTTTGAATATTTCCAAAGAGATATTTTGAGTCTTTCAGCAAATCCCTATCACAAAATAAAGTTGGTCTTCCTGTTTTTTTCTCGGTTTCCAAGATCATATCCTCTGTTTTATTTATTGTTTCTTGAGCTGTAAGAAACACAATAATAAGAGCTAGGCGTTGGTCCTGCGGAAGTTTCACTCTGTTTTTGACAAGAAAGTGAGTGAATCAAAGAGAAAAGAGAGAATCATTTGAAGAAATTATAGATATAGACGATGGTGGGATCATCTTTACCACCTGGTTTCAGATTTCATCCAACAGATGAAGAACTCGTGGGTTATTACCTTCACAGAAGAAACGAAGGGCTTGAGATTGAGCTCGAAATCATTCCATTAATGGACTTATACAAGTTTGACCCTTGGGAACTTCCAGGTTTGTTCTTTTTCTTTAGAGCTCTGACTGAAAAAAAAAATATATATATATATATAGTTTCCAATATTCGATTAAAAGCAAAGAAATCATAATTTTGTTTCATTGCAGAGAAATCTTTCTTGCCGAATCGAGATATGGAATGGTTTTTCTTCTGTCACCGAGATAGAAAATACCAGAATGGATCTCGAATAAACAGAGCAACTAAATCTGGTTACTGGAAAGCCACGGGTAAAGATCGAAAAGTCATTTGTCAATCTTCTTCTTCCACGTCTTCATCAATCATCGGGTGTCGAAAAACCCTAGTTTTTTATCTGGGTCGAGCCCCTTTTGGTGGTAGAACCGAGTGGGTAATGCATGAGTATCGTCTCTGCGACAACGATACTTCACAAGGATCACTGTATTTCAAGGTACACAAAATCAAACCAAAAAGATGGAAAAGGAAATGCAATCAAAACTTTTATTTCTTAATAACCGACTGATAATTTTCTTCCCCTATATAGGGAGACTTCGCGCTGTGTCGTGTGGTAAAGAGGAATGAGCTTACGCTTAAGAAATGTGAAACGAGTTCACCGGAGGTTTCGGATGAGCCTTTGAGCAACAATGTTGAGATTCCTTGTCAAGCAAGTCACCTAGGAAAGGGTTCATGTGACGGAAGTAACACACTCCGGGCTTCTCCTGATCTTATCCTTGAATCATCGATTCAGGTTTAACAAATCAAATCCAAACTCGGAGAAATAAAAGTCCATTATTTAGCTATCAGTGTCACTGTGTCTCATACTCAGTTACAATTTTTTGTTTGTTCGTAGGGAATAACACAATCGCAAACAGAAGAAGATTCAGGTTTTCATGTTTTTGCACTACCCGAATTCGAGTATCCACCAGAGTTCTTCGCGGATTTGAATTTCGACTGGGGAATGGAGGATCTTTTCATGTTCGATAGTTATCAAGAAGCTCATATGAACAATGAAGTTATGAACTGTCATGTTCTTCTGTAGAAAAAAACCCATTATAGTTCACTCTATATGAATCAAGATCTAACCATAGTTCAATTTATTTGATATATAGATTTGTCTGTGTGTAATGTGCATACACATAATAGTATAGTTGCATAGTATAAATAGTAAATATAAAACTAGAAGAGTCTCCTCATTATCAACTAGTAGTCATAATTTATACGTACACTATTCTAAGACTTTTTAGGTCTCAAAAGTTTGTAGAATCAATATAAATAAAATAAAGAAAAAATATTAGATACTTTTACTGAACTTGGTTTTTGTAATTTAATACAAAGAAGCGATACACGGGCTACAAAAGACCAAGACATCATAAAGACTAACGTTACTTTCATCTCCAAAGATAGATTTATTTCCTCTTAGCATATGACAAACCCAATCTTGATTTAGCCATCCTTAAATCACCAATCCCCGAGTTCGTATAATCCGCCCATCAAGGGAGCTAACGGCGGTCCAATACGAAGCCCATCAGCTCCAAATCAAAGCCCTCCACGTGCATAATAAAAAAAAGAGCCGCTCCACTTCCTCCAACCTTAGAAAGGACTATTGGTTCATCGAGCCAATAGAAGAGGAACGCGTCGAATGTATCATAATAGTTCTATAGCCTTCTGAACTAAATCTGCCAAACTTGAAAGATTTGTCTTTGGTGTAAGCTATGATAATACATGGACCTTTGAAATCACAACGGTCTGATTCACCATAACAATGGTCATTACTCTCATCTCGACACCTTCCTCATAACCCAAATCGAGAAGCTTGGAAACAGCTTGGCTGTGTAGAACCTCTAAATGTTTCAGCAATATCTCTTCTAAATGCTCCTCTGTACACTAACCCCACACGTTCACCTCGAAATTCTTGCTAGGGTTCGAATGTAAACAACAAGACCCTGGGCCCGAACCAGTGAGACCTGGTTCTTGAGGCTTGACTCAACAATGGATTTTAAGCGGCTCGGATCTTCCGGTTCGCTCTCACATGCTTCTCCCTCACAGTACAACCCATCTGAATACTCATTTCTCTCTCTAAACAGAGAACGGAAATCTGAATGAAGAGAAACTAAAGAGATTGAATACAGAAAGATAAAAACTGGAATCTTACCAACCAAAAACATAATCAGAATCAATTATCACAGAAAATGATGAATGATAAAATAATATTCGACGACAGAGTGATGCAGTCCGAAGTCCCTGCAATTTCCTCACTTGTTCTACGTGAAACAACCGAGGACGATCCGAAGGGATTGATTCGCGATTGAGAGAAGAATCAAGACCTATTCGGATTCTAAGTACAATTCGTAAGAATCTTGAGAGAAGAGAAAAAAATGAATTCTTGTATTCGAAAAAAGTGTGTTCTTCAATATCATACAACTCGTCTATATATACTCTGTTTCGACTAACGGTTACTTAACGAACTGTACACGTGTTATATGCTAATTAAACGTTGTCGACTAATCAAAGCTTGCCACGTCTTCGTCTGCGTCTCTTGCTCTGTTTCCTGTATCACAGAGACGGAGAGATACGAAGAACTTACTGCTCGGCGATGGCGGAATTTCTCGGCTGAGAATATGAGTTTCGGCAGAGAGATAGAGAGAGGAAAAAGGTTGGAGAAATCTTTGTTCGGATACAGAATATATTCATGGGCCTTGGGCCCATTACGTGAGAGAATTTATTTGGCCCAAACATGCGAAACTAAACGACAACGTTTATCTACTCATTTTATAAAGAGTAGGGTGGATGTTCCGTCAGATCAATAATTTATTGGTTCATGTTTGATTGGATATCCGATGTCCGAATATTTATAAAAATCTGAACATATAATTGGATGTATGATTGTTTCGTACAAATTTTAAAATAACTATAAGAACTAATATATATATATATATATATATTTATCCAAAAACTGAAATTATATGATTTACAATTGTTATTTTAATTATTGAATCATAATATTTTAATAGTTAATATGATAAATAAAATTTCCTTAAATTATAAATAATAATTATATTATATATGTAATTATCAGTATATATACCATATCCAAACGGATATCCATTTACTAAAATTTTAATATTTTTATGATTTTTTTCATTTTTGTAACAGATGTTGAATTTTAGTGTTTGTTTTGTTGTGTAAATTAATTGTTTGAATATTTTTTAAGACGAATAAAAAGGAATAATGATCAAAACAAATCTAACTGATGTTTTTTCCGATCCTAACTAAACTTATTTTTTTAGTTTAAATTTGGTAATGTGTGAGTTAAAAAAAAAAGAATTATTTAGATAACATATAATATTAAGGTAATATAATATTTATATAGTTACTGAGATGGTATATAATTGTAGATAACATCTCTTATATTAATAATTTAAAGTATAACTTACTGTAGTAAAATATGGTTATGTAGTTTAGTTTGAGTTCGGTTAAATTAAAGTCTGTTTTTATTTGGTTTCAGTTTCTGTCATTTGGAATTTAAGATAATAAAACTAAATGGTTATCATTTAGTATATATATATATGAAAGTTTCGGTTGGGGTTCGATTTACACATTAGGTTAGATCTTAGTTCACTTTTTTTCCCTTCGGTGCTCATCTAATCTAGAACCCCTAGAATCATTGTCGAACCTTTTATTTTATCAGTGCATAAAAATGCTTTGGGAGGCCATGGGTTCGAAGAAGTTCGTTTATATGTTTGGATGCAATGGTAGATGTTCGTTTGTGTAATTTGCATTTGCGGTCTGATCCCATTATTCTTGAACAAATAAGTGTGCTTTGTCCATTTGTAGCAAGTGTGTTACATATTTTGTTTTTCTTATTAATAAGGCGTGCATTTACTACAGTCCTATAGGGGAAAAAATAAAAGAGGGTTTTTGTATGCATCTTCTTCAATGTTTTTAAGTAAGACGTGGACAATTCGATCGCCGCTCTTTAATGGCTATCCAAGCGTCTCTAGAGTCGACGACAATGTCCAAAATGTTCTAACATGACCCTAACTTTATCTATCTACTTTTATTTATTATTTTAAACTCTTTTATTCCTTTTCTCCCATTCCTCAAAAATCCCACACACATACATACATACATACATACGTACATGTGTTGGCTTGGTGGTGATTGAATGAGATTGAGAAATCCTCCTGTGTGTTTGCTTGCTTCTGGAAATGACATCTTCTGTTGATATGTCTTTTACAATTTCTTTGACAAGATGTTTGGATTTTCTACTGTGATCTCAAATATCTTGTTCCCTAAACAAAAAAAATGGACCCTTTTGTCCCATTTCTTCACATTTGCATACTCTTATTGCCTCCTTATGAATCGGAGAGTTTGTTCATATTGGTATTGAGTATTATACTATTTTTCTTTTCTTTTTTTTTTATATCCGAGATTATATTTTACATTCATTTAACTTTTACATTTTCACGTTTCTGAATTTTAAATATATTCTTCACGTGTTAATATATATATATTTATATAATAACACAATTTAGCTAATCTATTAAAATCAGCTTTTTAGTGTTCCATCAGGACTCTTTCTCAAACTATTTGTAGGTTATGCGCAAAAAAATTTCTAGAAACTATATTGAATAGGTACAAATAAATAGTAGTTAAAAATATATATACCTCATTAATATAAAAAAAAAACTACTATATTATTCGTTGTCTATATGTGCTTAGAATATCTTATTTGATAAGCCACTTAAAAACTCTAAGAGTGGCTTGTCACTAACGAGCCTTAATCTCCCTTTGAATTGGATACGTAGTCGATAGTTTCATATTGCCCAATATATCATGTCGCTTGTCTCTTATATTTCATTTAGGATTCGATCGGATCGACCGTCGTTGACCAAATGACTTTTCAGTAGACCAAATTTTTAACATTTTCATAGGAATATCACAATAGACCAACAATGAGAACTTCCGAAAAAACGATAAAGGAAAAAAGAAAGAGCAACCATCTCATTTTATTTATTCTGAATTGTTTCTAGCGAAGACAATTGCTGAAATTATTGTCTTCCCAACAATTTGCTACTTGTAGCTCACGATAACGAAGCTAAAGATTTATGATAAGGGATGTTCGCTTATTTGACTACACACTCATGTCGGTCAACCTCTTTTCTTATGACACTACATGTTTTCATGGAATACATAATAATCCATCGTTAGTCGTTACTGTTCCTCCACTACTGTGAGATGAACGTTTGCATGTTAACACCTTACCACTTCCAGTCAATAGTGAATGGTTTATTTCTCGTGGAACAACGTCTCTCACTTGCTTTTATTATTGTTTATTAAAAGAAAACTATGTCGATCGCTACAAATGAAAAATTGGTCACGAGTGAATGCACCATCAGTCGCTTTACATTATATCGATTTTTTAGTTAACGATTTAGTCAAAGCATGTCTTTGGTCAATTCTCTCTTATCTCACGTGACTATGTTACTGTCTCACTCTAATTTCTAACATAACATTTCACTTATTTAACTATTACAAATCAGGATATTACAAAAATGTTCAAACATTTTTTATTTAAAGCATCAGCAATGGTAAAACTTTATTGAATATCATAAAGAATAATATTATTAATTTTATTATTATTTTATTAGAAACTAAGAAATAGAAGAGAGAAAAGAGAAAAAATAAAGAAAAAAAAATTATGAGACGTTTCAAAGTCTATTTCTAACGAGATTCTCACACCAAAGTTCATAACTTTTTTATTTTTTTTTATATTTTATTTTTTTTCTATGATGATACTTTAATACAAATGGTCTTGTCTCACTGAATTCATGGTGTTAGAACGTTGCCCGCTTAGGCTACCCCAATCGTTTAATGTCATAACGAATCGGACGTTGTTTTCCTCTAAGCCTTCTTCTTCCACATTTGCACGAGTGAGACTGTTTTCACCAAGTCCATTGTTTTGGCTTCAATTGTCACTTGATAGTAAGTTGCAAGGCATTTCTGTCATTGTATTTTCAGTGTTTATCTCGCTCACTCGCACCATTTTTTTTCTTCCTTGCAAATCCGTCGCTTTCTCTCTGGCAAGAGCTTTGAGTGTGGCGTTCCATATATCAGAAACTGAAAGCTCTCGCCAGCGAACAAGTAGCGTCATAAGCAAAGACATGAGTGTAGACTGTGTAGTCAAATAAACGAACATCCCTTTTCATAAAGCTCTGGCTACTCTAAGAAGCATATCGTTAGCTATTAAAATCAGTATTCGATCTCCATATTCTTATATATAGTTTCTTTATCATCACCCTGATCGTCGCTAAAAACGTTTCAAGACAGTTATTTCTTCTCTAGATTTTCAGAAATTGCCATTGTCGATTAAAAGTTTGAAAACGGTGTATTATGAGTACTTGTATATAAGCAAGCAAGTGTATGAACTTTGTTAATTAATGAGAAAAGCTAATTTCGACAACTCTTTTGTTCTCTCTTTTCTTTCTTGTGAACTCCGTTGTCTAATAAAGCCAAAGTTTAATAAAGCCCAAAAACAAAAACAAAAAAATTGAAAACTCATGATTTTAGTTTATAAATCCATGATTTTAGTATATAACAGCTCCATATTTTTTTTTTGTAAGCGCCTGAATTATACATTATTGAGAGTGTCTTTTCCCCTTTTTTCTATAAATAGTTTGCATGTATAAAAGATAAAGTTCTAGAACCATCTGACCTATCAACTGATCACCTAACTGATTGTATACTGTTCATGTTTGTGTGGGTTATAAACTCGATCTGAATTTTTTATTTATATTATATTTCAATATGCACCTTAACTGAAATCTTCTTTTTATGTAAATTAAGAATTTAACACAATTTGTTCTATTCGACACAAATACTTTCAACTAATTAGGGTATAAATTAATATTATATTATATACAGTCCATAACAAAACAAAAGAACATTTTACGATGGAGATCGTGACTCACGAAGTCACATGTGAAGTGTAGTTAACATAACACAATATGATTTTTTTTATTTTAAAAAAAAGGAGTGTTCTTAGAAAAATAAGCACAAACATAAGTGAAATTGGGCCCATCAAATAATTAAATAATGGCATACCAAAACTAAAGTTGTTCTTGATATGATATCCAACCAAATAAATTAAAATTATTGTTACCCTTACCCACTACATGTTGATGTCTTTGTAAATTGTTATTTGCTCATGCATATTAAAGTTCACATTTATAAATATTAGCCTGTAGATGAATTCAATGAACTGCACAAACAATAAATTGTAGGTTTGCAAAACTAATGACCCAGAAACTAAGTTTCCAGCTTCTACTGATTGGGTAACTGAATTTTCTGTGTGCATGGCCCATGGTAACTTTTTATATTTTAATTTTGTTTTGCCTAGTCTGGTCCGTGGTAATTTGGTTTTACGTGTGACATACCTGTTTTTGGTTCAACTTAGTGATGCGAAAAGTTGAAATATAAACATACTGAATTTGATAGTGAAAAAAAAAAAATTGTGAACGGAGTTTTTAGTCTATTATATTAATAACATCAATGTAATATGATATTATATTACATGTAAAGATAAAGTCTATGACATATAATCTAACAGTTTATGTTAGTATTGTTGATGTGGCACCTTCAAGATTTTATCCGCATTGCTCGTTAAATTACGATAAACAATTAATTTACAATATAATACATCACTTATATTACTTTAAATGTGATATCAGTAAATTTTAAACTTTTATTATTTAATAAAAAAAATTCTACTAAAGATTAAGAGAAAAATCTCTCAACATTAAAGGAATATTTCTTGAATTCCAAAATATAGTATATAGAGGAAAAATATTATGATTTATCATTGGTTGTTTATAGAAAAAAATCAGAAAATTTTATAAGATAATTTCATTTTTCTAAAAGATTTGAATGTTTTCCCACGACGATTTCAGATTAATAATTTAACATTTCCTATATTCTTTTTTTGTTTGTGTTTCCTTTTAATTTTTAATTTATATTTCTCTCTATTTAAATGATAAAAGCAAGTTGCAAGAGAGGGTGTGTGTTTGTCCCACTCCTCACATAATAATACAATCTTCAAAATTTTCATCCCTCTTTGCGAATCCCGAATACATACACACACAAACGTTATGTAACTGCAAAAATATATCAAAGCGAGATTCCACAATTAGCTAAGTCACTACTAGTCAAAGAGCGTCATGGTGATGGTGTGACCCCAAAGTTAGTCTTCACATGTTTCTTAAGGTTCAAACATTGATTTTTTGAGATTTATCCAAACAAAATAAAAGCATTGAATTATTTTTGAGGATTTGTTTCCTTCTTAGTTAAATTAAAATTTATTTTCCCTTTTGGTATCATTGTTTCCGTGTGTGCTTGTTTATACAGATGATGATAGTGAGGAAATGAAAGAAGAAGTGAAGAACACAAGATGTGTCTTCTTCTTCTTCTTCTAAGGCATTAAAATCATCAACAAGGAGAGAAACCATTATAGATTTATATATAGAGAGATAAAGAAGAAAGAGAGTTATCCAATTCTTGTTCTTTTTGCAATAATTCATTGAGTGAAAAATGCCAGTCCCTCTTGCACCATATCCAACACCTCCGGCGCCGCCACTGGCTCCGTCATACACTCCTCCGCCGCCGGCAAATGGTATAATCTTTTTTTTTTCTTTCAAATAACCAAGATAGATCCTCCTCTGTTTTCAAAACCTAAACCATCCAAGTTCGAATTTTGACTCAAAGCCCTGCTTCAGTTTTCTAGAAAAGTAATTAAAAATCCATTCCAAGATTGATTTTTAATTTATTTTTTAAATATTTATAGATTCCCCTTTGTTAATAACCTCATGTGTTCTTCATTACATTTATCCGAAATAATTTATCTCCAACATGAGAAAAAATGCTCCCTTTTATGGATTCAGAATTATTCCCAGAAAACCATTTTTTTTTATTCCACATGAGTTCATCGTTAATACATTAATTTTTTTTTTCTTTGCAAAAATAAAATAATAATAATTTTGAGATTTGTAGGTAGTACAGGTGGACAGAGCCAGTTAGTGTGTTCAGGTTGCAGAAACCTTCTGATGTATCCCGTCGGTGCAACCTCTGTCTGTTGCGCCGTATGTAACGCCGTCACGGCCGTTCCTCCGCCGGGTAAACATCCAGAAAATGTTTGATTAAAAAACCCGATTAAAGAGATTTGGGTTTGTAATAATTGGCCAATGCAGGAACGGAGATGGCTCAGTTGGTGTGTGGAGGATGCCATACACTTCTAATGTACATTCGTGGAGCTACAAGTGTTCAATGTTCTTGTTGTTACACCGTTAATCTTGCCCTCGAAGGTTTGCATTCGATATATAATCATTTACACCCATGCATATTGATGTTTCTGTTAATCCTATTAATTGATTTTGGTTTTGGAGTTTTTGGTTAGGAAAAATAGAGGAAACAAAAAGAAACCAAAAACAGTATGAAATTAGTTCTTGGTTACGATTTATATATTAAAAATTTATTAATAACATGCATTATACAATTAAAACCCGAGTGGTAACATAGTGAAGACACTATCGCAAACCATTAGGTTACAAGTCCTTGTCGTTTTGTGGGTCTAGTTTAGTTTAACTTTTTTGGATATAAGATACTAAAAACAATTTCAAGTTATTTTGTTGTCTAGTTTAGTTTAGGTTCTTAGATAATAATATATATATATTAAATAAAAAAAGTTTCAATTTAGGTTAGATGAATTTGTTTATAACAATATAAGTAACTCTTGTGTCTTGCATGTGGGAAATATATCAGCGAATCAGGTAGCGCATGTGAATTGCGGAAGCTGCAGGATGCTACTAATGTATCAATACGGAGCAAGATCTGTGAAATGTGCCGTTTGTAGCTTTGTCACATCTGTTGGGGTTAGTTCTCTATATAAACAAAACCCCAAAAAAAAAAAAAATTTGACAAAAAATCGCTATTATAATCTTTTGTTTTTGGTTGCTATGGTTTTGATAATGCTTGTAGGGTTCGACGAGCACGACTGATCAGAAATTAAACAATTAAAACTTTGATATGGGTCGTTTATATTATGAATTGTGAGCAATATAGAGGAAGAATCAAATCTTTTTTTTTTTATCTCTCTCCTCGATCATCCTCTCGGTCAAGAATCCGGCAGCGAGATGTTTTGAATTTGAAACTTAAATATGTAATTCGTCGAAATTTCTGACTTTTGTCACTTTGTCCATTTGTATAGAGTTGTCTCTCTTCAATGAGTCTGTTTGGATTCTTCTTTTTTTTTTATTACAAAAGTTTGATTCACCAGTTTATAATAGTGATTCACGAATAAAAGCTAAACTTTCTATGGATGAAGGTGGTATATTGTTTTAATTAATAGTTAATACATTAACCCATAACAAAAAACACTTTTCCGAATAATCTAATACAAAGTGGTGAGAGTGTTCCATCAACAATGGTTCATATGCGTCTTATCCCACCAGTTTAATTAACCAAACGGTTTTAGAAATTTTAGCTTTTTTTTATATTTCTTTATTGTCAAAAGATAAAACATTCCACCTTGGTACCAAAATACACTTGATGCACAAATTATGAGTCTGTTTTCGGCCAATTGCGTGCTGCAACCTCCGATAAAACCATCTCAGAATATTATTGTAAATCGGTTAAAAACTACATTTTGCGAACCAATATGCTTTTAAAGGAATGTTGCTCTTTGAAAATGCTCTTTTGACAATTAAGTTGGTGGAGAATTATCACAACATATCAGTCTCTTCTAGAATTGCAACTAAATTTGATGTAGCAAAAGCTTTCAACATGGTGCAATAGTCTTTTATTGCGAAAGTACTAGAGGTAATGTATTACCCTTCTCTGCTAATTCACTGAAACTATTTTTTTTTGTATTTTCACTGAAACGTTCCCAGTTTTTGTTAATAGAGATTTTCGTGGTTTTTTTTTTCATGTATAAGACAACAACATTCTTTATCTTCTAATGTGCCAGCCTATTTGTATAACACATCTCAACTGTGCCAGCCTATTTGTATAACACATCTCAACTTTTCTGATGATATATTAGTATGGCAAACCAGAATCTCTGCGAGGTATTATAGCGATTTTAACTAACTTTGCTAAAATGCCAGGACTAGAGATAAATGTGGACAAGTCCACTGTATTTGTAACATTGCTTGAAGATGCATCACAAGAAGTTGGTCTCTCATAGAATACATTCCCCATTCGATATCTTAGCCTTCCACTCACGGCCACGACCAGGATAGCACTGAATTATCAACCCATTCTTGACAAGATACGAAGCAGATTCCTCAGTTAAACCAATCGATCGAAACCTATCATATGTTGGTCATCTTCAACTCATAAATTCAGTCATAAGGAGTATCACAAACTTTTGGTGTTTCCATGAGATTGAGAAGATGTGTGTTGCTTTTCTCAAAAATAAGAACCCCAAATCAACGTGCAAATGCTAAAATTTTCAACAAAAAGTAGGTATTCTTAAGACTGAGAATGGTCTACGTATTAGACAGTTGAAAAATGTGTCTTGGGTCTTTGCTGCAACTTTGGTATTACATGCTCAACAAATGTCTCTATGCTGCAACTTTTTCTTCTTGACATATTTATTTATAGAATTCAGGAACCTCGGCTACAGCAATTGATTTTACTCATTTTCTCAACAATTTTGCCTGACAAGCTACTTTTTAAGGATAAATTTTACCTTTGGACTAGTTTAGATTTTGGCTTGAAATCTTTGGTTATTAGAAAAAAACAAAACTACAGAACAGTAGTACAACGGATATATGATAAATACAACAAAATCCAAAAAGCTTTGTCTTTCGATTTAGACTTAAGTCTGAATAATTCCACGCTAATTTGTCTCAGGATAATTGGGTTGGAGTTCACGGGTTCGCCTATGAATCATCTTTGGTCGGTTGAAGTGTCTTTCGAAAGTCTTATCATTTCTTTGGATCACGGCAAGATTAATGACAGAGATTTATATAAGATTATTTCTTGAAGAATTCAAATCATTTTTTTTCTTTCAAGGATAAGATTAATTTCTTTTTCTTGTCTGTCCATAATAAGATCCACGTGACTTTTGAGATAGATATGATCCTTGAACTTTTTGTTTCATTTGTAATTCAATGCTCTCTTTGACTAATCAATTATTTGTGTATTAATTGCTATTAACAGTGGATAGATACAAGGATGAAAACTCAATAATTTCGGCAGCCAAATCTTTTTTGTATGCATCTCTTGTCACATCACTTACCGTAGCAAATATTGTAACTTATCCACGTCCAGTGTAAGAAATGTCAATGTAGCGCACCAAGACAAATTTTATAACTATTCGAATCGAAGTTCGGGTATTTGAAGAATCTCTTAGATCATTAAATACGTCTTAATCTGATGGAAAATGGGTAAATTGATACTATAAAGATTGCTTTTTAGTGTTGATATTAAATCAATATTATTGAAAATTAAGCATAAGTTAATCATTAATTATTCAATCTAAATTAATTAGTTTTAATTTAACTATTTAAACATCACTAAAATATAAATACAAAATTAAAAAAAAAAAATTATTTTTTAAACATCACAAAAATATAATATTATATATATAAATTTAAATGCATATTTCA
The DNA here is from genome assembly GCA_039880935.1 of Streptanthus diversifolius. Classification (NCBI taxonomy): domain Eukaryota; kingdom Viridiplantae; phylum Streptophyta; class Magnoliopsida; order Brassicales; family Brassicaceae; genus Streptanthus; species Streptanthus diversifolius. The sequence continues at coordinate 21,502,903 of JAXGFM010000014.1, read as the reverse complement.
TCTTTTACATGATTTAGTTATCCTACTAACAAAGATAAATAATTTTTTATACAAGTTAAATAATAAAATCAGTAATAAAAATTTATGTTAAAAAGTTTTAAACAGTTTAAGAATAATAATTACTACTAAAGTTTATAATATGTATATATACAATAAATAATTAAAGTAATATATATTGAAATAGGAATTTTTGTCCGCTGAAAGTATAAGAGGCACTCACCTAGAAAGAGCTTCTCCAAAAGAAAAGGTATGGAGAGTTACCTGAAAAGACCTATTTGTATGCATAAGACTATTTTAAAGATTTTCAGAGAAGAAAAAAATAAAGAAAAAGGAAATTTGAAGGCTCGCTAATGCGCAAGACAGATAATGTCTACTTAGAACAGATTATTAGAAAGTGAATAAATAGTTGAATGAGTGTGAGATTTTAATTATTTTGACACTCCAATATTATTTTTAATTTGTATTCTATATTATTTGTTGGTTCCAATAAATCTTTGTTTGATATATGTATTCCATGTCAGATTGTTTCAGCATAGCTATGGTCTATGGATTCTTTATCAGCACAACAACATATGCATTGTCGTTAGAGAGCATTCTTCACAAAAAGTTGCATGTCTTTGGACCAGCTTTTAATTTCCATATAGCTTCTTTGAGAGCACGAGATCCCTAAGACGGTTCAATACAATTTTGATTATCTGGTAGCTGATTGCTCAAAAAATATCCTAACTTGAAAATGTATAACACTAAATCTGTATAATGCCAACCTAGAAGGTATGTTGCTTAGATAGAAGTGGATCCGAAAGGACAGACATTGACTTCATGTCCATCACCTACTACAAACCATAATCTTTGATTCAGTAGATCTCTTCCTTCAAACAAACATTTCCAAATAACCAGAGCCTGCATTTATCAAAGTCAAGTGAGGATCTAATCGTCCTTTAACAAGTCTTGCAACCAGACTATTTTTGCCAAGCAAAGCTCCATTGAAACTTTTAATATCTCTAAAACCCATTTCTCTTTCATTCTTGAGCAATCTCATTCTTTTCCAAGCCACCATATGCATTGCTCTTTTCCCTGAACCTTTACTCCAATATTTGGCGATAATATTATTTCTTTCTTCAAAAATTCTTCTTAAAAGCTTAAAGCAGTTCATCGTGTACACCAGTAATACTAATGGAACTGTTTTCAAAATACATTTTTTCTACATCATAAAGAAATTGATGACATCATCCTTATGTCATGTTTTTACCTTTTCTATAATGAAGCTGAAGGTTTCCCACTTCTTTCTACCATTCTATTGTGGAAGCACCATATATATATATATATCTAGTTATTATATTTATAATTAAAAGAAAAAACCTACCAATTTTTTTTTTTTTGAAAATAAGTTATAGCAAAATTTTGAGAAAATTTATATAATTTTCTTAAGAATCATATTTTGACTTAATTTTCGCTATTTACAATCATTTGGTCATTTTTAAATCTATTTTTTGTTCTACTATTATTTATCTAATATTTTTTATTTTTATTTATATAGTCATTTGACATATTTCTCGTTCTTTCATTTATGTGTTCTTCAACTTTTTTTTACTATTCATTTGATCGACTCATTTTCATTTGCCTTTTTCTCATTTTTTAATTCTTTGATTGTGTTGTTCGTTCCATGTAATCTGTAAAATCTTACAATTTGCTTTCGTTAATGAATCACAAAATTTACTATCGTCAGAAATATAAAATAAAATGATTTATGCGTTCCGGGAGATTAAACTTAATCAATTTTTAATTGTTAGTTTTAAAAATTAATATTAAGAAAAATTTCTTTTATATTTTCTATTATTTGATTCAAAAAAGAATTATTAAACATGTTTCTTCTTGAAACATAATTTTTTTCAACCTTGAAACATAGTTTAATTCACATTTTGTCTAGGATATGGTACAATCTAATATGTATCATTTTTTATATATATGTTTTGTTTTGATAGTATTTGTGTATTAAAACTATTTATTCTATTAGACCTTTTTGTTTTAAAAAATTATATTAAATTATAAAATAAATATATTATATTATTTTTATGGATCGAATGAACCTTACATACAAAAATTAACTTATTAATTATTATGACTATAACTTAAAAACTACCTAATTATATATCTTTGAAACAAGATTATATAAAATTTTACGAAAAAATTATTAAAAAAATTAGTAATATTTATATTTTGACTTATTTCTTGATATTTATAATCATGTGGTGTCTTTTGAATTTATTTTTGTTCTCCTATTTATTTTATTTTTATTTGAGTATTTGTTTTACATGTTGTTATTTTCTGTTAATTATAAATTTTTTATTTTTACCACAAAAGTATAGTTTTTCTTAACTCTAAAATCATATAGGTAATAAACCATTCTCTATTTGTTCCAAAAAGTTATATATAGAGAATAAATTTATATTTTAAATAAAATTTAGTAAAATTATTTTTTTGTAAGACTTGCATCTTATAATAGAATTTTTTTTTACATCTTTCATAATATATTGCAAATTTGAATATTAAATATAAATGTAAAACTAAATTATAAATTTATAGATATATACTGTTAAAAATTATTTTATTATTATTTTAATTATAATACTTTTATATATTTAAAATCATGAACCTATTTTAATATTCAGTAGGATAAATCTTAAATAAAATATTTGATTGAAAATGTAACTATATATTTATTATTTTTTACAGTAAAAGAATTTTAATACTTATATCTAATACTATTTTATTTTATTTTAAACTTAACATAATGTTATATTTATTTACTAAGTTTCTTTGTATATATATATATTCTATTTCTATTTATATAAATAAAATGAAAATCATATGATCAAACATAAATTAAATGATGTTTGAATTACAAGTAGATATTAATTTGTTGATTTTAGTGACATGTAAAATGAAGATTAATTTAAAGGATGATGTGAACATTCTTTCTAATTATATATAAGATTGTTAAATTGATAACTCTACAATGGACAGTTCTACCACTTTCTTAAAATTCACGTCAAACGGTTCAAGTTGCACAACACATCTTATGCAAACTTGTCTCATCAGTTTGCGTGAATTGATCTCTTGGTGTAGAAGCATTCACCAACTTTTGTTCAACACTCACACTCAAAAAGTACATGGAACATCGAATAGTCCATTTAAAATCTGACAGCTTTGGGAAACTGCCAAACTTTTATTGCAGCTTTGAGCAACTGCCAAACTATTATTGCAGCTTTGGGCAACAAATTTTCGGGTTTTTGCATACAGAAATTGAGACAGTATGGAAAGGGTTCGTCAGTGTTTTTCAATGGGTTTTCAACTTGGTGTCGTTATGTCCAAAGAGGTCCAGTCTTAAGAAAATATCAATTAGGTATATTCTATGCAAGGTTCTAAACTTTAGTAAATAAAACAAATATAAGAATAAAAGTTTGGTAGATAACAAAGGAACAAAAGCATCATATATTGAAAGCTTATCATATGCCCACACACATTATTATCCCATATCATCTCCTAGAGCATCTTTCCCTCTCTCACATGGACCACAAATATGTAATTATGTATTCCACATCCAAAAATTGAAAAATACATTTTTTTACCATACTTATGACCCAAAGGTTGTAGTTCACTAGGGGCTAGAGATATGCAAAACAAAAACCATGTTCGAATTCGCAGTTATGGTAATATGTTTCTAAGTTTTCCATAAAATGTTGAATTCTTTGTAAGTTTTATCGGAATATCTTTGTGTTCATTAAGAGATTTACGAGGATGCACCACGAGATTCAGGACTAATAAAGTAACAGTCACTACTCACTTGTTCTACAGAAAGTTCGCGACCTTGCAGAACTCTCTTTGTTTCTACTCGTCTCCCATGGCGAGTTCAAGGGCGTAATCGTCTCTTTCCTGCAGTGTAACATCGATAAAACTGTTAAAGAGCCAGTGCCATAAAGGACTAATACATTCTAAATCAGTTTGAGTCTTGATTATAATACTAAAGTTTGAGCTATTTGACAACATCAATTCTATAACTAGTCCTACTAAACGGCCACCAATTCTAATACACAACTCCCTGAGTTTCTTAACAGTCTGTCTATCTATACTCTTCACAATTAGTCTTTTTATTCATTTGTTAGTTTGCATGTTATGTTTAAGTTAGGTGTTACATAAGCCCCAAAATTTTAACAGATTGCAGTCTGTCGATCTATCGATTGAGATAGATATACTTCACCATTAGTCTTCTTACTCATTCGTGGTTCGAAGATTTGTAGCAAAAAAAGTGGACCAAGGTTTTTTTTTTTGCTCTGAGAACTTACAATTGGTCCACGAGCGAAGTATCTTCCAAATTGTAGCCAGTAGACCTGTGTGTTCCATAAGATTTAGAACTGTGTCACTAATGAAATGAGAGAAGACAAGTATTGTTGTAAGCAGTTCTTAGACTTTCAGAAGAGTAATTCTTATAATAATTTACCTCGTCCTCATCTTGTGTTTCTACTTCAAGGTCAGATGTAGGGAACCCCACACAAAGAAGTGCATATCCCTGCATGTAAAAGCCACATAGCTTAAACGCAAGATAAACTTGAAATAAAGATTTAAGAACCAAAATCACTATGCTCTGTAAAGGATTAGCACACTCATTGGTTTAAACCTATGCTTCAATATAAATTAATATCTAAGAAGAAGAAGTTGTTCCACCTATAATACGTTATACATTCTCTAAACGCTAACAGTTAGGTTATACATTCTCTAAACGCTAACAGTTAGGTTATACATTCTCTAAACGCTAACAATTAGATAAGTCTTTGACATTGTATAATCTCAAGCGATGAGATTCACTAAGGAGTAATTGGTTAAAGCAACGCATTGTTCTCGTTATTTCAATAAGAATTGCTCCGACTATCATCATCACAATTAGTCTATGTAGTTCCAGCCACCCTGAAGCACAAGGTAAAGGGATATTACCTGGGACTTCAGTTCTGCTGATATCCCCAATGCTTGTGGCTGCCTCAGCTCTCCAGATTTTACACGTACCGCACAGCTAGTACAGCAACCTGCCAACATTAGAAGGGACATTCAAGATTTTAAAACTCAAATTGTAGACGAGACACATAACTAAGTCGAGTGCTTAGCCAAAGCGGTTTTTTAACACGTAAATCTCACAGGAACATTTACACTATATTCGTCATGAATATGGCTCTAACATAACTCCATTAGCAATTGGCTTATCCTAATCATCTACACCACATTTGAAAATTTCAATGGGATACATGTAGAAGACAAGGAAAGATACACAGACTTTAGATAGCAAACAACTGAAATGGGTCAAGAGAACAGTACCATGCCTGCAAGCAAACGGAAGAGTAATGTTCTGAGATTCAGCTGAGTGCAGTATGTACTGATCCTGCATTCAAATGGTTTTCAATGTATAAACAAAAGTATAAAAAAGTGGATTCTGTCAACCACACTCTAAGGCACACAGTACAAGTAACCCAAGCTATGAGCATTCCCTAATCGCAGCTTCTGATCTAATAAGGAAGAATCACAATCTCATATCTCATGCTAGGGATGTGATGAAATGTGTCGCGAATCAGCAAACGCAGCAAAGAACGGCAACATTTTTCCAGCAAAATTCAAAGATACACACGGATCAAAATCAAGTAAAACACCTCACCTCTGGAACCTCAAACTCGTGAACTACTCCTCGTTTTCGATCATGTACAGTGACCTTGTGCGAAGGAACAGCCAACGATCCTCTATCTGTTGGACTGGAGATTTCTACAGGAATCCGAAACTCACACGTCGTAGCTCCTCGACGGAAATTCGGAGAATATCGGCGATTGATCGGAAAACTCTTTCGCTGAAGCGAAGTACAAAATGTGCAGGGGAAAACTAGAGCCATGTTTTTGGGGGATTTTGATTTTTTTCGTGGCTTTACGTGGAAAGGTTGAAGAAGATAAGACAGAGCAACCACCATTGCTTGTTCTCCTTGCTTGCAGCCGAGAGAATAAATCATAAACCGGAAGGGGCTTTTGGTTTGTGTTTCCGATTAACCAAATTTAGTGATCTAAGTTGCTAAACCAACGATGTACAACCAATTTTGGTTGGTTAGATTCGGTAGAGGCGGCTCGTGGTGCAATGGATATTAGTCAGGCTAACGAGGCATCTTTACGTGGCAGCTAACTTTAAGCTCAGATACAACCGACACACGTGGCATTTATATGTCCCCAGGATATTTAAATTTTTTTTTAACACAAATACCATCTTTAAGTTACAATCATAATTATTAAAGATAGATTTTATTATGGAATAATCTAAAATTTTTGGGAATTAACCATCTTGATATCAATCTAAACTTGACATAAATAATTTTATCACGCCAATTACAAACCAACCGAAATAAAAATGACCTTCTAAAAAAGCAATGGTCAGATTCCCTGAAATCTCTAGACTCAAGAACCCAAAGCGGTTACATATGGAGAAGCTTGACTAGACCATGTCCTCTTCGGATCTGGATTCACTATGACGCAACCACCGCAGATCTAATAGTAAATCATCGAGGTGTCGTAAGAAATCCTCGCCGGAGACTCTCCAACGAATCCGGAAGTCATTACCGAAACTCATGAGATCGCCGCAGCGGAAAATCTAGGAATACAAAAGAAACAGATCTGAACACAATATCTTGTCCATTCGAGTTTGAATATGATCATTCCAAAAGCCTTATCTATGCAGAACCACCGACAACATCACCCAAACGAGATGACTTCATCACCGAAAGCACCGCCACCACCATCCGTGAGTAGAACCACCGTGAAGACTACCAGAGAACTCCGCCACCATCGCTAAGAAAATGAAAAAAAAACAATCAAAGAACAAAGAGAAAAGGAACCCTCTCCGGCGCTGGCAAAGAAAACCAACCACCGGAGAGGCAACAAATCTGAAAAAAAAATTTGATAGGTTTTTGGGGGAGGGAGAGTTTCGCTCTGGGAGCGAGAGAAAGAAGAGAGAGTTTTATGGAAGGAGAATCTGAAAACTTCCAACTGTAACTTTTCAGTTTTTTTTTTAAGTTACGATCTAGACTTTTTTCTTCTAAAAGTTGTTGTCTAACTTTTTTTTAATAAATTTCTATAGGTTTTTGTATAAATATTTATTCTAAATTTTAAGATAATTGTCATAATCATTTAGGTTTTGCAAACAAAAAAATGCAAAGAATAAAATAAAGAAGATTAATTTATAACTTTTATACATAAGTAAAAACTATTAATACTAATAAGAAGATAATGTATTATTTTTGTAGAGGAAAAAAATAAGATAGACATTGAAGAGAACTGCATTTTGTTTTATCATTCTTCTATTAAAAAAAAAGATAGAAGAATGCATAATACATTGAAAATTGTCTTAAAGAGCATCCACATCTTTATACTTTTAAGAGTATCTTATATATTTTTAATATTTAATTTATTAATAACTAATTGATTGAAACTCAGTTCGAAACTCTTAAAATTTTATTGTGCATTGCTAAAACTCATAAGAGTATCTTAAGTGTTTTTGAATATTAGTCATCTTGTTCAAAAATACTAGTTCTTAAATTATCTTCCAATGCTTTGACCATACTATAAGTGACAAAATCAAACATCTACAAGAATTTTCCTGTCAAATATAGTTTATGACGTCTACATATATTCTATCTTTGTCAATGATATTATAATACTTTTTAAAGTCATTACCATTCCAAGAAAACAAGAAATAAACGAACCTAACTACTCATTACAAAATGTGATTCATATATACACAGTGATGTGGGTCTCCTTGGAGCACTCTGTATATGAACACATATATCTTCTGAAAAAATGGAGCACTCTTTAGTCTTTAAGTGAAATCACAGGACCAAAAACACAATACAAGCATGAAACCACATATACACATAGTTAATGCTGGAAACTAGTTATGATTTATATACTAAATATAATGATTTTTTGGATATCTACATCTTCAAGAGTTAATAATCTCTAGAAAAACATCAAAACACATGGAAAACGGTCATAAAAATCATGAACTTTCTAAACGAAATAAAAAAAATTTTCAACTTCCAATTGAGTCATTTAAACATTTATTTTTTTAAAAAATAGTCAATTTAAACATATATTTAAGTTGACCACACCATTTTAACTCTCAAAAAAGTAAACCATTAAAAATATTAAACGGCCGTTAAAAACGAAACGATGTTGTTTTATTAGTCTAACATAAACGACGATTAAACATAAATGTATGTTAAAATTGAACATTTTTAAAAAAATAATTATGATTTAAATGGCGCAAACTAAAACTTGATGATTTTTTGGCTTCGTTTGGAAAGTTCATGGTTTTTTGGCCTAAAAAAAATTATGATTCAAATGAAAATTTATAATATTGTTGATTGGTTTATAACAGATCTCAAAAAAAAATTCATGTGTATGAATTCTCAGACCAAAAAAACACGGCATGAGGTTTTCCTAATTTTTTTTGCTAAAAAATCATGATAAATACCAATTTTATTTATTTAGTATGAGATCTTTTGGTATGGATGGGCTTCGGGGTCCCGTTCCGATTCGGTTTGGGATTTTTGGATTTTTGGGCCTGAATTAGGTAACATACTTTTAAGTCTGATTTTGGATCAGAATATTATTTGGGTTTTGTTTGGATTCGATTCTGAACCAAAGCACTTAAATTTGGCTAATTTAAACATACATTTAAGTTTGGTTCTGAATCGACCTCAGGCCGTTGTTTTTTGGTCTGAGACCCAAACCAAAAGTACGAAGAATCCGAACGGGATCCCAAATTCGAATGAGACCCCGAACGATCTCAGGCTGTGGTATTTTGAATCATAAATTTTTTTAGGCCAAAAAACCACAAACTTTTCAAATGAAACAAAAAAATCACCAAGTTTCAGTTTGCGCCATTTAAATCATTATTTTTTTAAAAAAATATTCAATTTAAACATATATTTATGTTGATTACGCCAAAAGAACCATTGTTTATGTTAAATTAATAAAACAACGTCATATCATTTTTAACGGCCGTTTACCATTTTTTAATAGTTGATTTTTTTAGGGTTAAAATGGTGTGGTCAACTTAAATGTATGTTTAAATTGACCATTTTCAAAAAAAATAATGTTTAAATGGCTCAATTGAAAGTTGTAAGTTTTTTTAGCTTCGTTTGGAAAATTCGTGGTTTTTTTTACTGTTTTCACCCAAAACAAATAAGAAGATAAAGTGAGTACTGGTTTGTGCCTCCTCATCAGGGTCATAATATACTCCATTGTATGCGATCTCGGCTTGTGCCTAAACAGAGTACTTGATCCAAGCTGGAATGGAATTCTTAATACCATATGGGGTATCCATGATAATTAGGCCTGGGTAAAATATTCGGATCCGAATACCCAAACCGGATCCGACTCGAAAATACCTAAATAGATATACTTTTTAATATTAAAAACCCCGAATGGATCTTGTCTTCCAATACTTCGAGTATCGGGTAATACCCGATCCGAACCGATACCCAAATTAGTATTTTTTAGAACTGAATTCAATTTTACATGTATTTATATTTTAGGGTTAATTACTAATTTATTTGTTTTATAATTTTAATTGTTTGGTTTTTCACTGACGTATTAGTTAATGAGTACTAATTTGACATGTTATTCTTGTATCATGTCTTATATTTGCAAGTGTAGAGTTTATCTAACATTCACATTTTAAAGACAATCATTCATATTTGTTTATTTTTGTCATTATGTTTTGAATTCTAAATACATTATGGAATGTAGACTATGTCATATTTGTTTTATTTTGTCACATTTGCTTTTTTTTTTGTCACATTTGCTTCTTGTTTGATGAATATTACAAAGTTTTAATGTTTCAAATTTGATTTATATTATGTTTGATTATTGCAATTTATAGATAAATGTTAGTATTACGGATAAAATTCATATATTTTTGATACTTCGGATAATATAATAATCGGGTATTTTGGGTACTTTGGGTATTTCAGATATTACGGGTTTTACGAGTACTAAAATACTGGAACCGAAATCATAAAACTTATTATTGGATAAATTTCGGATCTTTTATCAAATATCCGAAGAACCGGATCCGAACCGAATCCAGTCTGAAATAAAAAAATACATGAATGGATCCTTAACTTCAGATCCAAAATATCAGATACCTGAAATACCCGAACCGAATCCAATCCGATTATCCAAATGTCCAAACCTAATGACAATAGAGCAAAACATTCCGCGAACAAGATTCATTAAATGTTGTAGTCAAAGTTAACTATTATCTTAACTATCTGCTTACATTGTCAATCTAACAACCAATATCATAATATCATCTCATTTAGCAATCCAGAATTAAATCAACTAATATTGTAATAACATTAGCTAGATGCATTCAATCATCGTGAATAATCTCATAATTAAACTTCAGAATCTAGATCGACGCATCACAAACATCACAAAACCAAGCTTTGAGAGACAAACTATGCCAAGCAGCAAACTCTAAAAAACGAGTTCCTAATCGAAATTGAGCTCTAAAAGATCTACACTAATAATCAAGATCAAGCGTGGACAGATAAGTAAAAAAAGACAACATCAAGCTTAACAAAACAAAAACTCATCAAACTCTAGAAATTGCAAATATACTGCTAATCTTCTGTGTATTTTTATTTCTAAGCAAATGAAGTTGTACCTTTACCTCTATCACCAACGATGACGAGCTTGAAGCTAGGTAATCGACGATTTGCTTAGGTAAAGCCTGACATATAATAAAGTACTATAATTGCAGAAGTTATTAAGTAGCAACAAAGTTGCTTCATGGCAAAAGAATAATCCTGGAAACATGATCATATATGTAAAATAGCCAATCATTTGATTTCTTTTAAGATGAGTTTTATTATTACAAATCAGTTAAATATAACAATGTCTTATAATGAAATAACAAAACCATAACATTTTTCTATAAAATCTCAATCAGTAATTTATATGTTGTTCTTCCCCAAATTTCACAGAGAGATTGACCCAAAAGCTACTAAATGAAATCATTTTTCAACTTCACTTGATAAGATAAGAATCTCTGGTTAGCACATCGATTCTTTCAGATGATTTAGTTTAACCGGGTTGACAAGTCTTACCCGTCACTTAACCGGTTTCTTTATCGTTAAGACTATAAAATGAACGCTCCTTCACTCTTAACAAACTCTTTTAGGGTAACACGTACGACGTTTACATTGTTACTCACGAAACAGAGCTCTGGATCAATCTTAATGGTAGATCCTATAACTGTTCTTGATATATATTGATTATCAGGATTAATACTATTGAGTTTCGCGATGCTCTTCCTTGATCTGTAAAATTTCCAATAAAAAAAAATTGATTGTGACGGAGAAATATGATGTTTTGATCTAATATTTGGAGGTGGAAACGGATCCCAGGGTGTTTGGATCCGGTTTCGATGGAGAACTATATAATTAATATGTTTGCAATATCTTAGTAATCAATTGTTTATGCAGATGTTATCTACTCTCTCTCGCTTGCTTTATCTTTTCGTGGGAAGTTGTTGAAGATTGTTTTATGAGAGTATTATAAGTCACTGCATTTGGTAATCAACTGTTTCTTTCCCAAACGAAGTGACTTGTAATAATCTCATAAATGGGTTTTGCAAGTCTTGAAGAGAGTAGAGGATGTAACTCTTTTGGTTGTTGCTTGATTGTAAATGGATTATATTTTTGTCTAATAATGTGTGTGCGAGGCTTTTTGTGTGTTTGTAGCTCGAGGTTCACTCTTTTTTCGGGTATAAATTCTATGCTTCTTCCACCTTATTAGTCTTCTACAAAAGAGTTGCCTAATGTTACAACATAAGACGACTATGATTTCAGGCTTGTTAAGGAACGGGATGCTTATGTTTATACAAGCATGCAAGATTTGACTTCTCCCACCTTATTATTCACTGTTGATTTGTAAGCCAGTAACTTCATTCCTTGCTAAAGAGGTGGTAACCAAGAGTGCAGAACATATTCGAATGGATTCTTTACTCCCACTTCATTTATCAATGGAACATGGTTAGTTTCCATTTCTGATTGATGCTGTTAAAGACTAAGTGACCAACCAAAGTCTGGGGGAATCAAGACATGTGTGAGATCCTATCTTCTGGTTGCTGAGTTTGAGCGTTTCTATTTTCTGTAAATGTATTAATAAATGTTGAATAAAATAGATTAACAATTTTGTGCCAAACAAGACTACACAGTACTAGAAAATCATCACTTTAAAACATTTCTTGTTAACAAACTCCCTTCTTTCTCTGCAGCAATTTGTCTTTCGATTGGACATAGAGACTAAGCACAAAAAACTAACATATCTGGTACTTAGTTTTTTTCTCTAAATTTTGGTTGATAGACATTTTGTTATGGTTTTGTATAATTAATTACTCAACGACCTTCTGTCAGCCCATATTAATCAAAATTTATAGCAATATATTGGTAGTACTTATGTTTGTCTGAATCTCGAGGTAGATATATTTTGAGACGAAACAAGGGATTGGTCCACACCTTCTGGAACCAGCAGACATGCATGCAATCACATACTTTCCTTTCTTAAGTTTCTTTTTAAGTCTCTTTCTCTGTCTCTCCCCACCATGCATGTGTATCATACCTCTATACAGAGAAGAAGCCTCCACATCTTTTGGCCAGTGCAAGAGAATGGAACACATCTACCAATTCCAACAGCGGGTTGTCCTCTTCATAGGTCTTGGATTATTGCTGTTTCTTCTTGCTTCATGTAAGTTCAGTTTTACATCCCTCTCTCTCTCTCTCTCTCTCTCTCTTCTGTCTTCTCCTTGTCACTATACCCCAATTCCATGTTTGGATTTTGACACTGTCGCAGGTGTAGTGAAGTGCAATGCCTTGGAAGGTTCCGGTGATAGAAGAGGCATTACTCTCAATGCAAGAAACTTTTCCAATTACGAAAACCGCACTGGCCTCTCCAGAAAGCTTCTGCTATCTCCCGGTAACTCATAGACACTGTTTGACTTCACATATCCATTAAGATTAGTATCTGTTTTTACGTTTCATGAAACCCTTAAGAGACATATTGAGACAACTTCACATATAAGACCAGTCTCGGTTTTATGTTGTAGAAACCCTAAAGACATATTGTTGGCTTCACATATCAAATAATAGATCAGTCTCTCTTAAGAACCCTAAAGAGTCATTATCAGAGACATTTTCAGATATTTTCCCTGCATATCCGTTAATTCATCATAGACTCTGTTGGTTTCATAAAAGATATCTCTCTTCTTTTTTTTTCTAATAGCCCTAAAGACACATCTTCGGAGACATTTTCAGATATTGGCGACGGGACCAAGCGGATCGGACAAGATTGCTCAAAAGATGATATAGTTGTCTTTCAAGGCTCAACTGTTCCACTTCCAAACGGAGTTCCTGCATATACAGTTGAGATCGTCAACGCCTGTGCCTCGCATTGCAGAATCGCGGAGATCCACGTCAGTTGTGGCTGGTTCAGCTCGGTCAGACTGGTTAATCCTAGAGTTTTCAGGAGACTCTGCTACGATGATTGTCTGGTCAATGACGGTCAACCTCTTGCTCCTGGACAGACACTCTCCTTTCAATATGCTAACAGCTTCTCTTACCCTCTCTCTGTTTCTTCAGTGTCTTGCTTCTAATTTTAGGTAATTAACATATTTTGTATTTTCCACGGAGAACTGTGCTTCATTTTGCATCAGTTCAAGGTCTTGGATAGGATTTGTGTTCATCAAACCAAGGTCTTGGTTAACCTCTTGTAAGCCCATTTTTCCGGTTTATGTTTATAATAGGTCCTTATTCCAAATTTTTTAGTATTAATGTGTTATTGATGATTGTGTACAAAGTTACTTAGCGGAGACAAAAAAAAGAGTTGATTAATCTGCAAAACTTCATATACATGTCATAAAACAAGCTTCTTTCTTGTTTTAATGGATATACTGTTCTGGAACATCTGAAGATGGAGGAAAAAAACCAAATGGTGATAGCATTTAAGAACATGGAATGTAGGAAGATCTAAAAACGTCCTAGGTCCGGATCGAAAACTCTAGGTTGAGTCATAGACGCAAATGTGAAATCTGGGCTCAGTGGTTGAGGATACTCAACTGTTGTTGAATGCAATGAGTAAGCACCGTCCATTTGTTGAGGTGAGCTGTCGAACCAAGGAGAGGGCAAAGTAGTGGTCATGATTGATTCAAGACCATTGGAATATGGCATGTGTTGTTTAGAACCTTGAGGTTGAGCCAGCATATGCGATCGAGTCTCATCAAATGGTTGTTGGAATGGCTCACCATTAGATTCTGATGAGTTTTCAAGTAAGCTTTGAAGATTATGCATATACATATGCAATGAGACAGGAACCTCTGTGGCACTGGGAGGAACCGATGAGGTCCGGTTTAGCGGCTCTGGTATAATCTTCTGACGATTTGGAAGTATTTGAGGTAAAAGCTCACATGATTGATTACTCGTTAGTTGCTGAACAATGCTTTTGAAGTCGTTCTTGTCGATGATGTACACTTGCGTTTTCGGTTGCGGTTGTGGCATCTGAGGTATGGCGTTAGCGTTAGCGTTAGCGTGTACTTGATGGAAAATACTCTTCCGAGTGTACTTGACAGTCTTGTTCACTTTCAAGTAATCATTTTGTGGTCGCTCATTCATCTTTTAACACAATAGAGTCACTTAGAAAACTTCACGAGATGATATGATTCTCAAGTTTATTTCAACTAAGAATTTTACACACAAATATATATACACGCACTTCACAAACACACTATTTGTTTATCGTAGACATCATAATTCTCTTTAAATTTTTGATCTTTTACCACTAAAGTACTTGATTTTTTCTAGTAATAAAATGCATCCAACTTTAATGAAAAGACGGTTTCCTTTCAAAAATGTTTTAAAATTTTCTTTGATTTTCCTGAAAATTTTAAAAAATATGTATCATACATGTTATTACTATGTATGGTCTTCCAATTTTCTATTTTGTCTCTTTTGGAATGATATATATTTTAGTAAAAAATAGGAAAATACTATAGTGCCAATAATGAATTAAAAGTATTTCTTTTTATTTTTTTATGAATTTTTTATATCCTTTCTACATGCTCTCTTTTCTTCTATATTTTATTTATTTTGTATGAATCTTTTTTTCATTACTTTCTGAAGTATTATTATTATTATTATTATTAATATTAATATTATTATTATTATTAATACTAATATTATTATTATTATTTATGTTAAACAATTGCATAAAAAATAGTTAGAAAAATATATATCATGTAGACTATAAATTCATTTAACACAATTGAGCTCATCTTTTTCAGGGATTTTGCATATAAGATCATTTTTTATATCATTTTTTATTTTTTGTAAATTTTTGTGTATCTTTTTAATACAATGAATCTTTTCTATCTGTTGATCAAAATAATAATAATAATAATTTGAAGACCAAAAGCTATCATTTATAAATAAAATAAATATATGTGAGTAATACTAATAGTGAAAGTATCTTTGCCATATTAATGATGACGTAACTGATAGAATTACAATGCATTATATTAATTTATATTACTACTATTTTTTATATTAAAGACGAAATATATTATCAGTTTCTAATCATAAATATGGAACGTTTTATAAGATTTTGCTCCCTATGAAAAAAAGTAAACTAATCTCCTGATTTTATCACAAAATTAAATGTTTATTTTTTATGTCCCAAAATTTAAATAATGTTTTAAGTGAACGATGTTAATGTAGAGTATAAGTACTGTAATGGAGTTTTGGCGGTTAAGAATACAATACTAGTTACTATTTTTTAATATTTGGTTTAAATCAAGTTATATGATTGAATAAATTTATTCTGACAAAAATATTAATGTTATCTGTCCACCAAATATACAATATTTCATTTTGCAAACATTATCATAATGTGTCTCCGTAGCTCAAAATTTAAGTTTACATAGAATTCATTGCAATATACAGTATGGTAAATATGAGGAGAGGAAGAATCTATACGGGCTTAAATGTTGGTATATTGGACATATGTATTATATAATATCACACAGGTTTTTTCCACGGAATCAATTTATTCAAATTTCGATTATTTATTCTCAAAGTTACTAAAAGATAATACTGAAAAGTTTTTTTCATGGATCATCTATTTGTAAAAAAATAGAAATGATAAAGTTTTAAACAACTGAGATTGAACTCCACATGAGATTTTTATGAAGGCAGAAATGGAAAAAAAAATTATACGTCAATGCTCAAATAACATTGGACAATCCACAACCTAAGGACACCATTAGATTAGTCTCATCACAACAACACATGTGGAATTTTCAAATAGATCGGTCCTGGAAAGAGACAGACATATTTCCAGGAATGGGTCTGTAATTAGATTGGGACGACAAATATGTTGATAGGTGCTAGAAACACACGTATTAGTATGTTAGCATTACATAAAGAGTTAGAGGCATTAATTTGCATAATAGAATATATGAAGACGGTGCAGAGGTGATGAAGATGATAACATCATCAGATGAGTTGTCAGTTTTTGCTGAAAGAATTTAAGAAAAGTAAATAATATTTTGAGAAGATTAGTATAGAACACGTCCGTAGAGTAGCAAACATGTGACTCACAGCAGCAATAGTGTATGGCAATTTAGATAATATACCATTTTCTATAGTTTTTAATGATCATCGGTTGTAAAATTAAAAGAATGACACCAAGCCACCAAAGCCAAATGGTCACACAGTTCACCTATCTCCTTCATCACAGGGCACAAGATACAACAAGACATGAAAATATTAATCATCCCTTAACTTGACTACACATTCCCATGCTCGTTTCTGTTTTTGATGAATTTTTTAAATAGCCATAAAATATAAATAAAAAAATACTTATATGCATATAATTAAGTTTATAGTCATCAAAGAAAATGAAATAACAGAGTTGTCCTCCTTTCTCATTGTCACTGTTTGAACATGCGTACGCGTGATGGTACTATACAGACACAACATCTATCAAATCAATAACATAACAAATTGGATGGATAAATCATCTTAAAATGTGTTATTTCCCTTCAAATATATGTGGTTCTCGTTGCGTCATGTGTATTTAATAAGAAGAACATAATCTATGAATAATGGATGTCTATGTAGAATAAACGTCTATGCATCAAGTGTAAATACTATACCAAAATTGAATACTAAACCGAAAGATCATACTAAACACACCCAACAAAAACTAAACCCAAACGTAATTAGTTAATTCAATGGTAATTAGTGAACCCAAAGATAATTAATACATTAAGTATTATTAGTGAACCCGATAACAATTATAGTGAACCCGATGTTAATGAATGAATCATATGATAATTAGTGAAAAAAATGATAATTAATGATCAAATGGTAATTAGTTATCCAAAAAATATTAGACAACCCAAATTTAATTAATTTTTTTTTGTCAATATAGTCTAGTAGTTTTAATATCCCTCGTAATACTAGGGGTAATGGGTTCGAACCCCAAACTTGTGTCATGAATTTCAGAAATAGCCATCATTGTACAACATTATTCTGACAATGTAATTAATTTAGTTAAGATAAATGATATAAGTTAATCCAAATGGTTAAATCAAAGAATATCAGGTAAACTAATGGGACATTAGGTAAAGTACATGGACATTAGACAACTCTAATGAATTTATTTAAACAATTACGAATTAGTAAACCCAAATGACACTATTAAAACCAACATAATTAATAAACACTTGGCAGAAAAAGTTAAAACCAAATTTAACTAATAAAGGATTATAGTAAAAATAACAAACATCTCAATACTATATAGATTATGAATAGACAACATATCTTCCAATACAAATTAAAAGTTACATGCGCATACATAGAATAGTTATAACCAAATACATAATAGCCCTCAAAGTGATAGCAAATGCAACAACTATATTCTGAAAAGAAATTCTACTCACTATATTCGATTGGTTGAAACCAGAAGCAGTCAACCTCTTCCTCAACACGTGCTATATGACACTGCATGGTCTCCAAACTTTCAAGATCAACATGGAGTATCCATATAATATTGGCGCATATGGCCAATTTGATCCTCATAATCATTAAATTTCACACATAAGTTAATAATTTCTTCCATTATTGCTTCGTCCTACCATTTGAGAAGGTAAACATCCCCGTCCTACATATATACATAGTTTAACTACGATATATACACGAGATAAAATTCTTCTTTCACTTATGTAATTTTCTCTTTAAGATTTTTATGCGGCTATCCATCTACCACGTACAAATTTGATACTTCTACAAAGATGATGACTCCAGCGAATATATACATATCTAATAGGATGATGATGTGATGACGTCGATATGGATGATGCACATGAACTTATTGATTTTTTCTTTTTTAGTTTCAGCAATGATGAGAAGATGGGATACACAACTACTACAATATTTTTAATGAACCAAATGAATGGAAAAAATATGAACCAAATTTCATTTAAAGAATTGAATTTTTAAAAAATAAGAATGAATGAATAATTATTGGTTCATGAGAAAAAATGAGAAATGGAGTGGGACCCATATATCTAAAATTTCACCAAAAAAAATATATTTTAATTCATACAAAATTTTTTTGTCAACTTAACATAATAAATTTAATATCTCATTTAACATTGTGTGGTGCTGAATTTGAACTTTAAACATGTGTTATGAATTTCAGAGATAACCATAAATTCTACCATTGATACAAAATTTGAAAATCAAAAGAAATATCATAATTACCAATTGAAGCCTAAAAGAAATTTAGGTGACTTTGCATTTCCAACAATGCAATAACTTATTTATTCTTCACGAACTTTTAGTTGACTTTACTCTTCTCTTCTTAGGATCTTCTTCTTCACGAATAAGCTCTTCTTGCAATTTCAATGCAATAGTTTCTTTATATGCAACTTCAATTTTGTTGAAGAAGTGATTAAGAACAAATTCCTCCAAAGTGCGTCTAGCAAATTTAATCAATAGCTTCTCATCATCACACCCTCCGTCATTATCAACCTGAAGTCACATGAAAGAATAATAATAATAAAAAGATCATCAATACAAAGAATTTCTAATCGATATGGAGCCATATAAACGATATGAAACTAACCTTCATATGGTTTTGAGGACCCCATTCATCATGAAATGGCTCAATAACAGTCTTCTCCAGGAGTAACATCGCATCATCAACTAAAACAAACATATATTTGTCCACACTAACAATTAGAGCTGTCGATTTTTTGGCATCAATTGCTCCCTCTTTCTTTGGCTCGTCTTCAAGAGCCTTCGATATTCTATTGTGCGAATAATCCAAATCATCCTTGAGGAGTTTCACATTTTGTTTTGAAACTGTATGTATTTTTTTTTATCTTTGTCGAGTTCCATGTAAGAGAGTTTAACCCATGAAACAAGAAATCCATCACCAAAGAGGATGTTACTTCTTTCATGATGTAGAAATGTTTCACAACTAGTTTTAGAATCACATCCATTTTCTCTGGAGACATCTTTCGCTTTAATTCTTGGTCCATCTCTAACCAAAAGGCACATAAGCTGCACCAGGAAATTAACAAGATGTATTACTATGTTATATATGATATGCAAACTCCTCAAAATCTGCAGAGAACAAATTATCAAAAATTGCATTAACAAACATGGACAATTTTTTATACCTTGTCCATCTCGTCTTGTCCTCCATCAACTTGCTTTTTTTCTTTTTCATAGATCTCAAGAAAAGTGTCTTCACATTTGTTAAATAAACCCTAACAAGGTCCCTCCTATACTGACCATCAAGGCAGGGAAAAGGTCGGTCAACGCTGTCTCTGCAAGAATCAATTTTAAGATAATTTGGTTGTATGTTATGTTGATGGTGCCATTGAAAAATAAACACAGAAATGGCTATATATATATATATATATATATATATATATATATATCACTCTAGATACACTAAAAGTGTTGGCATGTTTACCTAATGACCTGGACTTGAGCCATTAATTATTATAAGAGAGTCGTAATGATCTATGAAACCTTAATGTAAGCTAGGTAACTCCATATTCTTTTTCCATCCCCAATCATGCTCTTTCTTCCGAAACTCATGTAGTGTATTCAGTTAATCTAAGTATAATAGGGATTCAAGAAAAGTAAAAGATGCAAAAGATAACCCGAATGCTTTGATTTCTTTGGATCTTTATTCATCACAGATTTAGTAAACTGAGCAAAATGACTCCAACCTGTCTCAAAAAGGTTAAACTTAGATGATAAATTAAAGGTTTGCTGATCGAGAGAAAGAAGAAAACTAAACAGACAACAATAGACATGTCATAGGTATAGAATAAAGAAGAAAATCGCATAGAAATATCAATAGAGTTTAAAGCTTATATAATATATTCATAGGTGAAGAAAATGTCATTTACCATTGGTGGCCACCAACTTCAAAAACATTGCTACGGTTCTGTTGCTTACTTATTTTTGAAAATATCCCAATCTTCGATGTATATGTCCCATATAATTCAGAGGGGTTTGCTCCTAGGAATAATAATAAATAAATATAAAAAAATTTGAATAAAACACCATGACAACACATAAAGTATGATATAGCAAGAAAACAAACAGATGAGAATAAAACAGTTGAAGGATTAAGTGCAAATGAAAAATAGTTAAAAGCATACCAGAATCTTGATTAGTAATCTCAGACATTTCCCTGGAATTTTTAACCCTCTTTCAAACTACAAAAGTTAAGGATTAAGCAATTAAGTTATTATCTCCAAATTCTGCTAATTAAGGGTGATTAAAAACACCCAAAAAAAAAAGGAAACAAAACAAAAACCAATAAACCTCAAAAGTCCATCTTACAATGTAAAAAAAGCATAAACCAATCATATAGTTGAACTCTTTATCAACTAAACGAAAGAGAAGAAGAGAGACGAGGGAAGCAAACCTTGGAAGAAAGAGCAGAGAGAAGCTAATCGTAACGATTAATAACGAATATGGAAGATTTATGGAAGATTTACTTCGATTGAGATCTTCCGAGATCTTTTTATGGGAAACATCAAACACTAATAGTGAAAGAGATATTAAGAAGTTTTGGGAGGTAGTGAAAGAAATATGAAAATGATTCTGATGATATTTGATTATACGATTTAGCCGGCCACTTTAAATTTTCTTTCTCTACACATACAAAACAAATTATTTAGGAAAGCTTTTTTCATACAAACATCAAAACTCTTTGTTTTCTTTTCCATCACTGTTTAGATTAAATACACTGGAGTTTAAAAGTTTTTTTGAAGTATTTTGCGTCGGACATCGTTTGTTATCTGATGATTTAAGTATTTGACTTGACTTTGGAACTCTTGTAACGGTTGAACGTGTAATTATTGTATAACTTTTCTAAATTATACATATCTTGTGTGGGATTAGAATTCGAAGGCCAATTAAATAGAATTAGGATAGGAAATAAGTGTTATCTTTTTTCCTAGTTTTTTTCTCTTATGCAAATTGACAACTTTCTATTACAAAAGATGGCACCATTCATAGTACACAGACACTAACCTAAAGAGTGGACTGAAGAAGTTAGATCATCTTAATTAGAAATCTCTCCAAGTGGTGATGGTGGGAACATAAGACAGGAGGAGGCTGAGGAAACTTGCCCGGACTACGAAATTCAAGGTTGAGCCATTGATGAGAATGTGAAACTTCTTGGTGTAAAGGCGACCTAGGGGAGAGCATATTCCTGTAAGCGGTTGGAGATTGTACGTAGTGTAGGAGCTATAAAACCGGATAAGAAAATACGATTTGATAATTTGTAATATAAGGAGAAATCAATTTGTAAAAACACGTTTTATAAAACGATTTTTAAGAAATCCAGAAAGGAGGCGAGATGTCTCTTTCCTTAACTCAATAAAGCGCCCGTAGTGTGACGGTTTTAATACGCCTTTTGAATCCCAGGATACAACCTTTTATAGACCGATTCGCAACACTCGAATTCGGAATCTGCGAACACAGTATCTACGATATACTCAAGAGCAAGAATCGTTTCTGAAAGATAGAAACGAATATGAGAGAGAGCAGAACCTTTTTCTGTGAATTTAGAGAAAGCAAAGAGTTTTTAGGGTTCTAGAGATTTCAAGAATTCTCAAGATATTCCGGATACTCGGGGATACCCAGAATGATTGCTTTAGCTCTCTATTTATAGGGAAGAAGTGATTAGGGGGGTTTCGAGATAAAATCTCGACTTTCAACGAAATCCCGAAAATTCCGCAAGCGGTTATAACCGTTTTGACTGGAATATTCGCGGATTACGATGAGATTTTGAACCCGATCGATCGATCCAAAAATCAGATCGATCGATCCTATAGGGGATCGGTCGATCCGGAATGTACCGGTCGATCCTGGAATTCCTCGACGACGAGACATTCCCAAAGCCCAAAGCCCAAAGCCCAAAGCCCAAAGCCCAAAGCCCAAAGCCCAAAGCCCAAAGCACAGAGCACAGAGCACAGAGCACGAGCACGAGCACGAGCACGAGCGCGAGCGAGCGGCGGTGGTGGTGGTGGTGCGCGCGTGTGGATCCTTTGGTTCTCCCCATAAACCACTTTGACACTTAGTGACTTTGTTCCATATATATGCAAGTGGAAAAAGTTCCTTCTAAGCAATGTGGGACTTTCTTAAGTTCCACTTATTCCCTAATGGGTCTAATTTTTAAGCCCATTTCATATTCACATTATCAACATGTTTCAAGCCCAATGTGCTTAATAACATTTTGGTCCAACAATCCCCCACATGAATAGAAATGACTCTAAACTGAGAGTGACTTTGAAAGACTCTTTAGGATCGAGAAAGCTAAAAGAAAGACTTTCTTGAGTATAAACGAAAGATAACCGTATCTGATTTGGTTGCATTTTTCAGCATTGAACCAATCATAGTTGATACCTGTCGGGTTTACAAGGCCAGGGGGTGAACATGATGTCTTGAACCACCCGGATTTCTAGTGTAAACCGAGACAACAGATATAACGCGGTTATATTTCTCGTAGAACATTTTGTTCTCTTGTTGTGTTCGTTTTGGCCATGAACAGCCTGGTTTTTCATGAGTGAACTTGGAGAATACAGCCTTTCATTTATTCTCCTAGAAACGGCCCCATTTCACACTCACAAGGTGATCTTTCATATTTGTATTCTTTTTCCCGAAGTGATCTGCTTCACTTCATTGGGTTAGAATATATGAATTCATTAAAAGCCAATGCTTAACCTATATAAATGCAGATAACACTGTTGTCATCTTTAGAAACTGGGTAGAAACAAATGTTTCACAGTGTTTATTTAGACTTAATTTGACTTAGTTGTCCCTTTGAACCTATCAAAACATGTAGGTAGGGTTACCATCAAACCTCATCTTTAGTTCATAGGCTTTAAACCCATTCCTCTTGATGATTTCAAAACTTGATCTCGTGTCAGACCTTTTGTGAAAGGATCTGCAATATTATCAGCTGATTTTATGTAATCGAGTGAGATTACACCACTTGAGATCAGTTGTCTAATGGTCTTATGTCGTCTACGTATATGACGTGACTTGCCATTGTATAACTTATTGTTTGCACGAGCTATAGCCGATTGGTTATCACAGTGTATGCGTATTGATGACACTGGTTTTTCCCACATCGGTATATCTTCCAAGAAATTGCGAAGATGCTCTGCTTCTTCTGCGGCTTTGTCTAATGCAATGAATTCTGATTCCATTGTTGATCTAGCCAGAAGCGTTTGTTTGCAAGATTTCCAGGATACCGCAGCACCTCCAAGTGTAAATATATAACCACTTGTTGATTTTGAGTTTTTGGAGTCGGATATCCAGTTGGCATCACTGTATCCTTCCAAAACTGCAGGTTCGGAACCATAGTGCAACCCATAATTTTTGGTAAACCTTATGTAATTTAATACTCTGGTTATAGCTTTCCAATGGGTGTGTCCTGGATTGCTCGTGTACCTACTTAGTACATTCACTGAGTGTGCTAGATCTGGTCTTGTACAATTTGTCAAGTACATTAGACTTCCGATCACTCGAGCATATTCATTCTGTGATACAGGTTCACCTGAATTTTTCGTCAGATGAAGAGTAGTATCTACAGGAGTTTGCGCGGTTCCACTTGAATAGTCTTTAAATCTATCAAGTACCTTTTCAGCATAATGTTCTTGGGATAATATATATCCGCCAGGATGTCTAGTGATTTTAATCCCTAGAATCACATCAGCCAACCCCAAATCTTTCATATCAAACTGTCCATGCAACATGGTTTTAGTCTGATTGATGATATCGTTGTTGCTGCCTAGGATAAGCATATCATCTACATATAAACATAGCATGACATAAGCATTTTTCGTAGTCTTCGAATAAATGCACTTATCGCTTTCATTTATGCTGAATCCATTGGACATCATTACGCTGTCAAATTTTTCATGCCATTGTTTTGGAGCTTGTTTCAGTCCATACAGCGATTTCACCAGTCGACATACTTTATGTTCTTGTCCTGGTACAACATACCCTTCGGGTTGTTTCATATATATCTCTTCTTCTAAATCTCCGTTTAGAAATGCAGTTTTTACATCCATCTGGTGAATTTCCAGATTTCGTAATGCTGCAATGCTTACGAGATTTCTAATAGAAGTTATTCTCGACACTGGAGAATATGTATCAAAGAAGTCTAAACCTTCTTTTTGGCGGAAACCTTGAACTACAAGTCTAGCCTTGTATTTATCAATTGCGCCATCGGTTTTTAATTTGGTTTTAAAAATCCATTTACAACCGAGAGCTTTGAACCCTTCCGGTAAATCGGTTATGTAAAACGTATGGTTTTGCATAATGGAATCGAACTCACTTTTGACGGCTTCCTTCCAATAAGGTGCGTCTGGCGTAGACATTGCTTCAGCGAAGGTCTTTGGTTCGTTTTCAGTGAGTAAGATCATTAGAAAATCGTCACCAAAGGTTTTTTCCTTCCGAGCACGTTTACTACGCCTGGGTTCAATTTCAGCAACTTCTCCATCAGGAGTGCTTGCTTCGCTTGCGTTTCTTTCTTCCCTATTCCGCTTAGGGGTTAATTTATCCTTACAAGGAAAAATATTTTCAAAGAAGTACGCATTTCGCGATTCCATTATTGTATTTACATGGATATCCGGTATATCTGATTTGTGAACCAGAAACCGATAAGCACTACTGTTGTGTGCATATCCAATAAATATACAATCAACCGTTTTTGGTCCAACTGTGACCTTTTTAGGAAGCGGTACTGCAACTTTTGCTAAGCACCCCCACACTTTCAGGTATTTGTATGAGGGAACCGTTCCTTTCCATAATTCATATGGTGTTTTTCCCGTCACTTTGTTAGGAATCTTATTAAGAATATAATTAGAAGTCATAAGAGCTTCCCCCCACATGTTCTGGGTTACGCCTGATTCTTGCATCATGGCATTCATCATTTCCTTTAGAGTTCGGTTTTTTCGTTCCGCAACTCCATTGGATTCAGGTGAGTAAGGAGCAGTTGTTTGATGAATGATTCCATTTTCTCTGCAGAATGCATCAAACTGTCCTTCATATTCTCCACCTCTATCACTCCGAACTATTTTAATAGTTCTTTCGAGTTGATTTTCAACCTCTAGCTTATATTCCTTGAATTTATCTAGAGCTTCATTTTTGCTCTGTAACAAGTAAATATAGCAATATTTTGTGCAGTCATCAATGAATGTCACAAAATACTTCTTACCACCTCTTGTGGGTAAGTACTTTAAATCGCACAAATCTGTGTGGATTAATCCTAGAGGTTCTGTATTTCTCTGGACTTGTGGTGATGGTCGTTTTGTAAGTTTCGCTTGTACGCAAACTTCACATTTGTCTTTACTTTGTTTGCATTTTGGTATTAGGTTTGAATTCATTAATCGGTTTAACGATTTATAATTCACATGTCCTAACCGTTCATGCCAAATATCAAAAGACTCGACCAAATAAGCAACTGGAGCATTGTTATTAATAGAATTGTTTGTTACAACTTTTGGAACGACTGTCAATACATTCATTTTGATCAGTCCATTCTTAACAAAGCCCTTTCCCAAATACACCCCATTTTTCTTAAGTACCAACTTATCAGAATGAAAGTTGGCGCAGAATCCAGCCTTGCTGAGGAGAGTGCCAGAGATCAAATTCTTCCTCATGTCTGGAACATGCTTCACGTTGGTGAGAGTAATTTGATGTCCTGAAGTCAGCTTCAGGATTACTTTACCACGTCCTGCAACCTTGGATGTTTGGGTGTTGCCCATCAGCACTTGTTCATCATTGTTGCATATTTGATAAGTGTTAAACATGTCCTTATCAAAGCATATGTGGGTTGTAGCACCTGTGTCATACCACCAATCTAGAGGATTTCCCTCAATGGTGTTGATTTGGTCAATGATAACACAGCAGAGATCTTCCTCTGTCAGGTTTGCATGATGATATCGCTTTTGTTTAGGCTTACTGCGACAAACATCTGCCTTGTGACCCATCTTGCCACAATGATGACACTTTCCACGATACTTCTTTTCATAAGAAGTTTGCTTCTTGAAGCTTGTGGAGCCAGAGGACTTGAAGTTCTTGAACTTGCTAGGCTTTTCCTCTGATTTGCCTTTGCCTTTTGCCTTAAATTGTTCGGCTAGGTATGCTTGATACCCTTTTTCCTCATTCTTAGAGAGGCGAATCACAGCTTCATTGTGAAGCCTAGAGATCAGCGATTCCAGAGACATCTGCTTTCGCTTGTGCTTAAGGTAGTTTTTGAAATCTACCCAACTTGGTGGAAGCTTTTCAATGGTGCAGTCAACTACGAATGCTTCAGGAAGGATCATACCTTCTGATGCAATCTCGATGTTGATCAACTGCAACTGTTCAACTTGATCCATGATGGGTTTTGAATCCACCATTTGAAAGTCAAGAAGCTTTGCCACCGCATATCTCTGAAAACCAGCATTTTCAGACTTGTACTTTCTTTCCAAAGCAATCCATAGATGCTTGGCTGTGGGATATTCCTTGTCATTGTTGTAGACAGAGTATAAGTTGTCTACTAGACGACTAAGGATCCATCCTCTGCACAGAAAGTCTGAATGCTTCCATGCATCAATACTGGATAGCGTACGCACATCCAGGTCTCCATCAGGAGTGATTGGCTTATCCTCCGTGAGGAATTTGTTCAAATTCAGAGATGTCAAATAAAAGACCATCTTCTGTTGCCAATTCTTAAATCCATTCCCATCAAATTTTTCAGGAAGGAGTCCACTGGTATCCAGTGCCATTTTCGGAGTGACTTGAGTCGTCTCCATCATTGCAATCTCACTTTTGTTGAGAGTGTTCGCGTTAGTTGCCATCTGTTTCACAAAAGAAACGATAGTCAGAAACTTGATTTAAACGTTTGTTTAAATCAATCAAACGAATCGCAATCTCGCTGTGTAGCGTTCGCGGAGACGTTACAAGATCGATTGATCCTTTAAATCACGATCGATCGATCTAATCTAAAATCGTTCGATATCGTTTTGCAAACTCGCCTTTTGAGCGTCTGCAGAAACGATTCAAAATCGTATAATATTCGTTTTGCAATCTCGCTTTTCAGCGTTCGCAGAAACGATTACAAATTGATTTAATAAAAATGAAAATCGTTTTTCTTAAATCCGATTGTAGCTATTTGCTAGAAGCGGATTTATTGAGTTAAGACTGTAGGAGCTATAAAACCGGATAAGAAAATACGATTTGATAATTTGTAATATAAGGAGAAATCAATTTGTAAAAACACGTTTTATAAAACGATTTTTAAGAAATCCAGAAAGGAGGCGAGATGTCTCTTTCCTTAACTCAATAAAGCGCCCGTAGTGTGACGGTTTTAATACGCCTTTTGAATCCCAGGATACAACCTTTTATAGACCGATTCGCAACACTCGAATTCGGAATCTGCGAACACAGTATCTACGATATACTCAAGAGCAAGAATCGTTTCTGAAAGATAGAAACGAATATGAGAGAGAGCAGAACCTTTTTCTGTGAATTTAGAGAAAGCAAAGAGTTTTTAGGGTTCTAGAGATTTCAAGAATTCTCAAGATATTCCGGATACTCGGGGATACCCAGAATGATTGCTTTAGCTCTCTATTTATAGGGAAGAAGTGATTAGGGGGGTTTCGAGATAAAATCTCGACTTTCAACGAAATCCCGAAAATTCCGCAAGCGGTTATAACCGTTTTGACTGGAATATTCGCGGATTACGATGAGATTTTGAACCCGATCGATCGATCCAAAAATCAGATCGATCGATCCTATAGGGGATCGGTCGATCCGGAATGTACCGGTCGATCCTGGAATTCCTCGACGACGAGACATTCCCAAAGCCCAAAGCCCAAAGCCCAAAGCCCAAAGCCCAAAGCCCAAAGCCCAAAGCCCAAAGCACAGAGCACAGAGCACAGAGCACGAGCACGAGCACGAGCACGAGCGCGAGCGAGCGGCGGTGGTGGTGGTGGTGCGCGCGTGTGGATCCTTTGGTTCTCCCCATAAACCACTTTGACACTTAGTGACTTTGTTCCATATATATGCAAGTGGAAAAAGTTCCTTCTAAGCAATGTGGGACTTTCTTAAGTTCCACTTATTCCCTAATGGGTCTAATTTTTAAGCCCATTTCATATTCACATTATCAACATGTTTCAAGCCCAATGTGCTTAATAACATTTTGGTCCAACAATCCCCCACATGAATAGAAATGACTCTAAACTGAGAGTGACTTTGAAAGACTCTTTAGGATCGAGAAAGCTAAAAGAAAGACTTTCTTGAGTATAAACGAAAGATAACCGTATCTGATTTGGTTGCATTTTTCAGCATTGAACCAATCATAGTTGATACCTGTCGGGTTTACAAGGCCAGGGGGTGAACATGATGTCTTGAACCACCCGGATTTCTAGTGTAAACCGAGACAACAGATATAACGCGGTTATATTTCTCGTAGAACATTTTGTTCTCTTGTTGTGTTCGTTTTGGCCATGAACAGCCTGGTTTTTCATGAGTGAACTTGGAGAATACAGCCTTTCATTTATTCTCCTAGAAACGGCCCCATTTCACACTCACAAGGTGATCTTTCATATTTGTATTCTTTTTCCCGAAGTGATCTGCTTCACTTCATTGGGTTAGAATATATGAATTCATTAAAAGCCAATGCTTAACCTATATAAATGCAGATAACACTGTTGTCATCTTTAGAAACTGGGTAGAAACAAATGTTTCACAGTGTTTATTTAGACTTAATTTGACTTAGTTGTCCCTTTGAACCTATCAAAACATGTAGGTAGGGTTACCATCAAACCTCATCTTTAGTTCATAGGCTTTAAACCCATTCCTCTTGATGATTTCAAAACTTGATCTCGTGTCAGACCTTTTGTGAAAGGATCTGCAATATTATCAGCTGATTTTATGTAATCGAGTGAGATTACACCACTTGAGATCAGTTGTCTAATGGTCTTATGTCGTCTACGTATATGACGTGACTTGCCATTGTATAACTTATTGTTTGCACGAGCTATAGCCGATTGGTTATCACAGTGTATGCGTATTGATGACACTGGTTTTTCCCACATCGGTATATCTTCCAAGAAATTGCGAAGATGCTCTGCTTCTTCTGCGGCTTTGTCTAATGCAATGAATTCTGATTCCATTGTTGATCTAGCCAGAAGCGTTTGTTTGCAAGATTTCCAGGATACCGCAGCACCTCCAAGTGTAAATATATAACCACTTGTTGATTTTGAGTTTTTGGAGTCGGATATCCAGTTGGCATCACTGTATCCTTCCAAAACTGCAGGTTCGGAACCATAGTGCAACCCATAATTTTTGGTAAACCTTATGTAATTTAATACTCTGGTTATAGCTTTCCAATGGGTGTGTCCTGGATTGCTCGTGTACCTACTTAGTACATTCACTGAGTGTGCTAGATCTGGTCTTGTACAATTTGTCAAGTACATTAGACTTCCGATCACTCGAGCATATTCATTCTGTGATACAGGTTCACCTGAATTTTTCGTCAGATGAAGAGTAGTATCTACAGGAGTTTGCGCGGTTCCACTTGAATAGTCTTTAAATCTATCAAGTACCTTTTCAGCATAATGTTCTTGGGATAATATATATCCGCCAGGATGTCTAGTGATTTTAATCCCTAGAATCACATCAGCCAACCCCAAATCTTTCATATCAAACTGTCCATGCAACATGGTTTTAGTCTGATTGATGATATCGTTGTTGCTGCCTAGGATAAGCATATCATCTACATATAAACATAGCATGACATAAGCATTTTTCGTAGTCTTCGAATAAATGCACTTATCGCTTTCATTTATGCTGAATCCATTGGACATCATTACGCTGTCAAATTTTTCATGCCATTGTTTTGGAGCTTGTTTCAGTCCATACAGCGATTTCACCAGTCGACATACTTTATGTTCTTGTCCTGGTACAACATACCCTTCGGGTTGTTTCATATATATCTCTTCTTCTAAATCTCCGTTTAGAAATGCAGTTTTTACATCCATCTGGTGAATTTCCAGATTTCGTAATGCTGCAATGCTTACGAGATTTCTAATAGAAGTTATTCTCGACACTGGAGAATATGTATCAAAGAAGTCTAAACCTTCTTTTTGGCGGAAACCTTGAACTACAAGTCTAGCCTTGTATTTATCAATTGCGCCATCGGTTTTTAATTTGGTTTTAAAAATCCATT
This sequence comes from Streptanthus diversifolius, assembly GCA_039880935.1. Lineage (NCBI taxonomy): Eukaryota > Viridiplantae > Streptophyta > Magnoliopsida > Brassicales > Brassicaceae > Streptanthus > Streptanthus diversifolius. Next base: position 21,471,995 of record JAXGFM010000014.1, on the reverse strand, counting down.
TACAACCGAGAGCTTTGAACCCTTCCGGTAAATCGGTTATGTAAAACGTATGGTTTTGCATAATGGAATCGAACTCACTTTTGACGGCTTCCTTCCAATAAGGTGCGTCTGGCGTAGACATTGCTTCAGCGAAGGTCTTTGGTTCGTTTTCAGTGAGTAAGATCATTAGAAAATCGTCACCAAAGGTTTTTTCCTTCCGAGCACGTTTACTACGCCTGGGTTCAATTTCAGCAACTTCTCCATCAGGAGTGCTTGCTTCGCTTGCGTTTCTTTCTTCCCTATTCCGCTTAGGGGTTAATTTATCCTTACAAGGAAAAATATTTTCAAAGAAGTACGCATTTCGCGATTCCATTATTGTATTTACATGGATATCCGGTATATCTGATTTGTGAACCAGAAACCGATAAGCACTACTGTTGTGTGCATATCCAATAAATATACAATCAACCGTTTTTGGTCCAACTGTGACCTTTTTAGGAAGCGGTACTGCAACTTTTGCTAAGCACCCCCACACTTTCAGGTATTTGTATGAGGGAACCGTTCCTTTCCATAATTCATATGGTGTTTTTCCCGTCACTTTGTTAGGAATCTTATTAAGAATATAATTAGAAGTCATAAGAGCTTCCCCCCACATGTTCTGGGTTACGCCTGATTCTTGCATCATGGCATTCATCATTTCCTTTAGAGTTCGGTTTTTTCGTTCCGCAACTCCATTGGATTCAGGTGAGTAAGGAGCAGTTGTTTGATGAATGATTCCATTTTCTCTGCAGAATGCATCAAACTGTCCTTCATATTCTCCACCTCTATCACTCCGAACTATTTTAATAGTTCTTTCGAGTTGATTTTCAACCTCTAGCTTATATTCCTTGAATTTATCTAGAGCTTCATTTTTGCTCTGTAACAAGTAAATATAGCAATATTTTGTGCAGTCATCAATGAATGTCACAAAATACTTCTTACCACCTCTTGTGGGTAAGTACTTTAAATCGCACAAATCTGTGTGGATTAATCCTAGAGGTTCTGTATTTCTCTGGACTTGTGGTGATGGTCGTTTTGTAAGTTTCGCTTGTACGCAAACTTCACATTTGTCTTTACTTTGTTTGCATTTTGGTATTAGGTTTGAATTCATTAATCGGTTTAACGATTTATAATTCACATGTCCTAACCGTTCATGCCAAATATCAAAAGACTCGACCAAATAAGCAACTGGAGCATTGTTATTAATAGAATTGTTTGTTACAACTTTTGGAACGACTGTCAATACATTCATTTTGATCAGTCCATTCTTAACAAAGCCCTTTCCCAAATACACCCCATTTTTCTTAAGTACCAACTTATCAGAATGAAAGTTGGCGCAGAATCCAGCCTTGCTGAGGAGAGTGCCAGAGATCAAATTCTTCCTCATGTCTGGAACATGCTTCACGTTGGTGAGAGTAATTTGATGTCCTGAAGTCAGCTTCAGGATTACTTTACCACGTCCTGCAACCTTGGATGTTTGGGTGTTGCCCATCAGCACTTGTTCATCATTGTTGCATATTTGATAAGTGTTAAACATGTCCTTATCAAAGCATATGTGGGTTGTAGCACCTGTGTCATACCACCAATCTAGAGGATTTCCCTCAATGGTGTTGATTTGGTCAATGATAACACAGCAGAGATCTTCCTCTGTCAGGTTTGCATGATGATGTCGCTTTTGTTTAGGCTTACTGCGACAAACATCTGCCTTGTGACCCATCTTGCCACAATGATGACACTTTCCACGATACTTCTTTTCATAAGAAGTTTGCTTCTTGAAGCTTGTGGAGCCAGAGGACTTGAAGTTCTTGAACTTGCTAGGCTTTTCCTCTGATTTGCCTTTGCCTTTTGCCTTAAATTGTTCGGCTAGGTATGCTTGATACCCTTTTTCCTCATTCTTAGAGAGGCGAATCACAGCTTCATTGTGAAGCCTAGAGATCAGCGATTCCAGAGACATCTGCTTTCGCTTGTGCTTAAGGTAGTTTTTGAAATCTACCCAGCTTGGTGGAAGCTTTTCAATGGTGCAGTCAACTACGAATGCTTCAGGAAGGATCATACCTTCTGATGCAATCTCGATGTTGATCAACTGCAACTGTTCAACTTGATCCATGATGGGTTTTGAATCCACCATTTGAAAGTCAAGAAGCTTTGCCACCGCATATCTCTGAAAACCAGCATTTTCAGACTTGTACTTTCTTTCCAAAGCAATCCATAGATGCTTGGCTGTGGGATATTCCTTGTCATTGTTGTAGACAGAGTATAAGTTGTCTACTAGACGACTAAGGATCCATCCTCTGCACAGAAAGTCTGAATGCTTCCATGCATCAATACTGGATAGCGTACGCACATCCAGGTCTCCATCAGGAGTGATTGGCTTATCCTCCGTGAGGAATTTGTTCAAATTCAGAGATGTCAAATAAAAGACCATCTTCTGTTGCCAATTCTTAAATCCATTCCCATCAAATTTTTCAGGAAGGAGTCCACTGGTATCCAGTGCCATTTTCGGAGTGACTTGAGTCGTCTCCATCATTGCAATCTCACTTTTGTTGAGAGTGTTCGCGTTAGTTGCCATCTGTTTCACAAAAGAAACGATAGTCAGAAACTTGATTTAAACGTTTGTTTAAATCAATCAAACGAATCGCAATCTCGCTGTGTAGCGTTCGCGGAGACGTTACAAGATCGATTGATCCTTTAAATCACGATCGATCGATCTAATCTAAAATCGTTCGATATCGTTTTGCAAACTCGCCTTTTGAGCGTCTGCAGAAACGATTCAAAATCGTATAATATTCGTTTTGCAATCTCGCTTTTCAGCGTTCGCAGAAACGATTACAAATTGATTTAATAAAAATGAAAATCGTTTTTCTTAAATCCGATTGTAGCTATTTGCTAGAAGCGGATTTATTGAGTTAAGACTGTAGGAGCTATAAAACCGGATAAGAAAATACGATTTGATAATTTGTAATATAAGGAGAAATCAATTTGTAAAAACACGTTTTATAAAACGATTTTTAAGAAATCCAGAAAGGAGGCGAGATGTCTCTTTCCTTAACTCAATAAAGCGCCCGTAGTGTGACGGTTTTAATACGCCTTTTGAATCCCAGGATACAACCTTTTATAGACCGATTCGCAACACTCGAATTCGGAATCTGCGAACACAGTATCTACGATATACTCAAGAGCAAGAATCGTTTCTGAAAGATAGAAACGAATATGAGAGAGAGCAGAACCTTTTTCTGTGAATTTAGAGAAAGCAAAGAGTTTTTAGGGTTCTAGAGATTTCAAGAATTCTCAAGATATTCCGGATACTCGGGGATACCCAGAATGATTGCTTTAGCTCTCTATTTATAGGGAAGAAGTGATTAGGGGGGTTTCGAGATAAAATCTCGACTTTCAACGAAATCCCGAAAATTCCGCAAGCGGTTATAACCGTTTTGACTGGAATATTCGCGGATTACGATGAGATTTTGAACCCGATCGATCGATCCAAAAATCAGATCGATCGATCCTATAGGGGATCGGTCGATCCGGAATGTACCGGTCGATCCTGGAATTTCACGTAAAACGAGATCGATCGATCTGGTTTAGATCGGTCGATCCCAGAAACTCACGCAAGAAACCATCCGTAGCACCCGATCGATCGATCCAGAAGAGGAACGATCGATCCTGGAAATGTTCGCGAGGATGGATCGATCGGTCCAGTAAGGATCGGTCGATCTCATTTTCAGTCGCCAAAAAAATAGGACTCCTCGACGACGAGACATTCCCAAAGCCCAAAGCCCAAAGCCCAAAGCCCAAAGCCCAAAGCCCAAAGCCCAAAGCCCAAAGCCCAAAGCCCAAAGCCCAAAGCCCAAAGCCCAAAGCCCAAAGCCCAAAGCCCAAAGCCCAAAGCACGAGCACGAGCACGAGCGCGAGCGAGCGGCGGTGGTGGTGGTGCGCGCGTGTGGATCCTTTGGTTCTCCCCATAAACCACTTTGACACTTAGTGACTTTGTTCCATATATATGCAAGTGGAAAAAGTTCCTTCTAAGCAATGTGGGACTTTCTTAAGTTCCACTTATTCCCTAATGGGTCTAATTTTTAAGCCCATTTCATATTCACATTATCAACATGTTTCAAGCCCAATGTGCTTAATAACATTTTGGTCCAACACGTAGAAGATATTGGGACGTAGGAGAGGGTAATATCCCTCGACCCGTTGAATCGAAGAGAAGGAAGACTACTCTTATTATGCATGTGTTGTGGCGGATCGTTGAGCCTCGGAGATGGCAAAATGGGCTTATCTCGTGAAGAACCATTGAACCGTGGCGAATGATGATTATGCGATTAATTGTGTTTGTGGGTCCTGAATCTTCTAACGAGCTTTGAAGAGAACGCATATACACCGAGACAGGAGACTCAGCTGTAATATTAGACCAAAAGTGGTCTCCATGACCCATCATTGGTTGTGAACCGAGTGGCAAAGGATGGCATAGGTGGTCTAGCTAAGCTTGAGCCATGACAGGAGGAACATGGGGCCGGTTTATCTGAGTTAGAGACGCTGGTCTAATCTTCTGCAACCAAGTATTCTTAGGCATTGGTGGATCCTGAGGCTGAGGTAAACTATCACGGAATGGAGAACATGTTAGCTTGTTGAACAATGCTTCTAAAGTCGTTCTTGCTTATGTTATAAACTTGTGGTTGCGGTTAAGCGACACCATTTGTGAGATTCGGTTGGTGTAAAGGACTCTCATTTATCTTCTTTCCAATCTTATTCATACCTAACTGATCGTTTTGTCAAGGCCTATCCATCTCACAAAATACTTAAAACCCAAATTCTGATCTTAAAACCCACAATAGAGTTTTGATACCAATCTTAGAGAACAGATCTTAAAACTGAAGTTTCGAAGAGAAACAGAGTAAACAACACCTATAGAGTCGGAGATTATCCTGAATGAGCCAAAAAAAAAACTCACTCTTTCATAGTTATGAACCCTAAACTAGTGAATCTAGAGATTTCCTTTTATCCAGTAAGAAAGTGTTCCTAGCTCATAATCTTAGAATCCTCAATGCATTTGCCTTGATCGAACTCAACACAAAATATTCTGCACAGATTAGGTCGAATGCTGGGAGAAAATAAGAAGAATAACAAGAAAATTCACGCCTTGCAGTTGCACCTGAGGAAAATTTATAAGATATCAAATCCACAAGAATTTGAAGTTAGCCCTATTAGAATGCAAAAGGTAAAAAAAAAAAAATGATTGGGGTGAGAGAGGCTCGAACTCTCGACCTCAGGATCACTCAACCATAGCTATGAGACCTACGCGCTAGCCAACTGCGCCACCACCCCAATTTGTTAGGTTAGTACAGACTCAATACTTATTGGAATAAATCTGACAAGGGCTCTCAAATAGTGTGCAAGAAAGAGACCTTAACCGATTCACAGAGAAAAATCTCTATTTCTCGTGCATAAGCTTGAAGCACTCGAGAAAGCAGAGAACAGAAACGCTACTTTAGTCTCGTTGTTCAACGAAGCACATAACACTTGAAAGGTATGACCTTGATTGCTTGTGTTTTAGTTTTGTTAGGATTTCTCGTGGATCAATCAATCAATCAATCAATCTCCGAGATTGGTATTTTTCGGTCTAGCCTCTGAAAAAATCAACCCAATCTTCGAATGAATCCGAAAAAGGTGGATCTTTGAGTATTGAACTTCTCTGTTTTGTGAACTGGCCAAAAAAAAAAAAAAACCAATCTTTCTATTTCTATTGTATCGATTTGCTTATGTTACTTCTCTGGAAGTGTTTTTATTTGCCAGCCCTAAATTTCAGGTTTAATTGCTATTATCGAATCTTTGATTCGTTTCTCCTTTAGTAGAAAGCTTACATTTGTGTATGTGTTTGTGCCTTTAGCAAGTGAATCAATCTTCTAGGGTTCTATAGAGTTAGTTAGTTTTTTCTTCCTCAAGTCCCTTCCTTTTATAGCTTATTAGTCTATAAGATTCCTCATAGAAATCCATTATCTTTTTTTTTTATCAGTGTTTTGAGTAATGGGAATTGGAGGAGAGATGAGCGATAGTGGAGCGATGCAAGATGCTTTGATGAGCATTGATGAGAAAGAAGATTTGATAGACAAAGATGAAGTCATGATCCGTCGAATGAAGAATCGAGAAAGACAACGTAGGTATAGAGCGAGGAAGCGGATGCGGGAAGAAGCGGGTATCGATGAAAATCTCTCTTTCGAGACCTTCGGACAAGAAGAAGAAGAAGAAGAAGAAGAAGAAGAAGAAGAAGAAGAGGAGCTCGAGTGTAATATTGTTTATGTTGACAACTTTGTGCGGCGTGTTTATTGCCATAGAGATTGGAAAAAAGAAGCTCGAAGAGCTCATTTGATCATGGACAAGACTCAAGATGGTTCTTGTTTGGTTAATCGGAAGATTCGGCCTCGTCGAAGAGACTGGAAAGCTGAAGCTAGAAAGATGAAAATTTGATCAAAGCATGTAGTACATTCTTCAGGAGTCGTCATGTTTGCTAGAGGATCTTGCAAGGGTAAGTAAATGCAGTTTATTTAAGTCTGGATTTGATTGATGATGACAATGCACAAAGAAAACAATTATAAGATTACAGTTTTTGTTTGTTGTTGTAGATATTTGGAAATGATGAAGTAAAAGCGAGTGATTTTGCTCTTTCTTTGTTCTGTATTCGAATATCCAGACGTTATGCGAATACAAATGATGTTTGTGTAGTATGTATACGAATGTCTGATTTGATTTGTACCAAAACTAAAACATTATCACACTAATTTAAAATTTACTTTCCGACCCGACCACCTTTGATGAAGTCTTTCCATGGTGCTTAATGTCGAACCAGTTGGTTTCTGCTCCAAGATCAGTTTTCGCATCTTTTTTGTCGCAGAGTTAACAAACTCGTCTATCTTACTGAGTTGTTCTTGCATCTCAAGCATCTCTCTATGGCTGATAACGTAAGTCAACCACTCTCTCATCTCCTATTAATTAAAGATTCGTGAATGTTTATAACGTCTTAGGACAATTGAAATTTTGAAACTTAATAATGTATATATCACCTGTGCACGACCCATATTTATATTTAGCAATCCCATGTCACAGTCGGCTTTATTCGTGAAAACATTCATCATCTTGACATTCTCGCCATTATCTTTGTCGGGTTTAGGGTTCATCTCCAAAACCTTGTTGGCATTTCCACGTTGTATATTATATTTAACACTTATCATCGAGAAAGTATGTTTCTTTGAAGATTTTTCCTAAGACATTCGATTCGCCGGATCTTATCAAAGTAGACATATATATATATATATATATATATATATATATATACCTGTCTGGTGCTGTCGAACAATACTATGAGAGCACTGCTATTGAATTCAATCTTCTCAATGACGTTGCCTAACAACGTTATCCAAAATATTTCTAAGGTTTTTCTTTTCTAAGGTTTTAGAATTGTTCTCTCGTTTCTGTGTTCTATGAGCCTCTATATACTTGTAATATATTGAATACTAATCTATGTAAGAAATGAAGGCTTAAAGGCTTAAAGTCATTATCAGATCATGCATTTATGATATATACTTTGGTAATAAAAGGAACACTTAAGTAAATAAATCTATTAAATTTCTTTTTTTTTTTGTCAACATAATCTAATGACTTTATTATCCCTAATAATATGCGGGGTGTTAGGTTCGAACCTCAGATCTGGTGTAATGAATGCAGAAGTAGATATCATTATGTCACATAATTCCTACAATCTACTAAATTTCATAAACGTTATTTCATATAATAGTGATGTGTATTGGATTAATAGATTCAGTAAAATATTGACTTTTTACACATTTGTGTTGCTTATTTGGATAAATGTTATTGAATTGGAATCTAGCACCCTAGAATATTAAAAAAGATATTATAACTACTAGATTAAGTTAACCAAAAAAAGTGTTATCATATATTAAAAGAACAATTATATATTGGTATCCAATAGACCAATTATGGTAGAAATGTATCATTTTGTCCCATGTTTTTTTAATATAATAACTAGATTTGAACATGCCTGTACACAATCTTATAATTTAATATTTTAAAACTCCAAAAGCTAAATATATCTAATAAAATCAGATCACATGTAAAAACTAAATTAAATAATTTAAAAATGCTGGCGAAAAACCACAACTTTAACAGTTATTTGCTTACTTTAATTATCTTATTTTCTATTTTTTAGTTTTCAATTAAATTTAGTAGATATTTTCAAATATTTTTTGGTTTCCATTCGTTTGAGCTATGTTTAATATAAAAGGCAATTTTTCTACAGACCACATTTTTAAAAAGTTTTCATTCCAAACATACTACAACTAGTTTATTCTAATAATACCAAAAGTTAAATAACAGAGTGATCCAAAATCTTTTTTTAATAAAGGGAATTATAATCCCTAAATTGGAAAAGAAAACCCAAACATAATGTTTTAATATGGGTTGTCATTCATTCAGGATAAAAAAGGTATTTAATATGTGGTATTGTTGGAGAAAAATTAGTGATGGTACAAGTGGAACAAATTTTAGAAGTGTGCTGATACTTCTCTAATATAAATTAATAAAATTTATTTTTAGATATTAAAATTTTCAAAGATATTAGCATGATTTATCTATCTATATAATTCAAAAACTAAATAAATTATTAAGATCATTTGTAATTAACAACTCTAATTTTTATTTTTAATCTAAATTATTTCTCAACTAATATAATAGATATAAAAATAGTTTTACTATGAATCCATTTTTCATCAAATAATTAGGAAAATAAAATATTTTAATAACATAATCCAATTGTGTGATGTCATGTTTTTATGTTATAATTAACTTAATACCAAAAAAAATTTAAAAATATAATTAAGAAACTACAGAATTTAATTTCTCATTTTTTAAACTTTTCAATATTGGATTGATGAACATTTAAAAAAATTATCGAGTTCATTGTTTTATACAACTTTGAACCGATTAACACTTCATTTTTTTCTTATTTTTTTATCAAATAACAAAATAAATTATACAGAATTTTATGAAATAATATTAGTAAATCAAATACGAAAATTCAAACTAAATACAGTTAACAAAATAATCAGATTCTAGCCTAATTAAAACCAAAAATAAGGTCTAATTAAGAGAAATTATTGCAATAAAATATAAAAATGAATATCTAAACTGATCTGAATTCGTATACTTGAAAATTTATATAAATAATAACATAAGATTATAATAATCATCTTTTCTTTATTTTTCATACATATCAGTTATAAAATGATTTAAAACTTATAAGCAAATAAAAGATAGAATATTCACTAATTATTTTGAAAATATTCAACTTCGTAGTTTCAAAAAAATATCAGTTTGGTTTGTTTATGTAATTCAGAATTAATCAATATTCTAATTTTTCTATTTTTCTTTTCCAAAATAATATATATAAAATTATTCCAAATTTTACGAAAATATATTTACAAATGAAGAACGGAACTAATGCAGTAACTTTGTATTGTGAATAGAATCATGTTTTTTCACTTTTTGTTTTGTATCAAACCTGTTCCAAATGGCAGTTCATATCGTATATTATCGACAAGAATTATATAAAAGGTATTTGATTATTTAAAAAGCACCAATAATCGATATTGGACGACCACTTACATCGCAACGACAATCTAGGTTAGAGATCCCGGCCAACGTATTAGCCCTCTTCGGAGTTTGTAATTTGTTATGTTATCTAAAATTGTGTATAAATCGATTTGGTAGTAATTACCACATAGTATTACTCAATATTATACACGTTATACATTGGAGATACAATAAACGATACAGACTCGAAAGAGAGCAAAACAAAACTTATCGCTCTATTTTTGGACTTTTCTTACATAATACATAACTACAAGCTACAAATTTACTGGAACCCCCACTAAAACGAATTAATTATGATTTGAGCCCATAACTTTCTAAATTGACTCGTAAAAACACGATTTTTTTAATTTTAAGCGATCTTTGAGATTAAACTCGCCCGGAGCTGTTCCTGCGTGTATATTCTGAATCCCATCTTCACCGTCGCTTGCTGAATCATCAGATCGTTAACCACCGACATGCTCGCGTGATTCACCTCAAGCTCTAGATCCATCAACGCCGACATCAATCTAGCCGCCGGATGATTTCTTTTGCTTGATTCTACCCTAATCATCGCGTCCCAACCGATTATCTTCACCTCGATCTCCATCGCTACCGGTTTGATCGCCGTCATCGAAGAAGACGATGATAGATCTCCACCTGCGCTCGCTTTTCTTCCGGCGAGCTCCATTTTCACTTCCTCAAGCTGGTTTTTGATCTGGGTTTTCTCAGATTCTGTCTTGCTTACCTTCGATTTGAGCTCGTTGATGTAAGCGATCGCGTCTCCGAGCAAAGAGGCTTTATCCATTTTCGAGACATTTGGCACAACCGCACGTAACGCGTAGAATCGTTGGTTTAGTTTTTCGCGTCTCTGTCTCTCCGCTTCGACGTGGTTTAGCGGCTCTTCTCTACCGTTCGCCGGTTTTCTTCCACGTTTCTTCGGACGTTTCTCCGGTATTTCTTTAACGACGGAAGCTTCAAGATCAGAGTGATCGGATTCTCCTCCGCCGGTTTTATCTCCGCCGAAAGATAGAATCTTATCGTCGCTCAAACCTATTGACTTCTTTCTCTTATTCTCGAATAGAGTCTGACCCGAATATGAACTCGGATCCGGGTTCACGGAACCCCGTTTACCCTCATCGCCGAAGCTCAATATCTCGCCGGATCTAGGTTTCACCAAGGTAGTACTCGACGTTGAGAAATTCACTTCCTTGGCGAAATTGTTATTGAATTTCGGATTCTGAGTCTGGGAGTGGACCGGGCTCGATGTCAGATCCGGGTTCGGGTTTTCGGTTATGGTGCTTGAACTACCACCATTCTCAAACTGAATCGACTTGGAAAAAAGCTGGGAACTAGAGCTCGGAGCTCCGTTACCCGGTTCATTTGACCCGGGTACTCCAATCGGGTCATTAATCCACATAGACGGGTCGTTCTCGCCTTGATCCGGGTCAAGGTTCCAGTTAAGACCCGACAAATCTCCAGCGCCACCGTCGAAATTGAAAAGTATCCGGACCTTATTCATAAGATCCGAACTCTGTCGGATCTTCTCCGTTGACCCGAGTTCCACAACTCCGTTCGCCGATGGAATACACGCGATGGTCTGCATCCCAAAAACTCCTCCTTGCTTCGCCCGTTCACAACCCGACCCGGCTAATTGATCCGACCCAGAAACCCAAACCGCGTTAGCCGTTGAGAACGCTTTACCCGCCAATCCAGAACCGCAAGCGAAGCTCTGTGTCATCGAAACCAAGAAAAACCACTCGGTATCCGTCACCTCCTCATCGACGGCATCATCCATCGGACCAGCTCCGCCGGAAATCAACGAATTGAGCTCACGCAACACCTTTTTACGATACTCCTGATCCGCCGGAGTCGAAAACGGCGGTGGACTCGATCTCTGTTTCGGCTTTCCTTTGTCTTCTTCTCCTTTGTAATAACCATCACCCCAGCCGAGCACGGAGGTGCCGGAGAAATCGTACGACGGCTGCCAGAATATAGCGTAGGTCCAGCCTTCGTGTGTCCCTTCAATCAGTGCTTGTAGCCTTTGCTGGAGAGTCTCCTCGTTAAATCCTGCCGGTGCCGGAGCTGTTGCCGAAGTCGTTGCCGTTGCCGGTGGCCATAAGGCTGAGATATCGGAAGAGGAGCTCATGAAAGCTTCCATCATAGAGGCGTTATCGTCAGTGGTCCAGAGATTCATCGTTGGTTGTAGCCGGTAATCCGTCATTCCATAAACCGGTCACCGGTTCAAGTTTAAAGTTTCTAGGGAGAGAAAATAATCTTCGTAGTGGAGAAAATTAGAGTGCGTCTGCGAGTATTATATGTGTAGCAAATCTTGAGGGTGAAAAAGTCATTACATTGGCAAGGATATTACGTGGCCTTTTGCCATTATGACACGTGTGATAGTCAAGATCGAAAGAAGAAGCTTCGGTTGAACTCTCATCCCGAATTAACCCCATCGACTGTTGGATCTACTCGGTAACACCACAACGAGTGAGATCGTGCGGTTGGTGATCGCGCGTTTCTTGCACGCTCTTTTAATGATCGGTTGAGATTTAAATTCATTTCTAACCAAGAGTGGACTGTGATGTGAGCTCAGTCGAAGCGCGTTTTTCTTTTTCTTTTTCTTTTTTCTTTTGAGTTTTACTCAACTTAATTAATCATTTTAAATATTTTATATAAATATACTAAACAGCTATTTCTTTATTTTTTGGAGTCAAGAATACCAAACAGCTATTTATATATGAAAAATTCAGAAAAGGTCATTAGTTTCAAAATTTATTCCATACAAAAAAATCAAATTCCTATTGTTGTAGTTTAATTAATTCTGAGATTTTCATATCTATATAACGTGGACAGTGGCTAATTAATAATTGAAATTGGGGAAAAAAATAGTTGTTTTTATCTTAATATGTAAAACTACAACAAGGTGCAGTTGCAAATGAGAATCTCAATCTCCAAAAATGATTCTTTGTCTCCTTAGCTGATTATTTTGTTGACGAAAAAAAAACTATTTAGACCAACGATATTATTAGCACATGCTTTAAGAAAGGAAACAATCCTTTGTAATATTTTAGTTACATTCACATTACACGATAAACACGTGCGAACTAACTCTATTGCATTTTTTTATTTAAAATATTGAAATTGTTATCTTACAAATACAAGTTTGAATAATAATTCAAGAGGTAGGTGAGTGAATAACATAATCATTTGGCATCTTTTCTTCCATGCATATATTTATCACAACAATGGACCATGATCCCACTACTCATAATTCCTATGTCCTAACCCTTAACTAAAGCCTAAAACTAAGATCAAATATTATATACTTAAACACAAACGGCTTATTCTAGGGTTATTACCCCCATATTAACAAAAGAATAATTTATGACTTATTTTGTTATGACCAAAATGGTGGTGTGGATTCGTCCTTAGGAGGAAATTCTCTTTCAAACAAAATCATCAGTCAAAATTTTAGAGCATTGATGAAATGTTTTTTATGATGCTTCAATGTTTAAATTAATAATTTTTCTTATCAAATTTAATCTAAAACTATAAAGTATCTAAAATAAAGAAAAAAATATCATAAAATTATATTTACGATTTATTGTGCAAAAATGGTGGAGTGGGTTCGCCGTTGGAGGGAAATTCTATTTCAAATAAGGGCATAAAGTATAAATTTTAAAACATTGATGGAATGTTTTTGAAGATTCCTCGATATTTAAATTAAAAAGATTTAACATTAAAATTTAATCAAAATAGAATAACGTTAGATTTTTTAAAAAAAATATACAATATATTATGTTAGTTTTGAAACTGTGAGTAAAATAACAAAATTTACTTTTGAATATGTACAAACTCTAAAATTTGCTATCTGAAAAATTACTTTGAAATTTCTAATAGTAAAAATAATTTAACATCTCAAGTAGCTATTTATTGTTAAAAACAAATAATAAATCATTTTAATTCGTTGAATTTTTTGAATAATATAATCAAATCAAAATTCTGGATTTAAAATATAAAAATTAAGTTAAAAATTGACGCCAATTGGATTGTCTAAACTAAATAATATGTTTGTAAGCTAAAGTATGTATGAAAATAAAAATTCTTTCAAAACTAATGAAGAATATATAACTCAAGCATGATTTTATTGACAAAAATAAAAATTTAGAACTTGAGATCATCAATTGAAATATACATTTTATATATGCTTATAAAAAATAGATCTTCACATGAATATTCATGGATTCATTTATTTTTATCGGATTCTTTTAATATAAATTTGAAAATATTGGAACATGATTATATTGGTCATATATTTTTAAATTTCACGATAGTTTGATCAATTATTTTTCATGTTATGAGTTGCGACGATGTTTTTTTTATAATTGGTATATTTTTTTTTACTCTTCAAAAATTTAAGTTTGAAGATTAATCATTTGCTTAAAGTTATACTAGCTTACAATGGGGATTAAGTGCACAAGGAGGAGTCCCACTTGTCACGCCAAAACATATTTAATCCTTTTTTTTTTTGTTATTTCTCAGTGGTCATCTTCAATTAGCTGTCAATCGTATTATATATATCTTAAAGTTTAGGTTACATCAAAATCAGATGATACATTAATAGTAAAGTTTTCTCGTGAGCATTTTTTTTAATAGTAAATGATATAATATTAAAATAAAGCTGGATTGGTTGTCCAACTTTTACATATTGGCAATTTTAAATAATTTATAAGTTAATCAATGATTTGCGGGAGAATAGAAAAGTTAGCATCAAATAAAGAACACGTCAATTTGCGTTAAAAAAAAAATCGAGATAAGAGTAATGATAATCATATTGAATTAAAATAAAATAAATGAAAGTTAATTTTAATCTTAATGGACGGCAGGTGGGACAATTCATAAATTTAGTATATAGCAATTCACATGGACAACGTGTAACATTGTGCTTTCGATCTTCTTTGTTTGTTTCCAAGATTTGATTCCTTTTATTACAGAAACATAACATTATCCCGAATAGAGGGCTGTAAATAAATGTTAATACATCATTCGAATCTAAGTATTTAACTAGCTACCGTCGATTACAAAAAAATATACTATATATGTTTTACATCGTATGTTTGTACCCAATGAATTTGCACATTCCAGAATTAGTCGAGTTTCGAACCGTATTACCTGAGGTATTTTTTTTATTATAAAAGTAATCATTACTTTTATTGTTCGAGTTTATACATTTGTTTGACAAGAAAGAACTAGAAATACTTAAGCTCACTGAGAACCTCGTATATAAGTCAAACTTAACACCGAGGAGAATAGTTTATTATACTACTTTTCTTTGCCTTTTCAACTTTTTTCAAATATGAGCTGATTTCTAACTTTTATCGTTTTTTATTTTGACGTCAAACCGTTATTGTATTAAAAAATAAAAGGAATCCATCATGTTATAAATCGAGGGTATTTACAAGCAAAAGCAACATTAAGTGTATATAAGGAAAATGTTTGAAATTTACAAAATATTTGGTTTCTAGCGCAAATATTTAAACCATATATTTATATTCACATTACAAGTCAATATTAATTACATAATCGAAATATTTGCTCAATTTGGTTAGCATTACTTTAACTAAAAAAGATGTAAAATTAACATCAGTATTAAATCATGTTAATATTTCTTTCAGTTAATGTGCGTCCATTAATTTAATTTGATAAAACTCAATTTGAATGTGTCAATTGAAACATCTACTAATATATTATATTAGTAATTAGTAATCGGTAAAATTGACTTTAAGAAAAAACAAAATACTATATAACTTTAATAATTAATCAAATCTCTTTGGGAAGACGAGGGTTCGAATGTTGTGGAAGAAACAAAGTTGATTTAAGTTTGATTTGTTTAAGTTAAATAGTTTTATCATTCAGTTCTTCTTCGTATTCCTTTGTACTCGATCTCTTGCAGAAACCTATATATACACTAGTAGATTGCCAAAAAAAAAAAAGCCTTGTCGATGTTAGCTTGATCTTTAATGGAAACTGAGTACGAGAACTCGTAAACGGTGTATGTATATCTTGTTTTCAATCATGTTTCTTTCTTTCTTTCTATGTCAAAAGTGTGAAGAGTATAGAGAATGAGATTGTGAATATAGTTCTTCCATTAATTTGAAGGTTCAATCTCAACACCGTATTTAGAAACAGAAGATCATATAATACTTCTATTTTGTACATTTCAATTCAATTGAAGTTTGATACACATCAAAATTTTGAAAACCAACACCGTACTTTTTTATTGCTATAGTATATAACATTTTCTTGTCTATCTTTTGATACATATAGGTTCTAAATTGTAAATCAAAGATAAGTATTATAGTGTTGCACATTATTATAACTAACCACTATAACATATTCATTTTAAATACAATTAACCAAATGATGATAATCAAGTGGTTGAAAAGTTCGCTTTAAGAAAGTTCGAATCCTTCCACTATAAATTTAATCATCTTTAGCCAACCATAGACGTTTTCAGTGGCAAAATACATGAATTCTTATGGATTTTGGAGGATTATTTAGTCTGAAGTTCGACTTGTGGATCTTCCAGTTACAATTTTTTTTTATAAAAATACAATTAACTCTAACATTATGAGAAATTTCATTACAGTAGGTAGTATAGAACAACTTTAATCAATGTATTTAAGTTAATAACACGAGATGATCATATGTATTTAAGTTAATTTCTTGAGATATATCACTAACCTAATATATCTCAGAACTTGAGTTTTTAGGTTTTTGTGTCTATATATACGAGAATTTCAGACGTTGGAGAGAGAGCACATGCTTCATGCTACTGAGTGTCATCACACTATTCATAAATTTTTATTTTTATCAATTTAATTTAATAATTTTAATATTTAAAAATATTAGATTCGAATTTCAAACATTTGTGATAAATTTTAAAGTTACTCACAATTATATCACTTAATTTCCACATTTTTTTCATTAAAATTATTTATTTTAAAGATTTTGGATATTTCTTTTACGTTTATACTATAAAATAATATATTTTATTGGAATAAATTTGATGTTATAATTAAAAATGGACAAAAAAATGTTTGTTATAAAAAAACCTGTAACAACTGATAAAACAAAATAATATTTTTAAAATTGAGATAAATTCTTCTGTCACTTTGATAATTCACAAAATAAAAAAAAATAATTAAAAAGAAGAAAAATAGAACAATGATATTTTGGCCACATAAATTCCTTTTTTTTAAAAAAAAAAACATGTTGGTTAACGGATGTGTTGTCGTCTACGAGGGGTCCTGTCATGGCAGCCCATGAAGAAAACGACTGTCAATTTGTTTTAATTATTTTTGTTTTTATTTTATTTCCGTAATATTTATAGCACGTTGTGAAACCTAGTGCAACTCTATCTCCTTCACAGTTCTTAAAGATTCTAAACTTTTTTGTTCTAAGTTGTTTCTTTTCAAGTAGACCTATTTAAGTATCACGTATTTAGAAAGTGTAGCCCTTAGTATTAAACTAAAAGAAATTTTAAAATTATAATATTGTATTGAAAAATATAGAATAACTATAAAAAAACTGATGATATTTACATTTTAAACCAAATTTTAATTCTATATTATCTAACTATCCAAATTTTCTATCTGAACCAACAAATATTTCTGTTTTTAGTTTACTCCATTTTTCATATCAAATGAACCAATTTCAAGTGTCTTGAATATAATTTAACATCTAAACAGATATGCAACCGTTATATATTGTTTATATAGATTATGTATTATTTATTTGGTAATCCGAATTTTTTAAAGAATTTTTATAATAAAGAAAAACAAAAACTACCTTCGAAACTCAAATACCATAATTAGATAAAAATGTTGGTCCCAAAATTCGGTAAGATAAAAGGCTCGTTTAAATTGTTTCCACACAATCTTATACCCCACCAATTCGCCACCATTATTATGATAATGTCCAAACAGTTACTTCATCGGTTTAATTGATATTTTGAAATAATAACTCTTATGGCATCATTTTACTTTAATTTATTTTTGGAATATTATTAGTGCACGTGACGAAATTGTCATCCACATATGGTTGTGTCAACAAGATTGGCCATCTTTTACGTGCGATCTTTATTGGTAGGTACGTTGACACTTCTACATGGGGAAATATATAGTGGCGACCAATGATGACAAAAGAAGCGGTAGAAAGAAGAATAATACAACAAATCTTGTAAGATTTTTTCTTCTTTCATAGTTTAGTGCATGAACTTATGTTTTTCTTTGCAGAAAATCTTGTAACACAAAAGATTTGAGTTTATATAGTATTTTTAGGTTGTACTTGTATATGTATATATAATTTCTTATGTTGAGTAACATATTTTTATGTTCTATAAAATATTTTACGACATAATGTGTATGTTAATATTTATGTAGATTGTAGACTAATTTTAATATTTTAGATGCTATTTTTGGTACACATTTTTGTCTTTACACATATTCACATACGCATTTCGTCTATACATGTGAATACACGTAGATCGTAGATTTTTTCGTAGGGAACACCCAATTATACAAACTTAAATAAACACGTTCTTAAAGATCTTTATTTAATAACTTTGGATAACTTGCAGCTTAAAGAACATCTTGTTGGTTTTTATTTATTTATTTATTTATTTTCAAATAAAAGACTAAGAGGAAACGTAAAAATAAACTGGGATGGGAGCTTTAGTGGCCCAACCAAACGGAAAGAAGAACTGAAGAAGATAAACCTTTGAAACCTTTAACTACATAGCTTGAAGTTTTAGAGCTTAGCACCATCTTTTTTTGCTATTTTGATTAGCAAAGAGGTCTTATTGGGCTTCATGACGCACAAACATCAATAGATTTCATTAATATATAAATAACATAATGAAGACCCAAGCCCACTGGATTCTGTGTCGAACGAGAAGCATGAAGAGGTGAAGCAAAAATAGTAAGCCACTATTACAAAAAAAAAAAAAAAAAAAATTCCCGTCTTTTTTTTTTATATTCAGACTAATTGATGAACCGTGTTTCGCATAGAATTTTATATTATTATTTACTGACATAATTAGAGAAAACCTCAGTAATATACATTGGTAATATACCTAATCTTATATGTAGTAAACACAACGAAATTTTACTCTTAAAGCATATTAATATAAGTGAAAATGATATTGATCAAAATATTAAACCATATATTAGGTTCGTAAATGTTTTAATTTATCAGATATCCAAATTTTAAATATTATATATATATATACCAAATACTAAGTAATTGCATATCTAGTTTTGATTTGAATATTTAGTTTTGGATCTAGAAAATTTGTATTAAATATTGTAATTAAACAAATTTTTTTAACTAGAACCAAAAGTAATAGTCGTTAGATGAAGACATGCTCTTCTCTAGTAGATGAGACGAATCGATCTCATCAAATTTTCAAAAATCCACCAAAAAACATTTTTCGATTGATCTATTTCCATAAACGTTTAATGTGTTTCTAAGATTTCATTCTTTTTTTTCTCCTTTTTATGAATGCAACATATTGAATCATGTACATTTTGGTTTAGTTTAAATCTAGCCTGCATTTATTTCTCATATATATATATATATATATATAAACATTTCTGTGATTATGGTTTGAACACATTTTTTTTGAGAAAACTTTTCCATTCGTTTGTTAGAAAATTGGCTTGAACATGTTTTTTTCTCAATTTTGAGATACCGCAATTCTAACATGCATTCTTGCATACTAATCAAAAGCTTGGGTGGTCATCCGGGTTAACCAAAAAAATAGCTAATCGAATAAATATCTTAAAGTTAACAATGAATGAGGTGATACGTCACAAATTTAGAGTACAATGTGATGTGATGATTGTGGCAACATAAAAAAAAAAAAGTATTTTGCTCTATATAGATGGTATTTTTCTTGGATTTTATCATTTGGATGGTATTTCACTGTGGAGGCATCTACTAGCTCTTTTCTGAGGCCTTTCTAAGATTTGAGGTTGGGCTTCAAGATAAAGCAGTGGTTTCAATCTTTAGCTCTTCTCCTACAAGGAGGTGGCTGAAGTTGAATCGACAGTGTCCACGTGTATGAGTTGGTGGTCTTCTTTGGCGTTTAACCAGTTTGAGTTTTAAGATTTCTGTACTTTGAGCCTTTGTCTTCTCGAGTGCATTGTTTCTCTGGAGTGGCCGTGGTTGAAGTGATTTCTGGCTATGTTCTCGTTTGGGTCATGCGTTTGTTTTTGCTGATTTTGCTGCTGTATTGAGCTTGGTTTATATCCATTTTCGGTTTGGTTCTTCTCGAGACTCATGGTTTATGGTACAATTCCGGCGTCTACAAGCTCCTTTATTTGGGTTTGCGTTTCCCTTTTTTGGGCTTGTGATTCTAGGGTTTCCAATGTAAGCGCCATCAGTGAGAATTAACAACTCGCTGAACTCTCAGATTCTCCGTTTCCGCGCCCATAATCACCTCCTCCGTTTACATTTTCCACCACCACAAACGTTTCTTCCGGCGTAAATATCCACCGCCGTTGGCTCCTCCATCTACATTCCCACCATCTTCGACGTTTCTGCCCTCGGAGGCTCGTATACGTTATCAATGTAAGCAAATTAAAAACGTTTGCGTATTTTTATTATCGCTCATTTACCTATTTACATGGTTCTTAATTGTGGCTTAAAATGCCAAATACTTGTTGGAATTTGTGATAGACACCGAAAAAAAATGTTGTTCTTAGATTAAGAAATTTTGATAAAGCGAGTAAATCCATGTTTATTGATCTGAATAATTGAACTTACTTTCGTGAGCTACATATTTATAGGTAAAGAACTAACATAACTATTATAAGAAAGTCTCCTAAACCGTGACAAAATAAGATTGCTTCTTCTCAAGCTCTTCTTATATTTGTATTTCTTTGATTGAATCAATGTGTTTGGTGAGAATCCAACAATATTCCTCGTTAAATAATGGCCTGAAATATTTGGAAAACATTTTTAATTAAATTGTTTTCGTTTTAACTCTTTCTCTCATATTAACAAATCAAGGAGGAAAGACATTTCCTAAAATAGAGATAGTCTGACCGATATAGTAGTTTGTCCTCTATTTGGATCAGGTATATATGATCCAACTATATTTGACATTATCACTACTATAAAAATTTGGATATTACCAATATTATGCATTCCAAAACTTATATATATATAAATTCAGTTATTTCAGGCCCATTATATTATGATGACAAGGCCCAAATAGTTAGTGGAATGTGTGATTTCAATATCGCTTAGACAACACACCCCAAGTCTTTTATTTTGGTCAGATGATCCATAGAAAGATTTAAAATCGTTTTATTTATAATTTGAGTTAATTCTATTTGGGTATATTTTAATAAAATTAATGTAACAATTTTTTTAATATATAATGGGGATATACTAAATCGAAAAATTGAAAAATGACAAAATTATCGTGATGGGTTTCTTTTGGAGGAAACAGAAGTAGCAAGAATGTTGATAAGGAAAAGGAAAGGCCATTCGTGTGCCACTCATTGTCGCCTCTCTTTTTTTCTTTTCCTATTTTTATTTTTTTACGATTTTCTAGGTTGAAATCCAAATTATTCATATTTTAAGCACATATCTTAGCTGCTTACTGAATTAAATGTTAGAATTTGGATTCCAAAAATATTCAGAAAAGGGTTTAAAAACAAAAATAATAAGAAAACCACAAATGATCTGTCGTGGTTCGAAGTATTTGACTTTGCAACTCAACATCTTAGTTTCAATAAGTCATGTTTGGTATAGAGACTACGTACCACTGCACTCGAGTCTAAGCTAAGTACCTATAGAGAAAAACTACTAAAACCTATTTTTTTACGTTGTAACATAAAAAATCATATAAATAAAGACGAATCATCTGCAGCGCTTTAAACCCTAACCTCAACGTTAATTACGTCTAAATGATGGAACAAATACCAATATTATATCAACCGACTATATCACTCATCTCTTTCGTTATTTTGTTTTCATTTGTATTAATTATTTTTACATCCCACAACGTACGTTTACATTGACGAACACTTAACAAATAAAGAAGTTCAGGAAAGAATAGAAGTCGATGTAACAAAAAGTGCTTCGTTTTGTGGTCGATATCACTTTGTCTCAGCGTTATGATTTATAAAAGAGAATGTAACCAAATAATTCTGCGAAAACATAATTGAAAAATAAAAGTAGATTCAACTTCAGCAAAAAAATACAAATAAGATAAAGTTGATCTTCGTAAAGCGAAGACCAAAGGGGAAGACGAGGGCGATCACTTGTTCTGTAGGGCTTTCATGCACATGCTATTGCCTCCTCCTCGATTTTTTTCTTCTTTTCTGTCAACTTAATTATTTTTCTTAAATCAAGTTAATTTATATTAAGATTTATCCCTCAAACATTGATTTTTTGTATAAAAAACACTAAACTATTTTTTTTTAAATAAAGTTTTTCGGTTTTTCAATACTTCTTTTAACAATATTAACACCTGTTTCTCTAAATATTTAGTATTTTTACCATACTTTAAAAATATCTCCTTATCTCGTTTGCTATTTTCTAGTTTTTGAAATGAATTTATTGGTTACAAAAGTTTATGGTCCCTCTAACAAAGATGTGTTTGTTCCAATCACCACGAGTCTAACATATTATTTTTGCTCGAAATAATTGGCATGTTCCTTAGAGATGTTCGAATTTATATTTAATTGTTTGTAATTACACATTTGTATCTTTTAATTGTTGTATAGCGTTAAACGAGAATTATTGGGGTTTAGTGGACCAGTACCTAAATAATTTCTTAATCGCTCTGCAATTGGACAATGCATGAGTTTCCGTGATCATTTGCTTTACTCCAAAATTGTTCGGGGGTGTTACACGTGTCAGTCTAGGATTCACTTACCGTTTCCAAATATCTAGCCTACTTGTTTTTGTTTTTAGAGAGTGTTTATGGATAGTCGTCTACTTTAGATTCTCTCCCTTTAAAAAAGTTTTCGATGTTAATATAAGCTAATATTGTACTGATGAAGTGATGTAATGTGAATCGTTTTCCTAATTCCATATTATACGTTTCGAATTATCTGGTTTGATTAGTGATATAAAATGGGAAAACTATTTTTCGGTAAAGAAGAGTGGTAAAAGATAAAGAAATAGTTAGAAAAAATTAGGAGAAAATTGCTTAGTGTCATGTAGATATTGACATGTTTCGATTAAGAGATTAATACATGATTTTTTGTTCGTCGATCTCTTCTTATCGATAGAACAATGTTTGTTGGAATAATTGTGATAAAGCCAGTTGAGTTTTATGAAGTTATCGAATAATGGATAAAAGTGAAAAAGGGTTATGCACTAATTTATAAAAGATATAACTTAATGATGTTATCATTTATTTTTGACAAAAATAATTTATCCTACATAAAACTGATAGTCTATAAAAAAAGGAAAACTTGTGTTTCGATGAATTTTTTTGAAATGTGGTAAAATTCCAGTAGAATTTCCAAGAAAGTGATATAAAATGTTATGAATCGTTTATTCAAAAAATAAATCTTAGTAGATATACTTATATCATTTGTTGTGAATAAGTTTGGTAATAATTGTTGAGTGGCATGTTATTTTTAAAAAGAAATTTTTTGGACGTAAGCTTAATCAGCTGTCGTTTTATTTTCCATGTGAACCAATATCTCTAATACTGCTCACATAAGATTCGGTCAAGAAATTCTAATAATTTTTACATCATATAATTAATAATCTCCACAATAAATTTTAAAATATTTCCATCACTCTTGCAGTTCCACTTAAATTATTGTGATAAAGATATATTGGATCTCTGGGTAAATTGATTAAGGAAAGTTTGTATATTTTAGTATGTAATTACCGCCTTAAAATATTGAGGTTCAACGAATCTAAGGAATCAATCGGCGCATTCAACTAATCAACTGAGTGAATAAAAATCGGCGTAATTAGTTTATCAATTAAGTTAAATAAAAAGTGTTGTTTATTTTCAACTAATAGTCCAATTTATTATAACAAATTATATAAGATATGAGACTGTATATATTATACTAGAGGTAAATGCCAAAAAAATTATACTAGAGGTATCATCACAATTCACAAAACGCATACATAAACATAAAAATAAAATCAAACAATTTTTATGGTAACATTTGGAAAAAAAATATATGAATTTATTAGTTATATATTATGAAATAAATTCAATTAACGAATATTGTAAACAAATTTTTAGTTTATAAGAGAAATATTGTGGGTCAAAATGTTTTTAGAGTTGTCGCTTAAAAAAAACTCAAGATTTTATGATTGATATGTTTTGGAAAAAACTACAACAAAATATAATGTGCTATTATTATCTATGAAAGGTTTGAACACAATATTAAATTATACATCGAGTTACATTTCAATAAACCTTTAAATAATACATTAACAACAACAAAAAGTTATCCTGATGGAGAGATGTATGAGATTGGATCCAAAAACTAACATTTTTATTTCTTTTTGTTAAAGACCAGCAACTTTGTCTTGCTTCTAAACTTTGGTGTATACGGTACGACCGACCGTGTGCATACATTTCAGATGAAAATGTGATGTACAACAAAGTTTGATTACATGTTCATTCATATGTTACAGTCTCGTAGTTAACGTAAGATAACGGAGTTAGTTATCTCTGGACAATATGATTTACTATGTAATACATATAACTACATTACATAAATCAATATACTTTCTACAACACGATGCTGGTATTTTCTAAGCAGTTCGAACTCATATAACTTGTAATACATGAATTTGATTTAAAATTTCATAGCACTAACCATCTGACTGGTGGTTGGTGAACCGATGCAGCTCTCGTCGTATGATGTACATGCAATGTATACTTGTGTAGCATAACATATTTTTCCTATGAGACATGTTTCATGTTTTTCTATCTTTCATAATGGAAAATGAAATTAATTCAGACAACAAAGAGTCCCATGTTTGTTTTGTATTGTAGCTTCCAGGATAACATAAAAATTCTTGATAATATTCATAATTTATTTGGGAAATCATTTTCGTCCAACATATGCTTTTCTTTTGTTATTTAACTTATGAAGTATAAGTGATGTATAACTAGATTTTTGTTTTGTATCAAAACAAGAGATGGTAAGATAAACAATCTGAGCTGCTAAAAATGGCGATAAATAAATTATGACCACCGCCTAAACATACCAGCAAGATCATCGGTCATAGCATTAAAGATTCAGCTAAATGAACTACAACAGACTTACTCCAAAATTCCTGATCTCCTTTAATTAATGCAAAAAGTTTTTAACTTATTGTTGTTTCCAAGAAAGTAATCTAAAAATTATGAATAATTAAAAAATCGTCTAAAACGTCGATTAGTATATCTATTTATTTTTTTAATATAAAAAAAATCAATTAAATTTGCTCAAACATATTTCATTTTGAAGAGGTTATAATAATATTCTGGTTTATAGTCATAGCATTTGTTGAGGGAGTGTAGGTTACATGAAGCAAGAAAAAGTCAAAAGACTTAGCAAAGATTATGAGTAAAGTAGATTAACTTCATTAATTAACAGTCAAATCATAAATTAGATATTTTTAGCTGCCCAAATCACTTTTTCCTTATACTGAAAATCTCCTTTTAACCCAATCTTTAACAACTAATATTTAATATTGGCCAGCTACCAATATACATCAATCCTCTGTCAAAACTCCTTCAAATCACACATTATATTTCATAATCCGTTAAATAATATTTTAATTAAAGAATAATATGCAAAGATCCCAAACATGCTTTCCTGATTCCTGACTATCTCTGCGCAATATCCGCCGAAAATATTTGTATACTAAAAATCTACATATTTCCAAGGGTTGCAGTTAAAATATTACCGAATTTGCAATTTAAGTAAAAATTAAACGAATTTTTTTGGTATTAATTACTTTCTGAGCAGGTTAATTTGTACCATCAAACAACAATGCACAAGTAATAATAACACAATAAATAAAACAAATTAACAAAAGGGTTTGGTCAACTCAAAAACTGTACCATGTGTTATACAGAAATTGATCATTCCACAATTTGCAGAATTTTGTGAATGATAAAACTTTGGTGAATTCACATAACTATTACACAATTTATAAACAAGAATCATATCCGCAGACAAAATAAAATAAAAATAAAAATTTAAAGAAATTAATAATTTTCCCAATTCTAATACAAAAGAGCTTGAGAAAGATGAAAATGATGATACTAATAATCTGCTGTAAACAATAAGAAACTAACAGGAAATCTCAACCTCTGTACA
The DNA here is from genome assembly GCA_039880935.1 of Streptanthus diversifolius. Classification (NCBI taxonomy): domain Eukaryota; kingdom Viridiplantae; phylum Streptophyta; class Magnoliopsida; order Brassicales; family Brassicaceae; genus Streptanthus; species Streptanthus diversifolius. Next base: position 21,445,962 of record JAXGFM010000014.1, on the reverse strand, counting down.
ATGGAGACCTTTGTTGAAATATCATCTTCGAGACTCTCGATTGCCGGAAAACCTTAATCGGGCTCGGAAAATTCCACCCTTTCCCTTTTCCCGTCGCCGGAGCCGACGAGAATTTCGAATCTCCAACGACCGCAACGGATCTCGACTTCCTCATGATCGCCGGCTTCGTTTCTCCTCCTCTGTTTCCCATAAACATCCTCCAAAAGGACAACGTTTTCCTGCTCCGCCCACGATCCGATTCTAAACCCGACCCGGAATCGACAACCCTATCCGGTTTAATCGGAACCGCCATCGATTTCGATCTCCGAAACGCCGGTTCGCATTCGATCAAACTCGCGACTCGACCTACGGATCCGGTCCCGGAGAAACTAAAAGTAATATCTCCGGCATAGAGGGAGAACGAGGACGACGACGAAGAAGACGACGGAGAGAAAAACACGGGGGCGCGTGAGCTACACAAACAGGGGAGATCGTTAGCACAATCGGGGCAAAGGGAAGAGAGTCGTTCGTGGAGACAGAAAGGGCAAACGCCTCCACCGCCAAGAAAACCGCGTTTCGAAAAGTGTTTGGGACATTGCAAAAAACCATCTTCGTCCATGTTCTTTTTTTTTTTTTTTTTGCTTCCCAAAAATTTTCTCGCGTTTTCTCGTCACTTTCTCGGAGTTTGAAGAAGTGAGAGAGTAGAAGAAGGAAGAGAGTTCTTATAAAGCATTTACTCTGCGTTTTAACTACCGTTAAATTATATTACGGCGTTTAGTCATTCCACTTAACTCTGTTATAGTTTAACTTCAAAGCGTCGAATCATTATTGATTAACGATACGCTGCGTTTCAGTGACTCATTGAAATAAGTTGTGGGTTTGATGTTTATTTACGATTTCTGCCATCGTCATTGCAACCATTCAGTTCATTCACGTGTGGCATGATGACTTTTTGTCTATTTAATGAAACGAATTGAAATTTGTTTATATTTCAAACTATAACCAATTCAAAAAGAAAAAAAAAAAGTGTAGTTCAGATTCGTTTTATAAATTCTGGTTCAAACTCAGTTTCGTTCGGATTATATGCCAGAAAGTAACACTAGTTTTATAGATCATGGAGCAAAAGAGATGAGATTTAACAATGCAAAATTGTTTCTTAGTCCAAAGTCAAATACTCAAATAGGGTTGAATATAATCAAATTATGATATTTTTAGTTATTTCTTTCTATAAACACAAATCATAACGACATAAAATGCGAAAGAGCTCGTAGTTTCATCTGGGTTGAGTCTTCGGTAGTACTTTAGGTGATGGAAGCAAGTAGTGCAGTTGGTAAATTGTTACCTTTCAAATTTTCAATATCATTTTACAGTCGGAGTTTAACCAAAGCACCTTACTCAAAATGGATCACTTATATGTATAGATATGGTATAACCATTAAGTTAAAAGTTAAAAAAAAAACGACATAAAATTTGTTACTAACAAAAATAAATTTGTTATCATTTCTATGAAAATATTGCTGTGATGGTTATGTTTTTGAATTTAATAGAAAATTGAATAGCCATCTTTAAATTTTAAATTTCAAAATATATGATGTAGATTGAATTATCTTAAAAATCTAAAAATGTATTCCACAAGTGCACGAATCAAAATATTTGACGTGTAGATATAAAATCATGTATGTGCTTCGACAAAGACAGTTCCGAGTTATGGAGACAAGCTTACTTACAAAGAAAGCGACCTGACCGGCTAAAGACTTAGATCATAGCCACTTGGTTTCTTGGCAAAACAATTAATGGAAATTAATCTTAACACATAAAAGAGTTTGACGAAAACAAATATAACTTGTTAATTTGCTATATTCGCTTACAACTTTAGACTTGGACAAAACATTTTTTTGTTGTCAATAATCTGTATTAGTCGGATATGGTGACACAACGACAACACTAGATTTTATGTTTTGATCTACCAAAATGATCATAGGTAAATATGAAAAATAAAATTAGATCATGTATCTAGGTAAAATGTTTTTAATAAATTACTTATTAAAGAATTTTGAAATGAAAATGTTACTTATAAGAGGTAATTTATTTAGATAAAATAAATAATATATAATTTAATAGTTGATAGAATTTGTAGATATATTCAATTATAGTTTTACTTTTGTTGACCAAAAAAAATTACTTCTGTATATATTAAGCGAGATGTCATGGAAGCAATAATGTTAATTTGGTCTAACCATATCATTTCAATTGATATAGATATGTCTCTTATTTTTAATAAATTTAATATTTAGTTATAGTAACTATGGTATAATTAAAAAACTTACATGTTTGTTATAATTTAATATAAAATAATATAGTACTAAAAATAAACAAGTTCATGTCTGCCTTGGTCCACAAGAATTCGGTTTTTGATGATTTGGGCTTTGTTGCTGGATACATTTTCATTTTTGCGTCTCTCATACTGAGAAACCTACGGAATGGGCCTCAAACCTTTTAATTTATGGGTCTGTTTTCTTTAATTGTGAGCCCAAATATTCAGCTAAAAACAGTTTTTTTTTTCCGATTTTTTTCCTTAGAAAGCTAACAAATATAAATGGTTTTTTTTTCTTTGGTCAAATCCAAAAACGACATTTTTTTTCTTTTCTTTGTTGAATAAATCCAGAAACAACTTGTGGACCCGTTATTTATTTTATTTTTTTGTCAACATTCTACTTTTGTTAAACCAAATTTTGGTCAATATGAGAATTGTTCCGTGGAACAACGGAACAAACTTATGCGTTACTCTTTCTATGAAGAGTAAAAATATTTCGAAAGCTAAAAAATATGGGATTTGTTTCAAAATCCAACATATATATATATTTGGTAAGCTATATCAAAACTAGACATTTTTTCTAAGAGAGTGAATTGTTTGATTTGTCTGTTTGTCTTTTATACGAACCTGCATTCAAATTCGATAAAAAAATTTGTTGTAATGTTTAATTCTAATGACGGTATAGCACAAGATGACATTATGCTGATAATTACGAAGAAAGGAATCAAATAATGGTATAGCAAAAGATGATATTATGATGATAATTTCAATTAGTTAAAAATGATTGTACCTGCATAGGTGACGATACAAATGTATCAAACTAAAAATATATAAAAAAGTTTAGAACAAGTAAAGAAAAATGTAAATTATTTTTTACTTACAATTTAATACTAAATATATATATATATAGTATGATTTTAAATCGTTTTAACGTTGATCGCCATATGATTTGTGTTTTGTACCACCTTAGCTAATAAGATTGTTTGGTACCGCCAAATTTTATGAAAGAATTCATAACATATTTGAACGTACACTTCTTATCTAATTAGTCAACGGGAGCGATTGAATAAATCCAAAATATGATGTGTGATTGTATTTTACCTGAAAAAGAAAAAAAAGTAGAGCTAAACAAAAAAGACACATCAGATGACAAGTGGGTTTGTGCCACGTGGCGTTTAAACGTCAAATGCCGAGATACTTCGGTTCCACTTCCAAAATCCACACAATCTTTTCCTATTGTCCAACGCTTCACGACAAATTACTACAAGAACACATTGGCTTTCCCAGATTCCGACACGTGGTAATCTTTGCTGGTCGACATATGATTAAAAAACGCGGAACAGTTTTCGTCGTCTAATTCAATAAGTGAGGTAGGAGAATTTGAATACGCAATTCCAAAAACACTATTACTATGTGATTCGTTTCATGTAAGAAAATTTAATTCAACAGAAAAAAAGGATTTACAATCGAATGTAGTGGTGTTTTATAATGTGGTTGTCTGTACGGTGATCGAACTTTCCTATTTCATGTTATGCAGTTTAGAATAATTCGGACATGATTAGCATCTAAACAGACATTACGCAATTTAGGTGAACATCTGGACATGTTCTTTTTTGTTCGTCTAGAAAAATCATTATGATAACCGGATAAAACATATAAGTGAAATATATAAACAAATGAACAACACAGTGAACTAACAACCCAAAGTAGTACAAGATAAATCTTTTGTTTTACTTTTTTCTGCTTTACTCTCATTTCAGAAAGTTAATAAAATGACGGAATTACAAGTTCCATCCAACCAATTTAAAACTTTTTTAAGACTTCTAAATCTGAGAATTCAAATTTTTGAGAAAACGTAGATCACTACGAAAAACCGCAAGCTTCAACTCATAACTGACTCACATTGAAGAGAAAACTAAAAATTTGTTTCCAAGAGAAATTTGCCCGGAAAAAAAAAACAAACAACAACGAGAAGAATTTTTTTGATCTTTGTTCCAAGGTTGGAAGTCCCATGAGCTAAAGAAATATGAAGCAACATCAATTCTGATGTAGCACAGATTTAGGATAATTAACAATTATTTATTTTTTTAAAAATTTTAGTAGTTTTTTTTATTTTAAATAGAATTAGGGTTTTTAGGTTTTTTTTAATAAAATAGTTTTTTAGAACTATTGTTTTATTCGGTTGTTGAATTTTAATAAAATAGTTTTGGCTTTAAGAGAAGAGTATTATATATCCCTTGTATTGATTTAATTAAATTTATTAATCAAGAAGACCCCAAAAGAGAATTCCCAAAAATCTTTTGGTTGAGCTAATATGTTCCAATATTTCTTTGAATCTATTGGTTGAGTTGTATATCATTGTTTCTACTACATCGGTTAGTATCAGAGCTGCGTCCTTTGATTTCTTAATCGGAGACCGATTCTGGATGCTATGTTGATTGGCAGTTTTTACACTTTCAAAGGTAAAATTCTTTTTGTCGAGAGAGAATGCAATGAGATCTATAAAGAGATATATGATAATCTCAGACATATATAAAGATGATGATCAAATCTATAGAGAGATCGGTGATCATGTTCATGATATATATGAATATTATCACATAGTTGTTGAGCATATCGAATTTGTTTTTAAAAAATATTATTTTGGGAATTAAAACATGCAAATTCTTGGCATAATTGATTCATATTTCAAATTTGTGTAGAATCAAGTGTATCAAAAACATTTGAAAAATCATAAGAGAATAATGTAATGAAAAATTCTACTGAAAATTTAGGATGAATCTTTTTTGGCCGGCGAGATGTAGCATAGATTTAGGATAATTAAAAATTATTTATATTTTCTATATTTTAGTTGTTTTCTATTTTAGTTAGGATTAGGAATTCAGGGATTTTTTTTTTTTAATATAAATAGCATTTTAGAGCTATTGTTTTATCCATTTATTGATTTTTAATAAAATAGATTTGGTTTTTAAGAGAAGAGTATTATCTATCTTTTGTATTGTTTGATTAAATTCATCAATCAAGAAGTATCTCCCAAGGAAGCTTCTCCAAAATCTTTTGGTTGAGCTGGTAGGTTTCAATCAATTTTTTTTTTAATCCATATTGGTTGAGCTGATTTATCATTGTTTCTGCTCCATCAAATTCAAACACCAAACAAAATATTAATTTTCTAACTTAATATTTTTATTTACAGAAATAATAGTCTTTTGTTACTACATGTAGAGTTGGAAACTCTTATATAGACCATACAATGTATGATTACTCTACAACAAACAATGTAATCTTTGCAATGGATTGTTTAGAACTCGTCAAAATGTTGCCTGTACCACTGAAATTGTCTGCATATTAGATACATTTAGAAGAGATTCATAAATATAAAGAGATTTTCAATAGTTTTTGCAACCCTATGGACATCACACACAAGCAACACAAAAGCAAAAATATAAATACAAAATGCTTGTACTAAACGTTCTTTTTGTGATGATAAAAAAACGTTCTTTTGGTTTATATAGATTATATACCATCAATTTAGATATTCAAACAGTTTAGGCTATCTTGTAGACAATTTTTTTTTAAAAAATTAATTCTTTTTTAGTAGTTTATTAGATTTTATTTTTTTGAAAACATAAATTTAGACTTATATATTCATCCATTTTCATATTATTTATAGACTGTTTTTATTTAATTCATTGCTTGAGATCATATATATATATATATTAAAAATATAATTTGATATAAGATTTTATAAAATTCAATATTTGAAACTATTTTTTTATTATTATCAAAAATAAAAATATATTGAACTTTCACACTGCATATTATTCTATTATATGTATATTTACATATATATATATATATATATATATATATATATATATATATATATATCTAAAAACATTTCGTTCTCCTAAATCCCGTTTAAATTTTCACCTATACAGCTAGGTGGTAGACACTTGATGCCTAAAAATATTTAACGTATTTTGGAACACTGAATATAACACTTTGAAGAGTACAAAATGTATTTGAACTTAATCAGAGTAAAACATCTAGTTAATTCGATAAAATATAATGGGTCAAACCAACCAAATTATAGCCATATATTTGATTATATATAATATTTCTGTTAATAAGAGATTTATAAAAAATAATATTTACTTTTATTGTATGTATTAACATTAATACCTGATCTAATTTTCGATTATAAACGAACAAATTCAACTATATACTCATATATATATATACATGATTATGACAAACACATTTCACGAATACAAATTTATGATATAATTCTCTTCGTAGTATACATATTTACCATAAATAATTCTATCAACATCATAACTAAATAATTTTCTACAACACTTGAAATCACGATAAATAATTTTACATGTATTATTTGATATTTGAGAACTACATTTCTTGAGAATTAAATTACATACTTAATATATAAATTTCTAAATTATTGACTATTGGATCAGAGAACTTTCACTTTAATATAGGAAAATGTCAAAAAAATTCAACTAAATATTATTGGTCCAAAAAAATTTCTGAAAATATTTATAACTTTTCTTGATCAAGTTATTTTCATTCTCAAATTTTGTTGACAAGTCATTTTAATCTTAAAGGTGGATGATCCCTAGCAATAATAATGTATACTCTCAAACAAATTAGGTTTAGCCGCCGCGATCTCCTCCTTTAATAGCGGTGGTTCTTGGCCATCTTCTCTGGTGGTTGGTGTTTCGTTACCATCGTTGAGAGGAGGGTCCCTTTTCTTTCTCTTTTACGTTTTGTTATGTTGATTTTTTTAGGTTTTCGTCGTGAACAGCGGCGGTGGTGTCTCTGAGATTGCTCGGTGGTCAGTTTTGAGGCGGTTTCTCCCTTGGTGTTTAGCTGATGCTCTTTCTTTTTAGCTTCTCGTACTTTTTTCAACTCTATCTTCTTCCTTGGATGTTCTCTGCTTTGGACTGTTTTCGATTCTATTTTGTGTTGCTCCCCACTTCTTTGGTTATTCTTTTCTGGATTCTTTGAATTGTGTCCGTTTTATTATGAGACTTGCATATGTCAACTTCGGAGCTTTGAGTAGTGCTGAGATTTCGTACCAGTGGTTTGAAACCCTCCTTCTGATAAGGTTGTGGTCTTGGTATGTGTCGGATTTAGTGATGAACTAGAATCTAAACATTTGAGCACCAACATCAGTATACTCTTTAAGTATCTTAAAAAGTAATTTATCCGTTTTAGTTTAATTGTCGTTTTAAAAATCTTTTTTTATTTTTTAAAAGTGTTGTTTTCAGTTTTCAATGCAAAATTTATTAGTTTTTGATGTTTTATAACTATTATATTCTGCATTCTATTTTCTTATTGATAGATTAAGTTTAGGTATATAATTAATGATGTTTTTATTTTAAAAAAATAAATAAATGTTTTTTTAATCTATGTGCAAAAACCTAATGACAATTATAAAAACAGAGGGAGTGTCGGAATCATGTGGCACAATGGTAGTCATCTCTGAAATTCATGACACATGTCTGGGGTTCGAACCTAACACCTGAAAAATTAAGAGAAGATTAAAAACCATTAGGCTAATTTTTTTTTTTGACGAAAAATTGATTACAAATTTAGAATGGTTTTTTGTAACCATAAAGGAGGTAGAGAATTAACATATACCATTTCTCCTGGGTACTTCCTTGCGCCCTTTGCGAGGTTGTCTGCTTTCAGGTTTGTGGAACGCGGTCTATATGAGACCTGATCCCATCTAAGCTACTCTTTCGTCTGTTGAATTCATCCAGATGAACTGCGTAGGCCGGCCACTCCTCCGGCGAAGACACCATTTTGACGACATCACTGCAGTCTGTAATGAAAATAACTTCCAAACGTTGTAGTCCCTGTATACACTCCATTGCCCAGAGCAGCGCTTCCAACTCCACGTGTAATGGGGTCTGACTCCTACGGATGTTCCATGCTCCGAGCATAAGATCTTCACTTCTTGTCATACACACCCATCCTTGGCCATCGTATATATCTGAATCCTTCCAAGAGCCATCTACTTGGCACCACCACCTATATTGTTGTTCTGATTCTATATGGGGAGATATTGCTTTAGAATGTTGGACATTTAACTGTTGAGCTTCCTTCCACACTTTTCCTTCTGTTTCTGCCACTATAAGAATATCTTGAAGATTTCTCTCTATATTCTTATATAATTTATCATTCCTCATTTTCCAAAGGTACCAAATTATCCATGGAAAGTACCATTCTGGACTATTTTTAGGTAATCTATGAAACAGATAGTCCAAATTCGTAAAAAGTGATGTTGTAGGAAAAAGTTCCAGGTTGGAAGGAATCTTAGATAAAGCCCATGTTCGGATTGCTGGTGGACATTCAAAAATTACATGATTTATACTTTCCTCTTCCGTGCCATAGAAACCACATCTGGTATCACAGTTAATTCCCCGTGCTCGAAGATTCTTCGTTACCGATACACATCATGTAATCATTTGCCAAATAAAGTGTTGCACTTTTAGAGGACATTGGACAGTCTATACAAATGCTTGAAGTGCCTTCGTTATTGGTCCGTAGTCAATTTTACCTATTTCTTTGTCCGGAGGTTTCTATCAAGTAACCTGATTTGACCGAATATCTACCATTCTTTGTAAAATGCCACCCGTTTGTATCCGGTCTATCAAACCTGCTTACTGATATCGATTGGATGATCCTAACATCCTCTGGAATGATGATTGCTTCTAACAATGGCATATTCCATGTTTTCGTTTGAGAGTCTATCAAGTTTTTAACCATAAAATTATTTGGATAAGTAGGAAATTTGCAAGTCGCTGATCTCGTGCGAGGGGCTGGAATCCAAGTATCGTTCCAGATGGAAATACTTGATCATGTTCCAATCCTTTTGATTAGTCCTTTTTTAACCAGAGACCGAGCTGAGATAATACTTTTTCATCCATATGACGGAGAATATGATTTGGTAGATTCCAAAGGGTCCGAATTTTGAAAGTACCGCCCTTTAAAAACTTTTGCGAATAATGAGTCTGGGTGATCCAATAGCCTCCATAATTGTTTTGCCAACATGGATGTATTTAATCTTTCTAAATTCATAAATCCTAAACCTCCATCCTTTTTGTGATGACATAATTTTTTCCACTCTAACCAATGCATACCCCGGTTGTTCCCACTCGAACTCCACCAGAACTGTGTGATCGCACTTATGAGTTTCTTAATTACCATTTTAGGCAGTCGATAACAAGACATCACATAAGTTGGTAATGCTGATAAGACTGACTTAATCAGAATCTCTTTACCTCCTTTAGTAAGAAATTTCAATGTCCACCCCTTGATCCTATCATCAAGTAGATCTTTAACAAACCCAAACACTTTGGTTTTTGCCCCTCCTAGAATTTATGGGATTCCAAGATATGTTTCCATACCTCCCAATGTTGTTATTCCTAAAATTTGTTTTATTTCTTCCTGTAAATTCCCATCAACCTTATTGCCGAATCGTAGAGATGATTTTGCAAAATTATTCTGTTGACCCGAGACTCTTTCATATGTTTTCAGTATTTGTAGTATAGTTTTGCATTCTTATTTTTTTGCTTGACAGAAGAATAAATTATCATCCGCAAACAACATATGTATAACCGAAAGACTTGACCTTGCTATTTTCAATCCCGTTATTTTTTTTTTGCGCTCCGCTCTCTTTATATTTGCTATCAATGCTTTTGTGCATAAAATAAATAAATAAGGAGATAATGGATCTCCTTGTCGCAGTCCCCTTTCTGGTTTAATACATCCCTGCGGCTGTCCATTATTAGTACTTTATATTGTACTGAAGTAATACAGCTCATTATCCACAATATCCATGTGGATGAAAAACCCAACTTTTGTAAAAAATTTTGAATAAAAGATCATTCAACTCTATCATAAGCCTTACTCATATCCGTTTGTATAGCCATATACTTACCTTGGCACCCTCGATTTGTCTGTAACCCATGAAACATTTCATGTGCACGTAAAATATTATCTGATATCAGTCGGCCCGAGACAAATGTCGATTGTGTTTCAGATATTAGTGTCGGGAGATATGATCGTAAACGCTGACATAACACCTTTGAAATTATCTTGTATCCCATATTATATAAGCTAATGGGCCGTAATTCTGTCATTCTAGTAGGTCAGGTCATCTTTGGAATTAAGCAGATATTTGTCCAATTTATCCGTCGATCAAGACAGCTTGTCCTAAAAAAATTGTTTTCAAAACTTAAAACATCCTCCTTTATTATGGACCATGATTGTTGGTAAAACAGAGCTGTCATACCGTCTGGTCCTGGTGCTTTCTCTGGATGCATCATAAAAAGGGCCTGCCTAACCTCTTTTTCCATTGCCATTACTGTAAGTTTCTTATTTATCTGATCCGTAATTATCACTGATATCTCCCCTAGAAACTCCTCCATCTCACATGGGCTTGTTGATGTAAATAGTTTTGTAAAATAATTTACGACCACCGCCTCCACTTCTGTGTCCTGTGTAACCCACTCATTTTTTTTATTATGTATCCCTACAATCCTGTTTTGGGCTCTCCGTTGCGTTGTCAAAGCGTGATAAAATTTTGTATTCCGGTCACCTTTTTGATGCCACAAATTTCTGCTTTTCTGTTGCCAGAATAATTGTTCCTCCTTATATGCCTTTTTAATTTCTTGACACATCTCTAACCTCTGTTTCTGTTATACTATTATCATTCTGAACCTCCTCAAGAGCTTTTTGTAAATCAATAATCTTAGCTTTGCCAAAAGTTATATTTTATTTTCTCCATACCGGGATTTCATGTCTACAATTCTGAATCTTATCAACCAAATTCCTGCGGTTAGTTGGCTGTGAAGAATCCCAGCTCTTTATTATCGATTCCATTAATCCATCTTTCCCGATCCACCTTTTGTCAAACCTAAACTGATTCCTCTTCTTCTCCATTTTATTTTTAATAATTGCCACTATTGACCTATGATCTGAATCCACCATACCCAGGTACTCTACATAGGAGAAAGGGTACAAACTATGCCAATCATCATTGGCTAGAGCTTTATCCAGTCTGCATCGTATTATAATCATATTCATAATACCCCTCCACAATAATGTTTTTTCCAGTGGAGGGAAAGTCAATTAGTCTGCAATTGGATATCATATTATTGAAAGAGGTAAACGTCGATGCATGCCGCAAAGGTCCACCCTCTTTTTCATGATTACCCGTAATCTTATTCAGATCTCCTATTATAAACCATGGAACATTCCTTGTCAGACTAAATCTATTAAGTCGCTCCCATACATCATCCCTCAAATTCTTTACAGGATTTCCATATACGAATGATAAGCAAACTTTCTGTCCATCCATTGTTGCCTCAATATCTATTATTCGATTGCTCGGGAATACAATATTGACACCGTATGCGTCATTATAAAAAAGGGCCAATGCACCACTAGACCCTCTGGTTTCAACTGTATGAATGTTCTTATACCCAAAATGACGCTGAAATTATTGTACAAAAGAGCATCCTTGTTTTGTTTCAGATAAAACAAAAATTTGGGTTTCTTCTTGAACCAAATCTCTCGTAAATAACTAATAGTCCATTTGCTACCCAGACCTAAGACAATTCCAACGTAGAATTCGCATAATTATTTAGCTTTAGTTATGAAGACCACTCTTCCTTTAGGGTGGTGTTCCGATAAAATTGCTTCCGTAATACACCGGGTACCATCCAATAAAATATTCTTAATTCTTCATACACCATTATTTATGAGCCAATTATCTTGTTGTATCTGCCTTCTTATAAATTCCATTATTTGTATAAAATTCCCACAGATACCATGAAAGACAAATTTATTGTAAAATAATTCCCAACATTGTACTCTCTTATTTAGGTGCTCGTTGTACCAACATTTCATTAAATGGATTAAATATATACTAATTTTATCAGGGGTTCCGTGATGTGGCCTACCCTGGTAGATGCCTTAGAATCTCCCTTCATATTTTACTTGCGATCCCCAATTGATTCACTTTATCCAACGTAAAGTCAGGTGTATAAATTTATATTGCCTCTGTGTTTTCAAGAGTGAACCTCTACATCTCACTTGTTTTGATATTTTTCATATTGTGGCAAGGATACCAAAATCCCTTGAACATCTTCGGGTCTTTATACCTGGCATATGAACATTATATTTCCAGTCCCTAAATTCGTGTATTCGCAGTATTCTCCACTCTATAGTGACACAGTCTGCCCACCCATACCCGTGAATAACCACTTGTACAATTAACCTCATAAGTAGATTCCTCTGCTGCATCCTGTGAAGTCTCACTGTTGCTACATAACCACATGTTAAAACCTCTCTATTTGGCCACCCCACTGTTATGAAGCCATTTATACACAACTCTCTGAAAGAAACCCCTTTTTGTAAAGCTAATTTCCTATTAAACTGATTCTCTGTAAACACCCTACCTAGTGTAATGCTCTATGTTAGCCTTTTGTAAGACCCTCCCAGTAACAAAACACTAACCCCCGCATACCGAAGCCTAAGAAAAGCCTTACTACATTCCATGACCTTACGTTGTCTTGTAGAAGCTAACCACCAGACTTTAATATGCAGCCTACCTAACAGCCTAATCACTTCAAACCCCTTCTTGTCCATCCTATCCAATGGGTTACCTATATTTATTCCACCCATACCTAATACTGCCCCACTGATATTCTTCTGAACCCAAACTTTCAAACCAACCCATCCTACAAAATCTCCACCTTGTCGCGGAGGATACCACCGTGGCACCAGAACCTTTGTTCTCCGTACCCTGACTAACTTACTAAAGGTCCATCTCTCCAATAAACCTAAACCAATCATGTAAGTAAACTTTCAAACCAGTACTAATCCATAGAATCTAAGTCCCTTTACCCTGTTTGAATTTCCATTTCCAACTAAAACTTCTGTTTCACTATGAGTAATCCTTCCCACCATTCTAAAACTAGAGGTGTTCCTACTGTCTATTAACTTCACTTTCCCATTGTAACAAGCCAGACAGACATATTGTATTATAGAAACCTGACCTTTATTACCACAGCAAAAGCTTAATTCTACCCAGTATAATAACACTGGATGACATGTTTTTATGAAGAAAGGAAAATCTCTAATGGATACATCTTTTATACGATGAATCCTCTTTATTAACCAACATAATTGCAATTTATTATAAAATCTTATTACCATAAAACTTAAACTGGAATTCCTTTGGTTCCTCCCTCTTCCCCTCGGGCTGTAACCTTCCCCTCTCCACCGTCAACTCCTTTCCCTTCTTTACCTTTGTTTTTACCTAAGACAACTTTACGAGGCGAGAGCATTGCCTGAACCAATCTCTTCTTGGTATTGCGTCCAACAAAATGGATGGGGAAGGTTTGAGCTTTTGTTTAACCCCCTGTTTCTTCTCACCTCTCTCGATTGCTCTTCCCTCATCAACCTCCTGCTCAACTTCCTCCACGCCTTCCTCCTCGTTGAGGGATTCCTTGATCTGCTAGATCAAAATCTCCTTCGAGTGCTTGAGCATCCATAATCAAGGGCAGATCCTCCCTAACTCCTTCTCTGACATCCATACTGTCACTGGACTCCTCTTGCTCAGTCACAGTGATAGAACATTCTTTCTCCCCTATGGTACTTCTTGTTATTCCGTCTAACACATTCTCCCCTTGGTTACCTTCTCGAAACAGAAGCTCACTGCGTCTCTTTATCCTGGTTTCATACCCAGCCTGACCCCTCTCTCTGAGAACCCCCTTCCCTTGCCCGATAATATGTTTTATTTGTACATGTCTTGTTTCTTCCTTTACTTCAGGACTCCTTCAGTTGCTCAACATCCTTGTTCCTTGCTGCATAGCTCTCTCTTTGCCCAAAAACCACCGCCCTCTTGTAGCTCTTCATAACCGTCCCAGTCTTCTTTCCACCTTTTTCTCCTCTTGAATTTCCCCGTATTTTCTCTCCTTTTGTTAAAGGACACACCTCTATATCATGACACAGGCTGAAACAGCCTCGGCAGAAGCCATACAGCCTCTCGTATCTCAGATTAACAATCGTCTCCTCTCCGGTATAAAACTCCACTTCTGTCTTAAAGACAAGTGGCTTGAACCCATCCATCAATACTCTCACCCTTCCATTGTCTAGATCCACACCATCTTCATGTACCACTCCAAGACCCTTGCCAATACTTTGGAACGTGGGATCTGTCCACCATTGAAGTGGAAATCCTAATACTCATACCCAAAATGATATGCTTGATGGATAGTTGCGATCCATCACTGGCTCCCACCAGACCAAAGATAGCATCCAATAATCAAAATAGAAAGGCTCCATTTTTAAGACTTCCAGAATATCTTCCTCCAAATCAGAGTCAAACTGAAACCTACCCATACCAAGATCCGCCCCTACTACTCGGTCTTCCATTTTCCAGATCTTTGGCAGCATAAGAAGCAAAGCCTTCATGTCCTGTAATCTGGGATTCATGCACCACCCGGTAAGAATTTTTGAGTACCCTTTGATAAGCTCCGAGTTGTCAAATCTCGGGACAGTGATTTTCATGCGCTGAGGAGCCATCACCCCTAGTTCCTTCTTCCCTCCTTGTGTGATAAGACTACCTTGCGACATTATGTCTATCCACTGGTTCTCGTGATACACTCTTCTTGCCCAGCACCTCTTTTGTATTTGAGAAGCAACGACTTGAAGACTAGTTATGATTAAGCCTTGTATATCGAACTCAAACCTTTGATCCCTCTTAAATAGGCCTGCAACCTCCTTATGGTTCCTTGTCTTTAATGCTGTCGATTCCCAATCATATATTTTCTGTAAGCCTATTATACTTGAGGATGATCCCAAGTTTTACCATCCAATCTAATCAGATCCCATACATAGATCCAAGTAACACCCTATCCTTTTTCATTTAAATGCACATATGTGTCCTCAATCCCCCTATGTAAAAGATATACTTTCCCCTTATTCACCATACATTGCTCCACAATCACCTCCATCAAACATATCCCTCTAATCTCGTAATCTGCATTCCACCAATCTAGCAGAGCCATAAGGCATATATTGCTTTCAAATCTGACCAACCAAACAGATATCATACTCGAAACTAACCTGATTGAGATATTCACCTTAAATATAGAGACCGATATTGGAGCAGTATTCCCATATAGAGCGGAATTGCTACGAACTCCCCTAATGCATATTTCTACAATCTCTTTCCATATCCAGACCATAATCGCCTTTAATTTTTCGGTAAGAGGATCCCATTTTATTAATTCCCCTATCCGATCTGTATCCCAAACGAACCACAAGCATATTCCATTCCAAAGACCCTTTTTATGAATCTGTCTCTTTTTACCACCAGAAATTCTTTCCAGATTCCAATCCCCGAGACCTATGATTTTCCCATCACCAAACCAAATCCATTGCCCAGTATCATGTCGATTAGGAGTTGTATGTCTCCATCCCTTTTCCAAGTAACCACAAAACCTCCGTTAACAACTATGTGCAACCAATACTAAAACATGTACCAGATAATCCATTATTATTAAGTATTCTCCTGTAAGATTTATCTTCTTCATCCATGATCTTTGTATAGATTGAGGATTTAAACACATAACCGATCTCAGATACTATATCCATCGCGTCACCACCCGAAATAAACCATAACCCACAGAGAAAGAGGACCGAAACACATCTGATACCAAACGAATTGGCATTTGAACAGATCTGGTCTACCAATCACTTCTCCGCTTCATCCCTTACCTTGTCGACATCGCACTCGCAATCGCCTTTACGTTCCATTGGGCTAAATTAACTGGAAAAACACAAATATAGTAATATTTTAATAATTTTTATTTAATTTTATTAGTTTTTTAAAATATTATATTATTACTAAAATATTAAACTAACGATATTAAAACATATTGCAGAAAATTTCTTAAAACAGTCTCTAAAGTATCGAGACATTCTTAATCAAAAATTTTATAACTTTTATTTTTTATTTTCTTTTAATTAGATGATATTTTTATAATCTTTTAAATGCAGATGCTATTATCATCATTTTTTTATTGGTTGATTTTAAATATGTGATCTCAAGATTTTACCAGTTTTAATTCTGTTAATTATGTGTAAGCTATTTGATGTCCTAGGTTTTTGTTTGTAGATTTGGTTGATCGTATGATTCCTTTGTAGACTTACGTTTTCCTGTTGACAAAAACAAAAGACTTACATTTTCCTATTTTAGGCTTTATTTGTTGGAAAATCTTGTAGCTTTTATATTCTTCCGTTATATTTGTTCTTTATATATTTTCATATGATAAAAGAAAAAAGTAAACTCTATTTTTTCAAGTTCATAAAATATAAGCATCAAGAATATTGTATCTCATTTACTGATAAAATATGATATTACCACAAATTAGTGGACCAGTCGATAAGAGACATATAAAACATCAAACATGTAATATTCTGATTAGGTTTTTGTCGTCTATTTCCGGCAACCGACTAAACAAAGATTTAAATCCTATTATATATGAATAATATGTAGTATTATATACCATAGACGATTGACTTAAACCAGACCCTCAAATGATTGGACATAGATAATAAAAAATAAGAAATGAAGTTAGTTTACCTTAAAATTCATTTTTATTCAAAGCATTACTTGAAAACTTAGCCAACCCAATAAATATTATTTTATCTGTTGCTTCATCCAAGAAGCATCCGCCATTTTTTATATTTTAATTATAATTAGTAACATAATTATGATAAATAATTGCGTGGTTCAACAATTTTATTAATCGTTTGTATCTACTGTCATGGTCTGATTATATTAATAGTATCTACTGTGTATAAAATATATATAGTCTTTTTAGCCATGATTAAAAAAAATTCGGATTAATGACTAGTTTTCTTATACACTCGTATATAATTTAGTTAATAGATCATAGATCAATGTGAAGTGATAATACTGTATATATAAACTATGCATCTATGGCTAAACGATATATATATGCTAGCTAAAATGTGAAACAACGTGTGTAGTTTAATGATATGTATAACTAGAAGATGGTTATATTTTTTTTAAAAAATTAAAATTAAAAAATTGTATAAATTTGTAAAACATACCAATGAAAGTATTATATATAAAATTTCAAATCTAATTAAAAGAAATCTTAAGTTATTTGATGATAAAATAAATTTCAAATTTTGTTCTTTATTGTTCTTTTTTATTTTAGATGAGAAATAAATTTGTTCTATCATTTTTTGATGGAAACATTACAAAAAGGAAACATATATCTTTCGTTTTAAATAAATTGTTCTAAATTGTTCTATATTTTTTTTGTTCTATGCACAGAAATATTGGTAGCTAATATATAAAAAAAAACAGAACAAGAAAAACAACTAACAAGTTTTAAAAAAGGAAGGTCCAGTTTTCAATATAGTTTTTTTATGTCAAGCAAAAAAAAAAAGTGTCAAACTTCGTATTTAAAAAAGATTATGAGATAGTTTCTGGTTAACAAATTAATTTCTCCAAATCATCATTACAATTTGGTTATAGAATAGAGGATTTAGTATAAGAAGAGATGAAACAAATCTTAGACATCTCTATTATTGAGGAAATGCATACATATTTAGAAATCCTAAAAAGTTTGGGTGGGGCAAAAATCAGAATTTTTGGGTTCATACATGAAAGACTTTCTAATAGAATTAATGGATGGACTGTAAAATTCATATCAAAAGGAAGAAAAAATGTTATGATTAAATCAGTTTTAACATTATTACTAAATCATGTGATGTCTTGCTTTCCCTTACCTAAATCGGTTAATAAAAAACTCAAAGTAAAATTTCTCAGGTGGAGTACAAGTGATAATAGCAAAAATTTGCATTGGTTATCATGGAATAAACTATGCTGAAATAAAGAGGACGGTGGCTTAGTTTTTAGGGATATTGAAGATTTTAACACAGTTTTGTTGGCAAAACAGTTGTGGCATCTCATGGATCATATACTTTATTCTCAAAAGTCTTTAAAAGTTGGTACTTTCGGAATTCAGATCCAATGGATCTAATAAAATCATACTCTCTCTCTTATTGATGGAAAATATTATCTCATCTAGAACTCTGGTTTAAAAAGATCTAATCAGAAAGGTTGAAACAAATTCTTCTATTTTAGTATGAAATGATCCATGGATTCATGCCCCTCGCCTGAAATCAGCAATCAACAAATTTAATAATTATCCATAATCGTTTATTGTGAATAATTTAATTGACCCATATACCCAATCTTAGAATATGCCATTACTGGAATCAATTATTATTCTGGAAGATGTGACCATCATTCAGTCAATGGCGGTTAGTCGTTTTGGAAATTCGGACTCATATGGTTGAAACTACACAAAGAATGGTAAATATTCGGTTAAATTAGACTACAAGATTGAACAACTTCAACCTCATATGGCTGGTACAACCCTAAAGGCTTTCACATGAAGATTAAATGTCCCCCAAAAATGAAACATTTCATTTATTAAATGCTTTTAGGTTATGTGTCGGTTACAAATAATTTGCAATCACGAAGAATAAAATGTGATATACAATGTGGAGTGGAAGTGGAAATAATAAATCATGTATTATTTGAATGTCCACCGTCCATTCAAACTTAATCTTTATCTTGGGATAAAATCTAGACTTTGTTCCGTTATCATCAATATTCTTTAATCAAATTATTTGTTTTGGAGACTTTTGAAAGACAGTTTAGATAATTATTTTTCATGGATTATTTGGTATACATGGAAGGAAAATCAATTATTAGATTTGAGGTCTACACAAAAGGAGGAATCTCTTCAGAGAAGCCACATGATGGTTAGTGGTGTCATGTGGATGGAGCTTGGAAAGAACCGGTTAAATTTTTTGATCAATGATGGATCTGTAGAAAACAGAAGGTTGAAAAAGTAATGATTGAAACTCAGAATATCCATTCTAGTCTTTCTGTGCTGCAGGCTGAGTTAGAAGTCTTGATATGGACAATGAGTGTATTAATGCATCCTACAACTTGATGTGGTTTTTGCAATTTACTGTTTTAATATAATGAAGACAATGTCTTTACCTAGCCAACAATCAAAGCACATATGGATAAGTTATAATTTTTCAACATATTTATGATTATATTTGTTAGAAGAATAGAAAACATACATGCAAACAACCTTGCATGCAGTATTCGAAATCTTCCATCCATAATTTATTTGCAGACAATTTCATTGATTTGATTAACTAAACCGTTTTAAGAATTATTTTACATTTTCATTTGTTAAAAGAATAACATAAATGGCATCATCACATTGCATAAAATTAATGCCAACTACTTATAACTAGTGACATTTATACACATACAACAAATTTAATTTTAAATTTACTTTCTAAAAAAATTTTGTACATCGACATCCATGAGTGAGGTATTATATATATATGGCCAGACTTTTATCCGATAAAACTCCAATAGTGTTAACTATTAAACACTTACATTCAGTCTGACGATGATAGAAAAATAATCAGGTTATGACAGAAAATAACCTGGATCAGAATAGTTTATGTCTAAGTTAAATATTAACATTTATTTTTGTTTATAAAAAAACTAATATTCTGTAGAAAGTACTAAAAATAATAAAATATAACTAATTTCATAACTAAATTAAAAGAATGATAAAAATAAGTAAATGAATTTTGACGATGATTATTTTCCAAAAATATTTAATATTCTGTAGAAAGTACTAAAAATAATAAAATATAACTAATTTCATAATTAAAATTTTAAAAGAATGATAAAAATAAGTAAATGAATTTTAAAGATAACTATTTTTCAAAAATATTTAATCGCTAACAAAATATCAAATTTGTTATTTCCTTTTTATACTTGGTTTTGATTTAATGTGATTTTCATTTTTAGTTATCAGCTTATCATCAATACAATAATTTTAAAATCTATGTGTCGGAATCATGTAGCATAATGATGGCTATCTCTGAAATTTATGACACATGTCTGAATTGAATCTAGTACTCCTCGATATTATGAGGGATATTAAAGCCACTAAACTATGTTGACAAAAAAAAATAATCTATGTTGTAAATATGTATTTTAAGCACTAATTTTTTCTTTCAAAAAGTCACTATATAAAATCGAACTAAAACTATCAGAAATTATCTAATAACACTCGTTGATAGTTACGAGAGAGAACCATTTCTCGACATGCTAAAAACCTATAGTGGGTTTTTTCCATCAGATAGATAAAAGATGTTTGAGCAGAGACATCACAAAGATGGATGTCCATATTAACTACTAGATTAAACATAATTTTATTTAGATTATTAATAAATAACATGAAATATATTTTTACAAGTTGGAACTAAAAAAACTCGCATAAAATCCTTACAAAAATCATTATCAAAAACAATAATCATTTTTAAATATAGATAAAAAACAGTCACATACAAACGTTTATATTTTTTTTTTTTAATTATATAAAATATTTCTTATTCTTTTTTAATATTATTTTTTTAAAAAAATAAATAGATTTTAATAATTATATTTACTTCAAAAAATTATTTTCTATAAAATTATCCCTTAGTAGTTAAATCATCTACAAAATTACCATAACTAGCATAAAATCATAATGAGTGAAACTTTAATCTTTCACTTTAACTAGAAAAAAATGTTCGACCAGCTGAGCTCCACCCTTATTTTGTAAATATTTTTTTTTTGAATTATTTTGGTAATTTCGAATTAAAACATAATTTTTATAAATATGCTTTCTACTTTTTTGATTACTAACAATAAAAATATATAAATATTTATATATATTAGTATAGTTAAGATGTGTATTGTGTATTCGAACCAAGTTCGGAAATTTTTGTTTTTTTTTAAAAAAACTTAATTTATTTAATGTATAATATTATACATAAAAGTGATCTAAACAGTCATAAATTGATTTTTTTTCTATTTTTAGTTCAAAAGGTTGGTGATGCAAATCAATTGAATTTTAGATCAGAAACCAAAACAAAAACTTTTAAAATTGAATTTTTTTACAAGTTTGAAATACGAAGAAATCTAGAAAAATCACCCATTAAATACATTTTGGTTTGCATTCGAAAATACCTTAATAATAATAATAAAACAATGTTTTTCTAAAACACTAAAATTAGTAAACTTAAAATATAATCAAATCCGTAAAGAAAATGAAAATATAGTATTACTCTATTTATCTTATATTAAGCATCGTTAAACATTTTTTCTATATCAATATAAGTCTTGTTATAGAATTTTTATATAATAGAACTTAGTACAAAGATTAACATGTTTTCAATTCATGTAAAATTATCAAACAAATCATATTGTGAAAATTGATAAACTAAATATGTATTGGAGTGACTAGAAAGTGAAACAAACACCGTGTAAAGCTGTGTTAAACGTGTAAAATTAAAAATCAGATTAACAATAATTACGTTACTATTCCATTAAGACGATCTAAAACAGTTCTTTTTCTTGATTGATTTTGTCTCGAACAAGTTTTGAAAGTGGATATTTTGATAAAATCCCATCATAATAAAAAGAAAAGGTAATGAACAAGAATTTTTTTTTTTTTGTATGAAAATCTTTAACAATAATAAATGTGAAAAGAAGAAGAAAGAAGGAAAGTGGGAGAGTGTGTTCGGTTCATTGAACCCTCCGTAGGAAAAGCAATGTCTCAGCTTCGGGTTTCAGGTTCGGTTTTAGGTTCGGTAGTAGTCGACTTTTGTGCGGATAAGAACGCCTCTTTGTTCTTGTTTTTACACGCGCATCTCCTCTGCTTTGCTCTGCTTCTGCCACTCTCTCTCCTCTCCTTCTCATTATCTCACTGAAAAAACTGGCGATCGAAGAGAATCAACAAGATACTGTCAGAGAAATCAAACCCACGAGCAGAAGAATCATCATGGTAATAATAATAAAAATCCACGAATAGGTTTCAGTTTGTAAAATTTATATTATTCTGATTTATTTCCTCAAATGGGTTCTCTTCGATTTCGTTATAAATGCTCTGTTTTATCTTTACTTGAGAGATCGATTCAAATTCTACCAAAACCTCACCTTTTTATCAGCTCTGATCAATCTTCTTTTTCCCCAAATGGGTTCTTTCAAAATTCGAATCTTCTCTCCTCAAATTGATTATGTTTAAATTATACTCTGTTCCAATAAGAACAGTTATCAATTGACTATGTTCCATTCTCTTGTTTGTTTGATTCTGATCCTCTTGGGATTATATTGGTTACAGGGAGCTGAAGAAGAAAACAACAAGAGGTGGCCTCCATGGCTTAAACCTCTGCTTCGAGAGAAATTCTTCGTACAATGCAAATTACACGCAGATTCACACAAGAGTGAGTGTAACATGTACTGTTTAGACTGTACCAATGGTCCTCTCTGTTCTCTCTGCCTCTCCTTCCACAAGGACCATCACGCCATTCAGGTTCCTATTTCTTCTCTGAGTCTTATTAGATTCTTTCCAAATGTCAGATTTACTTTAAACCATAAAAGTTTATATCTTTTAACTGAAAGAGAAATAGAAAAAAGAGCATCTTGTTGGTTTTTTGTTAGTTTGGTTGGTAATCTACCTTTTTCCTCATTATTTTTCTTGGTGATTCTTACCTTTGTATGTTGATTAAATTACAGATAAGAAGATCATCGTATCACGATGTGATAAGGGTATCGGAGATTCAGAAATTTCTGGACATAACAGGAGTTCAGACATATGTGATTAACAGTGCTAAGGTTGTGTTCTTGAACGAGAGACCTCAGCCTCGACCAGGCAAAGGTGTTGTCAACACCTGCGAATTCTGTTATCGTAGCCTCGTCGATTCCTTCAGATTCTGCTCTCTTGGTTGCAAGGTAACAAAACAAAATTTTTATGTTTATTTTCTGGAGAAAAAATACTGGGAACAAAATTACAGCGAGAATGGGTGAAAAACACAGTCAAAAGAGTTAATGACTTCGATCTTAAATGCTTTTAGGGGTTAGTTGGATGTTGTTTGGTTGATGGAATTTGAGAAAGTAATACTAGGTGATTCTATGTTTTGGTTGAGAAAATGCAGAAAAGTCAAGTTGTAACCTCTAGTAATTGGGTCTGTAAATATATTATTACTTGTAGAGAAATTTAACTTTGCTTTTTTTTGGGGTGAAAACCAAAGGCTATTTTAGGTAGGAGAATATTATAATAAGTACAAACTTGGTTGAATAGGTAAGCTAACTACTATTCAATAATTTTCTTTATTTATATTGATTTTGTATTTAGACCGTCTTTAATTCTTTAATCCTTGTTTGATGGGAATTGAGAAAAGGACTTTTTTTTTTAAAAAGGGCTTTTCTTGTTGGGTGGGCGAGAAAATGTGGGGGCAATGATAGCAACTCCAAGAAATTGTGGAGTTTGAAAAAAAATTAAATAATAGCATTTGGGTTGACGAGAAAGTAGGGGAGAAAATAAATAAATAATCCCTCATCTCAAAGGTCTTTTCATTTTCATACATCTTCTTGTTTGTTGTTTATAGAAGATTATTCCTAAGATAACCCTAGCAACGACATGATACTTACATTGTGGATCATTACCTTCCATTGTTTTTTTTTACTAGATCTCTGGAATCTCCAAGAGTTTTGGCAAAAAAAGAAAGGATTGGACAAACAATCTTTCAGATTCTGATGATTCGTATAGTATTACTACTAGTGTCGAAAGGCTCAAGAAGAACAATGACATGATTCATAATAGTTTCACGCCATCAACACCGCCTCTTTCGGCTGTGAATGGTCGAATTGCAAAACGAAGGAAGGGAATACCGCACCGTGCTCCTTTTGGAGGACTAATCATAGAGTATTAAGAAAATGGTAATGTATAGTCTTATGCTAATAACTATCAACTAGTAGCTTGGTATGTATATATGTGTTTATAATAGTCTAAAGCAATGTAAAAAAGAGAAGCTTAACTTCATAGAATGAAGTATGAAAGGAATACTTGTGCCTGTATATTTTGGGCTCAAAATGGTAAATATGTAAATGTAGAATAGTATTGTGGAAAAATACAATAGTAATAGGTATGGGATGCAATGCAAATGTGAATGAAATAAAGGCATTTTTTCTATACTTTCCTTTGATGTACTTGTTTCTTGTTTTTCTTGGTTCATAGTATCTCATTTATTAGTTTCTAAAAATATGATATCGACTTCTATTTTCTAAAAAGTACATGCATAGCTAAATGATTCATTGTAAGAGACCAGAGAATAGGGAGAAAAAGGAGAGATATCACTTGATCCTCGATTTGTTTTTTTACTATAGAATCGTCTTCCTGAATTTTAAAGTTGCCATTATTAAAATATCTGATTATGTGACATTTGGAGGAAAAAGAAATACAGCACATGACATGAGGCAAAAAAAAAAAGCAATATGCCATCTAGAAGTTTTACATTGAAAATTGACTTTATTTTTTTCTAATTATAGGTGGAAAAAATAAATGTATCTGTATATATTAACTATTGAAACTTGCTTAGATTAAGTCATTTCTTTGTTGAAGTCTTAATCCTTTCTTTAGTATACATTTTTTTTTTTTAATTTTGAAGTTGGAGGTGATTCCAATAACTTTTTATGACTTGTTCTTAATTATTTCCCCCTAAAATTCAGCAGTCGAAATTACATTTAGAAATACAGTAGTGTGACCGTTGTATTAATGACAAAAACTGAATATAAAGACATTTCTGAAATGAATGATTGTCTAGAAGTCTAAGCGACCTATTTTAAGAACAGTACTTGTTATCATGCATATTCAAAATAGGTAGGAACGTGTATGTAGTCAATGACAACAACAAAAATGAATCTAAAGAGATTAACGAATAAATACTCTAAAAAACTAGTTAAAGAAAAAAGGTAAATAGAGGCTGTAAATCATAAATAAAAGGAACCATAGTTTCAGGATTTTAGCAAGAGTGTTGAGTTTTGCACGTGTTGTGCTGTTATTGGGCTCGCTAGGGACGAAGCAGCCATCTGAGAGTGGGTATTTTAATGGTTTAAATGGTTTTATTATTAAGGTGGGTGGGCCCATTGTTGTCATCTTTCTTTTTTGCCCATCCGTTCGCTCAAACGGCATATATTGCTGATGATGTAATCTCGGCCGTTGGATTCTCCCGAACTTGTTAGAAACGTGACACAAATTTTTAATGAAATTTCAAATTAATAAATCAAAAAGATGTAGTGGCCAGCATGAGGAGCTACTTTACCAAATATATTAGAATGACGAGAAATAGTAGGGTTAATCGTTTTAACCCGAGAAAACTCCAAACCATCATCTCAGAAGACTTTATAACTTGTGAGCTGCAATGTACTTAAGAGAGAGGATCCTGTTCTTGATTGTTATATCGATTAACTTGGTGAGAGCCTCTAAAGTGTTCAAAGTGCCTAGCGAGTGTCTCCATGAAACCGTATCTTTACCTGAGTCTGGCTTTGGTAAGGGGCAGATTATGGATCATGTCCGAGTGAAAGAGGCGCCTACCTCGACTTCTATTTCTCGTCATTTCGTTATTATTTTTATTCTATAATAGTTCTATTTTAAGTAATATAAAATTAAAAGAGAACTATTCTGGAACAAGCATGTGTCATGATGTTGCCAAACCCACTCACACCACGTAAATTGTTTCGTCCGATTGTCCAACAATAAGTTAAATGTAATAGAAATATTTTAAAAATGTGATTTGTCTTTTGTTGATTCGTAGCTTATAGTGATTATCCTAAGCCCAGTGGAACGTGAAATGTGATATAAAATTAACAATATAAGAGAAACAGTTTCTTTTTAGACACTCGACTGATTAATACATCTTACAAATCCACATGATAGTGTGCTCTAATCTATCTAATTTATTGAAGGATATGTAGGTTCGAACTTCGAAGTGCTGTTTACAAGGCCACAAAACTTATAACAAAGATCACAGAAATAGAACCTGATCAATATCGTTTTGAAATGTTTTACACATTAGAAATTCGTTTTTTTTTTTTTGAAAAATGAATATTAGACTTACCAAAAAAATAAAGTTACAAAAAAGAATGTTGAGTTCATCACAAGAATATCTTTAAAATTTATATCTTGCTAAATCATGAAAACTTCTCATGGAAACTATATAAAAGTTAACTAGCTAAATGAAGGACAAAAAATGGTTTAGAGACGAACATGATGGATCCTTTCTTCTGTGTTATCAACCAATGAAGAAAAATCTCTTACAAAGATTCTCAACCTGACTAAAGCAAATATAGGCTAAACTGTAATTTTTACACTTTTCATAGATTCTTTTTATGTAAACTCTTTTCAGGCTATTTTTCTTCAGATCACAATAAGCAACATTAAATGGTTATTTTGATGGAATCATGTTGGAGACGGACTACAAACCTCTCTTAAAACCCTACCTAAATTTGAATCAGTCCATTTAACAAACTTATTTATAATAATCTAATTTAAAAGGAGTCGGTATCAAAAAAAGAAACTTAGACCATCAGCAATAGTGAGATTTGAGTGAGTCTTATAAATATTATTATATTATTAATTATATTATTATTTTATTAGAAGAAAAAAAAGAGGAGAAAGGAAAGAGAAATGATGAAGAGAAAAAAAGAAATTGTGGATGAGACGTTTCAAAAGTCTCATTCTAATGAGACTCTCATTCTTAAATCTCATAACTTTTGTATTTTATTTTTATTTTTTATTTATTTTTAATCATATGAGACTCTTAAAGTCTCACCATTGCTGATGGTCTTATCGACGTTTTTAAAAAATCGATCTAAAATGGAAAGATGGAATCAAGTCTTAAAGGATATTTTCGTATATATGAACATTTCCAAAAAGTGGGAAGTTTCCTTATCACGAGAAGAAAAGAAAATTGATCCACCCTAATTTAGAAGATCTTCAAGCAAAGGAGAAACACATTTTTTTGGACAAGAAAAGAATTAGAGAGATTAACCAATATAAACACCATTGTTTAGTTTTTTTTTTTATAATTATTTTATATTATTAAGCAAGAGAATATATACAAAGAAGATCAAATAAAGGATAAATAACGAAAATATTTTATGTTTCTTTAGAGCCTTCAATAATCTACAGTTCCAACACAGTAAAACCTGGAACTGGTACTGGCAAAACTGGAAAGAAGAAACAAATTTCCAACAGATTTGCCGAATCCATAATAAGAACATTAATCAAAAACTCATAAGGGGTTACGCAAAGCTTTTTACCTTGAAAACACCCATTTTCATCGAGAGAGGAGGTTACCGTAAAAAGACAATTGCGTCATGAAGCCTATATAATATATAATTTTAACAATATAATTTATTATATATAATATTTTTTTAAAAAAATAAAAACATATAATATATGATAATAAATGATTTATAATAAATATATAATTAAATATATTATGTATACTAAAAATATATTATATTATAATATGAAAATAAATAATAAATGTAAAAATATATATAATATATATATAACTTTAATAGTATTATTTATTATAATAATATAATAAAAGCTTTCGAAAACTTTGAAATATCAATTATTTACATTTATCTTTGCCTAAAAGTTATATGTTTAGACCACTTGTTAGTATTATTGATATCTTAATTCATAAATGTCTTTCTAATTTTTTTAAAGCATGTTTTTTTTCTAAAAGTTAGATTTTCATGTCACTTTCTAACATTGTTGGTATATTAAGAAGAACTTGCTAAAATATTAAGAGATTTGTCTAAAAACTCAATTCATAAATTATTTATTTATTTTTAGGAAGCATTCTCACTAGTTCAGGAAGAATTTCCAGAAAACTTTAAAAAAATGAAAAAAGTTTTTGAACTTTTTAAATTTATATTATTATTTATTTTAATAAATAATATAACCAAATAATAATATAAGAAAATGAGGGCTGAAAATATTTTATCCCTTTGATAAAATATTATTTTAGTCTATATTTTTATTTTGGTCTATTTTTGGAACAAAAATTTCAATGTGGCCTATTTGAAAATGTTTTTGAAGATTTAATCTCTTTAATGAATGTTATTTTTGTCTTTTTTCTCTTGGTCTGTTTTTTATAGGATTATTATATCTATTTTATTGGGATCTGTGATAGCCAAAACATATCTGCCAACAGCTTTTATTTGTTCCACACTGTAAGGCTTTGATTGGTAACATGCGGAATGGCGGAATCGCGTTTAAAATCGTGATTTCGCAACAATTTTGCCAATAAAAAAAAACTTGCGGAATAAGAAAAAAAAAACGCAAGTTTGCGTTTTGACTGAAAAATATACAAATAAATTTTTATTAAGAAGAAAAGTGAATATGAAGTAAATTTTTCGCGGAATCAAAGTTTTATAATTATTTAATTACATAATAATAACATTTTATACTTCTAAATAACTATTAATAAAAAATTAATTCTAAATATAATTATTTATAATACATAATAATAACATTTTAAATATAATTATTTAATTACATACTAATAAAAATTTAATTACTAAAAAATATTAATAGTCACACTATATTAAATAGATAAAAAATTACATAAAATTTAAAATCAAATAAAGTAGAACAAAAAAAACTTTTAAACGTCTTATAAGAAAATTTAATAATAATTAATAGATTTATTTTTATAATAATTAGCTTCATTATAATTTTTAATAATATTTAATTATATCAATTATAATATTTATTTTCTTAAATAAGAATAAAATTTAAGAAAATCAAATAAAGTAGAACAAAAGAACTTTTAAATATCTTATATAATATAATAGAAAGAGTAATAAATAATACTATGATATTTAATTTTTTAACGTCATAAGATATAAATATATTTATTATAAATTTACTAAACTAAGTTAACTAATTAAAATAAGAAAATTAAGTTTTTTTATAATAATATTTAACAGTTTTATTGTTATAATAATTAGTTTAATTATAATTTCTAATAATATTTAATAAATTCCGCAATTCCAAAAAATCTATCAAATCACACAAAAATTTTATTGCGCAATTCTCATTCCGCATGTTTTAAATTATTCCGCAGCTTTTTATTAATTTTCCGCAATTCTATAGTTACGCAAGTTTTACCAATCAAAGCCTAAATTTTTTGTAAATTTTTGCAGAAATAATATTCTCTAGGGAACGATCTTCTGATGTAGAAGTATTAATTAATCATTTGGTCAAACCACTACAACAGGAGGGTTTCCACAATAGTTTTATTTTGTTAATATCTCTGTTTTTGTGGTCGAAATTTTATCAGTATCTCATAAACCGATGGATTTATGGAATAATTTGGTTTGCTTAATTGGGTTAGATTTTAAAAGGTAAAAGTATATTGGGCTTTGATCCAGGCCCATAAAAGTGACTCACGTGGTAATTTAATTAACCGGAGCCCTAGACCCGCCGCTAAATCAAAATCGTAGAGAAGAGAGAGAACTTCTCCAAATCAGAGCGACAAAAAAACCCTTTTCGATTCCAAAATTTGTTACTTGACGATTTTTGGTCGTTGGCTTTCTTTCTCTCTCGTGAATAACGGTTTTAAATTTTGACCGTTAAGTATCGTTTCATATCTCCCCTCCGGTGAAGAAAGATGGCGGCTTCGTCACCGTCTCTTAGTAACAATGGTTTCTCCACCGTTGTCACGCCTCCCAAAACTCTCCGTGGCCTTAACAAACCCAAGTGTATCCAATGCGGCAACGTCGCTCGCTCCAGGCAACTCTCTTTCTCCTTGTCTTTATCTCGCTTCTTCGCATTGTCTCGTCAGAATATCTGATCTCTTACATCTGAGGGTTTCGATTTGTGAAAGTTTGAAAATTTCAGGCTGTTTCGTTGGTTTCTTTTTAATCTGATAGGAATTGAAATCCTCTCGTATATTACAGTTTCGGTTTAATTTAGGTTTTATAAGTTTCGGGGTTTGGGTCTTCTCCATGGTTTTTGGGGATGAATCTCTTCTCTTCTGATTTTCTTGAGCTTGTTTAAAGTTTTGAGCTTTGGTTAGCACTTGAGCTGTTAAAGGTATTGGCTTATTGATTTTATTGCTTGGATG
The DNA here is from genome assembly GCA_039880935.1 of Streptanthus diversifolius. Taxonomy (NCBI): domain Eukaryota; kingdom Viridiplantae; phylum Streptophyta; class Magnoliopsida; order Brassicales; family Brassicaceae; genus Streptanthus; species Streptanthus diversifolius. The sequence continues at coordinate 21,415,514 of JAXGFM010000014.1, read as the reverse complement.
TGATTATTGCAGATGCCCGTTTCAATCTTGTAAGGGTTGCTGTTCAAGAGCAGAAAACCCCTGCCCGATTCACGGTATGCTTTTTTCCCCCCAAATCTGTCAAATTTGAGATAATAATCAGTTAAAGAAATCAGCTTTAGAGGTCATTGTTCATGACTTCGATAAGTATCACTCGTTAGGGAAATTCTTGTGCTTTCACTTGCTAACTTAAGCATGAAACAATTAGGTTACATAAAAAAATGGTTATTGCGGAACAATCAAACCAATAGAGAACCTAGAACAAAGAAAGAGTATCACAAGACTGGTTTTTTTAGAGTTGCTTGTGATTAGGTGAGAGAAATAGAGATGTTATCATGGACTGTTGTTGAATTCGGCTTATGTGTTCTTGTCGATGCAGTTCTTAAAGGAGCTGCAACGTCTGCTGAGAAGACGGCGCCAAGTACTCCATCATCAGAGCAGAAACCATCCGAGGGCACTCCCGGGTACATATATACAAACCAATTTTCTTATATTCTGCTTCCTTTGTGCTTTTGCAAGCAAGTGAATCTCGGATGATAAACCAGTTTACTTACTTTGTTAATGGTAGTTGATATTGAGATGCTATATGTGTATGTTCTCGTGGAACTAAAAGGTGGTTCCTTTTTTGACATTTTTCTTCTATTGGGAACTGCTTCAGGAGTACCACTAGAATTTCATCAATCCGCCAACTTTCTAGCAACTTTGCTCAGTTTAATAACCTGAATGCTGCTTCCCGCCAGAGAAAACCTTTGACGATAAAGGTACTAATGAAGACGTATATTTTTGACTTTACTTTTCGAAAAATCTTCTACTCGTAGTTTTTCCTCTTCTCAGTATTTGTGATCTGTCTACATTCTCTAGGATGCTCAAGCGTTAAACGAGTGGCGGTTTACAAAGCTAAAAGAGTACAGAGACAGAAACATTGAAGTGGAAAATGAAGCATTTGATCGGTACATGAGTAATGTGAGTTTACTCGAAGAAGCGTTTTCATTGACATCTGTTCCTGAAGAGGATACCGGAGCAGCAGCTTCTGAGCGAAACAACGAAGAAAGAAGTGTTTCGGAGCTTAAACTGAGGCTGAGATCTAACTCCGCAAGAACAGAGAGCTTCAAGAAGCGGATCACAGAGACTGTCAAAGCCGGTTTGGTGAAGGCTCAGAAACCGGTTTTTGGTGGTAAATCAGATGATCAAGATGAAATCAAAAGACGGATCAAAAGACGTAAGTGGAAAGAGAAAACTTCAGCTTTGAATGAAGTAATCGACAAACTGAACAAAGCAAGAACCGAAGAGGATCTCAAATCTTGCCTAGAGATAAAATCAAAGCTCTGTGGTCAAGTTTCTTCCAGTTCAGCATCCGACAAAAACAGGATTTTCCCGGCTTTTATCCGAAAAGTTGAGGTCAGCGACGAAGCATTTCAAAAAATCAGCGAGCAACTCCAATCCATTGACCAAAATATAACTTTGTGAAGTCAAGAGCATACATTAAGAACATCCTGTCGATGAATCGAATGTTTGGGGGGCGAGGAAAACTTGAGTTTGCATTGCCACATATATTGTGCTATGAACAAAGATCTTTCAAAGCCCGGTCCTTAAAGATTTTTGTGTAAAGTAATGTTGAGCATATATTAGCTACTGGAACTCGGGAGTGGAGAAAGATTGTTGATTGTATCTCTTTGGATTTAAAATTGCTCATTTAGGTTCCAAAATCATTTTACTATGTTCAAAACGCACTCATAAATGAAGTTTATTTTTGTAGTTTTTCTATTTACAATAATGATATATAATTTATAGTTAAACTTTCATAAATGAATATTCGATAAATGGATAACTTTGATAAATGAATATTTTTTTCCGGTCTCGACTTGGGTTAATGGACTAAATGAATAATTTTTTAAATTTTTTTAAAGATCCTATGTAAATATTAATGAATAATAATCACATTTCATAAGATATATACATATATATTAAAATATATTTTTTCAATCAACAATATCTGTACAATCAGTCTATTTTAAATAATGATTTTATAGTTTGTTTTTTGCCACCAAAATTCATTTCATCTTTGATTTTTCATATCACAAATAAAACTTTATGAGTATTTTCACGTGTTATAAAAATTAGTTATGTAGACTGATTACTGCTTAATATGTTTTTTATGACATATTTTGTGTGAAACTACTATCATCTGGTTCTGAATCATTCTCATAATTTAGTACATACTCAATAATTTTATTATCGGTAGGTAATTCCATAACAACATATTCTCGTTACCTTTTTCTTAGGTAATACAATTCATCATCAAGACTTATGTTTATATATGTTATATTGAATCTCAAAAACTAAATCAAATCTAGAAAACTTCATTTTTATAGTTTTAGAAAACTTCATTTTTCTAGTTATAGAGAACTTCATTTTCTCTAATTTGCATTATTCTTTAAGCTTCTAGACGTTCAAAAATACTGTCTAAATAAATAAAAATTTATTTATTGATAAATGAATTATATATTGTTATATGAATATTTTTTATTGGTCCCAAAAATATTTATTTATAGAGGTTTAATTGTAATTGTTACACTTGAGTTCATTTTATTATATTAGACTATTTCAAAATGAAAACCACTGGCTTTAACAAGAAGTTGATTTGGTTTGGATAACCGGCCCTTCTTGGAAAAATATCCATCCACCATATTTTATTTTCAACACGTATATTTTATGTAAATGATGAGATATCTTTGAAAATGACTAAAACCAAACTTTTAGATTCTCTTTTTGTTTTGCAGCCCCAATTCCACAAATCGATCAAAACAGATCCAAAACTTATTGGGAATTAAAGTTAACCTTTCATTTCTTTCCAGATTTAACCATGTTCGTCTTATATATGCATTTTGTTCGTGTGTAAACATGCATATGCACGTAATATATGTTGATGAGATCATTGATGTTGAATGGATTGTTGATTGTGGGACTTGAGACGAAACAACTTAAATGTGCTTATTTAAGTTATTATTATATCTTCTTTTTTTTTCATTTTAGGTTTAATCTTTTGTTGTTACCACCGAATTTCTACAATGGTTTGGTCATATATACTTGTATATAATTTTTAATTTTAAGATATTACCTAATAGCGTAACCCATTTTAATCTCTATGTTGTATGTCAACTAATATGGTTACAAAGTAAAAATGAAAAGGAAATGACTTAGCAAGTCTATTGATTTTATATCATTTGCATGAAATGTTTTTCGTTGAAATTATGATTCTCATGATTAATGATATTTCTTTGGAGATATAAATGAAATATTATCTCACCTTTAATTTGCAGAGAGAAATGCTTGTTTCTTTCATGTATATATGATTCATCAATCATGTATTGCTTATGATATTAATATGTTATCCAATACTTGAAAAAAGGGAAATGAAAGATATCGCTGGCTACTTATCCAAGAATAATTAATGTAACAAAACTATCAACAAACAAAAAAGCTGGGAAGAAGTTGCATGATCTAATTATATTATTCAAGTGTTCGTAATTAAATAAAAAGATGTCAAGCAAGTCTCCGCATGTTATGGTTAGTGGAATGCACTTCATTTTTTTTGTTGCTAAGGACATTAGTGGTTAAAAACTTTTGTTTAGTATAATAGCGAATGTGGAAAAGAATCAAAATTATTATTATTATTATTATTTTTAATAGATTTGGACAAAAATTACTTGTTTTTACCCTGTTTGTAGAAAACGATATGGGTAATTAAGAAAAATAAAATTTATAAAAATATAGACAAAAATCTTAAAAATATTCTAATAATGACAGAAATAGAAGAGACTGTGTGGGAAGAAGCCCAAAAACTAGATGAAAAACATTTGAAAATATTACCTCCTCTTTTGGAATTTGTACAACATGATATGTGGTTGTTTCAAGTGGATGAATCCTGAAAAAAATACATATAAATTCTCAGGATAATGTTAGATATGCACAAAAAATATTATAAAATAAAAGATTGGAGCAAAATATTCCAAGGAGTCAGTCACCATTGCATGCGAAATTAAAAACACTTATTTGGGCAATGAATGCATGCAAGGCTTACAACGATTATAATTTGTATTCAACATCGACTGCAACACCGTTGTGAAGATGGTGTCTTCACCAGAAGAGTGACCAACTTTGGCAGTTTATCTTGACGAATTCAGTAGATGAAAGAGAAACTTCAGCGACATCCAGATTGCTTACAGCCCAAAAAAAAACAAATATGAGAGCAGACAAACTTGCACAGAGCGCACAAGAGCTTCCAATGAAAATAATATATATTTATTCTGTTCCACCAATATATTTATTAAAAGAATTTTAGATTAAAAGTCCATCTGTTGTTAAAAAAAATAGCAAGAATAACAAAAGAAAAAATATCATGCTAATATATACTATTTTCTCTTTTCAACACACACCATCCATATTTATATATATTTTTATCTCTTTTCTTTTAAATATAATAATTTAAATGTGAAAGTTGATTGAAAAACACAGATTGTTTTTCTATATATACCATGTTTTGATTTTTTTAAGATGAGCATATATTTATAAAAATTTGATATATAATGTTAAAAAATATTTATTATATATAAAATATGATACATTCTATTCTATATTTTGTTATTGTGGATATAATGACACATACTTATTTTTCACCTCATTTTATCTTATTTAGTTTATATATTTTTAAAAATATTTTTTTTCAAATTTATTATTCAGTTAAAAAAACACAGATTTTTTTCTTCTGAATAGACCATAATTCAAATTTTTTAAAACATAAATAAATTTCTGGAAACAATAAATAAATATTAATCAATAACCGTACTTATTCTATATTAAATACATGCAATCCATTCTTTGTATATATTCTTATATATAATGTTGAATCTATGTATTATTTTTGTAGTTTACTAATAAGATTTGAAGTGTATTTTGTGTTTAAAAAATATACTTTTTATTTAAAGTTTTGTATTTTTGTATTTAGAGTTAAATTATTAAAAATTATGAAAACACTATAACGCTATTCACTTCTTCAATAAATTCATACCTATGTTTTTTTTTAACTTAGCCTAATAGTTTTAATATTTCATTTAACATCACGAGGTGCTGGATTCAAACCCTAGACACGTGTGATGAATTTCAGAGTTGGTCACCATTATGTCATATAATTAAAAACATGTTAAATTAACAAAAAAAATATTATTATAGTACTACAATATTTAATCAATCACTAATATATGATTAACACAATAAACTAGATCAATAAAAGTAGTAATATTTATTATATATAGAAAATGATAATATATAAAATAGTATAAAAATTTACAGTTTTGTGATTATTGAGAAGGGGTAATATCATCCAAAATTTGTTTTTAATTACTTAGTTTATTTATTTTATTTATTAATCATAATGACTAAAATTTTTATTTGTACATGTAATATGATTATATAGCTAATTGACCCAAACAGTATAGTAATTTTAAAGTTTTGCGATAAGAAATTTACTTGTATATCAAACCATTTATTTGATGTAATTTGAAATATGGTAGATATAGATTTGATTAAACCTATTTACTTTAGAATGTTTGCATTCTATAGCAACATAAAAGTCGCTATATAAGAAAGTAACAAATCAATATAATTAATGGAAAAGGTAAAAGTCGCCATTGCCGAAATGAGTAGTGGAACTTATATATATGCTTGTTGGTTTCTATTTGGAATATGTATTCATGTCTAAAAGTTAAATAAAAGAGGTAAAAATTGCCATTTTTAAAATGAGTACATACTATAAGGCCTTAAGTGAAGATGAGCAAGTACCGCATCAACAGACTGAAAATGGGACCCTATAGAGAGCAAGTACCGCATCAACAGACTGCAAATGAGACTACCACAAGGCATCATACAAATGCATGTAATATTATTTGTAATATAGATGGCTCTTGGAAGTTAGGGTCAACGAAAGTAGGTATTGGTTGGATTCTTAAGAATGAACATGGTGAAATTAGGTTATACGGAACAAAGGTTTACCCGCAGCTTCCGTCTCCTCTTCAAATAGAAGCTACAACCTTGGTTTGAGTATCTAGATGCATTTCCAACATGGGTTTTTCACATGTTTGCTTTCAAACTGATTGTCTAAATCTATGCTTAGCTGTTAGGAACCCAAAAGAGTGGCCAGCCTTATATGGTTATCTCTCAGATCTTAGTTCCATTTTAGTAGCAAATCCGTCCTACTCGTTTAGACTTATCAAAAAAAAAGTAAATAGAGAAACTGATCTACTCGCTAAGGAAGTATCGAATTAACCTTGTATTTCGACTCAATTGATCAATTGACACTTAATTGGCTATACCTAATGGTAAATGGTGCTTCTTTTGTAGCTTTACGAGCATCTTTTGGTATAAATAAAGTATGGTTATGATGTTAAAAGAAAAGATATCGACCGACCAAATCGTGATATGTACGAACTCAAACTAAGCAACGACAGTATCTCATCAAGCATTCCTCAGACGAAGGCCACAAACTTTGGCTACACAAAGTTGCTCTCTCAGCCATGGAAGCTTGGTGCTTATGAGCTTCAATTCCAGCACTGCCATGAATTAGCAAGAGCACAATGCCAATTGGAGTAAACACGGGTCTCTGGTATGTGGAACCGTTTAACATTGAAACCAAGATTCTTTTTACAAGACGATCAAGCGAACTATCTGTCCCATATACTCAAACGCCTTTGCGGTTTCCTTCAGGCATTTGTTTTTCTCGTCCCGACTCCAATGCTTCAATTACCCAAAAGCATCAAGTCAGATCAAAAAGCACTGAGAGAAGATATAGTTTTAGCAACTTGAGGAGGAGTGAAGAGTTCTAATAATAGCATTGACACTCTCACCTCTCCGAGCACGTTGAGCTTCTCACGGACTCCTGTAAGCAAGTCTCGTTCATCTCCTTCCCACCTATTAAACTCTAGCTCTTTCCCTTCTAGAAGCTTCTCAGATACCTTAATGAATCCATTTGCTTGGTTACATATCGAAAACCACGCATATGGAAAGGGTAACCAAATAATTGTGACAGTCTAAATCATGGGATACCGATAGAAGTGAGTACCATAACATGTTTCCCTTGATTTATGCGATAGAAACAAAGAACAAAACCAAAATGACCTACGATTATGATACATCTTGAAAAAATGAAGACAAAAGGAGCAAGCTTTTGGTCTTGGTTTGGGACCAAGAAGAAAGAAAAATCTGATCACATTCTACCATTCTCGTTCTCATTCCTATCACAACTCTCTCATACCGCAAAACTCCGGATAATCTCATTTATATCTATACTAATCATGAACTCTAATAAAACTAGCTGTTACTGTCAGACATATGCAGTTGAAGAACTCTTCTATGTTACTTTATGAACACTGCTTATCAGATGATTCATCATCACCATCATCAAGAAACTTACCTGTCTTACGATATCCTGACCACCAGCAATGTGTGAGAAGTAGATACTGTAGAAATGAGAAAGAAACAAAGCTGCGTTTTCTTTTGCTTGTTCTTCCAAGTACTTTGCATACGAAACTCCTATCTGACTTGGTTCCGGTATCGTCAGATTTTGTGCTCTTCTAAACCATTGTAGATCTCTCTCAAGACTTTCACATCGCTCTAATCCTGTTCTCCTAAAGTAAGCATCTGTCGAATTGCCAAAACCCATAAACCTAAAAATCAATAACAAAATCCATAGAATTTACTGAAATTAGTTACAAAAATCAAATACCAAAAGAAAGGGGATTTCTTACAGGACACATCCTCAGATTTGTCTACAATTCGTTCAATAGTATCGAAGACAAGGTTGCTATCGACCAAGTAGTTAAGAAAGCCTTCCTTGCTCGGACTCCAAGTCTCACCCTCCAATTCATCATTATCGTCTTCTTCTTCTTCGTCGTCGTCGTCCTTCTTGGCTTTAGCATCCAATTTCTTTCCATTCACGTTGCGTAATCTCATGGCGACGAATCTCATTTCCTCCGTTATACCAACGCTCTCTCCTGGGTACTGTTTCCTGTACTTTGTCCTCTTCCTCTTTGAGTTGCTCGGCATAATCATGGGCGCTGGTATCGATGACGAACGACATAGACTGAGAAGATTATTTCGGTTTCTCAGAGTCGAAATTTCAAATGGAAACGAGATAATAGAGCTGCGAGGATGATGTTGAAGAAGAGAGAGACCAAGCTTAGGAGGTGAAGAGTGTATTGGAGTTGTTTGTCTCATCAGAGATGCCATGGATTCCGACAAGACAATTATTATCTCATATATATATATAATCATCACATTTGTAAAACCCTCAAAATTTTACAAATAACAATAAACTATTATTATTTTTTTTCATTACTTCAGCTTTTCCTTTCGTACAAATCATTGGCTAAGCTAAAAAAGGTAAAAAACCCTTTTTATGGCCTAAAAGAGGATTACAGACTCTCTATCTTAGTCATTGGGATCTATACCTTTCTCTGCTTCTGTTAACTGATCTCCATAATGATGTAACAAGTAATCACAAATCTCCAGCAACTGATCTGCCAAAGGCGGTATTCCAGGGTTACGCCCGTCGTTATAAAGATGAGCATTGTACTTGATCTGCCAGACGTTGTGTCTAAACTGCTCTCGGTCTCTGTACTCTATCTTCCGAACTTTATCCCGGATTGTTGAGAGATCCATTGGGTGTTTCACAACATCAAGATAGTCCGGAGCCTCCTTCTTAGAAACCGGTTTCAAGAAAAGGCGTGACACTTCTTTAAGTCTCAGTGTGTCCACTATGGTTTCCAAGATGTTTGCTAAGGCAACCTGTTGAAAGAGAGAAAGACAAAGATGAGTTCCATAGAGCACACAGAATCGTATATCAATTGATTTCATCTAATTTTTCAAATTTAAGGATTTCAAGATCTCTCTTCATTTTCGGGCAAAGAGACAATTTCAGCAATGGTGAGGATATGTAAGCCCACATGAAAGTATGCTACGTCGCCATAGAACGATACCACACAGTAAACAAAGTCAATATGGAAGCACGCAAAGAGAATTTTACCTCTCCTTTTTTGCGTCGTTTTGGTTGAGGTGCATAATCCGCATCATTCACTTCAAAGTCGGACACATACCGGCTTCTAACCTTCCGGCCTCTTTCCGACAATCTTCTATCGTTTCTTCGAGGAGGATAATCTTCTACATACCCTTCTATTAATTGGGGTTGCAACTTCTTTTTCTTCTTTTTTTTCTTGGCCTTTTGTCGTTCCTCTTCCTCCCGCTCACTCCGTATCACCTCTTCGTATCTTCTGATCTCAGCTATCTCGTTGGGTTCTTCTGATACATTCATATCATCATAATCTCTTCTCGCCCTTGCTTCCCTGTGCCCTCCCGTACTTATCTCTTCTTCTTCCCACCATACTCTGTCTTCTTTTGGTCCCCGCTCTAGAGAGTTCTCTGGCAATCCGAAGCTCTGCTGCCTCTGAAAACCCGCCAGTTCTGCCATTCTTTTTGTTTTCCGGGACTCAAACCGTGGACTCTCTTCAAGGCTACTCATGTCATGATCATTTATCTCTTTAGAACGTTTTATAACAAGTTTCTTCTGAGGCTGTTCTCTTTCTGTAGGCGGTCGTATCTTCACCAGATGTGGCCTACGAGATTCAGCTTGATCTCTATCCATGCTTAATGATGGCTGCAGAATAGAAATAGTGTGCCTACTTGAGGCAGCTTGATTTCTCTCTGTACTACACAAGGGTTGTCCAGAAACAGAAGGCTTGTGAGATTCGCTCTCCCCTCTCTCTTTGCTATATGTAGGCATCAATGAATGCGAAGGTCTGTCAGATTCAACCTTTGATTCTTTAGGTTTTGCCTTACTTGAAATCTTGAGTTTGCTGATCTTAGATGTACTCTTAGTCCCAGTGTCTATGTCAGACACCGCTGCTTGCTCAGAACTTCCTGGACCTTCTGACATTGCTCCAGCAGGAATACCATATCTAAACGTCAGAGGGAGACTCCCAGTTTTGGAATTTGAATTATCTCCCTTTGGAGCTTCATCTACAGTAACTTTTATTGCACTTTTTGGCGGAGCCTTGCTATTCTTGATAGGTTTCAGCTTGGCCTGACCTGATAGTTCTGAAGAACTCGGTTTTCCCACAGACTTCTCCATATCTATACCTTCGGACTGTGATTCTGTATTTTCTCTATATCTTGGGCAGTATTTATTGGTTCTCATGTGTCCATGCTGGCCATGAAGATAATAATCAAACGCTTTTCTCAGAGACGCAAGTTTAGATTCAAAATCTAGTCTAAAAGCAGTTATACCTGACCACAGGCTCCACAAACAAAGTTCTCTCTCGCCGATTTCTTTTCCTTGAATACCTGGTTTAGACCGCGAGAACAGACAACACATCAGAATGCGCATAAAATTACTAGAACAAATTAAAGATGGGTTGTACTGATTTTATTGTACCTTTAGGTTTTCATTCAGTATTTTGACCTTTCTAAGCGGGCCCAAAAAATTGCCGCTCTCTTTTACCTGTTTACCTTTGGGAGTCTTAATAATAGGGCTATCAACCTGCCAATGGAGGGGAATACAATATACAAGTTTGTCAACACAAGCAAGCCCTCATGATTTGAGACAGTAATCGGAAAAAGGCAAGAGCAAAAGGGTTTTTGAAATTTTCAAACATGTACTAACATTTCTGATGTCTTTAACGGTGCTCTCATTTACTAAGAAAGATGCATCAGGTTGGGTGGCAATAGACTTCTTGTCAATGACAGTGGCCTTTCTTACAGGTTCAGCAATTTGAAAACCTATATTTGGCCGTGGAGGAGGAAAGGACCCCATTCCTTCTCCCACAGCTTTGATCTTCTTCTTTTTCTTCTTCTGGTCCTCATCTAAATAAGCATCACCAGTCATTGATACGTTACCAAAAGTTGCTTTAGCTAATAGCACAAATGCTTAAGCTGAAAGCATGCACGTACCTTGCATCAGCAATCGGCATAACTCCGCATATTCAGTAGCTTCATCTTCAATTTCTTCGTCAGTCTCAACTTGAGATGGCCGTCGTCTCATCTTCAGACCCTTAACTCCGTCCAACTTGTCATTCTTAGACAAATTAGATTCTTCCCCCTCCCCACCTTCCTCAGCATCAAGTAGATTTTCCAGGTCTCCGGCAAAGGAGTCCAAGTCACTGTTCGCCTCATTTTCACTTTCATTCTCATCACCATCAAAAGCTGAAAGGGACGAAAGTTGCCTATCCCAGATCTCTTGACACTTTTCTCGGGCCTGCTGTTGCATCTGCAGGAAAGACATTCTCTGGCCACGGGCATACTTGCCTATGGTTGTAGGGTCAACTTTAACACCAGATGCCGCCTGCTCACTTGATAGCTTCCGTATCATAGCTATACGGTGCCATCGAGTTTGCTTGGCAATTATCTCATCAGGAACATTGAATTTGATAAGAACCTATAAAGAGATCAGCCAAACCATATCTTACTTAAAATTTTCAATGGGCTTTACTTTCGACGAAGTCTAGTAGAAGAAATGGGCAACTTGTAAGAAAGACATCTGAAACAAAGAAGTTTACCTCTCGAGCTGCTTCCATGCTTAATCTGCGAAGATCAGCATCTGTACCAGTGACAGTTGGGGCTCCACGACCAGCTGCTGCCTTTTTCTTCATATGCCCGGCTGCAGCTGGTGCTTTTGGTGCAGCTTTGACATAGCTGAATCCTAGACCCCGTCCAGACGGATCGCCAACCCCAGTAATTTCCAAACGCTCTATATTTGCTCTATCCTAAAACCACAAATGAAATCAGATATGTAAGCATCAAACCGGCCAGGTAAACTAGTCTTGGTAGGGAAGTACTAATAATGTTTTCCTCTGGCGTATCTATAATGACCACACCTTTCACAGGTTAGGGATGACTCAATCCTAAATTCCAAACATAACATAAAGATAAGATGTCACTGGCTTTGTAGCTCTCCAATATAGATAAGTGATGCTAACCTGATTTGTACAAGCAACAAAATTACTGCTCAGATTCCATGGAGTTATCTGCAACTCCCTCTCAATATGTGATGCAGCGGCAAGAGCAATAGCTTCGTCTGGGAGCTGAGTCAATGCAGCTGATATGCTGGCAGGTAATGTAAACCGTGTGATCCCTAAATGTTTGAGCCGGTACAGCCCAGCTAGCATACTCTCGTAGGAACACACCTAGGCCAACAAAATATAGAAAACCATGCATCTTAAAGAGTGTATATCCAGTAATAGCAATCAAAAGCTCATAAACTGAGTGGAAAGTATTTCAATCATGAAATGAACTCAAAGGAAAAAACTAACATGCTCTGGTGCCACCAGCTTTTTCAGCTCATTCTCAGGTGGAACTTGAAAATCAGTTCTCTTGAACCAACAAGGCTGGCCATTTTTATCCCTCTGCATTACGTACGTTTATGTAAGGGGTCGGTATGATAATATGATACAGTAGCATGATCACGTAAAAATAAAAAAATTTAAAAAAGAAAGAGAGAGAGCGTAAGCGTGCAACTCTACATGCTGCTTATGCAGATGTGAGATTTTGATGAGATACCTTCAAACCAGCACAAAGCTTCATGTTCTTTCTGACAACTGCATCTGTTAAGTTAGAAAATAAGAAAGACAGCTCATCTGCAGCAATTAGGTGACTCTTCATAAACTCTCGGTACACATAAACCAACATCCTGTTCACCAAATAAGTCAGTAGATTCTTTGATCCAGGAGAAATTACTTCCATGCGAGGTTCCTGGAAAAGTTTAATCTGAGCACGCCGATTTTATGAAACTAAAGCAAATAAGCTGCAGATCGCCACTATTAATTATACTGCAGGTGAAACTCATAACCAGACTCTTGTAACTTAAACACAACTGACATGAGCATCTAACATTTCTCTGTTCACTGGAGTACCTTCCCCAACAATATCTATTTATTCTATATCTGTTAACTCTTCATTTACTATACCCTTCCATCATTTATCCTAAAATTTTGCTAGGACACTGACGCCTAAGTACCAACAAAAGTAGCAAAGGTGAAAGTGGTAACGTAAACGATAATAGAATTCAATACACTCAGGCTACTAAGCTCCATTATTACGCTACTAAATCAGAACCCCTCAGGCTTCTAAGCTCCATTATTACGCAACCAAATCAGAACCATGGAACATACAGATTATTTTTCTATTCCATATATATATATATATATGCAGTAACACCTTCCCTGGACAGAAACTCTTAAGAGCAAAATCTTGCAAAAGGCAAACCTGTTGTCCGACAACAGCTATCTTGTCAATACGCCTTAGAGAGAGCTTTCCTTTGGGAGACCGGACCAACAAATAATCTGTTGATTGCAATCTATGCGGAAAAACAGGTGCTTTATACATGTTTGTTTCAACAGATGACTGACTGCAACCAGCCTGTATCTCCCCGAGGAAAGGGGATTTGTCTCCAGGTTCTAGAATCATCACATTCCCTAAGGTGTCACTTTGATTAAGCAACAAGTTCCCACGTTGATCCTCTGAGGATGACTTCTGATAATATGTGCACAAATTTGCACCCATTCCTGCATTGCTAAGCATCAACGGCCTCTCCTCGCAATACCTACACAGATCAATGAAAAGAAACGGGGACTTCCAGTGAGAGCCTTTTCCTAATGATAGACATAGATGAAAATTTATGAGCCACAAAGTTCCCAAATTGACAGGGTAAGTCTCATATAGAACTATTTCTTACTCCAACAAGAAAACATGGCCATCTTTAGTAGATAGGTCAGATTTTCTCTTGAATGCCCCAGGAGGTCTCCAAGATTTATTTTCGCCAGGCAGCTTTTGTGCCCATGGCCACAGATGTACTTTGGTACGTACAAGATGGACCAAGGAATTTGGTTGAACATTTTGTACAGCAAGAGACTTTTCATCCTCAAGTTCCTTCCCCATATAAAACATCTTCACGGCTTCTGTTTCCTTAAAATCTGCAAAACAATTGCAGCAAGTGAGCACCAAGGTTTGTCAGTGAAACCAATTTAGAATCCATGCCATAATGCGGCAGAAAAAAAGTAAACGAAAACAACCTAGCTTTCTAGAAGCCTTGGTTTTTAAAGAAGAGACAGATTCCTCTATGCCAACGTGTAGCTTGCTTCCTTTACCCCCCAGGCTCTTAATTACAATTTTCATGGATCCTCGGGAGGGTAACTTTCCTTGCTGCTTGATGGCTAGCTCATTGTCATGTGGATACCATACAGCTTTGGGCCGGTGAAAATTTGCTATGTCTTTACTGCAATGAGTTAACTCAAATTTTTTTAACAGACACTAAGAAAATGGATATAAAAGAAACATCCAGCGTGGAAACTTTAAGAGTACAAAAAAGGAGTGCAAATACAAAATGATTTCAAAATAAAAGTGCCCACTTACTTGCTCAATTTATTCTTCATCGTCTGCAATTTAATTGCTGGTGCTGAATGAAAAACTCTCAAACTATTAACGCCGGATTTATTAGTGTTTGCTTGCAGTTGCTGAGAGCTTTTCCCATTCATATAGAACTTGTCATTAGAAATATTGAATTGCCACCCAGAGTTTGATTCACAGCCATCCTGAAAGCTTTGATCCTTGGATTTTGAAGACCGGGATACAATCATAGCTCCAGCATGAAGTTGAAGATTTCTGGTTTCCTCGTTATCCAAAATTTCAAAGACCATTTGCTCATCTCGAAGATCAAAAATTAGTTTAGACCTGCTCAACTCTTTATCTGACTCCCATAATATACTATCTAACCATGACTCATCCCCCATATCTCTCTCTTCGAATGCAAGTTTGCTAAAGCGCCCAAGAGCATCCCTTTCGAGTCGCTTCATATTCTCCACTCCAGTCATGTCATTTTCACTGAGATGATCCTCATCCCACTGGGATTCTAACCTTAAGAGTTGTGGATGATGTCGACGGTTGTTAGTGGGCTCGTTGGTAGACTGGGAACCTCTTGAGCCAAAAGACTCCAAGAGATTGGCAGAAAAAGACACAAGCATATTCTTGTCAGCTTGAGCTTGCTCTCTAGGGTTCATTACATTCAAGCTTTCTTGTTCAGTCTCTGAATTTGTTCCTTGAACCAGCATACCTAGTGACTCTCCAGTTTCGAAGCTATCACAAGAATTACCGCTAATTTCAGGAGATTTTTCCCAAAGAATTTGATGTTCCCACTCATGCTGGTCAAGAGGAAAAACTTCCATTGATAACTGAGACTGACACAAAGATGAATTATCTTCTATTACATCCTGCTGCAATAGTTCACCCATGATACATGAATCCCTTTCTAGCTTGGAAAATTCTCTTAATTCCGGTGTGACACCTCCAACTGTGCCAGCTTTAACCAGCTGTAAACCCTCTCTAATTGGAATGGGAACGTCCAGCTGAATCAAATCAGTCTGTTTTGCATCGGCATCGATCCTACCATAGCTCTTCAGGAGTACCTCCTCATCATCTTCAACAAGCTCAGAAATATCCATAGATTTGTATGTATCTGTACGGAAGAAGGCTATGATGTAAAGATAATCACATAAATATATGAATTACCAAAAAAACAAGACGAATGCAGGGGACAACAGAAACGATATGACAAAGGGAGAAGTGGAAAAAAACATGAAGTTGCCAGGAAAAAAGAAAAAGAATGTCGCACATCATTTTTGGTGGTACAAACTACACAGATCTAGTAAATTTTCGGCAAGAAGAGACTGAGCCACATAAGAGGAAGAGGTTTCGTGCTTTTAACACCTAATGGCCTTTAGATTGAATGGGGAATACTAATAACATCTGGAGAATTTTTCTTTGATGTTGCAAATTTAAAGAAAAACCCATGGACCACACAAAAATAAAACTCAATAGAGTTTGAGAAGAAATTAAAGAGGAAGAACATTCCAGATCACATACCTCTATAAGAGGCATATCTATTTTCTCTCCTGTCTCGTTTCTGTGGTGGCTCATGGATAGCAAATATCTCGGAGAACTGTAATATGACCATACCATCTTTCACATACAAAGTAGGCAACGGGGTGGCGCCTTTCTCATCAACCTCCTCCTGAATGTATTGATGAGATCACTAACAGAACAATATCATCCCACAGCAGAAAATGGATATGTTGTTTGAGACACAATTCCCCTTTTTGGGGTGTGCGGTGGGGGACTGACCTCCTGGAAACTTTCTGTGTCCATATGATCCTCGTTTTCCAAGATTCTAGCCTTCTTTTCATACTCCACGGTCTTGTCTTCCTTAACGACAACTGCAAAGCAATACTTTTTTGTCTCATAACCAGTATCTCAAGAGGCATCTAAGTAAAATTCTAAGTGTTCTGATCTCAAAAACTTGAAGCCGCACTTGAATACAATTTTGTATGATCATTTGCCTGAGCTCAACAAATATAATATTCGGGAGAATAACTTACCTAAACCGATTTGAGAGTTATGAAATGATACAACAAAAGTACATAGTACAATGTGTTTTGTTCAAGAAACGGAAGATTCAAAATACGAACCTGGTTCCTTCTCTTCAGTCTCAAGAGCTTTTTCAACTGGCGCATGGTCCTCCTCTTGTTCTTCTTCCTCATCGTAATCGTCATCGTCAAACACAGAAGCTCTAGAATTTAGACTTCCCAAGGCAACTGCAGTCGAAAAATATTCCTTTTTGGGCAGTAGATGATCTTCTTCACTAACTACTTGAACTTCAGGACCATCATAATGTTCATCAATATCCTCATAATCAACAGCGTCCTCAGCTTTTCTATCATAATCTGCACCGACATATAATCACAGTCAGTGAAGCTGATGACCGGGAAATGGTAGTGAAAATAGTGCCAGTATGTACCAGCTATGGCAGGGCTCGTTGTATATCTTAAAAATGATATACACGGTTTCCTCTGGCCAATGTGCATCAAACTAACCAACAATAAATAGATTATGACTACAACGAAAGTAGGAATAATGCAAGACCCGTGTGATGGATTGTCCACTGCGAGATAGAAAAATTCTAGTACGATTTTACTAGTAATTTCTCCAGTATGGTTTTTAAGAAACGGTAGAATGCACACTAGAAATTGAAAATTAAAGCTGCATAAGATACACGACCCTGGCCGACAACATCACCTTGCTCAGCTGAATCACTTGTTGTACGATCTGATTTTGCCAACAACTGTTGAGTTTAGAAACACCATTTTTTGGCATCCCAGTACAGCAAAAAGAGGATTAAAAATCACATAAAAGACTCACGATTCACTCACCTATAAACTTTTAAAGAAACAAAATATTAAAGAGTGCGTAGAATGTTACATTTATATCTGGTAGAGATGAACCCAGCTTATCTGCCAATGCAGAAAGATGCTCTTTGGCGTCCTGTAAAATTGAAATGTTATCATTCGCGCATGTATGTTTGGTAGAAATTTACAACTCAATAGCTAATAAAGTACAGATATATATTCCTAAAAAGCCGAGAGACCAATTTTTCCATGAAAAATAGACTACCTCATCAAGGTAATCAGCATCCAAGTCCCCAGAGTTATCAACATTTCCAAAGATAAATCCCAGGTTAAAACCCCTGTTGTTTTCCTCATATTCCTCATCATCATCTGCAAAGGAAAACATATAGATATTGGTGTTCACCAAATAATCTTGGCTAGCAATTGGGAATGCATGTGATAATCATCATGCGAATTTAGAATTCACGAGGCATGCATTTAATTTATGACTGCCTATAGACACTCCTTGGTTCCAGGGTCACTTCTTCTCTTCTGTCTATCATCTCATCAGGCTGCATTTCTTAGTCGCTATCTAATGAAACTACTACTTGCCATCTCTTCATCAATTACTATCTATTAAAACTACTATTGCTTCGCTTCTCTGTATCATCTAATCAGGTTGCATTTCTTAGCCTCTATCTAATGAAACTACAATTCCCATCTTTATCAATTACAATCCCACAAACCCTAAAACATGTCAGGATCACTCAAGTCTACTCCTTTTCTACTTAAAGTAGCTCAATCCGAAATTCAAAACTATCATGAGCCGACCTAAAAGCACCGAAGATTCCAAGTAAATATTGAGAGAGAAAGGAAAAGCTAGACAAAGGACATGTCTAGTTTCAGATGTTGTACTAATCCAATATTCCATAAGTAAGAAACACGCTTTGACAAGAGACTGCAATATACATTACCTGAGGAAGTCTCATTATGGGAACCGTTGCCGTTTGATTCAGCCATACTAAAGCTTCAATTGCAATGGTGAGAAATCGAGAGACGGCAAGACAAGTTTCCTTCCCAGATCCCGAACCACTAAAACCGTATCAGGATTCAATTGCAACCTTCATGAGAAAACAGAACATTATAACAATTACAATCAACCTAACGGACCTGGGAACAACAGCTAGCTTCGTTATCTGACAGATACCCAACAAGCTCTTCATCAAATGCGCCTAAATTTTCTTTAAAAGACACCCAAATCAAAACCCCCATTGATTTAACCTTTGAGTAAGCTGAGTTGTAATCAAAACAGGGTAAACTGGGAACACGATACCATTCACTGAACGTGATGTAGTTTGGGGTTGGGGTCTTTCTTTGAAACCCTAATTGAGGGTGTAAGTAACCTTCGCCGGAGAAGTTGAACCAGCTCAACTGGACGAGACGGCGAGGTACCGGAGAGAAAGTTCCGAGGTACTAAAATCGGAAGAAAAAAAGAAGAGGAAAAGAGAAGAAATTGCGAAGGAACCAAGAAGGATTATGAGGGCATTTATAAAAATTTATAACCCGACCCGAATAAAGGTAATTCCGGGTCTGATATATAAACCCGAAATAATCAATGTTGTTGGATAAGATCACCATAAGAGGTATTGGACTTAAATAAAATTGGTCGTTGTTAAAAGTTAATAAATTATTTGTCATTTTAAAGGGAATTAAAAAAAAAACAGAGAAGAGATTTGTTTAAAAAATTTGAGAGTTTTATATAAAAAATAATCCATCAAACTATATTTTAGTCATAATTATAATTAATTTTATAAATTTAATGGATATTCCTGACATTTTGTAAGTTATATCAACTAAAATCAGAAAACTTTAAACTGTAAACTGTAAAGTTTATTAGAATTGAAAAAATAATGATAATACAAGAGTTGAATATATACACATGAATATACATAAACTAATAACCATAGAACTTGTATTTTTAAAAAATCTTTTAGAATTCAACCTATTAATAAAATCAATATACCAATCGTTCAATTTACCTATCTCATTGAATCTAAAGTAGGTTAGCTTCTAAAAATAATTCATGTTAAGACATGAGTTATCATTAACTTTTAAACTTTTACCATGTTCTAATATTAATAGAATTGAATTCAGTAACAAATGATAAAATTTAAAAAATCAAGATTAGACATTGATTTTAATATGATTTTATCAGATCGTGATTAGTTCTTCCAAAAACCAAATTTGATGGGTTTGTAATGAAAAATATATATTTAGATGCATAACCTCACATAAAAAACGAAGAAGTAAAAAGCTGTTGAAGATTAACTCAAATATGGTATATACTAAACATGACACAATGGTAAAACAGTTGAATTTTTAGTATAATATTTAGATCTAATCGAGAATATTTATTTCTGATATCTAAAAACTTACAAATTATTATCACCACTAAATCAAATGTTTTTATAGTGGATCCACCTTCTGATCTTTGAATGACAAAAATTTCAACAAAGATGAAATTTTATATACATATATAAATTATAATGTTAACATTCTGATCAATCGTTTCATGTGTTGTGCAGAAGAAATAAGAAAAATATCAAGGGTGAACTGGAGTTTTCTAAGGGCCATAGAAGAATGCTTCTTCTTGCAAAGATCAAGGGTGAACTGGCTTAAAAAGGATGATCAAAACACAGCTTTGTTTCACATGATTACTCTAACAAGGAACAACTACAACTCCATATGGTCTCTCTTCCTTGAATGGTCTCATTTTGGATGATCCGGAGGAGAGGAGTACTCATGCAATACTACGCTATTTCAAATCAATTCTTGCTCCTAATGGACTCATTTGGCCTCTGGTGCACTATTCTGTTCCTTGGTTTTGTGAGTTGACTGGTTTCAGCTATAGTCTGGCCTAAAGTCAAGCTATGAGCGCCTTACTTACAGGTGAAGAGATAAGTCGAGTATTGTTTCGACTGAACAAAAATAAAGCTCCAGGACCAGATGGACTCATCTCTGGATTCTATAAATCAGTTTGGGAGACTGTAGGGCACGAGGTCACTTCTTCGTTGCTTCAGTTCTTCACCTTTGGTTTCCTCACATCATCTGCTAATGTCACTATCTTAACGCTGGTGCCAAAGTAGGAGCCTCTAAGATTACTGATTACAAAGCCTATCGCTTGTTTGAATACTCTTTACAAAGTGCTGTCAAGGATACTGGTTTCTCGCTCAAAGCCTCTGCTGCCTGCTCTTATTCTGCCGAATCAAACAACATTTGTCAAGGATCGCTTATTATTAGAAAGTATATTTCTTACTGGTGTTGCCCTGATTAGGTTTTTGGGAGTTCCTCTTTGCACCACAAAGTTAAATATGCTCAACTGTGTTGCCCTGGTTGAACAAGTCAAGGGAAGATATATCTCTTTGAACGCAAAATCTATATCATTTGCTGGTATATTGCAGTTGACCAACACTTTCATTGCAAGAATCTCTAACTTTTGGTGTTGTATATTTAGTTTCTTCTTCTCAAACCGACTAAGCGTCGAAGCCAATGACGTGTCAAAACATATTATGGAATTGGGCCCATTAGCTGGATCTGGCAAGAAAAAAGGCACCTTTAATTGGGCAATGGCCCGTTATCTTTTATCTGTTTCAAAAAAATCCTTCTATATTTGTTTTTCTATTATTGGCAAGGTCTTAAATACTACTCGGGCTGGACTTGTATCTCTTTTTTCTTCTCGTACTTATAAATATATAAACCCAGGTTTGAAAATGTGGCTATGGTAGGAATAATTTCAAATTCATTCTGATGTTTAGGATTTAAATTAAGTATTCTATGATATTGAAAAGGGTATTAAATTGTTAGGTTAATTTAAAGAAAAAATGGCTACTACCCAATTAAGCGGTGGCAAAATGCTTGTGGTTAATCATGGCTATTTCACTTTGGCCAACAAATCGGACAAAACAAAATAATTAACTTTTTAGAGTTTTGAAAATTTAAAATCTAAGTATTATTTAAAAGTTGGAGACAATTACAACAAGAAAAATACAAAATTTTGATAAATCATGTGAAAAGAATGGTTGAAAGTCATGATATAAACCTTTAGAAGTTGAAAACCCTAAAATAAAATCTAAAGAATAAAAATTTAATTATAATTATGTCATTAACAAATGAAAAATAAGAAAAACAAAAAAAAATTGTTGCACCTGGATAAAAAAAAATCGTTATAAATCCATGTTAGTTTCCACCATACCAACGTAATTGGTTAGTATCATACTTGTAAATCATGTAATATATACACACTTATCTGAAATTAAGACAAATATTCAATTAATCTTCAGTTAATTCATTCGGCGTTAAATCCAGATCATATGCATGCATTGCGAAATTCTGAATATCGATGAAAACCAGTTTCAAAAAAATTTAAATTACCTAAAATAACATATAAATATAACAAAATATTAATCTTTTTTTTTGAATGAGGAAAAAAAACAATATTAACTTTCTTCACCTGAGTTTTACGAGTTCTTTAACTACTTTCTTAATACTAAATTGCTTTTTTAAACTTTGATGGTGTATATTTTCGTTGTTATTTATAATCTAATGAATTTAGATACAAAAATAAGTGATATTGGCAAGTTTGATTATTGTGGTTCAATAGAAGAGTCAATGAACCATCGTTTCATCGATTATGCCTGCATTCTTTGCAGATATTTGTACTGGAGTTACAACAAAGCTCTAAATACTTTCATTCTCCAAGAACCATTTTTCTATTAAAAATTTGTATTTTTTTTTTTAGAATTTGATTCCTTAGTTTGTATAAAAATTAGTTAGCTCTTTATTTATTTTTCTATGTATGAAAACCTTTAATAACATCATCATTTGGCGAAAAATGAGGGACATTAACACCATCCCACGTGCATTGTCCCTTCTGAGTTTAGATTTGTTTTTGTTATCTTTATGTAAGAAGCAGTTTTGTGAATCTTTTGTCTTTAAGTTTAATCTCACTCAATCGCTCCTCCATTTTCTCAAACTGGGTTTCTCTTTGAATCTCAAAACGAAAAACTAACCTCAAAGAAGGCAACGAAACTTTCTCCGACGAATTTCCGGCGATGGGTTGCGTCTCCTCCAACCTCCTGAATCAGAGCGATGACTTCTCTCAGCTCACCGGCTGTCACAACCACTTGGTCAAGCTAACTTCCACCACTTACGGCCTTCTCAATCTCGACCCTTTACCTCCTCCTCTTCCTCCTTCTTCCACCGTTACCTCTGCACCTGCAACACCGATGACTCCGCCTGAGAGATTCACCATCGTCGGTAAGGAGCCAATGACCGTCAAGTCGGATCCGGAGGTTATTAACTTCTGGGAGCTAATGTCTGGTCTCGAAGCCGATACTTGCCGATTCTCTCCTCTTCCGGTGAAATGCAACGTCTCCTCCGGCGGAGTAAACAAAGAGAATTCGGATCCTAATTGGAAAAACCCTAGAAATCAATTGAATAATGACGAGGTTCTGAAACCGCTAGATCCGAAATTCGCGGATAAATCGGAAAAGCTGTATCCTCCTGGCGACGGCGGAGAGAATCGCGTTGTGATCTACACGACTTCATTGCGCGGCGTGCGGAGGACATTCGAGGCGTGTAACGCCGTGAGAGCTGCGATTGAAAGCTTCGGTGTAGTAATCTGCGAGAGAGATGTGTCGATGGACAAAGGATTCAGAGAAGAGCTCACGAGTCTCATGGCCGGAGAGAGAAACGGAGACCCTGTGCTCCCGCCTAGGGTTTTTGTGAAAGGCAGGTACATCGGTGGAGCAGAGGAGGTGATGAGATTGGTGGAAGAAGGTATGCTCGGTGATTTGCTCCGAGGAATACCCAAAAAGAAAGATCGAGGCGGAGGCTGCTGCGACGGATGTGGTGGTTTATCGTTCTTGCCGTGTTCTGATTGTAATGGAAGCTGCAAGGTGGTGAAAGGATGGGGAACCGACGTCGTAGTCGTGAGATGTACGAAGTGTAACGAGAATGGTCTTGTTCGTTGTCCGATTTGCAGCTAAAAATAGTAACAGATCTCTCATATTGGAATCATTTCTAATACTACTGTAAGATAACTTTCTAATTTCACCTTCTTTTTTTTTTGTTCTCTCTGAAACTAGGCAAAGATCTTGTTCCAGAAGAAGGATACTTTCTTGTTGGATGGTTACATAAACTTAGCGGTAAGAATATTTTAGCAAGTAGAAAGAACTCTAATCGATAGATGATGGTAGGACCGCTTTCGATAAAGTAGGAGTATACTTCTTACCGCAGCGGTTACCATTCGATCGGTTTGGTATAGTGGTTTGGACGTTTTGAAAAACTTTATCTTAAAACAATTGACTTGGTAATGATGTAAGTTGGTAATGCTGGTCTTTTTGGGTGGCTTTCTTGGATCGATGAAGTCGTCATCCATGTGAGAATTTCAGTGTCATGTTTCTCCTAAAAAGATGAAACATCCTTCACAAAGAATCACATCTATCATCTCTGAACTTTTGTAGTTATTACTTGGTGGATTCTACTAATGAGACGACATTTAGGATGTCTTGATCTTTTTGTTATAATGCCATTAATAAATTCTCTGTGAGTTACAAAATATGCAATATCAAGTTTAAGTAGAATAGAAAATTAAAAGTATGGATATATTTGAGAAGACCATTTGCTTCAGTTCGCTGGATATTATCATACCTTCATCCTCGATGTACTGAAGCATCTTATCTACAGAAGAAAACAACTCTCTCTTTTAGTATGTCTTGTTATCAACAGAACGAAACACTATAACCATTACTCTTTCTTAGAACAGTCATCCGATTAATCCACCAATAGAGAAAATACATCATTATCCATCTCTTGAACTATGGAGTTAACTAGTTCTTCTGAAAATTAATTAATAATGTCCTTTTGAATTGGATGAGATACCATTTGGTTATTTTCTGGAGCATTTTTAGCACAATCTTATTCACAACTTCATTTTGTTTAACATTATACTTCACTAACCCCAAGAAATTTCATTTGTTACTAGAATTTATTGTCTTATCATAACCACATAACAATAATATTTGCCTCAATAAGTATCTAGAAACACTTAATAGAATACAATACTCATATTTCACGACATCAGTTTGCTTGTGCATAGCATGTTTGATCGATTGACATTGTCTCATCAAATCCTTACACTTCTTCTTAACTATGTTATGAAAGCTATTTATTGTCGCACATGGTGTATTCCTATAAGTTGTCGTTTAAAACTATGACTACGAGCTTGACAAGGTCATGTAGTTAAATATTTATGTCTTACCTCATTTCTTTGATTATGATAACATTTCAGTATTATTTTTCTTTCACGGAAATCATACGGCAAATCATCTAAATCAACATCATCCTTTGATAGAAGATTTCTTTTCGGCTTCAAAAATCAATCCATTAGTTATCTTTTAGATTAAAAAACTTAATTTATTTCTAAACACAAAACTAAACAAAACTAAATATTAAAGATATTCAGATCATAAACATAAATCTTAACTATCTCTATGAATTTGAATCAGTGAATTATAAGCATCTCTAGTTTAATAAAAACATAAATAAAAAGTATGAATCTTTATATTAAAGTATAACATACAGAAATACAAGAATCTAACTTTGATTTCAACCAAAAGTTGTTTGGTGAATGCATAGGAAACGTGAAGGGTTCGTGGAGAAAACAAAAGATGAACAATTATAATTTTGAAGATTTTTTTTGTTTTTATTTTTGTTTTCTAACATAGAAATTAGCTAATATTTAATAAAAATCCATAAGGATTGTTTTATTATAAACCCAAGTTTTAGCAAACTAAAACATAAGTCCATTAGTTAGATAATTAAAATTACAATTATCTTATTAATGTTGTGTGATTATTTTTTGTGGGGGAAAAAATATATTTTTTTAAAGAAGTCATTATATTTTTATTTAAGGAAAACACATACTATATTTTTAAAATTTCGATGTATCTCAGACGTAATTAAAATGTTTGTGCATCGTCTTCATTTCCAGAGGATGTCAATTGACAAGGATCAGCTTCAGATGGATCATCTTCTTGTTTTCCACTGTGGGTTCCCTACCGTATGTATGGTTGTGATTCCCACCTTGATGATGATGCTTACCACACAAGTGGAACTTGTCCCTATTCGGTCCATAGGATAAAAGGATGTGACATACAATTCTGCCATGTCTCTCCGCCTCTTGACAATAGTAATGAAACCTTTGAAAATAACAACAACTTAGACTTGTCATCATCTTCAGGTAACTAATCCGATCGAATATCTTACAGCTTTAATTCAGGATCAGCTAGATTATCCATAATGAAGGAGAAGATTTGGACGAAGATGACATTAACGACTTCTCAAGCTTGTCCTCTAGGGGTAACTGGAACATCTTACAACTCTACTTTTTTCTTTCTTACTAATTTGGGATCAGACCATGGTTATAGTGACAATCACTTGAACCAGGGTCTGAGAGGATGAAGAAGATTCGGACGACGATTTAACTGATGACGACTTGAATTTATCATCTTTTTTAGGTAACTAAAATATCTTACGAATCAAGCTTTTTATTCTCTAATCAGCGGGTAACTTGGGATTAGACCATGGTTATAATGACAATGACTCTAATTTTATAGTTTCACACTAGCCAGATTTTCTCCTGGAGACGAAGAATATTTGGAGAATCTTCCAACTGATTCTACTCCAACTCCAGAAGCTATTCTCAGTGGCTCTTTGAGTTTTAGAATGAGCTTGAGGCTACGTACCAGTGATGATAACGGACTCAAGCACAAGCTTTTCTTACCCCATCTAAGATAGATATCATCCTCTTTTGGATTGCACAACTTACCTTTTTGTGTTGAGCAATCTAAAACAATCAGTACAATAAAGTGTTTATACGCATTCAAATAATGTTACAAAGTTATATGACTCTAGCTTGTGTAGGGCGAACCAAAGATATATATCAGACTTGTAATGCAAGTCTCTTTGTACAGCTCTTAATGAGGGACGTGAATGCTACGGAAGTTTTGTCCTTTTGGAACAGTTGTAGGTTTTTTGTCCCATGAAGCAACTACACAAACCTAAGCTTTGTTTGATTATTGAAACATTCTTAGATTCTCCATTCATTGGTGATGTTTTCCTCCATAGTTTCAATTATTTTACTTGCCATTTTCTTCTATGTACCCAATGCAAATCTGGCACTACACGAATACAACGTTTTGACGAGTGCATATGGCGACTAAACATGTAGTCGCCAAAATATATGACTTCTAGACAACTATATTAGGACTATTTTTTGACTATGTTTATGTTGTCGTATGATAGTCGCTATATTGCGACTAAAAGAAATAGTCGGTTAAGTAGTCGTAATTTACTGACAAAGTTACAACTGCATAATTGCATGTTAGTTAGTAGTCGACTTTTAGTTGCTAATTTAGTGAATGATAAACGAAAAATTATATTTACGACTAAAAGGCGACTAATTGTATTAACCGGATTCAATTATTTTGGTTTAATAACCGATTATGTTGGTACACGAAATCTGGTTGACTAAAATATTTAACCCCCCCCCTTTGGCATAAACGAATGTTGCGAACTTAAAAACCCTAGCCTCCATCTTTGCGATTTTTCAGCTTCTTCGATTTGGTCCTTCCATCTTCTTCACCTTGCCTCTACACTCGGAATCCATTGACTAAGGATCGGCGAGGAATTGAAGTTTCATACATCTAGCAACGAGAGTGGAGTTTACGAAGCCGCTTTCATCCTTCCATCTTCGTCGATTCGCCTCAGCTTGTTTAATCAGGTTATGTCTCCATTCTCTTGCTTTTAAATGATTCGTATTCTGATTTTAAATCATGAGTTTCCATTGATTTCTCTTTGTTCATGGTTTAGGTTTTACGATTGTCTTTGTGTTCATGCTTAGGTTTTAGGTTATGTTTGTGTTCGTCGTTTGTGTTTTATGATTTCTCTGAAGTTTGCGATGCTTGCTTTGGTTTAGTAGGTGTTATTGAATGGTTGTTTCTGAGTTTCTGGGAAATTAATCTGGTTTTGTATTCATCGTTTGTTTTTTTGGATTATTACCGAGAAATTTTGAGTATATGAGGAATGGAAGAAAACAATTACTTGATTGTGTTTGTCAAACGGGAAGCACATAATTAGTTCTTTTCAAGAAAACAATTTCCTTCTATTGTGATTTGTGATATGGAGAACGATCTAATAATGAAACTAAACATTGGTGTGTTGTCTTCTTTACAGTTTTTTCTCATTATATGTTTCCTTAGAGTTTTAATCTTCTTTTATCACTCACAGTTTTAATCTTCTTTATCTTTCACTTATATATGTTCTTACATCAGAGATCACACAATGCCTAAGGTGAAGAGAGCACACAGGAGGAAACCCGTACACATCATTTCGCAGACTCCTCCAGATGAGGCTCCCGCTTCTCAGCCTCCCGCTGATCAGCCTCCCGTTTCTCAGCCTCACGCTTCTGAAAGAACAGGAGAAGACCTGCATGGAGAAGACCAAGCTCTCTATCGAGTCAGTATGATTTCACACCACCAAATCATATTCATCCAGTTCACTCGGACCAAGCTCCAGTTAGGCCCAATCAAACTACGTCATCAACACCACATTTGCAAGACTATCCACCACCAATATCGCTTTACCAAGACGCTCAAAGTCCGGATGCTCAACCGTCTACCCAACAAGACACTCCAAGGTCGACATCTTCTCAAGGTAACAACTTCCAGGAATATGTGTTGTCTGAACTCCAGAAGGACACAGAAAGGGCTTTAAATGCTCTCCTATCAGTGCCTAACCGAGAGCAGTTCACCACTGTCATCTCTCCCATACCCAAGCTAAACACGTTTTGGTATGAATTAGTATTCCTTTTTGGTTTCTGTTTCTGCTTCAAGTTTTATTAAATTACAGGGGGTTTATTGTTTGTGTTTTTGCAGGTTTAGTCGAGATAAAGGATCTCAACTCGTTAGGAAGATCACAAAAATCTTTACAAACAAGTTTGATGATCCATATTATAGCTGGACATGTGTGCCTAGGGACAGACAAGAGAGATATTTCCTGGAATTTGCGGTAACATTATGTTAATTACATTGTCTTTGTTTATGATCACTAACCTACTAACATTGTTTTGTTTTGTAGAAAACCCACACATGGGATCCATTGATCACAAGGACAGTCCAAGCTCATTTTGAGAATATTTGTTTGCGTCGGATGAAAGACATGATTAGTAACGCACTTACTAGCCGAGAGAGACCGACATGGATCAATGAATCAATCTGGAAGACAATGACTGAGTACTGGGAGAGTGATGAAGCAATGCAAAGGAGTGCCACCTACTCCAAAGCTCGTTTGTCTGACCGTAATGGTCTTGGTCCTCATATTCATTTAGGAGGGCCGACTTCTTATCAACAAATTCAATGCGATATGGTATCAAATTTGTCTTCATATGTTTGTATTCTTATTCTTGTCTAGCTATATGTTTTTATTCTTAATCACGTCCACCTTTCATATGATTATTTGTTTTTGCAATATTGCAGGAAGAGAAATTAGGAAGGTCAGTGAACCTTGGTGAAGTTTTCATCAAGACGCATACAAAGCCAGATGGAACTTATGTTGATCAGAAGGCGAAGAAGATAGCTAAGAATTATGAGAAAAACGTGGAAGATAAGTTGTCACAGCTTCAAGTAGAGAACTCAACTATTTCAGACGGTGCTTCATGTGTGTCTAGGGAGCTGACAACAGAAGAATATACACAAATATTTCTTCAGGTAAATTAACAGCCACCACTAGAACTTTATTTATCATAGCCATTACTTATGTTTTTCACTTTTTCATAGTCTAGGTTACAACTATGTTACGACTATTTCTATTAGTCGTAACCTGGTCGCCAATTTACGACTACATCATGATCAATAATATTAGCGACTAAGAATCTACGATTACATTTATTAGTCGTAGCGTAGTCGTAACGCCTCGATTACCTACTATTTAGCTACTGAAACTGTAGTAGCAAATTTAATGTTTTCTTGTAGTGTGAGGAGAGGCACATAATTGTTGTTGGAAGGGTGGCTGTTATGAACAAGTCAAAACTTATTTACGCAGTTCTCGCAAGTGATAAGACTGCGCTTTGCTTTCTGATAAACAGTTTTCTACCTCTTGCAATTCACCATATATACTTTCAGAGACATCGTGTCTAACGAGTTTTTCTGGATGTTCCTCTTGAAACATTACCTCTTGTGTTCTTCTCCAGCTGCAGTTGAGATTATTGTGTTACAAAAAGAGAAACTCACAAGATGAACAGACATATAGTGTGTTATTTGGCGTAATGTTTCAGGAATAAATTACTCGAGCTGGCTGACGTGTTGGACCCAAGTTTTCACCATTGAACCCAAGAATGCGTGCAATTTCTTTTCTGGTAAGAGCACAATGTGGTTTCTTCCCCGTGTTTGCTTCCTTGAGAATTCGTCTTTCCTGAAAAATGTATGAAAGTAAAAACTTTGGATACGTTATTTTCAAAAACTTGTTTAAGTTTCCAAACTTTTTAAATATCTAATAGCTGAGAAAACGCGATAATTAGTACCATATTATTTTTTAGCATATAATGAATAATAAAAAACACAACAAATTTTCTGGGGTTTTTGTGAAAAAAAAGGAGAGATTGTTTGAAACAAAATTTATTTGAGCAAATTAAAAAATAACTAAAAGATCCTAGTTGGTTGGTTAGTTGCCTCTTCTTTGTATTAATTTGCACCGAGGAGAGCTACATCACTTGAATGAGGGAACGAGTAGTTTTGTTTTTTCAATCTCTAAATCGTTTACATATACTTTTTGCGTTTCAACCGACAAATGTGGTTGCACGTTGGTTATGCCACAATCCATCCTCATTAGCTTTGTTCATGCTCATGACTAAATTTTTGAAGTTCAGTCCAAAAAAATGATGACTACGTAAAATCTCATCTTTCTTTTAAAGAAAGAGGGATGATAGAAAATATAAGATATGGTAGTTTTAACTTTAGGAGAGGAATATAATGTGGAAAATGCAAAATATTTAGAGAGCTTAACAGTCAAACCTTGATACTTTACTAGTTCATAGTCACATAGAGAGATATTTGTGGTGAGGCACTACATTTAACAAGCATATGTTTTCGGAGGTGAAAAGTTTAAACCAGAAAGTGAAAGGTGAATCTTTTCTCCCTTCTCATGGTCTTTTGTTTCTCCATGCAGGACCGATGTGAATAGAAATCCCAAATCCAATATATGCCATTTCTTTTTAGTAATAGCATTTATAAACTTCATTGTTGATATTAAGGATTTATAAAATTAGGAAATTAAAAATAATTCAAAACAATACATTAACAACCCACATATTTTCATTTGCTTTAATATGTAAGAGATATAAATCATACATATATGTGGTGGAATGTCTGTCCGCATATCCCAAAATTTTGAGATTGCTTTCATAGATTATGTAATCATAGGCCCTCTTCTAGTATTAGACTGCTACTAGTCCTGGTCAGAAAAGTTTGAAAATTATTTTACAACTTTTTGTGTGTAAAATTCAAATAGAAACAAAAATAGATAAATTATGATATACTCCTATGACTTATCATCTGTTCTCGCTTGTTGTTTCAACATTTTATTAACAGACGGAATTATGAGTTTATCAGCCTCTATTTATTTTTTTATATAAAAAAATATTAGTAAATGGGAAACTCGATGACTTTTTCCTCATGTAAAGTTTTTTTTTTGTCACGTGTATTGTTATACTGTATGGATTCCTTAATTTTGTAGTTATTTAAAACATATCCATTGCCCGGCCTGTACTTCTCTAGGATTTTAATAGAAAAATGAATTAAGTTCAAGATTAAGAAATCTGTACTATGAAAACATTTGCGAAATGAAAACATTTTAGAAACTTCTATCAAATATTTGTAACTAAATTTATTTTAATTTAAGTGAAAGTTTACTCACATATTTTTTAAATCCTTAAATTCTGGATGAGATATTTTTTTTTGTTCTCTTGATTTTTCTGAATCGTTTATATAGACACACATCTTTCTTATGAATATAATGAATAAATTAATTGGAGTTTTATGATTTTACTGAATTTTTTTTAATATTTTTAAAATTATCAATTTTATCTCCGTTAAATCTAATAATTGTACCACAAAAATTCTGATTGAAAATCACAAAATAAAAAATATTTGATAAAACATTAGAATAATAGAAAAGTATTAAAAGAGATCTTGGAAAATGATTATTAGGAAGAGATGAATCACATAATTGAGAATTGATCTTTTTATTAACTCAATAAATCATTCGTAATAATATGTGATAGTTTTGATATCCAAAACATAATCTATGAACTAGGAATACTCTTGACACTTATGATATTAAGACGAGAGAGATAGCTTGAACTCTTTATTTGCTCTAGAAGCTTTTGATGGGATGATTTTTATGAAGAGAATAAGCTTTTATTTATATGGGAGGAGCAGCTTGATATTCAAGCAATAATATTTTAGGAAAAAGGAAAATAATATTTTCTATATATTCTTCCCTATTTACTCATTTATTTATTTACTCATTTATTTATTTACTCATTTACTTATTTATTCTTTGATTAAAGCACAAAATGAAGAAATCGATCAGCTCTCCAAAACTATAGAAACGAAATGCGAAAAAAAAACATTTAGAGTTCCGGCAAAGAACTGAGATATCGATTCCAAACAATAAGAAATGAACTAAGGTAAAATAGATTGTCGTATTTGCACGACGAATCTCCAACGGAAATGAAAAGATAACACAGTTGAGCGCACCAAAAGTTGAATTAATTATAACGAAGCGTGAATCTTATAACCCTGTCACTATTTGGTACACTTAATTTGATCCCAAGTCAAAACAAATATCACCTCATTTATTATACATGTCCATCGTCGAAAAACGTCGACAATGATACTTTATCAAAAATTTTATTTATGTTATAATATTTAATAGTTTTGCCTCTCCAATATCAAATGTTAAACCCCATAATCTAGACGTGATACCATAGTACGTGAGACATTTGTTAACAAACTATATTTCTATATTATATGCAAGTAATATATATATTTTTTATTATATTGTGTATGTTCATGTTTACAAGTATATACAATCATACAGATAAATGAAGAAGAGGGTCTAAAGACGAAGGAGAGGAAGACGATTCAGTGAAACTACTCCAAAGATCGACATTATCGTCATTATTCCAGTGAAGATTCCATCGCTGCATCATGGCATCACAATCTTCTTCTTCTTCGTCA
Organism: Streptanthus diversifolius; assembly: GCA_039880935.1. Lineage (NCBI taxonomy): Eukaryota > Viridiplantae > Streptophyta > Magnoliopsida > Brassicales > Brassicaceae > Streptanthus > Streptanthus diversifolius. The sequence continues at coordinate 21,382,882 of JAXGFM010000014.1, read as the reverse complement.
AAACTCGTACGATCACACGTATGATGACCATTGTTCAATTGCCACGCCACTAGCCGGTCAAGACTAGCCCAGTTACTGCAAACCGGTCTACCGGTTATCTTCTCTTCAGCCAGAGAGGAATTTCGTTGGTTCGGAATCGTCAAACTTTGGCCAACCAGATTTTCGGATTTAGGTGTCTCAAGACTTGGGAGTTGCATGAATAAAAGATCGTCTTGATGTTGAGTTTTGGTTTGGATCTCGGGCATGCAAATATTGGGACCGGAACGGTCCATGTATAGAAGGACGTGATCTAAAACGGTACCGCTTTGAGTGTTATGAAAGGTGGTGGGCCTTGTCTTTTCCTCTGTGACATCAGGTGAAGAAGATAGAGTGATTTTAGGACAATCGTTGATCTTTTGATAGTTCTTCTTCCTGAACACTCGACATACCACCCAACCTTCTTCGTTACAGCTCATTGGATCTTCAGTTACAACATCAGAATAACCCTGATAATGGAACAAACCGATCTCAGAAAATAAAAACCAAATAAGAGATTGTGAAGACTTTGATGTTGTAAATGCAACTTGTTGAAGTTTGGATGCATAACACAGCGTAAAAATGATCATGCCGTGCGTACAAGTAAATTTAGAAACATTTGGCCTACGTCCTACTTCTTAAGCGATGAAATAAGGATTTTATTTAATTTGATCTTGTAACTTTTGTGAACCATTTTTCCATTGTAGAAGCTTAAAGGAGGAGTTTTGTTTTTTTTAATTCTAAACAATATTTATGTGGTTAATTTCAATGATAGGAAGTAACTAATATTAAAATGAAAAATTGAAACAATGTTAAAGTAAGATATTTATTTTTTTATATAAAATATTGTTTGTAAATTTATCTTTTTTTAAAGGATATTTTCTGTTTAATCGCCTACAACCCTTATTAATCTAGACAGGGCTATGAAAAACAAAAACTTTTGTAATGTTTTTCATCCTTGTCTATAGTGAAACGAATATTGTGCGTACTAGCTAATTCTAGGCTCAGTCTGTTTCTTGTGCAACCTACAAAGAATATTGATGATAGCCATACTTACATTCGCTGTTGGAGTATCGTCGAGGCGATACTCATGCATGATCCAATCAGATTTCTGACCATGAGGAGCTCTTCCTTTGTAGAACACCAGTGTCTTTCTCAAACCAATCCTCCGGACACAACTGTAGATGATCTTATCACGTCCAGTAGCTTTCCAGAATCCGGCGACTGTAGCCCGATTTGTCCTGGTCCCGGTTGGATACTTCTTGTCCTTGTGACTGAAGAAGTACCAGTCGTTCTGTGGGGTCGAGCCGATTCTACATTCCTCTGCATTTTCTTACCAAAATGGTTTAAGAATATAGAAGAAAGAAAGAGTGAGATTTCATATTATAGGGTTTATTGTTCGAAAAACCTTGAATATCCCAAGGCTCAAGCTTGTTGAGATCTACTTCACGAATGACATCAAGATCTATCTTTTGAGAGTGAACTTTCTTGCGGAGATAATAATGGAGAAGTTCTTCTTCTGTTGGATGGAATCTGAAACCTGGAGGCACTTTTGATTGTCCATTAATCGACAGATTTACCTTATTCTCCGCCATTGATGATGATAACGATATGTTTTGCTCCAGCAGAGTAGCGAAGTTGTATGATTACAAGTGGAAATGGTTACAACTTGGAATAACAAAGCAGGCGATGAGATCATTTATAATGGTGGTGGGACTCGATGACACACAGTCCCGAAAAAAGGCGAAATTTTTATGTAAATAAAGATGTGGAAAATTATCATGCATTAAAGTGTCGTTATGGAATTAAATAATTTACTGAACTTATGTTCTATGTTTAAATCGAAGTTGATCATGTGTATGTTCTGAAGTAAGTCTTTTTATTTTTGATGTCCCATGTCATGTGTATGTCAGTATGTATAAAGGGAAAATATCGTAGGTAAACGGGTTTGGTGGGGATTAATCTTTTTTGTTTTCTTGTAAATATTTATTACATAATTAGATTTTCTTGTGAAAGACAAAGAGTCTACATAAAGATTAATGCAGGAGAAATGTCAATAGTATTCACTTTTTGTGGGTAATTCTTCTAATATCTAAGAAAATATTTTTATTTAAGATCGTTGAATCAAATCCATTTAACAATTGGTGAATCGTCAAAACGAATGTTCGAAAATAGGAGATAATTATTTAAATTTATTAATCAAATTATAAACTGAATACATCCTAAAACTCTGGAAACCTTGCAAAAATAATTTATTTATATAAAAATATATCATTGTATCAATTTTCCAACTCGTATCTCATTATTTTGTAGATGTTCCTTGTCCATTATTTCCTTTGATTGCCGACTTCAAACTTCATAAATATTTGAGTTATTTTAAAAATTCATCTTGATGAATATTTCATCAATAATAGCATTGAAGGAGTTTTCTAAAATAAATCGAACGTGAAGTCGCAGAACTCTATATATATTTATAACCAGTAATTAATAGCTAAAGAGGTAGCCACATAAATTCAAAATCTTCTAGAGCATGTGTAGTCCAACAATCTTCTTCACCATTGGATATCAATGTTTCGCTTTTGATAACACCAATGAAATCCCTCATAGAAGCTCTTGCTGTGTTGAAAACATATCCCTACTGAATATTGTTGATAAAAAAAATCGATATTTTTGGTAAGAAATTAGTTTAAGAATCCGTTTTGTCTCTATATTTATCTTTATGACAAAAAGTGGTAGAAAAAAATGATGAATAAATGTGAAGAAAATGTCGGAATCATATGACACAATGAAATCTATTTCTGAAATTCATGATACATAACTAGGATTAGAATCAAGCATCCCGTAATATTAAATAATATATTAAAATAATTAAGCTAATTTAACAAAAAAATGTGAAAAAGATAGTCATGAATAAAAGTTTTCAGTCCGGAAATAAAGAAACAAATCAATAAATGTTAAATTAAATTTAATAGTAAACATAAATGATTTATTTATAATAAAATTTAAAATTCTAAAAACATATTATAATAAATAGAAAAATTATCTAAATAAGAAAAGATAATAATAATTTTTAAAATTATTCAAATACCTAGCTAAATAAAAAAATATACCACAAAATTTTGAAATATAACATTTTTAATTGTAATATATATTAGCTAGTTATTTAGAACATCTTTAGGGGTGGAGACTATTTAGTCAGCTACATAATAATTAATATAATTTATCGTATAATTAAATATTAAATAGAAAAATTAGAACTTCTCACTAAATTACCAATATATTATTTTATTAAATTTTTGAAATTTCACAGAAAAAACGAAAACCGTTCCCGGGTTTTTTTTCAGTGTGAGATATTTGATGAGAAATTATCGATAAAGATGCTCTTAACCTTAATAAATAATGGGTAGCAAAATAATTTGCAATGTTAAAATACCTAATATGTAATTAACAAGTAATAAAACTGTGATAAGTCAAAGAAAGACAAGGGGATGAGAGCAGGGAACATGCTTTTTCCACAAAGCGTGACACTCCACCTTCACTACATCATATTCATCTCTGCCCATTCCCCAATGCATGTCTATTTCAAGCTACATCTTCACCTAAAATCATTGTTTTAAGAACTTGAGGATGGCAAAGTTACACACTTCACTTCAGACAATCAAAGTTGATCACTATAACACTTATCTATCAATAATAAAACACAAGACTGGCCTCCAATTGATGTTCCAAACAAGGATTTACAATGTTCGGAGTGATCCTTGCGCACACCATTATGCTCTGGATGCAGCTCGTTTGATTGGCAAATAATATACCGTAATAACGAGCAAATACGCCTGTTAATTACTATTCTTACAATTATTTTTTAATACTTACTCCCATTTTGCTGATATTTTTAAACGAATCATGATGCCTTTAGATATAGAAATAGCTAAAACAAAAATTAAAATAGAGAGTAGGGAAGTGGGAGTGACAGGTTGGAATATCCACTCCCAACCAAAAAGGCGATGGTTGGATTATATATGTACCCACACATTTGAATTAGCAACATTTATTTACGCAAATATATGTGGATGTTCAACAGTTTAACAAAAAAAAACGCATATGGAGTTAGTTATAGCCGTATAGGACATAAGTATACATAAATAGTATGATAAAGGCTCGATTAGTGACATTTTAATCGTTTTCTTATTACAATAATATTATTATATGTTAAAGTTGTTACCCTACAAGCACTATTCTTATCATCTGTCTGTTGATGGGATCTTTGTGTTTCAACATTAATAATGATGTTTTTATTTCTCTAAATTCTATGCTTAATCATGCTTTTGGGTAGAAAATTGATAGATTAACTAATATCATATAATGATTAACCAAATTTGACCTCTCGATCTTTCACTTTTTTCATTTCTTTAATCTAACTGTAATTGAGTGGAATGTGAAGTTTCACCTCGTAATTTGTTCCCATACTAATATTGACCTGCCAATTTGGTCATTAATTCTCTTTTGTTAAATCACTTCCATCTTCACATGTATTATTAATTGAAAATTAGTTACATAGAACAAAAATAACTCACATGTTATTAAATCACAATAAATGTATTCTTTTTTTTTTTTTGAGAAAGGTAAAATATTCAAGATAATGCTAAAATTTTACATTAACATTGACCAAAAAAAGAAGAAGATTATTGTTGGTTCTGGTTCTCGGTTAACCGGTTCATTTCAGGTGATCGTATGGGTCTGAGTTGGAAGAAAAGAAGTGTGATCAGCAAACAAAAAGGTTCAAGCCAGTATAAATTCAATTACGATCACTGTGGTATGTGACTATCTTAAATAGCAAGAATAATCGGCTCTTCAACGAACATAATTATAATATATTAGTTTATAATTATCAGTCGCACAAATGTAGTTAATTGATACATTTGAATGCGATGAACTTATGGTTATAGTTGCATTTGGTGTAAGTGGTGAAACTGCGTTGGTTGGTTTGGTGAAGCAGAAGGAAGTTTGCATGTCAAGCAATTCCGACAAGAGTCTCTTGTCATGTAAACCCATGCTCATACTGACGTAATTGTCCACTTTCTGATTTATTTAAATATCGTAGTTATTCGAATAGTTTTATATACATATCATGCACACTACGAGCCACGGGTGACAATTCTATATATATTTTTTGTGCTACAAATCAGTTATAATAAGACTGTACATGGAATATTTTGCGTTTTTAATTTGAATAGAAAGAGACATCCATATATAGTTGCAATGTATGACTTATGAGTCATTTGACTGGATTTGGATATTAGTTTTTTTGTTGTTAGTTAAACTAAGATTCTTTTGAACGCTATGTAACATAATCGACTGAAAAATAATATTTGTATTATCGCAATATAGATGATATAAATATAAATTATGGATAAATATATATATAATAATGTATGTACGTAGTAATTTAGAAAAGGTACTTAGAATCATTTTTTGAGAAATTTGGAAATTTGGAGAAGACAGCGAAGAGATTTTCCATCCCGAAGCAGCTGAAAGGCATCGTTTATCTTCTCAAATGGAAGCTCATTGGTGATAAAAGGTTCCAATTTCACAACCTACAGATTAAATAATCCAATTAATCTTATCAAAATGCAATATTAATTCGAGTTAAAGAAGACTATATACAAAATATATAGAGATAAAACTCAGACCCCTTCCATGCATTGTTGAGCGAAATGTGGAAGCTGAGATTTGGGCTTGAAACCGCCGAATATTGAACCGGTGATTGTACGGCCATCGAACAGCTCCATTGGATGAAGAGGCAATGTTCTTGGCGTCTGATATATTCCTACAAGCACCGTCGATCCCCAACCCTATCATCGTATTAAGTCATTTAACTTGTTGATCAAGTAAAAGATTAACTCGTTCATCTCAATTGATAGTATTAGGAATTAAGGGACATACGGCTTGAGTGGATAAAAAGGCTTCGCGAAGAATATCGACGTTTCCTGTGCACTCGAAGCTATAGTCCACGCCTCCTCTGGTTAGCTCTCGTATCCTCTTTTGTTTTCGGTATATTGATCCATCACAATGGTTAAAATTCAATCAATACTAAGTTAATTTAATTATAATTATTGATGATCTCTTGTGTTATGAAATTGATGATACCTCATGTACTGACTTTGTTAAGTCTTTAGGGTTTACGAAGTCTGTTACTCCCATCACTTTACCTGCAATAATGGATTGGAGTAATATGTTAGCTATGTTAAGAATGAAAGATCTGTCTGTAAATTCAAATTTTGTTGCAATGGCGGTTCTAAGTTATTGGCTTCACTTTGAAATGTCATTTTTTGTATGTCTAAACCAAAAGTGCAAGAAAGAAATTTTTTTGTCAAACTATTGAGACTAATATAGTAATATGATTCAGAATTCATTTGAGCATTCGAATTAGAATTGAAACAAAACCGTATCATTTCAATATGATATATTAGTTTCTAAACCAAGAAAAACCCAAACTAAAATTAAAAAAAGAAAAGATTGGACGAGAAAGTATACCTTTCTGAAATTTGGAAGCATTAGCATCAACACCAATGATCCTAGAAGCTCCTCTTGCTCTTGCACCTTCAGCAACCTGATATATATATATATATATATATGTATTAAAATTTAATTGATAATTAGGGTGCTTGAATGGATTTGTTAAATTTAATCTTACAGCGAGTCCAACTGAACCCAATCCAAAGACAGCAGTGGTTGTTCCTTCCTTCACATTGGCAGTGTTCCAAGCTGCTCCCACACCTACGTTTCTCAAATTGAAATAAAAATAAATTATATATTTACCATTTGAAAAATTATAAACTTTCAGGTGGTCAACAATTGTAGACTTGTAGTCCAATTGATATGTATCATGTGATTTATTTAAAATCCTTATTTGAAAGAGAACGAGAATTGGAAAAAGAGAAGTAAATTAAAAGGTGTTTCGGAAACCAAGCTCATATCTCCTCATGTGTTCCCTACTTACTCCCAAAGCTCACTATATTAGATCCCAAAAAGGAGATAATAATGACATTTCTATTCAAAAATCACAAAAGAATATAAAAGATTTCATTAATGTTAAAGAATATATGGACCCAAATCAATGTATTTTGTTGTTCTCCCTAAATCCATGATTTTAATTGCTATATATGTAAGAGATATAACTAACCAGTGGAGACACCACAGCTCAAGAGGCTCATTTGCTTGTGAGGAGCATTAGGATCGATCTTGACGACGCAAGCCGAGTCCAAGACGGTGTATTCAGTGAACGTGGAGGTGTTAAGGAAGTGATAAATGCGTTGGCTCTGGCTCGAACCACCGTTCTTGTTTGTGGTTGTTGAGAATCTCGTCCCTCCATCATTAACCATCAGTCTTTTCATTGGATCCACTTTATATCTCTCACAAAGATTACTTACTTCTTTCTTACACACTCTACATTCACCACATTCTCCATTAAAAGCTGGAATCACATAGTCTCCTTCTTTCACATCTTTAACTCCTTCTCCTACACTTTCCACTATCCTATAATTATATCCCCAAAACAAAACAAAAATTAGCGTCACGGTTAGGTTTTAAATACTATATCGCGATTTGAATTGGCATATATACCCGACAGCTTCGTGGCCAAGAATCCTTGGAAATGCTCGTTCAGCTTCGTTCTTTAATACAAAAAATGATATTATAATTAGATTACAATGTTAATCAAAAAGCATGAATCTAGGTGCAAGCATTACCACGCCGGTCCAAGCTCCGAGATCGGTGTGACAAATGGAGGAGTAAAGGATCTTAACCCGGACTTCCATTTTCTGAGGAGGATCGACGCATATTTCTTGTATTACAAGCGGCTCTTTTGGACCCCATGCAACAGCAGCTACATACATATATGCATCATTATGTATTATCATAATCATCATCGTCATTACCATATGATAAGAAACAATCACATTGGTGAGTAATTTACTTACCTCTGCAAGTGATGACCTCTCCTTGAGTCTCTGCCATGTTCTTGTTGTTGTTTTTTTTTTTTTTTGTTATTAGATTTGTCTTTCTACGAGTGTAGCTCTCTATATATATACACATAATTTGGGATATTTATTTGTCTAAATATAGTGAGGATGTTGAGTCGCATGTATAAATATCCAAACCGAGTCGATAATTCCGAGAGAGGTGGCTTTAATATCAATTCTCAATCTCAATCCATAGAAGCTTTCCGGGTAAGTAAGGACGGAATTAGCTGATGCTTTCTTTTGTTTGTGTTCCAACTAACTTTCAAATATAAGGCAAAAATTTCAAACAATTTTATCTTCACATAAGATATGTGAACTCTCGTTTTTCTTCCTTTACAATATCAGTGTTACATCCAAACATTGAATACCGATTTGGTACGCCTCTTAATCAGCGTCACGTCAAATTAATTTACATTGTTTTGTTTTCCAAACGTAAGTGGAACTGTAACGATTTTTCTTAAAAAATAAGGTGATGTATGGTGGAGAAAATAAGTGTAGGGTTTGGCTTGGACTTTTTTTACTTGATATTAAGTGGCTTTTAATGGCACGGCAATCTCAAAATGAAACACAATTCTTGTGATAGAAGTGACTATAAAAAGTTGATGGTGATGATGATGTGTATGACAGTAGCATCAAACGTTCATCTGAAAACAATTTAAAGCTCATTTGATAAATTTATTTGATTTTAATTTCCTGTCTGAAACCACGAAATAAATAAATGAAAGTAGGTTAATAAAATTGAAAAATAAAAGGGTTTCTGTGTGGAACAACGAACGCACTTGTCGTGGTGCTTCTAACTAACTGTAAGAGTAACGAAATTAATATGAGCTTCGGTTATGAAATGAAAGCTAGGACTTTGTGGAATTCTCAAGACTGTGTTTAATTAAATCTGAATGTTTTGAAAGGCAGAATAATTCCTCTAAATTTTTGAGTATTTTTAGATTGTTAATACTTAATAATATCAAACAAATTCTTTAAAAAGTAATTAGAAAAAGAACCCTATTTTTTTTTTTATTCATTAGAGTTAAATCATAAATCATCTTATTACCAAACCCTAATTGGAATTTTTACTATGTACTTATGACCGAATGATTTAAGAGTGTTATTCAAACATATATTTAAATTCATTTTTTTAAGTTTTATATTTTTAAAAATATTTTACTTATGAAATTTCATTAAAATTATTTCGAATGATTTTCAAAAAAAATTAAATTTATTTAATTTTGAGTAATACTGGATTTTAATAACGTATTTAATTTTTTTATTGAATAATACCAAACTTTAAAATTAATTACTTATGATTTGAAAATAAGAAATCCAATAACATTAGATTTTAAAATATAATTTAGAATCATCAGTTAAATAACATTAGAGTATAAAATATAAATTTAAATCTATAATTGAATAACATCCACTAATAAATATTTAATTTTTAAAAATACATCTACATATATAACATTATGATTCAAATTGGAATTTCTACCATAACCCAATGTGATGTTAATTTGTTGTAAATAATATATAGAAACATTAGGAAACAAATAAAGTGTTTATTTTTTTACTATGACCGGAGGATAAATACTATTGATCTTCATCAATATTTAAAGAAAAAAATAGGGAAAACATATATATATAGACATTATGAACAACAGAATTCAAATTGGACTTTTCTTAACATGACCGAATCGATCTGAGCAGGTGGGTCGAAATATGTATCAATAACTTTTGGATGGACTCTTGAAATAACATATTTTGTTTGTTTTTTTGTGCACAACGGATTCTTGAAAAAACAATTCTCATTTCTTAGCTACATAAATTTCCCCCAAAATAAAAATAAAAAAACAAAATCACAAGAGAGTAATCTCGAAATGTACAAAACATTGGGTAACCTTTGAACCTAGACTGCATTTTTCAGAAAACCACCAAACTTTTTATTTTATTTTATTTATTATTTCTTGGAATTTCCCAAAGTTGACTTTTTAGAGTATAACAACTGACAAAATACCTGGACAAAACCGGTTTAGCTTTTGATTTTCCATTATTATTCAACTCAACAACTGCTCATGTTCAAACAAAGAACACCAAATCCTGAGGAAAGAGTGTTATTTGCTATGTTTAAAGCTTTTTCACTTTTAAAAAGAGTGACATCGAATACTCTCTATTGAGGTTTTTTCACCCAAAATGATTTCTCAGGCAAAAAGGTAAACGGAAGAAGCATCATCAGATCCCAGAGTTACATTCCGAATACAAGAGATCAGAGATGCAGACAAACATCTTTACATGTCTGTGTATGTTGTTTCGCAAGAGAGAGCGAAACATATATATATATATAAATATATATAGAGATATATGCGGAGAAACCTGTAAAGCTAAGATCAATGCATTGGATGTCTCGGTGATCTGGGACGAACAGGCGTCTTTGAAGGACTCACCCTGAGAAAAACAAACCATCACCAACAACGAAACAAAAGGCTCGAGCTAAGCATTTAAGGAGATAGAAAGCCTTTCTTCTTTAAAAAAGCATTTAAAGAGATTGGTTTTGTTTCTCTGACCTTATCGGTAAAGAACCTAGAACAACTCCACTGCAGTTGAGAGCTGCTATAGCGCTTTCTGCCTGTAAAAACCAAAGATAGATTACTCAAAAGTTGAAACAAGAAACAAGAGAATGGCGTCAAGGATTCTGCACTAAGCATACTCATCAAGAGAGTCCAGAGAAAGAGTTAAAATGCTTACCATCACGAACTCTACAAAAGCAATACGAGTTGAGTGTTGATAATCTCCAAGCAGCCTCAGACGGTAAACCTGTTATTAACAACATCTAATTAGTTCAGTGTTTGCATAAACACCAAATAAATAACTTCTTTTGCAGTGGTAAATACAAGATTTGTTCACCTCTCCACAGAACGACTCGAAGAAGATCTTCACGTCTGATTGAGTCACCTAAAGCAAAAAAAAAAGAAAAGCACACAGGTAAAAGGGAGATACTTTCATCAATTAAGCTAATGTGTGAAGAGAAACAATTCGAGGGAGTCACCTTCTTGTCTATGTTAGTGCAGTAGATAGTTCTTGCACACATCTCACGCTCATCTTCAGTCTGCAAATAACAAGAAAAAGACAATAACAAATCATTTTCCTGAGTCTCGAAACATCGGAGATTTTGCATAGTACAAGAAAACCTTTACCCTGGGTAAGAAAGTCGGGTTAACCGGTGCAATAGCTGTTTTAGATGGCAGGACTTTCACAGGATAGAATCCCAACATAGTACCCGATAAATTCAGAGCAGTCATCGCACCCTCTATAGAAAACGAATACCAGACAACTTAAAACCAGAAAGCCTACTTTATCGTATAACAGGTACACTCGTTGAATTAATGAAATAGATACCTTCATCAGTGAACTCGATGAAAGCAAACCGAAGTACTGAGTTTGGGTCACCACATATGCGGCAATCAACAACCTGCTTATAGCCAAAACACAGTTAACACACACACAAACATAAAGATGGAGTTAAAAAATGAGAGCTTCAAGAAGATGTTTTTTCAAAAACCTGTCCACAGCTCACAAACAAACCAGCAAGCTGCTCTTCAGTGACCTATTAACACCCAAAAACAAACAAACACAAGAAAAAGTCAAAGATGAGAAAAGTCTAAGGGCAATCATAGATGAGAGAAAATATGTAATTCTTTAAACCTGTTGATCGAGATCAGAGACATAGACGGTTCTTCGGATGACATCTTCTCGCTGAGCCATGCTAGTCCGAGCATTCATCCTACGTTTCCCTTGACCAAAGCTCTTCTTCTACATCACAAACCCACACACGTACACACACACACAATCAAAACGAATGTTGTGGCTATAAGATAGTTTCAGGAAACTAAATAGATATCTTTTTTGAAGATCCACATCGAAAATAAAAGCACATCTTTGATTCGTATCTTATCCTGTGAAGGATTCTATGCCAATTCGGTGAAATTGAACCTCAATACACTCAAAAGATCACAAAATTGAAGAAATACAACTGAAGCAAACCGGTGTCTCACCCGTCTGAAACCGCCGTTTTCGTTACCGTAGCCGTTGACGGGGACATTTCCGGAACCAGCAAAGCCATTGCTGCGAAAAAAGGAACCAGCAGAGGTGAGGAAACCACCGTTAAGTCCTCCGTTTCCACCTCCTTGTTTAGTCAGCGACGGAGGAACAAACTCTTCAGCCATGGGATTGAGCTTAGAGAAAAGCTCCTGGAGCTCCATCATGTCACGCTTGTAGCTCTCTCCACCATCTAAGCCGTCGGATCTCGCCGCGTGGGACCCGATCTTGCTGTAGACACCACCTTGATCGTGGCGGAGAATCTGCCCCCCAAGCTCAATCCTTGATGAGTGATTGCTCTGATCATCGGAAGATACGCCGGAATCTTGACTTGTCGGCGAAGAAGGCGGCTGGATCACGACTCTTGTATCAGAAGCAACTCCACTCTCAACAACCGCCATGATCAGACAGCAAAAAAAGCTGAACTACCCAGAAATCAAAATCGGAAATTTGATGGAATTGGCGATCGGTTCACGATTTGAGGAAGATAAGGAGAGGAATCAGCATAAGGTGCTCTCTCCAAAGGGGAGAAAAGGAAGGGAGAGAGAGAGAGAAAAAGATGACTAAAATAGAGTTATTATCAGAGGATCGTTGTTGATAAATGGGATTTGATCAGAGTGATTAAGTAAGGATTTGTTGAGAAAACGGAAATGATTTTTACTGAGGTTTTGTTTTTTTATTTTTATTTTACTGTGGTGAAAAATCAGGTGATTCGATAACGTAAAATTCGACCGTACCGGAGTGAGAAGATCACGCTCAGTGTCTGCTCTCTTTCTGAGTCTATTTTCTGACCGAAGCTAGATCGTAGGGACCTCAAACCTCGAACCTACATACATTATATGATTGAGAATAAATTCCCAAAATATTATCGCTTTATATTCTTTTCCTTTTGAGTTTGGTAAAGAACGTTTTTATCAATTGAAAATGTAATAGCCTAATTTCTAGGTGGTTGTTTGGTTCGGTTTCTCATTTGGGATTAAGTTTATATTGGTTTGGTTCGGGTTATTTGAGTTTAAAATAATTTGGTTTGGATTTGGTTTGGTTTTGATATAAAAAAGTAAAAAAAAAAAATTTATTTTTTGTTATTTAACATTGTAAATTTTAACTTTTTATATATTAATTAAAAAATCAATACATTCGGTTAATTTCATTTTGAATATAAAACTAGATTTTATATTCAAACAAATATAAAACTAAGTTCAAATTAATAGTAAAGTGACAATCACCTCTTTTATGATTAAACAAAAATCTAAAATTACAATGACTATTATAGCTTTTATGACTCTGAAATTTCAAAAAAAAGTTTACTGAGAAGACTTCATATATTAATTATTTTAAATATATGAAGTTTATATTGTAATTAAATATTATATTTAAATTAAAAATAAAATGTATATTTTTAATAAAAACTAGTTTATATAGCTGAGTATAAATATTTGTGGGATATGTAAATTAACTTTTCATACAATTAGAAAAATTTGATGCAGAAAATAAACTTTTAGATTTTTTGTTGCTAGGAGAATTTACCAGATTTCATATCTTAGATTTAAATATGAAGTATGCTATACAATTAAAATTATATTTAAATTTAAAATATGAAAATATAATAATTTGAATAAAAATTAGTTTTTATAACTTAAATATATTTATTTGAAGTATATAAATTAAGCTTGTCTAAATTTGCAATCAATTTAAATATTTAGTTACAACTAATTTAGAAAAATGTATATGAGCTAAAAAATAATTTAGTTGCTAAATAAATGGGTACATGAGACTTCTAATGAAGTCTACTAATATTTTAAAAATATCATATCGGAAAATTTTTCTGAATGATGGTTCATAAATATTTTATAAAAAATCCAAATTTTTACTAACTATATATAAACAGAAAGAATAGTTTTATAGATGACCAAATTTAAAAGTTTATATTCGATTTAATATGATTATTTAAATGAACTATATAATACGAATGAATAAATATGTTATAATATTTTAGTTTGATCGATATTTAAAAAATATTGAGCACATATAAATTGATATAGAATTTAAAATATTTAAAAATTTTAATTTTGGGAAACATTTTTAGAGAAATATATTACTTTCATGTGTTATTTACAATCATTTCATGCTGATGTGTACGACCTTTTATATATATATATATATATTTCCACTTATAATTTGGTTCTACAAACAAATATTTCTCTTAATAAAACTAAACATAAAATTAATCATTAATCTAAAAAGAATCCCTTTTCCTCTTTCCTTGATTGAAAACCACAAATAATACTATAAATAACTTGAAAAACATTTATCAAATAATCAAATTAAAAAAAAGATTTGATATCCAATTATATCATATTCATATTTTTAAATTATTTATAACTTTTATAGGTTTTTTTAGAAAAAAATAAATTAAATCATCACATAAAAAAATTACAATTTTTCCGCATATATTATGATTTAAATTTTTCAAAACCATCATAAATTACTTCAATTTATAAAAGTCTTATATCAGAACATTTCGTGAATGATGGTTCAAAAATCTATTATAAAAAGGATCCAAATATTTACCAAATGTTGAATTCTTATTTTGTAGGCTTCAAAATTTAAAAATTTACAATCGATTTAATCTGATTTTTAACTGAATTATATTATATGACCAAATAAAATAAATTTATAAATGTTTTAAAATGATCAAAAAAATTAAAATATTTAGCATATATGAATTGATATATAATTTAAAATATTTTAAACAATTTAATTTGATCAAAATATTAAAATATATTTTCATATTTTTAATGTGATTTCATTAATAATATAATTCCAAATTAAACATTACAAATTTATCAATATTTTTTTTATTTTACGAAAGGCACATGTTTCTACCTAATTTTATACTTAAAATATAGATTTGAAAAAATCAGAGAAGTTACTAAGTATTGGGTTAATATGTTGCCTATATAATTTTCATATGCATTTTGCATAAGCTTTGTTTTATAGTTTAAGACAATTCCTCTTAAGCTTGCTTTGTCTTTATATATTTGCTACAAAACTTTAAAATTAAAGTTGAATCTCGATAAATAAATGTTCGATAAATAAATAACTTCGACAAATAAATAATTTTTTCTGATCTCGACTTTGGCTAATGGGTTAAATGAATAATTTCACTAAATTTATTAATGAATATTATTTTTTTGAAATCATTAAAGACTTTATGTAAGTATAAATGAATAATTATCACATTTTATTAGATATATATATATATATATATATTAAAAAAGTTTTTTTAATTAATAATGTTTGTATAATAAGTCATTATTTTACAAAGAAAGAGTATAGTTTTTTTGCTTTTTTCCATCAATATTCATCTCATTCTTAACTTTTCATAGCGCAAACAAAATTTTATGATTATCTTGCTCGTGTTGTAAAAAATAGTTCTGTAAAGTGATTATTGTTTGATATGCTTATTATGATGACACATTTGGTGTGATACTACTATCATCTGGTTCTGAATCATTTTCATTCAATACAAACTAAATAATTTCATCGTCAATATGAAATTCCATAACGACATCATTATCGTTACCTCTTTCGTAGGTGATACATTTCATCACCAAAACTTGTTTTCATGTCTATTACACCGAATCGTAAGAAATATATGACTTTTTTCCTAATTCTATATCAATTTAGAAATTTTTATTTTTATAGTTTTTGAAAATTCAGTTTCTAGTTATAGAAAACTTATTTTTTCTAATTTGTATTTTTTTCAAACTTCTAAATGTGCAAAAATACTATCTAAATGAATACAAAATCATTTATCGATTAATAAATAATATATTTATTTATTAATAAATAAATAATTTCGCTAAATGAATATTGATGCTATAAAACTTTTTTTCGAGTGACAAAAAGTTTAGTCCAACAAAAAAAAGTATTAGGTTAATAAGTGGCTCCAAGCCCGGCCCATAATTACGTCAGAAGCCCAGAAGAGTTCAACGGACTTCAGACGGTAAATTAAATTTGTTAATTGCCAGCGACGGACTTCAAACGGAAATTTTTGTAGCTTTCTTGTTCAGTTCCGCTTCTGACAATCAATAACCACTTCCCCTATATCCTTTGGATTTTGGAATCTCTTCGCCGCCTTCACTGTTTCAGCTTCGTTACTTACTGCCGCAATCGGATGCCGGAACCGGAGATGCATACGTCCGAGTTTGAGTTTCTGTCAGAATCTCGAGTCTACTAATAACAGGTGATACGGCTCTCGTTCTTCGAAATCTTTCGAGCTCGTATTCGAGAAATTCGCTTCTTTGATTCCTAGGGTTTGTTAGAATAGTCGAATCGGCTCATAAATTAGAGGATTTGGGGTTAGGGTTTCTTTTTCTTTCATGACTTCTTGTTCTGTGTAGTTGGGCAAAGAATTTAGAGAATTTGGGGTTTAGGGTTTGTTAGATTAGAGTCTGCGAGATGAAAGGAAGGTCGCATCATGAGGATTGGGTTGATGGATCTTGGACTGTGGATTGCGTTTGTGGTGTGAATTTCGATGATGGAGAAGAGATGGTGAATTGTGATGATTGTGGGGTTTGGGTTCATACTCGATGCTCTCGTTACGTTAAAGGAGAGGAGCTTTTCACTTGCGACAAGTGTAAGAGGAAGAACAACGTTAACGACATCGAGGAGACTGAGGTTGCTCAGTTATTGGTTGAACTGCCCACCAAGACCTTGAGAATGGAGAATTCATGTACTCGGAATGTGCCTCTGAAGCGTCCTTTTAGGTTATGGACTGAGATCCCGACGGAAGAAAAGGTTCATGTGCAAGGACTCCCCGGCGGAGATCCGGCTCTGTTTAGAGGATTGTCGTCGGTTTTCTCCCGGGAGCTGTGGAAGTGTACAGGTTATGTGCCGAAGAAGTTTAACTTTAAGTATAGAGAGTTTCCATGCTGGGATGATCAAGAAAAGGATGAGGTTGAGAATGGGTATCAGGAGGAAAACGGTGCCGGAGTTTTGTTTTCGATGTCGAAGGAGAATTTGATCGCTGCTCCTGCGAGTGCTTTGGTTGCAATGAGGAGCCTTCATGATAAAGGAACCAATGGTTGTGAAAAAGACGCCAATAGCTGGGACTCTGGGGAAGCGGAGATGAAACATTCTCAGATTGCTGTGAAGAAGGGTAAGAGGTTGCTTCGTCCCTTGATTACGAATAAACGAAGTAAGGAGCTGTTCGGAGCTTCAAAAGAGCTGATGAAGAAGAAGGTCGAAGTTGCTGACAAAGAAGAGGATGATAAGAAAGGTCTTGTCGGTAAAACAGGTCAGTGAAACCACTTTTTTATGACCTTATGATTCTACAAGCAAACTTTTATTTGCCATTATATACATTGTTGTCAAATAAATCTCTTTTTGTTTCTTTCAAATTACTAGCAATTCGACCTACCAGTGGTTTGAAACCATTAGAATCTCGTAAGGACACAGAACCAGAAATTTTTGCTAGAGACGGTGGGATCACAAAGATTGAGAAGTCCGAGAAAGCTGCTTTTGAAGAATCTATTGATGGTGGCCATGCTCTGAAAACTGTCAGTAATGAATCTGGTAATACAGAAATTGGTGTTGAATGCTCCAGAGAACAGAATCTTTCTGACGTTCATGCTAATGGTGGTGGAAAACAGGAAGAGAAAGCTGGCCATCATTTCCGAATTGTGCTGAAGAGCTCTGCAACTAACGATCCTTCTTTCTTAGGAGGAAATGGTATTCCGCACAACAAGGCTAATAAAGAGGACGAGGTACGTCTTAGATTTGCTTAGACTTGTACAAATATGAAATTTACCTTTGGATTATCCTTGATTATATTTATGAGATGTCTCATATAAAACTTAATAATAATAAATTATCCTAGGGGTTTATCCTGCAACAACTGCTGAAGTTGTTTCAGTTGATTATTATCTAGGTGGTTTAGTTCAAAGCAGTTTGATCTCTTGGATATACATGTCTTCCTAGAAAAAGCCTGTAATGAGTTATATGATGAATACTTTGTGTTTGTAATAGAATTTGAAGTGTCAAGATGTGCCTTGATGTCTTGTAGACTGTAACAACTGTTTGAATTAACTTAGGAAAAATTGGTATCTTTTTGAACTTTTGCTGAAAGGATTTAACTTCTTGCTTCAAGATAACAGTGGGAAGGAAATGATGACAAGACGATTTACTTACTTTTACAGAGACGGGGTACAATAGCTGATGCTCCAGAAGATAATACAGTTGATTCTCCTGAAAGTTTCCTGAAGCCTTCTTCAGGCTCTACACGAGAAATTGAAGAGAAAAATTGTGATGATGTCAGCGGGAAAATCGATTCTAGGAATAACAAATTCCAAAAAGAAGTTGCGGAGACTGGTGCCGGTGGAGCTATAATCCAGCAGACTCTGGACTCTATTGACTCTAAAGTTTCAGGGACCTTGACATCTCAAATCTCTCGATCATCTGAATTTAATAAAATGACACCAAGTGGTTCACATCCTGATGATCAGAAGTCTCAGCCTATGGTATCAGAAGGAATAAGTAGCGGCAACAGAGACAGAGCTGTTGAATTAAAACGAGAAGTGTTGGTTTCGGAAGCAGAAAAAGATTATCTGGAAACAAAGCCTGGATCTGGTGTACTTCAAGAGCTATCAAAACCTTGCAGACCGGTTCCGCACACGTTTTCAGTATATAGCAGGCCTAAGATGGTAGTCTGCATTGGAAAATCGTCGTCTAATTTAGCCACGGAAAAGTCTTCTAGGGGCAACGACAGCCCTAAGCCCACAACTTCCAGGAATTCTATGCCTGCCTCGAAGCAACAACCAAGTGATGGTGATGCTAATGCTAATACTAATGATGAGGACTGTGTTTCCAGTGATGTGATCCGAGAGAGAGATGGGGATGGTGGACCTTCAGAGAATGCTTTGAAAAAACATCCTAAATTCTCTGTTACCTCTACAAAATCGATGCAGCAAAACCGTACTTCCCATTCTTCAGTTTCCAAGACAAGAGAGTCTTCCTCTTCTTCAAGGCCATCTTCCAAAGCTCGGGTTAATGGTGGTTCTTCCGAGGCCCCTGGTAAACATACGCTTTCAGGGACCTTCCAGAAAAATGAAAAGCCTGGACAATCAACTAAGATCCCTATGCAGTCTATAACATCCATTACCCCAAATCTAAGCGATGAAGAGGTGCATGAGATGTTATTCATTCTCTTTTTCTTTTATCTACCCTCAATTTCTACATTTAACATTTGTTTGTTTCTTTCATTAATGACCAGCTTGCATTAAGACTGCACCATCAACTCAACAGTTCTCCTCGAGTTCCTCGTGTCCCACGCATGAGACAGCCTGGTAGCTTGCCCCTGTCTCCAACCGCTACGAGTTTTAAGCGCACTTCTAGTTCCGGTAGCAAGGATCACACAACGGTATGATATAGTTTCCACCATTTTTCTTATTAAGTCGATGCTCTCTTCAAGCTCAAGCTTGTTGGCTGATTATGTATCTGTTTGGCTAGTTTTCCAGAAGGAAAAACAAGGACGCATCGAAAGAACGTTTACACAGTTTTCGTGATGATGATAGATGTAGTACGAGGAGTACCAAAACGCGTCGCTCTCCTGATTGGAGAACACAACAAGAAAGTGGAAGCAGGGGAGGGAGTTTGTGTACCAAAGGGGAAGAAAATGAAACCCCAAAAATCTCTTCCTCCTCTCGGAGAGTACTTCTCCAGCCAAACTCGACTACAAGCACAGGCAGCGGACCGTCTTCATCCAACGAGTTGAATGAGCATAATAAGCCTTCTCCACACAGTTCCCAGAGGAATAATGGTACTCCAGTGCATCGAACTTTGCCAGGCTTAATCAGTGAAATCATGAGCAAAGGCAAGAGGATGACATATGAGGAACTCTGTAATGCAGTATTGCCGGTATAGTGCCTTCTTACCAATATTTATTCTCTCTGACATATCGTCCGATAGTCACTTCTGATCACAGAATAAGTTGTTCTAATGTGTTGTTGGTATCTTGCAGCACTGGCCTCACTTGAGGAAACACAACGGAGAACGATATGCCTATTCAAGCCACTCACAGGCTGTTCTTGATTGCCTAAGGAATAGGCATGAATGGGCTCGTCTGGTTGATCGTGGCCCCAAGGTTTTTGGCTTAACCTCTCACTCTTTTATCTTGTCTTCAACAAGTAATAATAAGCTCGAATAATCATCTTATTTTTTGTGCTTGTTTCAGACTAACTCAGGGAAAAAAAAACGGAAGCTTGATGTAGCAGAGGACGAGTCTGATGAGAACGAAAGCAGCAAGAGAGGAAGGAAGCAAGTGCATCATCATCAAAGTCGCTCCCAAGGAGAAGAGTTTCCCAAAGGCAAAAGGAAAGCCAGAAAACGGAGAAGGCTCTCTCTTCAAGGAAAAGGCATAAAAGTGTTGAGAAAGAAGCGAAATCAAGAAGAAGAAGTGAGCGAAGAAGACGAGGAAGGTGCGTTCTCGGACACAAGTGAAGAGAGTGTGTTCTGCGAAGAAGAAGAAGAAGAAGAAGAAGAAGAAGAGGTCTCAACTACTACTGCTGCTGCTAGAGATGTCTCTACTAGTAGCTCTGAGGAAGCACAAGCCAGTTTATGACTTTTCTCTCTCTGTATTGTAGAAGTATATATGTATGCCTTAATGTAGTTTTGTGTATTTACCAAAAGCTTTCTTGTGTGGATGTTTGTAGAAAATTCGGAGCACCTCTCTGTTCTTAAAGACAATAATAAATTTATGCCAAGGGGATATTTGGGAAAATGATGGTTTTTTATGGGCTGTATTATGTGTTTAAGGTCTTCGACTTGTGTTATATTAAGGAAAGAAAAATCTAAATTAATGTGTATGTTTTCTTATTACAGTATAACTTCTTTTAATTAACATTTGATAAATAAATACTTTTTTGCAGTTTAAATTTAAATTTTTGATTGTGAAAATCATGATGGTCATATATGACTGAGATATAAATTATGCATTCCGTGATATTAAAAAAAAAAAAAAAAAATTATTAGACGTAGTTGATGAAAAAAATTGATTTAATTATTGTTTTGAAATTAGTATTTTTGAAATTAATAAAAATATTATAAAATTAACAATATATTTGTTTACAAACTGTTTTTCAGAAAATAAAGACTTATAGTATGGCAATAGAAGAAATGTTTATAATTAAGTTAAATATTATGCACTTTCTTAGAGAAAATAATTAATTAAAAAAGCTCAAAGTTTAGACAAAGATATCTTTACTCTAAATCAAAAGAAAAATTATTTCAACAGACAGCAGGACAATTACAGAAATTGTGACTTGTCCATATTTTGGATGTTATGAGTATTTAACACGTTAATATAGGTTGTTACTCTATAACATTGATGATAGATCATTTTATTGATATATTGTTATTTTATATCCTATTTTGATATAAACACTTAATTAGAAGAGAATATGGACCGACAACCAATTTATCAAATTTAACTCAACTTGAATTATAACTCATATACCAAGTCTATTCACCTAAATCGATGTATCAAATTAGATTCATTGAGGATAAAAAAACTGACATATCAAACACAATCCAACCAATATTAAAAATTTAGAATTAATAAGCATCTAAATAAAGAAGTTTTTTTAACAACAAATGCCAAAAAAGCTAAATTCTAAAATGCTTTAGGTAACCATTCTGGAGAGATTGAGTTGATATACATCATTTCGACTGAGATATTTTGTACATTCAATGCTAGATTGTTTGTTACGTCCTTAAAATATATGATATACATATATAATACAAATATAGAAGTTCTGAGATGAAAAGGAACAAACAAATAATTTCGAAAATCATAAAAGTTATATTTTGTTGCATCTCAAAGACAAAAAAAAAAAAATTAAAGCCTTTAACCATTGATAAACTAATTTAAGATTAATTTTCAAGAATTTGCTTTATCAGTTTTTCTAACTCTAGACGATTAAAAATTTAGATTTTTTATTTATAAGATATTTTTTTATTACGTAAAATTATTTTTTAATTAATAAAATAATATAATTTTCTATTATTAATTATTTTACTGTAATTGTTTATAAAAAAAATTTCAAGAATATAAAGACTTTGAGATCTTCGTGCATGCTTATAGCAATAGAAAGAGTGTTTTGAATTCATTAAAATAATATGAAGTTTGTAGAGAAAAAATAAGAATTGAAAGTTAGACAAAGATATCTTTACCCTAAATCAAAGAAAATTTATTTTAAAAGACAACATGCCAGTTACAGAAATTGTGACTTGCCCATATTTATCTTCTGATACTTCTGTAAACTTACAAAAAAGGATAAAGAAAATAATATAAATTGCAATTTTCTCACAAGGTAATCTTTAATTTCATTAAAAAAAAAAGAAAAATCCATTTTTAATTTGAAAAATAAAATAAAAGAAAACGTGCCAATTTTCTAGAAGATGAAATTGAATTTACGCAAAAAGTTAGGATAATTTAAAGAAAAAGGAAAATAATAATAATAGTATAATATACTTTGCTCTCTTTGTCATATATCTCCATTGCTTCACAAATGTTAATTCTTTAAAGAAACAAAAGTGGAAAGGAATACAATTTCAAACTGTTTATAATTCCATTCCAAAACTAGTAAAAATTGAAGATAAAAACTGCAATATATTTGACTCCAATAAAAAATTTAAAAAATTAGAAATATAAATTAAGCATCTAAGACATATGAATAAAAATGTATATAAAATAAAAAGGAATGAAAAAATGGCGCTTGGGATTGGCCGTTGTTTACTGGAGAAGAGGAAAGGGCATAAAAGGGATCGTGAATCTAACTAGAGTTTCTCTCCAAGGCGGTTGTCTTCCTCCTTCAATCTAGGGTTTCATTTCTTCAATCTTTCCTTGTCGTCAATTTTGCTTTTCTTGAACAGAGGAATAAGTGTTCTCTGGGTTTCTCTGGATTTGGGTTTCCTTCAATTTCTCCAATTTTCTCATCTTCTTCAGATTCCACTGTACGTTGACATCAAACAGTTTATTGAATCTTGATTGCAATATTGAATCTTGATTGCAATATTGAATCTTGATTGCAATATTGAATCTTTCCTTTGCGTGATCTTCATCCAATGGTGTCTTTGTAGTGTGATTGGATTAAGATGACTATCTCTGATTCCGAATCAATGATGGAAACCCAAGTTTGTCATTTTCCGTGCACTCTCGAGGAAGAGAGGCGTATTGTGGCGGAGCTGATTAGCGAAGCGGAAGATGATTTGAAAGAGGGGAACTTGTATTTCGTCATCTCAAACAGGTCTCGCACTTGTCTTACTCGTTATCATCTCTTATGCATTGCGATCTCTGGATGCAAAGTACTTTTAGACTTTGATTTTACTTTAGCACGTCATGGACTCATTATTTTGGGCAGTATCGTGCTTGATCTTTATAATCCTTTGGCTCTTGTCAGAAAGATTTTTGAATTTCTTACGCTTCTTGTAGAAGTTAATTGACCGACATCAGATTGATGATTCGCTGTTGTATATATATTTGTTCAAATCTAGAGGGTGTCTCAGATAATGTGTTTGGTTTCATAATATTTTTTTTTTTTTTTATTTTGTCGGTGGCTCTGGACTTTTGCGAGAGATTTTGGATAGACGTTTTTGAGTATTGGACATGGTGAAAGATAAAAATTTGTACTCATCTGAAGTTTGGATTTTGTGTTTTGCCCTGTTTTGGATGTACTTTGATGTTAAACTGTTAGTGCAGGTGGTATACAAGTTGGCAGAGATGTGTTGGGCAACTAACAGAAGAATTATCTAGTGGAGAGCCTTCAGAAGTTACTAGGCCTGGACCGATTGACAATCATGATATTATTGATAGCGAAAGTGACGCTAGTGATCCGCAGCTTCGTAAGATGCTGGAGGAAGGTGTCAACTACGTTCTAGTTCCTGAACAAGCTTGGAAAAAACTCGTGGAATGGTAACTGTTTCCTCTGTACACTTATTGCATCTAATGTTTGAGGAATGCTTTCAAACGGCTAATATGTTTCTACATCTTTCAGGTATAAAGGAGGTCCTACAATACAGAGGAAGTTAATCTGTCAAGGGTTCCACAGCAAGAGCTACAGTGTGGAGGTTTACCCACTCTGCCTTAAGTTGACAGACAGTAGATACGAAAGCAATGCCATCATAAGGTTGAGCAAACAGGTACGGTGCGCTCTCGTACTACTCTTGCAACTGTGTTTTCGGCTGTGTAAGTGTTTGTGGAAAGTGAAAGACTCTGTGCTTTGTTCTCTTCTTATATGGATTGTGTTGATGTATCAGGCTTCTGTACGTCAACTATATGAGATTGTTTGTTCTGCAAGAGGTGTATCAAAAGGAAAGGTGTCTACTCCAAACCTTTTCTCTTCTTCCTTGTATTGGGAGATGATATATTCAACAGTTTGATTCAGAGAGGTAATGGTTGCTCCATGTTTGATGATATGTATAAGTAGGCTCGCATCTGGGATTGCTTCGAGAAGAAGAAAAGTGTACTCTTGGATCCTTCATCTGAAAAAACCTTGGAGGAATCGTGCCTTCAAATGGACCAGGATGTAAGTGTCTTGAAATCTATCTCGGTTCATGACAGCTTTTGATGGTTAAAAGCTCACACTGAAGATTGTGTATTCCATGCAGATTCTTCTTGAAGTTGATGGGTCTGCGTCTTCTCAATATGACATGAGCTCGGCGGGAAATGAGTTATTTCCTGTACCTGTAGAGCGTACGAGATCAGATGCTACGAATACTATGCTTGGTGAAGGGACCTTTTCGAATGGTCACTCCAACGGTTCCGTGTTTAGCCTCTTTCGGAAAGACCCTTTCGAAGATGATGCTTGTGACTCCTCGAGTGGTTTTGGGAAAAGAGAGAAGAGAGGCTTAAAAGGATTGCAGAATTTGGGAAACACGTGTTTCATGAATAGCACTCTTCAGTGTTTGGCCCATACGCCTCCTATCGTTGATTATTTCTTGAAAGATTACAGCGATGACATAAATGAAGATAATCCTTTGGGAATGCGAGTAAGTAACTTGAATTGATCTGTTTATATTTTTGACCATGTGAAAATTTATTTATAACGAATCAGTATATCTAATGCAGGGTGAGCTTGCGATTGAGTTTGGTGAACTTTTGAGGAAACTATGGTCATCCGGACAGAATACAGTTGCGCCACGTTCTTTTAAAACAAAACTGGCTAGATTTGCACCGCAATTTACTGGTTATAATCAGCATGATTCTCAAGTAAGTCATGTGCTCTCAAATTGATAACTAAGAGAAAATATGCCTACAAACAAATGTCTTACTAATGTTAACTCTTTTGTTTCCAGGAAATGCTTTCTTTCCTGTTGGATGGGCTTCATGAAGATTTGAACAAGGTTAAACAAAAACCTTACATTGAATATAAAGATTCAGATGGTCGTCCAGATGATGTAGTAGCCGAAGAAATGTGGAAATATCACAAGGCTCGTAATGATTCCGTGATTGTTGATGTCTGCCAAGTAAGCAATCCTTCCTTGCCTCTTGTGTAACCTCGGTACCTCCTAAATGTGTTATTTCTCTTACAAGAGTTTTGAAGTTTCTGCCCCTTACTGTCTGTTATGACCGTTACTTATATGCTGTATGTGTTTTCACTTCAGGGACAATACAAGTCAACACTGGTCTGCCCAGATTGTGGAAAAATCTCAATCACCTTTGATCCCTTCATGTACTTAACTTTGCCGTTGCCAACAAGTCGCACTCGATCAATGACAGTTTCAATGTTTTACGGCGACGGTAACCGTTTTTCGACGCCATACACAGTAACAGTTCCTAAAGATGGTTCAGTGGGAGATCTAAGTAATGCATTAGGCGCTGCATGCGGCTTGAACGATGATGAAAGCCTTTTACTCGCAGATGTAATAATTTTGTCGAGCCCTTTTCTTATATTTTTCGTTGTCCTTAATTTCTTGTAAAAAGACTCAACTAAAATGTTGGATTTTCCCTCTCAGGTGTATGCACACAAGGTATTTAAATATCTTGAGAATCCCCTGGAGTCTCTGAGTGAGATAAAAGACAACGACCGTATTGTGGCATATCGGTTCAACCAGATGCACAGAGGACCAGGAAAAGCCAAACTTGAAATTCTTCATTGGGAGCAGAAAAAGTAAGTGTTTACTATGTCACTCAAGAATCTTCTAATGGAATATATCTTTCAAATCTCACAGGTCTAATTTTGGCAGAGACGCAAGGTTTTTTGGAATTGGAAGAGATGCAAACTTTTTTGGAATTCCCCTTGTTACTTATGTCAACACAGAACCACTTAGTGGAAGTGACATTGATGCAATTATTTCTGGATTGCTGTCACCTCTACACCGGACTCATTCATCGTCTACAGTCCATGTTGGAGAGGAAAATGGTCACATTCCAGATGTTGCTGATGATACATCTGGAAGCTTATCATCTAAAGACACTGAAATAGAGGATAATACAGTTGGTGTTAGAAAGTTATCTTTCAGCGTCTTCTTGTCAGATCACTATTCTTCCAGTCTTAAGCCACTTGAGTCCGATTTTGTTGCGAATCCTCGTAATGCTACAAGGGTTGTAGTCAAGTGGGACGAAAAAGAGCATGAAAAATATGATTCGAGCTACTTGAATGATCTACCTGAGGTTTATAAAACAACTTTCTTGGTGAAGAAGGCAAGGAAAGAGGTTTCTTTGTTTTCATGCTTGGAAGCTTTTATAGCAGAAGAGCCTCTCGGACCAGATGATATGTGGTATTGTCCTGCTTGCACAGAACACAGACAAGCGAACAAGAAGCTGGACCTGTGGAAGTTGCCAGAAATTCTTGTGGTCCACCTCAAACGGTTCACTTATAGCAGATATTTGAAGAATAAGATTGATACGATCGTGAATTTTCCTATTTATGACTTAGATTTAAGCAAGTACGTGAAGAATAAAGACGGTCAGTCGTATCTTTACGAACTGTATGCGATTAGCAATCATTACGGTGGTATGGGAGGTGGTCACTACACTGCTTATGCTAAGGTTGTGTGCCATATAAATTGATCTTTTGTTAATTATTTATTTATTTTGCATGCCTAATGATTATAATAACAAATGCGTGGAAACTAATGTGTGGGTTGTTTCTTTCTGCAGTTGATGGATGAGAACAAGTGGTACGATTTTGATGACAGCCGTGTTACAGCTGTAGATGAATCCGAGATCAAGACTGCGGCTGCATATGTTTTGTTCTATCGAAGAGTGAGAAGTACATCAGAGTAATCGAATATGGATGAGGATTAGTTCGGAAAAATCCCTTTATTCTTCAGGATACATGACAAAGTTTGCTGCTTTGCTCAAGATTCATTCATTGGTTTCATGCTTTTAATCTCTTTTCTAAAGCCGATTGACTAAAAAGAGTTTAGATTCTAAAGATTGTTTGATTAGGGTCTTTTACTTTTTCCCAGCGGGGGAAAATTTTTGGGCAAACAGATTATAGAGTATCTAGGTGGGGGAAAAAATTAGCATATTGTTCTTCTTACCTTTGCAAAGTTATTCAAGTTACAGTAGTTAACTAATTACTACAAGTTAATGTTGCAACAGATTATTTGGTCTGAATGGCTAATGTGTACTGATTTGAGACAGGACAAAAAGCCTTTCTTCTTCTCTCTTAGCTATTTTCCTGATTCCTTTTAAGGAAGAGTCATTTTCATAACAAGAAATTTTGGTCCGAGATTGGGGACTTTACTTTTATTGAATATGATAATCTAATAGACACTAACAAAAAAAAAATGGCTCTTGTAAAAGTAGCTTGTTTGACCGGAATTATTTTGTCAAAAAAAAGGCTAAACCATATTATGAATGTGATCCTCACTAACACAATAGGAGTATTATTGATTGGGAATTTAAAAAGTGAATTGAATGTGATTCTCATACTACATAAGGTGCCAAAATGAATTTCTAACATATATAATATATAGAAGAAGAAAATAATTCCAATGACATGTGGAATTTCGAAGACTGCAAAACAGATTTTGCTCTCTTTAGTTAAGGTGTTTTATAAGTTAAAATCTGTTTCGTGTAATCAAAGTAAGTGTGTCGCCAATAACATGGTCACCACCATTGACAATATTGTTCCTTTCCCTTTTCTTTTCCCCTGCAACAAGCAGTTTCGCATAAAGCATTTTATCACTAAACACGCAAAGGTAAATTTGGCATATTTCTAAAATTGGTATCATCACATTTGTCAATTTTAACGGCTTGTTTAAGGAAAATGACATGAAAAAAGAGTAAATATTTGACTTTAAAGTTAGCAAATATTTTCATTAATAAATCTCATTCCAAAAATTGGTACGAACCCTTTCATCCAATTTAAAAAGGAATTTTGTTTTGAAAATGGAATAATTTTAGTGCATTAACAAAGTTGTAACTTAAGGTTGAAAAAGCTCGAATCTTTCGCTTTACTCTACAGAAAAGATGACAACTTTAACGAAAAAGAAATGCGAAGAATCTTACCGGAGCAGACGAAATTGCCAAATAACCAGTCGACGCGCTATCCGGCGCCACCGGCGTCATTGGAAAAACCGGTGTTTTCCCCTCTCCTCCTCCGTTGCTACTACTATTACCAGTACTGTCTCTGCCGCTACCGACGTCGTTTAGAGTGAATCCAAGTGAGTAAGCCTGAGTCCCGTCAGGTTTAAACAGACCGTAATTCCTCTCCGACGTCGGACCAGGTTTCAAGTTCTCGTTGAATAGCGCAAACACGTAGATGATAACATCGTTGTTTGGTCGGAAAGGCGTTTTGGTCTTTTCATCTTTCATCAGCTTAATCAGGTTTCCGTTATACCTCTTCGCATTCTCCGGCGTGGCTCCAAACTCGTCGTCGTCTCCTTTCGACGGCCATCCCGTCTCCGATATCTGAACTTTAAGAGATTTGTATCCCGCCGCCGCTAAAGCAGAGTAAACGGCGTCGATTTGCGCGAACAGCATGTTGTTATAGTGGAATCCGGTGGCCGGATCTACGATTCCTTGATTTTGTTGGAAGAGGACGAAGTCGAGAGGGATCTCTTTAGGGTTTCCTTTGTAGGCGAAGAAAGGGTACGCGTTGATTAAGAACGGAGAATCTGTTTTCCGGTGAAATTCGAGAATTGGTTTGAGACAATCGATTAGATCTGGGTGAAACTCGCCGGCGGAAGGAGGGAATGAAGTTTGGAGGATGGAGAGAGAATGTGCGGTGGTGACGGAGATTCGATCGGACAGTCCGGCGGTTACTAAAGCAGAGTGTACTCCTTGCATCGCCGGGAGGAGATTATCGGTGAGAGAAGAGTCGTTAAGAGCGAGGATTTCGTTCCCGATTGTGATGCATGTAATGTTCGTCTCCGGTAAAAATGGAGTAACGTTTTGTTTGATCCATGTTAGGGCTTTGGAAGGATCTTTCATTTGGGAGAGATACTCGTTGCCAAGTCCGACGATGAACTCTACGCCGGTGCCGGAGAAAGCTTTGAGGATCTGTGGGTTTGCATCGTAGAGCTTTACTTTTGTTGCGCCGATAGATTTCACTAGTGGAACTACTTCTTCTGGTGACGGGAGATTATCTCCGATTTGACCGTAGTTTACACCGAACGAAATCACCGTCGCCGGGAAAATAACCACCACTGTGTGTATCACATAGAGGTTACAAAACGTCGCCGTGTTAATAAACTGTGACAAAATAAACACTTTAAGATAATAAAGAACGAAGCTGTAAAGATATGAACCTGAGAGGAGGAACAATAGGGAAGAAGAGCGGTGGAAACTGTTAAGCTCCATTTGATGTGGTGGAATACTGGGAATGCCGGCGGTGGTGGCCGGCGGAGAGGTGGTGATGGAGTGGAATGGACGGAGACTAATTGCAGAATTTGAGTTTTGAGTTTATTAACAGTGGAGGTGGTCGGAGGGAGAGAGTGTCGGGAAGCTGATTATGATTCGTTATTACTTTTAATTATTAAATTGTTGATTTCGGATATTTTGAGTCGGCGATTTAAGGACCGAATCTCGATGTAGTTTGAGTATATATATGTATATATTTCTTCTTTTTTAATTATTTCTTTTTATTTTTTTATAAATATTTTAAATTTTTAATATAAAATTTATTAATTTTTATTATTTTATGAATATTTACATTTTGTAATATATTTTATTATTAAATAAATTATGTTTAAATATATATAATTAATGATGTTTTTGTTTAGAAAAAATTAAAAATTTAATGTTTTTATTTTAAAACTTAAAATTGATAATTAATAATGGAGGAAGTGTATTTAAAAAATTAATACTAAGTTCTGAAAAAGAAGTATAGACAAACAAAAAAGAAAAACCCAAACGATAAGGAGTAGGATTAAAAAGAATGAAGAGTAGAGTTATAATCAAAAGTAGAGATTATGAAAAAAAATTGGGTTGTATGTTTCAATGTTCAAGTGTCATAATCCATTCTCAAATTTCAAACTATTAATTTTCGAGTCTGTTATGAATGAACTTGCTTTGATTACAAGACAATATACACATGTCTGTAACTAAAAAGAAGCGAATCTAGAGAGAAGAAAAGGGATGAAAAAAAGCAAGAAAACAAGCTTCACATGGACGATTTGAAACCCTAAAAAAGGCTCTTTCTTTCTATTTATAATTACTTTTGGGGAAACTGACAAAGGTTGATGAGAATGTTCATCGTCTACACACTCAACGGTAGATTTATTTACGGATTAAGTGTGGATTTGAAATGAGTTGCATCCATATTCTACATTCGTTACAATAAAAATAGTTTTATTTTAGATGCAACTCATTTCAGATCAACACTCAACATAAGATCTTGACTGGTTTAAACGCAATGGTTATGAATAAAGGTGCAGGAGTTTGCGAAAAAGATTGTGCACAAATTATATTGGTGTTATACAGGAACTTTGTTTTCCTTCAAATTATATTGCAGGAACTGAGTGAAGAAGACAAGCAAATTACAACAAAGTAACAAGACGGAGACGTGTTACTGATCGAAGAGAGGAATGTCTTTTGTTAAGCATCTCTCGAACAGTGGTCGGCTATGTCCAGCAAAATGGTTTGGGTGATAGGCCTCACCTCTGTAATGAAGCTAGAAAATCCCTTCGGTTCGGATAACCAGAATCCACTAGAAAGAAACAACATCTAAATGCTACAATCCTGATGATGAATGAAACGAACATGCCCTTATTATATATTTGACTGTAACATTTCCCGTATAAATACATACCACAACATGTAACACATTACTTTTACTCGACCTTTCCTACTCCTAACTTTCCTCCAGCAAACACGTTTTCCTCATCCACTTTGACACAACAATACCCACAAAATCACATTCTCACGGTGTCGCTACGTTCTCCTTCGCCAGAGGAGCTATCTCTTCACCTTCGATTCCGGCTTCACTTCCGGCGACATCTAGTGACAATAGTACCTTCTCCCACAATCTCGCTGGTCCCTGCATCCATAAAAAAAAAAATCAAAATCGTTTTCCATTAACGCAAACTGTCAACAAACCAAACAAAAAGATTAAAACTTGAGAATGAACTGGAATCACTGACCTTCCAGGAGAAGTCTTGGTCCATGCAGTTCTTGACCATCTCTTTCATGGCGGATGTTCTGTACACTGCAACGGCTCTAGCCACAGCCTTTGCTGTTGCTATTACATCATCTGGATCCACAACTTCACACTACAAACAAAGAAAAAAAAATTGCAACTTTTATAAGACAAATTGATTGTAATGTCGGAAGAAATTATTATAGAAAGCGCGAAAGCGAGTGGTTTTGATTTTGTGTTACCTTGACGTTGAATCTTCCAATGTGGAAACCTGTGTAGCCATCTTTAACAGTGTCCACAAGCCCACCAGTAGATGCCACAATAGGGACAGTTCCATACCTCATAGCGTGCAGCTGAATGAGACCGCATGGCTCAAACCTGCTCGGGACGATGATGAAGTCAGCTCCTGCTGTGATCATATGAGCCAATGGCACGTTGAATTTCGCCACTCCAACCGCCTTCCCTGGGAATTTCTCTTCAAGTTCAAGAATCTGAGTCTCCATCTTCTTCTTACCGGTTCCCTGTGATAAATATCATCAGAGAAGATTCAATATGTTTGTGAGCGCAAAGGTTAATAGAAACGTCATGGTCCCAAGTCTACTGCTATGTGTACTTACAAGGATAACCATCTGAACATTCAGCCCCATGAACTTGGAAATAGCTTCCACTAGAATATCAGAGCCCTTCTGCTCCTCTAATCTCCCAATGAAACCAATAATAGGGACATCCCTGTCCACTGGAAGCCCAACAGCAGCCTGAAGCGCTTCTTTGATCAACGGCTTAGCTTCCGTAGCCTGAAAAACGTTTAATAAAATGGGATTAGTAATGATATTCTCCGAAATTAGAATCTTTTATCCTAACGCATTTGAGAGAAACCTTACAGTAGTAATATCATATTTGATATCGATGTACTTGTCAGTAGCCGGGTTCCATTCTTGAACGTCCATACCGTTGATAATTCCAGAAACTGTTTTCATTCGAAGGTATGAATGCAATTCCACGCCTCTATCGATGCCAGAGATGAGTTCTTGAGCATAGTATGGACTAACTGTTAAGACACGGTATGCTTCCAGAATTGCAGCCTTCATCCAGTTGATCTTCCTTCCTTTTACTGGCTTTTCATACCTGTACATGGAACAAGAAGACAGATCAAACTAAGGACTGCAACGTGATACAGAGAGTGTAATGTGTTCTTCTGAGAACAATTTCATTGAAATCAGTACCCGTCCATGAAGTCGAAAGAGCTCTTAAAGCTGTCGGGCAAATTGAGAAGAGAATAGTCGTCAAAGGCAAATCTTCCTTGGTAGGCTATGTTGTGAATGCAGAAGACAACCTGTAAATCATCCATCAATAGAGTGTTTAAGTTACTGTCTAAGATTTGGTAAACTTTGCATTGTTTAACCAAGTATCTAAATAGCATGACGAAGGAACAAAAGTTAATTACCTTTGCAGTCATGTAGATTCCGCGTGACTGATACATAGATTTCAGGTAACAAGGAAGGAGAGCAGTGTGCCAGTCATTGGCAACAAATACCACATCCTCCCCTATAATAACATCAGAGATTGGATTAGAAGCACTTAAGAATGTAGAGTTTCAAGACCTTTTTCAAAAATTCGGAAACCATTCTCACCGTATGGTCCAGAAAAATATTTGCTGCTGTTCAGGTTTAGAACCCGTGGTGCCTCAAGAGCAGCCTGTCAACGATCAAAAGTAAATCAAGTTATTGCTTATACTACAATGGACGCATATATGTTGTTCAAACACAGATTCTGAAGTAGCTATCTTCAAGAAAACATTTTTTGCGCTTTATGTTTCAATCAAATGGACTTTGGACCCAAGTGGTACGGCATTATATAAGAAGATAAGTTGTGAGATTTTAGATGATTAGTTAGCCTAATAATGAGGCTCTAAGATGGAAGGGACGTAAATCCAAGTGATCAGTCTCTTATATCCTCTCTAACTTCCCACCAATTTCTTATTTGGTAGAGCAGAAACTCTCATAAACATACTCGAGCACTATGCCTTTACTCGAGCATTTTTCGTTTACCCAAGGAGCTCGGTTTTAACACAGAAAACAAACCACGATTCAGAAACAAGAAGCTCAACACAATCGTCAGAGTTCAACTACAGAAGGAGAAGGAAAAAGTGTTACCTGACACAACAAACTGAACCGGAGTTGGTTGTCAGTGTAGTCTACTCCAGTTATAGGGCCATATATTTTGGATCCAGTTTTGCCCACAACCTACGTTAGTATTCCCTATGAAATCATAGTACAAAACGCTTGAATTATCTAAGTGATTAGCTAAACACGAAAACAAACCTTTGCAAGGAAGATTGGATGGTCGACAAAGACACGATCAACCCCTCGTTTGTAGCAGTGAAAGAAACGGACGTCCTCAACTTTATCCCCAACTTTTATCTGCATGATATTGTCAGATAACATTACAAGATGACTTAGCTAAGCATCCTATATTTATCATTTGAAGAACATTTTAAGAATCTTAATTGTTCTTCAAGGTCCATACAGAGCACCAATTTACCTGAACCACGACACAAGTGTCCCAAGCATCTTTATATTGGTCATACCGAGGGCATATTGTCATCACACGGTGGCCTCTTGCCTAACAAAAACATAACATATGGTTCATCAAAACGAAATAAAGACGTCAAGACATCAAATCATGCTAATGAGTTTGGCTCATGTATATATGAACTTACGGCGAGAGCTGGAGGCAGACCACCTAAGACATCACCAAGGCCACCGGTTTTGCTCCATGGACCAACCTCAGCACCAATAAAGACCACAGACATCCCTTTCTCACACACAATCTTACCCGCAGGTTTAGCGTTAGGAGCGTTCTGATGCAATCCCTTTGAGGATTTAGCAGAAACAGCTTTAGCTTGAGATCTCCTCTGAAGCCTATCCAACATGTTGAAAGACCTTAGCCCACAGTGAGTCATGGATTGACACTTCAAGTTGATCTGAGACAGATAGGCGTTGGCCTCAGAGCCTAAAGCTCCTCCATGATTGTTGACAAGTGAGGTTCTTGACACAGAGTGGGAAACTGTCACAGTTGCCATCGTGAGAGAGACCATTTCAGCTGGATTTTACAACAGGACGAAATAAAAAATCGATGCTTTTCGGTAGAAAGATACAATCTTTGCGATGTGTCTACGAAAATATTATGTAAGATTGAGCTGTGAATATCGTTGAATGACTAGAAATCACTATTTGTGTGATTTTGTGCGCTTCATAATATACACACTAAACATAAGGAGGAAGAAAATAAAGCCTTTTCACAACGAATTATTCTGAAATTCTAAGAAGAAATCGTCAGATTGTAAGAGAAACACAACAAACTCAACGTGTTCAGGTAATTTGACCGTAAAAAAAAAAAAAATGAGCTCATAATTAAATATAAAGATCAAACATTTTTTTACCCAAAAAGAAAAAAAAATCAGTAATCAGACAGAAGATAAAACTCACAGATTTCGCCGGCAACTGAATAAATTAGAGCTCAGGGCTCTGAAGCTAATGGGGAAAATGAAAACGTGATCAGACAGAGGTGACAGAGGACTGAGGAGAAAACGTAAGAAGAAGGTACGTTTAGGTCCGTTTATGTAAAGAGGAGCGGAAGCTGGACTGACAAGAGTTGACATGTGGCGTTATTACAGTAGTTGAGTGGGCAATGGCATTCTCCGAGAATATGCTCGAATCCTGAGGCTTAAAACGTTCATCTGGGAAGGACGATGTTTTGGTGCGTACGTTTGATCCAGTGGCTAACAATCGACGGCTGAGATTGCCGCTAGCTTTGGGAAACTCGGCCCACTAAGTGGGTCCCCCGCTTATACAAGTGTTTTGTTTGTCGTTCTGTACCCTCAACGTACCTTTGGACGACATCTCTTCTTGGCCCATTTGTTATATTGACGGTCGGAATTATTAGAGAAATTTGATTAGAATGGTATATATTTTAATATTTATTATTATAGTGATTTTTCCTTTTTAGTTTGTAAATTTTTTTAGTAAAAAATAATTTTTTTATAATTTATAAATTTGTTGTTTAATAATTTATTTTAAAATAAATAAAAACAAAAAATTGGTTGTAAAAAATAAATTAGATAAAATCTTGAAATGAATTTGGAAACTAAATCTGAATAAAATCTTGAAATTAAATTTGAACAAAATTTTGAAACGAAATCTGTAAAAGAAATCTGGAAATAAAATCTAAAAATGAAATCTGAAAACAAAATTGAAAATTAAATTTGAACAAAATCTAAAAATTAAATCTAACGAAATCTGAACGAGATTTAAAAACTAAATCTGAACAAAATATGTAAAAAAATCTGGATAAATGTCATAAATTGTAGGCATCGTGACTAATAAAAATTTTAAATCGAATGGCCCAAATTAGACGCAGAAAACAAATATACTACAGATTTACTAATAACGTAAAAATAATTCTGCCAAAATAAATCTGCGATTGCAACTGTAAAATAGATCTGCAAAAAAGTCTGCTATAGTTGAAATAAATCCGCAACAAAGATAAGTTTGCGATAACGTAAAAACAAACCTGCAAAAATAAATCTGCGATAATTATAATAAATTTGCACAATAATAAATCTACGACAACAGAAATTTTTTTTAAAAAAAAAAAATATGTTATAACTGAAACAAATCTGCAACAAAAATAAGTCTGCATTAACATAAAAATAGGTCTGCAAAATAAATTTGTGATAACTATAATAAATCTGCGACAACTATAAAATAAGTTTGCAAAAAGTCTGTTATAACTGAAACAAATTCGCAGCAAAAAATAAGTCTGTGATAACGTAAAAATAAGTATTAAAAACTAATTATGCGATATCAATAATAAATTTTTGGAAAAATAAATATGCGATAACATAAGAAATAAGTTTGTAGAAACGTGAGAACAAATCTGCGTATACAAATTTGTGATAACATGAATTAACTTTGTAGAAAAAATATCTGCGTTAATTTTTTTCTACAACGTTTCAATAGGAGTATGACTGAGATTTTTAAAATGCAAAAACAGTTTAATAATTAAAAAGAAATATGAGTTATATTTTTTTTTAACAGAAAAATGAGTTATATAGATAATTAAAGCTAATATCTAGGCCATTAAACTAATTCACCCAAAATTTTATCATCTTTTTTTCTTAATTAATTTCTGTAAGCTAAACAGATATTTAAGTTTAAAATTATGGTAAACAGTATCTGCTCGAACTTATATAACGCAAACAATAAAAAAAGATATTCCTTAACCATAGGTATATAACTAAATTTTTTTTTATTGCATTTCTTTTAAATATAAAATCAAAATATTATTGAAACTTAAATTATTTTTAAAGAAATAAACTACAAAACCATCACTACATTCCTCATAAAATAAAAATATTACTAATTTTCTATTTTAAATTCTTGTATGGAAAAATATATTTTATAGAGTAATACATACAATAATAGGTAACGATTAGTAGTTTTTTTGTCAATTTAGTCTAATGACCTTAATATTGGTGTGATAAATTGCAGAGGTAACCACAATTATGCTATATGATTCTCAGTTTAGTAGTATAGAAAAAAAATAAGAAAACATAGGGTATTAAGAAATCAATTTTAACTTGTAAAATTTTATTGAATTCTTCAATTTTTAAGTAAGTGAGAATCTTAGAGAGCATTAAAGTATGTTATGATTGTATGAGCTATAAAACCGGATAAGAAAATACGATTTGATATTTGTGATAAAAGGAGAAATCAATTTGTAGAAAACACGATTTATAAAACGATTTTTTATGAAATTCAGAAAAGAGGCGAGATAATCTATTTCCTTAACTCAATAAAGCGCCAGTAGTGTGACGGTTTTAATACGCCTTTTGAATCCCAGGTTACAACCTTAGACCGATTCGCAACACTCGAATTCGGAATCTGCGAACACAGTATCTACGATATACTCAAGAACATGAATCGTTTCTGAAAGATAGAAACGAATTTAGAGAGAATTGGACATTTTTCTGTGAATTTAGAGAGTATGCGATTTTTAGGGTGTTCGAGATTGTAGAAATACTCAGGATACTCGGGATGATTGCTTTAGCTCTCTATTTATAGGAAAGAGGTGATTAGGGAGTTTTCGGGATAAAATTCCGAATTTCAGCAAAATCCCGAAAATTCCGCAAACGGTTGTAACTGTTTTGACTGGAATATTCGCGGATAACGACGAAATTTTGAACCCGATCGATCCTCGACGACGAGACATTTCCCAAAGCCCCAAAGCGCCAAAGCCCACAGCTCGAGCCCGAGAGAGCGGCGGCGGTGGTGGTGCGCACTTATGGATCTGTTGGTTCTCCCCATAAACCATTTTGACACTTATTGATTTTTTCCATATATACGCAAGTGGAAAAAGTTCCTCCTAAGCAATGTGAGACTTTTTAAGTTCCACTTATTCTCAATGGGTCTAATTCAAACCCATTTAACATTCACATTATCAACATGTTTCAAGCCCATTGTGCTTAATAACATTTTGGTCCAACAATCCCCCACATGAATAGAAATGACTCTAAACTAAGGGTGACTTTGAAAGACTCTTTAGGATCGAGAAAGCTTAAAGAAAGTTCTTGAGTATAAACGAAAGATAACCGTATCTGATTTAGCATTAAACCAATCATAGTTGATATATGTCTGGTTTACAAGGCCAAGGGGTGAACATGATGTCTTGAACCACCGGAATTTCTAGTGTAAACCGAGACAACAGTTATAACGCGGTTATATTTCTCGTAGAACTTTTTGTTCTCTTGTTGTGTTCGTTTTTGCCATGAACAGCCTGGTTTTTCATGAATGAACTTGGAGAATACAGTATTTCATTAATTCTCCTAGAAACGGCCCCATTTCACACTGACAAGGTGATCTTTCATATTTGTATTCTTTTCCCGAGGTGATCTGCTTCACTTCATTGGGTTAGAATATATGAATTTATTAAAAGCCAATGATTAACCTTTGTATATGCAGATAACATTGTTGTCATCTTTAGGAGCTGGGTAAAAACAAAAGTTTCACAGTGTTTATTTAGACTTAATTTGATTTAGTTGTTCCTTTGAACCTAACAAATCATGTAGGTGGGGTTACCATCAAATCTCATCTTTAGTTCATAGGCTTTAAACCCATTCCTCTTGATGATTTTAAAACTTGATCTCATGTCAGACCTTTTGTGAAAGGATCTGCAATATTATCAGATGATTTTATATAATTGAGTGAGATTACACCACTTGAGATCAGTTGTCTAATGGTCTTATGTCGTCTACGTATATGATGTGACTTGCCATTGTACAGATTATTGTTTGCACGAGCTATACCCGATTAGTTATCACAGTGTATGCGTATTGATGACACTGGTTTTTCCCACATCGGTATGTCTTCCAAGAAATTGCAAAGATGCTCAGCTTCTTCTGCGGCTTTGTTTAATGCAATGAATTCTGATTCCACTGTTGATCTAGCCAGAAGCGTTTGTTTAGAAGATTTCCAGGATACCGCAACACCTCTAAGTGTAAATATATAACCACTTGTTGATTTTGAGTTTTTGGAGTCGGATATCCAGTTAACATCATTGTATCCTTCCAAAACTGCAGGTTCGGAACCATAGTGCAACCCATAATTTTTGGTAAACCTTATGTAATGTAATACTCTGGTAATAGCTTTTCAATGGGTGTGTCCTAGATTGCTCGTGTACCTACTTATTACATTCACTGAGTGTGCCAGATCTGGTCTAGTACAATTTTTCACGTACATCAGACTTCCAATCACTCGAGCATGTTCATTCTGTGATACAGGTTCACCTGAATTTTTCGTCAGATAAAGAGTAGTATCTACAGGAGTTTGTGCGGTCCCACTTGAATAGTCTTTAAATCTATCAAGTACCTTTTCAGCATAATGTTCTTGGGATAATATGTATCCCCTAGAATGTCTAGTGATTTTAATCCCTAGAATCACATCAGTCAACCCCATATCTTTCATATCAAACTGTCCATGCAGCATGGTTTTAGTCTAATTAATGATATTCTGGTACAACATACCCTTTGGGTTGTTTCATATATATCTATTCTTCTAAATTTCTGTATAGAAATGCAGTTTTTACATCAATCTGGTGGATTTTCAAATTTCTAATGTTGCAATGCATACGAGATTTCTAATAGAAGTTATTCTCGACACTGGAGAATATGTATCAAAGAAGTCTAGACCTTCTTTTTTACGGAAACCTTGAAGTACAAGTCTAGTCTTGTATTTGTCAATTTTGCCATCAGTTTTTAATTTGGTTTTAAAAATCCATTTACAACTGAGAGCTTTGAACCCTTCTGGTAAATCTGTTATGTAAAACGTATGGTTTTGCATAATATTATCGAACTCACTTTTGACGGCTTCCTTTCAATAAGGTGCGTCTAGTGTAGACATTGCTTCAGAGAAGGTCTTTGGTTCATTTTTAGTGAGTAAAATCATTAGAAATTTGTCACCAAATGTTTTTTCCTTCCGAGCTCGTTTACTACATCTGGGTTCATTTTCAGCAACTTCTCCATTTCCTAGAATTAAAGTTTGAGTGCTTGCTTCGCTTGCGTCTCTTTCTTCCCTATTCTGCTTAGGGTTTAATTTATCCTTACAAGGAAAAATATTTTCAAAGAAGTACGCATTTCGCGATTTCATTATTGTATTTACATGGATATCCGGTATATCTGATTTGTGCATATCCAATAAATATACAATCAACCGTTTTTTGTCTGACAGTGACCTTTTTAGGAAGCGG
This sequence comes from Streptanthus diversifolius, assembly GCA_039880935.1. Lineage (NCBI taxonomy): Eukaryota > Viridiplantae > Streptophyta > Magnoliopsida > Brassicales > Brassicaceae > Streptanthus > Streptanthus diversifolius. The sequence continues at coordinate 21,342,366 of JAXGFM010000014.1, read as the reverse complement.
TTCTGCAACTTTTGCTAAGCACCCCTACAGTTTCAAGTATTTGTATGAGGGAATCGTTCCTTTCCATAATTCATGTGGCGTTTTTTCCGTCACTTGTGTGGAATTTTATTTATAATATAATTAGAAGTCATTAAAGCTTCCCCCCCACATGTTCTGGGTTACGTCTGATTATTGCATCATGGCATTCATCATTTCTTTTAGAGTTCGGTTTTTACATTCCGCAACTCCATTGGATTTAGGTGAGTAAGGACCAGTTGTTTGATAAATAATTCCATTTTCTCTGCAGAATGCATCAAACTGTCCTTCATACCATCCACCTCTATCACTCTGAACTATTTTAATAGTTCTTTCGAGTTGATTTTCAACCTCTAGCTTATATTCCTTCAATTTATCTTAAGCCTCATTTTTGCTCTGTAACAAGTAAATATAACAATATTTTGTGCAATCATCAATGAATGTCACAAAATACTTTTTACCACCTCTTGTAGGTAAGTACTTTAAATCGCACAAATCTGTGTGGATTAGTCCTAGAGGTTCAGTATTTCTCTGGACTTGTAGTGATTGTCGTTTTGTAAGTTTCACTTGTACGCAAACTTCACATTTTCCTTTACTTTGTTTGCATTTTGGTATTAGGTTTGAATTTATTAATATATTTAATGATTTATAATTCACATGTCCTAACTGTTCATGTCAAATATCAAAAGACTCGACCAAATAAGCAACTGGAGCATTGTTATTAATAGAATTGTTTGTTACAACTTTTGGAACGACTGTCACTACATTCATTTGATCAGTACATTCTTAACAAAGCTTTTTCCCAAATACACCTTATTTTTCTTAAGTATCAACTTATCATAATGAAAGTTGGCGCAGAATCCAACCTTGCTGAGGAGAGTGCCAGAGATCAAATTCTTTCTCATGTCTGGAACATGCTTCACGTTGGTGAGAGTAATCTGATGTCCTGAAGTCAGCTTCAAGATTACTTTACCACGTCCTGCAACCTTGGATGTTTGGGTGTTACCCATCAGCACTTGTTCATCATTATTGCATATTTATTAAGTGTTGAACATGTCCTTATCAAAGCGTATGTGGGTCGTAGCACCTGTGTCGTACCACCAATCCAGAGGATTTCCCTTAATGGTGTTGACTTGGTCAGTGACAACGCAGCAGAGATCTTCCTTTGTTAGGTTTGCATGATGATATCGCTTTTGTTTAGGCTTGCTGCGACAAACATTTGCGTTGTGACCCATCTTGCCACAATGATGATATTTTCCACGATACTTCTTCTCACTAGAAGGTTGATTCTTGAAGCTTGTGGAGCCAGAGGACTTGAATTTCTTGTACTTGCTAGTCTTTTCCTATGTTTTGCATTTGGTTTTTGCCTTAAATTGTTCTGCAAGGTATGCTTGATACCCTTTTTCCTCATTCTTAGAGACGCGAATCACAGCTTCATTGTGAAGCCTAAAGATCAACGATTCCAGAGACATCTGCTTTCGCTTGTGCTTAAGGTCTAGTACAATTTTTCACGTACATCAGACTTCCGATCACTCGAGCATATTCATTCTGTGATACAGGTTCACCTGAATTTTTCGTCAGATGAAGAGTAGTATCTACAGGAGTTTGTGCGGTCCCACTTGAATAGTCTTTAAATCTATCAAGTACCTTTTCAGCATAATGTTCTTGGGATAATATGTATCCACTAGGATGTCTAGTGATTTTAATCCCTAGAATCACATCAGTCAACCCCATATCTTTCATATCAAACTGTCCATGCAACATGGTTTTAGTCTGATTAATGATATCGTTGTTGCTTCCAAAGATAAAAATATCATCTACATATAAACATAGCATGACATAAGCTTTTTTCGTACTCTTGAATAAATGCACTTATCACTTTCATTTATGCTGAATCCATTGGAAATCATGACGCTGTTAAATTTTTCATGCCATTGTTTTGGAGCTTGTTCCAGTCCATACAGCGATTTCACCAGTCGACAGACCTTATGTTCTTGTCCTGGTACAACACACCCTTTGGGTTGTTTCATATATATCTATTCTTCTAAATTTCTGTATAGAAATGCAGTTTTTACATCAATCTGGTGGATTTTCAGATTTCTAATGTTGCAATGCATACGAGATTTCTAATAGAAGTTATTCTCGAGACTGGAGAATATGTATCAAATAAGTCTAGACCTTTTTTTTTACGGAAACCTTGAAGTACAAGTCTAGTCTTGTATTTGTCAATTTTGCCATCGGTTTTTAATTTGGTTTTAAAAATCCATTTACAACTGAGAGGTTTGAACCTTTCTGGTAAATCTGTTATGTAAAACGTATGGTTTTGCATAATATTATCGAACTCACTTTTGACGGCTTCCTTTCAATAAGGTGCGTCTAGTGTAGACATTGCTTCAGAGAAGGTCTTTGGTTCATTTTTAGTGAGTAAAATCATTAGAAATTTGTCACCAAATGTTTTTTCCTTCCGAGCTCGTTTACTACATCTGGGTTCATTTTCAGCAACTTCTCCATTTCCTAGAATTAAAGTTTGAGTGCTTGCTTCGCTTGCGTCTCTTTCTTCCCTATTCTGCTTAGGGTTTAATTTATCCTTACAAGGAAAAATATTTTCAAAGAAGTACGCATTTCGCGATTTCATTATTGTATTTACATGGATATCCGGTATATCTGATTTGTGCATATCCAATAAATATACAATCAACCGTTTTTTGTCTGACAGTGACCTTTTTAGGAAGCGGTTCTGCAACTTTTGCTAAGCACCCCTACAGTTTCAAGTATTTGTATGAGGGAATCGTTCCTTTCCATAATTCATGTGGCGTTTTTTCCGTCACTTGTGTGGAATTTTATTTATAATATAATTAGAAGTCATTAAAGCTTCCCCCCCACATGTTCTGGGTTACGTCTGATTATTGCATCATGGCATTCATCATTTCTTTTAGAGTTCGGTTTTTACATTCCGCAACTCCATTGGATTTAGGTGAGTAAGGACCAGTTGTTTGATAAATAATTCCATTTTCTCTGCAGAATGCATCAAACTGTCCTTCATACCATCCACCTCTATCACTCTGAACTATTTTAATAGTTCTTTCGAGTTGATTTTCAACCTCTAGCTTATATTTCTTCAATTTATCTTAAGCCTCATTTTTGCTCTGTAACAAGTAAATATAACAATATTTTGTGCAATCATCAATGAATGTCACAAAATACTTTTTACCACCTCTTGTAGGTAAGTACTTTAAATCGCACAAATCTGTGTGGATTAGTCCTAGAGGTTCAGTATTTCTCTGGACTTGTAGTGATTGTCGTTTTGTAAGTTTCACTTGTACGCAAACTTCACATTTTCCTTTACTTTGTTTGCATTTTGGTATTAGGTTTGAATTTATTAATATATTTAATGATTTATAATTCACATGTCCTAACTGTTCATGTCAAATATCAAAAGACTCGACCAAATAAGCAACTAGAGCATTGTTATTAATAGAATTGTTTGTTACAACTTTTGGAACGACTGTCACTACATTCATTTGATCAGTACATTCTTAACAAAGCTTTTTCCCAAATACACCTTATTTTTCTTAAGTATCAACTTATCATAATGAAAGTTGGCGCAGAATCCAACCTTGCTGAGGAGAGTGCCAGAGATCAAATTCTTTCTCATGTCTGGAACATGCTTCACGTTGGTGAGAGTAATCTGATGTCCTGAAGTCAGCTTCAAGATTACTTTACCACGTCCTGCAACCTTGGATGTTTGGGTGTTACCCATCAGCACTTGTTCATCATTATTGCATATTTATTAAGTGTTGAACATGTCCTTATCAAAGCGTATGTGGGTCGTAGCACCTGTGTCGTACCACCAATCCAGAGGATTTCCCTTAATGGTGTTGACTTGGTCAGTGACAACGCAGCAGAGATCTTCCTTTGTTAGGTTTGCATGATGATATCGCTTTTGTTTAGGCTTGCTGCGACAAACATTTGCGTTGTGACCCATCTTGCCACAATGATGATATTTTCCACGATACTTCTTCTCACTAGAAGGTTGATTCTTGAAGCTTGTGGAGCCAGAGGACTTGAATTTCTTGTACTTGCTAGTCTTTTCCTATGTTTTGCATTTGGTTTTTGCCTTAAATTGTTCTGCAAGGTATGCTTGATACCCTTTTTCCTCATTCTTAGAGACGCGAATCACAGCTTCATTGTGAAGCCTAAAGATCAACGATTCCAGAGACATCTGCTTTCGCTTGTGCTTAAGGTCTAGTACAATTTTTCACGTACATCAGACTTCCGATCACTCGAGCATATTCATTCTGTGATACAGGTTCACCTGAATTTTTCGTCAGATGAAGAGTAGTATCTACAGGAGTTTGTGCGGTCCCACTTGAATAGTCTTTAAATCTATCAAGTACCTTTTCAGCATAATGTTCTTGGGATAATATGTATCCACTAGGATGTCTAGTGATTTTAATCCCTAGAATCACATCAGTCAACCCCATATCTTTCATATCAAACTGTCCATGCAACATGGTTTTAGTCTGATTAATGATATCGTTGTTGCTTCCAAAGATAAAAATATCATCTACATATAAACATAGCATGACATAAGCTTTTTTCGTACTCTTGAATAAATGCACTTATCACTTTCATTTATGCTGAATCCATTGGAAATCATGACGCTGTTAAATTTTTCATGCCATTGTTTTGGAGCTTGTTCCAGTCCATACAGCGATTTCACCAGTCGACAGACCTTATGTTCTTGTCCTGGTACAACACACCCTTTGGGTTGTTTCATATATATCTATTCTTCTAAATTTCTGTATAGAAATGCAGTTTTTACATCAATCTGGTGGATTTTCAGATTTCTAATGTTGCAATGCATACGAGATTTCTAATAGAAGTTATTCTCGAGACTGGAGAATATGTATCAAATAAGTCTAGACCTTTTTTTTTACGGAAACCTTGAAGTACAAGTCTAGTCTTGTATTTGTCAATTTTGCCATCGGTTTTTAATTTGGTTTTAAAAATCCATTTACAACTGAGAGGTTTGAACCTTTCTGGTAAATCTGTTATGTAAAATGTATGGTTTTGCATAATATTATCGAACTCACTTTTGACGGCTTCCTTCCAATAAGGTGCGTCTGGTGTAGACATTGCTTCAGAGAAGGTCTTTGGTTCATTTTTAGTGAGTAAAATCATTAGAAATTTGTCACCAAATGTTTTTTCCTTCCGAGCTCGTTTACTACATTTGGGTTCATTTTCAGCAACTTCTCCATTTCCTAGAATTAAAGTTTGAGTGCTTGCTTCGCTTGCGTCTCTTTCTTCCCTATTCTGCTTAGGGTTTAATTTATCCTTACAAAGAAAAATATTTTCAAAGAAGTACGCATTTCGAGATTTCATTATTGTATTTACATGGATATCCGGTATATCTGATTTGTGAACCAGAAACCGATAAGCACTACTGTTGTGTGCATATCCAATAAATATACAATCAACCGTTTTTGGTCCGACAGTGACCTTTTTAGGAAGCGGTTCTGCAACTTTTACTAAGCACCCCCACAGTTTCAAGTATTTGTATGAGGGAACCATTCCTTTCCATAATTCATATGGCGTTTTTCCCATCACTTTATGTGGAATTTTATTTATAATATAATTAGAAGTCATTAAAGCTTCCCCCCACATGTTCTGGGTTACGTCTGATTATTGTATCATGGCATTCATCATTTCTTTTAGAGTTCGGTTTTTACATTCCGCAACTCCATTGGATTTAGGTGAGTAAGGACCAGTTGTTTGATGAATAATTCCATTTTCTCTGCAGAATGCATCAAACTGTCATTCATACTCTCCACCTCTATCACTCTGAACTATTTTAATAGCTATTTCGAGTTGATTTTCAACGTCTAGCTTATATTCCTTCAATTTATCTTGAGCCTCATTTTTGCTCTGTAACAAGTAAATATAACAATATTTTGTGCAATCATCAATGAATATCACAAAATACTTTTTACCATCTCTTGTAGGTAAGTACTTTAAATTGCACAAATCTGTGTGGATTAGTCCTAGAGGTTCAGTATTTCTCTGGACTTGTGGTGATTGTCGTTTTGTAAGTTTCACTTGTACGCAAACTTCACATTTTTTTACTTTGTTTGCATTTTGGTATTAGGTTTGAATTTATTAATTTATTTAATGATTTATAATTCACATATCCTAACTGTTCATGTCAAATATCAAAAGACTCGACCAAATAAGCAACTGGAGCATTGTTATTAATAGAATTGTTTGTTACAACTTTTGGAACAACTGTCACTACATTCATTTGATCAGTACATTCTTAACAAAGCTTTTTTTTCCCAAATACACCTTATTTTTCTTAAGTATCAACTTATCATAATGAAAGTTGGCGCAGAATCCAACCTTGCTGAGGAGAGTGCCAGAGATCAAATTCTTCTTCATGTCTGGAACATGCTTCACGTTGGTGAGAGTAATCTGATGTCCTGAAGTCAGCTTCAAGATTACTTTACCACGTCCTGCAACCTTGGATGTTTGTGTGTTACCCATCAGCACTTGTTCATCATTATTGCATATTTAATAAGTGTTGAACATGTCCTTATCAAAGCATATGTGAGTCTTAGCACCTGTGTCGTACCACCAATCCAAAGGATTTCCCTCAATGGTCTTGACTTGGTCAGTGACAACGCAGCAGAGATCTTCCTTTGTCAGGTTTGCATGATGATATCGCTTTTGTTTAGGCTTGCTGCGACAAACATCTGCCTTGTGATCCATCTTGCCACAATGATGATATTTTCCACGATACTTCTTCTCACTAGAAGGTTGCTTCTTGAAGCTTGTGGAGCCAGAGGACTTGAAGTTCTTGTACTTGCTAGTCTTTTCCTCTGTTTTGCCTTTGTCTTTTGCCTTAAATTGTTCCGCAAGATATGCTTGATACCCTTTTTCCTCATTCTTAGAGACGTGAATCACAGCTTCATTGTGAAGCCTAAAGATCAGTGATTCCAAAGACATCTGCTTTCGCTTGTGCTTAAGGTAGTTTTTGTAATCTACCCAGCTTAGGGGAAGCTTCTCAATGGTGCAGTCAACCACGAATGCTTCAGGAAGAATCATACCTTCCGAAGCAATCTCGATGTTGATCAACTGCAACTATTCAACTTATTCCATGATGGGTTTTGAATCCACCATTTTAAAATCCAAAAGCTTTGCCACAACATATCTCTGAAAACCAGCATTTTCAGACTTGTACTTTCTTTCAAAGCAATCCATAAATGCTTGGTTGTGGGATATTCCTTGTCGTTGTTGTAGACAGAGTATAAGTTGTCTACCAGACGACTAAGGATCCATCCTCTGCACAGAAAGTCTGAATACTTCCATGCATCAATACTAGATAGCGTACGCTCATCCAGGTCTCCATCAGGAGTGATTGGCTTGTCTTCCTTGAGGAATTTGTTCAAATTCAGAGATGTCAAATAAAAGACCATCTTCTGTTGCCAATTCTTAAATTCATTCCCATCAAATTTTTCGGGAAGGAGTCCACTGGTATCCAGTGCTATTTTTAGAGTGACTTGAGTCGTTTCCATCATTGCAATCTCACTGTTGTTGAAAGTGTTTGCAGCGTTAGTTGTCATCTGTTTCACAAAAGAAACGATAGTCAGAAACTTGATTTAAACGTTTGTTCAAACAGTCAAACGAATCGCAATCTCGCTGTATAGCGTTCGCGGAGACGTCACGAGATTAATCGATCTCAAAATCACGCTCGATCGATCCGATATAAAATCGTTTGATATCGTTTTGCAGACTCGCTTTTTGAGCGTTTGCAGAAACGATTAGAGATCGTTTAATTCGTTTTGCAATCTCGCTTTTCAGCGTTCGCAGAAACGATTACAAATTGATTTAAAAAATATGAAATTCGTTTTTCTTAATTTCGATTGTAGCTATTTGCTAGAAGCGGATTTATTGAGTTAATACTGTAGGAGATATAAAACCGGATAAGAAAATACGATTTGATATTTGTGATAAAAGGATAAATCAATTTGTAGAAAACACGATTTATGAAACGATTTTTTATGAAATCCATAAAGGAGGTGATATAATCTCTTTTCTTAACTCAATAAAGCGCATGTAGTGTGACGGTTAATACACCTTTTGAATCCCATGATACAATCTTTTATATACCGATTCACAACACTCGAATTCAGAATCTGTGAACACAGTATCTACGATATACTCAAGAACACGAATCGTTTCTGAAAGATAGAAACGAATATGAGAGAGAAATACTCAGGATACTCGGGATGATTGCTTTAACTCTCTATTTATATGGAAGATGTGATTAGGGAGTTTTCGAGATAAAATCCCGATTTTCAGCGAAATCCCGAAAATTCCGCAAGCGGTTGTAACCGCTCTGACTGGAATATTCGCGGATAACGACGAAATTTTAAACCAGATCGATCGATGCTGTAGGCGATCGGTCGATCCGGTATGTATTGGTTGATCGCAGAATCTCACGTAGAACGAGATCGATCAATCTGGTTTAGATCGGTCGTTCCCAGAAACTCACGCAAGAAACCATCAAAATGGAACAAAGTCACTAAGTCACTCACGCGCACCACGACTACCGCCGCTCGATCGGGCTTTGGGGCTTTGTCTCGTCGTCGAGGAGTCCCTATTTTTTGGCGACTAAAAATGAGATTGACCGATCCTTGTTGGACCGATCAATCCTGGAATGGATCGATCGGTCCAACAAGGATCGGTCAATCTCATTTTTAGTCGCCAAAAGATAGGAACTCCTCGACGACGAGACAAAGCCCCAAAGCCCGATCGAGCGGCGGTAGTGGTGGTGCGCGTGTGTGGATCCCTTGGTTCTCGCCATAAACCATTTTGACACTTAGTGACTTTGTTCCATATATATGCAATTGGAAAAAGTTCTTCCTAAGCAATGTGAGACTTTTAAAATTCCACTTATTCCTAATGAGTCTAATTCAAGCCAATTTCATATTCATATTATCAACATGTTTTAAGTCTATTGTGCTTAATAACATTTTGGTCCAATAATGATAAATTCATGTTTGTTCAAAAAAATATAAAAAAATACAGCAACAACAAAGATTAACAATAGAAGAGAAATAGACAGTGATCAGCAAAGATTGGGGGTGAAAATGGAGAAGAAATAAGAAGAAGATAAATTGTTTTTTATTTTTTTATTGAACTATTAATTATAATATTTATATCATTTAACATAATATGTAATATGAAAAGAACGAAAATAAAGATCGATTTCTAAGTTGTTATCAAAAAGGAAATTAAAAAAAAAACATAGGATAAGGATCAATCATGCCCTTAAGGTATGGACGCTACAACTCAGACTACAACTCAGCTGAATTTGATGCCTCTTAAATATATATAATATTTGGCGTCTAAAATGCATACTTTATGGGCTTCAGTTCAAGAGGATCCGGACGATCCTAATGGTAAACGAACCGTTGAAAGTGCTGGTTACAATGCTTATGATGATATATTATATAAGATATAAACCAAATGTAGTAATCTTAGATTATATTTTGTTGTGTTTCTTATTTTTTAATATTATAAATTTATTGATAGAAAAAATGTATGTATAAAGGAAAATAATATGGAGTGGAAAATATAGATTATAATTTGTTGTGTTTCTTATTTTACTTAATTACATAGCTAATTATTTCATATGAAGACTTGAAAAAAACTTTATTTATTGGAAATAAGGAAATCATATATTAAAATAATAGAACTAAACATGTTGCCAAAAAAAAAAATTTCCAAAATTCATCTCACACACATAAAAATTCAAAAAAAAAGTTTGAAATAAGATATGAGTAATTATGTGATAATACAATCGATCTCTTTACAAAATTATTATCCATCACTATGTTTATGAGCATGTGTCTTGGAGCTGGATCAATTAGACTTGCAAACCAAAATCAAAGATCAATTGGGCCGATCATTCCGCATTTAAAGCCCACAAAAGCTAATCGTCACCGCCGAAGAACACATGAATATCTCTTTAGCCCGCCTTATGAGCTGCGAACTGTCAATAAGGCCACATCAGCATAGAACGAGTGAGGAGAAGCTCATTACAATCCTGAGATCGAGGAGAAGCGGGTGAAGCACATGATAGCAGAATATACAAACTATGTTAGGGAGGTTTATTGGATTAGTGGTTTAAAAGATTTTGGAAGTTTTTTTATTTGATGAAATTTGGGTGGATTTTGAGGATATTCGGATGGTTTAAATAGGATTTAAAAATAAAAGAAAAATTTATTGGTAATTTGGTAAGATCTTTTTATAAATTTTAAATTATTAATTTCAAAAATAATTTTAAATTTTTTTGTTTCTATCTCCTTTTCGAATAAAAGAGATTTGAAATTTGAGTATATTTTAAAAAATTATGATATTCAAGAATTTGTTTTCAATTTTTATAATTAATAAAATGTAGAATATTTGTTTTATTTTTGTCAAAAAAATTTCAAATTTTTTTATTTTTAATGAATGTTCTTCTCATTTTTTCTTTTAAAAAAACTGAAACTAATTTTTTTTAAAAACAATTTACTTTAAAAAAATTCAAATACTATCATAATAGGTGGTAATTCTATTTATTAATTTTAAAACTTATTTTTTAAAAATCTATTCAATCTTATTTGATATATTTTATTTACGAAATTGTTAATTTCTAATAATTTAAATTTTTTAAAAATATATAAATAATTAATAAAATAAGCTGAAATTTTAAAGAATTTAAAATAAGCTGAAATTTTAAAGAATTTATACAAATATCCAGTCCAATAAAAATAGTTTTTTAATAATAATTTTTTTAAAAAACCATTAATCTAATAAACCCTATAATGAGATGACAAGCTATATAATTAATCAGCTTAAAAAGTTCGAAGAAGAATATCTTCTTTTGACATAATCATTACTACAGCTCTACGAGCTCTCGAAACACTTTAATATTTATACTGTAAACATTTTGCAGTTAATAACCAAAGTTAAATTGTCATTTCGAACCTTAATCCTTATATCATTGGTTTTTTTTGAAGTTCTTATCCTTAAATATTTCCTCTTCTTCTAAAACCTAAAAAATAATTTGAAAAATAAAAAATTAGATTAAACCTCCCTACATCAAAGGGAGACCATCGATGAAAAATTGTTTCCTTAGGAAATAGATCAGTTTTTTTGTGACTCTGTTGAAGAGGCTAAGCAATAGAGGATCGAGACACTCTTCTTAACAAAGGTCTTTGACTCTTTGTAGCATGACTGAATCTACATATAATTCATTAGACGATTGATTGCATTGCCGCACACGGTCAAGACAGGTACAAATATATGGAATTTGGTTTGATGGCGAGCGTTTGGTCTGAAGCCAAATCCAAAGTCAATGTCTCATCAACCAAAGAATCTAATTGCCTCGTCAAAACTGACAAGTCCTAAAAACGGAACCAAAATTCAATTTGAGTACCGTTAACAATTTTCCAACCCATTAAAATGACATTTTTCTTAAGTTACTTAAAGGCATTGATTATCAACTATTAAAAGAAGTTGATTGATTTTTAATTAAACACAGACGTAGAGTTGAACATCATCTAGTTTTTTTTATATAAACGAATGCAAAATATTAAATAACAGAAATCTATATGGAAATATCACATGCTTAATAGTACGACTAATCATAGCGATTAGCAATGAGACGGTGTTTCTATCTACTTTTCATATAACCGACAAGTTCGTCGACGTAGCGGGAATTCTCATGCATGTTCCCAAACAAACCCTTGCTTTTGTCCTAATCGACTCGCTTGCATCATCAACCATGGCCAATCGAACCGAGTGAGCCACCGAGACAGAATCAAATGAAACTTTTTTCTCATCTCTTGGATCTCAACACTGAAGTCCCTTTCCCTCAAAAGTCTCGTGTTTAACCCTTGCTCATTCAACACTGGGAAGAAGATTGGAACTCGCCCGAACCCTAACCCTTCCAGCAGTGAGTTCCAGCCACAGTCCGTCAAGAACCCGCCCACAGAGTCGTGCCTCAGTATTTGGACCTGAGGAATCTAACCAACATGAACCATGCCACGTCCCGCCACTCGTTCAACGTACTCGTCTGGAATCTGTGACTCGTTCCTTATAACCCAAAAGAAAGGCACCTCTGATTTCTCCAACCCATGAGCCAGCTCGGCGAACTCTGCTGGAGGAAGGCTCGCCTCGGTACCTAATGCCACGTAGACCGCTGAGTTAACGCTCTGCTTGTCGAGCCACTTCTTTGTGACAGATTTTTTATTTTTTTCTTACGATATTTTTTAACTTATAGAAGTTTATGTTTTACTTTATATTTGCAGACAACTCCAAAGAGCAAATATCATTTTTTTGGTTTTTTTTCAAGAATTTTCCAGTTGCTCTGTTTCATCTTTCAAGTTTTACGGTGATTATAGTGTTAGAGCGGATTTGGAAGCAAAAGATACCAAGTTTCTGGAACTAATGACTGCAATGGAATAGAACATTGGATATCCAATAGATGAGAGCAATGGAAGAAGACCAAGAAGCGGAAAAAAGGTAATTAACATACATCATCGGTCTTGGTGGCTGTACCGGTCCATAACATTTTCTTGGGGGGGGGGGGGGAAGGGCTGTTCGTTTGTTCATTTAAATGAAACTGAAAATTGATGTTAATGAGTAACAGTGAGATGGAGCATAATGAGTTTTTAAAACTCAGGAAAATTGGGTAAACCTAATTGGAGCATTTGGATGGAGATGGTTCAGTAAAAAAAAAATAAAAAATGACGAAAATAATATTACCCAAATAAAACATTTGGATGAAACTACTATATGAACAAACGAAGAGGCCCTAAAGCTCTTGTTCCATCACTTGCTGCAAAACAAGGTGTTGATGCAGTTGCTCATGTTCCCGCTTTCTCATCATAAGCTCTTGTTCAATGTCCTGCATAATCAGGGTCTCGTTACAGACGCTCATGTTTTCGCTTTCTCTTTAGGTTTAGGACCCGAGATAAAGTGAGGTTTATGTTGGTGAATACACGAGCCGTCAGTTAGCTGTCGGAGCCAGCGTGATGTGCTTCTTGATATGAAGCTCGTCGGCAACAGCCGAAACGGCTGTTCAGTCCTTTGCACAGTCCCGCAAGTTTCTTCACATCGAACGTTAACCCTAAAAGACTCTGAACCGTTTCCTTAAAACCTTCTAAAAGTGTCGGGAAGGCTTTTTCGTCCGGTTATGCTTTGAATTAGATAACCTAAATTACTTTTTTTTTTTTAATTAAGATTTCCTTTATTCATTTTTTCAAAATTCAGTTTTCAAAGTTAAAGACAAAGAGACAGCACAATGTTAAAGACATTGAAATTTGAAGTGAATTAAAAGAAGAGAGGAGTATACCAACAAGATTAAGCCAACATCAAATATCTTATTCATTTGTGTTTTTTTTTTCTTTTTCTGATTCATTTGTCTATATTTATCACCTTCTGACTCAAGAACATGCATATCTTCAAGTAACAACAAGGTTTTTGTAACGCAAGATTAATATACATACAATCTCAAAGACAAAAAGCACGATTAACCAAATCAGATTAAATTGACAACAGAAACACTCGACCTTGAAAATACCAATTGCTCTTATCAGAGATGACTCAATATCTCGACGGGGTATATATATCCATTAACAATAATTTGGGGAAAATATCCAACGTCGTTTTCCAAATAATACATAAATTACAAAGAACATATCCACAAGAAACCTATTTTAATAATACATATTCTCGACGAGTCCACTCTCAAACAAAGAGGTACAACATATAACAAACAGTGAAACAAGACACAAAGACCAACACTAGTTTCTAGATGTTGCAAGTATATATCCGGATATGTTTTCGCCTTTTTATTTTATTTTCTTTAACTCTCTTGGAGAAGTCGTCGCTTCAACGTTAAGGAACATTTACAACTCTCTGTTTGTCAGTTGTAAATTCAACAAGAAAGTGTGTGTGAAGAAAAATACAGCCTAAAGACATCTCTTTTATGACTGTTTTCAGCTTGCAACACACACCAAGGAGATAGACGAAATTTGAGAAAGAGATGGTTTGAAGAATACTCGCAAGAAAATAAAACAAAGCGGAGAAGTTGTAGAAAATCGAAAAAGAACAGACACACGAGATTTGACCAGTTCGTGCCCGTTAACTAGGATCACTAACAAAATATTAATTATACTATCTAAACCTGCACATCGATCCACATCATTCATATAATCTTCCGATAGTTGATTGTTATCGTTATATGGATAATGTGACAAAAATTTAGGTATATGTGATAATGACTAAAGAGTAAAAATCTATAATTCGGTCATGAAAAATAGATCTAAAGTTATGCGGGAGTTGAGGTACAGTAGGTGCAAGGACCTGAAAAAGACAAATGACGAGTTAGGGCGTATATTGAGATGAAATCGTAGTGAATGGATTAGATGGAAGTGATTGTGATTGGGTCATAAAGTGGCAATGGTTGTGAATTTAATCGTTGATGTATAGAGACTACGTTACATATCAAATATTGTTTAGTTGAAGTTATTGGCATGTCCAAAATAGATTAGATGTGTATGACTGGATGAGACAAATGAAAAATTTACCTATTGTCGCTTTATGCTTCTTCTTTTCGGTCTTACTACCGTAAAGTACTTAGATCTCCATTGTTTCATTTATTACAATATCTTTTTGTGGTGTATAAGTTATTTTTAAAAGTGATTAATTTATGAAATAAGTAAAATCATATTATATTTTTGTCAAAATTATTATCTGTTATGAAAAATGAAAATAAATATATAAACGATTTTACATAAATAATTTTACCCGCTTATAAAAATCCACAATACATAGTTTTATATGCATTATAATTATAATGGACAGCTCTATTAGAATTATAATCTATTTTTAAAATTATGTTTTGGATTTAAAAATAAGCTGGCCTCAAATTTTTTGTTTTTTGTAATTATCAAAAAAAAATTTTCATATCAATCCACTTTAGTTAAATTTGGATTGGGAATACTAGAGACTTGATTTATTATCGTTTTCTATTTTTTATTGAAAATAATTTATAAGTCGGTGAAATAACAAATATTTTTTTTTATCAATTTAGTCTAATATCTTTAATATTTTGTTAACATTGCGGGATGATGGATTTGAATCTCATACATGTATAATGAATTTCAGAGATGAATATTATTGTGTCACATGATTTTCATCAACAAATTTTAAAGAATTAGAAAAAAATATTAAATTATTTGAAATAGGATTTTAATGAAAATAATCTGAAAAAGATAAAACAAAAATTAGTATTACAAAAAATTAGAAAAATAAAAGAGAAAATAAAACTACAATGAACAATCCTATTTACACCTTATAATTATTATCCTTCTTATAAGGTTATTTATTTGATTGACTAAAGCTTAGAACACCCAATTCATATACGTACGCGATTATTGAATCAATGAAGGCATATATTATTTTTAAAAAGTCAATTAGTTGTTGATCAAGACCAGAATTTTATGGTTAACACTTTACAAAAACTATAATGTATACAGTTAAAGATATCCAACTGAGCATAAATTCCAGAAAAATAAGTTTATGGGGTTAGATGTTTCTTATAACAAGTGTTATCTCTCCCAAAAATTAAAATATTTCATATAACAAGTGTTATCAGATTTTTATCAATTAAACATAATTTAATATCAAGAGAGATAAACTCTGATATACAATGTGAAAACTGTAAGGTTGAAGAAAAACAATAAATCATGCGCTGTTTGAATATTGTTGACTCTACAAATATGGACATTCTCACAAGGTTTATCAAAACCATCAAATTCCTAGATTATTGGTATTTTCAAAATTGGATTATCTTTTTGTGGGTTGCCTTTAGAGTTTTCTAATAAACAATTTTTATGGATATTGTGATATACTTGGAAGGGTCAAAATGATATAAAAAAAAAAAAATTAACAACATAGATCAAGATTACCGAGGTATACTTAATGTAGCGTAGTCTGAATTATTATTATTGGATGAAGCTCATGTACCTGAGACAAGAATTATCACAACAATAGTCGGTGAAAATTTCAACCATGTATTTAATGGTAGATGGTGTCAAACTGATGATTCATAGAAGGAGGGTGATGTTTTCTCAGGTCAATAGTGGTATAGTAGCCAAGAACATAAGGAAAAGTCTTCACCTCCAATTGCATGGTTGAAAGTGCTCATTTGGACCATAGATTGCATAATTGCTCTACAACAAATAGATGTAACATTTGCAACAGACTGTTCTAAACTGGTGAAGATTGTGCCTGAGACCTCTGAAAATACCTTCTTTTCCAATCTGTCTAAAGAAGATCCAGCCATGCAAAATGCTTTTTAATATGTTTGCATTTTCATGGATTTCACGCACAGACCACACAAAAACCGATAAAGTAGTACTAAGTACTTGTATTCAACCGTGGTTTTTAATTGATGTAAATTTTATACCATCATTTTTATATACAAATTCGTTTTACATTATCTTGTTGAAAAAAAAATTATAATTATAAATGTTTACTTTTTTGTTTCGCTTTATCTACATTTAATGCTATTTTTTAGAAATCACACTAATATATATTAATTAAAAGTATTAATAAATTATAATCAACAACTAAATTAAAGAAATTATCACCAGTTTATGCTATATTATTAATTTAAAATGAAAATATATATTTTATTTTCTCCGCCATTTTCGAGAAAATTAATCCTAGTAAAAACTCAAATACAAAATAAGTTAACAACTAATTAAGATATTCTCTTACTATTATTAGCAAAAAAAAAGAAAAAAGAAATATATATTCTTTTGGTTTCAAGTATTACGACATGCCTAAAACACGAGGAAAAAAAAGGCCATGTGAATGGGACCCACTTTTGAAACAGAACACAACAATTTAAGATTCAATAACGACCTTCCATTGTCTATTTACAATTCAACCCAACTTGGACCCCAAGTTTTTTGCTCATTCATCTTCTCTCCAGCGCGTCTTTTCCACCGCTACACCTTTTCTTCAAACTATTTTATTAGTTAAAGAAAAAAAAAAAAAGTCACCGTTACTTCTTTTGAAAGTTTCAACTAAATTGATTGCACGTAAAGAAACGAATACACATCTTTCGTTTATCACTTTTATTCTTTTGGTGAATAATTTTTTCTTTGATATTTTCAAGTTACCGTTAAAGACGGAAGAAAAAAAAAATGTATTACTTGTGAATAACTCTTATCATGTGAGTATCTCTGACAATGTCCCGTCTCATAAAGTTTTATTGCAAATTGTAATGATTTTTTTCACAAAAACATACAAAAATAAATAAATAAAAAACTTAAAAGTAACGCGCAGCGCGTGGCTTCTCACGCGTCCAAGAAGCAACTTTGGATCCCAAATTCTTGACGCTTTCCTTTTTTTTCTACACGGTCTCTCTGTTACTATATAAACAAAACCTCTTCGTCATTGTAAATCACAAAGATCTTTCTAAAATTCTAAAATCTCATTCTCTCTCGCTACAAACTTCAAAGTCTCTCTTTCTGTGATTTTCATAATGAATTCGATGTTCAGTGCCTTCGACGCTCTCTTCGCTGAGCTTATGGGAAAGAACTTTATGGCGTCTTCGGTTAATGCCACCGCCACCGCCACCGCCAAAACTGTCGCACCGCAAACGCAAACGCAGAAGAATGACAACGCAAGTAGCAATAAGATGGGTTTGGTGCAGAAGACTCCGAGGTTTGCTTTGGAGCTCGACGGTCTTCACTGCTTCGAGACAATAGTCCGTTCTTGATTTTGATTATTATTGATCCGTTCTTGTTGCTTGACCTCGAAGATCAGAAACAATTTTTTCCTGAGTTTTTTTTTATTGATTATTCATTTCATTCGTTGTAACATGTGATTGATTGTGAATACGTTTTGGAATATTCGATTTGATTCGATCGGGTTATATGCATATATAATTTCTTGGAAATACATCAAATCAGATAGTTCGTATTCTTAAAATCATATCCAAACTAAAACAAAAGATTAAACAGAACTAAATTAGTTCAAAATTTAAGAACCTATAACACATAAATTGAAACCAAACCAAAAACGAGATTAGGTATACCCTACTAGATGAAGTTTAGTTTTTTTGGGTCTTTGTAAGATACTTCAATAAAGGGAGAAAATTTACAATTTACTTAACTCTTTTCAAAATAATACTCCCTCTGTTTTTATTTAATTGTCGTTTTACAACTTTTTTCTTGTTTCTAATTATCTGTCGTTCTCATTTTTCAATACATTTTTTGTTAAAAAGATCCAAAAATAACCTTATTTAATATAACCCTATTTATAGTAAATGAAGATCAAAAACCAATTATACCCAAAATTAATTATACTAATAATCATTTATGATAAGGTTAAAATAGTCAACAAACAAAATTCCTTAATCTACGAGAATTTTTCTAAAACGACAATTAAAAAAAACCGGAGGGAGTAATAAAAATGTTACATTTGGTTCGACTTCCCAAATAATATAGAATTAGAAAAAGAAAAAAAAAGACGGTATGAAGACAATTAAAAAAGAAGTTTTATCAAAAGATCATTTTGGGTTTATAGCCTTCGATTTTTGTTCGAAAATAAATACATTCTGGAAAAACCCATCTACATTTATATGTAACTATATTTGTAGGATGACAGCAATTTAGTATTGAAGACGAACATATTGCAAGAGCTCAGTCAGAGGTAAACTTTCGAATTAATTTTTGACGAACATAATTTTGAAAAAAATGGTTTCTCGTCTTGTCACTCTACCAAAATTGGCGGATGTAAATCTTGTTAGAACAATATATTAATAAGTATGTGGACTTATAATATATAGTTAAAATGTGAATGAGAATTTGCTTAGGGGAGGTCAAAGATTTTTTGTAACTTACAAATTTTGGTATTAAAAACCAAATAAATTTGACCATTAAATCTACTTGACCACCAAACTATTATTCTCCTATCAATAGCAAGCTACCTAGAAGGAAAAAATCATCTTTTCATTCTAAAAGCAAAAAAACACCATTAGACACATTTTAGATATTTTTTGAGAAGTTTCTAAGTGTTGAAACTCTCTTGAAATATCTTCTTGGTTGTTGGTGTTAGCTGCTAGTAGCTAAGAAATTCACAAGGTTTAACAGTTTCTAACTTCCTCCATATTCTACTTTTTTCTTTCAAAAGTAGATTTTATGTTCTTAAGTATATGGTAGAATATTAGCTCGTAGATTCTAACATGAATGAAACATGTTAGTCTTATATGTTTGGTTGTATCCTGGGATTCAAAGAATGCATATAAACCGTCTCATTGCGGGCATTTTATTGAGTTAAGGAAAGGGATCATCCCGCCTCCAAATGGTTTTTTGTTCTTATGATTTTAAAAATAAAATTCTTGTTTATGTTCTTATTAAGTTGTTAATATCAAAATGATTGTCTTGAAATCATGCTTTGATAATATTACACTAATAATCATGTTCATTAGATTAATTATTGATCAAAGAATATTATTAAATAGTGTTTAATATGGTCTTGCTATTCAATTATACAATTTAATATTGTTGAATTATATAAATGCTATAATTATTTTGCTGAAATAAATTATGATTACATAAATGTCAATATTAATGTTTATACATATATGTATGTATATATATTAAAATATATATATTTATATGTGAGTTTAATAATTTATTTCAATCTCAAGAAATAAATTGTATTGCAAATTGATATTTCTCAAATCCGGTTTTATAAGGTTCTACAATCTTAACTCAATAAAAATTTGTTTTTTAAACGGATTTGTTGTGTGAAAAATCAAATTTGCAAAAAATAAAAGTTTTGTTTTTGATTGTTAAAAGAAAATAATAAGTCGGTTTCAAGATTTCGTGACCGGATCGATCGATCCAGGTCTCAGATCGATCTATCCTTATCGGTCGATTGAGAGAAATCATACAAATTGAACACCGAAACCGGTACCGCGGGTCAAGCGACCGATTGATCGCCAGCCGATCGATCGATCTCATAAGATCGATGCTGTTAACCGAAAAAAAAAATTCGAAAAAAAAAACAATTAAAGACCTTTTTTTGGCAAACTTTTTTTTTTAAAACCAAATATTAGTGGTCTAATACCATTTAATTTATTTGTCAAACGTTATATATTTCAATCCATAAAATATTGAATTATTGGTAAAACGTCATTAAAAATTAATAAATCTTTGTAAGACGTTATTTAATACCAATCAATTTTGCTAAAACGTTAGTTAAACCAATTATTTTTTACAATTAATTATAATTTTTTTTTAAGAACCAATTAAATTTTGGTATAGTGTTATTAATTATTAATAAAACAAACTCTTAATAAAAGCGAGTTTGTGATTTGTTTTTAATTTTTTAAAATAAACGCTTAAATCGGTAAAAATGATTAGCGATCGTGATTTAATAACATATACATTAATGTTAGTGTTTTTGTTATGAAAACATAAATAAGAAAATCATGGTAATGATCTTTTTGATTTTATATGATTTAATCATATAAATATAATTTGCTTAATTCAACAGTAATTCAAAGAGTAATTAGTGATATTACTTTGTTATTGTGCATTTTTAATCTAGAAAATATTTTTTACTTGGTCTGATACTTGTTGAATTTTTCAACAAAATTTCAGTAGTAATTAATTTATTTTTCTACGATTCATTGTTGTACTCATTAATATGATTTATGTTTCATTCTAAGCATAGAAAAAACCTGTTTAAAACGTTAGCAAAAGTTACGCTTTGACTTCTGTGTTGGAGTTTAATATTTCAGACATTTAATAATATTCTGGAAATTAATTGGATGATTATGCAAGTTATCTGAATAATTTAAAATGTTTCATCCTGCCCTTGTATTAAATTAAATTGTTACTTTCTGAATTTAATAATTCTAGAAATTAAAATTTAATTATTACGGAGGTGCTATTGGTTACGAGTACAGTGAGTCGACACATCAA
The DNA here is from genome assembly GCA_039880935.1 of Streptanthus diversifolius. NCBI lineage: Eukaryota > Viridiplantae > Streptophyta > Magnoliopsida > Brassicales > Brassicaceae > Streptanthus > Streptanthus diversifolius. The sequence goes on along the minus strand of JAXGFM010000014.1, from coordinate 21,321,286 downwards.
ATTTAATTTGATAGTGGTCTGCCACATATGACTGTGTCAAATTCTGATATATATCAGAGTGTCATGTGAGTGCCTAATGTATATAAGCATATGACTAATGATTGACAAAATTGATGGAGCTCAATTCATTATATGGTATGAGAAGATCTATATCTCATTGACTATGCTAAAATTAGAGATGTAACTCAAGGAGGATAGCATATACTTTCTCTTGAGAATACTAAATAATAAAATTCTGGGTTTAATTCACACTTATTTGTGTGATTTATATACCCATTAGAGGAGGTAAAAAGTATTTTGTGACTTTCATTGATGATAATACAAAATATTGCTATATTTACTAGTTACAAAGTAAAAATGAGGCTTTGGATAAATTCAAGTAATATAAGCTGGAAGTTGAAAATCAACTCGGAAAAACTATAAAAATAGTTCAGAGTGATAGAGGTGGAGAATATAAAGGACAGTTTGATGCATTTTGTAGATGACATTATTCATCAAACAACTGCTCCTTACTCACTAGAATCAAATGAAATTGCAGAACACAAAAACCGAACTTTAAAAGAAATGATGAATGCAATGATGCAAGAATCATGCGTAACCCATAACATGTGGAGGGAAACTTTAATGACTTCGGAACAAACAGTGCTGGCTAGGTTAACAATGGAATCTGAGTTCATTGCGTTGGACAAAACAGCAGAAGAAGCAAAACATCTTCGAAATTTTCTGAAAGATATTCCGATGTGGGAAAAACCAGTGTCATCGATTCGGATACACTGTGATAACCAATAGACTATAGCTCATGCTAACAATAGCTTGTACATTGGCAAGTCACGTCACATACGTAGACGACATAAGACCATTAGACAACTGATCTCAAGTGGTGTAATTTCGCTAGATTACATTAAATCAGCTGATAACTTAACAGATCCTTTTACGAAAGGTCTGACCCGAGATCAAGTATTGAAATCATCAATAGGAATGAGTATAAAGCCTATGATTTAACGATGAAATTTGGCGGTAATCCCACGTATACTTTCTAGGTTCAAAGGGACAAATAAGTCAAATTAAATCTAATAAAACACTGTGAAACTTATGTTTCTACCCAATTCCTAATAATGATAAACAGTGTTGTCTGCAAATTTGAGGATAAGCGTAAGCTTTTAATGATTTCATCATATTTCTTTCAAGGAAGTAAAGCAGAATACTTCGAAATAGAATACGAGAATCACCTGTTGAGTGTGAAATGGGACCGTTTCTAGGAGAATAAGGGAGTAAATGAACACAACGAGAGAGCGAAAGTTCTACTAGAAAATATAACTGTGTTATATCTATTGTTTCAGTTTACACTAGAAATCCGAATGGTTCAAGACATCGTGTTCACCAACTGGGCTTGTAAACTCGATAGATTATAACAGTGATTAGTTCAATGCTGAAAAATGCAACATTTTCATATACAGTTATTTTTCGCATATACTCAAGAAAATCTTTTTTCAGCTTAGATCTATCTTAAAAAGGTTTTCAAAAACATACTCAGTGTTTTAGAGTCAATTCTATTCATGTGGGGGATTGTTGGAACAATATATTAATAAGCATGTGGACTTATAATATATAGTTAAAATGTGAATGAGAATTTGCTTAGGAGAGGTCAAAGATTTTTTGTAACTTACAAATATTGGTATTAAAAACCAAATAAATTTGACCATTAAATCTACTTGACCACCAAGCTATTCTTCTCCTATAAATAGCAAGCAACCTAGAAGGGAAAAATCATCTTTTCCTTCTAAAAACAAGAAAACACCATTAGACACATTTTAGATATTCTTTGAGAAGTTTCTAAGTGTTTAAGCTCTCTTGAAATATCTTCTTGGTTGTTGATGTTAGGTGCTAGTAGCTAAGGAATTCACAAGGTTTAACAGGTTCTAACTTCCTCTATATTCTACTTTTCTCTTTCAAAAGTAGATTTTATGTTCTTAAGTATATGGTAGATCGTACATTCTAACATGAATGAAGCATGTTAGTCTTATATGTTTGGTTGTATCTTGGGATTCAAAGAATGCATATAAACTGTCTTATTGCGGGCATTTTATTGAGTTAAGGAAAGGGATCATCCCGCCTCCAAATGGTTTTTTTGTTCTTATGATTTTAAAAATAACATTCTTGTTTATGTTCTTATTAAGTTGTTAATATCAAAATGATTGTGTTGAAATCATGCTTTGATAATATTACACTAATAATCATGTTCATTAGATTAATTCTTGATCAAAGAATATTATTAAATAGTGTTTAATATGGTCTTGCTATTCAATTATACAATTTAATATTGTTGAATTATATAAATGCTATAATTATTTTGCTAAAATAAATTATGATTACATAAATGTCAATATTAATGTTTATACATATATGTATGCATATATATTAAAATATATATATTTATATGTGAGTTTAATAATTTATTTCAATCTCAAGAAATAAATTGTATTGCAAATTGATATTTCTCAAATCCGATTTTATAAGGTTCTACAAATCTAACAAAACAGCGGATATGTTAATAGGTATTCTCGTCACGGACAGACTACTGCACAGTGTAATGGTAGGATATATGTTGAGGGATTTAATGGTGGTAGTGATCTTAAAGGAATCTGGCCTAGACATATAATAGACTGTATGAAGATATTACATGATATTGACATTGGCTATTCCAAGGCTCATTGTGTCTTGATAAATGCATGAGATCTAAGTAGAGGCATTAATGCGGATGGTTATAAGAACTTACCTTCCTATCTTCACATAATAAAGAAGGCCAATCCAGGTACAATTACAAAGCTTGAACTTGTTTGCTTTAAATATTTGTTTATTGCTTTTAGTGTATGTATCAAAGTTTTGAATTCCTCAGGAGTGTTGTGGTTGTAGATGGAGCACATCTAAGTGGTAAGTTCAGAGGTGTTATGTTAGTAATTGCAGGTCAAGATCGAAATGAGTGTATATTTCTATAGCTTTTGGGAATGTTAATATAGAGAATGATGCTTCATGGGAATGGTTTTTTGCTCGGTTATGTGGTGTGATTGCTGAAGATACAATGTTTGGATATCATCTTTGACATGCATCTATCAATAGGCAATGCCATTAAGAAGTTTTTCCCCGCAGCTGATAGGAGCATATGCTTACACCATCTTGGAAGTAACCTTGCTAGAAGATTCAAAAAGACCCCAATTGTAACTTTGGTGAAGAGGGCTAATAAGGTATATCGAGTGATTGAATTTACCACTCTTTTTGAAGTGACTCGTCGTCATGACAGTAAACTAACAAACTACTTTGAAGAGGTAGATTTTTTACTGTGGACTCTTGCACATTTTCTTGGAGAAATATATGATATCATGACCAGCAACTTTGCATAATCCATTAATGGTGTGCTTAAGGAAGAAATAGCGTTTCTATTTCTTATTTTATGGATTCTGTTAAAAAGCGATGTTAAGATGGTTTGCGAAAAGGAGAGATAAAGCTACCTTATTGATAACAACGCTTACACCAAAAGCTGAACTCATGATCATATGAGACACGCAAACATGAATTAACTATTCAGCATATTGATTCAAACCACAGCCATGTTACAGGTGGAGCGTTTGACTGTATGTTTGATCTATAAAAGGTATAATACATCTATAACTGTTTTTCTGTAATAGTTTACATAATAGAAAGACATGTAAAGTTGTGTACAAGAATGATTGTCTTACTTTTTTTCATAATTGAAACCTATATTTGTACTATGATTGAAGTCTATTGTATTTGTACATGAAGACTATTATTCGGATTTTTTTATTGATTTTTTTTCTTATGTGTGTTGGAGCCATTACATTGGTTTAATTTCAATTATAGATTAGAAATAACTCTTACAATGAATAGATTAATGATTCTTCTAAAGAATAGGATAACCGCAAAGGTAAGTTAATGCATGCTAATAAACGGTAAGAAGTAGACAGTCTAATGACAAGGTAAGTGTAAGCTAACAATTTATGCTTGCTCTTCCGAGCAGTTGCTTTAATTTAAATTTGAACACTAGCTTTTGAGTGAATCTTCTAACAATTAAAATAGTCGCAGAGATAGGTAAAGGAATACCGATGGATGACAAGTTCTAAGCAGTCTAATGGCAAGGCCGAGTAAATAAAATGATAGACAATTGCAGATGGTAAGGTAGGCAAGATTGCCCTTACGTTATTTTTGATACATTTTGATAATTCTGGTATGATGAGAGACCAAACTATAAATTAGTAATTTGATAAATACATGTATAAATAGAGGGTATGGTCCCAGAAGCAACCCTAGCCTAGCCTAGCCAAAATAAATAAATTCTGTTCATTTTGAAAACGCTTGACTTTCCATATCTCTATTGTTCGACTTTCCATATCCATATTGTTCAATTCGGTCAATCAGTGTAGTCCAAGATCTGGCAGAGGATGGACATAATGAGTAATCTGCCAGATGAGATTATTTTACACATCAAAGGAAGCTGCTTTTGCAATAGTTTTCTCAAAGCGATGGCAAAATATGTTTACCATTGTTTCTGAGCTTCAATTCGATGGCGATAAGGAGTGTTTCAAAGATTTTGTGGATGAAGTATTAGTTATGCCTGTCAGCTCCCGTATAAGAAAGTTCTCTCTACATTAAAACCATGCCTTCAATGTTCATGTTAACTGTTGCCTCCGTGATGTGGTGAATCGTGGTGTTTTGGTTCTTGAACTCCACATAAAATTTCTTAAAGACCATATTATGAGGCTATGGTATGTTTTCCTATCAACTTCCTCCCTGCAGATGCTTTTCTTCCAGCTCTTAAGACTCTCTATCTTTATTCTGTTTGGTTCTATGATTGGTTGTGCGTTTAAACCACTTCTCTCTACGTCTCATTTGCTTGAAGAATTAGTCTTAGATGGTTGTTATTAGGAACAATGGATATGGTTGTCCACTGTGTCCAGCCCCACCCTTTAAAGTCTCACTATCCAACGTCAAGCGACAAGCGGAGATTATGATGATATCGATGAGGGCTCTGAGTTCATTTTTTTGGATTACTGATGTCTTGCATATAATTTTGACGACATTAGTTTAGATGCACTGACTCTTACCTACTTGGATTATCCTGATTATGTTCCAAAGGAGTCTCATTTGCTTGGACTACCGTCAACTATCTTGTTGAAGCTAAACTTGATTTTTATGTCGATGAAAATGATTTGTGGAATGAGTAACATTTAGTTGATTTCAATCCACTAAATCTGATTAATGAGCTACAAAATGATTAATGGGCTACAAAATATTCAAATCTTGGACTTAGGTCTCGAAAACATAAAGGTAAATGGTCTATGTTGTTTTCATTATATTTGATCTATTATGAATAACCACATTGTGAAAGAATCAAAATCTTGCTAAACATTCAAATGTTTCTTATTTTGTTATTTTTTTCTATCACACAGTTATCGATTGACAAAATCTCATCATTTCAAAACTGATTCAGCTATATGTTAGACTTTTTGGCTGTTTGGTCTCATCTACCAGATCTAATAATAAAATCCCCAAATCTAAACTCTAATGATCAAGGTCTGACTGAAAACCATAATTTTTCAATAGAAAAAAAAATAAAATTACTTCTATAATCTTGACTCTGAAATTTTCTCTCTTTACTTGATTTAGTTTTCCTTTCACATTACACAAGAAGCAAGAATCCTTTGCCAATGGATGTAAGAATTTTCGCTATTATTGTCTTATGAATCCCGTCCGTAGATTCAGAGTATCGATAGTTCCAAAATACGGTCCTAGAGTTAAAACCGTACTTTAGAACTATCGATACTTTGAGGCAATTGAAGCTTTTGTTGGAGAAATCATCATCTCTTAAGCAGGTGGAAGTTCATGTTTATTCATCAACTGACGAATGGATAGATATCAAGGATTTGTGAATGTTTCACTCAAGTTTGAACAATTGCAAAATCCAGGTTAAATCTCTCAAAACACACCGAATCTTTCTATTTTTGTTCGAAGAAATGATTTTTTTTGTAGACATTTCATCTTTATCAGGAATTTTTTTTATTAATTATTTTGTAATCTATCGATAATAAAAAAAAAATCCAGGTCCAACGCGTGTGGGTTAACATGCGCTTAATAAAAAAAATGGAAATTTTCAACTTTGGACGAACTCGGATCCAACTCAGATTCTTCGCTTTCCTTATTCAACACGGCCGAGTTTCGTCGCGTCTTTAATAAATTCTACTATTATATAAACAAAACCAATCCTTTTTCTTCTTCATAAAAAAAAAACAACAACAAGATTTTCTTGCAAAGTTTTGTCAAATCTCTCTCTTCTCTCCCAGTTCCTGAGATAATGAATTCGATGTTCAGTGCCTTCGACGCCATGTGCGCAGAGATTATGGGCAAGAAAGTCACGGCTGCATCTTATATCTGCAACCCCTCTGAACGCAACGCTGCTTCTTCCGGCGGCGGCGGCGGTCAAACCGCGTCTTCGCTGAAGAAAGACGAAAAAGCTACCAATTTGGCGATGAAACCGAGGTTTGCTCTTGAGCTCGACGGGATTCATTGCTTCGAGACCATTGTTCGTTCTTGATTCCAACCAAGACAACAGATTTTGCTGAGTCTTTACTTTTTTATTCGATTCCTTTATGTAAATACAAATTTGGAAATTTTCAAATTCTTAGTTATAATCATACTTTTGTGATTGATTCATCTGTTTTGCCGTTGATGATTGCTCGTGTTTCGTTTTCGAATTCTTAAATGTGTTTACGTACGAGAAAAAGAATTTTTTTTTGATTCCTCATATCATTCTAAAACGAAAGAACAGAACTTTGTAAGAATCCTTCATTATCAATTTAGGGTTTAGGATTGATTTAGGAGGCAAAAATTGGGGCTTTAGAAGATCCCTGTAATGTTTGGCATGAACATCATCATAACCTACACTAATCATCATCCATAATAAGAAGCTGAAGCTATACATTAACTTGGTCTAGAGCTTTTTAAAGTTTAGAAACTGGTGTGCCATATTGCTCCTTCGCCTTCTCCGCATCGTTGGTGTATTTCAAGCATTCTATCCACAGATTTGCAGATGCCGCTGCAGCTCCAGTCGAACGACGCTGCGCAAGGGTTCCCTGCTTGACCCTTCCACTCACAATCTGCAAAAGGGTTAAACTTGATTCTTGAATCATAATGGCTTAATTGATGAGTTATGAGCAATAGGAGATACAGAAAGATTTTATCTTTACCTAATGGTGTTCCGCAGCAGAGGCTTCTATCATCGATGTGTTCAACATCGAGACCAATAAACCAAGATCCTAAAGAGACATCTTCATTTGCATATTTGTGAAGTAGTTGCCTAAAAAGACATTGTGGAATTTGGGTGAATCAACTAGTTTGGGATTTGAGAATTCGAGAGGATGATTGTAAAGAATCCGAGACGAGAGAGCTCACCGGTTTACTGAGATATAAGTTGCTAAATCTTTGGATATGGCATATATTTGGCCAGTCGCATGTCTGAAGTACTTGTTTCCTTCTTCACCAAACTTCCAATATTCTGGCTCATGGTACTTGACTCCTCTGCATCACAAAATCCGGGAAAAAGAGTCAAAGATCTGTGTAAAAACATGAGCTTGTGACATATTTTGTTGCTTACTTCTGAGCTAGGACAGGTCCAGACTTCATGCAACCAATGTACACTCGTGGTTTTGATCTGTGGCGAGCCAATGTAGAACCAAGCATTCCTGGATGATCACTAAACTTTAATTAAGGTTTTCATGGAGCAGTATTAATATGGTTTGAAAGATATAAATGCTGTATGTAACTGACCGAGATTTACGTGAACGTCATCATCCACTTTGATGTAGAAGTCTGCATCCCATTTTGCAACAGCAGATGAGAAGTATATCTGGGTTTTAGATGATAATTCATGATAACCTTCTATGTGATTCTGCAAGAGTTAAATTTCTGATCAATAAACGGAAAAGAACAGAGCTATATAAGTACGTGGACGGGCAAATTTACCAGGCGAAAGAAGTCCTTGTGTTGTTCTTCTTCAGCATTAATGGTGTTGTCCAAGACTCCCCCAGGAGAAGAACTATAAGGAAGGATATATAAATGAATCAAATAACAGTTAATTTATTTGAAACCAACGACAGTTTCAAAATTCTACCTGTGACCTATGACAAATCGCATAATGATTCCCTTTTCTGTCTCTAATCTTTTCAATTCATCCCCTGCAAAAGGAATGAACAAAGCAAAAATCTTTTGTTACATCTGTTATGGGGAAAATAGAGCTGGTTTGTTCTTGTTGAACCTTTAGGAAGCCAAGTTCCTCTTATCGAGTCTCTTCGTTTTCTGCTACTAAAAGCAGTCATGATTCCCATCACGAAGAACATCCGAGGCCGCTCCTTCCATTGATCTGCCACTGATTTTGCGACTGCTGGAGATCCATCTCCACCTTCAGATCTTGCTGCTCGAGCTGTGGCGAGTTCTACTTCAAGCGACGAAATCGTCTTGTCTAATGTCCTGTGGTACAATTCATAAGCAATTAATGTACTGTATAAAGCCATCTCTATTATCACAAAACATGTTTCAGTGAGACAAAAGGCACTTTACTTGATAACATCATGAGTATGCGTAACTCGAGATAGAATGTCTCCTTCCTGGACAGAAGAATCATACCAAACTATGATTAAATGGAAAAAATTGGTACCAATCGGTTGATGTAACACGCACACAAGGTTGTGTAATTGTCACTTGCCTTGCTCTCGCAATCAACAAGAGGATGAAGTAATCTAGCTTGATCGTTCTGCTCAGATGAAGCTCTCTCATTGCTATCTACGGTTTCAGAAGTAGCCAAAATCCTAAAGAAAGAAAAGGTGGCCATAAAAACCAATGTGAGCAACAGCCAAAGGGCTACTGGTTAAACAAGGGACCTTTTTGATATATCACCAGTTGGATCGCTAAAGCTACAATTGAGCTTGGTTTATCTTCTGAAATTGCCTAACTATGACAATGGATCAAGCTTCGAGGCACAAAACCAATAAAAGGCCACTTTTAATGGGAACCAAAGATACTCACGCAAAAGAAGAACCCCAACAAAGAAAAACATCATAATTTCAATAGAGTAACCAACTTTATGCAAAATTCTGCATCAGAATGTTCCAGATTCACCAATGTGAAGACATAACATACAGTAGAAGAGACAAAATCTGAACTAAAAAGCTGGTTACCACGGAAACAAGACAAGATTTCACAGCATTAGCATTAACATGGAGAGAGAGAGAATCAAAGAAACCTGTTAACGACAAGAACACCGAGGAAGAAGCTAGAAATGCAGAGAAAAAAAACCCATCTGGCTGAAACTCCAGAACTTCCAGATTTTTGATGCCTTCCCATTCCCATTTTTAATTTGATTTTATATAAATGAAAACGTTTCTTTTCTCAGAGAAAAGAAAACTCTCAAGAGAAGAAGAAAGCTTCTTCCTTTCTTTTTAAGGTTGTCGAGAGAAAAGAACAGGTGAACTCATCACGACATCATCGTCTTCTCTCGGAAGAGAAAAAGAAAAAAACCAATAATGTCTTTAATTGATTCCTACTTTTTTTTTTAATTATCTTTTTCACTACTCCCTATTCTGCAGTAGTCTGATTATTTTTCTAAAAAAGAAAACAAGAAAAGGAGAGATTTCTTTTCCATTTTATATTTTTATTCACTAAAATGCTTTTTCTTTTCTTTTCAAATCGGTGCTTTTGCTGGCGAAATGTGTCGCGTGAATCTCAGCTTCACTGTTCTGTCCCAAGACAAAATACTAACTTCCAAATTTGCCCCCTTTACTCTACAATACCAATCGTTTTCTTTGTGCTTTTCTCGATTCTCTTCAACGGTTATGTTGCGACTTAACTTCACGAATTTAATTTACATATGTGTGTTATATTTTGTAGAGTAAATAATGTATACTATTATTTTGCATATATTATAGTATATTTTTTGTGAAGTATATATTTATAAATTAGAGAGACAATTATTAAATGATTTGTGTTGTAACTTATGACCATCCTTCCCCAGTTGGGTACCAATACTAAATTTCTCGGCGCTCAATGTTCAAACTCAGATTAATTGTCAGAAAATATATCTAAATTTCCATCAATGCATGGTACAACCTCAAACGTAGCGCCAGTTTTAATGAGTCCATTCTGATCTCTAGTTAAGTGACAATTGTCTTTTTTTCTCATCTATTTGATCTAATTTTCATTTCTGCTTCCTCTTATATTCGTATAAAATCTAACCATAGTATATAGTACTTTATATTTGCGTATACATATAAACATAAAATATCCATAACTTTGCGTAGTGTTGTGGATCTTAACTACTTTTTCTTAGCTAAATTAAACTGTACTATGAGACAAAACTGAGTGTGTTATTAGTTTAAGTGGCTCGATGTTAATTAGTCTTCAGGTAATAGATCAAGGTTTTGATGCGAATACTGATGATAAATTATGTATCTCAACTTTTAATCAATAGATTTAGACCAGTGTGTGCGACCAAACTTCATTAAACTAATAAATTATAATGATTAGCACTATTGCCCATCGATTTAACGGGATTATGGGTTGAATCTACAGGTAAGCACATTCATACTATATTATAAAGGGCATACTCATATCGGCTAAGGCACATAACTTTGAACCAAAGAAACATGAAGGACGGTTGATTTTAAAATTCTATTAAATTATAAGATGCTATATTAATCATAATCATGGGCATTGTCTTGAACATTGATTAATGAATATTATCAATGGACATGGATTTATATTGTTTTTTAACCCTATCATGTGTTTTTTTTTAATTAAGGACTACCACAATATGGTTACTTTGGCATGTATTCTTTTTTTTCACTTAACCTTACAACAAAAATAAGAATGGAAAAAGAAACTTTGAATGGTTAACGTAATATGACAATAAAAGTAAAGAAAACCAATATAGTGACGATGGATGGAACCCACATAAGTTTATTCGTACTCAAGTAACTCAACCCACATAATTTTATAACTTGAAGAAAAAAATTCAATCAATATAATTTTTTCTTCTTCTTAATGTTAGAATAAGAAGTTAAGAAAAAACAGTGGCATTTTAATAATGTTGTCATATCAAAGAGGGAACATAGAATCACGAAGGATGTCAATCAATACTAAATAAGACCAGAATCGCGTTAATAATTTCATTTTCATAAGGAGATTTTGGTACAATAATGGTTCTTGTATTATAGTCAATTTCGTAAAATAGACGAAGGAGTGGGCAATCATGCAGGGCACAATTCGAAATTCAAAAAAGTGGGGTGCATGTTCTTGAACCGGCGACGGTCGAGTGATGACAAAATTGGACCAATTTGGTAACTGAAAGAACAATTGAATAAATTTGGTAGCCACCGATGGCTGTATATGGGTGCGTTAGTGCTATCAAATGGGATGATTTCTGAGACGATTGACGACAACTATAATTTTCGTAAAATTATTAGAACGACAACCCGTTGACAAAATCTAGAGAAATATCTTCCCAAACACGAGTTTGAATGGGCGGTTTGAGACACGGTTGTGAGGCTCCACGACATCCTGGCTACAATTGTTAGTGACCGAGATCTGGTTTTCATGAGCTCTTTATGGCATTCGACTTTTGCTCGAGTAACTTTTATAACGGGATTTAAAATAAAATTATAATCCTTCTGATTCACCGGACCAGCTAAAATTATAATTTATGTACATTGTGGGATTTCAGTTACAATATAAAATCATAATCTATTCGTTTTTAATTTAGAGGTTTTGTTTTTGTTTTTTAATAAGTGTTATTTTAGTTTTTAATATAAAATTTATTAGTTTTTAATATTTTTTTACAATTTATTTTATTATTGGATAATTGTATTTAAGTATATAATTGTATTGACAAAAAATTTAATGATGTTTTTGTTTTTTTTTTAAAATAATGTTTTTAATTTATGTGCTAAAATGTAAAACAATAATTATAAATAAAAAAAAAAACAGGGGGAGTAATTCAGTTTTTCTATTAGTCTATTTAACATGCTACTAATTAAATTTGTAATATTTTGTTGTTGACTATTAATCAGTCGAAGACGATATGTGGTATGAGTATTTTAAAAATTTACAGCGGAGTTCAACGAGATGATGATTAAACCACACATCCCTAGGATTGAAGAAGATACTAAAGACTTACGATGGGTTCGAGAGTCTAAGTGGTGGCGTTTTGGTAGATGTTGGAGGTTGCTTAGGCGCAAATCTTGCTTTAATTTTCTCCAATTTCCCACAACTCCAAGGTGTTAACTTTGACTTGCCTCACGTCGTTTCAGAACATTGTAACTATTTTTCAATGCCCGAAAACATTGCTCTAAGCCACGAATTTAGTGATGAACTTTGTATTTTAATAAAGATAATTTAATGACGATATCATAAATTCAGTATTACAAAAAATTTATCACATGTGAAAATTAATGATCGAATCCCTGATTCTAGATTCTAATATATGAGAGAATTTTATTATGAACAGTATCAATTTCGGACTATTTCTTTTAAGAAAAAAGTATAACACTATATTAAAAGTCTAAAAAAAACAAATAACACATTTTAATTATCCAAATAAATTACATATGAAAAAAAAAATATCGCTAAAATGAAACTAAAAATTTACACAGGGTATGTTTATTCCCCATGATGACAAAATCAATTATTTGCAGGTGTAGAACACGTAGGTGGTGACATGTTTGATGAAATTCCACTATGTCAAAAGCCATATTCTTGAAGGTAAAACCTACCAATTTCACAATACATACGTATTAAGCTCTTCAATTCCAAAACTTAAAAAAAAAACAGAGAAGAAAGTATTTAGGAATATGACATTACTAATAAAATGTATTTTTATTTTGCATGATTAAGTGGATACTACATGATTGGAACGATGACCAATGTGTAGAGATATTAAAAAACTGTAAGAAAGCATTAACAAAAGTTGACGAGAAATATCGGAAACCGATCTAGCTACCAAAAATTCATTATGCTACGATGTGGGAATAATGTGTGCAACAGATGGAGGCAAAGAGAGAACCAAAGAAGAGTTCGAGGTTTTGGCTATGGAAGCAGGTTTTAAGCTCCCAAGTATCATTTACGGCGCTTACTTTTTATTGGATCCTTGAACTATATGCAGATTGAATGGAATTTCTAGTTGAAAGAAACACTTCATTTTCAAGCTAAACAAATGGAATTGTCAAAGTATGAAATATAGTTCGTTGTATCAGCTGATTGAAATTATGCTTTTGTGTTTTCCTTCTTGTATGTGGTTGGGTTTGTGCAATACCTGATTGTTTTGATTTTGGATTGAGTGTGTCTGAACTGTCAATCTTCTCTGCTTTTCTTTTTGTTTTTATAGTTTGAATTTTTTTTTATATTCGATTTTTGCACGTCCTGTTTTTCTTTCGTCCTTATTCTTGAACATCTCTCACACCTGTCTCGGCCGGAGGAGAGACTATAATTTCTCACTCTTACCATCTCGATGTCTTTGACCGAGATTACCAATTTTTGTTTGCATGTTCTTTGCGTTTGACTCTTCATACCTTTCTGAAATCATGCTTTCTTCACATAGCCACTTTTTTTCGTAAGCATTAGAATGCACCTTACACTTGGCTCAAGAAGAACATACCGCGGGATGCAAATTATCCTACCAACATTTTTTATTGATGCATTCGTAGTCCAACTCTGAAGCCCCATCTGTCTTTCAGACATCTGCACTGGATCCACATGGGTCTTGGTGGTGCCATGCTTTGCGCACTACACGGTCCAGTCAGGGCAGCAAGATCTTCCGGGAGGAAGCGGTCTTTTCCTCTCTCTGCGCAAGGTAACAAGGCTGTTGCGCCTTCAGGAGGAAAGAAGATTTTTCTCTCGAAATTCTTCTGGACTATGTTTCTACGCCACATATCGTTCATAAATTGACCATAGTAGAACATCACCAATACTCATACATATATTATATAGTATAATATATATATATATAAATACATATATATACACATAAATATATAATTTTAAAATAAAGTTAGAGAGTCATCTCCATAATTACGAAGCAAACAAAAAATTATAGAAAATATTATGACAATATCTGATAAGTATTCACAAAAGAAGTTTGACATAAAAAGTAATGAAACAAAATAAGTTAATTTTTTATTACTTTTTATAATGAGAAAAGTTTTGTTTGTATAAAAACATAAATTCAGACTTATATATTTTCTTAGATATTTTTTTAGTCTGAAAAGTTTTTTTTTGGTCATTATTATCTCTGAGTAAGAAAATAACCAGGCTGCTAAGAGCATTTCTATTGGTTATATTTTTATTGAGTATCTTAATTATTAAAAACTATTATTTTAATATATATTTATTAAAATATAAACCACTAAGAATGTGATATATGTACAGTTAAAAATTATAGTAAGAAACGAGATTTCTTAATCTTTAATTAAGGATTGATTCCAATTTCTCTTTCTTCTTTTTTAATTTTTTATAGTATTTTAATGATAAGAAACTGTTGTAGTCCTTAATTAAGGATGAATTCAAGTTTCTCTTTCTTTTTTAAAAATTTTTTTTTTATAGTATTTTAATGATAAAAAAGAAATCATATTGATATGCTCTAAGACCATCAGCATTCTGAAACTCTAAAGAGTTTTTTTATATAATATATTATTATTAAATTTATTATTATTATATTAGAATAGAAAAGTGAAGAGAAAAATAAAGTTAAATAAGAAAGAAACAAAAAAAAAACGTCTCATTAGTTATCTATTTATGAAACAACTCGAGAAATAGTAGGTCACTTTTTAATTTTTTTTTTAATTTTTTTTTTTAATTTTTTTTTTAATTCAATGAAACTCCCTTTAGTGTCACTCGAGATCATCGTGACCAGTCCTACATCTCTAATGGTCCGGAATGACTACGTTCTCTTATAATCTCTGAAACAAATAGGACAATATCTCTGGGCTTTCATGAGCTTAAACGCTACTGTATCCCCATCCTTTCCTTTCTCCTGATCATATTCTCTAATATTGAAGATTCTTTGTGTGGCAATTTCTTTACTGTTGATACTCTGGTTTACATTGAACTTAATATACAAGCGCACAAAAAGAAAAAGAAAAACGTTGTTATCTTCCTCACTTTAACCAAAAATTCCAAGAAAATGGAAAACAGTTGGCCACACAAAGAGAAAGAGGTTAGTGTTTCATCAAAAAGTATACTCTCACTCCATAGGAACCCACGATATGTGTAGCATAACGAGTTATTGAAAATCCATTAAGAAAATAAACCAGATAGATAGTATATTTATATATTTCTTCTTTCCCAAGAACGCGTTTTATTAGATGGGATGAATATTCAATGGCAACGTTAACGTATTATTAATCAATCATCAACACAGTGATACACTTGGACAAGAAGTCAAAACAAATAAAGAAATCAGACAAATACAAAATTATGAAGGTATAAATAAATAAAATCAGTTCTCATCATAATAACGCTGCAAAATTTGAGTTCTGACAGACAGACATAGGGATGACCACGTTATGCACTGAGTCAGTCCAAGTCAAGCTTCCAAAGTAGTATCCAGTGTTCACTCTGTGGTTCGTTAACACACGAACCTTAAACGAGAGCTTCTTGGTCTTAGCGTTGAACACTAATGTCCTAGGTGTCACTGTCACCTTAACACCCATCGGAGCCTCGATCACAGCATTATAAACCGATCCTACTGGTCCAACGTTGGTAACGGTCCTAGTGATAGTAACTTCTTTTCCAAGATTTGGAATTGTGATTGAAGATAAGTTGAGATCAAGAATAGACGGTTTAAGGTGTGCACAAATCTTCTTCTTGCGGACGATTCTAGTAATGGATGAGTCTGTGTAACCAACAGAGCACAAGTAGAGAATGTAATCGTTAACTCCCATATAATAAACAAGGCCGGGTTTCGCGGCTTTCTCTGAATTCGCAACGCCTCCTCCGTAGTCAAATGGATCAGCTAATTTGCGGTTTGACCCGTCTGCGAAATTGGGTTCACCGGATGGATCTGTTCTCCAAGCTGTAGTGACAATGGCGGATCTAATTGCAGCAGGAGACCAATGAGGGTGCAAAGACTTAAGGAGTGCTACAAATTCCTGCAACAACAGAGTCGACATCGATGTTCCTGACTTCATACAGAATCCTCTGTCGTAGAATGTATCGTTTGGAGAAGTGGCGGCGAGTATGTTCACTCCGGGTGCTGCAATATCAGGCTGTAGCAGAAAAAAAAATCAGTTCTCAGTTTAGTTAAAAGAAACTTCAGTCAAAAGTAACTACATGAAACTCACAAATCCTGAGACTACAATCTATTGATGGTTGAATATAGTTCTTGTATACTCTTATATATAGAACATAAAACCTTAAGTCTAACTGAAAAAGCCAACAATTATGTTCAAAAGTAGAGTTTAGGGTTAGAATTGATCAAAAACATATAATATACGAGAATTTAGGGTTTATAATTCAGATACAAATAACTTAAGTACCTTAGTCTCAGCAGCAATGTTCAGAGTAAGCATTAGACATATAGCCACAAGAATCGGTGTTCTCGACATTTCGGGTAATTTACTTGAAGAGACTTATGTGGAAGAAGCAGGTATATATAGATTAGAATATTAAATATAAGTGTATATATAAAGTCGAGTTATTTTAGGCTCACATATTTTGAACTTTGAAATATTAAACCATTATTGGGTTGCTCTGATTATGGCAATTTGCATGTTTACTATATGAATATGAATATGAATAAAATATTGTAAGAAATTAGCATATATATATATATTTCATAAAATTATTATGATTAGTTTATCAGAAAATGCAGTCTCGTAGACCGTTTCTTTCTTTAAATGAGAGGAAACACATAAGAAAGTCCCTCAATTCCAATCTCAAAGAGTCAAGGACCATTCAGTTGACCTTTTCTTTTAAACTTTTTCCTTTTTATTGATACTGAAATTTTTATACATCTGTGATTTTTGAGCAATACAAAGAGAAAGGAAACAGCCATTTATTTATTTATTTGTTTCTTTTTATCATTTTTTTTTATAGAATACGATTGTTCCATTTTTTATATGCAACTGCTCATGTAGATAAAATAATTTTATTGTTGGTCAAGCAAAAAAAAAGGTGTACATTCGATATTACAACATAGCTAATTAATCACTCTGACTGTTGGTTCATGAATGCGATATTTTCTTTCTTTTTTTCTTTCGTTTACCTCTAAGATGAATGTGAATATGTGATGTGATACTTAAGTTGATACTAATGGAAATTTCTTTGTCAACCATATTTTGTTTTAAAAATTTAACCAAAATACACCATAACACTTACCTCTTTTTTTTTTTTAACTCAGCTATAGTCGTTTTGAAGTTGTAATTACCAAAATAAAAATACAGACTAAAGAGAAATATGGAAAATGTATAAAAACGCAAAAATCCTTTATTTTTTAGTATGCAACAAATATTCTGGATTTTTTCTTTGTTATTGAACTTAGTTAATACTTAATACGGTTAGTTTTTTTTTTAATTGTTATTCAAAGAATTACTTAAGTTTCAGGCTTTAGCTAATTCCATTTCAAATGTGGTGTTCAGATGTTGTATATTTAAACATTTAGACCACATCAACAGTTCATTTGAATCTACATTAAATTTTATGCAATTAAAATTTATGATATTGATCGATTAATTTGTTACGTCAGATTTTCTGAACTGACTGGTAATCAACTAGAACAATAGTGGAAAATAAATTTAATAAAGGACAAGAAAAACAAAATTCCTCGCCCAAAATCAAGAGAAAAACATAACTCTATGGATTTTGGCAAAAAAAAAAAAAAAATCAAGAGAAGAACACATAAATGCTTTACGATGAACTACTTTTTATGTTACGGTGATCTAATTAATAATGGTAAAACACTGGTGAAAAATCCACAATAGTTTTAGCTCCTGATGTAAGAAAACAAAGCTTAACGGTGATTCTATGTAATCCAACAAATATCACGGTTTATAATTTAATAAATAATCTGTCTTCATTCTTGATATGAATAGGTCTCGTGTCTGCCAAAATTCCTAAACGCACGTGAAAATTATAGCTACTTTATAATCTTTTTTTTTTTTGAGAACTCGCTACTTGATAATCTTCATTCTTGGATTATGGATTTTTTTTTCTTTTCGTCAAACATAACTTTATAATTATATGTTGGAATGAAGAAGAAATGATGAATTTATGAAAGCCTTCATTTCTAGATAAATGGCGATTTATATGCATGTAAAAGGGAGAGTCTAAGGCTTGTTTGTATTATAGAATTATGTTATCCTTGTAAGCCATTTGTGTATAAGGCTATCCTTGTATCCAAACAAGCCTAGACTAGATTAGTATAAATACTTTACTCCCTTCACATTTTGTAAGTAAGAATTCATAATTCTCATTCTCTAATAAAATCATTCTTTTCTCTTATTCTCTAATTCTCTCTAATCTTTCATTCTCTCATTCTACAAATCTCTAAATCTCATATTTCTTCATGGTATCAGAGCCAGGTTACATCAAATCTGGGAAATTTTCATCATTCTTTCATTAATTCAACAAGAATCCATCTTGTTCTTCATCTGTTTCTGGATAAATTTCGAACGTCATCTTGTAAATCAAATTGCGATCAATCCACGACTCCAATTGACGATCGGCTTTTGCTGGAGTGTTCATCGGCGAATTCCGCATCTATAGACACCAAAATCGCATCATTTGGTTCAGGGAATCAAAAGATACGAATTTTCTTCTAAGAGGTGTTCGTGATCGCGTTCGTTTCGTACCTCTACATTCCCCAGGTCATATCTTCGTAAATTTTTCATCAAATCGTGATTTTCAAAAGCCTAAACTCAAGCCCCGTGAGTCTAGTTTCTGTTTAATGAAAGCAGAACTCGTTTTCATTGAGTTTAAAGGGTTTTCTTGAAGTTTTCTTGAGAGTCGTCCGAATTCATCTGTATCAAGATCCTTGTGATATATCTCTAATTCTTTCTTAGTTTTCTTTAAAATTCTTGAACTGGAAAGTTTGATTAGTATCTTGTGAGGATTGTCACGAAATTTCAAATCAATCTGAATAGTTTTAGTATTCAAGATTGATTTTCTTGAATTCCTTGTTCAGTTTAGTTAATCTTGGAATTGTATTAATTGAATTTCTTGAGAAATAAATTGATTCTAAACAATTATTTCGAATTTGATTGATTAAATCTGGTTAAGATTGACTGTTAAGTTGTTTTAATCTGTTCATATCTTGTTGTAAGTGTTGGATAAAATCAGTTAGGTTGTTGGTAGTTACTTGAACTGCAAGTTGTTGGTTTCTTGCTTCACACTTAATTCTGTGGATACACTTAGCTCTTTCCCTTGCCTCCCTTCTTGTATAGTAAGCTGTATCTTGCAGATATAGACTTGTGTGATTAGCGTTGTATCCGAGTGTCCCGACCACAGAGCTATCACGTCTGGTATCAAAACAAGCGAGTGTCCCGACCAAGTCATTAGCAAGTGTGACCATGTCCCGACCAACCAACTTCCAGCTGAACTCTTGACCAAGCAACCTGGTGAACAGAAGCCGTGACCAAGAGACCTGAGCGTGACCAGAAAGAAGCCGTTCACGCCCAACCCAACCCAACTAGCGTGACCAGCATCTTATTCTCGCCTAGCCGGCTCCACTCTGGTATCACGATTTTTTTTGTTTCTTTGATTTACTGACCTATATGGAAATTCAGGCATCCCTTAGAGCTCCAGTCATTCTACATGGAGCAAATTATCTCTTATGGTCTAGGACCATGAAAACCACATTGGGTGGTAAAGGTCTTTGGAATCATATTGCCACAAATGGCATTGAAGACAATGAAGTGGCTGAAGTGAGTGATGCAGCTCAAGCCAAATGGACCAAGAAGATCAGTTGGTACTTTCTATTTTACAAAATTCTCTTGCTAGTGATCTTTTAGAAGCTTATTCTTTTTGTGAAAATGCAAAAGATCTATGGGACACTTTGCTTAAGGTGTATGGAAACACCACTAACCTTTTGAGAATTTTTGAAGTAAAGAAGGCTTTGAATGAATTAAGGCAGGAGGATGCTGAATTCACAAAGCACTATGGCTCATTCAGAGCTTTGTGGGCTGAGCTAGAAATGCTAAGGCCAGCCACTATTGAACCACTTGTACTCCTTGAAAGAAAGGAACAAGATAAGGTGTTTGGGTTACTTTTAACTCTTAATTCTACTTACTCAGATCTTATTAAGCATATTCTCAGGTCTGATAAGTTGCCTAGCTTGGAGGAAGTGTGTGCTCAAGTTCAAAAGGAGCAAGGATCACATGGATTGTTTGGCAACAAAGCTGAACTAGTAACTGCTCACAAAAGTTTCTTCAAGCCAACAAATGCTTCTAGGAAGAGGAGGCAATTTTGTGATCATTGCAAGAAGGATGGTCATGCAAAGAAGGATTGTTGGGAACTCCACCCTCATCTGAGGCCATCATGGGCTTCACGCCCTGCACTGCATCCGGCCATGCCCTCGGCCAGGCAAGCTCACGGTGTTGGGTCATCAAGGGCAGTTGGAAGCAGCGGTTCACTTCCTGTCTCAGCCTCCACTAATACCATGCCACAAGCATCAGAATTTGTGACAAGATCAGACTTAGAAGCCCTTATCAAGGCACTAAAGGATAGCAATGTGATGGGTAAAACTTTTCATGCTTCTTTTCAAACTCTTTTTACTTCTAATGCTCCTAAATCTTTGGTTGTTGATTCTGGTGCTTCTCATCACATGATTAGTGATTTAGAATTGCTAGAAAATGTAGAACCTGCCTTAGGGAATGTTCTTATTGCTAATGGAATCAAAGTACCAATTAAAGGCATAGGAAAATTGAAGTTGTTTGATAAAGAATCTAAAGCATTTTATATGCCATCTTTTACATCTAACTTGCTATCTGTTAAAAGAGCTACTACTGATCTCAATTGTCATGCAATTTTTGGTCCTAATGATTTCTATTTTCAGGATATTGAAACTAGGAGATGTTTTGGACAAGGAACCACAAAAGATAATTTGTATGTTCTTGACAACATGAATAATATTAGTACATTGGAATCGACTCTTCAGGCTAGGTCATTTAGTTCTGATTCTGATTTGTGGCATGCTAGATTAGGACATCCTCATCCAAGAGCACTTGACTTACTTGTTCCTGGTTTACAAATGCCAAAAGAGTTGTGTGATTCTTGTATTCTTGGGAAACATTGTAAAACAGTTTTTGAAAAATCTATGCATACATATGAAAATTGTTTTGAATTGGTGCATTCTGATGTTTGGACATCTCCATTTCCATCTAGAGAAAACCATAAATATTTTGTGACATTTATTGATGAAAAGTCTAAATATACATGGGTCACATTACTTAGTTCTAAAGATAGAGTATATGATGCATTTTTAAACTTTCAAGCATATGTTACTAATCAATACAATGCTAGAATTAAATGCTTTAGAACAGATAATGGAGGAGAATACACTAGTACCAGACTTCAAGAACATCTAGCTAAACATGGCATTGAACATCAGACAAGCTGTCCTTACACTCCACAACAAAATGGAGTAGCTGAAAGGAAGAATAGACATTTAATGGAAGTTGTGAGAACAATGATGTTCCACATGAAAGTACCTAAACGATTTTGGGGAGATGTCCTTGTAGCTGCATGCTACTTGATTAATAGGACTCCTACAAAAGTCCTAGATGACCTGTCTCCATTTGAGGTACTAAACAAAACTAGACCTAATATTGATCACTTAAGAGTTTTTGGTTGTGTTTGTTTTGTATTAGTTCCAAGGGAGCAAAGGAACAAGCTGGAACCAAAGAGTACCAAAGCTATGTTCATTGGATATTCATCCACACAAAAAGGGTACAAATGTTATGACCCAGAGACTAGAAGAGTCTTGGTGTCTAGAGATGTCAAGTTCCAAGAAGAAAAAGGTTTTTTTTGAAGAGGGAACTTGGGAACAATTTAAAGACATCTCATCAACAAGAACTGATCAAGCTGAATACTTGAGAAAACTCTTGGAAAGTATTGGAATAAGAGGTGGTCAGCACACAGTCTCATCACCTGCTCCAGTTGCAAGTAGCCGTGGACCCGTGGTTCAGCCTGGTCCACAAGACCGTTCAAACCCCGCTTCCGGTCCATCTTGCCCAGCCGCATCAGGCCCTTCCGGTCCATCTAGTCCAGCCGCATCTGATCCTTCCGGTTTGTCTCGGCCATCATCCTTTCCTGGTTCTCCTGGGCTTCCTCCTCTTGAACATGGGGGGGGAGAAACCTCTACTCATGTCCAACAAGACTCAGCAGGAGAGGATTCCATTCTAGCTTCAGCTTCCAAAAGATCTAGACCTACTCTTATTGAAGTTTTGAGTGAAGAAGAGGAGGCTCCACCTACAGTGTTAAGGAGAAGCACAAGACAAAGAAATCCACCAGTTTTCTACAATGGAAATGTTGTAGTTCATCATGACCAGGGAGTTTGTAATATTGCACACTTACCTTCTACTCATGTTGCTTTTATTTCTAGTCTTGACAATGAGCAGATTCCAAAGACATATGAAGAAGCTATGTCTATAAAGGAATGGAGGGAAGCTATCTCAGCTGAGAAACAAGCTATGGAGAGGAATGGTACATATGCTTCAGCCACTTTACCAAAAGGAAAGAAGGCTGTAAGTTCTAAATGGATTTTTACCATTAAATACAAAAGCAATGGTGAAATTGATAGATATAAAGCTAGGTTGGTAGCTAGGGGTTTTACTCAGACATATGGTGAGGATTATAGGGATACATTTGCTCCTGTTGCTAAGCTACATTCTGTCAATGTTGTGCTTACTGTTGCTACTAATCTTGAGTGGGAATTGTGGCAAATGGATGTCAAGAATGCTTTCTTACAAGGTGAACTAGAAGAAGAGGTTTACATGTCACCTCCACCTGGCCTAGAAGATGAGGTTGGAAGCGGTAATATACTGAGGTTAAGGAAGGCTATTTATGGTCTTAAACAATCTCCAAGAGCTTGGTACCACAAGCTAAGTGTAACCTTAATGGATAAAGGTTTTAAAAGATCTGAAGTGGAACATACTCTTTTCACATTAAAAGGTAAGGAAGGTATTGTGGTAATCCTTATCTATATAGATGATATAATCATATCTGGTAATGATAGTGTTGGTATTGCATCTACTAAAGATTACTTAAAGAGTGTCTTTGATATAAAGGATTTAGGAGAACTTAAATACTTCTTAGGAATTGAAGTATGTAGGTTTAAAGAAGGTCTATTTCTCTCTCAAAGGAAGTATATTGTAGATTTACTAACATCCACAGGTATGATGGAAGCTAAGCCAGCCAAAACACCCTTAGAGGAAGGCTACAAAATCGCAACTAAGGGGGAGCTAGTTGAAGAAATTGATTTTAATGATCCTAAGCTCTATAGGAAAGTGGTTGGTAAGCTTATTTATTTAACCATCACTAGACCAGATTTATGTTTTGCTGTGAATCAGGTATCACAACACATGCAAGGACCAAAGATGAGACATTGGGAGATGGCCATGCGAATTCTAAGATACTTAAAAGGCACACATGAACAAGGTATATGGATGGGTAACAATAAAAACACAAATGTGGTTGGTTATTGTGATGCAGATTGGGCAGGAGATAGGGAAGATAGGAGAAGTACTACTGGATATTGTACTTTCATAGGTGGAAACCTTGTGACTTGGAAAACCAAGAAGCAAAAGGTGGTTTCATGTTCTAGTGCAGAATCAGAGTATAGAGCAATGAGGAAGCTCACTACTGAATGCATCTGGCTGAAACAAATTTTGGGTGACTTAGCCGTGGAGTGTGAGGAACCTATCACCATTCATTGTGATAATCAAGCTGCCATTCACATAGCCTCCAATTCAGTGTTTCATGAGAGGACCAAGCATATAGAAGTGGACTGCCACAAACTTAGAGAAGCTATTGGGAAAGGTATCATTTTACCTTGCTATACAAGGAGTGAGGACCAACTAGCTGATGTATTTACCAAGGCAACATCTCTTAAAACTGGCGCCTCAATCTATCCAAGACTTGACCTCATGACCATTCCACACCAATGATCCCAACATGGAGTGTTATACTCTTTTTCCCTAGAAAAGGTTTTGTCCCAATTGGGTTTTCCTTCTCTAGGTTTTTAATGAGGTAATGCTTCATGGTTGCAAGCTTAAACATTTTATGTCTTAAGCTTGAGGGGGAGTGTTGGAATGAAGAAGAAATGATGAATTTATGAAAGCCTTCATTTCTAGATAAATGGCGATTTATATGCATGTAAAAGGGAGAGTCTAAGGCTTGTTTGTATTATAGAATTATGTTATCCTTGTAAGCCATTTGTGTATAAGGCTATCCTTGTATCCAAACAAGCCTAGACTAGATTAGTATAAATACTTTACTCCCTTCACATTTTGTAAGTAAGAATTCATAATTCTCATTCTCTAATAAAATCATTCTTTTCTCTTATTCTCTAATTCTCTCTAATCTCTCATTCTCTCATTCTACAAATCTCTAAATCTCATATTTCTTCATTATATACACGGAACATCACTACTAGCTAGTGTTCTCAGCACCGGTCCAATAATTTTTTATGGTCCATGCAAAATTTTTTTAATACTTTTATATTTTTATAATATTATAAATAAATTAGCAAATATTTTTTTAAAAAAAATTTAATTTCATAAACAATCTATTATAAAAGAAAAATATAGTACTGAAATATATTTTTTGCCGTAAAATCATTTATCAAACTCATATAGTTAAGATCTTTAACCATATTTGTCTCGATTTATAGCAGAGCTAACCCATTCAATCTCTCTTATAATATGTTAGATCGCAAATAATTCTTTATAAATTTCAGTTTTGAAATTTTTTTTTGTGATAGCAACTAAAACCGAAATTTTCAACAATATGTGATAAGCGATTCCTGTATTTGGATAACAACATTTTATTATTTTCAAAAAATCAAATATTTCAATAGGATTACCCACTTAATTCTGTAAAATATTTCAAAGATGAAAAAAATTGAATCTCAAAAAAAAGTTCTCTTAAATAATATATATTTTTTTATCTATTAATTATACATATAAAATTAATTGAAAAGAAATAAAATTCCAAAAAATCAATTATTAGAAAAGGAAAGGAAAATATTTTTTTATTTGACATATTTTTAAAAATTAATATATTTAAAGTCTATGATTTGATGTTTCTAAAAATATAAATTTTTTGTGATATTCTAGGCCAAGCTTTCATTATTTAGGCCCTGGGCCGGGCCTGAGCGTTCTCCAGAGACAACATTGACGATAAAACCCAGAATCCAAAAAAGTATTATATGTTACATATGTTAAGTACTGGTCTCAACACAGGATGGCCTTACTGGATCTGAAATTCTAGGCCTGCTTATTTAGCCCATTAAGCCCATAAAGTGAACTCAAAAGTGGATAGGATTTTTCCAATCCGAAAACTCGCTTCTGCGTTCACTACCTTCACTGTGTGAATCAATGGCGTCTTCTTCTCTATCAATTCTTTGCAGCTCTACTTCGTCTTCTCTACATCCCAAATCTAATCTCTCAAATTATCTTTCGACTAAATTATCCTCTAAAGCAAATGTTTCCGTTCAGTTTCTGGGAAAGAGACATTCCCCACTTCTCTCCTCATCCCCGAGATTTCTCACCGTTATCGCCATGGCTCCTCCCAAACCCGGAGGCAAAGCCAAAAAAGGTACAATCTTCTCACTACCCATTTCCTTTAAACATAGAAGTTTTTTAATTTCCGCGCTCGATTGCCTTACGGGTTTGAAAATTCGCAGTTGTGGGAGTTATAAAACTGGCTCTAGAGGCGGGAAAAGCAACTCCGGCGCCGCCGGTAGGTCCGGCGCTTGGTTCGAAGGGAGTCAACATTATGGCTTTCTGCAAGGATTACAATGCCAGAACCGCTGATAAAGCTGGTTATATCATTCCTGTTGAAATCACAGTCTTCGATGTGAGTTTTACTTGTATATCCTAACTTTAGAATCTCTGATAGAGCCGGGTACAATCTTGATATACTGGTTGGATTAAGCTTGAGAAGAGTAACATTATTGTAATTTTGTCATCATAAGTTGTGTTTTGCAAGTGTTGTAAATGTTTTTGATATTGGTATCCAATCTTCAACTTGTGATAGTAGCAGCATTTGGATAGTGATAATGTCTCGAGTCACATAGCTCTGTAGTAGCGTTTCATGGAGTTTGTACATATGGTTGCAGGATAAGAGCTTCACCTTTATCCTCAAGACCCCGCCTGCTTCGGTTTTGTTGCTTAAGGCTGCAGGTATTCTTCTCTCCACCCGAATGAGTAACATGACCAATGAATGTGCATTCTTACAAATAATCAAGGCGTTTGGTTTTGCAAAGCTGAATAGATTGAGTTTTGCTTTTACTCCTTGTCAACTATAGATATTGGAATAGTGTGGTATACGAACAATTTGCAAAACAAAATCATGTATATCGTATGTTTTATGAAATTGTCTACATATCTTATTAGTTTTGTTAGATCATTACTTGAGCTTCTACTCAAAGTTAGAGTGATTAGCAAGAAAATCATGTACACCATATGTGTTGTGATGTAGTTCTCTGGATATAGATAAACTATATGATGGTGTGAGGTGCGGCATCTACACTATTTCTTTGTCTCTCTTCCTGCGAGTTTTGTGATGTTTGACACTAGTTGAGTTGTGGAAATAGGTGTTGAGAAGGGATCAAAAGATCCAAAAGAAGATAAAGTTGGGATGATAACAATAGACCAGCTGCGCACAATCGCAGCAGAGAAGCTGCCCGATCTAAACTGCACGACCGTTGAATCCGCTATGAGAATCATTGCAGGAACTGCAGCTAACATGGGGATCGACATAGACCCTCCAGTTCTTGAACCTAAAAAGAAAGCAGTTTTGTTGTAAAAGCCTGCAAGAGGTTTCTGTTTTGATAATGCCTTATTTGTTTCTAAATGTAATTTCCAACAAGACACTTGAGAGAAATCCATATAAAGATTATTTTGCTTAAAATCACAGTCTTGGTGTGCAACATAAGTATGCGTGTAAATGTTATCAAAAATGAAATTAACGGGTGCAACACTTGAAACGCATCGTTATATTAATGTTCCTTCAATACTCCAAAGAATTGGTAAAGCTTATAACCATCGTGTTGTGTTTCAATTATTTATGGCAATGACCTTGAAGGAAATGGAACTATTATTTTCCTTTTGTCTCTCTAGGCAAAACCAAAGTTTCTTCTACATTCAGTTTAGATGAGCCGCATCTATAAGTATTGTAAATATTGTTGGCTTTAATGCCGCAAACAATTTTAACCGTTATGAACATTAAGCATAAGATCATGGTTTGCTGAAAGTTTCTTCATATGAGGTTGATCGATCTTTAATGTCCTGTGGATTTTATGTTCCTTAGGACGTAATATAGATCGTTCAATGTCCAAAATGAAACTCTAACCTGCAATTATCTTGGGTCTAATCTCTCTGCAGCTGAAGTTATTTGTGGTATCAAAACATACTCACAAACATTGCGTATATTTCTGAATTAAGATTATTGCTAATTATTATCACAGTCTTTTATCTACTCAGTGCTCCTTACTAGCATTTTTGGTTTTCACAATTACTTGATTTTGGCAGATTACACCTATTCCTGTTGACTTTTCTTGAACAATTTCGTTCTATCTCAGTTTAAATGGCTGCACGGATTGTAAGATCAAATTTTATGGATTTATACCAAATGATTCTACCTTGTCAACCTGGTTGTACTTTTTTTTTTGTTTCTACGTACAATTTTTTGAGAGTGTCTATTTCTCTTGTGTTACATAAACCTTGTTGTTACTTGCAGATATACATGTTCGTCAACCAGACGGTGATATCTTAATCTTCAAGACTGGTCAGGTCAGCCTCATTTCTTTATACTATGTTCATTGAAACTAAACTAAACCATCTAGATTGTTGCGTTTCTTACTTTTATCATATGGAGGGAAAAAGTACGAAGCTTATTGTTGCTACAAATATTGCTGAAAAAAAGTCTTAACTCGATTCATTTATAAAGATCTATGATTGATTTATTACACTCAGAAGAAAATGATACAAGCTCTGGTTGTCAGAAGAGGATCCAAATCCTATAGGATGGTGTTTGTACAAACAAGGGAGAATCTCTCCTAGTTAAACATGAAGGGGAAGCGATTTGGACCATACTAGCAATCTCTCCTGCATCAAAAATTTCCAAATCAGAAATATTAAAAGTAGAAGATATATTAAACTCACCTGGCAGCTCCAGCTGATATGCATTGTTGTTGATCTTTTTCAGGATTCAGAATGGTCCGTCTCCTCTCGGAGCAAGCTTGTCTTTTCTTTTCTGGGGGAACCGCTCTGTCCGCATGTGCAACCAGACCCAAACTCCTTCCTTGAAGCTCATTGATTTGCGGCCCTTATTAGCTTGTCGAGCATAAGCTTATGTCCTCTTTTTGATACTCTCCTTAGCCTTTTGATGAAGCTTCTTTACGAATTCAGCTCTGCTTTCTCCTTCTAAGTTCACAGTCTCGGCTGGAGGCAACAAAGTGAGATCCAGTGGGGACTGTGGATTAAATCCGTAGACTATCTCAAATGGAGACATCTTAGTGGCTGAATGAGTAGCTCGATTATAGGCGAACTCCACAAACGGAATACACTCTAACCAGCTCTTTAGGTTTTGGCCAATAGTAGCTCTGAGTAGAGTCGATAGCGTCCTATTAACCACTTGTGTTTGCCCATCTGTCTGCGGATGGCAAGTCATCGAGAAAACTAGTTTGGTTCCTAATTTCTTCCATAAGGATCTCCAGAAGTGACTCAGGAACTTTGTGTCATGATCTGACACTATGGTTCTCGGAATACCATGAAGCTGTACCACTTCCTTAAAGAATAAGTTGGCGGTTTGGCTTGCGTTATTTGTCTTGGTGCAATGTATGAAATGCGCCATCTTTGAGAACCTGTCTACTATGATAAAGATGGAATCTTTGTGGTTTTGCTTAGGCAAGCCTAGCACAAAGTTCATAGAAATATCAGTCTGAAGCGTAGTAGGAATAGGAAGAGGCATATACAAACCGTGAGGATGGATTCTTGGCTTTGCTCGTTTGCAGACCAAACAACGAGTACAATGAGCCTCTACGTCTCGCCTTTGATGCGGCCAATAGAAGTGTTCCTTAAGCGTGTTCAACGTCTTATTCACTCTAAAATAACCCATTAGTCTTCCTCCATGCGCCTCCCTCAGCACTAAATCCCGGATGGAACCCCTCGGAATGCGGAATCTCCTTTTCTTAAATAGGAATCCATCGAACATGTAGTATTTGTTGTAGGTGCCCTTCCCATGCTCCTTGAATATTTCTTTGAAATCGTCATCAGCTGAATATAACTCCTTTATCAGCTCGAATCCTAACACCTTTGATTCCATGATCGAGATTAAGTTGTATCTCCTCGAAAGTTCATCAGCTACAACGTTCTCCTTTCCATTATTGTACTTGATAACGTAAGGGAACGTCTCAATGAACTCCAACCATCTAGCATGGCACCGTTTTAGTTTTGTCTGGCCCTTGAGATGCTGAAGCGTCTGATGATCGGTGTGAATGACATACTCTCAGGCGAGTAAATAGTGCTGCCACGTCTCCATTGCTCTCACTAAGGTATACAACTTCTTGTCGTAAGTCGGATAATTTAATGAAGCTCCGCTCAGTTTTTCACTGAAGTACGCAACCGGCTTTCCTCCTTGAGTCAGAATTGCGCCTATTCTGATGCCAGATGCATCACATTCTACTTTAAACGTCTTGCTGAAGTCTGGAAGTGCTAGAACCGGGGCGTGGGTTAATCAGTCTTTGAGGAGTTGGAATGCTTGATCTTGCTCCTCTCCCCACTTGAATTCTTGGTTCTTTTTGATAACCGAAGTCAATGGAGCCGCAATAGTGTTCAAATCTCTGTGAACTGTCGATAGAAACTTGCTAAGCCGTGGAAACTACGCACAAGACTTATACTAATCGGCGTGGGCCACTCTTGTATAACCTTGATCTTTTTCTCGTCAACATGTAATCCCTGCAAATTCACAACAAAGCCTAGGAAAATGACTCGGTTAGTGCAGAATGTGCACTTCTTGAAGCGTGCGTATAACCGTCTCAAGATGCGTCACATGGTCAGTATAAGATGAGCTATAAATAAGTATGTCATCAAAATAAACAACAACAAACTTACTAATGTATGGTCTAAGATGGTTCATTAGACGCATAAACGTGTTGGAGGCGTTTGAGAGTCTGAATGGCATGACCAGCCATTCGTATAACCCTTGCTTAGTCTTTAATGCGGTTTTCCATTCGTCTTCCTCCCGCATTCGTACTTGATGGTAACCACTTTAAGATCAATTTTTGAGAAGATAATGACACCACTGAGCTCGTCTAACATGTCATACAATCTCGAGATTGGATGTCGGTACTTGATAGTAATATTGTTGATAGCTCGAAAATCTACGCACATCCTCCAGTTGCCGTCTTTCTTAGGCACGAGAAGAACCGGAGCGGCACAAGGGCTGAGACACTCCCTCACGTATCCTTGGACCATTAAGTCTCGGATTTGACGTTCTAGTTTTTTGGCTTCCTCCGGGTTAACTTGATACGCGGCTCGGTTAGGTAGCTGTGCTCCCGGAATGAAGTCCATGTTGTGCTCTATTCCCCTCACTGGCGGCAGTTCAGGTGGTAAATCCTCGGGGAGCACATCCGCAAATTCTTCCAGCAAGGCGTTGACTTCCGAAGGTAACTTAGTTTATGTTTTATCTGCACTCAGAAGTTCTTTAGACATTAGTAGAATAATGTGTGATTCTTTCTTATTGATTGCCTTTCGGATGTCGCAAGAGTTAATCAGAAAGTTCTCTTTGTTTTTAATTCCCTCCGTAGTCATTTTCGCTTGCATTTCCCTTACTTGTTGAGGCGTCAATGGAGCTAAGTTGTATCTGCGCTTGTCATGCTCAAAGGAAATCAAGTTAGTCCGTCCATTATGTGTGGTTTCCTTGTTAAACTGCCATGGACGTCTCAATAAGAGATGGCCAGCTTGCATCGGAACCACATCACATATCACTTGATCTTGGTACTGTTCCACACTAAATGGGACAATGACTTGATCAGATATGTGGAGCTCGGCTTTATCATTGAGCCATCTCAACTTATAAGGATGAAGATGTTTAGTTCTCTCCAAGCCGAGCTTTTATAAGAACTGGCGACATTAGTACATGAACCACCGTCGATAATAAGAGAACATACCTTACCCTGAATAGTGCAACGAGAATGGAAGATGTTTTCTCTTTGTGCAACCTCTTCAAGACTTACCATCGAGTTAAGAACTCGTCTAATCATCATGAACTCTCCAGAGTCCGGATACTCAACGTCCTCTTGGTCTCGATGCTGGTGTGATTCGCTCTCGTCTTCATCCTGCGATTCGTACTCTCCAGCTTGAGTAAGAATCATGGCTTGTTGGTTAGGACACTCTCTCGCCATGTGACTTCTTCCGTTGCATTTAAAGCAAAGGATATCTCGACTCCGTTGTATCGGAGCTGTTGTAGTTGGCGTCGACAGAGAAGTACTAGGATCGGATCTAGGGGCCTTTGTGAAATCACCCACTTTGGCTTTAAATCGATTGTCTGCTGGCGACTGAGTACTACTCCTCTCCGTTGGTTTGAAAATCGGGTTCCAAGTAGTTTTTGGTCGAGAAATAGTTGCTGATTTGTGTTTGTTCTGTTGCTCGATCTGAATAGCTAAATGAAGCAACTCTTCGAGATCATGATAAGTATGTCTCTCCACTTTCCGAGAAATTCGCTCTTGCAATCCGTCAACAAATTGTGCCATTCCTCCACACTTTTTATTTCCTTGAGTCAAACGTCGGAAACGTTTTTGCATGTCTCGGTGGAAGTGTGGTGGAACATATTGTCTTCTCATAATATACTTGAGCTCCTCCCAAGCTATTCTGTTTTCGTACTGATTTCTCCTTCTTTCGGTACATTCTCGGTCCCACCATGTAAGAGCATGGTCGGTGAACTGAGCCGTAGCTAAGGCGACTCTCCTCGGATCAGCATATCTATAATATTCAAAGATATGCTCCATCCGTCTTTCCAAATTCAGATAAGCTTCGGGATCCACCCTTCCGGGAAATGTCGGTGTAGAAAGCTTAACATCGGGAGCTTGCGGAGGTGGTGGTGGCAGCGGTGGAGGTTGAAACTCTGGTGGTGGTGGTTGATATGGTGGTGGTGGCGGCGGTGTATGAGCATAAAATGGCGATGGTGGGCCTTGATTTTCTTCGTAGTCGTGAGCTGCTCCTTGACGAGCTGATTCTGGGATCTCGGCTCTCGTCGCCATAGCATGGATTTGACCACTCAGATTCATCAACATGTGCAACATGGCACTGTTGACGTCTGCAGAGTCCGACTTATCAGACATTCCGTCTCTCTTGAGGAGAACCGAAATAATAAAGAACTTAAGAACTACTTATGCAATTTATTTTTTTCTAAAGATTAATTATGCAAATAATATTGACCTATGGACCTTGTATACAATTAAGTTTAACTTAAGGACCTAGTATGCAAATAAACCTAATCTAAGGACTTAATATGTAAATAAATTTAATTTAAGGACCTAGTATGCAAATAAACTTAATCTAAGGATTTAATATGCAAATTAATTTAACCTAAGGACCTAGGATGCAAATAAACTTAATCTACGAACTTAATATGCAAATAAATTTAACCTAAGGACCTAGTATGCAAATAAACTTAACCTAGGGACTTCTTAAACAATTTCTAATTGACCTAGGGACTTTTAATGCAAATTTTGAAACTGGAAACC
Organism: Streptanthus diversifolius; assembly: GCA_039880935.1. Taxonomy (NCBI): domain Eukaryota; kingdom Viridiplantae; phylum Streptophyta; class Magnoliopsida; order Brassicales; family Brassicaceae; genus Streptanthus; species Streptanthus diversifolius. The sequence continues at coordinate 21,288,267 of JAXGFM010000014.1, read as the reverse complement.
CTAATAAACAAAATTTTATGACAAAATTAATGCAAATAAACTATATGAAAAAATTTTATGCAAATAAAAATTATTCTAAAAAAACTATATGATAAAATTATCCTAAATTTTCTAATTGCAAGAAATTTTAAAACCCTAAAAATAGTTAATCTAATCTAACCCTAGAAAATAGCTAATCTAATCTAACCCTAGAAAATAGCTAATCTAATCTAAATCTAACATAAATAATTTAAATTTAAACTTTTTTTTCTCTCTCTCACGTTTTCAAATTGCAAATTTCAAAAGTTTTTTTTTTTTTTAATCACCAAACGAATTTTTTTTTCTTCTTCCTCCGAACAATTTTTTTTAAGAGTAAACAATGGAAAACAAACTAATGCAAATCGTGATTTAATGATGCAAGTGAATGAAAATAATGAAAAAGGAGAATCGCACATCTTCTTACCTTGTGCAGATCGCGTGGATGAAGGCTGACCGTGGATGGTGAGTGATGGATCACGAATGATAGAGACCAAATTATGACTTAAACCTGAAACACTTGACAAACAAATCAAAAATAATAAAAAAACAAGGGATAAGTTTATACACTACCCTGCGTCATGAGCTTCAGCTCTAATACTAAAGATGATACAAGTTATGGTTGTCAGAAGAAGATCCAGATCCGATGGGATGGTGTTTGTGCAAACAAGGGAGAATCTCTCCTGGTTAAACACGAAGGGGAAGCGATTTGGACCACACGAGGGATGGATGGACTCGTGATACACCAAAGTTCTTCACGCCTGGATGTTGGATCAAGGCAGAAGAATTCGATTTCTACAGACTAAAGAAAATCTACTAGGGTTCTAAATTTTGGCTGCCAAAAAACGTGTCTTTCATTTCTAGGGGGAGGCTAAGGTTTTAAATACACTAACCTTAAAAAAACAACAAGTAGTTCTAAAAGAAAAACAACAAGACGTACAAAACTTACACAAAAACTACAAACAGTTTAAAATTTAAATAAACCCAAAAATTATTCTAAGTGTTGAAAAATGTTGTAGCTTGTCTTCATTGGAGAGTCATCATCTTCTGATTATTACAGAGACTGGTAAAATATGAGTTTTGTTGAACAGGCCCTGACTTGCACACTAGAGGTGTTGCCTCGTTAAAACCCCCTTCGAAAAACCCATTGGGACAATACTGAAGGTAGGAAAAAGAGTACAATTCCCTAGCATGTCTTTGTGTATCTCTACTCTATGGTGATAGTACAGACACTAGAAGATGATGTCTGACACTGGAGAAGCTCACTTGAAATGCCTAAAAATGGGTCTTCTCCCTTGCTGGTGTGGGCAACTGAGAATGGACAAGGGCTGGCTGATCCTTGCTCGAGCACAAATTCTACTAGGTGGTTGAACTTGTTCCCAATGGCTCTGGCTCTCTGGCGAGTTATAATTCCGCTTGGTACTTGATGAATTATCTCCATTCCCTCTGGTTCTGCTGGCATTGTTGAAGAGCCGATGTCCTCATCAGAAAAGGTTGAGAAATGTTTAGGTGTTACATAATAATATACAGGTCAAATTTTATGTATTGAATGGCACGTAAAAGATAAACAAGTTATTGTTTCACATCAACTAAGTAGACTGATCCAGTCCAAAATATGTTTACCTTTTTTTAATGATTCAATGACTGACATAACAAACTTTGTGTTTCTTTTTAGGAGTGTTGATATCATTGCAAGTACTAAAAATGACCACACAGATCACCAAGACGTTTCACCAGAAAAGAAGTCATTGCCGGATCAAATTCTGAACCTAATAGCATCGACACCAAAACTGATCAAACCCGAGACCACAAAAGAAGAGGGTGTTTAAAACAATTATCAGCTCCAAGAGAATCCACCAGATTCTCACCTACAAATCAATACACGAGGAGTGATCCCATCTTTCTTGCTCAATGGAAAGCCACATGATGCACCACACATCACCAAACCACCACCATACAGAGGTAAGACTTTAGACTTTTAAAGAAGGATGAAACCTAACTTCTTTTTCTTGATGCAGGAAAATCAGTTTTTGAGGACAAAACTTTTGAAAAAAGAGGGTATGATGAGGATATCCAAACCAGACATATGCAAGGGAACATTCAAGCCCATCAGAAACTGATGAAGGCCTCAGATGTCGGAACAGATGAAAATATGTTTCAACAAGATCCATGAACCTTGTTCAGCCCAAAGGAACAGATCAACTGGTCCAGCCCAACGACCACTTGGACCACATTTCCCACTCAGCTAGAGTATTCTTCTGATGACAGATATCAAATCTAATACCATACAAGGGAAGGAGGATAAAATGATTCAAGCAACACCCCTGGTAGAACAGGCTAGAACATGTTGTTCACCCGAAAGAATTTTCACAAAAAGGACATAAAAGCCAATATTGATAGATTCCGACCAAACCAGAAGGAATTGAGTTATGAACGGACTTGGTCCATAATCTTAAATTTTTTACAGCACACGAATAAGTGGTCCCACTCACAAACTGGACCAGACTTGCTCAAGAACCACCAGTCCACCCCGGTGGATCAAATACTATATTTGAAACTTTTATTATGTGAAGATCTTCAAACAAATTCTTAGCGTCCGTGAGAGTTTACTCTACAACTATAGGCCCCTTTAAGCGTCCCCAACTGCACCAGCAAGCAGAGGATTAGACGGATCTTTGCACACTTTCATTTTCCCTATCTAGAGTTAAACATGCCTTATTTGCTTTATTTTGAGCTAATAATCACTAAACTCCAAGGGCTCTTTTTACATCAATGCTTCTACAATTTGGAGGTCCTTAAAATCATCCAGAATGTACCTAGACACAACATATTCACCCCCAAACTTTCAAGATTCAAGTCCTATCAAATTTTTCTTAATTGACGATTTTGTCAGCTACCTCCAACGGCTCTATTTTCAATTTTGTGATTTATTTTTGCTCATTCATTTTGTTAGGACCATTTTAAATAGATAAGCTGTTTTTCATTTCCACTATAAATCACCTATTAATATAGATTAATACAAAGTATTTGATTTATTTTCAAAGTTGTGTATTTAAAGTTTGTTCTTGTTTTTTAAAAGATCAAGTGTGTGATTTACTTTTATTCTGTAGAAGCCACGAATTGAGTTTATTTGATGTTTTCAACAACCTACAACCTTATACGTCCACAGATTGAGAGAGAGAGAGAGAGAGTCAATCATCTCTTATCTTCATTCCATTTTGATATCACACCCAGTTCTGCAACAATTCCGCAACAACTTGTCGTTTTGACAACTATGTGATCGCTAAGGCAAGGCAAAAGAATGATTCATGTGCTTGTATCAACCCACGTGCGGGAGAACTCTGAGTCTATCCTTTTTGTTAAATATATGGTTTTGTTGGTAAGCTGCAAAATGGTGGAACTGCGTATATGTTTCTGTGGTGTTTTCCTTTCATCTGTACGTGACTGTGATGAATGCTTGTCTAGTGTTTTGAGAGGACATGATTCGGTTCTCAACATATATATACTCACACGTAGACCAAATTAGGTTATGTTTTACGGCAACTAACCAAAACGTCTTTGAAAACATTTTTGTTTTTGTGTTGTGTTGCATAAATTAAAGGGTACGACTGGCTACTACATTCGTGAAAAGAACTATAACAAGATACACGTTTCTTTGGGGTTTCTCATTTATGTAATGAATGATCAAGGTTGACCAAATAGGAGAAGGGGTTTGGGATCAAAAGGTGATCAGAGAGATCAAGATGGAAATAGATGGCAGTTGTTCCAAAACCCTAGCGACTTTATATATATATATATATATATATGCAAAGTATAATATGAGAGATTCATATATGTAATAATCTTTTCACCAGTGTAAACTTCTTAGTGAAACTATAACAGGACTTGAACGTTTACTTAATTAAATTAATTGAAGTTCGTGGAGTCAAATCTGTTTTATGTTATTTCAAGATGCATCCTAGGTGTGGAGTCTCAACCTAGGCTACGACTTCCATAGCATGTTTTATTATAATCGGGTAAAGAATTATGATAAGTGGATAAAATATGTCACGTACTTGTACTCGATAATTTAATTTAATTATCGATTGGACAGGAATGTCACCAGTAGCAAACAATTTGTGATCGGACAAGGTACAATATGTAGGTATTAATTGGTCCGAATGCTTGCTTTGTGACATTATGGAAGAAATATAATCAATTCACACATAATTTTTTTTTATTTTTTATGGAAGATATAGCTAAACGATTTTAAATATATGGATCGGAATTACTTAGCATATACACTGTTCGTAACGTGTTTTAAAAATATAGTTAACGTGATTAATTTTATATATATAACTGTGTTTGAATGTATTATAGTATCTTATTTAACTTCAAAATCAACATTAAAAATTGTAAACGTCTTATAGATATCATTTTTATTATATTTTGAACTTATGATGCATCATTTTTCTATTAATATTCAAGTATGTAATTAACATCTTTTTCTTACGATAAATAATATTAATAATCATAACTTAAAATTTTTGTATGTTATCTGTTTTAACAGATTCATTTATATTTTTTCAATATAACATCATTTAAAAAAATTGAAAAATATGAACTAAATAATTTTTTAATTAATATTTATTTTGTGAAGTAAATAATATCTCTATAAATTAATAAAATTTTAAAATTTTAACATTGTTAATCTATAGAAATTTTACTGTTTTAGTATTTAGTAATTAAATATATACTCTTGAATCGACATGACCATATAAAAAGAAAATGGAACTTGTAAAACAGAAAGCACCAATTCCATCCTTGTGCACGATTAGTTACGTATATGCAAACTCGAGAAAATGGCATCACATTCCCATGTTACAGTTTTGCAAGAAACAGTTTCATGGAAACGAATTCATTATTTCCTCTCTTTCTCTCCAACACACACCAAAGCTTCATCTGTTTTGTTTTAATTTATGTGATATTTCGCTATGGAGACCAAGCAAAGATATACGAGAACTTGAGGATTAATATACGATGAAGAGGAGGACTGCTCCAAGTCAAAGAAGAAGCTCTCAGCAGCAATATTACTATCTCTACTCTTCATGAGTGTTGAAATAGTTGGCGGAATCAAAGCACATAGTGTAGCCATTCAAATGGAAACGGTGCATCTGCTCTTAGATGTCGGTTGCTTTGCAGTCTCCATGTTTTCCCTTTAGGCATCTGGATGGGAGGCAACTTCATGACGGACCTTCGGATATTTGAGAATAGAGATACTTCTTGAATCTTGCTTCAATCCAGGTTATTTTGGGGCCTCACTGCATGGTATGAGGCTGAACAATCACAAAGACTCCGCCACCAGACCAGAGGAGAAATCAAAGGTCTTTGGATGGTTGGAGTAGCTTTCTTCGGAGTACTCTTCAACCTCTTTCGTTCTTGGTCACGGTCAACATGGACACTCCCATATTTTGGACATTTCTTCAGATATAACTGTTGGATTGCCTTCAAAACACTTGAAAATGAAAGCTCACATATTCAGCTATCTTGTATCCAATTGACAAATATCATGTGGTGGTAAGTTTTTCATCTAATGCAAAACTTCTTGTGCTGGAAAACTGTTTATTCCCAAAAATGTTCATATCAAGTTCTTTTTTGTCTATAACACTTACATTTCCTGAAAACACCTTTAAAACTCCAAAAACACTGAAATCAAAGATATTTAACAATAATCAATTATTTTCTTATTGAAAATACCTTTAAATCCTACTAAGAACTAGTAAAATATAGAGCAATCATGTAACGTGACCGAGACGATGATCTTAGTAACTCGTATATCTTGGTGTTCTTTAGTTTCTGCACATCATCAAATACAAATAAATCAGCAGTATAACTTTAACACATGGAATCTGAATCAAATCAGATTTGAATAACGAAACACCAACAGATGCTTTCTTAGTTGTGCATGTCTGTTTCACATCCCAAGCATTAACAGTGAATGGCCTCACTTACATAACTGAGTGTATGAGCTGATGTAACGGAATGTTATAAACTGTTCAGATCAAAGCCAGAGAACAAATCCAAGAGCCTAAAAACAGAAGAGTAGGAAAAGTGTTGAATGAGAGAGCAAGATTCTTTTTAGCTGCTCTGTTTATCGCCGTTGTTCTTTACTTATCCGTGATGGGAAGATCTAGTTCTGATGACCTCAAGTATGAAAATGAGGAGGACTATACTACAGACTTCTCTCTCCGTGAATGGACTGGTAATGTTCTCGCCCAAACCCTCTATATCTCTTTCCTTAACTTGTTAGGAAGAAGTGAACAAAAGATTCATCTTTTATGTGTTTGCTTTTCAACTCTCTTAGTTTAGAAGAGACATATTGATTATACAGATCTGACTAATAATATGCATTATAACTCTTATGCGTCCATACATCTAAACCATCTTTTGCTATCAAAAGATGCAACTCCCATGGAGTAACTAACCTAAGATCCTAAACTTTTAACATCCCGGTTTGCTTCTGCATGCTGCTCTGACGTGGCGTCCTCTGGATGGTTAAGGAACTTCGAGTGTTCATTAGCCGAGCTGATGACGAACTCATAGAGTGAGCTCACTGCAACAGACATTCCATGGCAGAGTACTTTAATTGCAATCTCAGCCAATTTCTCAGCAGCTATCATCTTCTCCTCTTCCACCTTGTCAGCTTCAACAAGCTCCATGCTCTCTGTTCCCTTATATCCTTTTTCTCTTTTCTCTGCAAGATATCCTTTATCTTATTGAATCTCAGTTATTCATATGAAGTTTTCTTGTAAATGTTGGAAAGTATCAAAGTTTACCGGTAGTTTCTCGTTTATAACAGTTTCCTCTTTCCAATATGATTTTAGCGTTGTATTATTGTATAAAGTGTAAACAGAGGAATAATAGGTTTCTATAAATACGTTCTTGTGAATGTCTTAAATATGAAAAGATTATCGTTAGTTCATTGGTTCTTGAGTCTTTTTTTCTAGTAAAATGTCTACCTTCTGTTTATCTTATTGGATATACTTTAGTCCAAATAATACTAGTACATATCACGTAATCTTGTGGAATTCAACAACAGAGAAACAGAGAGATGTAAATGGAACTTGGACACTATAAAATCCAGCTAGACGAGCTGAGATCTCCAATTCTTTCTTTGTTCTTTCTTTCCCTGATGGGTTCATGTTCATCATGAACAACTCAAACTGAAACAAGCTTCTGTCTAAGACTGTATCTCCTGGAAAATCAGGGATTACCATGTCCATCACAATCACCTTTCCATATGACGGTAGCGATTGATGAAAGTTGCTAAGTATCTTGACGCAATGCTCATCGTCCCAGCTGAAGCATCCATTGTTTTAATTGTAACAAAACACACAAGAAACCCTATGTTAGCTTTTAAATTATATTCTGTTAAGACTCAAGAGTTAAGGCAACTTTTTATAAATTATTAACCTTCATGAAAATGGCTTCTCCTTTAGGAGTGTTTGTAAACATCTCTCCAGAAACATTCTCAATACCTACAACACATAGTTTTGATCTTTCAAATCATTTTACAGTACAAAAGAATCTTTGCAAAAACTTGTATCATACATACCTGGAGAAGCTGATGAAAAGTTGATAACAGAGGGTAAATCAAAGTTAATAGCTTTGATGATGTGAGGATGCTTGGCCATTATTTTACGGAGAATAGAGCCATCTCCACCACCAACATCCACCAGTGACTTCAGAGCATCAAAACCCTTGTACTTATTCAAAACTTCTTCCACGAAAACTTCATTGAAACCTTTCATGGAGCATTGGAACACTTCTCTGTAACTTGGATCTCTGCCCACCAATTCGGCCGCGCTTGAGCCATGAGCCTTGTTGAATGGAAGTCCTCCTTCAAGAACAGAATCTTTAAGGTTGTACTTTAAATAAATAAAATATCATAATCAATCAGAGCACTTCAAGAGAACAAAACAAGGCTGTTGTTAATGAACTTACCAAATATCAATCACGACCTTGTCCTGAAACAAATTCACCAACGGAGCCAACGAGGCACCTCCACCATGGTTCTTGGTGAAGTACTTGGCAACAGGAGCTAAGCCATAGACCTCACGTGAGGTCACGACGACGACACCCAAGGTATTCTTCTCTTCTTTTCGTTTTCCTGAAATTCGTAATTTGGATAAGGTTAGTCTTGTAGGTTTATGAACCCACATTTTCGCAGGCTTTACTCGACAACGATTCTTTTAAACACCGATGCACCCATTTTCTGTTTTATTAGAAATCTATTAAGATGTTTACAACACTATTAATTCAACACAGCCTACGACACATTCTTAGCTTATGACCAACCCATTTTTTAACTTACAACAAGAAATAACTGCGAGTAACTTCTGTGTTTTTCTTACCGATCTCCATCAAATGCTCCTTTAAGGTTTTTCACTAGAAAGCTTCTCTTCTTGAACGGATAATCTTCTCTAAGCCCACTTTTTTCTTATTTATATGCCAAGACAAGCAGAGCTCTTAGGTTAGATTATTGGTCCGTACGAGTCCAGCTTTGCAACTTTTTCCACATCACAATTATGTGTTTAGATTATCAATCTTCATGTTCCAACACTCTGAAAATTGTTCCAGGAATACTGCAACCTTCTCTTACTCTGTTTCATGAAAAATCTTCAGGATACACGCACTTTCAGAAGTATCTCTATATCAAGCTTGAGTTACAACTTCTGCTTTTGCAGAATAATGTCGATTTTGCATTGGGACTTTAGTTTTCTATGTTTACACTTCTTGAAAGAGAAACTTTTGTTCATTTTGTGTTCTTTGGGTTTTCGACTCTGTAGGTGAAGGAGATGGTGGAAATGAGAATTCCAAGCAAAGTAGACGCGAGAATAAAAGTCGCAAAGCTTTTCTGAAGCTTGGCATGAAACCTGTCTCAGATGTCAGAAGAGTGACCATTTAAAAATCCACGAATGTAAACTCGCATGCCACTTTTTCTGGTAGAAGCAACAAGGTTTGATTCTTGAAAATATTTCATCCATCAGGTTTATTCGTCATCTCGAAGCCGGATGTTTTTAAAAGTCCCAGTTCCGAGACCTATGTCATATTTGGAGAGGCCAAGATCGATGATCTGAGCTCTCAGCTACAGATCCAGGCTGCTCAGAGGTTCAAGATGCCTGACGTGGCGTCCATGCTCCCTAATGGTGGTTCTGAAGCTGCCACTGGTCCACAAGCTGAGGAAGATGATGTTGACGACACAGGCGTTAAAGCCAGGGACATTGATCTTGTGATGACCCAAGCAGGTGTCTCTAAGGATAAGGCCACGGCTCTAAAGGCCAGTGATGGAGATATTGTCTCAGCCATTATGGAACTCACGACACAGAGTTGGAGAGCCATTCCTCTTTTGGCTTCTGTCTCATTGTTTCTTGTACTGTTCCATTTTAGCTACCATTTTCTTGGAACATTAATGATTTCTTCACTGTTTTCTCCCTTACTTTTGAGGTCGTTTTCTCTTTCCTTACTATGCTCAAATTTAAACTTAACTAAGTATGTCTCAATTATAAAAGGCAAGTTTGTAAGATGAGACTATTACAATAAAGTGATGACATATTTAAGAGAAGAGTAACAAATAATTTGTTTATACATCTGATAATCCAAGATCAGGACCACATAACAAGAGAACATTACAACCTTCAGCAATTTAAAAAGCTCCACGACCGACAGTACCCAGATTCTGGCAAGAGAAAAGACAAGTTGATCAGTATGGATTATGTAAGTAAAGTAGGCACTGAGATTAGAACCAAACTCAGTCTCTGGAGTAAAGATGACACTAAATAAAAGAAGGGAACTGGTAAAAAGAGAGCACCAACTTCATCCTTGCCCATTTAGTCGCATCACATGTCAGCCACTTCTTAGGAAAAGATTTCTATGCCTAATAGTCTCCATCCAGAAATTGGAGAGCTTGGGGCTGTTCTTTGAAATTTACATGCCGACCTGCAAAATCGAAAGCAAATGCTCTAGAGGACCTTTGTGCAAGCCTTAGCAATTATGACATGTAAATTCCCTTGAAATTTCCCTCTCAATTAAATGTCAAGGACGAGAGTATTATGGATGATTTGATGTCACCTTTCTAATATCCTTAAGAACCTGGATTCGAAAGAGAAGTCTCGTATACCATCAAACACCTGTCTGCTTCAGCCTTCAGCCATAAGCTTTTATAGAACAGTGCATGTTGGTTAATCTGCTCCTCGCCTAGGTGATTCTGTTGGTAACTACTTTTACCCATAACCTGCATATTAAACAAACCAAAAGTCTACCTCCCGATAAACACCAAATCTCACATCTCAAGTATGCAGAAAAACCATACCTGACCAAAGCTATTATCTTTGGTCACACCATACTGATACAAACGAGAATCTGGGAACGTCTCCCCTGAGACCAGAGAGTATTTTTCCTTCCTTTTAACATCAAGGTCGACAGTCATATTGTTTGCCCTTGGAAGCTGAAGGTCTCTAATCGATAGCTAATAAAGAAGATTTGGTAACCCATTAACACAATATAAATTTTGTAAAATTCTACAATAGATGAAGCTGTTTTCCCTATGTTCTACGAGAATGTAATGTGCTTTCCATGTTCAATGAAATCTCATGTGGCTTAAGCTACCAAAATATATTCATATCAACAGGTAGAACAACAAACCTTGCTCTTGTTAGGTATAAACTTTAGATCATATGAATTGTGTCGTCCGAAGCTTTGATCCCCAGCCTGTTCCCGAATGTTATTTTCGATGTACAAGTTGAGATTCTGTACAGTACTGTTAATGAGATCAACATCATCCGCATCCGGTGAATCTGAAGATTCTGAACCATGTGCAGATGTTAGTAATTCTGACAGTCCATGAATCGTTGTAAGTAGTTTCTTCATATCCATTTTTGGAGATAGGCCAGATAAAGCTTTCACATCATTTGAAGATGAACTCGCTGCAGTTTCTACGACATGAAATGGAAGAGGATGCTTAAAATCTCTATTGCCGTTTACTGAAATTGTAGTGTTTGGCTCCACCGCATACCACTTAGTAGACCCACAGTTACTGTCCGCCTTTGTTGATATAAGTGAAGAACTTCCATGTGACATGTTGGAAAGGAAACGTTCCACATATACTGAGGATTGTGCTGAGTGTGCATCTACTACATTATTCTCCGTATAACCAGTTAGAGGGGATAAACCGATAGTATTCACCACTAGCGATAAATCATCTGCAGCTTGGTAATTATCATAGCAATATGCTTTTGGTTTAGTATCTGCAAGAGAGAACTGACGGGCCAATGGATTTAATCTTTTCTGACCATGAGAATTGTTGCTAGAGCTTCCTAGTTTTGCAGACTCAGTTACCCCAACTTTGGATTTAAACCAAGGATTGTATGAAGAAGTCGAACCTGATTTATGAATGCGACCAGCCTCTCCAGAAGATATATCTACCTTGACCGTACCTAGCAACTTATTATCTGAATAAGTTAGAGCAGAAGTTGAATGTGCATTTGTCTCATGAACAGAAGGACTTGGTTTTGTGATAGAGGGAACAAAAACGGGGGCCAAAGGATCCAACCTTTTCGACAGTTGGAATTTATTTCTAGAATCCGACATGGTCAAGGTCTTGCAAACGCTGTCCTGAGATACAAAACCCAAATTTTCATCTGCAGTCTGGGTCAAGATGCTTGTCCTTGTTCCTGCATCGTCTCTTCCATCTTCAAGAGGATCGGTTAAGTTGAACTCTCCCGACGATGATGGAAAATTTGAAGACAGAGACTTCTTCAAAGAAGAAGAACTCTCTTCACATTTTTTCCCAACCGCGTCAACATTTTTCTTAGAACTGGATGGTATAAACTGTGGCGCCAATGGATTTAATATATGGAATCCACTGAGATCATCAGTAGAACTCCTGCAAGTAATAGATTTGGCACCTGAGGCTGGAGTCTTGCGAGAATCTATTCCTATCCAGCAAGGAAAATCTTCCTCAGAGTCATCTTGAACAGAGTCTGTAGAAGATTTCTCAGACATGACAATTGTGTTGGCACATGAAAATTCCAACTTCTCATCACCGGCAACAGTGGAGGACTCAATGAGCAGCTCAGGCAATTTCAAGACAAGTGGATTAGGTTTTCGCAAGACTATCTTGTCCTCTACAAGCTGTCCTTCTGCAAAATTCACAAGTGTTAGAAAAGAAAACGCAAAATTAGCTCTTTACAGCACACTCTCTATACCCAATTATCACAAACAAGACCCTAACATCAAAGTGATAACAATAAAAATTTGAGTTACCTTTGGTTGTCTCCACATCGCGAGACAAGTTAGATAAAGAATCATCGTCGTCGAGGCCACTTCTCTGGTCATCGGAGGACAAGAAGGAAAGGTCTAAAGTATAATCACCCCAGATAGAATCTTCGTGTTCAGATTTGGAAGCAGTGAGAGTTAAAGAAGATGAATCGATGGCGAAAGGTCGAGCGGAAGGCGAAAGACCGCTCCGTAAACCATCAATTCCGTGACTACACTGCTTCATATCCTCTCTGTGGTTATGGAGGAGAATGGAAGCAATGAATCTTATTAAAGAAGAAGAAGGGAAGGGATTATTGAAGAAGGTTTCTCACCTTCCCCTTCCCTTTTTCTTTTGTCTCCTGCTAGCGAAAATACGAAGCTTTTTCTTTCAGGCTAAGAGTCGATTAAAAACAAAACAAAAAAAACACGTCGTTCTCTGTTTACTCGTCCAAATTCGGATGAGGACGAAACTTTCAGAATTTGACATTTCACACCTTATAGTTTTATCATATTTTGATGTGTCCCTTCTTCTTTTTTATCATTTTTTTGATCAACTAATATGTGTTCTTATAGTCTTATACTCCTTTTCTCTTTTGAATTTCGAATAATTAGAAGAAATACATGTAACTTTTACATGTAGGAATCATGTGGTATAATGGTAACCACCTCTGTATTCATTAAACTAGATCTGGAGTTCGAACCCAGCACCCCGTATGTTATTGGGGATATTAAAGCTACTAAACTATGTTGTCAAAAAAAAAGGAAAAGAAGAAATACATGTAATTTAGATCTTCCTTTATACCATCCGATTTTTTTCCTTATTATTTCTACATTAACATAGTTGCGTAGTATATTTCTTTAATAGTAAAATATTTTATTATTTAAAGAATTATTTGTTTTTTAAATAAATATTCTACAGAATCAACAAACGCATAAAATCTTAAAATTTTATGGAAAGATGTTTTCTAATACTTAAGTTATAGATAAGTAAATATATGATCATGAATATTGCGGTTAATGAATATTTCAAAATCACTTTTTAAGATTTTTAAGAGATGTTATATTCAAAACACAAATCATTTAGATTCAATTAATTTTTACTCCCATAATTGAGCTAGAAAAGCATTGTTTCCTCTAGTTTTCTTGATATAATATTAGAATAACTATATCTTATTTATCACAAGATGTTAAAAGTTGACAAGTTTGATGGATCGGATGTTGGTACAAAAGATTGTGAAATTATTTTTCTTGAAAAATATGAATATTTGGAAATTTAAATAAGAGGAGAATAATTACTTAAATCATAAAATTGTCTTTTGCCATACAATATTGATATGGTGTGAGTTTTCACTTAACTAGACATATCTGCAAATGCACATCAAACTGAATAGTATAGTTAGAGTTATCTATCCTAAAAGCATTTTATGGTCATAATGTAAATCTTACATATTTCAATTAAGCTAAATCTGTTACAAAATTTTGTCATTGGTGAAAGAAATAAATTAATGAGCAATTGAAAGCAATAAAATCAGTTTTTAAAATTAACAGGAAACATTAGGTTTTTAAAATAATCGTAGAAAATATGCAACAAATTTAATATGATATGTTTATAGTTTTATGGTCTCACGAAACTATCCGAGAATTAATGAAAGAAAAGTTTCACCCCCATTCTTTTCAGACCCAAAAGATATCCAAAAGACCTCTCAGCATAAAAGAACTCAAATATATGGACGAAGCTTTAAACTCAACCCCCTTCCACATACTTTCTGAATAATTATTCTAAGTTAATATCTAATTTAGATGTTAGAGAATCTTCAGAAAGATCCAAACGCTATGTATGCTCCTCTGGAACAGACTTATTACACTTCATAGAAACAAACAAACTTTCACCATACACACAACGCAAAGACATCGTGATAGCACCCAACACACAGGAACAATCATTTCTCTAAATTAAAGCGTCTCTTGCAGTCCTTGGTATGTGCTTACCGAGTCAAGTAGCATGTTCTAATCTGAATCGCCATGATCAGAAAAGGCATGTTCCGTTTATGAAATCAATAAATGTGGCGGCTATCATGTATCCCAAAGCGCCAAGTGAAGTGATATGGCTCAACCCCTCCTAGGAAAAGCTATGTCCCTTAGCTAGCCCTTGAATCACGACTTTCCCCCGGGAATAGCATTAGTCAATGGTCACAAGTTTTAATCTTTATGTGGTCCACTTCTGGCTTAAGAGCAATATGGAAAGGTACCCAGCTATTATGGAACTCGTATGATCTTGATCAGCCTCAACTTAAGAGATTTGAAGATCAAAAATAAACCAGCTGCAACAATCAATGGAGCAAGGAATAGGGAGATTATAAGGGTAAATCACAGCCTAGTTCATCAATTTGTAGACCAGAACCGTGCAGATCTTATACTTGACCTGGATGACTTGGTTAAGCCGCTTATAGAGCCAATGGTGAAGCAAGGTGAACCCGAATTCTTCTCAAGCAACCACGACCATTATTCTCCACCAAATAGCTATGGTGGACCTTATATGCATGCCAAGAATCACTTGGTTCACTCTGAATCAAGAGATAGTCGAGATTCCCTTCTGTCTGACCATAACGAGCTAGTTTGACCACCTGAACCACTTCAAGAGGTTATACTTATTTTTATGGATCCAATGCACGTCTCAGCTCATTCACAGACAATAACCAAAGCCCAATATGCCCAGGAAAATATCAAAGACGAGCTGGTCTTACTCATGGATGAATCCAAGAAAGTGTGGGTTGAGCAGGGTCCATACTGGTCCATGAAGCTGAAGGATAGACCACCATGGTTTATACTTGTTTATGTGGGCTTTATTTTATGTAAACATATTAAGATTAGGATTGGTGAAATTATAAACCAAATATGATAATTATTTGGGCTTTAGAAACCCATTAGGAATAAATTAGGCTATTAAACCAAGTAACTTAAATTAAACTGACTGTAATTACTAATTAGAATTAGGATTAACTAAACTATTTTGATTTAATATTGTGGTTTTGTAGCTTTAGGTTTTCACTTTTGGGCTATAAAAACATGTAGTCTTGCAATGCACCCAACTTTAAAATTTAATAGAAATCGATTTTTTTTGCACAGATTGTGACTTTTTTTGCTTTCTCTGTTCAACTTAAGAACATTGATCTCTTTCACACCAAGGTAGAGAAAACTACTGTGATCTATCTCAAAAACATCCTTACCGAAATTCATAGCTCAAAGGAAAAGTCCATTTTCATCATCAATCTTCCATCCATGTCCACTTCAAGTGATCCTAGAAGAGACAGTCATTCCAAACCTGCACCAAGAACCAACTCATGCATACTAGAACCGGACCAAATGACACGCCAAGTGGTGCGATGCACCTGTCGCCAAAGCTGGTCAAATCTTTCAAGGGAGAACTGCCCAAAACGTCCTTCAAAGATAGCAAATAAGAAATTATAAATAACTTTCTTTCTCATGACCATAAATCGATAGCAGCAACATAAGTTGACTTTCCGTCATCTCAACGAGAGTAAGTAAAGAAATCAAAGCAATTGTTAGGACCTGATTTATCGTAGCCAACCCGGAAGCCACACGTGGAGCAGAAGCGTGGCTGACCAATTATGTGGGGTAGGAATAGTTAGACAGTGCAACAGATGGGAGTTCTCCTAACTCGACCGCATGAAGAGTTCGATCTATTGATCGGGTGACTTTATCCAAGATGGCAGAAAGTGTTGGATGGGAGATGGATATAAAAGTAACATGTCTGGGAGCACGGGATCTCTCCTCTCTAAATAAAAGAAAAATCTTCAGAAAGAAGGTAAGCAAAATGGAGAAAAACAATACGTCTTGAGGATCAATAAAAGATGAGTTTCACCTCCATTCTTTAAAAACCCAAAAAGATACAAACCTCTCAGCAGAAATGAACTCTTCCAAATTACCATTTTTTGTTGATTGATGTCTAATTTAAGTATTAAAGAGTCAGAGAAACATTTATCTCTCTTTAGGCATATTGGTCTTGCTTTCTTGTGCATGTACAAAAAGAGACCTCTTTTATGGAGAGATTTTGCTTGCTAAGAATATCACTTTTCATTTTTCCAGTGGGAAAATATATATTTTGTATTTACTGGCTATTCTACCCAAAACATATATTTTTAATAAAATATAAATCATCATAAATACGAGATACCTGATAAAATTATCTTGAACAATTATTATATATAATAAAAAATTAGGATTATAAAAAACCGTTAACAAATTGTAAAATATTAGAACAACTATTATAATAAAATTATTGATTAATAATAAATAATTAATTTTGTTAGATTATTTCATCTGTTAAATGTTGTTGTATTGTGTATTACAATTAAAATTCTAAAATTGAGATTAAAATAATTAAGGAGTTAAAATTGTTATCATTTTTGATATATTTTACTAGATATATATTATTACGATAAGCATTATATGAAAATATCTTATTTAAGAGTTCAATAAATACTATTGATGGCCATTACGCAAGTTTTAAAAGATACTCCATCATAAATTTTGGAACATTCTCGAATGAAAATCTCGCATTAAGAACTTTTAATCTGACTTACCAATTAAGTCCAACAAATTAACGAATGTACAATATATTTGGATGAATTGGCAGAGCGGTAGTAGTGGTACTCCATTTAGTCGAGGATCTAATGCAATCAGGTTTCGACCATACTCTCCCTTCCCTAGTGTGTGATAATGAGCCAAGCTGACCGGTCCGTATAGACCTTTGACAGAAAAGATATATTTTGATGACGAATTCAATTATTTTAGGGTTGAGACCTTCTCGACAGAATAGTGTCTCTTATCTTATTTTTATTCAAGAAGAGATGTCCCAATTAAAATAAAAATAAAAATAAAAATAAAAGAATCTTCTTTAACAGATCAGTTCAAGAAAAAGAAAAAAAACACAAAAGGAGATACGAACAAAGCTTTGTAACTTGTTTCTTTTGTATTTTTCAAGAAAAGGAAGCATTAATTGAAAAGATCTTATTTACAACAAAAGCTCTGGATTACACATCAAAGAAAAAATCACAAAGTAAGCAAAGAAAGAAAGAAAACATCATGATTCTGAGTTAAGTACGAGAGTAAGGAGGAGGAGAAGGAAGGAGAAGAGGGTGAGAGGAATTAGAATTATGGAAAGGAAGAGAGTATAAAATATGAAGTCGGACTCTCCTCGGAAAAGGCGCCTGAGAGAAGAGATGCTCCAAAACTCCGGCTAGTACCACCGTGTAGTTCTTCAACATCTCGGCCAATACCGTCACTAGCAACATTCTTGTTTACTTTATTCTCTCAATCAAATCTTATTGTTCTTTCTCGTTCTCTCTGTGTGTTTCTCTTACTTTTTTACACAATTGTATTTAGTTTATTAGTTATATAGTTGGAGAAGGGAAGCAAAATCTAGGGGTGGTGTCTTCTACCATATCCGCTCTTGGTTTTTTACTTTCTTTTTAATTTATTATCTTAATTATATCACTAATGAAAATTAAGATTTTCAAATTTTCTTGATAATAAGCATAAAAATATATTAAATACATATTTATATGTCGATTATTTAGCAATATTTAAATTATCAGCTGTCAAAAAAAAAAAAAAAAAATTGTCACTAACAAATTAACTCAAAAAACTATTATTAAAGAGTACACATTTGTCATTTTTTACTATAAATTTATATTTATGTTTTTATTAATATATAGGATAATTTATTAATAATAACCAAGAAAATGGAGAAAATATTTTTTTAAAATTGTATTGTTTTTCTCCTAAATACTGCAAATAAATGAGATTTAATTATAAGAAGTTGCGACAAGATTCGTCGAGTTTGAGTAATAAAAAACGGACAAGTGTTCGGGAACAAAAAAAACGCACATTGTATTGTATATTGACCTGTCCACTTCATTATTATTCGGGACCCACTCCGAAACCGGATGATGTTTATCTTGTTTCCTATGTCATTGAATAGCTACATCCCTTAAATGTAACGACGATACAAAATTAAATTATTTCATTATAAAAATAAACCCTAAAATGGTTGATTTAGATTTGATTTTATCATTTATGAAGATACAGATTGACTATCAAATCCTTGAGATCGTCTGACTGTATTCATTTAAAGAGATTTAAAAATGGTATGGACCGTTTCATTTCAATGGCCCCACTACTTTTTTGCTTTAACGATAGAAATTAACTTAGGAACCAGGGACAGTGTCAGAATCTGTGAAACGGTTTATGAAAACTGCAATCTCATTGATGAGAAGTCCTTGATATATCAACTTAATTAGGATTACATAATAAGGTAATATTGACTATTTTATTTGGAGAAAGTTTTGTGAAATTTGATTATCTGACCAACTTTTGGATTAAAATGAAAAATGAAAAATGAAAAATGAATGAAATCAATGACATAAAATGGTAAAATGTTCGAAATTTTTTTCAGAAAATAGACGAATATATAGAGGCAAAATTTGATCTTTTCTAAATTTAATAAATTATTTTTAATGTGTAATATTTTTTTGCGATTTTTAATTTTTGTGATATGACCATGTAAAACTATATTTCAATATGCAAAACATAATCTATAAACTTATTGTTTAAGCTATGCTTTAGAACCACTTACTTTTAAAAAAAAAACAAAGAAGATTTACCGAAATTATTCTAATTCATAAAAGAGGTGAGCAATAATGAATAAGATTTGGAGATTTATAATGAAAGAATTACTTGATCAGCAAGGATAAATTTATGCGAAAAGAAAAATAATATTCTCGAATATTATACAATGTTTTGTAAGTACAAAGAAACGAGATATTCCATAATAATCTAAACGGAATGTTTTACGATTTAGTTTTCTATCCAATATTGTGGATTCAATTTTTAAGTTTATCTGATATATAAAGATTTTTTTTTTGGGCACACCAAGACCCAGGCAAAAGGTTGGTCCGGCTCTGGAGCATCTGGTTTTACATAATGACTCTTTCACTTACTGGTTATAATATCCAAATTTTAATTTTTGTAATTATTCATAAGTAATCATAAAAATTTGAGAAAAATAATTTTTTAATTTTGAAAAATTTTAAATGATACAAAGAGATGAAAAGCGTTTTCATGATTATTGTTGTCAAACGTCAACAACAGCTACCACCTACAAATGCAGTATTTGTGAATGGTAATAGGAAAACCAATCAAGCCTCAACCCTATAATATGCACCAAAGTTATTGAGCTTTGTTGTGAGAATGTCATTATATATATTTGAACCTAATATTTATAGTGTAGAACAAAATAACAAATTGTTATTTACTCTTATCAAAGACAATAAACGATTAAATTAAAAATTTGAGAGAATTTGATTTAAGAAAATTTTGAAAAGATTTGAGATTTAAACAAATTTTGTTAACATTTTAAATTAAAAATAACTATCTTAATCGCATTGATCCAAATTACCATGACAACAAATAAAAATTTACAGACAAATGAATCCATAAAATTAACAGTTTTAAATGATAAAATAAAAGAAATATATATTTTAATATTATATATATTTTTAAATAATTATTTAATATATGTTTATTTTAATATATATATTAAAAATCATTTTAGTTATTATAGTAATATAAATGGCTCTCAAAGAGGAAATTTTGCATCAGTTTTTTCATGCATTTAATTACTATTATAATAATATAAATAGCATGTTCTGAGATACTAAATTGTAAAACTTTTAGCATATCAAAATACACAGAAATTAGAATAAAAAGACAACTTCATAGGCATATTTTTCATTCTCCTCCCTCCATTTCCCTAAGACAAGAAACCCATATAACAAAATTTCACTTTTTGAGATTTAATTGAGAGATTCTTTCATAGATAACATCAAAATGTCCGCATCAAAATGTCCGCAGCGAAAGAGGCTTCAGTTGCAGACGTTTGGAAATACAACTTAATTTTTAATTCTGTCAATTTCTTTTTGTGTGTTATGTTTAAATATGGGACACGCTTAAAATTTATTGATATATTGATATGTTTTAGAAATTTTTGCAATCCTAAAGATGACCTTGAGTTCTCTATTGTGCAAGAGAATATTAGAGAATTAATAGTCATTTTAATCATATTGCTCATCAATCATAATTCCCTGCTTCAAATAAAAATATATAATCATGACTTTGATATTTGCACTTATTTTGCTCATTAATAAGTACAATGACACTTGCTTTGTTTAACATAATCTTCGTGTGAAGTGTGAATGATTTATAGAATGACAAAGGAAGAATGCTTTTGATTTGTTAAGGAAATTCGTATAATGAGTGCTTTGATATTCTACCTTTTAATTTTCTAACCCTGTCCTTTTGTCAAAAAAAACCCAAAATTATCTGTTGAGAAAGCTATCTCCTAATTGATCCATTGAATTATATTTTTTTTTGCAATAATTAGGATTGATGAAAGATTATGTTTTTACAAAGAATATGTTTGTTACTCATGCGATGGGTCGTTTTGAAAATAGAATCAATTATGTTATCAAAATCTGATATTAAAAAACGATTACTGTAAGGGACACAAGTATAAAAGTGCATAAAAAAAGAGAACTACTTTGTTAATGATTCTATATAATTTGGATTTTATCACTCAACACTACAAAAAAAAAGAATGAAAAAAAGAACAGTCTAAACATGATTATACAAACAAAAAAAAACGTGCAGAATTGCGCTATATATCATCAAGTAAACATGCCTTCGAAGGAATCCAATTGATGAAACAAGAAGCAACAATTGGCATCTCTTGACTCTTTCCATAATCCAACTAAAACAACTATCACCGCCATTATTATCACCACACTGCTACACTGCACCAAGCTCTTCCTCATAAGCTTCTTCTGTTTCTGCCATGATGATGATGAAGATACAACTTGTTCCCTTTCCTGCATCTCGCATTGTTTCAATCAACTTGTGAATTTTTTTTTATTTTTTTCATTCATGTCAATATTAGATGCTTACCTATTTTAGAGATTATGTTTGATGCAATTCAAAAAGAAACTTATTACCTTGCAACGCCTTGCTTCTTCTTCACTGTGGTTTGACTCCGTTCCTGTGTTGTTTGGGGTTATGGGAGGCTTACGTAATCTTGTCTGCAGGCGGATTCTCCTATGAGCAGTTCCCTGAGTCCTTATATTAGCTAACTCCGACAAACTTATATGCCCTTGTAATCTACTATTATCCTTGTCAAAGAAGCATTTTTCGTTCTCCTCTACGATCTGCACATTTCATCAATGGTTATTTAAGAGGGAAAAGTGTATCTCAATATTTGCTAGACGATTGAATCCTACCTTGGACATGGCAGACTGTACTTCATCTTCTTCATAGTTATCTGCATCTCTCTCTTTCTCGTTGTCAACGGACGTGAATGGCTGCTCGATTTGCAGCCGAATTCTTCTAGGAGCTGTGCCTTGGTTCACAACAAAGTCCAGATCCGTCTGATTCTCTCGAGACCTAGCTTTAAACCCAGAAATGTCACTGGGACTAATATTGCGGTCAACAGGGAGTTGTTCAAAGGATGACTGCTCACGCTGATTGACATTAACGTTAAAAGGATCCATAGTTGCGTAAGAAGCTGGAGCATACTGTCCTAAAACGTTGTTATGAAGTGGCGTCAAGGTCCTAGAGGACCCGGATGAAGACTGTATCTCTACTGCCTCCTTGCTATCAACGTAGTGAGCACTGACTAATCTGGAAGCTCCAATGTCAGGAACAAACTGTAGTACATGAAGAAACACTATGGTCAGTTCCAAGAGCAAGTGATTATCATCAGCTTAAAGATCCTAATTACCTGTGGGCAAGCAGCTTCAGCATTCCCGTTAACAAAACCAAAGGTATCTTTGG
The DNA here is from genome assembly GCA_039880935.1 of Streptanthus diversifolius. NCBI lineage: Eukaryota > Viridiplantae > Streptophyta > Magnoliopsida > Brassicales > Brassicaceae > Streptanthus > Streptanthus diversifolius. The sequence goes on along the minus strand of JAXGFM010000014.1, from coordinate 21,266,049 downwards.
GAAACGGGTACTCTGTAGGCCAATACATCATATTCGGAAGCGCAAAGTCTTTCCTTTCACTAGATGATTGGTTATGGTTATGGAATACTTCATCCAAGACATCTGTCAGGGATTCATCTTGTATGGTGGCACCATCTTGAAAATGTAGCCCATAATCACAGTTTCCAAAATCGCTAGAATACATCGAATCCATATGCGATGCAGCAAAACGGATGCTTGACTGAGCAGGAGTATATGTTTGGTCATTGATTTGAGTAAAGCTGGGTTCATAAAGACTTGAAAAGTCCCTTACGAGTGGATTCTCCTATAGCACAAGAAAGCACAAGCTGGTTTAGGACAGGACCCTATAAACAAATAGTGATACAGAACGCTATATAAAAAACCACCTGGAAAATACTTATTACCTCTACTAGGCTTTTACCCGAAACACGGTCTTTGACGCGAGAAGTTTCAGCGTGATCGACAGATTTCTCTGTTTTAATCACTGGATCATCAGGCTTCACATCACTACCCTTGTCGCTTGGACACCACTCGGTGTCATCTGATCCGTTTTGAGCATGTACACGAGATGTAGCTGTTTCGTGGATCATCTCAGAAGAGTTGTCCTCACGAGAGCATCTAGTTGTGGTGGGAGTGGAATTGACATTCTCTACTTCGTCAATGTTTGCAACATCACAGCTATCACTAGGCTTGTGGAACAAGCGACACAGAACATACGGATTCTGTTCCAAAAAAACACAAAACAAAACACATGTCAACAAACAAAAAGTCACTAGTATCAAACTTGAGCAACACAAACTTAATTATAGCTATTTCTACAAACAACCATGTGAAGCAACCAAAAACCTCGCAACCATAGATAAAATTGATTGAGCGATAAAACATGATTAACTTTAATCAGACAAGAAGCAGAGCAAAAAAAACAGACCTGGCCAGGTCCAGTGCCGTCAAGGTCCTTGTCAGTGGCACGATACTCGTGCATAATCCAGTTGGTTCGTTGTCCTCTAGGAGCTCGACCACGATAGAAGACAAGAGTCTTCTTCATACCAATAATCATCTTCTTTGACTTGATAGTTCGATCTTTCCCAGTAGCTTTCCAGTATCCAATGTCAGTAGCTCTATTGGAGCGGTGGCCACTCGGATACTTCCGGTCACGAGGACAGAAGAAGAACCACTCTTGATCATCTGTCTTTATCACCGAAAGCCCTACAGTCATCAAATTAAACAAACCCTAAAAAGCCTATCACTCTCTCTAAAAACAAAAAGCAAAAAAAAAGAAACCCATAGAAGCACAAATTCCAGAGCTCTAACATTCATTTCTCAACTCTGTTCCTTGAAATAGCAAAGAAGAAGAAAAAGAGACTAACCAGGCAAGTCCCATGGCTCCCACTTGCAAACATCGATCTCCGGGATGACTCTGACCTCCAAATCCCGGCCGTTGATTTTCAATCTTAGGTAATGATTGATGAGTTCTTCATCCGTTGGTCTAAATCTGAAACCGAGAGGTAAAGACTCCATCGACAACGTCGCTTGCGTCTCCGTCGTCATCCTAAAATCTTTTTTTTTTTTTTTTTTGTTTGCAGATAAAACCTGAAGCTGACCACTTGGTTGATGTGGTCTGCCAATTGTGCCATGTTCAGGGCATGCACGTGACGTAAGAGTATTTCTTATTTTCTATTCTATCCTCGACTCAATCGACGTAATTACGGAAAATGCCATGGCTCAAGCTTTGTTCACACGGCGGTCAAAAGGCTTTTAAGCGGCGTTGCTCGCTTTTGACTCAAACAGGTCCCTAAGGCTACGTACGGGGCAGGGGCCATAGTCTACTCATTAGATTCCTTCACGTGGTTCTATAAAGTTATAAACAGTTGACAAAAGTTTCCTAATAAATAATATGTACATTATAGATCATAATATGTATTTAACTTTTTTCCATTTCTGGAATATCTTTTGTATTATATGAGCAATAATATCTCGAATACATATGTTCGACATCAAGCAGGATTATGTTGTGGTTTGTTTTGTCGTAATCAATGAATACATATTAGACATATATATATAATGTTTTGTTTCAAAAAACAAAACGAAAAAAAAAAAGAAAACGACAACCAAAATTAATGTGGTTAAGTTAATGTAGATTTTAAATTCTGATACTGTAACTGCTGTTTCACCGGTTAAGGAAAAATGATGCATACAAAAGAATTTGTAATATCTGTAGTAAGATTTATAATTGGTAAGAATTACATAGAGTCGTGTTACGACCAAATACTAAAAAAAAAGAAAGAAAAAAGAAAAGCTACATATTATAACAATTTTTAATCAGCTGAAAAAATGTTCGGCCCTATAAAGTACAATAAAGCTTCCTTGTTCTGTAAAAGTTACGTGTCCGTAATTCCCATCTCCAATTATTGCTCCTTTTTTTTAATGGGCTTTTGTATTCTATTTTAACCCACTAAGTCTGTATTCTGATCATATTTAAACAAATGGGCCAATTGCCAGACCTAATAAACTCAACCCACAGATATCGGTTTCTATTTGATGGACAAATTACTCGGAACCAAAAACCATATTCTAGCGAACTGAAATTACTCAATATTGAACCAAATTAAAAATTTAAAATATTTTGGATACCAAGCCGAACTGATATCAAATTAACGGTATGAATACTTTGGATATTTGAAATATAATACATATTCAAAAATATTAATTATTTTAATAACTAAAATATCTTTTTGACATAAAAATAACTAAAATATCTAAATTATATTTACAAAACTAAAACTATTAGCTATAACTAAACCAAAATACTCAAAAAAACTAATATCCAAATATCATTAGTTATAATTATTCAAAGTTAATAATTTTTTTACAAAACCGAATCAAATTTTATACTTTTTGGATATTCTAGTTAGTTTAAATAGTTTGGATATTATTTTGGGAAGTTTAATTTTGTTATTTCAAGTAATTTGAATAATTTCAGATAGTTTAAAATAAATCAGACCCAATAAATTTTCAAATATCTGCCATTTTCACATAAATATTTTTATCAAACATAATTAATAAATCATGTAACCCGAAAAAACAGAACTAAATCTGAACGGGTATTCGAATGTCTAAGTTTGATCTATGAAAATATGCATGGCCTTTTATTTGATGGTAGACGTAAAAGTTCCATATGATTTTGGTTAAAGTATGAAAAACAACATCAAACACTTCAACCTTGATTATAAATATTTCACAATACATAATTTTGCACTCTTACAACATATTCACTCTGCGCTAACAATTCATTTTTATGCCATATGGTCGAATGAGGAGGAGAGTTGATAGAAACTTATGGATAACATCGAATATGATTTGGGGATTAAAGAAAATGTGTGATACAGTTAAAAAACGATTTCTACTGAATAGATTTAAAATGTTTATGGAGAAATAATGTATGTGTTTTAAATAAAAATATTGAATTCAATCCACTTTGTGCCTTTCTTTGTGTAACACATGCCATGACAAACTTTTACCTACAATAAAGATCTTGAGTATAGTTTCTGAAACTTTTATTAACTGCATAATTCTATGCGTTTGAAAAAGAAAACAAAAATGAAAAACTTATGTTTTATTGAAATTTAAAAAGTAAGTTATGCAAATAATAAATTTTATATATAAATCTATTTTATTTTATTATAGATAGATGCATATTAATTTCTGAACAAAAATATATATTTTTATGAAATAATGTTACAATAAAAATATAATATTTATATAAAGGCTATATATTACGATGCTAAATAGAAGTTCCATTTGTAAATTGTGTGTTATTTATTAGACTATTCAATATAATATATTTTTTCATGTGCATATGAAAGTTTATGGTTGCATGATGCCTTCACTTATTTTCACTTGACAAAAGACGTATAAAATGGAGGCTAAAACCCAAGAGGGAGTTGCAACACCAATAGTGGCATAATACAATGGGCATTGCCTAACAAACACGCTTAGCGATCAAATTCATAGTCTTATTCGCTTTTTGACTAATTATACTAACCTTAAAGGATAGATTATGGCTTAACATTGATCTAATCTCCTGAACGTATGCGTCTAGACTTGACCAGTTTATTGGATCCCTCACAGCCGACAGGAAATTCAAACAATCGGTTTGAAAAATGATTCCCACCATTCCCATATTTGAAACACATGTACATACCCATAAAAGAGCAGATGCCTCCATGAAAAGCAGAAGGCAGCTGTGGGAATGATTTAGCACCATTCTTTTTCTACCTATTGAGGTCTGAATAATTTATCATGTAACAACTGCTGATGCTCCATCACTCTTAGAAGCGTCTATATTACAATTGTAAGTACCTGGCGATGGAGGAGTCCAATAGTCCGGTAAGCGATGGTAATAGGCATTGATGGCTTGTGGGAGTCTGGTTGGCAGAGCTGTCTGCCCCGAAGCTGGATGGGCTTCATTGCATGCATTCATCCATTCTGAAGCATCTCTCATTGCTATCTCACATGAATCCTTAGGCGAGTAATTTAATCCTTGCATGATGAAATCATTTTGCGATTTCCACAGACGCCAGAGTAGTCATGGCCAGAACGAAAGATCCTCCTCTTTTATTTTCCAAAGGCACGTAGCCATGCTCTCGTAAATAGAAACTCTAGTTACCTTGGTAAAAAGGTAACAGACTGGTAAGAACATCCAAGTTGCTCTCGCATAAGGGCAGCTAAAGAAGAGATGCTCATTATCCTCTAAGTTGTATCTGCATCTCGGGCATTCTGCAAATCGAGAGACTGCTTTCATCTTCAGGTTGACGTTTGTTGGAAGGCAGTTGGTTAGAATCCGCTAGAGGAGGTGCTTGATTTTTCATACCGTTTGGACTTTTCACATTTCCTCAAAAAGCTTATCAAGATTTGGCCTTATCAGTTCAAAATCTTCCTCTTTAGTATATTTGGCCTTAGCATGCCATTTGGTTGAGTATTATAGACACATGTAATTATCTCCTTATAAAATGTGTCTATAGTACTCAACCAAATGGGCCGAATGTCAGACGTAATGAACTAATTTGATTTACCGGCAGAAGTTCTGGCATAAAAACCGAACCAAACCAAAATTTTCAATCCAGACCGATATGGCAAATAAGAATCTTAAAAGAGGCGTAGACCGGCTCTTCATTCCCTCCGTAAATAAACGACCCATTCTCTACGTAATCTCTCTGCTCTATTCATTACCTCCTAAGCCATGGCTGGAGAAGGAGGAGAACTGACGGCGAATATGCTTAAAAAGATGGTGGAGAAGGTGGGAGAAAATGATAAGTTGGATATGAAGGAGAAGGTTTGGAAGGAATCTAAGAAGCTATGGGTTGTGGCGGCGCCGGCGATCTTCACAAGATTCTCTACGTCCGGAGTATCTTTAATAACTCAAGCTTTCATCGGCCACCTTGGCCCCACCGAGTTGGCCGCTTACTCCATCACCCTCACCGTTCTCCTTCGTTTCAGTAATGGTATATTGGTGAGTCCTCTTCTGATTTCTTTCTTGTTAGATTTTTCTTTTTTACGGATTAATTAATGACAATAATGTAACAATTAGATCAGTTATTCCGCAACTCTTCACTTGCAAACTTGTATACAAATACTAAAATCTTCCCAAAAAAAATTGTTCATAATAATGAATAAAACATTTATGTCAAGAAGTCCTGATTAGGTAATTAATGATAACCCCGGTTCAATACGATCATAACTTTTCTTTAGAAAATAAAAAGGTAACTAAGAATATAAATGGTACTATATACGGTGACGTGAATGCTTAGAAATTTGTAAGAAACTGGATCTACACATGTTACTTTATCATTGGTCAGTATTTTAAATAGTTATTTTGATTTAATTAAATAGATCAATTTTATTAAAATATGAATATTATTTATTTAAAAAACTTTATTCTTTGGCTTTTGGGAGACATTGTTGGTCGTACTCGACATGAGTACTGTCCGTTTATGGTTAATGTAATTTACATTTTCTTTTGCACATAAACAAGTCTCAACGAATTTGAACTCCACTAGTAGTTATTATTATGTTATCAAATTTTTTTTGTTCTCAACAAAGATATGGTAAGCAATGACACAAAACAAATGAATGGTCAGAAGATTACTTTGAAATACGACTTAATATTAACAATGTTAAAACAAAAACAAAACAAAAAAAGAAATATTCATTTTTCTTATTTTTGCTCTGAAATGTAGCAAATGTCAACAAGTGTAACAACTAACAAGATTTATTGGCGAAATGTCCAAAGACGATCTGTCAATTGTTAAAGTGTTGGTTTATTTACACAGTAAAGGAAAAAAGAAATAGAGTAAGAGATAAATAATTATCTTTTCTCTTTTAAAAGAGCAAGAAAGATATAATCAATTTTAATTAACTAGAAAACAACATATTTACATCAAGACAAAATTGGTTTATATAGATAACAAACAAACACAACATCATAAGTTGTGTATTTTCATATTTGTGACTCTCCAATAAAACAACTTAAACAAGAAAATTACAAGGCTTAATAAAACTCAATTATTGACCAACACTCCTTCTTAATTGAGTTTCAGTCTTCCACTTCGCTTCCTTCTTAGTTCATCACAATTTTTCCGCCAATCTTTTCTTTGTCTTCAATTTTTTTTTCATGTGAGCTTTGTCACATTTTCTCTGTGATCTTCCCTTACTTCTTTGTCAGCTGTTTTTGCATCCTTCTTCCACTCCCTTTCTATATGGTGAGCTTTATTCTCATTCCATTTTTGGTGTCCTCTTGATCACCAAATTTGTGTGTGAACTTCTTTACGGTTTCTTTGGTTTGCTTTTCAAACCGGCTTCTACTCCCTTTTTTCTCTTAGGTGAGCAGCCCCCATCTCTATTTGGTGTCTTCCTTTGATCACCATCACGTCTCTATGACGTCTTGTGCGTAAATCTTCTTCACGTCTTTTTTGGTTATCTCACAATTGGAACATTCTTTATCATTATTCAAATTTTTGCTGTCACTCTTCTTTGGTTTTTTCCAACAAGTCGATTCTGTGTGGTTTTCTTTCTTACAGAAAACTCTGCACCAGTTTTTTTGCCTTTGTTGTCACGTTTGACAACTTCTCTTTCTCATAAAACTTAAACGCTCATTCGTTTATGCTTACATTACAAGACGACACACACTTCTCATGTGCCTTCAGAGTTCCTCAAGTCTGTTACCGACAATGAAGTAAAATCCTTTGTTTGCTCCATCACATACACTATGTTGTCAAATCGTGCAGGGAGAGATATGAGAATCTCGAAAGTTTGGTAGTCCATCTTCTCTTTTCCATGCACCCTTAATTTATTTCCCAAATCAATTCACTTTTATGTGAAAACTTTGATGTTGTCTTCTTCTCTCATCTTCAAGTTTTCATACTCTCTTTTCTTGTTAGGCCCTAGTCACGTTTGAGCTCTGGTACCATGCTAGACATTTCAGAAGACAAAAATTATTCTCTAAGGATCAGACAACACTCTCTGTTTTGTTATTTTGTGTTCTAACTTTCTTTTGAGAACACTTTTGTTTATTTTGTAGTTTGTAACACTTAGTCACTTTTTGATGAAATTGTGTTTTTCTTTAATAATTGTGTTGAGTATTTATAAGTCTTACATCATTTTGAATAACTAACTAAACATTTACAAAAGAAGAAACACAATGTTTGAAATCTATGCAACTTTTCATTTACACCCCTTCGTTTAAAACTGTTTGTAGCCTAATTCCTTAGAACTGTTAAGATGAAGTTTGATCACACTCCAACACTCCTCCTTGATCAAGGCTTCATCATAACACCAAGTTCTTCACGCAAGTCTTCAAACCTTGTAACACTTAAAGGTTTTGTGAGAATATCAATAATTTGAATTTCTCCTGAACAATACTCAATCTTGATCTTCTTCTCTTTTTCTGCTTCTCTAACAAAGTGATTGATGTCAATGTGCTACGTTTTGCGATGTTGAACTTGTGCTCTTCCTATCTTCTTTTGATCCTCCCCAATCACTGTATGAAAATACCACCAACTCTGGTTCTTGCACTTGACTGAATTTAACACCATATGCCAAAGTACTTTTGATGTACCTTAAAACACGCTTGACTTCTTGAAAATGTTTAACACCAATGCCATCGTTTGTGAGATTCGTTGATTCCCATTTACAATGAAATGATGCTTCAAATACTTAATATTCAATTGTAGAACTTATAAGTATAATATTTATATAGTGTCAAGGTTTATCACATATACCAAACGAGATTATATACATTTACCATTCATAAATTTGAGGTGGAAAACAAAAACCGGCGACTGGTTTAAAAATGTAGCTAGCAAAGCCCGCCTCCAACGATACCATCATAGCATCACTTGTTTAAACAAGTAGCGACTCCAGCATCCGTTAATTTGCATCTTTTTTCTTTGTTAATGAACTTATCGTTGGCGACTCATTCCTATCAGGGCTCTTGTATTACAATAATATATATATATATATATATATGCGTTATGAAACCTATTGTTATTTTTAATAACACATACATATCTCTTGAATTAGATTATAAATATTTGTTATCATGTACTAACAAACCGTCAACAAAAATATATATATGCAGTTAGGTATGGCTAGTGCACTAGAAACACTATGTGGTCAGGCCTACGGAGCAAAACAATATCACATGCTTGGGATTTACCTCCAAAGATCATGGATCGTCCTCATAGGGTGTACCATCTGCCTCACGCCCATCTACATCTTCGCTGGCCCTATCCTCTTAGCAGTAGGTCAAGAGGAGCGCCTTGTCCGTGTAGCTCGAATCATAGCCCTATGGGTCATAGGTATCAACTTCTCCTTCGTGCCTTCCTTCACCTGCCAAATGTTCCTCCAAGCTCAGAGTAAGAACAAGATCATTGCCTACGTCGCTGCTGTCTCCTTAGGGGTCCATGTTTTCTTGTCGTGGCTCCTAGTAGTTCATTTTAACATTGCTCAACTCTTGTTCGTCATATGCGGTGGGTGTAAGGACACATGGAGAGGATTCTCTTGGTTGGCTTTCAAAGATCTTTGGCCCGTCTTCAAATTATCTTTGGCTTCCGGTGGCATGACTTGGTATGGTTTTCTAATTTTCCCAAGTCTTATAGTGTCGAATCGTATAAAATATTAAGAAATGTCTCGTTTACCAAGCATCTACATGTATTGTTCATACAAATATGAGTACTGTTGTAGAATCATGTGATATTAGATTAGAGAAGGGATAAAAACCAGGGTGTTGGTCTATGATCAAAAATAAAAAAATGTGGTATAATTTTGTCTTGTTGGTTAATATAAGAGATGGGTTGTTTATGCATATTTATAGAATATAAGTTTACAGAATCAAAGACTGCCTAAGTACATTCATCTACCTTGCCAAAGATTGACAAAATTTGTATATAATTTTACATTACAAACAAAACAGAAAAGTTTGAATAGACGTTTTATAGAGAAAAGTGTATTGTTTAAGCATTTTTGTATTATCATTATAGTGATAGTATTTCCTTTGTGACATAAATGTTGGGCAGCTTGGAGCTATGGTACAACTCGATATTAATCTTGCTCACGGGAAATTTAAAAAACGCTGAGGTTGCTCTCAACGCACTTGCAATCTGGTAAGCTATACTTATAAGCTTTCTCCTGTATTTGAAGTTATACTTATAAGCTCTCAACACACTTGCAATCTGGTAAGCTTTCTCATACATTTGTTTATTTAACTTTAGATTGGTCTAAAAGTTAATAAATAATATTCACTAATGCGTAGTTGGGCTCTCTAACTGGTTAAATGAGCAGCAGAATCGTTTTGCGATTCAGTATCATTTTGTTAGGCATTCAATTCTACAGAATATCGATTTATATTTAATCACACCGATTTTATAATTTTATTATTTCAATGACCAAAATTAAACAATTCCACCAATTGTGAGATTTTAGTCATATAAATTTTTTCTTCCTAATTGATTAAGTAATTTTATTCTCTCTGTGTTTTTGGGTTTTACAATTATGCTATTTTACAATCTTACCCCCAAGAAAATTAGTTAAGGAACGATTGTTAATTTGATTCAAATTTCGCAGCATCAATATAAATGCAATGGAGATGATGGTAGCCTTCGGCTTCATGGCAGCAGCAAGGTTCGTATAATCGTATTACATATTCATATTATTTCAGAATTTGATAAATACCGATAATTTATTAATTATATAAAATGTAGCATTGATGAAACACCAGAGTCTAATTATAAGAAAAAAATACTTCCTAATTAACGTATTTACTTTGGAATTAATAAATGTATCTAAAATTATTTCAAAGTTATTAATGTTATAATATATTCATAAGTCATAACAAATGAAAACAACGAAATTAAAAAGGAATTAAATCGAATATTTTAGATTTTCTCTCTTGAGATATCTTTTTAGTAGTATTAATATGCATATATATATATATATATATATATATATATATCTAAACTTAAGTAATGAGAAATCCAAAAGATTTGATTATTTAAATATCTTCTTTTCATTTCCTTTTTTTCTTTTGTAATAATAGTGTAAGAGTTTCAAATGAGATCGGAAGTGGAAACTCTAAAGGAGCCAAATTTGCGACAATGATAGTAGTTTTGATGTCACTTTCAATAGGAATCATTCTTTTCTTTGTCTTCCTGTTTCTAAGAGGAAGGGTTTCATACATTTTCACAACAAGTGAATTTGTTGCCCATATTTATAGAACCTTATAAAATCGGATTTTAAAATTATCAATTTACAATACAATTTATTTTTTGAAATTGAAATAAACTAATAAACTCACATATATATACAAACATTAATATTATCATTTATCTGGGCATAACTTATTTCAACAAATAATAATATCATTTATATAATTCAACAATATTAAATTATATATTAAGTATAATAATTTTGACCATGGATAATAAATTCAATATTGACCATGCAATTACTCATATTATTAATTCTATGATTGACCATCATAATTATTAGTAAGAGCATAAAAACCAACAATATTTAAATTATTACATGACCAAGAATTATAGTTTCATATTTCACATATATATTAATCTCATGAACATAATTCTTAGTTTTAATATTGACAACTTAAACAAAGAATAAGATGAACATGAATTAAAACAACAATTTGTGTGAAACTAAAATTTAAACAAAAAACAGATTTTATAAAATCATAAAAAACCATTTGGAGGCGGGATGATCTCTTTCCTTAACTCAATAAAATGCCCGCAATGAGACGGTTTATATGCATTCTTTGAATCCCAGGATACAACCAAACATATAAGACTAACATGCTTCATTCATGTTAGAATCTACAAGCTAATATTCTACTATATACTTAAGGACACAAAATCTATTTTTGAAAGAGAAAAGTAGAATAAAAAGAAAGTTAGAACTTGTTTAACTTGTGAATCTTTTAGCTACCAACACCAAAAATCAACAAGATATTTTAAGAGAGCTTCAACAATTAGAAACTTCTCAAAGAATATCTAAATTATGTCTAATGATGTTTTCTTTTGCAAAATGAAGAATGAAATGAATTTTTCCTTTTAGGTAGCTTGGTATTTATAGGAGAGGAATGAAACTTGGTGGTCAAGAGTCATAATGATCAAATTTAATTTGATTTTTAATTACAAAATATTTGTATGTTATAAAAATCTTTGAATTTAATTCGATCCATAATGGACAAATCTAATTTGATTTTAACTCCAAAATATTTGTAAGTTATGAAAAATATTTGAATTTAAATTTGATTCCCTTTATACCATTTATTTCTTAGTGACTTTGTTCCATAATATTTATTATTGGAAAAAGTTCTTTCTAAGTAAATTCTTATTCATAATTTAACTATATATTATAAATCCAAAATTGCTTATTAATATATTGTTCCAACAATATTTTCTCTTGATCATCCTGTAGCGTTTACCATGAGACATTCAATCCATGGGAAATATGTAAGAAGTTGTTTTAGTGATCACCATATATGTTCATGCATGGACTGCACATCCTAGAAATTTCTCTTACCTGATCCCTATAAACTGATATGGGATTATAATATCAATACCCGGTTGGCAATACCATGGGTACCTAGAAAGATCTAACACTTGTAGTCTTGTAGATAGTTTGGTCATGTTAATGGTCCATATATATATTAGTTGTTTTAAGTATATTAGGGTGGGGCTGGGAATTAGACCAGATAATTGAGTATTTATAACTAGTATTTTAGGTTTTCGTGTGTGTATGGTCTTGTATCTTATGTAGTTTGGTATGATCATGTACGAACATTCGAGACTTTCACATATAGTAATGTTGTATTATTATTTTGGCTATTCGACCCTAGACCTTAAAACCTAGCATTATGTAATCAGCAATAAATATAAGACATGTATTTGTTTATATATCCTAGAAATTTGATGTTGAGCTGGGCTATAAACAAGTCAAAGTTAGTTACTTATTGTTTCTTGTTTCTGTTTTCAGTTCTATACATTAATACAGTTTAATTATATATACGACAATTTAGTTCTTTTTTCTCTAAATATTAGGGTGTTTGGTTAGGAATGATTTTTGGAATCTTCGTTCAGACTTGTGTGCTTACCACAATGACTATGACAACAGACTGAGATCAACAGGTTCATAAATTCATTATTATCTCATTGTTATTAGAAATTTTTGAAATTCTTTTTTGTCAATATTTCAAAAAATTTATGAGAACAAAAAAATAATCACTTGTTTATATTTGTTGAAAACATTTCAGGTGTCTGTTTCGCTTAAACGTCTGAACCATTGGGTTGAACCAGAATTCAGAGCTCGAAACCAAACTTCACCAAGATAATAATTAATTGTAAAGATTGAGCTAAAATCTGAGTTTTGTATTTAATTTCGACTTTTTAATCCACACTTCACTCTCGAATGTATACACCTGTGTGTGTAGTAGTCACTTAAGTAAATGTGAGATATATTGTTAACGAGTTCAGACCACCGAAGCAGCGGTCCTTATATCACTGGTTCACGTAGTCCACCAGGAACTTGAGCAAAATAAATATATAAAAGAAAAAATTACGAGCTTTCAGAAGTGACAATCCAATAATCGGATGAGAGTATGGTCCTGTTCGTTTTGGAGGTTGCTGGCGTCCGCAATCAGAGTTTGTGATTAGCGACTGCAATCAAATGTTGTTGTTGGTTGTTAGTTTCAGTGTTGCGCAATTGGTATATGTGACCTATGGCTAAGTTGTTCATTTTCTGGTCGTTGTGACTTATCGTTAAGACAAGTTTCTGAATTGTTAATTTGTTCGTTTTGTAATCGCCAGTGATCAATTATTTAATTTTTATTTACATTTATTTTATATTCATTTTTAATTATTAATTTTTATTTTTTAATTTATAAAATATATTTTAAAAGAAAAACATAATAAATAAAATGATTTTTTAAAAAAATAAAAGGTAAAAATATTAATTCAAACAAGAACAAATAAAACTGATAAATATAAATCAAACCAAATTCAAACAAATTAATTGGATAACTGATGTATTTTATTTAATTTACTTGTGATATAATTATTTAAATCTTCCATTTTTTCTCTTCCTATTTATTATTGTGGGCATGATATTCTTCTCTTCTCTCCCAACATACAAAATCATTATCCTCTCAATGTGAATCATGTATGAAGTTGTGTAGTGTCATCATTTCTCTTATAAGCTTTATTCATTTAGTCAAACCATTTTTTGGATGCTTACCGTCTAAAATTCTCAATTTGGATTTCCACACTCCAAATGTTTGCTTAATCATTGACCGCAAACTTGTCTCTAGTCAAATATCTCTCGGGTATACTAGTGGTCCTCCTCTGTTACACTGATCGAGATAATACCAAATTCTACGATACGGACCAAGATACCTTGTTCTAGTATGATATTCAGCGTCAAGTAAATAATATTTTCAATTCTAACATATGTGGAAAACTACCTTCGTGTCATTGTAGCTAGCATCTTGCATAAATCCTGAAATGATTTTTGGTTCACATAAAGAATATCATAACACTGCTGATTTAATCCATGCATAGGCTGTTGAACATGATGCTATCCTGCTCCTCCATCTATTATATGAATTAATCTCCAACTTAAGCATATCAAACATATTGGGTTCATCTTCATCATTACCATCATCATCATCCAACATCCATCTAACCTATCTGCAAAATCATAAAAAAGCATAAGCTAAATGTAGGACTGATTTTATACACATACGAATAATGTTATGAACACAAGGTTAATACCATTAAAAAAAATTATCATAAACATCAATTTAGTTCCATTATCATAATAATAAGAAATAATAAAACAAATTCATAAACAAAAATGATATACCAAAATACTAAGAACACTAGAAAACACTAAAATCCACCATAAAACTTAATTCCTATCCTATGATCTAGATATCTAATCTTATCCTTAACACTATAAAAAGCTATAAAATCATGTACATCAGCTATAAAATGATCAACCGATGCAGTATGAAATAGTGACCACTTTATCACTCTAGGCAACTCATTAAGTATCTACACTACATGCTCCACACTGTATATGTGATCACGCTACAACATCTGTTCCACTAGCTTATTCTTTTGTGTGAGAATTGCATTGCATGTAACACAAGTCTCCACATTGAATCAACTTATGTACGCTATCTCTTTGACCCTGAACATCCAACTCTGCTTTGTGTTTCTATCTTTGGCATTGACATATTAATATCAAAAAAATCAGCTTCATCCTTATTTTCAGCATCCACTCTAGAATCTAAGCTAGATTCTCTTTGTTGAGCGCTCCATCCTTCTGCTCCAGTCATAGTAATAACACTAAACTCTGTCTCATACATACCCATTTTTGGAATCAATTAATTTTATACTTAAGGCCATTCCTATATAAAAAACACACGTGAGTTCTATAGTTCATAACAAAATAGTTAAAAAATTCTAGTTCAAAATCAATGAACCACATAAACCAGCTCTCGTACAGCTTTAATCACATAAACCAAAAACTGAAGGGAAAGTGAAGAAAACAGAACATAGCTCAAAGGAATAACTGATCCAGTTAAAAGACTCCAAATTTTAGGAATGTAAGAAAATTGCAATAATTACAATAATTAGCTAAAAACAATAAATTGAAATAAGAAAGTTAATTACTGCTATATATATGGTCATCCCACTAAGCATCGAACATCTCCAACATGTCCATACCATAATAGCCAAGTCCGGTCATATTATGAGTTAGCTTCTTAAATTTGATATATGTTTTTCTACTAACATCAATCTTGTTCTTGAATCTGTCCCATAAGTGTCTTTTCTCAAATGTCTCTTCAAACTTCTTAACGATGAACTCTTTTCCAGTTTGATTCATGCCAAGCTTCAATTTTTTTTTCTTTTCTCATCTCCATATAGATAAAAAATACTGACATTTTTCATTGGTCCAGCTTCAAATAACAACTTTCATCAATAATCAAACTAACTAGCAAAGATAAAAACAATGACAAAAACTAGAGAAATTAGAATCACAGAAATGACTTACATCATTAGTCATCCTTCTTGTTTAGTTGTGATCCTTGCTAAAACCTAAGAAGATAAAAAGCTTATGAAAAGGATTCTTTTTTTCACTATGATTAAATAACTTTGATATCTGTTATGTACACAAGTATGTCTAATGTGGACAAAATAATAGTTAATTTAAAGTGAAACAAAAATTGTCTTTTGATATCTGTCTTATCCAAATTTCACAATTAGCTCAAAGCAGCCACAGTTTTTATAACAAAAAATAGGAATCATCCTTTCTCAGCTCAGCGCAAACAGTTATGGATTTAAAGTTTCAAAAGCAACTGAAAAAATTATGCAAAACTGATCTAGTTGAAAAGCCAAAACTAATATAGTAAAAAAAACTATATTATCAATCGCCTAGAAACCCATAACCGATCTAATAACAAAAAAAAAATCAACACTTGCTATGAACTACAAATCGAATAAAATTTGAAGATGATACTTACAAGACCACAAAATATCTGAAGAATAGGAGGAATATGTGTCGAAGAAGACTAATGAGCTTTCTAAACATGAATTAGGGTTAGAGGTTGTGCTCTGATCCTTTCTAAAGAGCACGAAGAAGAAAATTCACAAAAAACTCATATCGACGAAAAAAGAGACGATAATTAGGATTAAGACATTTTTCTGATTTTGCAAAATCTTGAAGATATTTTGTTATTTTATAATTTTTAATTTTTTGATTGCTGGATTTTTGATCGCAACGCTATAAAAAATAATTGTTTAAAATTGTGAATCGCGGATTGCTAGCAATTGATTTCTGTGATTTATCACGAGATGCGAAACAAAAACAGCCAAACAACAATTAAACGATGTCTAGTCGTGAATGTTAGAGACTTCTAATCGAATATGGCCTATGATGACTTATGGACAAAGGGTAGGCCAGGAGTTGTGAAAAAACTTTCACAACTAAACGTATTTGGCAAAAGAAAACATAGTAGAGTAATTGTGGTTAATTACAGGACCGCCGACAATTTTGTTGAGGTTTTTGAAATGAAAACTGACCAAGGAACGTAAATGAGGCCAATAGTCTAAGAGTAAACCAAAAGACATAGATAATATGTACATAGATTAAACATGCATTGTTTAGTAACATTTTTTTTTTCACAAGTTAACAATTTGTTTTCGTTATGAAAGTCAATTGCATGCGAAATGCATCGTTTACATAAAAAGCAAAAAAATTCTTTGAGATTCTAAATTTGTAATGACGATGTGCAATTGCATGAATGAAATGCATATATATTATATATTTAACATCGTCTATGTGAATTAATTTAGGATAATACAAATTTATAAATTGTTTCCACTGTATAGATATTTGAAATACTATATACAAATATTATTGTATTAGACTGAGTGGTGGTTGACAATAAAAATGAATATCGCTGAATTTAATTTGCAGGTAGTAAAAAATGGATGTTGGTACTTATATTTTAATAATGATAATAATGATGAAGACATTGGTGAATTTACTCATAGTTTAGTCAAATTTCATTTCAAACTTATTTTTCTCAACACAATACATCGACATTTTGGAATGAGTAAGTCAACCTTAGAGTCATGATATTACAAGTAATTTAATTTAATTATTTTAAAGTAATGTCCATGATTTCTTTTTTTGACTGTAGTTTGGTCAAAGTTTAAAGATATGATATAAAATTAAAATTTACTTAGTCAAAATTCATATAATTAGAACTTGTGCCTTACCATTATGATGTATTTAAAGTAATTAAAATGTTTTAAACTGGATTATAGTTTAGTCAAAATTTAAACTTTTGTCATGAAATTAAAAAAGAATATAGATTAAATACTCATATATGCAAATTACGTAGGCTATTTTTTATGTACTCAAATATATTATACGATAGACAAAAGAAAAGTTTCACATAAAAGAACCACCTAAGATAACTCTCTCCTCTCCGCCCACACCTTTCATTCTGCGCTATGGCCGGAATAAGAGAAGAAGTGACGACGACACTGCTGAAAAAGAAGGCAGAGAGCGGTGGAGAAGAGGATGGGTTTATGTCGTTGGATATGAGAGAAAAGGTTTGGAAGGAATCTAAGAAGCTATGGATTGTGGCGGCGCCGGCGATCTTCACGAGGTTCTCTACGTTCGGAGTATCTTTGATAACTCAAGCTTTCATCGGCCACCTTGGATCCACCGAATTGGCAGCTTTCTCCATCAGCTTCACCGTTCTGCTCCGTTTCAGTAATGGCATCTTGGTGAGATATACTATGCTCTCTCTCTCTCTAGCTAATATCATCTCTTTTTATAAATCTAAATAATTATTTTATGAAGAGTAATATTATACTAGCAATTACTTTCCTGCGGCAACCCCTATCATCTCATAATACTTCAAAATTAATGACAAAACTGCAAAACAAGCTCCAACTTATACCAAAACCAAGATTTATACAAACTTGGTGAGACGGCAAGTTAATAATCAAATTCTCTTTATTAAAAAAAAAACAAAAAAAAACATCGAATCCTCTTTTTTTTTTCATTTCTACCAATAATCTATGGTAAAGATCAATTCAACGAAAATGTTTTGTTTTCCGTTTTATAGCTAACGCTAATTGGTTTTACTGTGTTAATAAAATTGGATTTCAAAATAGAACAATAAGTTGGATTTTGAAAACTTAAGCTTGCTAGAAATTAAATAGATGAATTTTCTTTTTTAACTTTTTTCTAAATTAAAATGTGTTCATGCATGTTGGTAATAATGTTTTGTAGTTGATGCCGTTTGGTTTTGGATCTTTTATATTATGTCACCAAAACTGGATTTTAGAGCAAGAAAAACTTAGATACGTTGGATTTATAAAAACTATAGAAACAAATTGGATACATGAATTTGTTTCGTAATTTCCTAAATTAAATTGTTTTCATGCATGTACGTGATAGTGATTAGATTATTTCTGTTAAAAAAGTTGGTATTAGCATCTCTTTTTTATTGGGACAGCTTCGCAATGACATAACTCAATTAATACTATGGTGACGTGAATGCTTACATAGGCTTCTTGTCCTGCTTGTCGTATCTTACTTTGATTTCAAGCGAAACCAGTGGTTTCTTGGTCACGACTTGTTAAAGCTAAAGTTCTATTAAAGAGCGTTTTCACGTGGTAGAACCCATGTATGCACAAGGGTTAAGTTTACTTCCTTACCTTCTTCTGCGTACAAATCCTTGTTCACATGAAAGAAATTGAGGAAATTGTTGATTCTATGCTATGAGCCGTTGACAAACTTAGATGGACTAAGATACTTAAGCAAATAGAATGAAATATAAATAATCAGAACAATAGATTAAAATAACACGAAAATTAACATTTTCTTGTTTTTTTTTTTTTGAGGGCATGCCTTTTCTTATCTTGGCTAAGGAAAGCTAGATACCTTTTTACGGCATATATTTGGTAGGAAGTTTTTATGACGACATACCTTGTAATGTCAATATAGGTAAAAGTGTTGAAAAGACGAAATTGTCACCAAATTTGACAATATCCATTTTCCAATTTGGGTTGCCACGAATGTCCAATTTGGGTTGCCACGAATGTCCAACTAAGGCCATGTTAGTTTTTGTATTTGGATGCAGCATCCGAATATAATTTGTGGATAATGCATCTAAATGTGTTTGTTTTTTTATATTTCGTATTTATATCCAGATATAACATTTAGATGTTAAATTGTTCGTTTTTGGTTTTCTAATAGCATCCAAATGTTATTAGAAGAAAAATTATTTAAAACAATATTTAAAACTAAACAATTATTATATTTAAATATTTGAAAATTTAATTTTAAAAGAATAGTCACTATTTATTATTTTCATATTTAATTTTAGCAAAAATATAATTTTACGATTTTGGTGAAAATACATAATTTTACGTTTTCACAGAAAAATGTGATTCTAAGGTTTTGTTAAAAATATAATTTTAATTTTTTGAAAAAACTCAAATTTTACAATTTTGACAAGAAATCATATTTTTTATGGTTTTAACAAAAAACGTAATTTTGAATTTTTGCAGAAAAACATAATTTTGCGGTTTTTAACTGTAAACGAAATATTATGATTTTGGTGAAAAAAACACAATTTTATGGTTTTGACGGATGCAATTTTAAAATTGACGCAAAAATTCAATTTTATGGTTTTAGTAGGAAAACAAAATTTTACGGAGTTAACGTAATTTTATAGTTTTATCGAGAAAACTTAATTTTTTTGTTTTGATAAAAAATGTAATTTATAATTTTGACAGAAAATACAATTTTTTGGTCATTCGATTTGCCATTCCAGGGTTGCATCTCTATTGCTAGATATTTAAAAATATATAAAAAATAAAAAAAAATAGGAAAAAGGAAGATAAAAATATTCTAAGATATTCATGAAAAACTCTCTTGACATGTGTTTATATATAAGTGGTTGAAATTTTTTATAACATTAAAATTTATCAAACAATTAAGTATTATTAAAATATTAATATGATTGAGTTTATATATTCAGTTGAGATACTTAGCAATGTGGATGCTCTTGCAAATCACTACAGTAATATTTTGTCCTGCTCAAACTTTATTTAATTGTTTGCGTGTCAAATTGCAAAGTTAGTTGGTTTCAGTGTAATTGCGACGCAAATTCGATTTCATGGATAGATGAGTTCGTCTCAGCATTGCCTAACCCCTATTAAGACATCATGCAAATGAATTTCTCGAGTTTGGTTAGAACTATTATCTGTAATTCCTTACTCCTCATGAAATTTTTATCTTGCAACAACAAACTGTAAACGACATTAACTACATGCATGCAGTTAGGTATGGCTAGTGCACTAGAAACACTATGCGGTCAAGCCTACGGAGCCAAACAATATCATATGCTCGGAATTTACCTCCAAAGATCATGGGTTGTCCTCACTGGCTGTGCCATTTGCATCACACCCGTCTACATCTTCTCGGGGCCAATCCTCTTAGCCTTAGGTCAACAGGAGCACATCGTCCGTGTGGCTCAAATCATAGCCCTATGGGTCATAGGCGTTAACTTCTCCTTTGTACCATCCTTCACTTGTCAGATGTTCCTCCAAGCTCAGAGCAAGAACAAAATCATTGCCTACGTAGCTGCTGTCTCCGTAGGGGTTCACTTCTTTTTGTCGTGGCTCCTTTTGGTTTATTTTGACTTTGGGATCACTGGCGCTATGACCTCGATGCTCGTGGCGTTTTGGTTGCCTAACATTGCGCAGCTCTTATTTGTCACGTGCGGTGGGTGTAGGGACACGTGGATGGGGTTCTCTTGGTTGGCTTTCAAGGATCTTTGGCCTGTCTTTAAACTATCATTGTCTTCTGGTGGTATGATTTGGTATGGTTTCATGATTTTTCTCTAATTTTGATAATTTCGACTCGTAAAATATTGAGAAATGTCTTGATAACCACATACATATAACATTTTTCATTAGTCATAAATATACCTTTTAAATTGGAATCATGTGGTAGTATATCATTTGGTTGAAATAAAGAGCACGTTTTTACACATGCATATGTAATTTGATTGCCATAGCATTAAATGATGTTTAAAGTCTTGACTGATAGAGTTAATAATAAAATAATAACAGTAAACAGTAAAGTAGATATGGCAAAAGCTGTATGTCCTAATTAATAATTTATATATAAAATTACAAAAATATTTAATATATTTACTCATACATATTATATATGTGTATATATATATATATATCTCTTTTAATAATATTTATATTTTTCCTAAACGTTTTGTTAACAAAAATTGATTGAATGATAAAAAGCATAATACTTATTCTAAAAACTCAACTAATCAAGGCCTAAGTATGTATATTCACCATGTTACTGAAAAAGTTTGGAATAATATATATATTCATAATAATATTTGTACGTTTTATATTTTTCAATAATATTATGAGAATAATTCGTTTTTTATTTTACTTTTGAGCAGCTTGGAGCTATGGTACAACACGATTTTGGTTCTGCTCACTGGTGGCTTAAAAAATGCAGAGGTTGCTCTTGATGCACTTTCAATCTGGTAAACAACATTTAAGCTTCCTGTCTGTAGCCCCTAAATTTTTATTCTGGCATAGATACGTTTATCTTTATGTTATTCGTTTTAATACTAACATTTTAGATATTTGAATGTAACGAGCTGAAATTTTGCATTTTCCAACTTTTTAAATTTACCTACTGATCTTTGAAATATTAAATTCAAAAAAAATTATGGTTTGTAAATATTTCAGTTTCTCTAATTATTAACAAATATCATTTAGATAAGTTTAGAGTAAATGATCTATATTAGTACAGTATGTATTATTTTTTATTGTTAACATTCTTACAAAATTTAAAATTCTTGAGTATTACTATTTAACTGAATGTCTGTCGGTCCGTCCCACCAAAATAGTTTAAACGAATGAGCTAAATTGTTTCAGTTATTTTGCTAAACCGTCAATTTTATATTAACGAGATATAAATTATTATTATTTTCTATTCAGATTCCGATGTTAATTAGACTCTTAAAAGATTCTAAATAAAATGACATCACTTGAAAGAAAATTCTTACATTCATTTCTAATTTGTTGATCAATTTTCACAGCGTCAACATAAATGGACTGGAGATGATGGTAGCCTTCGGCTTCATGGCAGCAGCAAGGTGCATACATAATTACATAAAAACACACAAACACACACAAAAATTTATTACTAAATTGAGAGTTCCTAAGTGTATGATTATTTCTTGTTTTGAAAACTATTTATGTAAATATAGTGTAAGAGTGTCAAACGAGATCGGAAGTGGAAATGCGAAGGAAGCCAAATTTGCAACAATGACAGCAATTTTAACGTCACTTTCAATAGGAATGATATTCTTCTTCGTCTTCTTGTTTCTAAGAGGAAGATTTTCATATATTTTTACAACAAGTGAAGCCGTTGCTGCAGAAGTGGCAGATCTCTCACCAATCTTGGCTTTCTCCATCCTCTTAAACAGTGTTCAACCTGTTCTCTCTGGTATCTTCTTTCTTCATTTCCTTGCTTTTACTTTAATATTTTATGTTTAGCATTTAGAATTTTCATATTGGTATTTGATTTAATTATGTAGAAAATATCTAATACATGGAGAGAGTTTGGTCGTGTATGTGTATAGAAAAGATATAGAAGAATCAAGAAGATCCATTATATTTATTTTTTTAATATTCCCTAATTTATAGAAGGATATAGAAAGATTTAAAGATCCAAAATATTATTAGTTAATATTTTTGTAATAATGTGGACATGTAACTATCAATCAATAACAAGATGTTGAGCTGACTATAATTGGAACAGGAGTCGCTGTTGGAGCGGGATGGCAAGAATATGTTACGTATATTAACCTTGCTTGCTATTATCTTGTTGGGATTCCTTCCGGAGTTTTTTTTGGCTATGTTATTGGTTTGCAAGTTAAGGTAAATGACCATTATTTTCTAAAACTTACATTGTTTCTCCTTTTTATTTATGTTTTTTGCACATTCTCTATTTACTATAAGTTTATGAAGTTTTTTAAGTTATTAACGAAATATGTTCTATTCTATTTTTCAGGGTGTCTGGTTAGGAATGCTATTTGGAATTTTCGTTCAAACTTGTGTTCTTACTATAATGACTCTGAAAACAGATTGGGATCAACAGGTTTACATATTGATTAATTACCCTATTTTTCAAGAGATTATGAGACTATACCAATTTATTATAACTAAAATATTAACACTTAAAATTTCTGCTGTTTTTGGTTAAAAAAAAAAAAAAAAATTCAGGTAGATTCGTCACTGGGACGTTTGAACCGTTGGGTTGAACCGGAGTGTGAAGTTTTAAACGACGCTTCACAAAAAGAATAATAAACTGTCTGGTTTTGAAAATTATCATAATGGATATGATACTTTTATTCACAAATAATAGTGTAATTGCTTCAGTCTTTTTCCAAATAATTTTTGTTTATTGAATAAGATTTCTGGCGTTATCCGGATATATCGTTTTGACTTGTTAGAAATTGCTTTTGAGCTTTTCTTCTCCTCTCCAGAAACCGGCGTCAACCTTTCGGTCATGTTTGCGGCAGTGAAGCCAAAGTCCTCTTATGGCAAGTGGGAGTCTCTTACCTCTTCTTCTGGTACTTGTCTTTCCAAGAAAGAGAGTTAGTGGAGATCTGGACTGATTTTGAAATTTAAGGGACTATAAATATTTTAGTATAAATTTCAATTATTTTTTTTCTTACAACTTAGAGATATTAAATCCTACATATCTATATTGACTCTTTAAAAATTGAAGGTCAAATATCCATGTTCTATTGGATTATGCATAGGGTCAGCCCTAGTGGTGATTATATTGGGTTACACACATGTTTATATTTTATATATCATTATCTTTAAAGTTTATATTTTATGAATTTTTTTATTAACTTAACATAATAGTTTTAATATCATTTTTAATATTATAGGATGTTGAGTTCGAACCATATATATATGTGATGAGTTTAGAGATGACCACCATTGTATCACATAATTTTCACATCTATATGTCATATATATTAATTAGTTTTTATATACAATTTTTATTTATTTTTGGTAAGTTTAATGAAATCTTTGATGAGAAAAAGGAGCAAACAAATATCTAAACATATATATATATACTTTGAACTTTATCTAAAATTCCATCATATCCATAAAATTCCATCATATCCACAAAAAAAATTTTATGTTGGCAGAAATTGAAAGAAAAGTACGAAAAAAACTCAAATAATAGCAAAACATAAACATACAACAATTATAGCCCCTCGAAATGTCTCATTGCAACATGAGGTGTTAACAGGATGAGTCTTGAAAAAAGTCATACAATTTTTCATGTCACGGATGGGTATGCACCAAGAACGGGATAGAAGAGCTATTGTTTGGAGCTAAGAACCTTCAGTGTAGTCTATCCCCGCTAGACTCTGAGCTAGAGACCCTTGTTTCGGCAATGTAGTGTATAAATGCATTTCGAAGATTAGAAATTATTGTCGCAATTGACTGCTTTAATGTAGTGATGATTGTGTCTTCATCCGAAGAGTAGTCAACATTTTCAGCTCATCTGGAGAAATTCAACAGATGCAAAACTTATTTTGATAAAAAAAAAGTATCACTTATTCCACAAGAAACTTAGTGCATTATTTTCAAAAAGGACATATAATTAGCGCGTAGTGCACAATGTCTCCCATCAGTCATGATGTATATCAATTTGTTTATACCAGTTTGGTTAGCTAGATTTTTTTAGTATTTTTTCATTCATATTATTGTAAAATATATATACCTTTTAAAATTAAATTTATAATATAATGATTTTTTTCTATATTTTTCATTTAAAATTAAATTTAGTCACTAGTGATAGAAATTAAAGAAGCAATTTTTGATTTTGCCTCTCCAACGTATCATGCTCCTTGCTAAAAGCGTAAGAGGGTGTTTAGGCTTGTCTTTAACTTTGTCTTTTTGATTATGTCTTTCAATAGGTGTTGTTTGGCGAAGAGGATGGTGACAATAGTGTTCTTGTGTTCCGATCTGAAGGTCGTGATGCCTTAAAGTTAGGTAGTGGCATTAGTTATGCTGATTTTCATGGTTGCTTTTGCACACGGGTTTGTCTATGGTGCCTTGTCCGGGTTATAGCGAACTTTCATCCCATTTAATGCTTCACGAGCCCTCCATTATTTTTGTCTCATCTTAAAGGCTTTTAGCAATTTGTGTTTTTGCCTCTGTTGGTCTATGCTGTTGTGGTAAAATATCTCGTTGACCATGTCTGTTTCTCCCACTCCTTGTTTAAAGTTCTAGATTTTTGGTAGTTCATGGCTACAATTCTTTCCAGGAAGATAAGATATGTGAGGTTTAGTATTTAGAGTTCTCTCTAGCTGCATTTCATGTGTTCTATAGTTTATGTTCTCTATCTTTGATGATGAGATGGGTTCTCTGTGCGGGGTTTGTATAATCTCTGGTTCTGATGCCCGTTTGAGTCTTCCTGAGGTGTTATTGTTTAGAATTGAGTTAGTTCTTGGTTTGATCTTGTCATTTAGATGGTATTTCATCGTGGAAGCATGTACTAGCCTTGCTCTAAGGTCATTTTTAGGATTGGAGGTTGTTTTTAAGATGAAGTAGTGGTATCATTCTTCAGTTCTTCTCTTGCGAGGAGGTAGAATGTCTTTTTTCTAAATATGACATATACTGATTTTGTGAATGTTTGCATGTAAGAGTTATTAGGCTTCTTTGAAGCTACTTCTTCTAGAGTGCATATTTCCTTTAGATATGTTGAGATGGTGTTTCTTTGTTCTATTTTGTTGTGGTCTTGTATTCTTTCCTGGTGGTGTTGTGGCTGGTTGTGCTCAGGTTAGACCTTTCTCCGAGCTTCCTTGTCTTATGGAGGTGATGTAGTTTTTGCTTATGCTTGGGGTTCATGTTTTTTGTATTGGCTTTGACATCTTTTGGTTTCTTTGGGAGGGTATGCCATTATAAAATGTGTTTTTATCGAATTCTAACATTTTGTGTTATTTTATTGAGTCAAAGTTTTGTTTTAATGTTTTTAGTCATTTATTGAGTCTTTTCAAGTTTTAAGTTGCTTTGAAAAAAATGAGGCATTTTGGTTGTAAACAAGCATATGAAGATGCATTATTGTTGATATCTTGTGTGTTGAGGTGTTCTAGATGCATATTTTTAAGTCATTTTAACCATTGAGTTGCATATAGACACCATTTAAGTTTCATACATGTACATTTGTGCATAGCAGGTATTGGAATATTCACTTTGATGATTTAAGAGCATTTGGGATTGATTAAGACAAAGAAGCATGGAGAATGCATCAACGGTCCAGATACAGCGGTCCAGTTCAACCGCTGCAAAAAATTAAACCTTAGTGGTCTATCGCAACGGTTTGTAGACCGCTACCGTTTTAAAACCCCAGAAAGGTGACTAATCTTTTTACCCAATTTTTTTAGGTTGTCTCAGGATTATTGGGCCGATCCAGTCCATTTTTCTTTACATATTTTTTTTAGACATAGTTTTAATGATTTATCTTCTACTTTGTGAAATTTACATCTTTGGTGAAAGAAGATTATCTTTTAGATCTTTCTTATTTTAAGCAACTTTCTTGAATCAATTTAATGTATATTTATCTTTTGATTACCGATGACAATTGATGTTAATTGCTTGATTAGTGTAGGGTTAGTATAATAGAAATGGATTAGCTTAAATCAGTGATCTTAGACCTAAGGATTAGCATTATTGATTGAAATAGCATCTTAGATTAGCATTTGATCACCTGAATCAATAACCTATACCCAAAGGCTTGTTTGTAATTGGATTTTTGTCAGTTTGACTTTCTGTTGACTTTTTCCTTATTGTTACTAGAATTTTTGAAATTAAACGTGTTAGCTTAGATTAGGTGAATGTTTGGATTTTTAGTGTGTTAAGAGTTGCTCTCTGTGGATTCAATCCTGAAGGGTTACACTGATATACCATTCCATTGTGGTAGATACACATTAGGTTTAACTGGTGAAACAAAAACATCAATTAGGCAGAGACATCAAAAGTTTGGCATTGGATGAAAGATTTGGCAATGATAGATCGAGCTGTATTTTGGACACAAGATAGAGCATTGAGTTTGTTTTGATATGGAATTGGATTAAGGTCAATTTAAAGGTTTGATCAAAAACAATGGCAGTTTTCATGAAAACTTGTCAATCTAGCTAACAGAAAAGGCATGCGCAGAAAAATATATATCAAAAGAAAAAAATATTGACCGATCCACTGTCGTTTTCCCAAACGTAAGAAGAAGACAACTAAAGACTTTTTTTTCTACCCCAGAATCATTCCAACTTAAATTAATCTGATCATAGAATTATTTATACTTTTTAGCCAATTTTGAGACATGTACATTCTTATACATTATAAATCTTCTTAGACATCCTTAGACATTATTTTACTTCATTTTATGGCATTTGAACCTCTTCTTACAAATTTGAAGAAGATTTATGAACTTGTTTTATTACTTTTGTTAATTTAATTATGTTTTTTTCTTTAATTTAATCTTGTGCTTTGATTAGTTATACGTGTGAGTAGCTTTCAATTGGGTTTTAGAGATTTCAGTGGAGTTTCAAGGTTTGATTGATTTAAATGTTATTTTAGGGATTATCAATTGGTTTCTTCACCTAGATTATTCTTAGTGCTGAAATTTGATTAGCTACCTAATTACTAATCTTAGATTTATTTGTGTCAAAAACGTTTGTTAAATTACATGAAAATAACTTAGATGAGCAAAACATCCTTAACCAACATGATTATAATGCATATTCATTCAGGTTATTGAATTTAATGGAAGTTAGTATTCATTGATCTATAACTTAAATATTTAATATTTTGGAAGGAGATTATCTAATCTATTGATTTGAGTTTGAAGACATTGCTTAAAGATTTTCCTTATTTTTACATATTTGAATTTCTGCGAATTTTCTAATTCCCAATGTTTTTTAAATATTGAATTCTCGTGTAAATCATTTACATTCTTTGGTCAAGTTTAGAAAACCAAACAAACCATATATTATCTAAACTCTAATTTACTCTCGCATATTTGTTATGTAACATAGGCCATGTTCTTTTGCTTGACCTACGACAGAGATAAAAAGTACCGCTAAAGACGATGGCCAGAGTAGTGAACAGTGTCTCTCATGATCGCTAAAATATTTAGTGATACCTACTAAGTGATGCAATCACCATAGCCACAGTTCTCTTTTTCAACAATATTTTCGTCATTGTCATTTTGTTTCATTAATTGTGACTGTCACAGCCGTTTTGCTCTGTCGCAGTCGCAGACGAAGCAACAAAGAAAATAACAGTGCCATAGTCTTTGTATATTCGATCTTCAGCATATTTATTTTGTTTGTTGTGTACTTATAATAGCTTTACATGACTAAAACCTAAAATATTATATGGGAATGCTTCGACGTGCTTGTAACATGTCAAGTCTTCTTTTTTTTTTTTCGTTACGTTGATAGCGTTACACAATAATTAAATTCGGACACGAGACCCATTGTCGTTTAAAGAAATTATTAGTATAAAAGAATTAGACAAGTCAATAAATGGAGGATCTAGAGTCATACTTAATTCTCGGGAGTATTTTTTTTTTATCTACTAACTGCGACTCATGCAAGAGGCGTAGGCGGCTTTTCGTTTCCAATAAAAAAAAACATAAATATAAAGAGAATAAACATTGTGCTTCTCAAAAACCAAACTTATCCATCAATCAAAACTCTCTCCACCTCTCCCTTCTCTGTTCTATTCATTTCCTCCTACCCTTTGGTCCATTAGATACAACAGAGATTCCACGATGGCCGGTGGAGGAGAAGAGCTCACGGTGGCTCTGTTGAATAAGACAGCGGATAACGGCAGAAAAGAGGATGAGTTGGGGATCAAAGAGAAGGTTTGGACTGAATCAAAGAAGCTATGGGTTGTGGCGGCGCCGGCGATCTTCACGAGATTCTCTACGTTCGGAGTTTCGATGATAAGTCAAGCTTTCATCGGCCATCTTGGCCCTATCGAGTTAGCCGCTTACTCAATCACCTTCACCGTTCTCCTCCGTTTCAGTAATGGTATTTTGGTAAGACTTTAATTACTAATATAGTTCATTAATATTCCCTCTATTTCATAAAGAATGTCATTTTTGAGTTTTATGCATAGATTAATAAATTTCTATTAAAAAATCATTAAATAATATTAAATTAACCAATAGAAAAATTACTGCAGAATAAAATTAAATTCATTTAATGTATGCATAGAAAGTTTGAAACGATATTTATATTGAAACAAAAAAACTCTCTAAAATGTCATTTTTTATAAAATGAAGAAAGTATAAATTAATACAGATAGATTTCTTTCAAAAGACTACGTTAAAAACTCCCATCTAGTCGTAATACTAATCACTAATAAGAAATTATACGCGTTTTTGAGGCGTCATTAACGATTTAAATTATTCATTTTTATAGAGTTCTGATAATAAAAAACTATAAAAAAAGAGTTCTGATAATAAAACACTCTCTCCACCGGGCTAGGCAATGTGGTCTATTTTTGTTTTTTTGTTTGTTTTTGTCGTCATGTGGTACTATTTCAATAAATGGAGATACGTTATTAAATAAAATAAAATAAAAATTTCCTTTCACAAAAAAAAAAAATCACTTTTGAGGAAAATAAAGTTTTTAATTATATTTCGTCGGTCTTTACTTGAGGCCATTTAAACACCCCCACATGTTGACAAAAAAAAACCCCCACATGGGTAAGCAGTGATGTCAGCCTATTTGGTTTTGCCACATAAATAAATAGTATATTTTTATTATCATTAAAGATAAACTTACTAATTTTTGGATTAACATATGAGAATGCTATGAGAAATAAAAGTCTTCCAAAACAGTTTTACTGGTTAACAAAAAAATAAACAGTTTTACTGCAAATTTGTCACTTTATACTAGAATTGAGTTCTACTAATCATTATTCACTAATAAAGGTAAAACGTGTTTTTTAAATAATAATTTCTTATTGACTACTGATAATTATTTATCTCTTACGACAAACTTTTAGATAATATGAACCATTTCATGTTCGATGTGATTGTTTGCGGAGATTACTTGCCGTATAATGTGGTGGTTTCTTTTTATTACGAGTCTTTGAATTGACAACTACAAATTCCCTTAGGCATAATTACATTCCAAATTTGTAGTTTATTATAATATCTTTGAAGGGTTTTTCTTTACCAAAGTTTATCGAATTCAGAATACGTTGAAAACTAAAACAAATCTAATGTTTTTTTTATAGTGAATAAAGGACGAATTTTTTAAAAAAAAAATTGTATTTAAAGTCGAATATATTCGTGTGAAAACAACGTGAATTGTTTCTCAAGAAAAATGAAACAACCACCGTGAATTTTTTAAACAAAAGTATCTAGTTAATATTTATTATCAAAATTATTTTATTGGATCAGAGATATTTAAAACTTTAATGAAAAGGTAAATCATTAACAGCTGATATATAAAAATAGAAATTACGTTTGGAACAGATAGAGATAGAAGTTAGACTTTCGTGTGTTTTAATCAGTTAGACTAGTTACATTGAGGCTGTTGAAAAAATTATTGAATGGTTACAATAATGATGTTGAGAAAAAGAAAAAAGAAAAAACAAAACAACGTACTTTCTGTTGAAACCATTCAACATGTTGAAAAGAGAAAAATTAGGGACCACAAATATGATGATGTGTCACGTCGTTGAAAGCAACACACAAAATATTTGTGTATATCAGCGCGTGAGTGCCCAAGAAAATTTAATTGGCCTGTAAAATATTTGTTTCTCATCCTATTTACTATTATAGAGCAAAACAAACTATTTTTATAAAAATAATTTTTATATCAAAATTCATCATTTTTCAATTTCTATAAATAAAATTTATTTTATTTTATTTTATTTAGACACAAAAAAACTCAGTATTCTTAATCCATTTAACTATTTAAATTTCAATAATTTTCAGTTTCAAAACCAATTTTCTAATCAATCGCAAAATATATCAAACTATGAGAAAAATTTGGAATATTTAGAGACTACATTTTTTTAAAAAAAAATGTAATGTAAGAATTTTATGGTTTGTATGTGTATAATTATGTGTGTTTTAATAAATAATATTTATAATATGTTTTAATAAAATTTAAGTATGTTTTAATAAAATTATATGTTTTAATAAAAATGTGGGGTAAGATGTTGAATTTTTTAAAATAAAACTATTGTAAAGTGTAAATTAAAAATGAGTGTTGAATTGAAAGATAGACTAAGAAAAAGATGATCTGAAATAAAAGTAAGATATTTAATGTTTAAAATGTTATACATAATATTACAGACATTTTATATATTTTTATCACTTCAAAAGGAAAGGTGTAGAAAAAGTATTGTAGACAATGTTGACAAATTCACTGGCAGTCCAATTCGGAGACTACCTATAGGGTCGAAATCTAATGTTTTTGTCAGTCTCAAGCCTAAAAGTCAAATGTTGTGACAATATTATTGCTTTTCCATAAAAATGGGCTACTTTGCGTTTGGTCGATCTTACTTTGCGCTGGCACTTTTTTCGTCTGTAAGCTCTTTAGCCATAGGCTTGACGGTGTCGATTAACATGTTTACTGGTTTTAGTTTTGCTTAATTTCATATAATGAAGATAATAATATTAGATTTAGTTCCTATTGTGAAAACTAGATATTTAGTTTGTTCTATTTTTGCTGTGATAAAACTAACTGGCTTTGGGAGAAAGACGTTTAGCACACTCTATCAAAAATTAGGTTAAGTTTATATGGTTTTGAAGTATTTTTTTCAGAATATGTTATTTGGGATTTACATCTATCATGTACCTATGCGGATGTCTCTATTTTTGTTATAATTGTTGTTATATAGCTCGCATAAATCATTTATCGTGTAAACTACTAATTCTAATGCAGTTAGGCATGGCCAGTGCACTAGAAACACTATGTGGTCAAGCTTACGGAGCAAAACAAAACCATATGCTCGGAATCTATCTCCAAAGGTCATGGATCGTCCTCACAGGTTGTACGATTTGCCTCACGCCCGTTTACATCTTCTCGGGCCCTATCCTCTTAGCATTGGGTCAAGAGGAACGCATTGTCCGTGTGGCTCGGATCATAGCCCTATGGGTCATAGGCATCAACTTCTCCTTCATACCATCCTTCACTTGCCAAATGTTTCTCCAAGCTCAGAGCAAGAACAAGATCATTGCCTACGTAGCTGCAGTCTCCTTAGCGGTCCACGTGTTCTTGTCATGGCTCCTGATGGTTCATTTCGATTTTGGAATCACTGGTGCAATGACCTCAACACTAGTCGCGTTCTGGTTGCCTAACATTGCGCAGCTCTTGTTTGTCACGTGCGGTGGGTGTAAGGACACGTGGAGAGGATTCTCTATGTTGGCTTTTAAAGATTTATGGCCCGTCTTCAAACTATCCATGTCTTCCGGCGGAATGCTTTGGTAAGCTTTCGTTATTTAGAAAATAATATATGTACGTATGTATATTAAGAAAGGTCTCATCAACAAAATATTTGCATAGAAAAAAGTCTATTAGCGATACTATTTCATAGAATAGCTTTAGTTTTCGTATATTGTTGGTTGAAACAAGAGATTGGTTTCCATTTGACGCATCTACTTGATCAGTGTATTAGTTTTGTGGCTGAAAGCTGGAACCCATTTGTTTATTATTTAGTCTAGGATTTGATTCTAAAGATTTGGTTACACAAAAATATGTTAATATTAAATAGCTTTTAGGTAACTGAGACAGGTTTCGAAATAATAAGAGTAAAGTCAAAAACGACAGGCTCTTTTATGAGGAATGACGTTGTCAAAGATAAAAATAAACCGAGTCGTATATGTAGGCTATCTCTAAAGTACATGTAGTTACATTTACGCATATATATATTGAGATTTTCATAAGATTATAATATTGGTTTATGTGGTTATTTTTTGACAGCTTGGAGTTATGGTATAACTCGATCTTGGTACTGCTCACTGGAAATTTGAAAAACGCAGAGGTGGCTCTAGACGCACTTGCAATCTGGTATACTAAAAACAATTAAGCTTCATTCTCTCTTCTCTGATCCTTTCAATGACTAATATCTTTTCGAACATCTATACATTTAACCTACTTGATTCTTAAATTAAAACATAATCATGAGTAGTAATAGATAGATAGACAACTCATCTTTTCTAATTGTTTTGTAGCATCAACATAAATGGACTGGAGATGATGATAGCACTTGGTTTTTTGGCAGCAGCAAGGTGCGTACACATGATACCTACACACTTAACATCATTGTTGCTCTTTTTTTATATCATCTTCTTGTTCATTTTTTTCTTTTATTATGTATAAAAATAGTGTAAGAGTGTCGAACGAACTCGGTAGGGGAAACTCGAAAGGAGCTAAGTTTGCAACATTGACAGCGGTTTTCACGTCACTCTCTATAGGAATAGTTCTATTCTTCGTCTTCTTGTTTCTAAGAGGAAAGGTTTCCTACATATTTACTACAAGCGAAGCTGTCGCAGCAGAAGTTGCCGATCTTTCTCCACTTTTAGCCTTTTCCATCCTTATGAACAGTGTTCAACCTGTTCTCTCAGGTATGTATTTTTGCTATTTGACGTGTGATGGTTAATAATATCAAGCCGATCTTTGATCTAACATGTGTTTTGAACCGTTTTAAACCGGAACAGGAGTGGCAGTGGGAGCGGGATGGCAAGGATATGTTACTTACGTTAACCTTACTTGCTATTACCTTGTCGGAATCCCTTCTGGTGTTATCCTTGGTTACGTAGTCGGTTTGCAAGTCAAAGTAAGTTTTATGTTTTCTTATAAATATTACTCTATTTTTCCTATTTTTTATTGATGTTCTTGGAAACAACATATAAGTTTATATTCTCTAAATTTTAGGGTGTATGGATCGGAATGCTCTTTGGAGTGTTCGTTCAAACTTGCGTTCTTACCATCATGACTCTGAGAACAGATTGGGATCAACAGGTTAGAAATGGATTAGTATATAATATCTAAATCCATCTAAAAAATTAGTTAAAATGTTTTTTGCAAACTAATTAATCATTTTGCTCAGGCTCGAACCAAGTTCTGTTTTGGGAGCTTATTCTGTTTGTTGCCAAATCTTGTAGGTGTCTATATCGTTGAGACGTTTAAACCGGTGGGTTGTACCAGAATCTAGTGCCGTAAACAAAACTTCATCAGAGGAGTAATTAATGTGGATTCTGAAAATTATCATAAGAAGTCATATCTTTATACATAAAAATCAATGCAACTATTTATTTGAAGGCTGTAAAGATAAGAATTTTCAATTATGATTCAATTTGATGTCTTCGTTGCTAACTTATTTTAATTTTTGGACTAAAACTAGTATTATTTTTATGAGAATTATGTGACATAATAATGATTATCTTTAAAATTTATTATATCTATATAGTATTCGAATCTAACATTATACAATAATAAAAAAAAATATTAAAGTGATGATGTTAAGTTGACAAAAAGAAAATAGTGTTATTTTTAATTATGATTTATTCAGAAGATCATCTAAGGTATTATCAAAGAAATTGGATTGCATAAGAAAAATTCTTTTAATATTGAAAGAGCAATGTTCTTCATACCGTTGTAGGACAATGCCCATCTTTTACATAGAAAAATATTCAGAAGACTCAAAAGCTCATCTCTTTAACTTTACAAATGAAAATTGGATACGGGAATGGAGTCAAGATTTTCGAAGATCCATGGGTAGTGGATACACTGCCCAGACCTCCATCTATGAAAGAAGATGTTGATCCCAATCAAATATGTTTGGGATAATTGTTCGAACAGGGGTCCGACGAATGGAATATACTGAGACTAATGGAGTTTTTTGATCAACACGAATACAACCTTATTCTTAGAATCAAGCCCAGTACTACGGCTACGAAAGTACCCTTCAGCTGGATCTTCCAAACCAATGGGCAGTACACTGTTAAGTCTGGTTATCGAGCTTGGCTAGAGAGACTGCAAGAGGATAGTTGTAACTTTCAGGTTCGTAATCCGAACATGGACAGCCTTTATGCCACAATATGAGCAACTCCAACCTCATCCAAGATACGACATCTACTTTGGAGAATTTTCTCACATAACATATCCAAAGGATCATCTCTTTGCAAACGCAAAGTAACTACTAATGCGACATGCCCGAGATTTGGAAATGAGGATGAGGACTCAAATCATATTTTCTTCCTCTGTAGATATGCTAGAGCAATATGGGCAAGCGTTTTAGCAGGATCTTTTTTCTTACCCGATGCGGAGAACTCAATATATGCTAATCTTGTAACATGTTTAAAGGAGGCATTTGAAAAGCAGGATCTTAAGCATTGGCTTTGGATCATCTGGAGTATATGGAAAGCAAGAAATGATTTTATCTTCAAAGGAATAGACAATCACCCGAGGGATGTTGCTTTGAAAGCAATCCAAGATGTTGATTAATGGGAAGACAGACAAACACAGATAACCGACATCAGTGGACCCTTAGACACAGTGCGACATGTCAGACAATCTCATCCGGGTTTTGCTCAACGTAACATCATTAGATGGCTTCTTTCCCTCCCTGGTACACTTACTTATAACATTGATACCTCGTGGAAAGAAGGAGCTTTAGGTACTTGAACAAGATGAGTGCTTAGAACATCTCAGGGCTAAGTTAGGTTTTTTTGGCTAAGGTATATCCTCATCTTCGGTCTGCCTTCCATGCGGAGGCAACTGCTTTGGTGTGAGCAGCCACTTGTGTTTTAAACATGAAATTGGAATATGTCGTTTTCCAGATAAACTGTTTGAATCTTTCTTTGGCAATAAGTAATAAAAAAAATGGCCGAGACTAGATGCATATATCCAAGACATTGTCTTGTTTTTTAACCGCAATCCTTCTTTTAAATTGTTTGTTATTACTAAGAAATTAAACAAGATAACAGATGCAATTGCTAAAATAGCTAGAACATGTAATAGATATTTTGTATCAATAGACAATAGGATCTCGTTGAAACTTTATGTTTCTAAAGATTTTATCAATCAATGAAATTATTTTTTTTGGTGTTAAAAAAAAATTATTAGATTGGTACCCACGTGATATGCAGAATTTTTTTTTTTAGAATTTAAATTTGATAACTCATTAACTAAACTTCTCAGACCAATCCATCAAATAAACTCACTCCTCTTTCGATCTCTCTGCCCTCTCTGGTCCATCAGACACAATAGAGATTCCACAATGGCTGGAGAAGGAGAAGAACTGATGGTGCCTCTGTTGAAATATACGGCGAAGAACGGCGGAAAAGAGGATGAGTTGGGGATGAAGAAGGTTTGGATTGAATCAAAGAAGCTTTGGGTTGTGGCGGCGCCGGCGATATTCACGAGATTCTCGACGTTGGAGTTTCGATGATAAGTGAAGCTTTCATCGGCCATCTTGGCCCTACATAGTTAGCCGCTTACTCAATCACCTTAACCGTTCTCCTCCGTTTCAGTAATGGTATCTTGGTAAGACTTTAATTACTTAATCACCTCTCTTTTTTTGTATATAATCTAATCATTAATTATGGATTTATACAGATAGATTTCTTCCGAAACACTGCCTTGGAAACCATTCACTAATAAATTAAACGCGTTTTTTATTCGTCATTAACAATTTTAAAATCATTTGTTCGAAAATTGTCGGCTTTCATTACTTAATTTGCATAGTTGCGGGATCGTGGAATGTAAAACTAACTTGCAGGGACAAATTTTGTACTCGACAAATTTTGCACGAATTATAATATAAAATACTAATATAATAAAAATTCATTATTTTAAAAGTTAAATGCATTTGGATCATTCCTCTATATTTATCAAATTATAATGATATTAAAAAGAGGTAATATTTTAAATCTTATAAGAAAAGATATACAGTCTTTTTTTTTCAAGTAGGAGACCACTAATAGGATTTTTTTTTTTTCTTCTTCAAAATCTGGTCGATCTTAATTACTTTGCACCAGCACTTTTTTGTCGGTCCTGGTTTTGTGTTTTGATGTTTATTACTGGCTTTCTATTTCAAGCTTTGATGTTTCTATAAATACTCTCAAATCAAACTTGTTTCCAAGCGGTTATTAGCAATAAACTGGACGGAGTCGTTTAACATTTTACTGGTTTAGTTTTGCTTGATTTAATATATTGAAAATATTTAGGTTCAGTTTTAGTTCGTTTTGTGAAAAATATTATATATTTCATATGTTTTATAATGCTGAAGTCAACTAGTTGGATTTGGGAAAATTCCATACCGTGAGAACCAAATTTGAACTTATCTTTATATTACTAATACACTTTTGTGAATTAAACTGTCAGACTAAAATCGTTTAGCGCAAACTCAGTTAAATTTTGGTTCTGTTTGTATATGTTTTTGGAGTATTTTTTTGGAATATGTTATTTTGGCTAACACGTAATAATATGAAACTATATACATATACATTATATAATATGTATTGAGAATTTCAAAATATTGTAATAGTACTATGAAGTAGTATTATTTTATTTCTTGATGGTTATTAATTTGGACAGCTTGGAGTTATGGTGCCCCTCGATCTTAGTACTACTCACTGGAAATTTGAAAAACGCAGAAGTGGCTCTTAATGCACTGGCAATCTGGTAAATTGACAAGAACTCACCCTTCTATCTCTTCTCATCTCCATCACCGATACCTTTTTCAAAGATCTTTACATTTTATTTGTAATTGATTCTTAAGTTAAAAACATGATCATGATTTGTAATAGATAGTAGTAATATATACAAATATTTAAAAATCGAAACTTGATGTCCATTTGTTTTTCGTAGCATCAACATAAATGGACTGGAGATGATGATATCACGGTCACTTGGTTTTTTGGCAGCAGCAAGGTTCGTATATAAACCTACACACTTTTAACTTCATTGATGCTATTTTTATATCGTCATCTTATAATAATTCCTCTATTTATCTATAGGAATAGTTATATTCTTCGTCTTCTTGTTTCTAAGAGGAAGAGTGTCCTTTCATTTTCACTACAAGTGAAGCTGTAGCAGCTGAAGTTGCAGATCTTTCTCCACTTTTAGCCTTTTCTATCCTCATGAACAGTGTTCAACCCGTTCTCTCAGGTATGTATTTTGGCTTGTTTGACGTGTGATGGTTCATAATGGGTTGATTTCTAATATACTCTTATTTGTGGAGAGTTTTTCTAACTTACTCTCTTTATTTCTCAAATACTCCTCAATTTTTGGTGTCACACGCATTCCCCGGAACCCAAGCACCATCATCTCACGCACATATTTAAATAATAATTCTGCACATACTGGGTTTCGAACCCGCATCCTCAAGGTCATACTAAGAATACACTACCATCTATGCCAACATGTTTTTGTTGAAATGTATTACATATATTAATATAAAACCCATAAAAAAGACAAAATCGTAATTTTTTATATTATAATTTAAAGAGGAGTATTTCAGAACATCACCTAAGATTTAAGAGTATATTAGAAATTGATTCGGTTCATAATGTCAAGCTAATCTTTGAAGTAACAAACCGGTTTAAACCGGAACAGGAGTTGCAGTAGGAGCGGGATGGCAAGGATATGTTACTTATGTTAACATTGCTTGCTATTATCTTGTCGGTATTCCTTCTGGTGTTATCCTTGGTTATGTCGTCGGTATGCAAGTCAAAGTAAGTACTTTAAATAACTATTCTATTAATTTCGTTTTCAATCTCTCTATTTTTGGTTTAAATGGTCTTGGAAACAAAAAATTTATAAACAAAAACTTGTTTCATTATATTTTAGGGTGTATGGATCGGGATGCTCTTCGGAGTTTTCATTCAGACTTGTGTGCTTACCATAATGACTCTGAGAACAGACTGGGATCAACAGGTTTGGAAATTAGTTTCTTTAAACAAGCTATGTTTTTGGAGCTTATACCGTTTGTTCCCAAAAATTTAAGGTGTCTACTTCGTTGAGACGTTTAAACCGGTGGGTCGTACCAGAATCAAGAGACACAAATTAAACTTCATCAGAGGAATACTAATTTGGATTCTGGAAATTCTCACAAGAAATCATGTGTTTGTTCGTAAAAAAAACAAGGGTATTTTCTATTTGATTTTTAGTGCATATTTTCTTCTCAAACATATTCGATTGACTTTTATAATATTTTCGTTAACTTAACCTTGTATTCTGTAAGAAAAAATTATAATTTCGTCGAAAAAATAAAATTAGAATTGGCCCAAATGAGCTAAGCTCAAATGGATCGGGCCGGCCCATGCTACAGACTCATCTGTAAATCGATAAAACCTATTAACGTCTCTGTTTTTGTAATCCACAAAAAAAACGTCGCCGCCTCATCGGTTAGTGGTGTGGAGAGGAAAAACAGTGAGGAGGAGAAGATGAAGACGATCCTTTCTTCTGAGACGATGGACATTCCCGACGGCGTTAGCATCAAGGTTAACGCTAAGGTGATCGAAGTTGAAGGACCTCGCGGGAAGCTCGTTCGCGATTTCAAGCATCTCAACCTCGATTTCCAGCTGATCAAGGACTCGGAGACTGGGAAAAGAAAGCTAAAGATCGATTCGTGGTTTGGATCGCGAAAATCAAGCGCCTCCATCAGAACCGCTCTTAGCCACGTCGATAACCTCATCACCGGTGTGACCAGAGGTTTCCGATACAAGATGAGGTTTGTGTACGCTCATTTTCCGATCAACGCCTCCATCGGCGGCGACAGCAAGTCTATCGAGATCCGTAACTTCCTTGGCGAGAAGAAGGTTTTGTTTTCTTATTCTGAATGAAAATGGTAGCTTCGATGGTTGGATGATAAATGATTTTTCTATTTTTTTTTTTGTCAACACTGAGCTTTACATGTAACTGTTGGAACAATAGGTGAGGAAGGTAGAGATGTTAGATGGTGTAACCATTGTTCGGTCTGAGAAAGTTAAGGATGAGATCGTCCTTGATGGTAACGATATCGAGCTTGTCTCAAGGTCATGTGCTCTAATCAACCAGGTAC
Organism: Streptanthus diversifolius; assembly: GCA_039880935.1. Taxonomy (NCBI): domain Eukaryota; kingdom Viridiplantae; phylum Streptophyta; class Magnoliopsida; order Brassicales; family Brassicaceae; genus Streptanthus; species Streptanthus diversifolius. The sequence goes on along the minus strand of JAXGFM010000014.1, from coordinate 21,225,778 downwards.
ACTCTCTAACTAGGAAGCTGATGATACCTAATTCATGTTTTAAGAGTCTCTCATACGCTTCTACATGGTTTTTTGATGCAATGTGCAGAAATGTCACGTGAAGAAGAAGGATATCAGGAAGTTCCTTGATGGTATCTATGTTAGCGAGAAGAGCAAGATCGTTGATGAGGAATAGACATATATTCTCATTTCTTCCCTCTTGTTATATCATCTTTTCAATGTTTTGTTATTACAGACCAAAATCCTTTTATTTACTTTCTGCACACAACTTTTAGTCTTTTTAATTGCCGAATTATATCTCTAAAATTTATTTACATTTTTGAAAAATTAGTTTTTTTTTATCGAATTAATATTACTCAGTCAACAACAAAAATAAAATATTACTCAGTCTTATCAATCTCACAGTTTTAATACACAACTAGTATTTGATAGGGCTTGACACCGGTCGGATATTCGGTTTTGAGTGGATTTGATATTTAATCTATTTTGGGTGGATATTTTAATCTACATTGGGCAGGTATTTTTTTGACACGTGCTTGTTATCCATAATTTAAGTACTTTTAATATAAATATCCGTCAAAATTTTAGTAATTACGGGTTATTTGATATCCGTTTTTCAAGTATTGCGGATAATAATAGATAATATTGAATAATAATAGATAATTTACAAATATTTGTAAATAATAAAAAGTAATTTGTGGATACTTTAAAATTATAAATTATTTATGTATAATAATTACGGAGTGTAACCGGTCGAGTATTAAATTTTTTAAAAGATTTGATATTTGACTGTAGTTATAGCCGACCCGTTAATAACAACTATCCGAAAAACGGATTGGAAACAGATCGAGTGGATACGGGCCGCACAACAGGTAACCAAAAGCATCTCCATCAGAGTTTTTTAGAGAGTTTTTTATGAGAGTTTCTAACAATAAAATAAATATAAAAAATTAAAATTTTAAAAATTTCTTAAATAAAAGTTTTAAGAAACAAAAGTTTTTTAAGAAGTATTAATAAAATAATGATAAGAACCCGGTTCCATTGAAAATGGTCTAATATATTAGTCATCTCACAATTTTCGGTAAACCGAAGAAATTGAACCATTTTTATTTGATTTACCAAAAATGTAAAGAAAAATAAAGACAAGGGGCCACGAAGCACTAATTGTAACACAGTACACTTCTTCTCCTCATTTTTTCTCCGTCCTTTTAGATTCCTTCATAAGAGAGACATCTCAAGTTTTATCTCTCTCTCCGTCATTGCGATTCTGTTCTCTGCGTTAGCCACCGTAAGTTTCGTTTCTCTTCTTCTTCCTTTTTCCGCTCGTTTAACTTTGTTGGATCAAAATATTAATAAGCATATTGGGATTAAAAATCTGAACCAAAAATCAGGATAAAGTTGTTGAAACCGCTTGCAGAATTTTCGGAATTTTTATCCTTGAATATTTCAGTCAAAACGGTTATAACCGCTTGCAGAATTTTCGGGATTTTTATCCTCGAATATTCCAGTCAAAACGGTTACAACCGCTTGCGGATTTTTCGGGATTTTTCCAGAAAATAGGGATTTATCCCAAAAATCCCTAATCACTTCCTCCCTATAAATAGAGAGCTAAAGCAGGCATTCGAGATATTCTGAGTATCCTGAATATCCTGAGAAATTCAAAATTCTCGAAAACTCTAAAAATCGCCTACTCTCTAAATTCACAGAAAAATGTTCAACTTTCTCTCATATTCGTTTCTATCTTTCAGAAATGATTCTAGTTCTTGAGTATATCGTATATACTGTGTTCGCAGATTCCGAATTTGAGTGTTGCGAATCGGTCTACAAAAGGTTGTATCCTGGGATTCAAAAGGCGTATTAAAACCGTCGCACTACGGGCGCTTTATTGAGTTAAGGAAAGAGATCATCTCACCTCCTTTCTGGATTTCTTAAAAAATCGTTTTATAAATCGTGCTTCTACAAATTGATTTCTCCTTCTTTATCTCTAATATCAAATCGTATTTTCTTATCCGGTTTTATAGCTCTTACAGTCTTAACTCAATAAATCCGCTTCTAGCAAATAGCTACAATCGGATTTAAGAAAAACGATTTTTCATTTTTATTAAATCAATTTGTAATCGTTTCTGCGAACGCTGCAAAACGAGTTTGCAAAACGAATATTATACGATTTTGAATCGTTTCTGCAGACGCTCAAAAAGCGAGTTTGCAAAACGATATCAAACGATTTCGTATCGGATTGATCGATCTTGATTTAGGAATCGATCGATCTTGTGACGTCTCCACGAACGCTACACAGCGAGATTGCGATTCGTTTGACTGGTTTAAACAAACGTTTAAATCAAGTTTCTGACTATCGTTTCTTTTGTGAAACAGATGGCAACTAACGCTGCGAATACTCTCAATAACAGTGAGATTGCAATGATGGAGACGACTCAAGTCACTCCGAAAATGGCACAGGATACCAGTGGACTCCTTCCTGAAAAATTTGATGGGAATGGATTTAAGAATTGGCAACAGAAGATGGTCTTTTATTTGACATCTCTGAATTTGAACAAATTCCTCACGGAGGATAAACCAATCACTCCTGATGGAGACATGGATGTGCGTACGCTATCCAGTATTGATGCATGGAAGCATTCAGATTTTCTGTGCAGAGGATGGATCCTTAGTCGTCTGGTAGGCAACTTATATTCTGTCTACAACAATGACAAGGAATATCCCACAGCCAAGCATCTATGGATTGCTTTGGAAAGAAAGTACAAGTCTGAAAATGCTGGTTTTCAGAGATTCAAAACCCATCATGGAACAAGTTGAACAGTTGCAGCTGATCAACGTCGAGATTGCATCAGAAGGTATGATTCTTCCTGAACAATTCGTCGTTGACTGCACCATTGAGAAGCTTCCACCAAGCTGGGTAGATTTCAAAAACTACATTAAGCACAAGCGAAAACATATGTCTCTGGAATCGCTGATCTCTAGGCTTCACAATGAAGCTGTGATTCGCCTCTCTAAGAATGAGGAAAAAGGGTATCAAGCATACCTAGCCGAACAAATTAAGGCAAAAGGCAAAGGCAAAACAGAGGAAAAGACTAGCAAGTTCAAGAACTTCAAGTCCTCTGGCTCCACAAGCTTCAAGAAGCAATTTTCTGGTGAAAAGAAGTATCGTGGAAAGTGTCATTATTGTGGCAAGATGGGTCACAAGGCAGATGTTTGTCGCAGTAAGCCTAAACAAAAGCGACATCATCATGCAAACCTGACAGAGGAAGATCTCTGCTGTGTTATCATTGACCAAGTCAACACCATTGAGGGAAATCCTCTGGATTGGTGGTACGACACAGGTGCAACGACCCACATATGCTTTGATAAGGACATGTTCAACACTTATCAAATATGCAATAATGATGAACAAGTGCTGATGGGCAACACCCAAACATCCAAGGTTGCAGGACGTGGTAAAGTAATCCTGAAGCTGACTTCAGGACATCAGATTACTCTCACCAACGTGAAGCATGCTCCAGACATGAGGAAGAATTTGATCTCTGGCACTCTCCTCAGCAAGGCTGGATTCTGCGCCAACTTTCATTCTGATAAGTTGGTACTTAAGAAAAATGGGGTGTATTTGGGAAAGGGCTTTGTTAAGAATGGACTGATCAAAATGAATGTATTGACAGTCGTTCCAAAAGTTGTAACAAACAATTCTATTAATAACAATGCTCCAGTTGCTTATTTGGTCAAGTCTTTTGATATTTGGCATGAACGGTTAGGACATGTGAATTATAAATCGCTAAACCGATTAATGATTTCAAACCTAATACCAAAATGCAAACAAAGTAAAGACAAATGTGAAGTTTGCGTACAAGCGAAACTTACAAACGACCATCACCACAAGTCCAGAGAAATACTGAACCTCTAGGATTAATCCATACAGATTTGTGCGATTTAAAATACTTATCTACAAGAGGTGGTAAAAAGTACTTTGTGACATTCATTGATGACTGCACAAAATACTGCTATATTTATTTGTTACAGAGCAAAAATGAGGCTCTAGATAAATTCAAGGAATATAAGCTAGAGGTTGAAAATCAACTCGAAAGAACTATTAAAATAGTTCGGAGTGATAGAGGTGGAGAATATGAAGGACAGTTTGATGCATTTTGCAGAGAAAATGGAATCATTCATCAAACAACAGCTCCTTACTCACCTGAATCCAATGGAGTTGCGGAAAGAAAAAACCGAACTCTAAAGGAAATGATGAATGCCATGATGCAAGAATCAGGCGTAACCCAGAACATGTGGGGGGAAGCTCTTATGACTTCTAATTATATTCTTAATAAGATTCCTAACAAAGTGACGGGAAAAACACCATATGAATTATGGAAATGAACGGTTCCCTCATACAAATACCTGAAAGTGTGGGGGTGTTTAGCAAAAGTTGCAGTACCGCTTCCTAAAAAGGTCACAGTTGGACCAAAAACGGTTGATTGTATATTTATTGGATATGCACACAACAGTAGTGCTTATCAGTTTCTGGTTCACAAATCAGATATACCGGATATCCATGTAAATACAATAATGGAATCGCGAAATGCGTACTTCTTTGAAAATATTTTTCCTTGTAAGGATAAATTAACCCCTAAGCGGAATAGGGAAGAAAGAGACACAAGCGAAGCAAGCACTCCTAATGGAGAAGTTGCTGAAATTGAACCCAGACGTAGTAAACGAGCTCGGAAGGAAAAAACCTTTGGTGACGATTTTCTAATGATCTTACTCACTGAAAACGAACCAAAGACCTTCGCTGAAGCAATGTCTACGCCAGACGCACCTTATTGGAAGGAAGCCGTCAAAAGTGAGTTCGATTCTATTATGCAAAACCATACGTTTTACATAACCGATTTACCGGAAGGGTTCAAAGCTCTCGGTTGTAAATGGATTTTTAAAACCAAAATAAAAACCGATGGTGCAATTGATAAATACAAGGCAAGACTTGTAGTTCAAGGTTTCCGCCAAAAAGAAGGTTTAAACTTCTTTGATACATATTCTCCAGTGTCGAGAATAACTTCTATTAGAAATCTTGTAAGCATTGTAGCATTACGAAATCTGGAAATTCACCAGATGGATGTAAAAACTGCATTTCTAAACGGAGATTTAGAAGAAGAGATATATATGAAACAACCCGAAGGGTATGTTGTACCAGGACAAGAACATAAAGTATGTCGACTAGTGAAATCGCTGTATGGACTGAAACAAGCTCCAAAACAATGGCATGAAAAATTTGACAGCGTCATGATGTCCAATGGATTCAGCATAAATGAAAGTGATAAGTGCATTTATTCAAAGACTACGAAAAATGCTTATGTCATGCTATGTTTATATGTAGATGATATGCTTATCCTAGGCAGCAACAACGATATCATCAATCAGACTAAAACCATGTTGCATGGACAGTTTGATATTAAAATTACTAGATATCCTGGCGGATACATATTATCCCAAGAACATTATGCTGAAAAGGTACTTGATAGATTTAAAGACTATTCAAGTGGAACCGCGCAAACTCCTGTAGATACTACTCTTCATCTGACGAAAAATTCAGGTGAACTTGTATCACAGAATGAATATGCTCGAGTGATCGGAAGTCTAATGTACTTGACAAATTGTACAAGACCAGATCTAGCACACTCAGTGAATGTACTAAGTAAGTACGCATGACACACCCATTGGAAAGCTATAACCAGAGTATTAAACTACGTAAGGTTTACAAAAAATTATGGGTTGCACTATGGTTCCGAACCTGCAGTTTTGGAAGGATACAGTGATGCCAACTGGATATCCGACTCCAAAAACTCAAAATCAACAAGTGGTTATATATTTACACTTGGAGGTGCTGCGGTATCCTGGAAATCTTGCAAACAAACGCTTCTGGCTAGATCAACAATGGAATCAGAATTCATTGCTTTAGACAAAGCCGCAGAAGAAGCTGAGCATCTTCGCAATTTCTTGAAAGATATACCGATGTGGGAAAAACCAGTGTCATCAATACGCATACACTGTGATAACCAATCGGCTATAGCTCGTTCAAACAATAATTTATACAATGGCAAGTCACGTCATATACGTAGACGACATAAAACCATTAGACAACTGATCTCAAGTGGTGTAATCTCACTCGATTACATAAAATCAGCTGATAATATTGCAAATCCTTTTATAGCTCCTACAAACTTTACTTCAGTATCTTCTTTTCTATATGTATTCACTTGATAGATCACACTCTTTAGCTGTTCTAGACGATGATCCTCTGCTTTTTTTTCTTACCACTCTAGGATTGATCCAACTGATCTTTCATTACCGTTTCCTCCGATTTCCACCACACACACAGGAATATCTTTTCGCTGATTCGATTTGCATGTCTTTCAGTTCCGTGCTGATATTCTTTTTAATGGCTCCCCTTGTCCAAATCTGACCCTCGTTCTCTGCTTTAGGGTTTCTAATCTAAGATTATGGCTCAAGCTGACGAGATTCAACCACTTGTTGTCGATAACGGAACCGGAATGGTCAAAGTGAGCTCCTTTTCTCTTCTTCCTAGTTTCGTTTCAAAAAATTGATTTTTCTTTTATCATAACTTGTTGGTCAAGTCTATCTAAACCTGTTTCAATCTTTGAAAGTTTTAATAGGCTGGTTTTGCTGGTGACGATGCTCCGAGGGCAGTCTTCCCTAGCATCATAGGTCGTCCTAGGCATGCTGGTGTTATGGTAGGAATGGGACAGAAAGATGCTTATGTAGGCGATGAGGCTCAATCGAAAAGATGTATACTCACCTTGAAGTATCCTATTGAACATGGAATAGTTAGTAACTGGGATGACATGGAGAAGATCTGGCATCACACTTTCTACAATGAGCTTCGTGTTGCTCCTGAGGAACACCCTGTGCTTCTTACTGAAGCTCCTCTTAACCCTAAAGCCAACAGAGAGAAGATGACTCAGATTATGTTTGAGACTTTTGATGTACCTGCTATGTATGTTGCCATTCAAGCCGTGCTTTCGCTTTACGCCAGTGGCAGGACTACAGGTTAGACTGCTTTGTGTATATTAGAACAGAGTCTCTGAAACTTAACCTGCTCTTGTTGATTTGGTTTACTTGAAGGTATTGTGTTGGATTCTGGTGATGGAGTAAGCCACACGGTTCCTATATATGAAGGCTATGCGATTCCTCACGCTATTCTTAGGCTTGACTTAGCTGGAAGAGATCTTACTGATGCTTTGATGAAGATCTTGACAGAGAGAGGGTACACATTCACCACAAGCGCTTAGAGAGAAATCGTGAGAGACATCAAGGAGAAGCTTGCGTATGTTGCGTTGGATTACGAGCAGGAGCTTGAGACAGCGAAATCAAGCTCTGCAATCGAGAAGACCTATGAGCTCCCTGATGGTCAGGTGATCACGATTGCCGCAGAACGATTCCGCTGCCCGGAAGTTCTCTTTCAGCCGTCGTTTGTCGGAATGGAAGCACCGGGGATTCATGAGACAACGTATAACTCTATCATGAAATGTGATGTTGACATCAGAAAGGACTTGTATGGTAACATTGTGCTCAGTGGTGGGTCGACCATGTTTCCGGGAATCGCTGATAGGTGGTTGGCAAAGAGATCACGGCGTTGGCACCAAGCAGCATGAAGATTAAGGTGGTTGCACCACCTGAGAGGAAGTACAGTGTATGGATTGGAGGTTCCATCTTGGCTTCCCTTAGCACATTCCAACAGGTATTTGTAAACTCTTTAATAAACCCTGTTGAAGTTTCAGTGATTCACTTAAAGTGCTGATGTTTTGTTTTCCTTGTTCGGAAATGCAGATGTGGATATCAAAGGCGGAATATGAGGAATCAGGACCAGCCATTGTTCACAGGAAGTGCTTCTAGACAACCTCTTGGGATTTTGTGCTTTTCGGCTTGTTGAGTGATGAAGCTGGTTTAGACTGAATATATATCTTTGGTATTGGCTTGTTTTAAGTTTTGTTCCTTTATGATTGTTCATTTATGTTTGTGAAAAAAGTGGAGTTGGATGTGTAAACTATATACAAATGTTCGACTGTTTCTATATTGATTGTGTTGGGTTTGAGTTTTCCAAGTCCTTCAAAAAACAAAAGTGGGTGATTTGTTTCGCAAAGGGAAGTGTAGTCACAAAACCCTTTTTTGATTAGGGAATTTAACATTATACTCGTATGTTCTTACTTTTTAATCCATCAAAAATACGATTTATGAAAACAATTCACAAACTTTAACATCATGATTTTTCTTACACTCTGAAACTGCGATTAAGTAGTTGGCATCTAGATCAAAACCGTGGAGAACATAGTTTTTAATTTTAATTTTTTTATTAAATATCTTGAAAAATAATGAAAAAAAAGAAAGAAACAGATATCAAAGTGAAGATTTAAAATATGAATATAACACATATATCACAATCAATATGAACTATCATTAATAAAGTATTGAAATAATATAAAATTGTAAATGTAGCAATTTTTTAATGAAAATTCATATTTTTATCAAAATTAATTGCAAATATGCTTAACAAAAATAAAACCAAAGCTAACATATAATTTTTTTAAATAATATAATTGTAAGTGAAAGATATTTTTGTATAAAAATTCATATTTAGTCAAAATTAATTATAAATTTTTTTAACAACATTAATACCAAAAAATACTGATAAAAAGTTTCAGATTTTATGGATATAAATGTTTCAAAAATATTTAAATTTATTAATCGAATTTAGAAAACAACTAATCAAATTTCTAAATTATTGAGCTTATTCGGATTTAATCATGATAAAATATGATAGTATTGTCTTTATAGTTGACGATCTGTTCATTGAAATAATAAACAAATTAGTGTTTTTGGATCAGCTAATGTATCATAACTAATATAAAAAATAAAATTTATTAAATTATAAACAGAATAATTATTTTAAAAATCAGAACTTAATTTTTTTAACTAAACCTAAATACAACTAAAGTAAAATTTATTTAACAAAATCAGAAAAAACAAATTCTTATTTTTTATTTTAATTGTTTAAATTTTTAAAATCTGATTAAGATAGAATATAAAAAAATTAAAATTAAAATATGAACAGAAAACCACATATAACGAGTAATTAAATTTCATATAAAAAGTAGATAAAACTCTTTTAAAAAACCATAACTGATCTCGTGATATATGATTACTAAATCTTGTGTTGTCCTAACTACCGGATATATTCAATAAATTCCATTTTTAGGCAAAAACAGAAGTGGAATATTACTGTAAGAAATATATTGTGATGAAAAATATAAATTATCCAAAGCTATGCGAAATATATGATTAATATTTTATAATTCGAAAAAATTAAAAAATTAAATCAAATAACCTATAAAAGAATGATGGACGCTGATACAAATCTCCTAACAAAAACCTAACAAAGTAAATTTTTTAGTTGTTTTATTTTCTTATTTTTCTACTATTATTTGATTTTTAGTTAAATATTTGCATATATCCAAATATTTTGTTTCTTTATTTTCATTTAAGTTAAATTTAAAATTTAAACTTTATCTATTTATATATTTTAATTATGTTTAATTTAATTTTTTATTTTTTGAATCAACATAAAATTTTTTGTTACTTTATCAAATTATTTTTTAAAAAATATATCATAATATTATCAACTAATTGACACATGTCACAATCATGTTAATAATATTTTATTTAAATTAGTATTTTATTATATATTTTATTTATAAAATTTATCATTTGAAAAATGTAGTGTTTATAATTATTTAAAATAGTTGATTATATAAATATTTTTTATATATGTTAAAAACTGACGATAGATTTGACACATGTCATGTAGCATTAATGTCAAAAACTAATTTTGAGATTTTAGGAAATCCAATTTTATATAATTGAAAAAAAAATTATATCTTCTTAAGATATCCACCTAAAATATTGGAAAACAAATAATCAAATTTTATAATGTTGATACACTTTATATTTTATATTTTTGGTTATTATAAATTAAAGGAAATTAAGTAAACTAAATAAAATTTGATGTAATAAATTTTATAAGATCTAAGAAAGTTTTAATGATCACTTCTAACAGATATACAAAAATGTAATTCATTTTTAATAAAGTAAACATGATTTTTACATTCTTAAAATATATATTACGGAAAAGTATGAAAGATTTTTTTTTTATTCTGAAATGTCCATCCATGTAAAAATAAAAGAAAAATTATATTGATCTCATCCTAAAATGTTCTTTATTCTATACATATTAAGCCCTGTTCGGAATTTTATTAGGTGCAACGAGTACGTATGACTTGGGCTTAGCGTCCAATCCATTAATCAGAAATCACTAAGAGACTACTGGGGGATTAGTTTTAGGTTTTTTCTATAGTTTAATTCTTGTTGTACATATTATAAAAAATTCAGAGATGATCGATTTGGTGTAGTGGTTAGCGATATTTTTCACACTGAAATGTTATAGGTTCGATCAAATCTGAGGTGTTTGAACATTTTTTTATTTTCTTATATATAAGTTATATATAATATATTTGGGAGAGATAGACAAAAAGACAGGTTGGTATATTTTCTTATTTAAAAGTTATTATAAATAATATCTTTAGGAGATATTGACAAAAGACATGTTGGTGTAGTCGTTAAAGCTCTTTAATCACATATATATATTTATAGATTCGAAGCATAAAATAATATTTTCGATTGTTTTCAAAATTTCAAGGATAAAATGGTCATTAACTTTTTATTTTTTCATTAGATATTTCTGTAATTTATACCGACAGATGCTCAATTTATTTTTAAAATTTTCATAATTTTCGATTTATTAACCAAATATAGTAATTACCACGGTTCCTAACCGCCGACCGTCTTTCCTCTATTTAATTAGCCAACGCGGATGCGTTTTCGAACAAAGCATAGTATATATTATTTTTTTCATATCTATTGCTCTTTTATTTATATTCCAAAAAAAATCATAGTTACATGAAAAAAATACAATCTAAACACACCCAAAATAAATCAAATCTACAAAAAACTTAGAATTATAAAAAAATGCAACACGGTCATTTTAGAAATTATTATCAACTTTATATTTTTTTATTCTAGACTTCGATCTTGATCTCGTAGTGTGATCAATAAAATGAAGAGAAGTAGTTAGTATTTTAATAAACTCAACAATTATATTTTTAATTAGTTTATTTAACTTTTTTTCCTCATCTCTCAATCCTGAAATTTCCACACAAAAAAATCATATTGATTCACACCAAAGCTAGTAAGAACGAGATAGCTCAGAATACTTTTTTGGGTGCAAATAAAATTATCATTGCATGTTTTCGACTAAAAAAGGATTATCTAATTGACAGAGAAAATAGCAAGAAGATAAACTAGAATAAACCTTTGTGTAACTAAAAGAAATAAACTATTAATTACTTATGAGATTTCTAACCAAGTTGAAGAAGATGTGTAATTTGAAAAAAATGGTTAAAAGAGAAAAGCATACCTTAATGGATAATTAGAATGAAAAATGCATCAATATAATAATAAAATTTTTTTTGCTAAGTTTTAAGAATTATTCATAATATGTGTAGAAAACACTCAAACATTCAAAAATGGTTAAAAGATAAAATATAGCTAAATGGATTGATTAGAAGGAACAAATGGATCAATATAATAAATTTTTTGCCTTGCTAAGTTTTAAAAATTATTCATAATATTAGTAGGAAACAACCAAAGACATTTCTATTTTATCTAATATGATAAAATATTAAAATTCAGTACAATTCCACCATATTTCTTATGCTATTTTAATTTTCATAATATATATATATATATATATATATATATATATATATTACTAGTGATCATTGTTCAGAACAAAGGTGGTTATAAAAAATTTAAAATAATATTTTAAAAGTGATTTTTTATTATAGTAGGATAATATATTTATTAGTAATTAAAATAATCGGATGATGGTCAAGACTTTGTTTATTTCCTTTTATCTATTGTTTGTAGGAATTAGACAAAGTAAGATTTTACTGTGACTGATTAATGTGATTTGGTTAGCTGAATTATGTTAGGTTCACTTTATTATTGAAAAAATGATTATGATAATATTAAATTTATCGATATTGATATGTATAAAAAGAAAAAAATATATAAGAAAAATTATATAATAAATTACTAATATTAAAAATAAAAATATTAGATTTTCATATTAGAATATGGAACCAATAGAATATCAAAATATCAAATTTTGTAAAAAAAAATTGTATGATAAAAAAATGGAAGCGTACCATGTTAAGAACAAGGAATTTCACCTGAACGACTTCGATAAAAATGTAGAGAACTTAATCAATAAAAAAAAACTTGAAAATATCACGATTCAAATGAACTAGTCGCCATCACTCAAAAGATTTCTAGACAAGCAAATGAAGATTTCAATGAAGATAACAACAACGAACAAGACAAACAAGTTTTAAAGACTTATGAAAGAGTCCACAACATAAAATCAACAACAAATTAAGGTAGCTCCAAATATAAGTATAAGATCTTAATGGCCACTCCTAAAGAAACATCAAGAACTTTTTAATTCGTCATCAGGCCAACTTGAGTCAAGAAACAAGAAGGAAAAATTTCAAATCAGGGCAATTAGGTCACATTTCATATCTCCCTTCCCTTGCCCTCGCGGTAATTTAACGTCTAACTTAAAGTTGTTTATATTAAGCACCCACGAAACGACTCTCTATATATAAGCATATGTATGTCACGTGAGAATAATTCTTGCGCACAGTCGACAAATGTAGCATTGGTTTTGTGGGGCAAGAAAAGTCTGACATTGTGCTCGACTTGTCTAGAATACTATGCCTCATTTATTATCCTTTTATATATTATCAATCACAAAGAGGAATAGGACAGGAGCCTAATAATTATTTCCTATTGTCCAAAGTTATGGGTTCCACGTGAAGTTGTTTTGTAATTTTTCTTATTTTGACTTTTTTTGACCTGTAAAGATTTCACAGTTTTTGCTGTCGAATACGTGAGTATGTTATACTTATACATGGCAGAACGAAAAATGAGGCTAGTCAGCCTCCAACTTTATCTCAAATTTTACTATTTTTCCCTCTCTTTAGACCACATCTAATAAGTGTGGTTCTTGGCTTTTTGCTAAAGATTAGAGACCAATTGTCCTTTTTATACCAAAAAATTCAGAGATTTGTTTCTTTATCACTATTTTTTCTTTGATGGTGGATCCCTTATCCTCGTGTTTCGAGCTCCACTATAACCTTTCGTACATTTTTTAAACATTTTACGTTGATGCTTACAAAGGATTTAGCTTTTAGTTTTACTAAAATCAGATAAAAGTTGCAAGTCTTTTGCTCATCTCTACAGAAACAAGACTCAAGAAATGGCGAAAGAGAACAGTAGTCATCACCACGCAGAAGCAAAGAGGAAAAGACTCATTTGGATTCTCTGTGTAAGTGGATTCTGCATATTGTCTTATGTTCTTGGAGCTTGGCAAAACAACACAGTCCCGTCTTCTTCCCCTGAGGTTTACTCAAGAATGGGATGTGATGAAACCAAGACTCAGACAAAACTTTCTTCTTCTTCTTCTGATAAGGATGAGAGTCTCTCTTCTTCCTCTTCCTTGTCCTCCTCTTCATCTTCAGAACCAGTTGACTTAGATTTCGAAAGCCATCACAAACTCGAGCTCAAGCAAAAGAACCAAACCATAAAATATTTTGAGCCATGTGACATGTCTCTTAGCGAGTACACTCCATGTGAAGATCGAGAGAGAGGAAGAAGATTCGATAGGAACATGATGAAATACAGAGAGAGACATTGTCCTTCAAAAGATGAGCTTCTCTATTGTCTAATTCCTCCTCCACCGAACTACAAGATTCCATTCAAATGGCCTCAGAGCAGAGACTATGCTTGGTACGACAACATCCCACACAAGGAGCTAAGTATTGAGAAAGCAATCCAGAACTGGATCCAAGTCGAAGGAGAAAGATTTAGATTCCCTGGTGGTGGCACCGGGTTTCCACGTGGAGCTGATGCTTACATTGATGACATTTCTAGACTCATACCTCTTACTGATGGAGCCATTAGAACAGCTATTGATACAGGATGTGGTGTAAGTTTTGACTTCTACAACCCGTCTACATGCATCGATCTAGTTTTTATTTGTTGATAACTAGTGGATCATGGACCGAAATACGGACTAATCGTCGGAGCTTCTGAAAAACCGGGTATTCTTGCCACATAAGGCATCTACAGAGCATCATCTTTGACTTGTTTTCATTTGTTTTGGTTTTGTTGGTTGTATAGGTCGCGAGTTTTGGTGCTTACTTGTTAAAGAGGGATATTTTGGCTATGTCTTTTGCTCCAAGAGACACTCACGAAGCTCAGGTCCAGTTTGCTTTGGAACGTGGAGTTCCTGCGATTATAGGGATTATGGGATCAATAAGGCTTCCGTATCCAGCTAGAGCTTTTGATCTTGCTCACTGTTCTCGTTGTTTAATTCCTTGGTTCCAGAACGGTAACGAAAATTTTCTTGAATTTTTTTCATTAGGTTTCTTGATTGTTATGGGAACTTAACCAAAACAAAAACTAGCTGTGTGTAGATGGTTTGTACTTGACGGAAGTGGACCGGGTTTTAAGACCGGGAGGTTATTGGATCCTCTCGGGCCCACCGATTAACTGGAAGAAACACTGGAAAGGCTGGGAAAGATCACAAGAGGATTTGAAGCAAGAGCAAGATTCAATAGAAGATGCAGCAAGGAGTCTTTGTTGGAAGAAAGTTACAGAGAAGGGTGATTTTTCAATTTGGCAAAAGCCAATAAATCACATTGAGTGTAAGAAACTCAAACGAGCTCATAAATCTCCTCCTATATGCAGCAAATCACTTCAACCAGATTTCGCTTGGTACACAATCTCAACCCTCCCAAAAGCTCATACTAAGAACCAGTTGTATGAGCTTTAACATAAAACGTGATGTATCTTTTGCAGGTACAAAGAATTGGAACCTTGTGTGACGCCATTGCCAGAAGCAAACAGTCCAGATGAATTCGCAGGAGGTGCGTTGGAGGATTGGCCGGACCGAGCTTTTGCGGTCCCGCCTAGGATTATCAGGGGAACAATACCTGATATCAATGCTGAGACATTCAGACAAGACAATGAGGTGTGGAAGGAGAGAATAGCATATTACAAACAGATAATGCCAGAGCTTTCACGTGGAAGATTCAGGAACATTATGGACATGAATGCATATCTTGGAGGATTTGCAGCAGCAACTGTGAAATATCCATCTTGGGTTATGAATGTGGTTCCTGTGGATGCTGAGAAGCAAACGTTAGGTGCGATTTACGAGAGGGGATTTATAGGAACTTACCAAGATTGGTGTGAAGGATTCTCTACGTATCCAAGAACTTATGATCTTATTCACGCCGGTGGATTGTTCAGCATTTACGAGAACAGGTACTAAGCTCTAATTGCGTCTACAGTGTTGAACATTTTAAGCATTATTCATTTGTGAATCGTAAACATAAAACACACGTAGAAGGAGAATTAATCTTTTCTTTGTGTTTATTACAATTTGTGTTACGTATGTATTCTCACCATCTTGTTGTTGATGATGATGAAAGGTGTGATGTAACGTTGATACTACTTGAGATGGATAGAATACTGAGACCAGAAGGAACAGTTGTGTTTAGGGACACTGTGGAAATGTTGACGAAGATACAAAGCATAACCAATGGGATGAAGTGGACGAGTCGTATTTTGGATCACGAGAAAGGTCCTTTTATACCTGAAAAGATTCTTCTCGCTGTAAAATCATATTGGACTGGTCCTTCTTCTTAAGCTAGTTTCAACTTCTTTTGAGACTCTTTACTCTAATCATTTACATGACTACATCCTATGTTTCTTTCTCATCTCTGTTTGTCTGTTTGTTTTAAGAATACTTATATATATGATTATTTGGGAAAATACAAAGAGAAACAACATTTTAGAAGTTAATTAACATGATTAATCTTCTGTACTAAATTAACTAATTACAGAATGAAATCACAGAGAGATCTTCGTGACGTCTAGCTACCAATGCAAACACATGCGAGAGAAATTCCCTTTAAGAACATAGAATCAAGGCAAACGTTTGAGCAAAATCGAAATTCTCAGGTTGTTGAAACGCATCAAATGAAAGAGAATCAAAATCACCAAATTACCATCATGTCTGCGATCTCTGGGTGTGAAGGATTTAGCAAGAACCTCAAGATCAACGAGACTCATGGACATAAGACCAAAAGTAAGACTAGACATTAGCGCAGCGAACAAGACTAGCAACACTATCACCACGATCGATGTGTATGAAGAAGTTGGTCCCGCAGCATTCTCTCTTTAGTTACTATAAACCCATTAATACCTTTTGTATTTAAAAACCTTAATGGCAAGAGAATAGGAAAACTTGATAAACAAGTTTCTCTCTTTAGTTACTATAAACCTATTAATACAAATCAAAAGTCCTTTATAAAATAAACAGTCCATAACTGAAATAACCCTGATTTCTAAGTGTTTCAGTCCTTTTTTAATAAAAAACCCTAATCCCTAAGTGTTTCAACAACTTTTTTATAGCGCCAGTTGCAGCTTTATCTCTTAACCTCTTGCTTCATTGATTAATTTTCTCATTCGTGTTTCGTCTCATCTCTCGTTTATAATTTGATTCAATGGTTTTGAGATATTTAATTTCAACTTCTCGCGTTGTTTTGGAAAATTAAGAGTTGTAAGCGAGGTAGTGATGATGATGATTATCTACCTATTTCATTTGAAAATCTGTGATTAGAAAATTAGATCAATGGATCCTTCTGAGTCTTCATGTCTCTCAAACTCAGACTACAATTATCTGATCACTTGCTCTCTCTTCTCTGTCTCTTCTTTCTCCTTCCTATTGTTTTGGTTTTCAAAATCTAAATCAGGTTTTCATTAATGGCAAGAGTAACAATTCAAAAGCAGCATTGGATTCACGGCACATGTACTTGCCCAATTTGACAAGTATGCCGCGCACTCGTATTCCAGCCACATGTACGAGTGGAAGCAACATTGGATTCTCGGCAAAGATAAGCCGAAGGACTTTGAGGACGACGTGTGGCAGGGATTCTGCAACTATTGGGCGAACCCAAACACGAAGAAGCTCTCCGAGACAAACTCGAAGAACCGGAAGAGCGACCGAGGTGGAAAGGGAATCTACGTTCATAACGGCGGTGCGAAAACCGTCGAACGAGAAGCAATGGAAATGGTAAGTTTAATTTTAATAAACATAATTATATTTATGTTTATTATTATTTATTAACAATATTTCACAGGCGCAAAGAGAAGGCGTGGCTCCCGACTATCTCCGCGTGATCGAACAAAGACACACCAACAAAAAAACTGGTGTGATCCAGGATCAGGGCATGCGTGAGGTAGTCGAGAAAAGCAAGAAGAAGAAGGAGGATCGACAGCAAGAAGTTGGACTCTCGCAGCTTAATCTCGATGGGTCTTCCTCGTCGAATGAGCTACCCCGGGAAGAGATCAACGAGATTGTTCTCAGTGTAAGTTTTCACAACTGGAACTTGTATTCAATAAATTTTTTTATAAGATCATAACTAACAACATTTTTTTTTTCATAGGAAACTCGGAAAGTCAAAGGACGGTTCGCTGGGTTAGGCGGACTTCCGACTCAGGAATCGTCTTCTGCTACTCCGCTGTTTACGCCGCTCAGGTACAGAGATGAGATCCAAAGGCTATCACAGACGGTCAGAGAGCGTTATGCGGAGGTCGAGGACCTGAAGTCCGCATACACCACAACTCAAGAAGAGCTCGCCTCCACCAAGTCTCAGCTCTCTTCGTTGCAGCAAACAATGAAGGCGGCATTTCCGCATCTTTTTCCTCCGGATGACTAGTTTTTTTTTTATTGTAATTTGAATAATATTTTATTTATAATAAATTTCATTTTCAAAATTTAAATTCATTTGATTTTAAATTTATTTACAAATTTTAATTTAATAATAAAAAATAATTTTTCCAAAAAAAATGTTTACAAATTCTGTCGGAAATACGTCGGTAACAATCCGTCGGAAATCCGTCGGTAAAAGCACCGTCGGAAATCCTTCGGTAAAAGTCCGTCGGAAATCCGTCGGTAATAACACCGTCGGAAATCCGTCGGTAATAACACCGTCGGAAATCCGTCGGTAACACCACTGTCAAAAATCCGTCGGTAACACCACCGTCAAAAATCCATCGGAAACGTTGCTGTCGGAAATTCCGTCGGAAAGTATTTCCGTCGGAATTCCGTCGGAAATTTTCCACAATTTTCCGGCGGCTATATCCGTCGGAAATGTCCGACGGATTTTCGACGGATATTAATTTCCGACGAACTGTAACCGACAGAATAAATCCGTCGGAAATCCGTCAGAACAAAGCTTTTCTGACGGATTTCCGACGGATTTTTCCGTCAGATTCCGCTTGTATTCTTGTAGTGTTAGTTACTGTGACCTATCAGTGTTCTGTAGTAAAAAGGAAAAGAAGAGAAAACGGGACAGAGACTAAAGATTTTCTCATGAAAGTAATGTTTCTTTTAGTCCTGCGATGCGGAGATCCTCTGCTTTGACGACTATGCAGTATGATATAAACATATGTTAACAGTTCATGCAAGGAACAATTTGTAGATTTAAGGCACTAAACTATACTTAGAAGCAGCGTTATTACATGTGACCTGACTTTTATATACGACTCTTTTCACAACAAAACTTTGTAAATTACAAGCTACTAGCATTATAAACTTTGTAAATTATCGACATACCAAATCAGTAAGTGTCATGTAAACCAATATTTTGGTGGCTATAGTGTTCTAAAAAAAATGTGACCGACAAGATCACCAATACTAGTATTCACCATCTAGTTGATTGAGCAGACAAAT
Organism: Streptanthus diversifolius; assembly: GCA_039880935.1. Classification (NCBI taxonomy): domain Eukaryota; kingdom Viridiplantae; phylum Streptophyta; class Magnoliopsida; order Brassicales; family Brassicaceae; genus Streptanthus; species Streptanthus diversifolius. Next base: position 21,206,778 of record JAXGFM010000014.1, on the reverse strand, counting down.
GAAAGTTATATTACTCTGATTGTAATTCTCCTAGACAAATGTGAAGAACAAAGAACTGAAGACTAAAACAGTATCAACAATGATGTTTGTGCAATCGCTAATAGTGACTTTTGAAAATCGTCTTTTTTTACACTCAAAATCGTCTGTAATCGTATGTGGTTCAAGAAAGCTTTCAAAATGAATATGAAAAAAAAACAAGTAGTTTGCATTCAGTTTTAAGCTCAGCAAAAACACAGTTTAAGAAAGAAAAAAAATTGTAGCTTAGAGAGCGATGTAGTGAGGACTTGGGAGGGTTTTGGAAAATCATGTATAAGATTGAATCATAGCAAGTTTAGATTTTCTAATAATTGCAATGATTTTCTAATGGAAATTTATGTATTCCTTAGTATACGATGCCTTCATGCCGACATGAACTTGTAATAGTGTAGTTTTTTATTTATTTATTATTATTTTTTTGGTCAACATTTATTTATTATTTATAATATTGTATTTAATAATCAAGATTTAGAAAGAGCATGAGGAAAGAATTGAAAGATGCGTGCGATTTGATCCGTATCTACGATTAAAGACCTCTTCAATTTGAGACACACCAAATCAAACTCCAACCTTTTCTTCTTCTTCTTCCTCCTCCCGTCTCTTACAAAATCCTTCCTTTCCTTCGTCTTGTTTCTGGGTTTTCTCCAGTTTTGCCTCTCTAACTTGGACATACAAATTCCATCTCATCTTCGGAATCGACACCATGGAGGTTGAAGAAGAATTGAGACGGATCGTCGAGCAGGTTAAGGAGCTCCACGACTCTGCCACCTCCTTCGTTTCTTCTTCTTCCCAGGAAGAGCTATCTCTCCGCAAGAGATCCTCCGTCGTTGACGCATCAATCAGCCGCCTACACTCCACTCTTGTCTCCGACAAACATCTCGATCCCAAGCTGTTCGAGAAGGTATTACTTCTGCCCCCATCTCTCTCTCTTATTCGATCTCTCTCTCTCTCTCTCTCTCTCTCTCTCTCTCTCTCTCTCTCTCTCTCTCTCTCTCTCTCTCTCTCTCTCTCTCTCTCTCTCTCTCTCTCTCTCTCTCGTTTCTCGAATCTTAGAAACAAACAACAAATTTCCTCTTTTGCTGCAGCTTGAAGAGGATCTGCAACGGGCTAGATGCATGCTTGCCGATGGGGACACTTCCTCTTTTCTTCCGTCCAAACCCCAAGGTTTTGTCTCCATCAAGATTACTAAATCAAATCTCAGATTAAATTTTCATTTGATCCATTGTAAATCATTAGACTTTAATCACTGTCTTAATGCGTCAATTGTGTTTTTTTCTTTTTTCCCTTCTCTTCAGGACGCTTTGTAAGAATGTTTTTGGGACCAGTAAATGTTCGAGCCTCACAAAAAGATATACAGCTTAAAGTCAAAGAAGAATACAATAGCTACAGAGTCAGTATTGCTATTTACATTTATGTCTTCATTGACGAATTTATCTGTCCAATAACGTGAAATTTCTTATCTTTTCGTGCGAATAGGATAGGACAGCTCTTCTTTTTCTTGTTTTTCCTGCAATACTTTTGACCCTAAGATCTTATGTGTGGGATGGATGTTTGCCTGCCTTCCCTGTTCAGCTCTATGAGGTATTCTAGCGTTGAAGTCTTTTTGATTTGAGTTACTTCTTAACACTGATATGTGTTTCAGATTCTTGTATCAACTTGTGAACTCCCCTTTGTCAGGCTTGGCTTCTGTTCCTTTATGCTGGTTTGGCTATGCGAGAGAACATATTGAGAGCCAACGGCAGTGATATCCGTTCATGGTACTCTAATCCCATCCCTTCGTAGTTGCTTATGCATGTTATGATTCTTTTAGTTGCTGTTTGCTATTGTTATTCAGTGTTTTAAATTTGAAATATCCTAGGTTGATGCAACTGTTATGTTATTGGTGAAAGTCATGACTATTAAGTTGGGTAAATTTGTATGCTACATCTTCATCTTAGGTTTGCTCCTTCCTTCGAGAACAGTGTTCATTTTTCGTTTTAACGGCCTCTGTTAGTTAGATTCTGGATGCTGCTCTCCGTGTGTCTCTAGTCTTTCTTTTATGACGCCCATGAAAAACTACTATTAACTTTAGGGTGTAAGCGTTACTGTGCAAGCAACTCATTGTATTAATCGTCCCTGGTCAATGTTTTGCTATTCCTTTGTTTTGGTATCTCGTCAAGACTATTTTAACCGCACTGCGGAATGAGTTGATGATAAGAATTTCCGTAGATAATGCAGCAGGTTTCAAGCTTTTTTATTTATTTCAAAGTGTCTTCTTGTTGAGGTAGCCTATTGTTGTCAAGTAGAAATTGGATCTCTGTATCTTTTAGAGAATAATGAGGAACTCTAGTCTCCCTTAAAGTCCTCAGGGGATTGATGATCATGGTCTGACGTGAATCATGTTATTTACACTAATTTATTGCGCGACTCTGGTGATCTAATCAACATATTCATTTTCCGTGGGTTGGAGATGACTTAAACCTCTGGGCTGATATGCATTTGCAGGTGGCTTTATCATCATTATTGTGCCATGGCTATGGCCCTTGTCAGTCTCACTTGGGAAATCAAAGGTCAACCAAACTGTGTTCAGAAGCAGGTAGTGGTTATTATCATATATGCATGGTAAAACCTACCTAGTAAAATGTTATGGATCATTCTAAATATTCTGCAGAAAGGAGTCCGTCTTTTCCTCCAATGGGCTATGATGCAAGGTGTTGCGATGCTTTTGCAAAATAGATATCAGCGCCAAAGATTATACACTCGCATTGCACTAGGAAAGGTGCCATACTACTTATATTTTTCTCCGGGTCCAAATCCTATACGCCTCTATGAAGTGGCCGTAAAATATTAAATTGTTGGTCATTTTCAGGCTAAGAGGATGGACGTTGTATGGGGAGAAACTGCTGGAGTAGATGGGCAATTGTTGCTATTATGCCCTATTTTGTTCACTCTACAGGTATTTTTTTCACTTTTGTTACTCAATCAATTTCATAGAAGGTTATGCTAAAGCATTCACCATATATCAGGCTTGTATGGTTAGCTAGTGATTTGTAGCTATTATTCGTATACATGGTTTCCATGAGGATATAATTTGAACGCAAATTATCTCTTTGAAGATGTTTAATAAGTTAACCAAACTTCATGATAGCCTCTCAGACTTGTAAGATGGTCTAAACTGAAAATCGTTCCTCAGTCAGGACCATTCCAAAGGCAACTTCAGATATTTACTAAATCTTTAAGGTTGTTATCGTATTGTTTGTAAAATGTTTACACTATACTTTCGCAACCTCAGGGCTTTGAAGCATATGTTGGACTGCAGTTGCTCAGGACAGCATTAACTGGGGTAGTCGGCGAATGGCAGGTATTTTTAACTCTCTTTTGGTAGCATTTGTGCATTATCCGCACTGGTCACGCACCAATGTATAAATAACATAAAATCTGGATGTAGACAATAGTTGAATAGATATAATTGATATTGGAAAATTTTGAATATCGAAAACTGCCTCTAGCTGGTCTTGTTGCTCATTTCCAATTAAGTAACTTATCTTACATAGACGTGGAAGTGTTTATCGAAAATGGTTTTCTGATGAGAACATGAATGCTTCGGCAGGTATTGATTTGTGGGATTCTTCTGGTTGTGATGGCCATTGGAAACTTCATAAACACAGTAGAGACCTTGATGGTGAAGTCGAGGTTCAAGGCTAAGATGAAGAGAAGTAAAAGCAGAGCAGAACTCGACTAAACTACCTAACTTATATATTACTACAGCTTCATAGTTCCCAACTTTCGATCTTTCTCCCCATTATTTATTTTACTTGATAAATTTTGTTTACTTGGGGCAAAAGTGACCTACTTGGAAAAAAAAACAAGGGAATGCCCTTTCTTTGTGTAAATGAAAGTGGGAGTTCATAGGTGATGGATTGGATTGAGTTTTGTAAATCTTTCAACTAACATTTGTTGGGTTTCTAATAATCAGATTCCCAAAAGATGGTCGTTGAAAGATTTGTATATTTGTCTTTGTGCTATGGACTTGACACTAGTTTGAAAAGGGTAGCTTCCTCGTCAAGTTTCCCAATCAATAACCTCAAAACATTATTAAACCTAAGGATTTTCATCTATTTGTTCCCCAAAAAGTTCCGGACCTACACCGTAATTTATGCGAACCGGAGGCTAGATTATGATGTTAAGAGGTTATGTTAGTCTTCTCTCCGATACACTAGTTAAGTGGTCACTTAAAGATTTTACTCTGCTTGGGGATGCAATCAAAATACAACAAACAAAGAGAACATTACGGTTTTGTAGGCAAGAAAAGAGAGACAAGCCTAATAAAAAAGGAAACTAACATGTGAGTGACTTAAAAACAGATCTTAAACTTTGAGTTTATTGTGGGATCAACATGTGAAATTGTTGTTTACATGTTGGGTTGTTTTTGGGTTACCCTAAATATACGTAACTAAACTAAACAAAATAAGAGAGAGTATAAAGTCTAATTAATAAAGAAAACAACAAATGCACATGGGTAGGACAGGCTCGTTGGTGTATTTTATACACAAGCATTACATTTTAATATGTGTATAATTAGATACATACATATATTTATATAAATATATAATATATATGTAAATATAAATGATTGCACGTTGGGGCAGCTGTGTAAGACACAAAGAGGTGAAAGCAAGTTGGCAATCAAAGTGGTACTTACTCTTTCTTACCTGTACCCATTTCCTCCATTATTACTCTCTCTATCAAAAAGATACAGAATCTTTTTTTTTTAATCTTTTTTTTTTGTTTGATCATGCTGTCTCAATTCATGTATGTATCTTCTCTCCAGTCAAAATAACCAGCTTTTTTTTTTTGCTATAGACGATTAGTTTTGCAGTAGTAAATCAATATATTCTAAAACAGTTTTTGAAGGTATTAAAAAGCAAAAAAAACAAAAAAACAGAAGATGAACAATGAGAGTGGCACGAGTCTTGTCGTTGTAAGTACAAAAGCTGCAGATGCTTTTGATTATATGGAAAATAAATAAAAAAAGGAGAAAGTTGAAACAAAAGAACAAAATTTTGAGTGACCCTATTTAATTGATCGTGACACAAATGAATAATGGCTTATCGGACTGTGTCTTTGTGGGCGCCGCAAAAAGGATAAAACATAAAACACAGATTCTTTCTTCTCTTCTCCTCTCTATCTCTCTCTCAAACTATGGCTTTGAGTGAGTCTATTCTCAGTCAAAGAAACACAGAAGCAAAGTTAATATGATGAATAAGCCAATCTTTTTCATCTATCAATTCAAAGCAGAAGCAGCAGAGTTAAATTCTTGAAAACCCCATAAAGAAATAAAGATTTACAGTATATCTTGTTTCTTAAGTCTACCTCAAGGAAGAAAAAAGACTCTTTTATTCCCCAATTAACTAATCAACAAATGTTTTAAGAAGAAAAGGAAAAGAAAAGTGTGAGACTTGCTGATGAATTACAACTCCAAATAAACTAAAAGACCTTTAGCTAGAGTTTTGTTCATGTGGGTGGGGGTGTGTGTTGAAGAAGAAAACAATGATCAGAGAAACAAACAAGAGGCAGTGAGAAATAAAGGAACAAAGGGAAAGTATGTGAAAAAAAAAGAATTGTATTCACTGGAAATCAAGATTGATGAGACCTTGATTTTCAGTTTTTGGTGTCAGATATGTGTGTTTTGTGTTTTGAGTTTTTTGGTTGTTGTTTAGAAACTATGCACACATAAGTACATTTTCTTGGGACGAGGGCTATTCGAAAAACAGTGATTTTGATTTACTGAACCATTGTCAAGAATGGTGGCTCGGTGTGGCCATTGCCTCCTCTGTTTGCAGGGCTCTGAAACGCGATCTCATAAGCCGCCGATTTATCACTCTCGTCTAGTTCTTCATCCATCTCCTCTTCCTCTTCTTCCATGTTGTTATAATTGTGAGACTCCTCAATCTTTCCATACTCACTTATCATTGAATCTTGTTCTTGTTGTTGTTGTTGGTGTTGCATCAGCTCTCTCATCACAAGGTCTTCTGGCTTCAATTCCAACAAATCAAGATTTTAGTTATTAAGAAACAAAACTAATTCACTTTTTGAAAATGAAAAGCAAAGTTTGTACCTTTTCTGCTCCTTGTGGACTTTCCTCTCTAGGTTTTTCTTCCTCACTTGAAGCTGACCCGAGAAGTTGATGAACGTTAACAACTCCTTGTGGCGGCTTCGTCGCAGAGACCGGACTCTGCTTTTGTACTGTTGATATTTGGTCTTGAGGTAGACCAGAAGCGCTAGGACCACCACCACTACCAAGTACTTTGTTGCGATAAAGAAGATCGAGACGGTGAAAGTAAGGACAGGTCTTAGCATCTTGAGGACGTTTCTTGTTGCTTTCTTTAACTTTCTTGTAGTATTTGTTTATGTTTTCCCATTTCTCTTTGCATCTCTTTGCGTTTCTGTTGTACCCTAATCTCTTCATTGAAGTTGAGATCTCTTCCCATAAAAGTCCTTTAGGGACATTATCTTGATACCTTGGTTCCATTCCGCTTCTCAGGTTTATAAGCGCAAGAATCTCCGCCTTTGGCCATCGCGATGATGACGGTAACGATTGATCCAAGCTCATGATCATCTCTTGTTGCTGTTGTTGATATTGTTTATGATCTGGTTGATGAGGAGGGGGAGGAGGAGGAAGGACCTGTTGTTGAGGAATCGCCATTATTGGTTGTAATTGAGGTGGTTCAACAGCTTGTGATGATGGACGTTTAGAGGCGGGTGGCGGTTGATGCGGCGGTGGAGACGGTTGAGGCGGTTGTGATGAAAAAGAAGGAGGTAATTGAATAGTGTGGCCAGTAATTTTCTGTATCAATGAGATGATTGCGGCATCACGAGAAGCAGACGCCGCTCGTTCTTGAGACATGATATCGTGTTCTCGAGCTAGTCGAGACATCTCTTGGCGTTTCCAAGCTTCTTCTCGATCGAGACGTTCTTGTTCTCTCTTCTCAAGCGCTTCAAGAAAGCTCCTTTGCATAGCCGCTTGCTTCTGCATCACTTGCCTCACCAAACCTTCAAATAACTCCATCATCTTGCCGCCACCAGTGCCGCGGTTCCCACGTTTGCGTTTGCGGCTGCTACTGGGACCCGCTTGATCGACGTCCATATCATCGTCGTCATCATCAGACCCCATTCCCGAAGCCGTCGATGAGCTATGAGACGAGAAGGTGATGCCGGGAAAGGTAGGACCCACTGAAGGATGAGGAGGAGGAGGTACTGGATTGGGAGTAAAGGAGACTGTGTGCGGTTGAAGCGGTTGGGGCGGTGGCGTTTGCGTTAGAGGGAAATCGGGGAATTGAGAAGAAGAAGAAGGCGGTTGGATTGGATTGGCGACGGAGAGAGGAGCAACGTCGAGAGAAGAGGGAGGAGGAGTAGTGTTGAGAGCTTCGAGCTGAGAGAAGAACTTGTAAGCTTTACCGTCATGGCGACCACCGCGCGTTTCTTTAGTGCGTTTGTAGTATTTCTGAACGTTTTCGAATTTCTCTTTGCATTTCTTAGCACTGCGTTTGTAACCAAGCTCCAACAGCTTCCTGTGAGTGTGCCATTCAAACATCAAAACTCAGATTCTGTCTGCTTTTTTTTTGTTATTAGTAGCTGGAAAATTCATGGGTACTGTTCGATCGGAATTATTATTAAAAAAAAAAAGAGTCTTGGGATTTACAAAATCGAAAACGTCCCAGAAACTCATGAGCCACTCTGTATAAACAAACAGTTTTAAAATTTTATTGGGGATGGTGAAGATGCTTGATCCCGAATATATTATTATTTATATAAATAACAGAAAATAAAATAAAAAGTAAACGTTGGAAACACATGCAAATGGATCTCTAGCTATCAGAAGAAACACCATTGATGAAAAATTAACAATTGGAGAAGAAAAAGAAGATGTATTGTAATGGAGGGAGAGAGAGAAGAAACCTTGAAACGTGTTCCCAAAGAGGAGCTTTGAGAGTGGCGTCCCGAAAAGTAGAATCCATATCAGATCGGATCCTGAGAAGAGCAAGCGTTTCTTCTCTAGGCCATCGATTTCCGGATGAAGAAGACGAGCTTCCTCCTACTCCTCCTCCCAGTCCTCCACCGTCATCCGCCGCCGCTGAGAATCTCATAAGCTCTTCCAAATTAGCCGGAGGTCTTGAGCTGATCGGTGAAGCTTCCTCTACTACTTCATTACCACCACCACCACCTCCTCCTCCTACTTGCTCCATCTCTAGATTCACCAATCTTGATTTCAATAATCTACACTCTCTCTCTCTATAAAGCTCACGGCTTCTTCATAAAACCATTGACGATAGAGGAAGAGAAAGAAGCAGCCTTTTTTACTGCAACTAGGTGTTAGAAAGGAGAGATGAGGATTACGAGGATGATGATGATAGATAGATAGATAGAATGAAAGCAAAGAGAAGTTAATAAAGCTGAGTCTCTTCTAACTTTGCAGCAAATAATTGTTAACCCCACTTTTCTTCACCCTCTTTTTCTTTTTTTTTTCTTTTTTTTAAATTTTTAAAAGGGTCCACATATTATTATTACATTAAATTTTATGTGTATTATTATTATTATTATTTTATGGAAGGAAGGCTTTAAAACTTAAATTTGGATCCGCAAACATCTCATTGCCAATTAATTTTATTTTTCTTTTTGGGGTGAAAAATTGCAAATATATACAATAAACACAAAATCATGTGCCTCCCATGTTGTTGTCCTCTCCCACCATCATGTCTACGGTGCCCACGTGGCGATGTCTGATTGGTAGGGTATGTGACAATCAGATTTTCGAAGGACAAAGTTGGAATTTTCATAGTTTTACCCGATTTGAGCTGGACCAGCCTTGACATCTTTCCCCACTCTTTTTCCTCTCCAATTCAACAGTCTCTCTCTTCTTTATCATTTTAATTTTCGTTGTGTAATATTGTTATGGAAACAGACCAAAATAATAGTGATGTAAATCAGAAAATAGACTAAACAATAGTGATGTAGGAAAAAAAAAAGACCAAACAAATAGTGATGCAATGAAAAAAAAGACCAAACAATAGTAAATCGAAAATGCCAATGAATTTATTTGATTATACTTACAAAACGCATAGCTTTGTAATTTTGGTAAAACACATTGTTATCAAATATACCCAATCAGTAAATTTTTAATTCGGTATTAGTCTTTTGACTATATCACAAATTTTGAAATTTACTTGATCCACATAAATATAAAAATATAATAAGATTTATAATATACAATATTATATAATGTGAAGAATATAAATTAAAATATTTTTTTTAAAACGAAAACTATTTTTGTAATAAAAGTAAAATCTTAAAATGTAATAGCAGTTAATCTATTTTTTCTCACTTAATTAAAATTGTTTTTATCATTTAATTAAACAGTATATTTTGCATTTCTATTTCGTCTCATTGTAGTTTCAGCTTATATCTCTTAAATCAACTTTTATGTTTAATTTGTAATAAATTCAGTAGGTTTGGATTCAAAAATTTACATAAAACATGTTTATATGGATAATCGAATAACTAGACAACATAATTTTACAATTTTAGTGGATATTGACATATTGTCGGATTAAAGTTTTAAAAATTGAAAAAAAAATTGAATGCGATATCCAATAATGTGTTTTTTTTAAAACTGAAAATTTGGATATTGTATAGAATCATGAATTAAAATATTGATATATTTATTTTTTTCAATTTAACTTAATGATTTTATTATCCTTTTTCTGGATTCGAACTTCAGATATGTTAGACATATAACATATTGGTTTAGTTAAATGGTTCTATAAATGTGTTATTTCATTTATAATATAGCATTTAGAATAATATTTACTAAATAATAATTCATTTTGGTTCTTTAATCCAAATGTTGTTTTTGTTTTTTTTGTTGTTTTCACTGAACTAATATTGAAATAAAAGTAAAGACGAGTTTTTGTTTTAGAAATTACCAGATTTAGACATGAAAGATACAATTTTTTTAATAAAACTTAATGAAAATACAAAATTACAATAAAATAAAGATCGACCTTACAAGAATTAGGTAAAATAATGAAAAGGTACAAAAAAAAAGTTGTGGTGAAGAAAGATAGGAGTGATGAAGGTTTAATGAGCAGGAATTAAAATAGCATCATATCTAAAATTAGCTGCAAACTGAAGACGTCGATGCAGACACTCATACTGTCGATCGACATTATACACTCTTAATAAATAGCCTCACCTACATAAACTTATAACTGTTTGTTACAACATTTCATTTTCATTTTTCGTGAATGTCAAGGAGAGAGGAACTGGGTTATACATAATGATAATAATAATAATTATAATTATAATTATAATAATAGAGAAAAATAATAAAAAAAAATGAATAAAAGAGCCAGAGGAGAACGAGAAGATGAAGGTGGGCGGTGGGCGGTGGAAAGAAAGAGAGAGCGGCGGAGACAGCTGTATTCTCTTCTTCTTCCCATTTTTTCCACTTATTTATTACTTATTACATGTGATGTGTTCTTTTTTTTTATCTTAACTTTTAATTATGTTTTTTAATTTAAGAAAATTAAAACGAAAGACAAGAATAACACATAATCTAAAGAGGTGGTAAGAACATGCTCACGGAGTGAGTTCCTTGATTTCTGAATCTCTCTAACTAACCGTCTTCTTTATTCTCATAAAGATTTAGATCTTTGTGCGTTTGATTAACATTTAATCTTATTTCCTCTCTTTAATCTTTAAACCCACAAATAGTTGAGTAAATCCAAAACAACGTCTCTCTCTCTCTCTCTCTAGTCTCTACCAATAGAAACTAAAACTACAAATCTGATCTCATTAGGACGCAAGTTGTCAAACTCATTACTTTCCCAACTTGTGTTATACGAGCAATTACCAAATAAAACAAGACAGCATCAATTTTGACGAGTCAGAAAACTACTTGTTTAAACAATAAAAATTGGTTAGGAGAACATATTGTTGGATGAGAAATCCAAATTCCTGCAAAATCCTTTCTTCTACGTTTTGAATGGCAGCTAATAAATACCTCAACAAAGTAAACTTTTTTTTTACCTACACTAACTCTAAAAACAAACTAACTTTTTGATCACTCATTAAGCCCTTATGATGTAACCGCTGCTATCTCATCATAATGTCAATTTCCGGGTTTACCAGACAAACAAGTAGCAAACCTGGGCTCACTTGCCAGTGTGTCAGAGAGTTCATGACAAGTCAACTCAGACTACAACACTCTGATTTAAACCCACAGTTTTAGAACACACACACATCTTAAAAATCTATCCAACCAAAGACATTTCCTTAAATCCGCGCTAAATCCACAATCCATAGTGGATATATAATTATTTTTTTAAAGATATAAAACAAACTTAAACCCACAAATTTTTATGTGGCTATTAAGATTGACAAATTAGTAAATAGGGAAAAATAAAAAAGACCCATTTTTCACAGAGTATCATAACAATAAAACAAGCTACTAAGATAGATAAAAGATGTTTTGATAGTGTGCTAGCTCGAATGTTGAATATAATGCACTCGTTTTCTCAACAAGAAGGGTTGAGTTCTTGCAAATCTCAGATGTACAAAAAGGTAGTGGAAAGGTAATAAACAAAAGGGTAACAATGGAAGATTTTTTTTTCAAATTTGGGCATTAGCATTCTAGGTCAGACAACAGTTAAGGTCCTGGATTTTACCTATGTACAAGCCACATGATATAGCTGAAATAACATATGCTTTGATCCAGTATCCACCATTAAGCGTTCATTGGGAACTTATCGTGGAAACCCAAAGTGATCTTTCCACACTGGCCAACTGTTAATCTGAGAGGCTCATTAGTAGTTGGGGTTGCTCTGCAACACAACCGTCGTGGCGCCTAATCGAAGCAGTAAAAAGAGAGTGATAGAATCATCACCAAATTGCAAATCATAAAAAAAATGACAGAAACATTTGGTGATCAAAGGATAAACAAGAAAGCCTCACCAAGTGCCAAATTTTTGGTCAGAGGAAACCCTAGGACCTGGATCTTTTCTACCTTCTGCAGAGGAGGAGAGCGTGGAAAACATAGAAGCTTCCTCTTTAAATCATCTTTTACTGAAGATCTAGAGTACGTTCCTAGAGTAGCATTGCCTTCACGTCCAACCTCTTTCAAGAAGAAGAGTATAGGCTTCTTACACAGAGATGAAACTGGAAGCTTTATGTCAAGATCGAACTCACTCGGCTGTCTTATCCCGTTCCAGGCGGAGAATGTAAGCTCAGATCGCTCAAGATCCCGTGGTAAGAGGATATTCGGGAAAACTTGTACAACATAACCAAGAGATATCGAAAATGTCAGCTCGTGGGTATGATCGTAACAGATCGATCGCTGCAAAAAACTCCTTGGGTTCAAATCCATAGCTTTTGTGAAGAGTTTCAAACTATCTAATGTCGATAAGCCCGGTAGAGAGGGTTCACAGCTTCAACGTGATGAATTGAGACAAACGGTGCGATGGGATGAGAGGACAAGATGCCATGAGCATCTCCCTTAATATCCCACTGCCACAAAATCGCAATGATCAAATTGGAGAAACAAGAGATCACAGAGGCAGAGATGATGAGACAGTACCTGGTGAAAGCCAGGCTCTTTAGACAAAGGAACTCCGAGTTCTGTGTTGCAGGCGTGGAGGCGATCATCACTGCCGTATAGCTTTGGGTATCTATCCAGACAATCGTCGTGGATGCGAGAGAGAGCTTCCGCTAGAGGGTAACTAATGGCGATGCCACCGCCTCCAAATGCCATATTATGACTGAAGTAGGAGTTAGCAGAGTGGCTCTCCGAGGGGTTTCCGACATAAAACATCTCGGAAGGATCATACTTGCTCAAGACGGCAAGAAGATTGTTAACATTGAAGATGGTGTCGTCGTCTCCGAGGATAAACCACCGTACATCAGAGAGAGAGAGGCGGAAAGATTCCATCGCGATGCGGGAGATTCGAAGTCTAGAAGGATGGCCAGTGGGATTAGTGTAATGAAAACGAGAGGAGTCTTCGGAGACGATGATTGGAGGAAAAGAATCATCTCCTTCCTCTGGAGAAACATGATCTTCGAGCCAGACGTGACCACGTATCTGAGAAGGTTTCCACCATAGCCTCACGAGTTCCTTACGGCGTTCCCAGAGCTGTGAAGATCCAGCGATACCAAACATCAAGTGATGCAGAGACAGATCACGTCTTTTTGACTCCTCCCAAAGACTTCGATTTCTAGGTTGGAGAATCTCGTCGTCATGATCGAATAGAGGAAAAGCTGGAATTGATGGCAGGGGTATTTCTGTAGGGATATGCGGATGGTACCGTCTGTTCCAGATATGGGCGTCTTCCCAATCCCTAAAAAGATGCCAACAACGAGAAGTGGCGGGTGAGAAGACGAGGGAGAGCCAGGCGACGGAGGCGAGCAGAAGAGCGGAGGTAGCGACCAATGCAGTGGCGAATCGACTGAGATGGCAATGACGGATTCGAGGACGAGCAACAGGGGAAGAACAGGGACGGTGAGAAGAAGAATAAAAGTAAGGAATGAAAGTGAGGATTAAACGCATCGCCCCAAGCGCACATTTCCGCTGCCGGGCGACGCAGAACGGCGGCAAAACCGAGATTCCGTTCGTTTCTTCGTGAAATTAGGGCACAGGGTTTCGATCGCCACGAAGAAGGGGGAGGTGTCGCCGTGTCTCTTTTTTCCTCTCTCTCCGTCGCCGTCGCTTCTGACCTGGAAACAATTTCTCAAATACTCCTCGATTTAAAAAGTATTGCTGGAATACTCTTCTGACATTTGTATTTTTTTTTTTAATTTTTTTTAATAAATTAAATATATGAAATGACCAAAACAATATAATAGTTATTAAAAATTACGATCCATACCACAATCCATCGGGTATGGGTCGTAAGATCCACCCGATTAATTTTTATTTTGTTTTAAAAAATTAGTGGGACCCACCACTTCATCTTCCCTCTCCCCCTCTCTCCCCTCTTCCCCGTCAAACACGTTTTCTTCTCCTCCTCCCTCACCGTTCCGTAATCGCTCCCTCACCTTGTTTCTTCCTGATTCTTCGGCCATTTTTCAATTTTTTGTTCAAAACTTCGATTCTCAACCAATTTGAGTCCTCCTATTAGGTGAATCTATAAATTTGTAACCCTAAATGGCTCCTCCACGAAAACGCAAATCTCCAGCCAAAGGAAAAGTCGGAAAAGGGGGAAAGAGGAGAAAGACGAGAGGTGTAAGTCCCCCACGAGAGTTGCGGATGGTAATTTGGAAGCCTCCACATTTGCGTGAACCCTCACCCTCTCCTCCACCGTCACCTTCGCCTCCACCTCTACAATCGCCGGCTCCATCTCCAACTTCGCCGCCTCCAAGTCCACATTTGCCGGATCCAACTCCAAATTCGCCGGATCTAACTTCAAGTTCGCCGCAGCCAACTCCACCTTCACCGGCTCCACCACAATCGCCGGCTCCATCTGCTGATTCGCCGCCTACACTTCCTCATTCGCCTGCTCCACCTCCACAGTCGCCTTCTCCACGTCCACAATCGCCTTCTCCACCTCCACATTGGCCGCCTCCACCTCCAGCAAATCCGATTGAACTGGATGCCTCGTCTTCGCGGGTTCCTATGTCAGAGGTAAATCCTTAACATTTTTGGTATGATTTTGTTCTTGAATTGAAGGAATTGGTTGATGTTGGTAAGCATATTACTAAGTATTAATGTGTAGTGGTATGTTATATAAAAGAGTATTACTAATTATTCATTTGTAGTTGACAACCAATTCGCAAATTTGAATTTCATGTTAGTTAACGTTAATATAGAACTGAGTATTAACAGATATTACTGTATGTGATTATACAAATAGATTTCAATAGATACAACTATATCTTAGTGTGCAACTGATTGTCAAAAGATACAACTAAATATAAATGTATAACTGAGTATCAATTAATACGAATACATGTTATAGTATAACTGAGTATTGTTTGATACAACTGAGTATCGATGTATACAACTAAACATTAAAAATGTGTTTCGATTGCAGATTATTGTGTCGTGTCCTCCAGGGAACTTATACTTCAAAAACACGGACTATGCTACAATCTGCAAGATAGCATCGAAGTGTGAAGATTTCAAAACATTGAACGAGATTGCGGCTCTAAAGGATGGACAAGAAGCGGATTGGTTTGCTAATCATCCCCAGTTCCAGCATATATGGCATAGAGAGAGGTCCCCAAACCATAAACTAATGGGAATGTGGATGCTTCTCCTACGCACAGTCCCCATGGAGAAGACAAAAATTGCTTGGTTTGCCGTTTGTGGTGTGTCGGTCCGGTATTCTCTGAAAGAGCATGCATTGATTAGTGGATTAGATTGCCACGCTTATCCTCCTCATAAGGAAACACTCGGGGACTTGAGATTTATGAAGCGCCATTTTAAAAAAACCAAGGATCTTACGGTTAGTGAAGTGAGGATGAAGATGAAAAAAATGGCCGGAAATGGAGAGCGACTGAAAATGGCGGTGCTTTTGTTCTTAGCAACTGTCATAAAAGGATCAAAAAGGTATGGCTTTATTGATCCTTTTATTCTTCGAATTGTGGATGATCTAAAAGTGTGTAGCAAGTTTCCGTGGGGGCGATACACGTTTGATGATTGTATCGAAGAGATTTTCCACATGATGGATTACTTCAAGGGTTCTGCTAGATCTACATGGTGTTTTCCGGGATTTATCATTCCATTGGAGGTAATTGTCAATCATGTAGTTATTTTATTAAACATAGTGATAACAAGTTATACGCAATTATATTATTAAACATAGTGATACCAAGGTAGACTAATAAATTACTTGCAGCTTTTGGCATGTGAGTGCATTCCACAATTGGGACAGAAATTTCGTGAGGATGTCCCCAATGCTGACCCTGGATGTCCGCGAATGTGCAAGCGGAAATGGCGAACACAAAGAAGTGGTGGTTATCTTAAAGGGTTTCCGTTGGAAGACATCAACGAAACACTTGGAGCAACAGAGGTACATAGTGATACCTAATTATATTATTAGACATAGTGATACCAAGTTATATTACTAAATATGTTGTAAACTGATTATTGGTTTTGCAGGCGGATGCGCAGAGAATCATTAGCATCTTGGAACCTGATGTCTTCGAAGTTGATCTACTAGCAGACATCTTCGAAGATTATCTAGATGATCAAAGTGATAGCTACTTATCTCTAGACTGGAATCGGTGTTTGGTCGATGAGAAGCAAAAAATTTTTTGGAAGGACATCTTTGAGTTAGACATAGCTGGTCGAGGATTGACGGCAAGAAGAGAGGGAATCCCAGTATTGGATGAAGCCGTTAATGAAGATGTTCTTGAAAATTTAATGAAGACAATGAATGACGGGTTTGAGAAGATAAACAAGAGGTTAGATGTATTGGAGAGAAGGGTGGAGCTATTGGAGAAAAGGAATGAGGGTGCGGCTGAAGGTGATGAGGTTGGAGGTGATAATGGTGATGATGTGGTTATGGGTGAGGCTGATGAGACAGGGGCTGGTGAGACAGGGGCAGAAGAGACAAGGGCTGATGAGACAGGGGCTGGTGAGACTGGGGCTGGTGAGACAGGGGCTGGTGAGACTGAGGCTGATGAAGGTGATGCTGATGAAGGTGATGAGGATGCAGGGGATGAAGCTAGAGCTGATGAGGATGCGGGGGATGTAGCTGATGAGAATGCGGGGGATGAAGCTGCAGGTGATGCGAATGCGGGGGCAGAAGTAGTTGGTGATGAGGCTGTTGGGGATGAGGATATGGGAGTGATTCCAACTCCTAGGCCGAGAACTAGGTCAAGGAAGACATGTCCTTCTAAGTTTGTCAAAAGTCCTTATGTTTAAATGTATGTTGAATTATGTTTCTGTACTTTGTTTGTGTGTTTGGTCTGTCTTTTGTTATCTTTATGTACTTTGTGTTTTGAAGTTTGTTTAAGTTTAATTAAGTTTTGAACTCTTACAACCGCGTATAACTGATTACGACTAGTTAAGAAAGGATTTTTAAAAACAGGTTCAGTGTATAACTGAGTACAACCGCGTATCATGCACACGATGCATCTCACGCGCCTCAGTTGTGTTCACACTAGGTCTGTTAAAACGGTCGTGTTCACACTAGAAGGTGTGTTCACACTGTCGTATTCACACTACTTTTCATTAAAAAAATATTAAATAATTTGTGTTCACACTACTTTAAGGGAAAATATTATTAAAAAATTTGTGTTCACACTAGAGCAGTTATAGAATAGTTGTACTCAGTTGCAAGAGTAGTATCCAATTAGACATAGTTGTATAAACGTCACTTTTAATGTTTTTACAGTTGTATTTGTGATTTATGATAATTTTATTAGTTGTATCAACTACATAAGTTAAATAATACATGTTTAGTAGACGTTAACAGTAAAACATTTTCGAAATTATAAAATTTCTGAAATTTGCATCCAAATGGCCAAACTTGTTAACATATCACATACATGTTTAAGATATTATAAGAGGCAAACATGTCATATTACATTTTTTTAATCCTAATAATTTAAAAAATTCATTAATCGAACTAATAATGGTTATATTAATGGATTAAAGCTCATAAAACGTTAATCCCTAACCCTAAACCATAAACCCTAAATCCTAAACCCTAAACCCTAAACCCTAAACCATACAACATAGTTGTATGGGTGACACCCAGTTATACTTTTTATTACATAGTTGGACGAGTAATACACAGTTGTTTCACTCCCTCATGCCACTACTACTACTGCTACAGTCAAACCACGAATACAAACCTCTACCGTGACCACTTCCTTTACCTCGCCGATGTTCTCCAACTGATGGGAACCTTCTTACTTGGGGTCGTCCTCGTTTGGTGACATAATCTGGAGGTATGACAACCAATTCGCATATATGGTCGGGAACTGTCCATTTAGACATATGAAGAACAGGATATATCATTTTGTAATAAGCCAAAGCCCAGTTCGACATCCAATAATACTTGGAACACAAGTCCTGTATTTCCATTTCAGTGTACCTATTCTTTCTCGCTTCTGATAGGGCAGCTATTGCATGGACACACGGGTACTTATCAAGATCGAAGCGCTTGCATGTGCAAGTTTTCATTTTCAGATCAACCAAGTGACTATTACCATCTTCTCCACGAACGTCTAATTCAAGGAAGAAACTGTTTAGCACTGTAACCTTCAACTTGTCTGCCTCAGCGCACAAAGGGTGCAGCGTTTTCTCAATGAAAGGTACCAAAATCCCATCCTTGGTAGAATTCTGTCGGTACTTGTTGAACCATTCAGCTACCTTTGTTACAATGACATCAATCATCGGCAGAAGAGAATATTTCCTTGCTTCTCGCAATACATTGTTAATAGACTCACATGCATTGCTTGTGTAGATGTTGTATCTATATCCCGGAAAATAACATCTTGCCCACTTCCAAGTTTCTTTACAACTTTTATGAAGATACTCCCCGGCCGCAGGATACCTTTTCACAAAATCACTATATCGTTTCTCAAACTCAGACACTGTGTACACTTCCGCCATTGCCCTGAAAGATTTCGCAAGTGATTCTTTGTTAACATACGAGCAGCTTCCCTTCACATTCTGAGATAAATGATAAGTACAATACCCATGTAAAGCTAGCGGGTACACCTCAGCTATTGATTTTATGAGACTCATATGTCTATCCGTCACGAACACTAGATCACCACTATCCGGTACTGATGATTTCAACTTACTGAAAAACCAAGTAAGGCTTAAATCATTCTCACCGTCAACAACACCAAAAGCGATCGGATAGTGGTGATGATCCGGATCTTGTGCGGTCGCAACTATTAGCTTTCCACCGAACATATTCTTAAGGTGAGTACCATCAACAACAACCACTTTCCTCATGGCTGAAAATCCTTCAATACTTGCTCCCAAAGCGAAGAATAAATACTTAAACTTTTTATCTTCATCCTATTCCACATACGTAACAGTACCTGGGTTCAGCTTCTCCAACATGTACATATAAGAAAATAACATCTTATAACTATCCTGTGGAGAACCACGTACCTCTTCACAAGCTTTGTTTTTCCCTCTCCACGCAGTAGTGTGTGATACTTTCACGCCTAATTTTCCTTGCACCAAATCAATGATATTTTTCGTATTTGGTGTATCAAGACTTCCTGGAAAATCATCATGCAAAACAGAAGCAACTAACCGTGAAGTTCTACATCTTCTCTTTGAACTTGTACTTGAAGTTGCACGAGAACACGTATGAATGTTGTTGTACTTTCTAATTGAAAACCAAGTTGAATCCTTATGCCTCGCAGCCCGTAAATACCACTTACAACCTTTCTCTGCTCCACAACATTTCACCACATACCGCTATTCACAATATTATACTGAAAACAGTTCAAATGTCCAGCTTGTTCTACTAAATCTTGCACCTCTCCCTTGCTTTCAAATTCTTGCCCTACTTTCACATTCATCCCATCTTCCCATTCTAGATTTGCAACCTCATCTCCTTCCACAGAAGGTGCAACCTCAGTAGCTTCATTAATAAACAAAGTATCCATCTCTCCTCTTTCTTCATCATGTAAAACAATAGCATTATGTTCTGATGGCTCACTTGCAGATTGATTCATGTTGCCGTAATCAAGTCGATAATTTTCTTTCACACTAGAAACCATGTCTGAACCACTACCAACAAATTGGCTTCCTACATCATCTCTGACCGGTTTGTCATAAGTCTGATTATTAGCAACTTCCACATGCAACACACTTTTTGCATGATCTTCATATAACTCCAAATAACACAAAACACCATCATCGTCGGAGATATAGATAGGTTTCTTCGGATCCACTAAAAGTGGGATGTAACTAATTTTCATTGCAGTACGAACTTCGTCCACCCCTATCTTTTTGCATATATCTTCAACCAAAAGCCGATAAGTGACTTCTCCACTTGCCTTTTTAATCAGAACAGCATGATGAACATCTTCTCTAGAAATCCATACAACATCAACTCCCTTCCTTATATAATTTCCCGCATAATCAAAGTGCACCAGAGTCCGTTGTTGATTATTCATTATACCTTGAAAATAACAATATTCAACATTACATTTATAGTTGTACTCAATTGATTTTCATAAACGTCAAATTTACACTTAGTTATATTCAGTTATATAAGTTAGACATCTTAGTTATACTCGGTTATACTCAGTCGTATTCGTTACAAATAATAAGTGGTTGTACTCAGTTGTATGCGTTTAGACATAGTTGTACTTATTTGCATACTCAGTAATATTTTTTATACACAACAATATCGACCTACATTTCAACATTACATTCAATAACCTAGAAACATAATAGTATTCCTATTTCCAATTGTATTTTTTTAGTTATTCACAAAATCGAGCTACATCATCTACTAACCCAGAAAAATAGTTGTATCCAGTTGTGCGCAATTGCATTTTCTCTAATATATACAAAAAGAGCTGTATTTCACCATTACCATCACTAATCAACAAATGGACATGTACATAACTCACATTACCTTCGACACAGACCATATATAGACCCTTTGCTCAAATCCTCTTCAAAGAAACGAAACTAAGAACAATCACCTTCAACCTTTAAGCGCCACTTATTATGTGCTCTCTTTCTCTCACTTGCAGCTTTATTTTAGAAAAAAAATCGTTCAGAATGGAAGAAGATGTTGACTAATGTGCTTCAACTTCATTTCTTGTCGTCAGTATGGTGAAGAAAAATTAAAAACATGTTCATTTGGTGGTTGAGTCGCAATGGAGGAGGAAGAAGAGAAGATTTAATTTTGTGGGGCCCACGACACCAGTTTCATTACACGGAACACTCTTCCTCACGTGCGATATTTTAAAAAAAAAAAAAAAAACAAAACAAAACGCAACGTGAAAGAGGAGAGGAGGGTAAAGTTTGAATTGTTTTGGTGGGACCCACGACAAGAGTATTTTAGAAATTACATGAGTGTTTGAGAAATTCTCACCATCTTTTGGAGTATTTCAGAAATTCGCTCTCTGACCTGTGAGGGTTGGATTTTGATTTTCAAAAATTAGGGACGGATTTTGGCAAGAAGATTCGACTCTTGAAATGGACCAAATCCAATGTAGGCCTATACTAATGGGCCTGGGCCTAATGAACGGCCCTAACTGGGCAAGAAGAATTCAATCCTGAAACGATAATGTCAGTCAGATAGTCACAGTTTGGTGACCCATTCGATATACACTCACTCCCCAGGTGGCATTTATACACTCAGTCAGACAGTCAAAGTCTGGTGACCCAACCACCGTTGCTGTCTGTCTGATCCGCATTCCATCTTCTTATCATTTTTATCCTTTATATATATATATATATAAGAATGTAAATACTTTAGAAAATGTATATATATATATATATATTTTTTCTTTTCAGAAAAAAATTTTAGGTTTAAAAATTATTAAACAAATGGTTAAACTTATTTAATTGGTCACATACCAAAAAATGATTATAACATGAAAGCAAATTTAATCTATACACCGACACAAATTTAATCTATACATCAACAAAAACATAAAAAATTAATTCAATAACCAAAACTTAAGTTGTGAAATTTACAATTTTGAAATATACAAAATAAATTATTTTGAAATCACGTAAAAAAATCAAAATAAAACCAATAACAGATTAACAATTTGAAATTTTGCATAAATGTCTAACTCTATGTTGAAAATTAGTTCACTAATAGGCCAAAGTCAGAGTTGTCACCCTAAAAGTTATCAAAACCTGCGATTAAAACTGTTCCCTCACCGTCCATAAATAGAGGGTCATCCAACAGTCCTAAAACCATTACTAAAATGGAACTACACTAACCAGTGGACCTTGATGCGCGCACTCACTCTAACAAGATTCTTACACAATGTCGGCTAACACAGAGTCAAGCAAAACCACGATGCACCAGCTTTACTACACTATAAGAAAACATGAAATTAACGACTGCATAATTAGTTATATATTAGTCGCTAAATGGTGAATTACGACTATATTACGAGTAATTCTAGCAGTCATAAATCTTTAGTCGCCAAAATATTTTGTCATAACATAGTCGCCAAAAAACTACTATTTTACGACTAATATATTTAGTCGTAAATGTAGTCGTAACATAATCGTAACATGTTACGACTACATTACAACCAAGCTACGACGATGTAATTTGTATGAACAGAAATAGTCGTTATTGTAGTCGTTAATTATAGCGACTACTTCGTGACTTTGGGGCAATGCAACTAGTTTGCGACTCTTTAGTTAGCGACATTTTTGCGACTATGTTAGAAAAACCTAAAAACCTGTTTTTTGTGATTACATTGTGTTTTTTTATGATTCTTTAGTAACAAGTTAGTGACTACTTGGAGACTATTAATTTTACAAGAATTAAATTTGGTCGTTTGATTGTTGCTACTAATATGCGACTATTAAACGATTATATAGTCACTAAATAGTTACTGTTTGGCGACAATATATATTATAAAAAACTAAATTGGTATTTTTGGTAATTGGTATGTTTGCATAGGTAGTCTGCGATGCATAACGACCTTACAACAATTTTTTTATATTGCAAAACATCAGAAACCAAATACAACATTTAAACATCCAACATTCATACATAAAATACCAAATCTCTTGTCTATTTCAACATCCAACAATAAGTTCAACGACAAACATCATAC
The DNA here is from genome assembly GCA_039880935.1 of Streptanthus diversifolius. Lineage (NCBI taxonomy): Eukaryota > Viridiplantae > Streptophyta > Magnoliopsida > Brassicales > Brassicaceae > Streptanthus > Streptanthus diversifolius. The sequence goes on along the minus strand of JAXGFM010000014.1, from coordinate 21,183,963 downwards.
ACATACATAAGACATCAAGTTAAGAGTTCAAGTTCCATAAAGAAAGAGTGATAAGTAACCTAGGGAGCTGGTGGAGATGAAGCTGGTGGAGAAGAAGCTGTTGCATTTGATGAACGGGCTGCTATAAAGTCCAAAAACGCTGGATCTGTTTTGCGTAGATACTCTTCCACCAAGGATAAGTGCTGGAGCTTGTCTTTTTGCTCTGCTACAACTCGGGAATGCTCAGCAGCCTGCTCTTCAATTTTGCGTTGAGCTTCTTTTAGTTGTTCTTGCAAGGTCAAATAGGTGGAAGACTCTTCTTGTTGCTTCTGCTTCACTGTGAGATCATTTATAGTATGTTTCAGGTTTCCTACTCCGTACAAAACACCTCTAACATCCTTTTCTGTGGACTATGGAACAAAAAGTTAAAACATAAATGAATCACATTAAAAATGGATGTGAAGCGTGGAATAATTTAATCTACCTCAAGAAATATGGCAGTAAATTCATCAGTTGTTAGATGTCGGATTCGTGAAGCACCATCTGAAATTGATGAAGTCTCTCCCTCAAGCTGAGACAACCTCTCCTGCAAGTTCTTCTGATAGTTTTGAGCGATCTTCTCTGCCTTTCGATCCACGTAAGTTCCATCAGGCTTGGTGTGTCTTAATGAAGAATTCACCAATTGAAACCGGTCTTCCCAATTTCTCTTCCTGCAGTGTTACATATATATGAAACTTGCATTTGAATGTTACAAAATTAATATATATATATGGAAATACTAACCATGTCTTCCTGTACTTGTTGATTTGAAGTCGGTCCGGCTAAGTGAATATGGGGACCTAGACCATTACGGTCAGACATACGAGCGTTGGAGTAGGTCACATTCTTATGTCGTGCTTCTTCAGTGTCCCAATACTCTGTCATTGTTTTCCAAATAGTTTCTGCGATCCAAGATGGACGCTCTCGACTAGTCCTCACATTGCTAACCATGTCTTTCATACGGCGTTGACAAATCTTCTCAAAATAATGTTGAACTGTCCCAGTTATCAATGGATTCCAAGTGTGTTTTCTATAAAAAATAACAACATTAAGAGGTCAGTGGTAATAAACAAAGAGAATATGCAAAGTATTCACAAAACCTTGTACAACGAACTCCAGGAAGTATCTTTCTAGTCTTTCCCGAGGCACACATGCCCAGCTATAATATAGACCATCGAACTTGTTTGTAAAAACTTTAGTAATCTTCCGAACTAGTTGGGATCCTTTATCGCGAGTAAACCTGCAAACATACATACACACACAAGCATATCACTATCATTACCAAAGCCTAACCGGAGCAGTAACAATAAAAATGTGAAGCTGTATTTCATACCAAGTCGTGTTAGGCTTTGGTGTAGGAGAGAGGACGGTTGTAAACTGCTCACTGCCAGGCACTATAAGCAGAGCATTTAGAGCTCTTAGCGTGTTCCCTTGAAGTTCTGGCAACACATCTTCTTGGAAATTGTTTCCTTGTGAAGATTGATGACTCTGAGCTTGAGAATTTCGAAGTGGAGACCTTGGACCATCCTGACTCTGAGGTTGAGAGTTTAGCAGTGGAGATATTGGAACCTATGGAATCTGTTCGTCTAGGTAGAGTCTCGTTGGAGGTGGATAGTCTCGGAAATGTGGTGTTGATGACGTAGACTGTTGCTGCATATTGGGACCTTCAGCTTGTTGCGACTGAGGCGGAGGACTGAGTTTTGGCGGTGTAAAGTTATACTGACTCGGTAAACTACTTGGTCTCTTCCCCGAAGATGTCTGAGGAACGGGAGTCTGAGGAATGTTGCGTTCGATTGTCTCTTTCGTCCTCTCCTAAGCTTAGGCATGACGTTCTCTGTGCTGTTAAAACATTTGAAATTAGTAAATGATGTAACTAGTAATAGAAGCAAACACACACATACATATATGAGACAGGAAGATAACAGACACAAGGAAAAACAAACACACATAATGATACGATAAGACACACAGAAGGATGCTTCTCCATTTCTCATTGACCGACTAACTGATATCAATTCCTATCAATCGTAAATAACTAATGATAATCTATTCATATTTAACATAATCCTGAACTCATAAGTGCAACTCCTATCAATGTATGCATGAAACTAGTAATGATAGAATGCAAAATGGGATCTTACGACAATAGAAAAGATAAATGTGTATCAAGAAATCAACACAAGTGAAAGTGTATCATAACTTTACGGCTAAAAGATATCAAAGTGTATCCTAAAAGAGATAGGTGTTTAAGTTTTGCAGCAATTGTGTATGAAAAAATCAAGAACAAATGCATTTTCTCAGAGAATGAAACAAGGTAATGAATTAATTTTACCCGGATCCAATAAATTTCTCAAATGATTATGTCAAAAAAATTTATGTTTTTATAATTAGAAAACGGCTAATCAGAAACTAATAGTATACTAAAGTATTAGAAAATGACTCTTCTTACACATGCGACTGAAGATAAATTAAACATACAAAGTTAGATAGTTGCAGGATATGCATATAGTTCCAAAATTATCGGATAATGAAACTATCCTATTTTTATTTTTCGAATCACAGTCAATCGTAAACACATTAAAAAAAAAACCTATTTACAAATGGTGAAAGAGTGTGAAACCCATAAACCCATTTTTCAATCCAAACAAAGTAAGCACATGTGTAGATTTTCTTATATATTAGGCAGGATCTTTCATTCATTACGCAAATCTAATACCCGCTTCTAGGAATCATATGTTACACATGAGAAATCGAAAGACATAGATAAGGGAGAAGAGGCGAAAATGATGAGTTACCTTTCGAAGAAATCGCCCGATTCAATCGTAAACAGACCAAAATGACCGATGGGTCACTCTTGTGCTCTTACACGACACACCAAAATCAACAAAACAAAACAAAATCAACGATGAACTTGATGCTAAACGTACTAGACACCGGAAAATGGATGTATTACCTTGAGAAGATGGAAGAATCGGCTGAGGCGAAAGACAGAGAAGACGGAGAAGTCGAGGAACAAGATGTATTTCGAAACTGAGAAATGAAATTAGGGTTATCGCGACACAAAGGGGGGGGTGCATAAAGGGGAATAATGAAAACAGGGTTATTAGAATCGGTTTGCTAAACCACGAAATCGGGTTTGGTTTCTAGAGTTGCGATTGATTTACAATTATTTTAGTTAGTCACAAATTAGTCGGAAAAAAATACCGACTATGTTACGACTATTGGTCCTTATCTTATATGTCGTCGTAATTCAGTCGCATATTAATCGGCTATTTAGCGACTAATTATCGACAACGTTAGATTAGTCGCTATTATACGACTAAACTACCGACTTTTTTATATAGTCATAATATAACGACTTATTTGACGACTTTATATATGAAATCATAAAGAAGTCACCATGTAGTAGTTAGTTGGTCGTCAATATTGACGACTACTTCTATAATCGCTAATGGTAGTCGCTAATTTCATGTTTTCTTGTAGTGACATCCTTCAGAAATAAAGAAAAAAAAACGCAAAACTACATCATTGTAATTCCAAATCAATATCACTACCGGATCATAATCTTTAATACAAGAAACAAATTTATAAACATCATACATCAACACCATGAAAAGCAAAATATAAACAGAAGAAGCACCTAAAATCCAAGAGTTCCCAAGTGAAGACTTATCACAGATATACTGTTCAAACATGGTGGTCTGAAAATAGCCTAGAATCCCTCCACACGATCCACCAGAAGAAACCTTCAGCACTTTTCCTGGCTAGAATGGCTGTCCTCGATCTTTCTAAAAATGGGAAGAGAAAGCTGATTTTCACGCCATTGAGCCGGGCATCGCTCTGATCCACTGATAGAATCCAAAGCCACTCAAACCCGCAGAATTTAGCCTCAAATCAACACCTTCGACCATCCACGGGAAGCTAGGAAAATTTCAAGTTGTTGGCCTAGATACACACAGGTGGAGAAGCCCTCTCATGAAGGTGGTGAATAGCACCACACACCGGAGAAACTCCAAGAACTTAAACTGCTTGTAACTAGGTTGAATGCCTTGACAATAATTTATTTAACTTAACTTTAATTTTTCATATTTAACCTTTTTGTAACAGGTTGCTATGATCTTGTAAAGATAGTGTCTAAACTGATAGAGTGATATGTGTTTGCAACACATCTTGAGGAGGTATAGCGGTGTAATATTTTCTTCAATATTTTTTTATATCAAGTTTGTTCTATGTACAAAAAAATACAAATATGAATAATTTGTCAATAAATGCTCAAAATATTTCTACATGATTTATGTTGATTCTAGGTTTGGTTAGCGAAACTATTTTTGTAGTTTTTATTTTTTTTATTTTTGTATTTGGTTGTCCAAAAAAAGATTTTATTTATTTATAATTTGACTAAGAAAGAAGTTTATGCTTAAGAAAAAATATATATTACAGTGTTTTACAAAATAAAACTCTATAGTTTCAACATATGATATTTGGTTAGTTAATAACTTTTGGATGAAAGTTAACCTAAGATCCTCAATAACTTTCAGGTTAATCCAGCTGGTGGTTGTTGAATACAACTTTCAATATCAAGAAGAAGAACAAAAAAAGAAGAAAAATTGCTGCTGAAACAAGAGAAGAAACTTTTACATTAGTGTGTGTTTACTACAGAATCAATAATTGTCTCAAAAAGTCCAATATACATACATTATTAGACCTTTTGAGACTTTTGCTATAAAACCCGCTTTGACACACAATTGTTTTTTAGTTGAATTTTGCAGGAAAGTGATAGAAGATAAAGAACCTGCCCAGACAAAGGTAACTAAATCATTAACCTTCCATACTACTTTCACATTATTTCTGACGTTAAGTGATAATTAACAAAAATCTTATTATTTCTTTTTTCAACTTAGTCTAATGGTTTTCATATCTCCTTTAACATTGCGGGTGTTGGATTCGAATCTCAAATCTATGTCATAAATTTTAAAAGTAGTCACACTACAAGAAAACACCCTATTTCCGACGGTCAAATCCGTCGGAAATTCGTCGGTAATAGGCGTTCCCGACCAATTATCAATCAAAAAAGTTGTCGGGAGTATTGTGTTGGAAAATTTCAGTCCGTCAGAAATCTGTTGTTTTTTTGTGACGGATTTCCGACAGATACCAGATCCCGTCTGAAATCCGTCGGAAAGTCCATATCCGTCGAAAACCCCTCGGAAAAACTACCGACGGTAATCTGTTAAATATTTAGACGGATTTCCGACGGATTATCGAGACAGTCCATACCGTCGGATATCCATTAGAAAGTTCCGTTGATAACCCTTCGGAAAATGGTCGCTGAAATTCCGTCGGGAAATGACTGTCGGAAATCCGCCGGTATTGCATCCGTAGGACAGTCGTCGGATTTGCTCCGTCGGAAATCCGTCGAAAATAACACCGTCGGAAATCCATTGGAAAAACCTCCGTCGGAAATCCGTCGGAAAACATATTTTTTAATTTTAAAAAAAATTTGTAATTTTTTATTATTATAAAATAAAAATTATGAATTTGTTTTATTATTATAAAATAAAAATTTTGGATTTTTTAATTGTTAATTATTAAACATAAATATGAAAATAAATTATCGAAATAAATTGAAATTTTTATTTACTTAAATTATTTTACATAAAAATAAAACTAATAATAATAAACATAAAAATAAAAATAAAAAACTAAGGAGGAGTCTGGTAAGAATTGAAAAAAGTGTTCATCCTCTCTTCCATCAATCGTAGGCGATTCATGTCTTCTTCTCGTTGTTGCTCGAGGGTTTTTACTCTCTCTCGTAGCTCACGGTTTTTATCTTGAAGGTCCGATCTTCCGAAGTCGCCATATGATGGAAATGATGAGGAAGACGTAGCCGAGCATTCTTTAGGCAATCCGTATAGACGACCTTTGTTCTTCGGAGTTACTTTGAAAAAAAATTGAAGTTAATATAATTATTAATTACAATTATAATTTTTTGAATTTTAAATTTGACTAACTTCATATGCAAACTCATTCAATTTTTCTAATGGAACTTCTGAATACAAAAGAGTTCCATCTTCTTGTGTTGACTGAGTTTGCAGAAACTCATCTCACAGACTTCTCACTTTTTTAGAGATCTCACGAGCAACTGGATCATCAATTTGACCAGTTTTCCGGTTGGTGTGAACATCCTCAATGAGACGAAGTAGAGAAGGAGGTTGTCCATCCATTTGAAACTAAAACAACAAAATTAAATAAATTAATAAATAAAGTTATTTAAAAATTTAATATTTAATTTTCTGACTTTCTAGTTGCTCAGTTCGGGAAGCTTTGCTCGTCGCTCCAAGATTATGGGTCGCCATTCCTTTGCCTTTTCTATCGCTCTTGCGATTACTTAAATTTGTTGTTGAAAATGCTGCGACTTCTGGTCTCATCCAGTAATTGATGAGAGTCGTCCATAGATCTGGATTCTTGGTCATTTCTTTGGGAACTTTATCACGCTTCCACTTGTCTTTCCATTCATTCATTTTGCGGGAGTAACACGTTGCCGCTTTAGTGTTAAACTCCCGTCGAACGATGGCAGTGATTTGCGGATCACAAGTAAATTCTCGCTGTTTAAATAGAAAAGTTCAATTTTAGACTACTTTTATAAATTTGCATTTGTAAATTTTTATAAAATTTATAAATATGAATATAAATAACAAATTTTAAATTCTCTATTTCACATACCGCAAATTGCCAAAACTAAATTTCTTGTTCTTCTTTTGGCATGTCCGAGTACACTGGATATGGACGTACCAGCATCTCATTAGGTATTCGATTGATTGTTTTTGTTATGCCGTTGCTAGATTTATGAAATCTATATGGAATTTTAAATTGTTAGATTACAAATTTAAAAATTTAATAAAATTTAATTTTTTTATAGAAATAAAAATTTTAATTTTACCATGTGGATCCAATGCATTGCGGATCCAATTTCTTTAATCGGTCACGACCCGGTTGTGACACGAAATCTTCAATATTCATTACTGTCCGAGCAGAAGCAGCAGTCCGAATAGGACTTGGTAGCTGTGTCTCCGAATCAGTAGAAAATTGGGAGAAACTAGAACCACCAATTCCGTATTGGTGATTCCCGTCTCCCGATTGTAGAAATTCGTAATAATTCCATTGAACAAAATAAAGTTTATATTATTAATAATAATTTTAAATTTTAACAAATATATGTAAATATCAAATAAAAAAATTATTCTACTAATCTAATTTCCGAAGATTTCCAAATATTAAATTCCCTATATTTAAAATTAATGTATCTAAAAAACAAAAAAAAATTAAATTGAAAACTTACATAATTATGGCTGGAAGCGGAATGAGAAGATGTTTTGGGATTTTTTTTTCCGAAAACAATTTTCGGTTATTTTTTAGGTGGAGAAGTTTGTTTGAAGATTTGAGGTTTTTGTTTTTGATGATCGAATGAGAATGGCGAGGGGTCTATATATAGTGAAAATGCCCGACCGATTTTCGACGGCTTGCCTCGGAAATCCGTCGGAAATTTGTCTATATTTCAGACTGATTTCCGACGGAAATCTAGAAACTGTTTGGAAATTCGTCGATGCACTGTCCAATTTTCCGACGGATTTCCGACGGTTATCGGTTCATGTTAGAAATCCGTCTGAAATATGTTTCGCAGATATTTTACGATGGATTTCTGACGACTTGTCCAAATCCGTCGAAAATCCGTTGTTTATGTGTTCGTGGTACTTGCAAGGTGCGGTGTCCCGAGAACATCAATATTCCGACGGAAAACCGACGACGGTACTAGTACCGTCGGATTTCCGCAAATTTTCCAATCCATCGGAAATTCGTCAATTTCATGATTAATTTTTTGTAAAATTATTTTATGTGCAAAATAAAATATTTGTTATATTTTTAAATACAAAAATATTTGGTTTTTGCTTATTACATAATACATAGAATTTAATATTGTACAAATTGTGTTGCAGATTACAAATGTTTCTTATTCAGAATTTTCAGATGAACCTTCAGTTGATATTGAATCATAATCATCTTCAAATTCATTATGTGATTCCTCTGATTCTGAATATACACGGTCATCACCAATCTGTGTTGATCCAACAACAAGTTCAACGTCACCTACATTTTCTTCAAACTCGACAATATGGCTTTGTGGTATTTGTAGAGGATCATGTTCTGCCAGTCCATAAATCATGTCTCTTGGGTGAACTGCAGTGACTGTTATCCAAGGATCTGAACGGTATGTAATCCGGGGATATGTTAGGTAATAAACCTGTCAAAAATAAATTATCATTAGCAAATATAAAGTATTAATTTTGCGTAATAGTTATATTCAACAATACCTTGTCTGCTTGTGATGAAAGTATACATGGATCATATTTTAACAGCCTGCGAGTTGAATGTATCAAAATAACTTCAAATTGGTCAATGCGGACACCACGACCAATGAATGGATCATACATTCACACATAAATATTGTACATCGCAAGTCTAACATGCCTGCATATCGGACAACCAATATCTCATTCAAAACACCGTAATACACGAGATCACCAGATTTTGCTAAAACACCATAGTCTGATGTTGGTTTGCTTCAACCATCTTCTTTAATTGAAAAAGCGTATCCCCTTGTGCAAAACCTTGGGTATGAGGTTGCAGTAGTAATAAGACCATTAGCAATTTCGACCAACAATGTTGGTATGCTATCACCTTGTTGAATACGTTCGGAAACCTATGCAAAAATAAATGATAACAAGTTATTTTATTAAAGATAAAGAAAAAGAAAATGTATGTTTTAATCTCGTATTTTAAAACTTACGTAATAAATCAACCATGACAGAAACTCTTTTTCTTTTATACTCTCGATGTCATCGTCGCTAATCCCGGGATAATAATTACGTACTACTTCCATGTAGATACTGTACAAATATCATAAATTAGATAACAACACAAATAGAATCAAATAAGTTTAGTCACTGTAAGGTGAAAATGTTTCATACCTTTCATACTCGACAATGTCTTCACAATTTTGCAGAATAAATATATGCAAATGGGTTGCCTCTTGTGAAGATAATTTACGTTTCTTTCCTTTCCCACTTTCTCGCCCAATTTGAGTAAATAATTATGGTACATATACATGATAAATGGCTTTTTCACCTCTATCATCATGTCTTGCAGGCCTTCTACTTTTCGTGCTAACTTCCGAAGGGAAATAATATTCCGCAAACTGTGAAACTTCTTCATTTAAGCTCTGTGCGACAATAGATCCCTCCACTTTACTCAGATTTTTAACTTTTTTCTTTAGATGGAACATGTACCGTTCAAAAGGATACATCCATTTATATTGCACATGACCGCCTAGTGATGCTTCATGTGGGAGGTGAATAGGGAGATGTTCCATGACATCAAAAAGACGGGGAAATATTTTCTCCATATTACACAACATTATTGAAATATTGAGTTGAAGATTTTGAATGCCATCTACTGTGAGAGTTCTTGAGCAAAGATCACGAAAAAATGACCTGATACCTATAAATAAAGTAATAAACGTTAATTTGGGATTAAAATATAAAATAAAATAATTATTTTAAATTTTATAATAACCTGCAATCGCGCGGTGGATATCTTTGGGAAGAAGATAGGTGAATGCAAAAGGAAGAAGACGTTGCATAACAACATGACAATCATGACTCTTCATTCCAGTTAATTTTCCGTCAACGAGATCAACACAGTTACGTAAGTTGGATGCGTATCCATCAATAAATTTAACATCCTCTCGAATCCAATTCAAAAATGCGACTTTTTTGATGGAATCCAAGCGAAACGCAGGCATGGGACACCTTCCATTCGTCTTCACATGTAGAGATTTACGAGAACAAATCAATGGCAAGTCTAATCTCGACTTCAAATTGTCTTTCGTCTTCCCTTTGACGTTCAATACCGTGTTCATTATGTTGTCAAAGAAGTTTTTCTCCACATGCATGACATCAAGACAATGCCTCAAAAGATGATTTTTTCAATAAGGCAAATCCCAAAATATTCTCTTCTTATGTCAGTTATGATGTTCACCAACACCATCAACACACTCATGACCATTACCTCCAAAGGAACGAGTTCCGTTAGCACCAAAATCCCGAAGCTGTTCAAGTATAATACGACCAGTAACCTCAGAAGGTGGACCATCAAATACCTGCTTGTTCTTTGTAAAAAGTGTTTTGGACAGACGATAGGGATGAACAACTGGTAAAAACCTTCGATGGTAATCAAACCACATTGTCTTTCTCCCGTGGTGTAACTGAAAGATATCAGTATTTTCTAGGCAATAAGGACACGATAATCTTCCATGTGTTGTCCAGCCAGATAACATACCATAAGCAGGAAAATCACTTATTGTCCATATCAAAACCGCACGCATGTTAAAGTTTTGGCTGGTTGCCACATCAAAAGCTTCAACACCTTGTTCCCATAAAATTTACAACTCATAGATCAATGGTTGCAAAAAAATATCCATTGCCTTTCTTGGATGATCTGGTCCGGGAACTAGAATGAACAAAAACAAAAATTCCATACGCATGCACATAGTTGGTGGCAAATTGTAAGGTGTTATAATTACTGGCCGCAATGAATATTGTCGTCAATGCTTTCCAAATGGGTTGAAATCATCAGTACATAACCCAAGGTACACATTGCGATGCTCATAAGCAAAATCAGGATACACCGATTGAAAATGTTTCCATGCTTCTGCATCTGAAGGATGTGTAATCATCTCAGCGTCTTGACGATGCTCTGCATACCATCTCATTGCCTTAGCGGTTCGTTGAGATTGATAGAGTCGTTCCAACATATCTTTTAAAGGTAAATACTACATACGTTTAAATGGAATGTAAGCTCTACCACTTGATTCCTGAAACCGCGGATGACGACAAAATCTACACGTTTTACGATTTTCATCTTCTCTCCAATATATCATGCAATTTGCAATGCACACATCTATCATCTGATAGGGCAAACCTAAACCAGCGACAAGTTTCTGAATCTCATAGTATGATGCTGGTGAAAGATTATATTCCGGTAAGATATCTTTCACAAAATCAGCAAAAACATCAACACAATCTTCAGATAAATTATAATATGTTTTAATATTCATCATCCTACTAGTTGATGATAACGGTGAATGACCTTCTTTACATCCGCTATATAGTGGTTGGTTAGCTGCGTCTAACATATTAAAAAAAATTTGCGCATCCAAATTAGGTTCCTCAACCTGACACCTATCATCGCCAGACAAGTTAACGTTTTCTCTAAATGCATCATGCACCATTTGAACCGTACCAACCACTACATCTTCCTCATTTCTATTTTCATCTATACCATATGGAAAACCTTGTACACTACTACTACTACCATATTCAGATTTCTTTCACCATGTAAATACCAAATCTTATAACCCGAGGTAAATCCATTTTGGTATAAATGATTCCAGACTAACTCAATCTTAACACTTATATTATTCTCGCAAATAGAACATGGACATTTGATCTTACCACTTCTTTTGCCATGTTGATTTCTCCCGACCAGATCCATAAACTCGCATATACCTCGAGCATAATCATCTCTCAATAGGTTGGACTCCTCATCCATCATTGGTTCGTCCATCTAAGAACGAAAATATCTATTCATTTTTAGAGAACTTATAAGTGTTTGTAGATATGTGAAAATGAACTGAAACGTGCGATCATATATATTGTGAAAATTCCCGTCAGAAATCCGACGGATTTTTGTCGGAAATGGTTATCGGATAACCGTCGAAAATCAATCGGAATGTACCAACCCGGCAGTTACACATTTTATTTTTAAATGTGCAAAATCCCCGCCGACAGATTTCCGACGACACCTAATTTTTGGTACTCCGTTGGTAATCCGTCGGAATTTATTGACGGATAAGCGAAAAACTGTTTACTGAGAGAATTCCGTCGGCTGTTTTCCGACGGATTTCCGACATCGCCTTAATCCAATGTAAAACCGTCGGAAATCCGTCAGTAAATGTCCCTCAGAAAGGCGTCGGTTTTTCCCGTCGGTTATCCTTCGGTTATCTAGGAAATTTCCGACGGAATTTTGTCCGTCGGAATTTTCCGTCGGAAATTATGTGTTTTTCTTGTAGTGTCACTATTGTACCAGATGATTCCGACAATCTTATTATGTTTATATAAGCTAAATCTTATTATTATTTATCTCTATAAATAAACTTTTATTAAAACTGAACCGAGCCAAATTTAAACTCAGTAAACCGATGACGCGATCTATAGCGATTTTTTTTCAAATTTTCCCTGGTTCAGTTTAAGTTAGATTTTTTTGGTTTGGTTCAAATAAATTATTTCAGTTTTGGTTTGATTTAGAATTAAAATAAGCTGAGTAAATAAATCTGTAAAAATTAAATCAGTCACCAAAGAATATTTTTCTTTAAATAAACAATACGACACTTAATTTAAAAAGTTAAAGCTAACCATTCTGGAGGAACGGAGTTTACATGCACCATTTTTGTTGGAAGGCTTTTTGCATTCTTTGCTAAGTTGTCTGCTCTTCTGATTGTCGCTCGCGGGTTATAAATAATTCGTATAACTTCGAAGTTGTTCTTGTATCTGCTGAAATCGTCTAGATGATCTGCAAAGGCTGACCACTCCTCCGGTGGAAACATCATCTTCACGACATCACAACAGTCGGCAATGAAGACAACTTCCAATCTATGACATATCTGCATACACTCCATTGCCCAAATAAGCGCTTCTAATTCTGCATGCAGTGGGGACTAGCTTGGACGAATGTTCTTTGCTTCAATCAACATATCTTATGTTCCATTCTTCGTACGAACCCATCTTTGTCCTGAAGATTTATTCATCTCCTTCCATGATCCATCTACTTTACATCTCCACATACTTTGCGGAACAGTCTCCATTCGAGGGACTATTCTCGTATTACGTTTTTCATCTGTATTCTGACCTTCTTATCAAATTTTTCCTTCTGTTTCCACGTAATAAGGAGGTTTACTCTCTAAATTCTTATAGACTTTATCATTTCTATTCTTCCATAATTACCAAATTATATATGAAAAATATCATTTTGGCATCTCCTTATGAAAAATAAATAAGTCTGTCACTAAATAAGTTTATGAAAAATAAACAAATCTTGTATAAATTTATTAAATATATAAAAATTAAAGAAGTTTATCGCCAAAAGAACAAATCTGTTATAAATTTATGAAATCTGTGAAAATTATATTAATCTATCATTAAAGAATAAACAAATAAGTGAAAAACTTATTTAGTCGGTGAAAATTAAATAAGAATGTCTTCAAAGAGAACAAATCTATAAAATTCTAATAAGTCTTTTCGAAACCTAATAAGTCTGTTCAAAATAAATAAATCTATCGCAAAAAGTAAATTTGTTGAATCTTAATAAGTCTGTTGCTAAAGGATGATAGACTTCTTTCAGAAGTCTGTTATAATATAAATAAGTCTGTCCTTAAAGAGAAACAAATCTATAGTTAACAAGTCTATTGCTTCATGTCACAAATATAAAATAAATCTGTTTGATGGCAAAATCGTAAATTTTGTGCTAACTTGAAAAAAAGTAATGACATTCCTATAAATATAGTTTTCGATTACAATAAATTTAAGGATATAATAGGCATCAAAAACATAATAGTAATAAAAAAATAGAATTAATCTAGTAATAAAACCATGAATTGGTGTCAAACTAACTTTTTATAGATTAAATAGATTTGTGAGAATGGTACAATGATAGTCATTTATAAAATTTATCATACATATATTTGGAGTTTGAATCCAAAACCCCATGAGGTTAAAGAGAATATTAAAATCCATTAAACTAAGTTAAAAAAAAGAAGTTTTCGAACATTGGCACATCAATATCTTTGAACCATAAAAAATAAATATGTGCATACAATAAACTATTTAGTTTGAATTTTATTATTTAAATTTATTAAAATATAAACATAAAATAAAATGCTATATTTGCAGGTTGATGATCAGTGAGCTTGAGACACTTAATTCAGGGAGCATCAATTACAACTGCTATATCTTCCACCAAACGATTGACATTGATAGCAGCATAAATCAAGTTTAAAAGAGACTGAGAACACACTTGAAAATGTTTTTGCAATGTTGTCAGAATCAAAGCTTATAGTTACGCATTCGAGAACCTGGCAGCCCGAGATCAGCATCTCGAAAGCCCTATCGTCCTCGTACTCAAACATAATCTGTAAAATCAAGAGTTGGTAATGATAAAGACACTTAGTTGCAGAGAAAACTAATAATCTTATTCCATAGCTCAATGAGCACATTTATACAGACTCTCTGACCTTAAACTTAGCAACAAACTCAACAAGATAAGAAGCAACTATTATCCAACGTACACTTCAACGTAAACTACCATAAAACCCGTTCTTTATTATAACAGAAATGATCGCTACTAAAACATTTCCACCAACAGAGCACCCGACATTCCCCCCAACAGAGTAACCGACGTTCCTGCAACTAACGTAACTTGGTCTCCTCTCCTGAGCTGGACTTGGTCTTTATTCTCAACATCCTCTCCTAAACCAAACCTCCGGTTTAGTTTATTTGCGGAACCTCAACTATTCCTAACAAACCTCTGAGCTTTTCAAAGATGTCCATCTTCACCGCCTTGGTCATAATATCAGCTACCTGATCAAGAGAACCACAGTGTATCATCTTGACAATTCCTTCATTAGTAAGTTCCCTGAGAAAATGAAAACGTACATATATGTGCTTGCTCCTTTTGTGTAAGACAGGGTTCTTGGACAGCTTAATTGCAGAGACATTGTCGCAGTACATAACAGTGCTCTCCTTCTCTTCTTGAATCATACTTAGACAGCTTAGAATTTTCCTTAACCACACGATCTGACAGGCACAATTAGCTGCGGCCACGAACTCAGCTTCGGTTGTTGATAGTGTGACTATTGGCTGTCGTTTAGAGCACCACGCTATAGCTGCATCACCCAAGAGAAATACATAGCCTGAAGTACTTCTCCTTGTGTCTAAATCACCAGCATAGTCACTATCTGAATAGGCTTCTAAAGTACTACTCCCCATCTTCCTGTAGTGAATTCCCAACTCAATTGTTCCTTTAATGTACCTGAAAATACGTTTGACGGCTGCCAAGTGAATCATAGTAGGAGCATCCATGTATCTGCTTACCATGCTGAGCACGAACATCAGATCCGGTCGTGTAGCAGCTAAATACATCAAGCTTCCCACCATTTGTCTATACATACTCGCATCAACCTTCTCTCCATCTTCATCCTTAACCAATTTCGTACCAGGGACAATAGGATTTCTTACAGAATTACATCCCTGTATTTCGAACTTCTCATGTAACTCCAGAGCATACTTTCTTTGACTCATGTAGATGCCTGAATCATTCTGAATCACCTCCAATCCAAGAAAGTATCTCATTTCTCCTAAGTCTGACATATCGAACTCTGATTTCATAGCACCTTTGAATGCCTCCACCATATCAGTTTCACTCCCTGTCACCACCATGTCATCCACACATAAAGAAACAATCAAGATATGTCCATTATCGTTTCTTTAGTGAACAATGTAGGCTCATATGGACATTTTTCCATTCCTGTCTCTAAGAAGTACCCTTCTATGCGGCTGTACCAGGCGCGGGGTGCCTGCTTAAGCCCTTATAGAGCCTTCTTGAGCCTGTAAACATGCAATTCTGATCCTTCCTGCACATATCCTTCAGGTTGATCGATGTACACGGTTTCAGTAAGCTCTCCATACAGGAAAGCACTCTTCACATCTAACTGAAACACCTTCCACCCCTTTAGTGCTGCAACCGCTAGTATGGCTCTGATTGTATCCCACCTTGCGACTGGAGCAAAAACCTCTGTATAGTCAATACCATACTTCTGCGTGTAGCCTTTTGCTACTAGTCGCGCTTTGCACTTATCCACTTTTCCAGTTTGATTGAGCTTCGTTTTATATATCCACTTTACTCCAATGGTATTTGCTCCAGGTGGTAGAATGCAGAGCTCCCAAGTATTGTTTCTTTCAATGGATTCTATCTCTCTGTCCATTGCTTCTCTCCACCTCTCATCTCTAGCTGCTTCTGCAAAGGTTGTTGGATCAGAAATTGAGTAAAACCCAAAAACGTGAGCTAACATCATAAAGTTTGCAATCCCTTCTTCTCCATCAGATAATCCCTCTCCACTTTCATACTCCAGCATCCATACAGGAGCTTTCCGTTGCCTTCTGTGTTGTAGTTGTGGTATTACATTCTCCTCGGCTACTGCCTCCTCTGCTCCTATAATATCAGGATCAGTTTCTGCAACAATCACCTCATCAAGTGTATTCTCTTCTCCTTCAACTCTGTTCCATTCCCATTCAGCATCTTCGTCAAAGGTTACGTCTCGGCTGATAATGATTGTCTTCTCCACAGGATTATATAACCGGTAAGCCTTAGATTCTTTACTTACACCAAACAGGACACACCTAAACACTTTTATCATCAAGCTTTTTCCTCTTCTCTTTTGGAATGTGAGCGTATGCAACACTCCCAAACAACTTAAAATGACTTACAGATGGAGTAAGACCACTCCACGCTTCCTCTGGTGTCATACCATTCACAGCAGATGTAGGTGAGCGATTCAGGACATACACACTCCAAACAGCTGCCTCTGCCCAGAACTGTTTTGGAACATTTTTCCCTGATAGAACACATCTGACCATGTTGAGCAAAGTCCGATTCTTTCTTTCGGCTACACCGTTTTGCTGTGGCGTGAAGGCTGCAGTCAGCTGTCTTTGGATCCCAAGATTGGTACAGAACTCTTTAAACTCATTTGAGTTATATTCACCTCTTCGGTCTGTTCTCAGACACTTAATCAGCATCTCAGCTTCTCTTTCCACCAACACCTTAAACCTTTTGAAAGCTTCAAATGCCTCAGATTTATCAGTTAGCAAATGGATCCAACACTTCCTCGAATAATCATCTATAAAGGTGATTATGTACTTCTTCTTGCTGCTTGATTCAGGTGTCAGAGGTCCACATAAATCTGAGTGAACCAGTTGAAGCTTTTGCGTAGCTCTCCAGGTACTTTTCTTGGGAATGATGTCTCTCTGTTGTTTTCCAGTAAGACAATCTTCACAGAATTTTCCTGGAGTGATGATTTGTGGCAGTCCCTTTACCATTTCTCCTCTTTTTAATGTTGTTAACCCTTGGTAGCTTAGGTGTCCATATCGACGGTGCCACAGGAACGTAGATTCCTCTGATGATGCTTGAAGACATGTTGGTTCTTGTGGCATCATTCATGCAGTGATAACGTACATGCGATTTGCAGTCATGCTTGTTTGCAGGACTAGACCTTTCGTGGGATGATATAGCTTGCACACTTTGTTCCTCATCATGAACCAGAAGCCTTTCTCTACTAGTTGCCCCATACTTATCAAATTATTCTTTAGCTCAGGGATATAGTAGACGTTGGTGATGGTGTGTGAGACTCCTCCCACTTCTATCTTCACATTTCCTTTTCCTTGCACGATCATCACTGAGTTATTTCCCAATCTGACTTGATGTTTAAAGGATTTATCTAAGACATTAAACCATCCTCTTTCTCTGCTCATGTGGTTGCTGCATCCTGAATCAAGATACCACCGCTTCTCCTTTTTCTCCTCTTCAGAATACGCCATTAACACCATTTCTTCATGCTCATTCTCCTCTACATAGTGAGCATTGTTTTCCCGGCTTAAGCATTCATATTGATAATGCCCCATCTTGTGACATTTGAAACATTCAATACTTGATTTATCAATCACTCCACGGATTAGTCCTCCTCTTCCTCTTCCTCTTCCTCGGAATCCTCCTCGACCTCTCGTCCATGGTTGTCTCCTTCCCTGTTCATGAACATTTAACACTTGTTCCTCAGTCTCCTTTTTCTTGAATTTTTGTTCATGAACTAGAAGTGAACTTTGAAGCTCATCAATCGACAGTGTCTTAATGTCTTTAGATTCTTCGATTGCACAGACGACATAAGTAAAGCGGTCTGATAACGTTCTCAGCACCTTCTCCACGACTTTTGAATCGGGCATTTCTTCTCCAAGATTCCTCATATCATTTGCTACGATCATCACCCGTGAGAAGTACTCTGCTACACTCTCTCAGTTCTTCATCTCCAACACTTCAAATTCTCTTCTCATGCGTTGGAGTTGAGCGCTTTGAACACGCTCGTTGCCTTGGTATTTAGCTTTCAATGAATCCCAGAGTTCCTTAGAGCTGTTCTTCACTAGAATTTGCTTCAATATTGTCTTGTCGATGGCAGCAAAGAGATAATTCTTTACTTTTAAGTCTTTAAGTTTCAACTATGTTCTTTGTTAATCGTTCAGCTCGAGTCCTCGTGTGATTTCTGCAATCCCATCTTCGATTAACTCCCACCATTCTTTGGATCGCAGAAGATTTTCCATTAACATAGCCCAATGTTTGTAATCACCATCGAACTTGGGTATGCTTAGCATTCCTTCTTTCTCCATCACTCACCCCCTGGTGTTTATACTCTCGTGATTTACTCTCACCCCTTTTGATTCACTCTCTCTTGACTCTCAGGTCTTAACACTCACGTTTATGATTGAATATCACTCACTTTTCACTAGTAATTTTGCTCTGATACCAAGTGTAAAATCAAGAGTTGGTAATGATAAAGACACTTAGTTGCAGAGAAAACTGATAATCTTATTCCATAGCTCAATGAGCACATTTATACAGACTCTCTGACCTTAAACTTAGCAACAAACTCAACAAGATAAAAAGCAACTATTATCCAATCGTACACTTCAACGTAAACTACCATAAAACCCGTTCTTTATTATAACAGAAACGATCGCTACTAAAACACTTCCACCAACAAAGCATCCGACATTCCCGCCAACATAGTAACCGACTTTCCTGCAACTAACGTAACTTGGTCTCCTCTCCTGAGCTGGACTTGGTCTTTATTCTCAACATAATCGCATCACGAACGATAAATTTGACAGCAGGTAAGGGACACACAGATAGGATTAGGCAAGTATAAGTCACAAAGGTTTAAGGATCCCAAGTTCTCACAAAGTTTTGTCTAAAACGTGGTGATCATGTTTCACTTTCCAATCAACATTTAACCTAAACTTTTGTATGCAAGACTCGGTTTTTAAACCCAAAAACATATCGACAAAACTCACAAAAGCGATGAAGCCCAAATCCTCACAATTACAGATTTCATTATCTCAGTCACAAAAAAATCATGAGTCTAACACATGTACATGTCTCCAGAGGTTCCGACATGTGTTGGATAAGACACTACACTTAACCACATCGTTCGTGGGGAAGATTCAAGAGAATCTCACGTAGCAAATAATCTGGCAAGTTACTCAGCCTATTTACTATTTCGTACAAACACGTTTTCTCAGTTTTCTTGCATGTTTTTTTCTGCCTAGCAAGAAATCCTTAAGAAAATGAAGAATCGAGTAAATATTTAAAAGAGAGTTTAAATAATCGAATGACAGAATTCTGTACCTACGAAATATCGAGATGGAACGAGATCGAGTAAGGGCTTCTAAAGGATGTAGATTGGGGAGAGATTAAATGGCCATGGAGTTCAAATGTGAAAAGTCACGAGTTTTGTTTCCTATTAGGTATCTGAAACCCGTTAGGTTTATTTCGTTTTTAGTTCCATCCAAAAGCGATATTACATATTCAAAATATAAATTTAATACTATTCAAAGTATAAATACTCTTTGAAAATTGATAGCATTAATTGTTATAGCAGAAACTGCAACTCTCTATATTTATGAAATAAAAATAACTCTGAGAGTCGGGATCTTTTGAAGATACAAAATAACTTAATGGTCTTTTGAGGGCAAACGCGCAAGATTTTATAGATGAAAATGAGGTAAGCAGAATGAACCAGAGAAAAATGGAATCAAATAGTTTATAATTTTGATGACTTGGTAGCTTTTTACAAGAATTAAGACAGACTTCTCTAACAAACAAGTAAGTTTTTCTAAAAAAATGAGTAGACTGTATATACTTAGAGATGTTGTTGTTGCTGTCTTATATATTTTATTTTGTTTTTATAGTTTTAAAATCATTTTTGACGCTCTTCATTGGCGTTTACTTTTGTGCATTCAACAATTATAAACTTAAACGTTTTAATATTCTTCTAATAAGTCTTCAGTTCACTTCAAAATTAAAATCGGTTCTGACCTCATGGATTTGACAGTATCATTTGTTCCATGTGAATCTATGGTTGTGGTTCGATTTTTTCCCATGCTTTTTCACTTTTGTAAAGCATTTTACTTCGTTTATAAACTTTTGAAACGTAACTGATTAAGACTGAATTTCTGGACAAAATATACGGTCGATAATATCTATTATTTAGTTTAATTATATCAATTGCTATATAGCCTATATTGAATAAAAATTATTGAGCCAGTCTTGTTCTTCTTTCAACAACGACAATCAATTCTCTTCTAACTTCCAAGCTATTAAAATGAGGATGAAGTTTACAAAATTATTCTGCAAACATAGTCACAAATTCACTCATCATTTTAGTATGTATTAGTAAGAAGCATTAACACATTATATAAAGACATGCACAGTTGGATATTCTGAAAATTTTAAATTAACGTGTGTTCTTCGGATCATGCATCTAGTGTCCTTCTACCCATTGTTTGTATTTATCCCAATTAATGTAGGGTTTGTTTTGTGATTTTCATTAAGTGACCTTATACTCTGATCGAAAATTATCAAATTTGAAAAAGTCCTATAAACCAGACAACAGATCAGTAGATTTATATAATTTATGTTTATGAATTGTTTTATCTAACAACATATTGTAACATGTTATATCTACGAACCTTTTGATGTTTAGAGATCCAAGTAATTCGGAAAACCAAATTTCTACACCGACTAATGGTTGGAAAGTTATGTAGACTTGAATGAATTAACTCACATTAACAAAACATCGGTATCTCCAAAAAATAACTTCCGTTGTACTCATTGTTGCCGCATGATTTGTTTGTCGCAGCTCATAAATACGATCTAACACAAAACACGAATCACGAAGTGAAATGTATGTGCTGAATGATCAATGGGAGGTGATACATCATTGAATAGTTAAGATGGCATTAAATTTAAAGAAGCAAGAGAAATGTGTCGGTGAGTGGTTGGGTGTATTGGGGTCAATTCAAGAGAACTTTGAGTACGTACAAATACAATACGCAGGTGCAAAAAGAAGAGCATCTTCCACGTTTATGCGTGTAGAAAATGAAAGAAAACGATATTTCATCTAACATCTATACTTGACGACATTCAATATTAATTAAACATAGAGAAGCGAGTACTTTTTGAATATACATGGGACAATGATTCTACCACTGTTCCCTTACCGTTGAATTAATGTTTATACATTTGTTCAATACTATTATATAGTTGCTTTAGTTATTGATTGGATCTACAGAGACAAATCTACGTATACTGTCAAAAATAAACTTTTTAATTTGTCAGCCATTAGTCACTAGTTACCGACAGACTGAACCACTCTCTAATTTGTTGTTAAAACATTTCTAAATCGTGTGTAATTTTACTGAGTTTGCTGACCAGATTTTGTTGCTAATAAGGTTCACTACAGAATTTTTTCGTTACCTTATTAAGGATCAAGAACAAAGCAATGTAGTGATTAGCACGAAGAGAAATTTTGAATGCTAGAGTACACAATAATAATTAATAAATAAATAAATTTTAACTTTTACGTAAATTAAGTATAAGTCATCTTATATAAAACAACAAAAGGATCTAAAAGAAATTGATTAGAGTTTTTATCTACCTCGCATTGTTGGTTATACTAATTGATTTACAATATGATGCAACATATATTATGGTCCTCATCTTAGACTTTCCAATTAATTTTTTTTGCAAGCTTTAGTTCTTTTTTTTTACACTAAATAAAACTTTCGTATTTGGCGGTGGCGAAAGTGACATTGAAAACTAACCAGAGACCAAGGTGCACTCACTAGTCACTCCCATATAATAAATCTCAGTTTTTCTTGAAAGTTTGAAACAATTAACTACTTTCTAGAAAACATACAACACAATAGATATGATAAAGATAAACAACATGAAGAAATGAAAATTTAGAAGGACTTCACGAAAATTAAATAGAAATTTGTTAACAAAAATATATGTTTAATTCATTTTATGTAAATACATATCAACTATAAAAATCATATAGAAATATTATTATTTCCCAAAATATGAAATAATAATTTATGATTTTGGTTATATGTTAGAAATCTTAAGATTATAGGATATATATTCAATTATATATAATTTTATTTAGTGTATGTTTGTTTTCAATGAGATTTAAGAAACTATCGTTCCCGATATATCCAAACGGGAATAACATAATTATGCCATATGAAAATAAATTTACATATGGAAAGGAAATTTGAGATTAAAAATGGAATGAAACGTAAAACACCAAAACAACATGATTTTATCTAATTAATTAACAACAAAATCAAATACATACATTTTAAACTTGATTAAATCAATATTTTACTTTCATCAACATCAACAATCGTGAACCAAAAATCTAATACTATTTATAATTTTAATGAAATTGATTATATTTTAAAAGATCATGTAGTAAATTTAAATATATATATATATAGTTCATGTATTTTATGGCATTGATTTTTAAATCAGATTAAGCCGGTATTCCATCGTATCCACAACAGTAATTGTTATTGAAAACTAACACTATTTATGATTTTGATGAAATATACCATAATTCATAAAATCATTTAGTAAATTCAAATATTTAAATAATTCATGTATTATATAACATTGGTCAATAAATCGTATATAAATAACAATACGATGAATAATTCATGATGAAATCAACCGTTTTCTATATATTGACAATACCAAAACAATCTTATTTTGAAAAATAGTCATTTGTCCACCCTTATATAGTACTCATAATTTTACAAAATGGTCATCTGATTTTGCAATTTTTTAAAATTTAGCTATTTATTCTTTAACTATCGAGTATGCTTATTAAAATCCCAATTGTAAATTTTAAATTTAAGAGATTATCGTTAAATAGTAGGGAAAATGTTTATGTTTAATTCCAGAGACTTTTTTGTATCTTCTTCAATCCATCTTCTCTTCTCAAAAATTAAATATAAAACTTTAAATCGTCTTCACTATTATCAAAATTATAATTTGCATCATCATTGACAATATCCCAAAACAATCTCTTTAGTTTTTGCATATTTCTACTATTAATAAATTCTTTTTGTTTAAGCTTAATTCTAAATTTTCAGCCAAAATTGACTTATTTTTTGTACATCCACCCGTATTTTTAAAAATAACTTCATAATCATCTCTGTCACCACTTATTTCATTGATTTAAGGTTTGATATTCAATTTAGAAAAATCGATTTATGGTTTTATGGAGAAAAATCGGTCTAAAATTTAGGAAAATCAATTTGAAAAAGAGGATGATTTGAAGAAAATATAAAACGAGTCTTTGCAATTAAACTCCCGTCTAAATTTTTTTATAAATTTGGAAAACTGGGGAAATTAAATAACCATTTTCTCCATAATCTTAAATGGTAAATAAAGAATTAATAATGATAATTAGAAAAGATATGGGCATAAGGAAAATATATTTAGAGAAGGAAATGAGTCGTAGTGGTTATAACGTCACTGCAGCTTGTGCGGAAGGCTTCTTCTTCTTCCATTCCTCACAAATGGTCAAACTCTGCCTCTCTTCTTAATCCAAAAAAAAAACCCTTTCGTACTCTCTCTTCTTCTTCTTCTTTAATTCATACTCCACCAAACATATACACATTCTTAATCAGATCTCCACTCTCCGATTCTCCTGTTCCTTCTTTGTCGGTAGTTACAAACCCTTTGGGTTTCCAAGAAACCCACCATTATCTGGTTCTTAAATCAGAAAGTCCTCACTCAAATTTCATAACTTCTCTTCTTTTCTCTCTTTCTCTCGTTCCAAAATGTCTTGTTTCTTGACTTGTGTCCGTTTCGATGACTCGATCACGACCACCGACAACAAACCCACGATTACGGGTTCTGTCTCTGTCTCCGGCGTAACCTGTTACACCTGGCACGATGTCGAGTCTCTCACCTCCAATTTCTCTAGGCTCATCGGTTCCGGTGGCTACAGTAGTATCTACTTGGCTCGTTTGTCTGGCTCCAACAAAGCGGCTCTCAAGGTTCATGTCGGTAGCCATCGTCTCTACCAGGTGTTTAGATCTGAGCTCGAAATCTTGCTTCGTCTTCAACATCCTCACATTGTCAAGCTTCTCGGTTACTTCGACGATTCAGGTTCGTCAATTTCTGGGATCTTAATCATCATTAATATTGGAGAGATTAATGGTCTTTGTGTGAGAAATGGTACTTTGAATTATTCATATCACATGAAAAGTCAAATACTTTAAAGAACAAAAGCCTTGAGATTTATAAATGCAAGTTGTTCTTTATTCTTGTCTTGTCCTCATTAAAAGTCTTTCTGTTATTCATTTCTGTGTCCAAATTGTGTTTTCCACTTTTACCCCAATTGGTTTGCAGTCAATTAGCTTTTCTTTGTTGCAAATTATATCCAAATTTGTAAATCATTTTGTTAATCTTCTTCTTCTCTGATCTTTCAGAAGAAACTGGTGCACTTCTATTAGAGTACCTTCCTCAAGGTAACCTCCAAGAGCAGCTCAACCGCAACAGCAAACAAGTATTGCCGTGGAGAAACCGCACCGCCATAGCGTTTCAAGTTGCGCAAGCTATCGAACACATTCATGAGAAATGTAGCCCTCAGATTGTGCACGGTGACATCAAATCATCCAATATCCTCCTTGACAAACATTTCAACTGCAAGCTTTGCGATTTCGGATCAGCCAAAGTCGGGTTCTCATCTATGGTTCAGCCTTCTACAACGATGTCGTCACCTCGTTCCAAGCAAGTGAGGATGATCGGGTCTCCAGGGTACACTGACCCTCACTACTTGAGAACCGGGATTGCTTCGAAGAAAATGGACATGTATGGGTTTGGAGTGGTGGTTCTTGAGTTGGTTTCGGGTAAAGAAGCGGTTAGTGCTGAGAGAGGTGAGATGCTGGTACACACTGCAGCTCCATTGATCCATGAGATTCTTGATTTAGATGCAGATATTGGAGAAGAGATGGTGAGACGGTTTTTGGATCCGAGGTTGTCGAGAGACAGTAGTCTTAATATAGAAGAGGTTAAGACGATGCTCGGTGTGGCTGCTTTCTGTCTTAGCAGCCCTCCATCTCGCAGACCCTCGGCTTCTCAAGTAGTCCAAACTCTTGTCCAGAAAATCCCATCTCTGCATTTCCTCGCGTGTGGAAAAGAAGAGTGATACATAAGACGATGAGGTTTAGGTAGTGATTGTGTTGCAGTCTAGATTCATAAGACGCAGAAAGATTCTGAACGTTGCTGAGAAGATTGAGTTTCGTTGTATAGTAGATTCAAATTCTTCTTCTGCTTAGTGATGTGTATAGTAAACCATAAAGAACAGTTCGAGTGAAAACTGGATTTTGTAAATATTACTGTGTGATGTATAATACAAATGATTGGAGATATGTTGTCCTCAGATAATTGCAGACGATTACAGAAAATGAAATCATATATACAATGAGAGACCGTTCTTTTTCTATCTAGGATATTTGGGAGTAGTTGGAAAACGAATATTAACTGATAGGTGGAAAAATGCTAACAATTCTATTGTTGGGTAATTTTATGTAGAAAAAAAAATTACAAGGCTATTACAAAAACACAAGTATTAGGCATTTGTTCCATATATTTCAACGTCAAATATATAAAAGATTTAATTTTCTTTGTTATACGCCCATCAAATTAAAATTATGTTTTAGAATCTTCCTGACTCACATGTGAAACGAAAATTCTTGCCAAAGAAAATAAGAATATGACTGTTTTATTCAATTCACGTTTATTTTAACAATCACAAAGAGTTTGACTTTTGTGGTATTGATTTTGTTTTTAATTGGGGAAGCCAATGAAGAAAAAGAAAAAAAAATAAAAAAACATCATTAAAAAAAATAATTCAAAGAGAGGGGAAATTTTTCACATAACACAACTAAGGTAAAGATTCGGGAAAAGTATAAATAATAGGGATCGTTTAAGTATTACTAGAAAATTAGAAATAAAAGGAAAAAGGTAAAAAAGAAATAAAGAAAAGCTCTACAAAAAAAACAAGCGATTTCAGATGAACATATCTGTTCGGAATCCCTCGAATTTTGTTGTCGAGGGATTTCTTCTCGAAACATATAGTCAGGAAATAATAATCCATCAAAACTTTGCCATAAGTTCCCAACGAGTTTTTGTCTATGGAGAATATCTATTAGAAATTTTTTTCAATCATACCGATAGATTGGTTTTTTGACGGTTTACCAAAAAATATTTTTCGTCGTTAAGAATTTTGACGGATTTTCGAGGAATACCTCACAACGAATTTTTGAGGGACGTTTCCCGATATAATTCCAAAGATTTTTTCTTCAGGAATTTCTGAATAACTGTTATGAAAATTTCCAAATATTTTTGTAATTTAATTAACTAAAAAATTGAAAATAAAATAAAATTTTAAAAATATTTAAATTATTGAAATCATTAATAGATTATTTAAATTAAAATATTTTTCAAACTATTAAATATAAAAGTAAATAACTTTTTATATTTTCGAAAGATAAACCAAAAACTTAGAATGCATATATTCGACAACATTCACCAACTTTGTAGCAAACATAGTTTCCATAGCCGTCTTGGCTTCCTCCAATATTTGTATCCATCAAATTTTTTTTCTGAAAACTCCTCATTCAGTCGAGTGATCTCTGGATTAGTCGGATAAGCTGTAGATGTGATATTTTTACTCCTCGCAACACTACCCAAATCCAACTGATACCATATTTTTATTAGGATCTCATGCCAAATAAAAATATTTTATTAATATTTAAATAAAATAAATTTTAATAAAAAGTATTTGTTAATAAAAATTATCTTTAACACCAAATAATTAATCTCTTTTCGAAAAATGTCGTTAGAAGAAGTAGAACCATCTTGCGACTGTTATGTCAAGATTTCGGTCCTTTTCTTAACTTTCTCAACTATTTCAGAAACAACAAGATCTTGAGTGACACCGGTTTTCTTGTTAGTATGTGTATTCTCCACAAGTTGAAGATGATCAGGTCGCACACCTACGACATCCTGTGTTTGTTGACATATACAAAAGTTATTGTGTTAAGATTAAACAAACTTTAACAAAAATAAAATAATTAATACCAATTCAGCTTCAGGTCACATAAATCAACAACTGCAATATAACATCAAGTGAGTCTTTTAGGATGCTCTGGACCGCGGACGAGAAAACTTAAAAACAAAAAGTCTCGTTTCATGCACAATAAAGATGATAAATTGTAAGATGTCACAATTACGGGTTACAACGAATACTGCTTCACATGCTTCATGAAATGATTAAATCCATTTATGCACAATCCAATGTATACATTCTTTCTATTATCTCTAAACCTATGATATACCTCTCGAAAATGTTTCCAAGTTTTCGCATGTGAAGAATGCACAATCTCTCATTCTGATGTGTGTTCAGCATGCCCGAGCCATGTGATCAGATTGATATAATTTCTTCAGCTTTTCTGTTATCAGTAAATACCACATCTATTTATGTGAACCATGAACCCTTCCACATGTTTCATGATATCTTTGTTTATCACATTAACCGGTCTTCATTGCTTCTCCAATAAATTAATTAATGCATATATATATATATATATATAATCTCATCATTATCATAAATAAATAATTATAAAAATTTA
Source organism: Streptanthus diversifolius (assembly GCA_039880935.1). Lineage (NCBI taxonomy): Eukaryota > Viridiplantae > Streptophyta > Magnoliopsida > Brassicales > Brassicaceae > Streptanthus > Streptanthus diversifolius. The sequence continues at coordinate 21,155,962 of JAXGFM010000014.1, read as the reverse complement.
TCACTATTTATATATATTTTTTGTTTTTTTATATTATATTTAATTTTTTAATCAAATATGATCTAATACTGGTAATTTTTTGGTAACTTTACATTGTTGTGGGAGTTTATTTATAATATTTTTTTATTGCACTAAAACTTCTACATTGTTATATTCTTGTGTTAGGAAAGATTCTAGACGCAAAAATTATTTTGTAGAGTAACTGGTTTCAAAACATGTAAATTATAAAAATAAAAATTATAGATAAATAAAAATATGGATTGTTTAAATAAAATGTTATAAAAAATTAGGAATTAGGCAAATATTTCTATAAATTAATAATTTATTAATAATTTAGTACATGTTTAAATTAATAAAATTTTAAAGTCATAAGATTATTAACTTTACAGAGGTTTTACTGTATTATATTATTCAATTATATGGTGGGACATGTTAAGGTGAATGTTTAATATTGGCATTGATTAGTAATCTGCAGAAAAACACGATTCCAAAAATATTTTGCCAATAAAAAAACTTGTTAAATCGCGTATGAAACACAAGTCAGCGGTTTTTGCAGATAAAAAAATACAAATAAACTTTCATTGAACTGAAAAGTGAGTGTGGAGTAAATTTTTGGAGAATCAAATTTTTATAATTATTTAATTACATAATTATAATATTTTAGAATTCTAAATAGATAATTATAAAATTTTAAATTATAATTATAGTTGTTTTACATAAAATTATTTTAAACATTTAGTTAAAATATTGAAAAATATTAACTGTAACACTATATTAAATCCAAACAAATTTACATAAAAATTTGAGAAAATTAAATAAATTAGCACAGTAAACTTTTAAACATCTTATAATAAAAAGAAAGAGTAATAAATAAAACTATAATATTTGATTTTTTAACGTCATAAGATATTAATGTATTTATTATAAATATACTAAGAATAAGTTGACTAATTACAATAAGATAATTAAGTTTTTATAATAATATTTAATAGTTTTTATTTTTTATAATAATTAGTTCAATTATAATTTCTTATGATAATAAATAATATAATACATTTTTATTTTCTTAAAATAATTAGCTCAATTATTAAATATAGTGAGATTTTATTTGAAATAATTTATATTTTGTTATTCCGCAAACTTATCCAATCATAGAAAAAATATATTATGCAAGTTTCTCATTCTGGTTTTAAATTAATCTGCAAATTTTATTTTATTTTTTCATCACTCTGCAATGCAATTAAGTAAGTGTTACCAATCAAAATCATTATTTAAGTGTTATTATATCAAATTTGATAAAATATTCTTATGTGATACAGAGGAGTGGGTGACCATTATAGAATTAATCTATACACATGTGTTATATTACGGAAAATGCATTGACACAAAGGAGAAAATAACATAAATTTATCTATCTTTCAAGATAATTTAAAATTAGAATATTAGAAACTAGGTTTATATGTTTGTAATTTGATTAAAAAAACTAAAAATTAGTTAATATTTATATTATTCTATTTTATGGTAGATTGATGTTTGTATGATTACAGTTTTTTGCGGGTTTACAAATTCATATAATTTTTAAAATAATGATCCTGGGTTACAACTACATAGGAATTAGCTTTGGAAGGATCAGATGAGGAAAGGTAATGAGCAGCTAAAATGTTGCCCAAAACACAATCTTTGTCGTAGAATCAGTTTCATACTCCTCCCATATCTAAGAACCTGAACACGATCAAACAAGAATCACTGAAAACAATTACAAAGATCGAAACTTTAAGAAGAAATAGCCAGAGAAAGCACAGCAGAAACTACTGACAAGATCGTAACTATAAACCCAAAATTCAGCTACACAATAAAGTCAAACTGTATAAGATTCATAAACTGTATAAGGGTCATGAAACAGAACACAGATTCGCATCGTAAAATCTGTAACCAATCAGTCTTCGGATGCTCTAGTCAATTTTTTTTTTTAAATGTCTGTAACGAAAGAGGGATACTCGAAGAATAACCTGTTGAAAATAGGACTCAATTGCGTCCATGCAATCATTGGAAGAGGCATTAACCTCATAACCCCACGAACATCTCAGTATCTTCTCCATTTCGCCGCTTTCTTCTGGTTCGAAGATGTTTGACTTTTAAGAGAACTTTTAAGAGAGACAATCAGAACTTGAACAGAGACAGCGAGTTTTGCATGCTCCTTGTAGCCATCAATCATTCAAGTTATTTAAATATATAAAAAAAAACAAACACGAGTTCGTCTCTTGTGATCATGTGACGTGTTCCCTTTTGGTTTTTCTATCCTTCTGTGTATAAAAAATATCCGTTGACTCTACAGGTGGGATTCTAAAACCGAACCAGACATTCAACCGATTAAATTTACCGATCATTGTTTCTCTCTGTGCTTTCCTGTTGAGAAAAGTTTCAATCTTGATTTATGATAAAAAAACAAGAAGCACCCATGCCTTCTTGTTTAATTGTTGAAATTGATAAACTGAGCATACCTATCTATATAGGCAAGTGAGAAAGCTTAACTGTTAAATCCGATCTTATTACTATCACCCAAGATTCCTTCAAACTAATAGTTTTGTTGTTAAAAGATACGATTTTATGTGTTATACAATGTTCAAGACCAAGCGTTTATACATTATAAGATTTTGCACTTGAGAAAAATCGAACTAGTCAGCATTTTTAGATTGATGTTACCATCCTAATTAAAAACTGGGTCAGGGCCTTGACTAAGAGAACTACTAAAAAAACTGAGCTTTTTTTAACCCATTAGATACGGAAAGAACAAATGAGCGGAGCCTTTGCAACCTAATTCTTGTTCTGTTAATTACTTTGACTCTTTTAGCTTCTCTGACGAAACATTCGGCGAAGCAATGTCGTCTCCTGCGCTAACGTTACATATGCCGTCGGTGGTGTCGGTGAGGAACACTAAACTCGGACGGAGTGTCAGTCATGGCGGCCGGAACTGGTCGGGACTTACTAAGTTGTCGGAGAAATCGAAAACCAGACGAGGTTATGGTCTCTGCTGTAAGGCGGAGCTGTCGGAGCTAGCTTCAGCCGTATCTGCTGGTTATGGTGTTCTTCTTTTAGGAGGCGGTCTCTTCGCCTGTAAGTTACTGATCTCATGATACATACGGTTTTAGATTGATTTTTTTGCTCACTTCACTTAAAGTTTGATCTTTTTCACCCCCAAAATTGAAGATAGCAAATCTGGAAGCAAGGGTTCTCTCTTTGGGGGGTTGACTGGTTCTGTCCTTATGGCATCTGTAAGATCTTCCTCTCTCACTTCTCATTCGTTAGTTCCAGTTGCTGTATAGCCTTTTATATCTGAACTTGTCTTTCGAGGGAGGTAGTGAGGAACTAAGTGCACTGTTCAAGTCATTGTTTCTGCTTGATGTTGTTCTTCTTCAAGCTTTGTTTCAGTTCCTTGAGAAAAATGGTGTTTTTGTCTCTTTAGGGAGGCTTAAGAAACTATACTAACAGTTGATCTGCTAGTATCCTCCTGATGTAGGATAACCAAGGTTCTTTCAAATTGTATGGTTGGATTTTAAACGTTGTCATTTGATTCTCTTCTATTCCTTCTTACCTTGTCATATTGGATCCTCTCTATCTAAGTATTAGATTCGAAGGTTTGATCAACCCTACTTACTAGTCTACTTCTTGTCTGATTGCAGCCGCATAAACCCCTGTATTGTACCTTTGTGACTGTGTTCCTCTAAAGTTTGTCTTCTTTGAAACCATTGTTTCTCTTTGTGCTTCCTGTTGAGCAAAGTTTCCATCCTTGCTTTACGATAAAAACAAGAAGCACCCATATCTTTTTGTTTAACAGTTGAAATTGTAAACTTAGCATTCCAATGTTTTTGAATATCTATATAGGCCTACTTCCTTACTAAATCACCAGAGACACGAGTCCTCGGTGATACCATAGGACTCGGCTCTGCCTTCTTCTTCTCTTCCATCTTTGGTAAGCTCCTCTAGAGAATAAGATGTGCTTTTTGTTTGCATATTTTTGTCAAATGTGTGACGGAATCTCTTCTCATCGCACGGGATATTATGTTCTTTCTACAACTATCTTGCAGGATTTCGTTTGGCATCTTCCCGGAAACCGGTCCCAGCAGGCCCGCTACTACTACTTTCCATCGGCATGTTGTCATTCTTTGTAATGGCGTATATGCACGACAGTTTACCTGCGGCTGTATCCGTACCAGATCCGTTACCTCTACCTTAGCTTAGACGAGAGCGTGGGCTTTTAACTAAGATAGGACAGTTCTCAAAAGTACGAATCAAAGAACAGTTTTACTTTTGCCCACACCCCAATAAGTTGCAAAAGTAAGTGAGGCTATTTGTGAAGTGAATAATGTTTGTTTGTGGGTTGTTGCTATTAATTAAAGACAAATAAATCTCCTTTTAAGACGAAAGTTTGTAGCTTTTTGATCATAAATGATCCATGCTGAATAAGATAATATTTATAATCTTGAATATTTATGTGAACAATTCTTCCAGATAACAAAAGTCTCTCCACGAAGCACATGTAATATTGGATTTTTTTGACCTAAGAACTACAAGTTTCTGCAACTTAAAGAGACCAGCTTGAGCAAAACTATCAGAATCTATTGTAGCGCGATAAAGAGACTATTTATGGTAAGTATTTTTGAGTTCTTGTGCCTAACTAGTTGGAATCTCTTGAGCTGAAGGAGTGTCATCATAGACCAGTTCCTCGACTGGATTCATCTCAGACCATGTAGCTGCATCCCCGTATCCCAGCTCAAACAACTTCTCTAACACGTCGTCCTCTGCTGGCTCCAGTGCCCAATTCAATAGCTAAGTATCAGAAAAACCAAGATTAGCACACTTATCTCTGAAAGAAGAATGATCTCACAAGAAGAAACTGAGCACTTACTTGTCTTGAGGTTGCCCTGTTTAGAGGATTGCAATCTGGGCTGATCCCAATACCCTTTAGTTTGAAACTACTCGCGGAAAACGCACAAACTCGAACCTGTTAAATATTTGATACAGAAAGTTCATTACGCCACATGGAACATCTTCAGAAGTCCGACGGATGAACATATGAAAGGGATTCCAAAATATTGACAAGGGAGGCCACACGTTTTTAGCTGATCTCAAACGATATGAAATGAACATACTGGAAGCTACAGAAGATAGACAAAAGAAGAATAAAACAAGAAGCGTCATGTACATACTGTTTTAGCAGCAGCTGTTGGTGGCATAAACAATGTCAAGCCTCCATCAACACAAAGTCGATTACGGAACATCGTTGCAGGCCTTGGTGCAAGATATCTGCATTTGTTCTTAAAGTATATTAGTTTAAGAGTTCTGTTTTCCAGAGAAACTGGAAGTTAGAGTTACCCTGGAATAAAGGCAGATGTAAAAACTGCATTTATGAGGTCGCTTTTGGAGTCGAAATGATCCACCAGTAAACCTCTAGGTTTCCAGAACACCTGTGTGATGGCAACTACAATACAGTAGTGATCAGAAAAGTCAGAGCCAAAGAAAAGTCCTTTGGTAAAAGGAAACCAGATTGAAGAGCAAAGATGTTGCTTCTCACCACGAATTCTGCCATTGGACCTAATATGAATATCATCCGGCAGTAATTTCTCCATAGAATCTCTTAGGACAGCCTAAAACCACAGGGACTTAAACATAGAACAATCTAAAGGAAGGTAGGTGAATTTCTTGGATATTCAAGATGAGAAGCACCTAGGAATTATACAACTCCATGAGTTAAGAGCCCAAGAAGAAAATTAATTACCCCAAGACGAAAAGCAGTGCCATTGCGTCGACAATCATCAGCAAGAACCTTGGTAGCTTCAAGGGCTTCACGCATAGAGGATCCTGAGGTAATCACAGCACAGACTATAGCACCAGCAGAAGCTCCTGCCAAAGGAGTAGTTTCCTGAACGAACAACACAAAACCATTTTCTCTCACCATCTACACATCGGACCTTTTCTTGATTCATCACAATGGTTATTACATAAACACAGCAAATTCAAGAAGCACCTTTATGTAACCCTTCTCGATGAGCAGCTGAGCAACTCCAAGATGATAAGGGAACAAAAGACCAGCGGCAGAGAAGCTAAACCCAGGGCTTGTAATGATCCTCCTCTCTTTCTCAGCCTCTACATCTTTAATCCTTTGTTCCCATATCATCGCTGGTTCAATCTCATCCTCGATTACTGTTCCTATTCTATCTCCATCATCAATCGGAGGCGAAGGAGACGTCCGTTTATTGGACCTCTTCAAAAGCCTCGACGCGATTCCGATGAACATCTCACCGGTGGAAACAGCGAAAGATCTCTTCTCTGGATTCGACGAAACCTGCTGATTTCCGGAGGACCCATCAGAAGAAGAAGAGCATGATAACCTAAGGGCGAAAACCCTCGATGGAAGGTTGAAGCTTTTACTTGTACGGAGCGAGATGAAAGGTCTGGGAAGAAGAGAGGTCGCCATGGAGAGAAGGGTCACACTCAGATTGTAATTTGGGGGTTTCCGCAATTTCGAAAGTTAGAGATTTGATCACACAATCATCGCAGCTCACAAAACAGTCGCGAGGATGAGACTGTGGTTTCGTGGCGAAATTGTTTGCTTTAAACCTGTGAGACGTATAAATACAAAATCTACAGAATATCTTCTCCAAGCAACATCGGAAAGAAAGAGTCTCTTTCGTATCAGTTGGTCAATCAACACTGACTGTTTAATTTCTCCGTTTTCGGGAGAGCATCTAACTATGGACAAATTTTATGAATTTTTTTTTTAACATTTATCTTAGTGGTTATACCACATCCATACACGTAAATAATCTATTTTGGATAAAGTATAGGGATCAAACCCCGACTATAAAGTAATATTGAGAGTTTCAGAAATAATGACTTACCAACTGCTCTACTTGCTCACATTACCTAAAATATTACCGGAGTCTCGAACCCAGATAGAGGGACTCTCGCTCCCACTTACCACTGGAATATGAGCTCTTTTGCAATCTAACAAGTTCAAAAACGTTAAAAATATTGTGATTTTGATTTCTGTTTTTTTCCTTGTTGACGATGATTATATTAACTCTTTATATTAAATTAAAGGTTTAATGGGCTTAATCGATTACAACCGGGAACAAGATCGTCGAAAAGACGTTGAAACAAAGCCATACAATTTTTTCTTAACGCTAAAAATATATTTGTTTAAAGTAGAAATGCTCAATGAGTTACATAAAGAAAATCACCATTAATAATTGGGGATAGCTAACAAAGTTTCATATGATCTATATAACCAAAGTATAAAGGGGCTATTCTCTTAGTTATTGAATTAACAGCTCTTGTTTGCTTCCCTTTTAATTGATTTGATAGAGAAGGTTGGATTCACAAGCAATATTGAGCTAATATATGAGATAACTATCCAGAGATCACCAACTCTCAGGGTTATTAATAGTTGAACACAAATTCGAACAGTCGGTATGGAAGTAAACGTTCTCTGAACGCATCTACATACCCAACATAGTGGAGAAGTCGCTTCTGCATGAAGTAGAGAAGGAAGTTGAGGGTAGTATTTTGCTCCTAATAATCTAACAGTGCCTTGCTTATTCCTAACTATCCATCCAATTCCAACACCTAACGAGTTTAGAGACCATGAACCATCTACATTGCATACGAAAGTACCTTCACACGGTCGAGCCAGAGAGTGGTTCTATCCGATGAATAGCGTTGACAAGCGATTCCCTTATTGGGTTGGACCTGCTGTGATGACGACTTCATCTTTCGACTGGGCTTTGCCCGCTCTTCAGCATCTTCCTTTGCCTTTAGAAATCCCTCCTGTGGCTGATGAAGCATGCCTTCAAAGAGAAATTCATTTCTCATCTTCTATAACCTCCACAGGATCCACGACCAACATGAGAGATCAAATCCATACTTATTTCCCCACATACAAGTAGCCATATTCAAGAATATGGAATTCTCTGCCTGGGGCAAAGAGAAACCAAGCCTCAAAGATGCCCATACGACTCTCGCGAAAGGAAAAGTAAAGAAGATTTACGGTCCTCTACGTGGTGCCCACATCTAGAGCATTCATAACCCTTGGACATTCTCCTTCTTTTGAGGTTCTCATTAGTGGTTAGATTGTTAGAGAGGATGCGCCAAAGTAGGTATTTAATTTTTGGTGCAGTAAGCACCTTCCAGATCTTTTCATATAACTCCTCAAAGCTTGGATTACAAATCTGGAGCGAGTACTCTGAATTGAAGATCTTGTTGTACCAAACTTTGTATCCCGATTTGACCGTGTAACGCTCATCTTTCTGATGAATCCAGTTATAAGGCTAGCATGATTCGTTCCTACTCCGTTTTACCTGACTGATGATTTGGTATTCTTGTTCAGGGAGTGCTTATCTTAACCGATTATTATCCCATTCATATGAATCTGTTTTCTTGAAATAATCTACTTGTGCCAACATCATATTAAATCCATCTCGAAGAACTGGAGGTCTGGATTGTGAATTCAAATCCACAATCCATGGATCCACTAACATCCTAATATCATTTCCATTTCCTAAGTTCCTCTGCATTCCTACTCGTAACAATTTATGAGATTGGTGGAGGCTCCTCCAAGCATAAGAAGGTCTGTAACCTAAAGGGGCACAAAAAGCTGAGGTCTTCTTGAAATATCTTCCCTTGATCACTCTTGTAAATAGACATTGTGGATTATTATCTATACGCCACAGTTGCTTTCCCACCAGTGCCTGGTTAAAACCCTCAAACTCTCTAAAACCAAGTCCACCTTCATTCTTAGCACTACACATGTCATTTCAATGCCTCCAATGAATTCCTCTGTCCATGCTATAATTGTGGCACCATAACTTAGATATAATAAAATTTATGGCTTGACACGATCTTTTTGGCAGCATGACTCACGACATAGAATACGTTGGGAGAACTTGAATCATAGCTTTTATAAGAATTTCCTTCTCAGACAACGAGAGAGCGGGATTTCCATGAGTTTAATTTCTTGTCAATTCTCTTTTCTAAGAACTTCATCGTCAAAGACTTTAATCCCGTGAAGGTTTCTGGTAAACCTAGGTAAACCCTTTTTCCATTTTCTTTGTGAATACCAGTCAAACCCCTTAACTCCAAATCTCAATTCTGATCCACTTTAAGGCCAAAGGTTATAATTGATTTGTTCAAATAAATCCTTAATCCCAATGCATCACAGTAGTCAGATAGAGCTTAGTAATTATCTCAACTTGTTATTTTTGCGCTTTACAAAAGAATAGTGAGTCGTCTGCAGAAAAAAAAGATGGGAGATTCTCGGACTGGTATACGCTATCTTAATACCCTCAAATTGACCCTCCTATTCTGCTATCTTGATTATTTTCCCAACATTTATGCGCATATGATGAAGATAAAAGGCGAGAGTGGATCGCATTGTCTTAGGCCTCTAGATGGTGTTATCTTTCCATAGGTCTTTCCGTTAATTAACTTATCGCAGAAAACAAGCTCTCGAAATGTGTCTTCCACAAGTTGCCACTCCACTCTATCAAATGTCCTCATCATATCAGTTTTGATGGCCATGAAATTTTCTTCCACATCCTTCTTCATTTTCAGAGCATGCATAAGTTCGTGGGTGATGATGATGTTATCTGTTATAAGCCAAATGCCGCCTGATTATCTAAGGTCAGTCTGGATGAAAGCACTTTGGAGACCACCTTATACAAAAGTTGCAAAGGCTTATTGGCCAAAATTCTCCTACTCTCTTTGGCCTGTGAATCATCGGGATGAGATATATATTAGTAAATTTCAATTTGTTGTCCAAAAACCCTGACTCCATAAATTCAGCCACCATCTTGCTAACGTCTTTTCCTACCACTTCCCAATTATCTTGGAATAAAGCTCCCGATAAGCCATCTGGTTCTGGGCACTTATTTGGGTTGAGACCAAATACTGCAACTTACACTTTATTTTTGTATATTGGAGCAGTGAGCATATAATTCTAAGATTCCAAGACCACATGAAGCAAGTTTGAAAACATTGCGAGTTCAGAAGTATATAGTTGGTATTATGGTCTCCTGCTTGTAGCTACTGCACCCGGCTTAACACTCTCCAGTAGATTTCTTCATCTCTATAGGCCACTTAAAGTTCTTCTCTCAATGCATTCAGCTCCTCTAGATGAAAGCTTTCACGGTGAGAGAGCTAATCTATCCTAAGCTTCAAGATCTGGATTATTATCTTGGAGTTACACTGATGACTTTGCTTCCATAAAGATATGCGGTGTCGACAATCATGAATCTTCTTTACTATGTCTGGATTTTCTATATATGTGATCTATTCATGATGCTCCATTTTCCAGCCCGCCTTAACTGCTTCAAGAAAACCTTCATTTTTCTTCCATTGCAGATCATACCAAAAACGTTTTAATTTCAAAGGACTTTCCCTATCCAGATAACATCAGATAGGGCTATGGTATTAGCCTACACGTGACATATACTGTGAGATGATCCTTGGAAGAAGGTCTAGCCACATTGGATTACAGAGCACTCTATCTAACTTGCAATGAACCAGCTCCTGAACTCTTCTCCCAAACCATGAAAGAGGGTTCCATGTGAATGTTTGTTCCTGTAGTCCACATTTATTTATAAAGGAAGCAAATGGGTAAAACGAAGCTTAAGTCTTCAGAGCTTGTTAGTTCATTTAAATCTCCGTAAACCCTGGTTACAAGATTCCTGTCTTCGCAATCCTTTTTCGAGAAGGTAATCCCACAGTTGTTGTATGTCCCTTTGGAGTGGATTACCATAAACCTCGGTTATAAAAACTGTCATTCCTTTCCATGTTAGTTTGACATATATTAATATCTCATTCGCTTCAACTACCTTAACATGTATTTGACTCTTCCATATCATTACCAATCCCCCCACTCATTTCTGACGGTTCAACCATGAAGATATCGTAAAAGAAAAGATTTTGGAGTAACAGCTCCATTCTGTATCTTCTATTATTAGTATCACTGAAGAAAACTAACCCTAGATCTTGCTGATTAGACAAGTCTTTCAGATGTCGAACCGCCAAAAGTTTTCCTATACCCTGGCAATTCCAAGCGAGTGTCTTCATGTAGAATGTGGTGGTTTCTGGATAACAAATAACTTTTTTGAGACTGGTGTACGACTTTCAGTTGGATCTTTTGCTTTGGAGGAGAGAATATGAAGGACGTCTGACACTGAAAATTAAGCTTGACTAGAACTTCCCACAGAGCCTTGCCCTTGGGAGTCATGTTGCTGTAAGTTTTGCTTTGGTGAATCGGCTGACTCCTATGTCGTCTTTGCTTTCTTTCTGCCTAGAATTCTCTCAGAACTTGACTTTCTTGTCTTGCTATTCGAGACCAATACACTACTGGTACCTTGATCCTACACTATTCTGCCTGAGTATAACATCCTTTTTGATGGATGTAGTTGGGGTTCGGCCAGACGATTAAACCCTGGCAGTATGTTCTCTTCTTCTCTTAGTGAGCTTTCTTTGGCACCCCCTCAACAGAAGCGATGTAATTACAAATCGGATTAGAAGCAGGATTATAAGCAATAAGTTTTGGATCTCTTGCATCTACTTCAGCTTGCACAATCTCAATTTGGGAATGTTTCCTGCTTGCTCATACCTTGTCTACATTGGCATCCTTAATTATAAAATTGTCTTGTTTCAATCTCCATGCTGTAGACTCTTTGGCTTTTCCCTTGTTCTTGGTCAAGGCCAAAGATTTGCCTTTGTCTGTAGGTGGGTCTCTTAATTGGAAAACCTCCTTTTCAGAACTTTTTTCCATGTAGTGATGGCTTCAAAAAATGAGTATAGCTTGAGTCATTGTGCTCATTAATATTGATTCTCTATCCTTAGGCCTACCGGTTGAAGCAATTGTTGTACTTGAGGGCGATTAGTTACAGTGATACTGATCATGTATCATCCTTTTACATCTCAGACATAGCTTTTGGAGCTTTTCATACTCAAAATCTATCACCTGACCATCCTCCGCATTGAACCCTTATTGGCATCTTGAAAACAATTGGGTTGTCTACCAAAATCCAGATGCAAACCCTCACATACTCCAACGAGTCTGGTGATTTTGCATGAAGCACCATCTCATTCGTCACTTCACCAACCAAATTACCTATTTTTCTAATGGTCTTTTCCGTAACGAAGTTCATAGGGATGTTACAGATATTTACCCAGAATAGAATTCGATTGATAAAATGTAGATGTGAATAAGCAGTCCATCATTCTCCAGCCACCATCCAGCCATTCCCGAACCAGGGAGCTTTGTTGAGGATTCTTTTTAGCTCACTCTCTCAATCAAAATAGAATTGCACTTTATCATGCCTAATTAACCTTGATCTTACGTGCTTCTAGATACCCCAAATTTTTAGCAGGGCTCTAACCCTGCTGGCTTTATTGAGTACGGATTGAAGATTATGACGATTTTGCTCGAATCTATCTCCTCTACTATAACTTTGAGCATGGATTACAATCACCTCCTTTAAATTAACAAAATCCTGGTTCATAAGTTTCTTAATAACATCCTCATCTTTTTTTCTTTCCACCTTACTCATCCTGACTAGGTTCCCTTAAGCTGGCCACCTATCCTACTGAGGAGCGTAAGGAGTACAGGTTATCTACCTTAAGGTGGCAGCCCATATATGGATCTCTTCTGCTCACTCTGGGTTCCCACCAAACAATACAACTAGAGTATAAGGTTCAAAACTTGTATTTGTCTATCTTAAGTACTAATTTTCACCCTCTATTAGCTCTTAGCACAAGCTAAAGAAACAAGTCGATGGTATAACATCATTAGCTATCACATGGCTTAGCTTAGTAAAGATTTTCTAATTTGAAGCCTTCTACCCACTCAAAAGAGTATAGTGAGCCGTATAAATTCCATTTGGAGTAACTATGATCTAATACAGTTAGGATCCAGCAATGCTAAGATTCAGGTCAGGCTGCAAATATCCATAGCTTGAGGCAAGAAGCTCTCCCTCGAGACTATACATGGTACTGTACATGAGGGAATTCTCGCTCTAGCCACGTAAAACAGTTCTTGTTAAGTATATCGATCCAAGGAGGAAGGTATGACCAAATAAAACAAAGGAAGATAGATGGTGAAACGGTTGTGAGACACAATTTGAGCAAGAGAAGCAGGGATTCAAGTTTTTCAATGGGAGTGGAAATTAGGGTTTGGGATTAAGAGAGAGAAAATGGTGGAGACAGACATAGATCAAGTGAGGAGAGTGAGGGGAGTGAGGAGAATATGAATCTGAACAGGGAAAAGCTAAGAATAAAAGTTTGTGGAAAGAGGAAGCATAAGTTCAAGTTTTCTGAAGGAAGTGGCACTTTGGTTTGGGATTGAGAGAGGGGAAATGACTAAAAACATACATAGATCGAGAGAGGAGAGTGAATAGGATACGAATCTGAGCAGAAAATTCGAATTCATCTGAAAAAATGGTGCATATCTCGTTTTGAGGTCGAAACGTTAGTTTTCGCCATTTTTTATCCCAACACTTCTTGGAAAGGAAACTTTATATTTATTTATTTATTTTTATTCTTTTTTCCTTTTCAATAAAAATATATATCTAAAAAAACGATATTAGAAATATTGTTTTAGACTTAATGGAAACTATTAAAAATATTTATTCGAATTCCTAAAAATGAATATTTGAATCCCTAAAATTTACATCAAATAGGGTTGATACTGGATAGAAAACAATGTCTCTGTTCACCAGACTTCCTCATTTAATGAAAATATATCTTTTTTACAGAAGAAAGTGATATTTTTTAGTGGAAAAAGGTGGCTTTTGGATGAAACTGATCTCTCCTTAACATATGAAAGTTGTGAGATTGATCTCTTCTTCTTGCCTGTGAAGATTTTTCTGGTAAATCTGAGACTTGCCTGTGAAGATTTTTCTGGTAAATCGGAGACTGCTAAGCAGATTAAGATGAGCATGAGCAAAGATGGTTAAGCATAAACGGCTAATATCCTCTTTAATGGGTCAAGCCCACTTCATTAATTAAACTAATGTTATTAATTGTTAAAATTCTAAAAAAACTATTTGTATTTTGATTTGATTGAATTAAAGATATGGTAGTTATGTGATATAATATTGATTATCTCTAAACTTCACCACATATATATGATTCGAATTCAACAATTTTTGTTGTTAAAAAAAATATTAAAGCCATTAAGATCAGTTGTTAGAATTAATAAGTCTCCATATATCTTCTAAAGTAACCAATTTATATTTTAATTGGTATATAGTTTTAATTTGATATAAAAATTTAGGTAAACAAGTTGGTTTCCAATTTCAAGAATACTTCAGAGTCTGGTTTCTTTTTGTGTGTTAGAGAGTAATATGAACTGTCTTCTCTTTGATCATAGTATCCTTGAAATCAACTACCATTATTGGATTAGTTTGAGAGCACATGCGAGACCTATACTATTTTGATATTGTTTTTTTCATGACCGATTTCTTGTACTTGTGTCCAAGCAACTCTAACTCTAACTATATTATTTCACATCAAACAAATTTTATTGAAGGCTAGTTTTGCATATCGGCTAAAGAACTCATTCAAACTAAAACAAGAATAAACATCAAACCATATAAACACAATAATCAGCTCATTCATAAAAACTTAAAAACATCACACCTTTCAGTGTATCCTAGTGATTTTTCATTTTATTCGCTATCTCATTGGTATATTCAAAAACTTCTTGAGATTCTCAACTTCCAATCCTTTTTTTTTCCATATCTTCTAGCATCTGATCCAAACCAAATTCCATCTGGCTACCAACTTCCAATTTCTGATTTTAGGTTTTGTTCTCAGTAACTAATATCTCAGTTTCAAGTCTCAAATTCTTAGAGGTTTCTTCTGATTCCTTTAATTCATTCAAAGATTTTTGATGCTCTGAGTAAACAACATTTTTTAAATGGTATTAGCTAGCTTATTTTACAAAAAAAAAATATTGGGAACCGTCCCGGTTTGTACTTAACTGGAATATCTCTAATACTAAGCCCTAAAAACTTAGACACCAATTTAATTTGGTTTTAGAATACATAGAAAAACATCGTAATAAAAATATGAGTTCTTTTGATATATATATATATATATATGTATATTTTTGATGTTTCATATAATAACGTAATATCTTTATTTATGCTAATTGTCTTTTCTAGACATTGTTTTTACAAGAACTTGTTTTTTCTGCAAAACGTTCAATATTTTTAATTATTTAATTATTCACTCCTTTACGTAACAAAACAAGAGCCATCAAACAACCATAATCATGTTGCAAGAGTTAGCGAGTTTATGGGATGGGAGATGATCTATTTACTTTTTTCCCCAATTATGTTGTGTAGGGACTTTATTTACAACAAGCCAACTGATCTATGTAAAGATAATAAAGAGCATAAGTAAAAAACATAATACCAAATTAAGATGATAAAAAAGAATTGTAGAGATGAGATTTCGATTCTCTTTTATAAAAAAATATTTAAACGTTCCATAATGTGATAGTTTCATAGCAATAAAAATTTCAGGATACAACTATGGTATACTTTTTTCAACACCGAATATATAATATATCAAACCAGAATTCTGTGAGTAATCTCAGACACAAAACTGAAAGAAGAAAAGTTATGAAATATTCGCAACGTGTTGAGATGGTTAGAAAAAAGAGATGATGGCTTGATAATATACCCAGAGCGATCGACGTTTATAACGTCTAAGCAATAAAGAGGAGAATCAACTTAGTGAAAATTATGAGAATTTAATTTTAAGTTTAAACTAAAACTAGATTCTCATTTGCGCTAAATCTTATTTCTTTTTTAATTTAAATATTAAAAATTATATAAAAATATGTTAGAAATGATATTTTTAGTTTTATAATGTTTGTAGAGTTATAGAATTTTTATCTTAAATTTGTGAATACTTACAATTTTTTTTTATTTTGAGATGTTAAATATATTCGACGTTTAGATGTGTGAAGAGTAATTTTTATTCAAACTATAAAAATATATTCAAAGATGTGATAGGTTATAATTATATTTTTAATGCATGTTCATAATTAAAAAAAATTATAGTATTTTATATTTAATAAAATAGTGTTGTAAAAGTTATAAAATGTAAATTTTCTTGTAATCGAATTGAAGATTTTATGTAACTTTAATTTTATTAATTTGTATAAATGGTAATAAATTATATTATCTGAGATTTGAACTCCAAATTTTCTTGTATAAAAATATTAATAAAGTCTTAGTCAAACTACTGGACCAAAAAAGCTTTCATAATTTTGGTGATTTAACTTAGTAAATCATAGGTTATGAGATTTGAGTAAAAATAATATGGGCTTTATTTGAAGGAAAACCTGATTTCGTAAAAGTTCTCGATAGCCCAAAGGCTCAGAATTTGATAATGGTTTTTAACGAGTCTTTGTTGACTGGAATCTTCCTCATCCGCTCGGTGGTGCAGTGAACGATGGCCGGAGTGTGCGTCCCATGGGGCGGCAAGCTTGTCTCCTTCTTTTCCCAATCCGCCGGCATCTTCCGGTGTCCTTGGCTCTTCAGAAGTCCTCGTCTATGATCGTCGATGACAATCTTGGCGCATTCCTCGAAGTCTAAACTTACTGTAAATCACCTCTATTCTATACTTGAATTCAATCTGATTATTTTGCCTAACCCTTTGGTGATGCAGCGTATTCTCAACCAACGACTGTGCCACCTCAGCAATAACAAAATGTCTATTGTTATTATTGATTTATTGTTATTTTAACTATATTATATTATATTAGTATCTAGACATATTTTATATTTAAAGTTATCTTTTAGTTATTCTCTTTGCTTAGTTATAACATATTTAAGAACTCCTTTCTCTTTGAAAAATGACATATTTGATTCAGAAAATATACGAGAGTTTTCTCTTTTTCAATGTTAGATTCGATTGACTTTATCTCTAGAAAATCGTTCTTAAGAAATTATCTTATCTCTCTTGATTTTAGGGAAATAGGTTTCGGAAGACGTTTAATTCTCTTGATTGAGCTACATTCAATTTCTTAAGCTACGCTGTTTGGTCTTGGTAGATTATTCCCTGAGATCTGCATCACCGTCTCCTGAATGATTCCCGCAGAAACTAGCTCGTAGAGATTGTTACTCTTTACTTCTTATTGTCAATCACACTTTTAAAGCCTAGAAAGGGTTTGAGAGAAATGATGATTATGTTATATCGATTAGGTCAGGGAGACCACCTGAAGCACGTTATCGGAGAACCAAGAGGCCAATATCTTACGAACATTGAGGTAAACCAAATTTGATGTTGTATCTTTATTTCATCAATTGTGTCTGTGTGTTTGCTGGTCATTAAATATGGATTCTTGCATCCATGAAAACACTAGCTTAGGTATCCATGGAAGAGCTAGAGGATGCTCAAGAGTTGGTAGGTGAATTTGGGGCTGATAATAGAGCTGGAATAGAAGGTACATTGCACATGATGTCAGCTATTCGCAATAGGAAAGGCTTCATCGTTGGTTTAACTTGTTGGGTTGAGAGAGCTGTGAGTGGTCACAATGACATGCTCTATGACCTCCTTCACTATGGAAAAAGCATCTTGTTCGTTGGAAGGTACTTGTCGCTTCTCCTACGCAACTACTGTTTTTGCTTCATTTCTCATCTTTGATGATGCTGATTTGATCGAATTAATCATAGGTCCGGTGTAGGCAAAACCACTGTTTTGCGAGAGATTGCTCGTGTCTTATCCGATGAATTCTAGAAAAGAGTGGTGGGTCTTACCTAATGCATATCCTTATTTTGTTAGTCCTGAAAGGTTCTGCTTTTTAAAGTGATTTCGTTATGTGAAATATGGTGTTTAGGTGATAATTATACGAGCAACGAAATAGGAGGAGATGACAACATTCCACACTCAGCTATTGGAAGTGCACGTAGAATGCAAGTACAGAAGTTACCTCTGCAGCATAAAGTGATGATTGAGGAAGTAGAGAACCATATGCCTCATGTGATCATCGTTGTTGAGATTGGCATAGAAGCTGAAGCGCTTGCCTGTCATAGAAGCTGGAGCCAGAAGAGCATTCACGAGAGAAAAACTCCCCCAAATTTTTATTTCTTGATCAAGATGAGAGAGATTATAAAATTGCACATTCAATATCTTATCGACATTCAATATCTTCTTTTGCTTACTTTTGTGCAGACTTAAAAGAGTGTTGATATGTTGCTTCAGGGAAGGAACTCCATGGTTGAGGTGTATAATGATGTTATAAAAGGTTATAATTTGACTTGTATAGGCTAATTTATAACTAAAGAAAAGAGATGAGGAGTTCAATTTAGTGATAGAAAGATGGAAGACATACGACGGGCATATGAGTTTTCATTTTAATGGTTGTGATGACCACAATCTTTGTCTTTCTTATGAACAAAGATTTTCGCAAAAGAAAGGAAATCATTTGTATATAATGACTAATGTAATACCTACTTCCTATCAAAATCTAACCCTTTGAAATTTTAATGTTCATCATTATATTTATCTACAATAAGGAAAAGAGTAACATGACAAAAAGTATTTGATGCTTGGGGAAAAAAATAAATTCACAGATCCAATGAATATAATTAGGCCTGCTCGTTCAGCTAATTAGATTAGGATTTTTTGGATATTTGGATAATTCCAATACAAAAAATCTGGCCAAAAATATTTAAATAAAATTTTGGTTTGATTCGGTTTAAATATCAGATAATTAGGAATAATTTCAATTAAATTTGGATAATTTCGGATAGTTTGGATCTTCCGTTTGGGGTTTAAAATTTTATTTTGGTATATTTAGGTTTTTTGGGTATGTATTGGTTGGATAATATTTTGAAAAATCCAAAAAAACCAATCAGTTCAGCTGAACCGAACAAAAAAGAATGCAATTTACAATTCTGTACAAAATCTGAACCAAAACCTACAATTTCAGTTATGTTCAGAAAAATCGGAAATTCTCAGTCCTAAATATAATACACTAGTGGAGTTTAGGTAGAAGATAAAATAGAAAAGAAAAAAGAAAATATTAAAGTTGTAAATATATTCTTATTTGGATTCGTAAAAAAAAAGGTAAAAAAATAGTAATTTTTACTTTTCACACCATATATAATGGTAGCTAGGTTTTCATATAGGTATCTTTACTCTATCTGGTCTTATATTTCATTCTTTATCATCATCACAAAACACAACTGAACTCCATCCCGCTTGATCTCATTCTGGATATTGTCTGATAAAATATTTTTCATTCCTTTTTGAAGAACATTAAATATTATTTCCACCACACTTTTGTTGTATGTTTTTAATTTCATGTCTCTTCTTTTGTTTTTCCTTTCATGCCTTTTCTTTGGGTTTCTATAAGTTTTTTGTGTGCCTTTAGAGTTTTCCTTGACTCTAATACTTGAAGTCAAATCTCTTATTTGCTTCAACATAGCCACTATGCTATCACCTCTCTCTGTGAGAGATATAAGATTTTTTTTTAGATAATCTCATAGTCCATCTTCTCGCCACCATAACCTTTTAATTGATTTCTCAAACCAATTAGGTCTTCCATGAAAACATAGTTTTCATTTCTCTTTTTTGCAGTGTTGTTGTTGTCATCATAGTTCTCTTTTATTGCATAAATTTTAGTGGTCTTATAAATTTTAAGGCTCTTATACTATGTTGAAAATCGTAAACTCTATTTACGATCTCAAATTTAATACTTCTACTCTCTATATTAAATTATACATAAGAAATATAAAATAAATAGAGAACAGAAAAACATTTAACAAAAATGGGATAATGTGTATTATTATGAACAACAACATCATATGTTTACATGATAATAACAAAATCTTATATAGACTTTGAAACAATATAATAAAAAAGTTGTATCTCTTCATAACAATACACATTTTGATTATGACTGTTCATAAATACCTACTTTAATAAACTATAATGATAATTAATATAGATAAAACTCAATTATATTATAACATGCATTTTATGTTGTTTAAGAGGTCTTTGTGAATCAAAAACATAACAAAAACTTGTTTTTTTATTAACTCTTTTTGATTAATCAATTTTTGTTTTTATAACACATCTCTCTTCAATTTTATAACTCTTTTTGATGATGAAAATACTCCTCTTTGGCGAGTTGATGATGTTTCCCAAAACTTTATGCCCTGGAGGATTGTTGACATTGGTTTTATGCCATCTTGACACAAGTGAAGAACCAGGTTTAGGCTGAAAAGTTGAGCTTTCACTTATCAGGTATTGGTTTTTGATTAGTGCGGTCATGGACCCACCACGGTTCTTGTGAAAGTATTAGAACAAGATAAGAGACAAAGGCTTGAAATTTTTACTCCATCTACACAATACTTACGATAAGCTGCTGCAAGTTTCTTGGATCATCAAGTAGATAACCTTTTTCACGTTGCTGCTTCAGCATGAGAGGAGAGTTTTCCAAGGACAATAACGGAATCACCAATTTCAAATGGTTTTGCCCCATTCCATTCTCATATTCATCCTCTTTGGCTGACCTGAAATTCCTGAGAGCCTCAATCGGCTCTTGACCTGTAATCCCAGTTTATCATCGGTACCACTTTTCGTGAAAAGAAAAAGGTTCATGGAGTAATTAAAGTAGGACAAGCTTTCTATATGCCTTGCAACGTACGGGAGCATAATCGTCCATAAGTCTTCAACACGTATGGTTCACATACATCAACAAAAATCCTCTCACATTTCCTAGAGAAAGTTATCAAGTGTTGTTACAAAAGTAATAATAGCTTTTATGGGACTAGCTTTGAGAAGCTTACTTGATTCTAATTCGGCTGATCGGTACAGGCTCCTTTAGAAGCTTATTCAAGGAATCAAGTGAACCCTGTAAAACATTATGAGATTAGTTAGAGCAGAAATGAGAGAAAGAAATCGAATACATATATGAGAACATCGCAACGTGACCTGGAGCATAATCGGTCACAGGTCTAGTCTACGAGTCTGGAATTTTAAACAGAAAACACATGAGCTAGTTCGTAAAGTTGCACCACGACATTCTGGTTTCAAAGCCATAAGTTTAAGAATACGAAACCTGAGTCAAAACAAACAAGTAGACAAGGCTTCCCACCAAAGTTTGTATGAAATTAAAGTAAGGGAACAAGAAGAGAAGCGACATAAGGAATCAAAGAGTAATCTCAGGTCCCCTTTATATTACTATTCCCATAACATTTTTTTTTTCATTTTCATAAAAAAAAAGAAGAAGTTTCGTCTAACTAGCCGCTAATTTTGTCTCTTGGCTGCTCTGGTTTTGGTCCTCTGTTTGGTTTCTTCCTCTTCCTCACGAATAAGTTCTTCCTGCCTTTTTTAGCGCAATAGCTTCTTGATACGCAACCTCGATTTTACTGCTGCAGTTCTCATGAGATATTGAAGTACGATTCGTTATATAACCACAACAAGGAAGAAGACAGTGAATATACCAAATATATTCTGCATTGTTACTTACCTGAAGATATGGGCAAGAACAAATATATCCACAGTTCGTCTACCCAACTCAGTTGAACGTTTGTCACGCTAAATGGTTCCCTTCACGGCCTCTTCTTTATAATTGCCATCCTAGATTTGCATCGAAGAAGAAAAACAAATTTATTAATAGTGGATAATATATATTAGATAAACGAACAACAAAAATGAAAATATATGTATATTCAACCCACGCAAGCTCACCGTTTTACGGTTTTGAGGGATTTTCCCATCTCTTGGAAGCAATGGCTCTAGAGCAGCTCTTTGTAGGAGCAACAGAAGATCATCATCAGCTAATACGAACATATCTTTGTCAACACTAAAAATCGGAGCTGGTAGTTCCTTGGCATCCAATAGTCTTCTCTTAGCTTTCTTGTTCTTAGTTTGGTAGTTCAAGAGCCTTCAATGCTTCAACCCAATATACTCGGAGTCCATCATCAAAGTCTATGTAACTTGTTTCCAAACAATATAAATATATTGGGTCTCACTTCTTTAACTTGTTTCCCAACAATACACTAACTAAACTTATTTCCAAACAATCTAAACAATCTAAAAGATACTGGATCCTAGTTCTTTAATATATTTTGTTAATTCTTTTAGTTAAAAGTATTTGATAAAGCAAATAAATAATTTTAAAATTAGAATAATTTTATGAAGAAAATTTTTTAAAAATAGATATAATTAAGTTTTTACGGGTTAATCCGTCAAATTTGACATAATATTTGTATTTGTTACAAAGTAGATTAAATTGATGGACTAACCTATTATTATTTTTATAATTTTGAAACTAAAATAAATTTTATATAAAATATCTATTACATAAAATAAAATAATACAACATATAATATAATAGAAATTACAAATATTGATATATTTATTAAACTGATAATCATATTATGTAATCACTCTATAAATACAAAACTAATAAAAATGATATAATTAATATCATCATCTATACCAGAATAAATTTTTTAACACATTTCAAACTTTAATTTTCACAAGTATAAGCTTCATACAAAGTAGAAAACATAAATAAATAATATACTAACAACTATCATATACTCTCATAACAGGTTAAATTTTAATAAAATTTATAATACATTTATACAAGAAATAAAACTTTTAATACATCTTAAAATTTTACATCTACAAATATATATTGCAAAAAAAAACTAAACATCAAAAAAATAATTAATTTTGTTTTCCTTAGGACAGGAAAAATCTAGTTACAATTAATAAGAGATTATTTGGTTAATTAATGTGGACCAAAATTTATAAGCCAAATGGAAAAATAAATATTTGGATAAATGTGAAGAAAAATGGGGTTTTAATATTTTTTGAAACTTTTATGAATTTGTTGACAAATAAAAAAAAGGAAAAAAGCTTTATGAATTTTAGTTAATAAGTAAAAATTCTCATATTAGAAACAAGAAAATAAAACCTCTAGTAAAATATATGACATTCCCACAACAAAAATTCAATAGCTTTGAGAAACATTATGGAGAATGAGTGAAAAAGCCATTAGACCAAAAAAAAATTTTTCAGACAAATTCTTATTAAGATTTTTTTGCATAATATCATAGATAAGCTGTAAATGTTGAATCTATATCTAAATATCTAAATATTGCATCCGAATAGTTACTAAATATTTCTATTTTCATTTACCTTGAAGGAGAAGGAAGAATATTCCATTAAACACACGAAAAAGTCCATGGTGAAGTATATTAGTATTGAATTTGAGTTGGTCAAACTATAATATTTTCTCTCTTTACTCTCGTGGTCAAAATGGGGACCAAACATCATGATAATTGATATGTAAGTTAAACTATCAATTATGGCATAACTTCAGTTTAGTTTTAGGCTAAGATTTGCGCAACTCATTCAAGAGAGAGAAACAATCTCACACAAAAGTCGCCCTCTTCTTAGGCTTGTTAGGCTTCTGATTGGTTGTTGTAGATTAGAAGATTTTTGTAGTATTATCATAGAATTGTATTCGTCATATTACAGAGCAATTTGTTAGTTAAAAAGAGAGATCATATATCAACTCTGCAAATCTGTCATATTCTTCCTATTATTTGATGTATCACATTTATAATTTCATCGTTGTGTATGTATATTTTTTTTTACTATTTCCAATTGTCTATAATTTATAAGTTAATGATGATTCGTTATAAAATAAGGTTACGATAATTTTTATGAAATGTAGATAAGTGTCGGCTTTTTTGTATCTTGTTTGAGATGAGAGAAACACGAGAGCCAAAAAAGTCAGCGAAACCAGGTGCGCATAGCCGCAGTTGTGGTAATCTAGGTAAAAGACAATAGTACCCCTGATCCTATCTGTTCTCAGATGGGCACAATGGTAATTTACATATCAATTCACCAAACCCAGACGACAAGAACTTGGGAAAACCAGGGGAGACGGCTTCTGGTTTTGCACTCTAACAAGCGGCTAAATCTATAATCTTCTCTAATATATAAACAGACTCATCGAATCTCATCTTCTTCATCACAAACTTTTACAAAGCAAACAAAAAGAAAAAAAAAAGATAGAGAAGATGAGTTCAACAAGCAAAGCATGGTTAGTGGCAGCAACCATCGGAGTTTTGGAGGCGTCGAAAGACCAATTAGGAATATGCAGGTGGAATAACCTTATCAGATCGGTTAATCAACGTGTTCGAAACAATGTGAGATCGGCTACTCAAGCGAACAGGTTCTCTTCTACGTCCACCACCCTCGTTGCCTTCGGTAATGATGATGACAAGGCGAAACAAGCTGAGGAGTCTCTCAGGACTGTCATGTACTTGAGCTGTTGGGGTCCTAATAACTAATGAAGACGGATCCAACATTTTGTAAGAGGCAAAATTGATACTTGTATAGATTATAAAACTTTATCATGTTTAGTGGAAAAGCCAAAAATCCATCGGATATATACCAAAATTTATGTCTATTAATATCATCCATACCATCCTGTAAAAAGAAAAGTAAATCCATCAAGAACCGTTGAAAATTCTTATTAAAGCTTCCATGATTCATGCGTTTGACAAATTAAGCTTGTCATAGTTTCCTATCAAACTCGACTATGCTCTTCTTGGCTTGGGATTTCTTTGTGGTTTCACGTTAAGCTCAGCTATATATTTGGTGAATATCTAGAATGTTTGCAAGTTAGAACATTAGTCACACACAGAAAATAACTATGGTGAGTTTTTTTACCGTCTCACGTCTCACAAGGACGTTTCTCTCACTTCTTCGCACCTCTCCTCTTCTCTTGTTTTCTCCTCTTCGCGATTCAGCCAAGGAGTTCCCATGTAAGCTCTTATTGTTTCAACTTCCTTCTTCCTCCCCATCTCCAATTCTTCCTCAGATACTATCAACAACCGATTCTTCCATTCGTCTTCTTATCCGAACATCAATTTCAGAACTTTACGGAAGAATCATATCTCCTTCTCGTTAAACCTTGTCTCCTACTATTATTCAATTTCCGCACCGTCTTCTTCTACTGCTCTCGTCCAAAACTCCTATTGCATGATGATTTTGGATAAACCTCCGCAAGGGGTTTCTTGGAATTCCAAGTCCGATATCGTAGATTATATGTTCGGATTCTTGCGAAAGTGTTGGGCAAGTGGGTTTTTCCTTTTCATTATTCGTTTGTTTCTTTTGAGCCTTGTGATTTAACTGTTTTGCTTACATGTATTCACTGCTTATGTTGTTTGCAGCGGAAACGATGGGCATATGAGTATGTATGATGCTTCCTTTCATACCCATTTGGGATTTTGTTGTCATATGGACGAAGATGCTTCACGCCAGCTCGCTCGTAAATATTAAATGTTAGAGAATTCAAGATTTTGTTTATATGGTGTATTGATTTGTTGCCAATGAGTTTAGGTTTACTTGAAGTACTGTCTGTTAGACTTACAGTTCAAATATTAAGAATTATGGCATTGGGAACCAGATAGGTGTTTCGTTGTTTGATCATTGGGATTGTTACTAAAACACAGATGGTTGATCATTGTCTTCAACTGCTATACAAGGTTTTGTGGAAGTGAGTTTCTTGTTTGTTTCTGCCTTGGGGAAGCTATTGTCTCCTTCAGCTTTCAACAGCTAATTTTTACCTTTTTTTTGCAGTGAAAAGGATGCACAAATGAAGAGATGTGTTTAATTGATGCAGGTGTACCTGGTGTTCAAGAGAAAGTTCATAATCTCCTCTTGTTAAGACAAAGAAGCTGTTTATAACTGGTATGTTTGAGATTGTATGTACGCTTTTGGTTACATTACAGAATCTGTAATCTCCACAGCGTTTGAAAGAAACCTCATGCTTCCCCCTAATACATTTGGTCGCATCTTAATTTATAGATATGTTTTTTCAGAAGATTGCATTTACTGATAGAACATGTATCTTGGTTTTTTTCAACTTTTCAGGACTGCCTTTCATACATATGAGAAGACACTCCATGCAGGATTTGAAGGATTTGGTGAATTAGTGGAAGGTACTCATGATTTACTATCCGTTTCAGAAGTCAAAATTTTTTAATAGTCAAGAGAGAATCAATTTTGGTTTTAGAACCCTATTTGAGTTTTAACAATGCATAATTTTTTCCCTACAGTTTCTAATTCAGTCTCAAGCAATAAACTAATAATAAATTTAATATTATAAAAATGATTAAGAGATTTTAAGAATCTCAACCATGCTCATGCTAACAAGTTGAGTTGAATGTGGGCGGCACTCGTTGTCCAAACTCCAAAACCAGTTGCGGGAACGCTGAACTCGTGGCAATCCATGCAACGTAAAAACCCAATGTTACCCCCTTATCCAAAAGTCCTGACAATAAAGTAAAGAGTACTCTGAGGTGGGCAAAAAGGTCATTCAGATATAATCAAATCCTAAAACGACAGAAACCGAGAAAAACCAGCAGCTTAACGCATCTGGTTTCTGTTCTTTTTATAAACAACCCTTCCATCTGCAAATCCAAAAGCCAAACTAACCATACATTTAAAAAAAAAAAAAAAGACTCTTTTTTTTTTTGTTTTCTCTTGAATTGTTTAGTCGATTTTAAGATGAGTTCTACGCGCAAGGCATGGACGGTGGCTGCGAGTATTGGAGTCGTGGAGACTCTAAAAGACCAATTAGGCGTTTGCCGGTGGAACTACGTTCTCCGTTCGATGAATCAACATCTCCGCAATAACGTCAGATCCATTTCTCAGACCAAAAATATTTCTTCCGGTAAAACGAAGCAGGTTGAGGAATCTCTCCGGACGGTCATGTACTTGAGTTGTTGGGGTCCAAGTTGATTTTAGAGGTTTCAAGATATCTGTTCAGTGGATTTGGTCAACAAAATCCAAATCAAGTCGTTGAATCGGAGAAAATCTGGAAACTTGATTCGTCCCCATGAATTAGCATATGGTCAATTCATTATGTAGATAGTTGGTACCATTATCATCTTAATTGTATGTAACAATGTTCTTAAGCCTTAAACGGCTAATTTAATCAATTAGATTAGACTTAAATCATTTGTCGAACTGATTCGTTGTTACTCTACTTACTGCAACAACTCAAAACTATGACAACAATGTCTTCCTAATTATCACCCAAAAGAACATGTGATTCATGATATATCAGTTGATGAATTTCATGCTTTTGATTAAAAGACTCGATAAAGGTAAAGACAAGATTGAGATCGTATGGCCAACAAAATTTACACTTTACATGACACATTGTCATGGTTTCATAAAAAGAGTATTTTCATCAGCTAAATTGATTGATGAGACAGAGTAAGTGCTCTGTTACCGGAGGATAAAAAAAGGAAACAGAGTGTTCTGTTTTCAGTTTAGTGATCATGAGTCTCGAGACAAGCTTGTAAGAAGAAGAATGGTGTGATTAACGAAGTTTATAACAACACAAAAGGTATCGAAGATTCAGGTATCAGACCGTCTGAACATGGATTAAAGTGAAAGCAATATAAAGTGAGGCTTCCATGAGAAGTGAGTGAGAATACTCAAAGAGGTCCTCCATAAATCCACCCTCTGAACATAAGTGATGAGGTCATCAACCCAAGTTAAGACCAAAACCTTGTATCCGAGATTAGGGAAGCTCCATACGACTAAGACAAGGGTTTAATCTAGTTGTAAAAGCCATCATGAACATAGCAGAGTCCAGAGAGAGCATTCAAAACCTTGAAAGACTCAGGAATCCTCATTCTAAATGATGTCCTTTATGTCCCAAACATCAACAAAGACCATATATTCGTTTACGGTACTCTCCGCAGCTGTATCAAGAATATTGATCCCTGAGGATCGAGGTGTACAAAAGCTGGTAATTTATTTAGGTAAAACTGGCCGACACTAAAGTAAGACACAAATTAGCTTTAGCTAATGGTGGTATCAGCCAGAAAACTGAGACTTTATTTTCAGTCTCATACGATAGTTGTAATGAAAAATTCAACTACTCTGTTCTATTCTGCATCGAATGAGTTAGTTTGGAAGGCTGGTCAAATGAACGATCAAACTCAATGAGTACGATATAGAATACTGATGTCGAACATTCATTAAGTGTCTGTGGAATTCTTTCTGGTTCATTTTGAAGTGAATGATTTGGAATAGGGACCATTACTCCACGGAAGAACTAAAAACGAGATATACAAGTGGCCAGTCCATATCCAAAAACACTATTTTCATGTTTACATTACCTACACGGAAAGATACCTTCATGACATTTAAGAATTAGTCATTCATCTTCTCCTATCTCAATTTTCATTACCACGTTCTTCTTTTTCTCAAAGACAATTTCCTTGTCCTCATTGTCTCATCAATAAAAGCCACAAACAACAATTTTATTCAAACACTATTACCTCCAAAAATCCTCTTCAGTACATATATATACTGATGTTTGGGAATACTTATGACTGAAGTCTATGTCTCACATAATTCGTTGATAAGGATCAGCCTCATTATGTCTGTAGATGGAAAAAGAACATTATATATGGTCTTATGCAACCACCTTGTGCTTGATATCAAAAGTTGAGGACTTATCTTCTCGATATTGATTTTCAGAACTCACTTGCAGATACATTTGTCTTCATCTACCTAAAAGGTCATGATATTTTCTATGTTTTATTGCAACTTTTGATATAAGATTCTCATATATCCTACCGGTTTGACATATTTTATCGGGATTGAGGCTACATGAACATCAAAAGGGTCACATCTAATGCAGAGATTGTACATCATTGATCTGCTGATAAATACTAAGATGATGGGTGCAATGCCAGTTTTAACATCAATTGTTCCAACACCAAAATTGTCTTTGCGCTCTATAAATCCTCTTGATGATCCACGAGAATATCACATGGTTCTTGGCAGTATAAAATATTTAGCATTCACAAGACCAGACAATTTCTAAGTTGTTAATAGGTTATCACAGTTTACGCATTGTGCAACATAGAACTCTGTGTAGCAACCTTCACTCTATTTGTTTTAGTATAGTATTGATAATCAAAGACTAACTATATCTTCTTCTCCCACTCTAAATAAGCATCTGGATCGTTTTTTGCACGGAATGGTAGATTTTTTTAGCTTAAGACCTCCAAAATTGCCATGTGGTTGAGTTATGCCTTGCCTTCACTTACAAGTCTGCTATTTCTCTACTACCATGAGATGATCCAGCATTATTTCCTTATTAATTATCAGTGGCTTTATCTCTGGATGATCATCAGCGTTCTCTGCCTCTCCTTGGAGCTCTCTCTTGTTCTCACCAATGTTATGCACTATCTGGTTTAAATCAGGCTGTTGAAGCTCTTGGCACAAGGCATCAATTCTAGAGTTCATCCATTGCTTCATCCTAGCTGTGATAGCTTCAATCAGCAGCTTGTAATTTTGATTGGTGCTCGTCTGTTCTCCATGTTCAGACATTCTGCTCTAAAACAAATCAAAACAAATCATGAATAACTAGTTCTTTACAAACAATTAACTATTCAAAGACTGCTTAATGATCAGATTCATAGAAGTTAATTTTCAAAAATTCAATGACAGATTTAAGCATGAACAGAATATGAAGAGTCTAACTTATGAATGAAGAAAAATTGCAGAACCAATTTCGTCCAGAATTCAAAAGGATGATCTAAAAAATGAGTTATGAGACGAAGAAGTGATCACATGACAGAAACTAACAAAGTTATATCATCAAAACCTAGTTTATCAATTTTCGACAGATCCAAAATTAAAATCAGAAGATGAAAAGACAAAAGAAGATGAAAGATGAAAAATACCCTAAGTTCTCAAGTGTGCTTTGAAACCACTTGCTACAATCTTCCTAGAACCGACACTTGAGAGATTGATTGGGACAGGTCTTGTTGCAATGAATCCAGAAAATTCATTGACAAACAAGGGATGTGGAATGAACGGTCACACAAAGATTATAGAAAAGTCTTTAATTCACGGATTCTCCAGATATTACACACTAAAGCACACAATTTTTTTTTTTGTTGGATATGACACACTAACAAAATAATCTAAACTTAGTAACATTTTTGATTAAAAGATTAGATAAAGTTGAAAATGAGAAGTACAAAAAAATTAATAAGAGTGTAAACAAAGTTTGCATGAAGAACACACATTAAATTACCTATAAACTAAACAAACATTTGAATTCAACATGCACACATCTTGGCAGAATTTCTACTTGCTGAGCTTGAGAAAAATCAACTAATGGTCAATAATAATGTGAACCAATTGCCTCATTAAAATTTTTCCCAAGAAAATTCATTGAGATAAAACTTAGGAGTAAAATTGATTCACACACCCAATTAGTGATTTATTTGGACCCGAATCAAAATCAATATGTTTTGATTTTTCTATAAATGATTTGTGCCTTGGATTTGTCTAATTAATCTTCCAAAGGTTTCTTTGAACTTCTGAGCGTTAGCTCTAGTTATAAGACCAACCCGTACAATCAAAGCATCCTCAGCTTCAAACTTCTTAGCTACAAGCTTAGTTTTTTTTTTTCTGGTTTAAGCTCTGTTTCATGCTCAGATTCAAGTTCTAAATTCTTAGTGTTGTTCAGGATCATATTAATATATATTTTTTAATATATGGTGTTTATATTTGTTTATGTAATAATTTTTTTTCCAGAAATTATGTATATTAATTATGCATTTTTATTTGGTTATTAATGAAATCGTATGCCAAAAAAAGATTAAGAGATACTATATTTTACTAGTGGCATTTTTCTCTATTTCAATTTTTGGAAAAAATCTTTTTATCTACAATATGTTTATACTGAAAGAAAAAATTATGTTCTCAAATTATAAATTTCAGTAAGTGATGATTCGTGCTGTCAATTTTTGGAATGAAGTTGTAATTTTCATTTAACCGGTGTGGGATAAAGAAAAGAGAAAATTATGAAAATATGACAGTAAGTGATGCTCTGTTACAACCCCGCTTCGTCCGTGAAAGTATCGACCAATTCCTTGTTATATAATTCCACATCCACACCATGATAACCGTAAGGACCTTCAAATGAAGTTGAGTGCAAACATGAGCCTTAGACCATTTTGCCTTGCAACGGTAGCACAAGCCCAAACGTCAATACTCTACCATCTCTGCCGGAGAAAGATGACGTTGAGCACAGTCCATCCCCAACCGATGTGGCTGCCACTGTTGAAGATCATTGGGAACAGAAGAACCAGAGAGATGTTGAAGTTAATCATAAATTTTTAATATGTTATATTACAATAGCTTAAGTTGTTAGGATCATAAAGAGATTGAAATTAAGTTAGTTATACCGAAAGGGTACGAAGGAGGAATCACAACCATACGAAAAGACACATATCTTTCTTGTATGTTTATGTCTCTTTAGAAAGGTCATATCTTCTCCTTTGTGTCACAATGTGTTGTATATATACTTCAATACTCACTAAATAATGTAAGTGTGTTGTTACAGATATCAAAAGAGTACTTTAAATTTGTAACTTTGGATTGAGTGTTTTACAAGAAATCTAGTTGTGATAGCTTCAATCAGCAGCAGCTTGTTATTTTGATTGGTGCTCATCTCTTCTCCATGTTCAGACATCCTGCCCTAAAACAGATCAAAACAAATCACGAGTAACTAGTTTTTCACAAACAATTAACTATTCAAAGATTGGTTAATGATCAGATTCATAGAACTTAATTTTCAAAAATTCAATGACAGATTTAAGCATAAACAGAATATGAAGAGTCAACTTATGAATGAAAAAATTGCATAACCAATTTTGTCCAGAATTCAAAAGGATGATCTAAAAATGAGTTATGAGATGAAGAAGTGACCACATGACAGAAACTAACAAAGCTCTATCATCTCAACCTATTTCAATTTTCAACAGATCCAAAATAAAAAACAGAAGATGAAAAGACAAGAAGAAAATGAAAGATAAAAAAATACCCAACTTCTCAAGTGTACTCTGAAACCACTTGCTACAATCCTCCTAGAACTGTCACTTGAGAGATTGATTGGGACAAGTCTTGGTGCAATGAATCCAGAAAACTTACTGATAAGGGATGTGAAATAAATGGTCACACAAAGGTTGTGAAAAATCATTTGATTCACCTATTTGGATTGTCTAGATATTACACACTAAAGCACACAAATTTTTTAGCTGGATATGACACACTAACAAGATGATCTAAACTTAGTAACATTTTTGATTAAAAGATTCGATAATTTTGAAAATGAGAAGTACAAAAAGATTTAATAAGAGTTTAAACAAAGCTTGCATGAAGAACAAGCATTAAATGACCTTTGAACTAAACAAACACTTAATATAAGTTTGAATTCAAAATTTTCTCTCATGCGCACATCTTGGCCAAATTTCTACTTGTTAGACTTGAGAAAATCAACTAGTGGGTCTATAATAATGTGAACCAATTGCATCATTAAAAAACCTTTCAAGAAAATTCATTGGGATAAAACTTAGGACAAGGAAAAAAAAGTACAATTGATTCACACACCCAATTAGTGATGATTTGTGGCTTGGATTTGTCTAAGTAATATTCCAAAGGTTTCTTTGAACTTCTGAGCATTAGCTATGGTCACAAGACCAATTGGTACAAGCAAAACATCATCGGCTTCAAACTTCTTAGCTACAAGCTTAGTTTTTTCAGGTTTAAGCTCTGTTTCATGTTCAGATTCAAGTTCTACATCTTTAGTGTTGTACAGGATCATACCAAAATATTTTAATATATGGTGTTTATATTTGTTTATGTTATAATTTTTTTCAGAAAATATGTTTATTAATTGTTTTTATTTTGTTATTAATGAGATCGTATGCCAAAAAAAAGATTAAGAGATACTATATTTTACTAGTGGCAATTTTCTCTATTTCAGTTTTTGGAACAGATCTTTTATCTACGATATGTTTATACTTAAAGAAAAAATTATGTTCTCAAATTATAAATTTCAGCAAGTGATGCTTCGTGCTGTCAATTTTTGGAATAAAATTGTAATTTTCATTTAACCAGTGTGGGATAAAGAAAAGAGAAAATTGTGAAAATATGACATATTGAGAATCAAAATTGTCCTACTATGATTTTGATAATTTTTGTCAGTTTTTGAAAAATTTATCCTTTATTTAATTAATAAATAAAATATAATTTTAAAAAATGCAAATAAGTTTTGAAAATGAAAAAGAGAAAGACACATTAATAATAATATTTTTTTATCTTATTTTGGATAATAAAATATTCTAAACATATTTTATTTGTTGTTTTCCGTTTTATGTAGGTTAGAATATGTATCTTAACTTTTATTCTTTGTTCTATGTAGATCATAATATATAATTTTACTATTGCTCTAATTCTATCTGTTGGTAGAATATATTTAGTTCTATTTTAACTTTTGTTCTTTGTTCTACATATGTTAAAATATGTATTCTAACTTTTGCTTTTTTGTATTTTTTAATTAGGATATATGTTGTTAATCCTACTTTTTATCTAAGTAGTTTAGTATATGTATTCTAACTTTTGCTTTAGGATATATTTTGTTTAGAATACATATTCTACCTTGTTCTAACCGTTTATATTCAATGTAGTTTAGAATTGATATATCTTGTTTAGAATATGTCTTATGCATTTTTCAGTTCTGAAAATCTGGGAAAATCTAAGATATATATGGTTACAATAAAAACTCAATATTTGTTGGTTTCTTTCTTCTTCTCGATTACTCTCTTGGTCTTCTTTGTTTCTCCATAATATTTTGAAGATAGACTATGTCCAATAACACGAAAAAACGATGGAGGAGATGAAGGAGATAAAGAAGAAGATTTTGTTGCGTTCTCATATTTCTTTTCTAACTTGACGACTCTCTATGTTTTCTTCCTTATGTTTCAACAGAATTTCATCTGTGTTAACATACTATTCCCACTGAAGAACAACGACATATGTAACAGTCTGCTACAATATCTATTATGATCTTTTTTTTTATCATTGATACATCACAATCTGAGCTTCTTAGATTCACCAGAATCTAAGCCTTAATCTCTGTGACTGAACCTGCAACTCAAATCTTCTAGAAATGATGAACCAACCTTGTATCCTCAGGGTACTGAACATGTCTTGTTGCAAACTGATTATACTTATTCTATTTCATATATCTCTGCAAATTTCTTTCAACTTGAATCCTGGAACCTTTATTTAATATCCGAATTGCCTTTGACCCACAAACCAATTCTTCTTTGAAGGCGTCCTTTGTGTATATAAAATTTTATTTTTTGTATTTTTAGGAAAAAATCGGATTTACATTAAACTAAGTATTTATCCTCCAATTTTAATTCTCTAATTTTTAATAGGATAAATCATTTCTCAACTTATCTCTTTAAACCATTTTTGTAAAGAAAATTTTAAAGAAATAAAACCAAAATCTTAATTTCGTTGAGCATCAGCTTTTCTACATTTTTAATTTGAAAAACTGTAAAATTATATAATTTAAGAAATAAAGAATTTGTTTAAATTTTTAATACATAATATATAATTTAATCCATTTAAGGATGTTTTATAAATAGAACATTCAATGTTCCAGTTAGTTATAAGTAAATTTATTTATGTGAAAATCACTTAAGAAGCAATTTGATAAAAAATGATAATGACCATATTTTTGTGTGTATATGATCGATTCGATTCCATTTAAAGGATTAATGTGATATATCGTATATTTGAAAATCATATATATATAAAGATAGAATGACTGTGTATCAGTCATTTGATCAAATTTTGAAATATGTATAATATTTTTTTGATTAAAAAGTTATTTATATATTTATATCGATTTAAAAAGTCAAATATAATTATAAATCAATAGATCCAGTTTAAATAAATTAATGAGAATCAATGTTTTATCAAAGAAATTAGGTATAGATAAATAATCTAAATTGTGACAAAAACTGTTGTGCTGCCACATAAATCTTAAATATTCCTCTTTTAATATATTAAGAACTTTTACTTTGTAGTTTTTTATAAGACAATAAATTAAAAATAATTAACATGGGACAGAAAAAAACCATTATTTAGTAAAAAAATTGTGAAAATTATGTAGAAAATGAATTTCTCAATATGTATAAATGTATATTGTTAGGTATTTTTATTTTATTTTTATTTTTTTCTAAAACGTTAGGTATTTCTATTTATAAGTATCCATAACTGACTTGGAAACAGAGAAGTCCTATTCCGATCTAAAAGCAAAATCAAGACAGGGAAGAAGAAGAAGATATGATGGATTCCTTAATAGATGATTCTATGAGCAATTATACTAAAGAGATTACCGCTAAGACATCGCCACTTCTAAATTGGTATGCAAGTAATGGAAATCAATCCTGGAGTCTCTGTTTCTCCGCAAGCTTTTCCTTTCTCACCATCAAAACCCACATTCTTCGTGGTCGCTCAGGTGGAGAGAAAGTCCGGAAAGAAACGTACCTCAAGAAGTCGTCGTGGCTCACTACGGATGCAAGACTTGGGGACTTTCACAATCTCTTGGCTCTTACGTAACTTCATAGCCAAAAAGTTGGGGCACTCTCACGAAACATATGGTGGTTAGAGTCTTGTCTTACACGGAAGTCGGATTGATTTTGATCGGTTTAAAATCAGTATATGATGGTCTGACCACCTACTAAGTGGCTAATCCAGTTTCAAAGAAATATGTCGAGATCCCTCCTCCGCCTCATCTTCCAACAGAATCATTCAAGCCCGCAGGACTCGTCACACGGATTGAAAATGGTGCTATATTAGGTTACAAAGTTGTCCTCGTGGATACACGTTATTACGAAAGAGATGTCTTAAGTTTACTGATATATTCATCTGAGACGTGCTTGTAAAGTTTCAAAACTCTCAATTCTTCTCACTCTATCCGCTGTGTTTGTTTGCTCAATCCTGTTAGCTTGAGCGGCAATCTTTACTGGGTCTGCTATAATTTACAAAACTCTAGTCACTGTTTTCTAGGTGTTGTGTCCCATGATTTCTACGCTACTGGCACGGAGTCTGATCGAACTAGTGTTATAGTTTTCCCTGATGTCGAGATATGGGGGATTCATAACAAAAGTTTTCACAACTTCTCAAGGATTTCTCATGTATATGATCATTTTCGAACACGACAAAGAGGAAAAGTTAGGAGTATGGAGGCTAAAGAGCGGGGAATGGGAACAAGTACCTGAAAAAATCTCTCCGGCTTGTACTAAGACCAGGTTCGATTACATTCCTCTGGCTGACGAACCCTTTTGATGGTAATATATACAGTGTACCTGTGGATCAGTAAGCAATAAGTGTTTGGTATCTGATAACTTGTACAACAAAGGCAAGTTTGGGGTTTCATAAAAACTTGGAACGTAGCAGCGACGGTCGCACTCTGGATTTTACTAGAATATGGTACCCGATGAGAAGAGAGTCATCTTCCACGTTTGTTCTCCCGCGTTGGCTGTACCGAATCCCTTCCTCACCGTCATGAGCACGGTGAGAGGACTTCACTTGCTTCTGATTATTTTGAACTTTAATTATTGTTTTTTTCTTATTTGGTTTATTCCGAGTGTTTTGTTCCCAATTAGGGTTCAAGATATCTATTCAATTGGAGAAATATGAAAACTTTATTGTCACAATGAATTTGGAAGTCTTCAACTGTGACTCGATTGGGTCCATGACTCATGAGAGTATAGAGAGGCAAAAAGGAGTCTCGTTAGAAGAAAAAATGGCGCATGTATTTGTGTATATATTTGGTACAAATCATTCATACTTGTACGTAACAATGTGCTTAAGCCCTTAAATGGCTATTTAATCTTGATTTAATCTTGTTCTAAATGATCCATTTCAATGTTTTTCGTTTAATACAAGTAATAATTCTGCAAGATGTGATTAAGGCTACGCTTGGTTCCACGCAGAATTCAGAATGAGATTAGAAGATAGCATGAACTGACAAACTAATAACACTTATTATATGAAGCAAAGAGTTACAGATGTTGTGTTTACACAGTGAGATACAGTCCTATTCTTCTTTCTATGTAATAATTCAACATTCGAATCTGTAATCTAAAAGCGGATGACTTCTCTTGCATTTTTATGACTGCTTGCTTTTCTTTACAAATAATCAAGAAACTCCTCATGTTAAAAACCGTTCTTCTCTCATTCTCTTTACAAGCTTATTTCTCTCAACGAGCCTACTCTTTCGTCAACCTGGATAACAACCCATCAGGTTTCATTGATCATCATCTTAGCCAAGTCCAAACACAAGTAGTGCTGAAAATGCATCAGGATCAGGCTTTCATTGTTAAGGTTAAGTGATGATGAGGTTGAGTTTTTAAATGGATCACGCGGAGAAAGAGGAAGTGGGTATGTCTCTGGATGCATGACAAACTCAAGCTGCTTACAGTCACTAATGGAAAGAAAGGTTGCAGATGCTCACATAACAACGCTTTTGATTATCTGCAGAAATACAAAGGGAGAGTATCTTGGTATTTGACACAATCTGGAGCGGGTGATTCTTTTGTTGGCGCATTTTTTGCCTCTTTCGGGATAGGTTTTGAAATTTCATGTCACGCAAGCCAGTCTGGAGTATGGATGACACCAGAGGAATGAGTTTGGTGGTTCTAAATGCATTTGCAGGATGAAGTGAAGGTCAAGGAAGCTTTGGCATTCATAAGGATCTTCTAGATATGAATAAGCTCTTCTTGGTTCCACGAAGAGTTGAGAATGTGAATAGAGAATAACATGAAGTAACAAACTAAGAACAATCACTTTTTATTTGAAGCAGAGAGTTACAAATGTTGTGTTTACACAGTGAGATACACTCCTATTCTTCTTTCTATGTAAATAATCCCACTTTCGAATCTGTAAGCTAACAAGACAAAGTGGATGAATCCTCTTGCACTTTTATGAATGCTGTTCTTTACAAATAATCAAGTTAAAAACAAAAAAAAACCGTTCTTGTCTCATTCTCTTTACAAGCTCATTGCTCTCGCTGAGCCTACTCTTTCGTCAACCTGCAAAACACCCATCAGGTTTCAGTGATCATCATCATAGCCAAGTCTAGCCACACGTAACGTATAGTAAAGAAACAGATGAGACTTTTGTTTGGTACGAAACATAACTACTTGCTCTTAATTAACAGAGTTTCAGAAGAGAGGGTCCATGAAGTAGACTAATGATATCACTGAGAATCATTTGAGTTTATATTGACTCAAGGAGCAGCCAATAAATCATTAGAGTCATACCGTTGTTTCTCTAGCATCTTTCGACTTGTTCTCGTTCAGGTAACGCTCAAAAGCCCCATCTCCTATAAGTATTTTGGCTGTGCATCCACGAGAAGCTTCTGAGCCTTTTGATTCCTCATCTACAATAACAGCGTCGATTCTTTCGTCTCCCTTCTTAGCATCTGGAATCTGAGAAAACAAATGAAACAAAAGTGTGAAGACAAGAGTTATATAGTAGCTGAACAATCTTTTTTGTAGCTGAAGTACCTCAAACATGGCTTCGGTAAGAATGCTTTCAAGTAAGGCTCTTAGCCCCCTAGCACCTGTATTCTTCACCATCGCTTGCTTGGAAATCATCCCGAGCGCTTTCTCCGTAAAATGCAACTTTACCTTTTTTACAACAGATAATGCAGGTTTAGGAACCAAAAGTCCAAGTTTAAACTGAAATCTGAATACTTTTATATCTCAGTCTTGGCAAGTTTTTATTTCGAGGGAGCTTACGTTGTTCATACTAAATAGTTTCTTGTACTGTTTCCCAAGAGCATTTTTAGGTTCTACAAGCACCTGCAGGGAAAACAACAAAGACAGTTTTAGCTGCCCTTAAATATGAGAAGGGTAAAATCAAGATCTCGATGATGACAACCACTAATCTCGCTTTGATTTCACTAGCCGAAATGAAGTAGCAACATGAGCATTCAAAGAAATGCACTATCAGAAACAGAACAAAATACAAGCTTTGGAAAATGTTAAATTACCCGAATGAGCTGGTCCTCTGTTAGAGCTGACAAACTAACTAATATGGGAAAGCGTCCTACAAACTCAGGTATAAGGCCATATGCTGTCAGATCGGCACTCTCAACCTGAAATGTAGCCGGGATACCAAAACTAAAATTTCTTTCAAGGAATGTGAAGTATTTACACTGAGAAACAGAGGGTTCACAAAATCATTTTACTATTCACCGATTCTAGCAAAGATGAAGTTACTGCACCACAGGTAACTCCACTGGTAGCCATATTGGCACGGACAGGAGCTCCAAAACCAATCGATGAATCTTGTCGTCTGGAAAACATTAGATATGCTTATCAAAGTCAACACAGAACCACTGATGTATTGGAACAAAAAAGAAGTATGATGAACTACCTATCCACAATGGTCTTCTCAAGGTCAACAAATGCTCCTCCACAGATAAAGAGGATGTCTTTTGTGTCTATCTGCACATCATAGGACATCCAGCAATGAAATAATATGAGTAAACAACACTTATAGATCTGTAATAACACTAAATGATTACAGGTTAATGATGAGAGTTCTAGCTCTAAACCTGTATATGGTCACCCCGTGGATGCTTCCTTGCTCCCTTCCCTGGAACATTTACGATCTGTATAGAAGATCTAACGATCAATAAAGAAGAGCCATCCTCTTCGGCAGAAAGAATGATGTCGCATACATCAAATGTCATATTAATAACTTTTCCAATTTCTCCTATTGTAGATTGCGGAGATCTTTTAAAGAGGATCACTTCTACAGACTACACTATAACTCGCTATGCAAGCTCATGTCTAGTGAACAATGATTCCAGTAGATGCATGAAAGGGTAATAAAGCAGATCCACTTACAGTGCCTTCCAGTAATTTCAAAAGTGCTTGTTGGACACCTTCCCCGGAGACATCCCGGCTAATGTTCAAACTCTCAGCCTGCAGAAGGGAGAATCCAGGAAGCATAAATTTCAATTATCTTGTTCTTATCGACTTCAGGTTTTGTCATTGTCTTTCATACTGACCTTCTTTGTTATCTTATCAACTTCATCGATGTAGACTATTCCCTGTTGTGCTGCTTGCACGTTGAACTCAGCGACCTACAAGTCATAAGGGAGTCTTCTGAAATGCAAAAAGATGACAAGTGTGCAGGGAATGTTATTCACTACCGAATAAGAAGTGGTACCGTTAGTAGTTTATGAAGGATTGATTCAACATCGTCACCAACATAGCCAGCCTATAAAGGCACCAAACAAAAGCTGAGTAAAGAGCAATATACAAAACCATAATTCCAGGAGCTGTGTAAGATCACAATCTTACCTGAGTCAGTGTAGTTGCATCAGCAATGACAAAGGGAACATTTACAAGCCGAGCTAAAGTCTTTGCGAGTAATGTCTTCCCTATTATTCAAGAATCGAATAAGTAATCATGTCAGAGTCAGCAGGGAGAATGCAAACGGGAAGTAAAGAATAGAATATGATAAGAGATCAGAAGCTCCCTACATACCAGAGCCAGTAGGCCCCATCAGAAGAACATTGCTTTTATCTAATTCTACATTATCGTCATCATCAATTGGTTGTGCTGCTGACCTAGTATTCAAGGTCCACAAATGTCAGCTTCCAACAACACAAGCCGTATATCGGAATAAACCTTAACAGATTGAACGGTGATAATGCGTTCGATCAAGTACAAAGATGAAAACTAAGCGAATAGACGAGAGAGAGAGAGAACCAACCCTTTTTTCATAGAGGTATAATATATTCTCTTGTAATGGTTATACACAGCGACAGAGAGCACCTACGAACAAAGTCAAGACCAAAATACCGTAAGTAACAAGTTTGATGGGTGGGACATTATCAGAAATGAGTACTAAATGCAAAGTGGAAAAGGGAGAACCTTTTTGGCGCGGCTTTGGCCAATAACGAACTTGTCAAGCCATTTACAAATCTCTTTTGGGGTAGGAAAGTCTCTGCCCAGGCTAGTCCCGCCCCATCGACTAACGTCGTTGGCTGCATCCAGTAACGGAGAAGTATCCATTTTGACGGCTCCGTTAGAGGCTGGAGCGATGTTGTTTGGAGGAGAAGCGTTCGAAGGAGGAGGTGGAGGAGACCAATCCTCAGGTGGCTCAGCACCGTAAGATCTGAGCGTATCCCAGAAGGAAGATCTGAGCTTAGTTCTGTAATTCGAGCTGAGATTGTTGCTGCCGAATCCGTGATTTGAATCCTTCGCATGATGTTTCCTGGTTGATGATTTGGAAGTATTGGTGGTGCTTGGTGAATGAACACGACCGATCTCGATGAATGTCCCCTGAAGAGGAGAGACGCTGTGAGGGTTGAATCCGTAAGCGGTTTTGCATGTCGGACAGAAATTGACAGATTGGAAATTGGTTTTGTCTCCGGCGGCGGTGGATGAATCGGAATCATCGGGACGGTGAAGAAGATTAGAAGCAGGAAATTGACGATTGGAGAAGAGAAGATCCATTTGTTTCGAGCAGCGAGGACAATTGGGTTCAGCTCTAAGCTTCCGGCGTGTGACGGGGACAGGGAAATCATCGCCTCCCGGTCCTCCTCCTCCTCCGCCGTTGTTTCCGCCACCAACACCACCTTGCTCCGATTTGAATCGTTCCTGGAGGCGGCGGCGAGGCGGAGACGATCCCAGTTCCAGAGAATAGAGATGAGTGGGAACAGGAGAAACCGAACGAGCGTGGAAAGCTAAGGACTTGACATTCCTCCATCTCCAAATTCCAGACATTTGATGATTGAAACAAATACAATCTATATGTGTGTATACAATATCA
This sequence comes from Streptanthus diversifolius, assembly GCA_039880935.1. Classification (NCBI taxonomy): domain Eukaryota; kingdom Viridiplantae; phylum Streptophyta; class Magnoliopsida; order Brassicales; family Brassicaceae; genus Streptanthus; species Streptanthus diversifolius. The sequence goes on along the minus strand of JAXGFM010000014.1, from coordinate 21,114,166 downwards.
AACAGACAGAGGTTTTATAAATCAGAAGCAGCACAAAAACCAGACATAGAAATGAGAAACTCGAGATCCGAATCAAAGAGATATGTCTGCATCAGCTTCGATGATGTTGTGTGTCTTAAATATATATACGTTCTGTCTTCTGTAAAATTGCAATTCTAAGGAATTAATGAGGGAGCAATTCTAAGGAATTTCGAGTGGGGAACCTTAAATCCGTCAATTTTGAGAAGAGAGACGATAAAAGCGGAAAATGAAGAAAAATATAGACTTGGAGAGAAAAAAGACGAAGCACTCACATTGTCCATCTCTCTCTCTCTCTCTCTCTCATCACGTTTGGTGGAATAGCACATGGGAACACGTGTAAGCCAAAATCACTGACTGAAACTACCCTCCACGCGCCGTCAGGCATGGCGGAGCAATTAGCTGAATCCGGCCAATTTGTCTCCGACGCGATTTCCAAGTCGACCCATTTGAATCATTTGAAGCAAGGATGAAAGCGGATGAGGCTATTTGGGGCTCATTGCTTAATGCTTGTAAGAAGTGTGGATCATTTGGATTTGGCTGTGGTTGCTGTAAAGAATCTGGTTGCTTTAGATCCTAACAATGGAGGTTACGTCGCTAACAATTCGTTGGGTTCACATTGATAGCGAGGTCCATCAGTTCTATTCTCTTGACAAATCGCATCCGAAGAGCGAAGAGATTTATATAATACTTGACAGTTTGATCTCTTTCTGACACTTAGGAAGGTACTAATATTGTTGTTAACAAAATCTGGAACTGTAACGTTATATACTCTTTTGTTTTAGTATAAAAAGAGTTGCGTGATTTTCCGGCAAAATTCATGTTGCTTGTTAAGAAACTTGGCCTCGTGGTTCCTCTTTGGCATGTCATCATGTGATTCCAGCCATTAGCTTACTCTCTATTTTGCCTGTTCCATGTACATGGAGTATTAAATATGGCAACATGCTAAATAGACATTGCTACTCTGTAGTTGTAAACTTTTAAGTTTTATAACAAAATTTCTCTTGTAGCTTTATTGGGAATGATCGATAAACAAGTACACTATATAAAGACCAGTTATATGATAGAAATAGATTACAGAGATTTTTATTACACATCAAATTCTAATCTGGACTCGAGCAGAGTTCTTTTTGTGACTAAGCAGAACTGAGCTTGCCAGTTTGGGCCTCTTCTAATGCAATGTCAACGACTCTTGGACCCTTGACTTTATCTGCGGAAAGTTTGTTGATGGTAATGGTGAGCACACCGTTCTCAAGCTTGGCCTTGACAGTGTCTAAATCCACATTATCAGGCATTCTAAATTGTCTCCAGAACTTGCCGTGAGACCTCTCCACTCTATGCCAATGATCTCCTTCTTTCTCTTCTTCTCTTTTCCTCTCACCGCTTATTCGTAAAACTCGATTTTCCTCCACTTCTATTTTTACCTCATCCTTCTTCATCCCAGGCACATCGAGCCTGATCACATGCTCTTCTGGTGTTTCTTTCCAGTCCACTCTCGCTGGAGACAGAGCCACGCTCTGATCTCTCTCGAGACCTAATGGGATTTGCTCCAAGACCCTGAAAGGATCCGGAAACCGATCTCGCCAGAGATCAGATAGTAGACTGCCCGGAGTATCGAACGCAGATGGCAAGGACCCTTCAGTGTTTTTGATGTTTCCGAGGAACAGAGTTATTAAGAAAAGACCTAACAAAGCAAGAGAGACTTGCTTCATCTTTCGCTTTTCTTGCAGAAGGGCTAAACTGGGAGTGATATTGGTTTTGTACTCTTGATTACGTGTAGTGATGAACTTCTTGTTCGTTTCTCTTCTCTATGAGGGTTATGGTGTATAATCTGTGGTGAATATATAGACGCATCTTATGGAGTGAAGAATGTTTGCACATTCGCGAACATTCTTGCGAGTTTTTTTTTTTTTTTTGCTTTTCTACTATTTTCCCTATAGTCTTGACAGAGAAACTGCGAACGTTCTAGGTTTTGTCCTTCAGTTAGGTTGTTTTCAAATGAACTTGTTTTGAGATTTTGAGTGTCTTCTGTAATGTTCGAGACACTTCATGTCAATCTAGTGAAGTACTAAATGCATGGTACTAATTGGTATTTTGTAGGAGACCCAAGACAGAATAGGCCAATCATTCTTGTTTCAAAGTAGGCCTTAGCATATGAGAAGTATGCATATAAGCATTTCCATTTCATGTTTAGGGTTTTGATCTTATTTATTCTGTATTGTGTGTCCAAGCAATACTCAGACATAACCAAACTGTTTTCTTATCAATACAAGGTTTGAAGTACTTAAGATCATATGCACTAAAAAATCAAATGATATACGGTAAAAGCCGTGTGTATTCATTGGTACAATAGTATTATGTAAACCGAATCAGAAACAATCTCCCTGAGCATATGTGGCATAAGTGATAACTTCTACCTGCCTTCTGAAACTTTCTTATAGTTCCTGTTGAGATGAATAATCAACATTCATGTGCTTTCTCTGTTGGGTTTTCTGATTCTTCACCATCTTCATTATCCAAAATAACCCACACCATGATGGTTTTGCATGGTCATCCACTGGAGATGAGGAAGGGCTGGGTGATGAAAAACCAGCGCAATGCTTTTCCTGTCTTCGTTCATTGCAAGGGATTGGATCTCTTAGATTGGTGGAGACAGAGAAAACCTCTTCTGCCTCCACTGTTCTTCATCACATAATTGCAGGAGTATTATAGCTTGAGTATTCCTCTACTGCTACTATATGATCTATATATGGTAATGGCTTGCATAGACGGGTAATCCAGACTCCTCATCCCGGCGATCACTTTTCATACACGATGCGGAGATCTTGAAAAGTGATAGAGCCATTAGTAGCAGAAATAACGTCAAGGAAAGCTTTCATTCCCTGTAAAGAGAAATGTGTACTTGTGAGTATAAGGAAAGATGCGAGCTAGAGCTAAAGCGAAAAAGATTCATACGTTTGATTTTATGGAGCTTAGCGGTAAAGATCCCACTTCATCCATGATTTTAATGAAAAAAACAGTCAGGACTTTGGTAACTAACTTGAGACCCATCAAGATTAGATAATCTTACCAACCATATCTCGAATGCTTCAGAGCCAGTTTTTGGTTGACATTATTATATGTTGTCACTTACTACAACTTGTGTTTCGGTTCTCACATCTAACTTGTAGAGTTTTCTCTTGGTTTGGTTCGGACTAGTGTTGGGCTGAGGAATCTATGGTGGCGATTATGAAAAACTAAAATGAGGCACTGTGCAGCACATTTTGCAAGTTTGAATGACTGTGATGGAGAATTAAAGCAATGGATGAGATTAATACGACAGAAGATGGTTTAAGAAAGAGATCAATCTGAGGGCATGTGAAACAACAGCAACTGAGCTATGAATCGGTCTTTCGGAGTTTGTATCAGTTTCCATACCCATGAATCTAACGTACCTGGATGAGTATGCAACAGGAGATAAAAGGATGAATATATTGGAGAGTATGCAGTTGGTGCTTACTCCACTACAAAGATGCGAGCCTGCACCTTTCTCCTGTCTGTTTCCACCATTTGGGTTCATACAGCCATGTCTCTGGTCTGCACCTTTTGGCAATCGGTATAAGCAGTCTCTTATGCATAGCTTTGTCCTCACATCCAAGTGAAGCAAGCAAGTGCAAATCAGCCAAGTAAACAAATGCACACGTAAATTTATTTAGATATACTTACTACACACTATGATATAAATCACAAAGGATGAGTAAACTTGCTGAAGCTGGCGAAAACTTGTTGCTAACAAAGTACCAAAAAAAAAACAATCCTGCCTTTTTAATGTTTCCAATTCAGCTGCAGCTTTTATGTGGTCAATCTCAAGCCGGAGCAACATCAGGAAACACCATAGGTTTTGTCTTACTACTCTTCCTGGTTCTTGCAGCAAAAAGAAGGAGGCATATATATCTTGCCCGTGCTGCAACATGGGATAAGCAGTGCAGATATTCTCAACCATATTCACCGCTGAAACCATGATCTGAAATTTGTATATCCTCCCGTGTCATATGCTGGAAATACTTTAGCTACCAATTAAAATCATGTGATAGCAAGTCCAAGAAGAAAAAAAAAAAGAAACCGATCAGAATAACAAAGAATTCCCAAACCTGAAACACGAAACACATCCAAGTGGTAGCCATAACAAGAAGTAAAAGATGAGATGATAGTGAGAAAATCACAAGAACAACAAAATCTCTGTATAGTCAAGATCATAATTTCCATATATAGTCATCTTTTTCATGTATCCTGAAAAAGGATCCATCTTTATCTTCTTGTTTATTGTTTATGCAATTTGCTCTGTCATTTCAATATGTCAACAATTGTTTCATTTGTTTCAATATTCTACAAAAATGTGCGACATCGATATTATGCACTAAATTATCATATAATATCCGGTAACAACCGTGTATTGATTGGTATTATGTAAATTGACAACAATAGTATTATGTAACATGAATCAGTGACAATTCTCCCTAATCATCTATTAATAACCTCTACCTCTGCATTCCACAACTTTCTTATATTTCCTCTTGAGATGAATGATTTATCAACACTCATATGCTTTCTCTGTTGGGTTGTCTGATTCTTCACAATCTTCATTGTCAAAGACAACCCAGACCATACTGATTTTGGTTTCCACTGGAAACGAGAAAAGACTGGTAGATGAAAAACCGGCGCAATGCTTTTCTTGTTTTCCTTCATTGCAAGTGATTGGATCTCTTAGGTTGGTGGAGACAGAGAAAGCTCTTTCACCTCCAATGCTCTTAGCAGGAGTATTACAGCTTGAGCATTCCTCTAGTGCTACTATATGATCCATGGTAATGGCTTGCACAGATGGGTAATCCAGGCTCTTCATCCCGGCGAAACCTCTACACTTTTCATAGAGGACACGGAGATGTTCAATCTGTTGAGAAGCTTTCCTCAACATCCCGCAAGCTAAATCTCTTGCGGGTCTTGAAAGATCAAATAGCATGTTAATCAGTGTAGCTATCCCATCAGAATACGTCATATAGACTTGGAAACTCTCTTTCAAGATATTGCCTGTAGCTGCTTGGACCAGGTTATCCATAGGCCAGGCATCATCCGGTGAACAGTCCAACACCCTTGCTATGAACTCCTGGCACTTCGGTAAGATGTGGAACACCAAATCCATGGATTTCTCTTTGTAACGACTAAACTTTGTACCACCAGACATTACGGGTTCGAGCTTACCAGCTTGGTTGATGATCCATCCGACTCTTTCTTCAAGATAAGCTACATAGTTCTGCAGAAAAGCAAAGGATGGAGGATCAGGGCTCATCATGAACCAGCAGCAACCTATTTGGAGATGACCAGAGGTGTGTGCAATATGCAACTGCTGCTCGATACCGCGACTGCTACCACGCAAGAGACGGTGGATGAGTAACAGAGTTTTACCCGCGACTAAGCAATCTCTTGTCTTAGCTAGACGGCGTGAGATCTGTTCAGCAAGAAAAGGAATTGCTCCCGGAGTGTTAGAGACAAGGAAGAGTATCTCGTGCATGGTTTTGTCATCAATAGGACAATCATCATGACTTGTAGCTCGAACCACTGCAACTTCAATGTCAAAAAATGCTTTTTCATTGTAGTTTTGTACAATAGCTCTGCCAATAGATACATGATCCTTGGCGTGGCCAAGGACTTTACGAAGCTTGCCAGATAAATCAAGCCTCATTGATATATAGACTAAATGACACTATTGGCTGTTCAAAGTTTTATAAGAACAGTTTCTGTAATGAAGTCTATATATATATATACACATGATTATAAAATAAGACACGAGGCCAAGAGGAGAAAGTTGCCAATAAAAGAAATAAAAACCCCAACAAAATGGTGGTGAGGAATCAGATCTTTTCTTTCAACTTAAAGTAAAGAATTATCCTTGCAAATATTTTTAAACAGTGCTTAGGCCTAACCAAAGTCAAAGTCACTTTAGAGAGATGCTCTGCAAGAGCTTTATGACTAAAATAGAACATCCACCATATCTACTTTCCTTTTGAGAGCAGAGTGACTATGGCATCAACATGAGAATTTTACCAAAGCTGATCATTCACTATAAGAATCGTAGAAATTTGCATATACTAATCCGTTGTTAGAATCATAAGATTCATCATACCAGAGATAAACGGGAAGGTGAATAGTCTCTGTTTATGCCATGAGAAGTCAACGAATCTCGCTATCTCGAGCAAACCTTCAGAATTCAAATCCATGTTTAAAATATACAAGAGTGAGTCAGAATGCACCCACGAGACTCTCAACTCTTGAGGGTTTTCTTTTTCTGGATAAATATGAATAAACAAAAATTTCTCAAGAGTCAACTCCATAAAAGTTTTTTTCTTTTTGCTGTGTGGGGAAGAAGAGAACCTCATTCTGCAAGAATCTGATTCTCCTGCATCAAACTCTTTTGCTATTTCAAATGTCTGTTATTCCTGAGAACATTCCCTCCAGGCAGTGACCGGTTTTTTATCATTTACTCCATTGACCAAAATGTTTAGCGTGTAATAGACGTGTAAGTGCACTCACTGTATCTAACATCAGAAAACAAAAGAAAGAGGCCATCTCTATATTGCTATATGAGAAAGTAATTTTCAATCTTCCAAAGGGAGATAAGATCACTTATATAACTACCGACTGAATTAGAAGCTTGCATGCAATTCATCGTGCAAGAATATACAATATGGCAACTTCCACTTACACCACCAACGAGATTGATTTTATTTAATGGAGAGAAAACAAGAACAAAAAAATAATAACAGAAAAGGAAGAAATCTAGTCCAAAATGGTTCCAACTGTATTAGCTTCCAAGTTCCAACGCAATCCCAACACAGAGGACGAAAAATTACCATAAACATTTCAATAGCATATATAGTATATCATCTCAAAATACGTGACTATTTGTTAGAAGAACAAATGCTAGACTAAATTCAACAATTCACTTATTGTTTTGTATACAAAATAAGGTGCATAGATTGGTAGTCACTGTGCTGCAGTAGATACCCAAATACAACACGTCAAAGGTCCGAACATCATTCTTCAAATGGCTATACATCCCAACTATTTGAGAGGCTTCATTCCCTGAAAGCTCAGGAAAAAAAAGGTTATTCACTTAAGATAGTAGTTACCATGTTGAAAATTCAAATAACAGTGATGATCTACCAGACTAAGTAGGAGCTAAGGAAGAAAAAAAGCATTCATTCCATCCACATCAACACACATACTTGTTTCCAGGAGGAAAGAACCAAAAGAAGATTCTTTCACATTGATTCATTCCAAGATATAATAAATTTTAAGAACTTAAAAAAGCAGGACCTTTCAAGTGAAAAAGATAAACACTTTGCGCTATGACTAGCTTATTGGCATAAGAACAAACAGTACCTTGGCTGCCCTCATGCTATTGACTGTCATACGAAGACCATCATGTGAGAGTATTAAACGAGATAAGCCACCAGTGCTCAAACTGAAAATATCAAATAGAAAGATGACTCAAAGTTATATCAAATACAGAGAATTACAGGTTCAAGAAAGACTAGTTACCCCAACAATTTAGCAGAATCTGCGATAGAACCGTCAGAAGCAGAAATAACGTCAAGCAAAGCTTGCATGCCCTGTAATAGAGACATGTGTACTTGTGAGTAAAAGAAAAGATGCGAGCTAGAGCTAAAGCGAGAAACAGAGTCATACAGGTACAAATTTAGGATTGTTTGGACCAATCTGTGAACCAGAAGAAGTTCTGATGGTAGACTTTGGAGGTAGGATCTGAAGAAGCTCCGGAGGAGGAGAATAGGCTTCAATGTCCACTTTGTTCCTCACTGGAAAAATAACAAGTTAAGAAATTTTAGTTAAAGATGATGAAATCCCAGGAGAAGGAATTGAGTTAAGACCTTTGATTGCGAGGAGCGTGCGAAGCCTGTTAAGAGCAGAAGCTCGGTTCTTGTGCTGTGAACGGTCCTCGACTGCCTGAGCTACGATTCCGGTGGGGAGGTGTTTAAGGCGGACGGCGGAGTCACGCTTGTTACGGTGTTGTCCTCCAGGCCCAGAAACTCTGAAAGTATCAAACTTGCATTGCTTCATCAACTCTTCATCGCTATACTTCAAGTAATTGGGACCCTGAACGTCTGAAACAACGATATCGGAATCGTTAACGCCACCTACATCGTTACTGCCACTTCCGTCGGACGATGAATAACGGAGAATCGACCGTAATGGGTAGCTGAATCCATCGAATAGAACAGTCCGGCGATAGTAATTAACAGAAGATGGATACGAGGGAGACGGGACAGTTCGACGAACGATAAGAGGGAACCTGGCGTGAAAGAGAGCGGCTACGGCCATGATTGACATGGCATACCCGTCGCGACGGGAATGGTTTCGAGGGAAGATGACGTCTCGTAGTATCGGCTCGGCCCATTAGTAACTATGTAGTGGGCTTGCCCCTTTTAAGTTACACCAAAGCTTGGAATGAAATTATTACCCAAGATCCATTTCGATCCGCATGAATATTCAGAACGGTTGGATATGAAAAAATTTGATATGAATTTGGATAGTAAATTTTAAATTAGAATCTGATTCGGATTTGGATATTTTATATTTTTTAGTATAAAACTACAGTATATTTTTTTATAAGATATCGATCCAGATATTCTAATGTGTAGATGAATATCAGAAATTATTACTTACAAAAATTGTGTAAATATTTTTTATGATGTTTTAGAAACCTTTTTAAAATTAGAATACATGTGGAAGCCTAAAAAATCTATGGAATGATGATTTTGGATGGTTCACCGAGTTAGTAAATTTATCGTCATAAAAACATTTCAACAAATAAATCATTATTTTTTCTCAGAGTTATGAATGTGGTTGACTAAATGAATAAGAAGATAGATTAAAATGAGGATAGGGTAGTAGAAGAAGAATAAGAAGATATAATCAAAGGACCAAGGGTTTGTTTTGAATTAAATTTTTCAAGTAAAGATGCATAGTTAAGACCAGTTATGTTTTTATAATATTTTTCGCTGACAATTTGCTTCAAAAGCAGGTTTTCAAAAGCTTCAGATGACCATTTATATTCATTGTCCATAAACCGTAAAATTACCCTTAAATGCGAATTATAAATACGGTTTCACACTTCTATTCCAACAATTTTACTTACATGTTACAGAAAATTAATTTGTCATAGTAATTGATATATTCAACAAACTCTCGCTCACAACCAAATGATAATAATCACAAGGACATCTCAAATCCAAATTTGTTTTTGATAATATCTTGAAAACCATGAAAAGCAATGACATAATAAATTATAAGATCATGTGCATTTTTGAGACGTAAAGTGTCTCTTCCCCTTAAAAATAAAAAAAAATAATAATAAAAAAATGAAACCACATAGACTTTAACATAAAACGTTATCTGCTTGAGACAGTATTATCTCTTTTTACTTTATATTTTGCACTTTTTTTTCCCTCTCATTTTGTCTTTAATATAATATTAATAAAATAAATGATAAAATATTATTAAGAAACTTTTTATCATTTTAACGAAGATATACATTGATCAATAATTCGTTAGATTTTCTTCAGATGACAATACAAACAGTTCGAAGACACATCATCACACAATGCTTTAAAAACATTTCTTGAAATTAATATCCAACTAAAATGTTTGAAAAAGATTTGATGTCACATTATCACAAAAGACCTCACAATATTTTTTGAAATTGAATATTTCAATTAAAATGTATTAGGAAGATTTGATGTCCAAGTCATAATCAAAGAGCTATAGCGAAAATACAAACATTAGTTACTAAAATGTTTTTACTTTCTTTTTTATAATTATTGATTTGGATTTTTTTTTTTGTTATTGGATGTCACCTTTTTTTTCCACAGATGTCACCTTTCTATATATTTACTTCCTGGTTGACATTTTCCAACTCTGAGAGTAATTTTTTATACTTCTTGTTTATTTGTTGATGCTCAAATGTAATTACTCAAAAGTAATTTTTCTCGTTGTCTTCCTAAAAGGTTCAACTATAAGGTTTGAAAAAAGTTAATGCCACATTATCATAAAACACCTCACAATATTTTTCAATGTAAAATCATCATCTTTCAGGGTAAAATGATTAAAAACAAATGTTAAAATAAAGGGATATTGAGCTATTTGAGAATTAATAAAATAGAAAATCTTCAAAAAAATATATATGTATTCTACCTTTTTGAATATCCCTTAATCTCTATTTCTCAAACTATGTTTTTTCAAATTAATTACATGGATGGTGATACAAATCCATTGGTGGGACTCCAAGAAAAAAAAAATATGGGTAAAAGCATGTATTATATGTGTAAATTATGTCTCGGATATAATGGATGGTTTACCTAAAAATGTGACAATTAATGATAATATATGCATTAAACATCTAAAACTGCATGTAGATCTCAATATAAAATCTATAGCTTTTATAGCCTTATTTTTTGTTTATGTTTAATTTTTTTTTCTAAAAAACTATATAAAAAATAATAGAGTTGTAGGATGTTTTCACAGCAAACAAAAAGTACAGCTATAGCAAAAAAATATTTCGAAGCTAAATTTTACAACAATTAATTCTCATATACAGTCCAACCAATCATATATATACATCTTACAAGCTTTTATAGTGTGACACCGGTCAAGTTTGATATAAAAAGAAATTGTAGCTAAAATTCAATTAATTTTCTTGGATGAAGTGACAAAAACCTTGATTTCAGGCCTAGCAGTTAACCAACCATATAAGCCATATTATCTATTATGGCATCATACAAAGTCTGACAAGTATATTGGCTTACTGGAGATAAGAAAAAACATCATCTGGATAATAAAGATTTGGAGCTGAGTTGATGATAGGTTTCAGATCCTACCTCGGGAGTAAGTTGGATTTATTTACTAAGAATGATACTACAATGCTATTAGGAGCTAAGTGTAAAAACACGACGTTCAGCTCCTTTTTTTTTTTCTTTTCTTATTGTTAGTGGCACTGGCAACCAAAATTTAACAGCAAAAAATATGCAGTCAACAATTTATTATAAAAAGCCTACAGACACTACAACCAATCAACATTTCATACACAAAGTGCTGGCTTAGGACTTAAGATCACATGTTAGCAGCTCTGGCAGCTTCTTGCTTAAGACATGTGAGGTAAGAGAAAAGAGTCTCAGCATGTGACCCGTAATACTTTGAGAATATCTGAGTTAATCTCTTTGCAGTGTCCCAGGCTCCACTCGAATCGCCTGATGCAAGCTGAATCGACGCAAGCTTCACCATTTCATTTCCGATCACCACGTGTTCATCCTCATACAACCTTTCCAAAATCTGTCACCAAACCCAATATCTATCTCACATCTCACCCATACACGAGGCTGATATTCAATTATACATTTCTTGGATTTTAGCTGTAGAACTATGCCATTAAATACCTATTACCAGTTGGGATTAATGAGATTTAAGAAAGTTTGAAGGTTGTTTGAGGGATTTGTTCTCCATTGTCAATCACTAAATTATGTTGTTGTGGTAAACCGAAGCAATAGCACTATATTAAGAGTTTACCTTAATGGAAGCTTCACAATGCTTCCTTGCACCCCTCAGTTCTCCAGCTAAATAGCACGCCTGAGCAACCTTATCCTCCGCCTGAACAAACAAAAACTTGAAACGTGACTCATGTCTGTTTTGCCTGAAGGATGGAGATGACAGGCTGATAAGCATGTGCAATAAAGAGTAGCAATGCTTTAAGGTCCTTCAGTATAAATGGAAGAACTTGACTCACATCAGCAATGTCTTTGTTATACATGTGAAGGGAAGTTCTGAACACGGCGATGGACCTTAAACAATCTGATAATACAGAAACATTGACACGTCCTGAATTCATCAACTCTTCCACCCTACCAGTATCGAGAGATCCATGCGTTAAAGCGAAACTTCACATTAAAATTTAAAATGAAGCTTCAAGTAAGAACCTGGTACCTTCTCAGGTGATTCCAAGCTTTGTTCACCTCTACCTGAGAGTTTTCCACGTCACAGCGGGATCCACATTTCAAACATATCTCTGGTTCTATGCGAATGGAATCTCTAGGTAGAGTGAGGAAACTTGAAGCCACTTCACCGACATCATCATACACCTTCTCCATCGCCTGTGAAAGAAACACAGTGAAACGCAAACTAAACTATATTGGTATTGAGAAACACTGCCTAAATCCTTCGATAAATAACAGCTTAAGTTAAGATGGGCATAAGACCATGAACATTATCAGCAGGGAATTTTTCTTAAAATTAAATGCACGGAAGCTAAACCTGTATGAATTGGCTTAAAATATATGTATATCTATCAGATTACCTGAAAATGATGATCTAGACTTTTTGGAGCACCCAAAAAATTATTTAGCTTCTCGGACTCGCATGTGGCCACATTACTATCCAAAACTACACCAGTACAATTTCTATTGACACAACAATACCCATTGATAACAAGGTCAGATATGTTAATTTGAGAACAGCCACGGCACCGACAATGGAAAAAGTACTCCTCTTCAAGAAATCTAATGCGATCTTTGCAATCCCATTTTCCGACCTGTAAATCGTAATGCATAAAGAAAATATAAGAGTATGGACTCCAACGTACACAGTAGATATATAATACAGATCAGACGTGAAAAATAGAGAGAAGAGGATCATAAAAATACCTCAGGACCATATGACAGCTCAAGGGGACAACCTATGGGAACAAACTCTGTTGTTCGCATAACAAGTCCACGCGAAAGGAAATACAAATGGATGTTTGGCTTGCAGGAATGATTGAACAAACTACCGGTTTTATACAGAGCCTGACCAACTCTGATCTGTGGATTAAACAGCAATAATTGATGTAAGAAAAAGAGATCTTGACAAAAGACCAGAAAGCTTCATAGAAGAGCAGTTCAAAATATAGCACCACCAGGTTACACATAGATTGGAGTATTTTCTTTAAGTCTAGACTTCATCTTTGTAAGTAATGAAATTCATCTTTGTAAGTAATGAAACCTACCACTAAATGGGTTCTTGAAGTAGGAGATGCATCAAATAACATTCTAATAAGCAGTATCTCTGCAGAGACAAACCTGCTCTAAAGTCTGAATCGGCTCTTTTGCTGGAACGTTTCCAGCTGGGGTGCACTTGAAAAAATCGCCGCTGGATTTCATACGGACAACTGCCATAGAGTTCACCTTGATTTGTGACAGCAGTATGATAGTCTATACAGAGAAGAAAAATCCAGACAGTGGTCACCGCATCAATAAGTAAATTTTGATTTTTTTTTAAAAAGGCCAAAACATAATGTTGCACAGGCATCATGCACACAGCTATACTTGTCCATCAATTCATAATAATAGGAACTCATTAAGTGAACCAAATGCATATTATTTCAGATTGTAAACATTTTTTTCAATGAGGATAGACTTAAGCTAAACAATCAAAAACCAATTTAATATTTTAACTTTATACTCTCGATTACAGTTGATGAACTAAATTGCAATGATAATAGATCACAGAAGTAAGACATCCTTGATCTTTTATGGGGGAAAGTATAACTTCTAAGCCTAAGCCATTAACATCCTTTTAACTCAATATGTTAGTGCCTACAAAAACAAATTGCAGAGAGAAAAGTTGTAAGGGAGGGAGATGTAGAGGACAACCTGTGTCACAGAAGCTTCACAGACCGAAAGATCAGGGCAGCAAGATTTATTAAGGCACCAAATCAATACTATGGAAAGTAGATGCATATCCAATTTGCTCTCTGGATTCATTTTAGAATAGCTATGGGAAAGTTCCTGCATAAAATATAGGGTAGTCACTCCTTAGATCTTCTGTGACTATTGCCAATGATGGGAAAACTTTACAGTAAAAAGACATACTAGTATCTCCTGAAGGTTGGAAAGATCCATATCTGTTTTGCCTTGATGTATCAACTTCATTATAACTCGACCAGCTAAAACAGCATCAGATGGCAGTACAGCAGGCCAGTTAGCTCCCCGACATTCATGCTGGTGTTCTTGAATGCAATCAGTTTCGGAGTAATATTTATCAGATGATGTAACGCCTTTAATATGCTCCACAACATCATCAGGTAGGTTCTGAAAATTGTGATGCTTGTCGATCTCATTTACGGGCAGCATTCCACCTGACTGAAATTGGCAGGACTCTGAGCAGTACACAGGTATTGAGCATGATGGACATGGAACAGCATCAGCAGGCAACTCATTCAGGCAAAAATGGCAACGAGTTTCCCGACAACTTTTTGATATGACCTGTATGAAGTAGCATCACCATTGAAATATGTTCAGTAAAAAAAAAAGTGCCTGTTATAGAATGAGACAATTCAAAACTTCACAGTTTTCAGAAAACTTATTGTTTGAAAACCCATAATTGTGTATCACAGCTCATACCACACTAAATGGTTCTTCGACATGTATCACAGAAGCTTGTTCAATATCACATTCTGATACCATACCCCTTCCTTTCTCTTTTGTCGATACACACAGCAGCTTTACTTTACTTTGCACATTCGGTAGATAATCTACAGACCAATAGTACAGACAGGTAAAAAACCAACAACCCTCTCTGAATCTAAAAATGGCCCAAAATTGTCATGTAATACCCAAAGATGGGAGAAAAATCTCATCCACGCCAGCATAATTGCGTGTATTTTCCGATGTTTGCTTATTCTGGTAGTCTGGAATAGCCTCAAGTTCGTTTTGTAGCTGCTTCATTCCCACCGGTGATGACTCAAGATACAGAGAAATTTTGATGTCAAAAAATGCATCTTTATAGTTTCCAAGAACAGTACTGAGTTTGCCTCTCCTATACCACGCCTGAGACAAAAGATGAGTGAAAACTGAAGTGACATGGCAGAATTGAAACGCTGAAACCTCTAAAGGACCCAAATTAACTGAAGCAGTTAGAACCTTTGCATAATAAGGATCAATCCGAAGAGCACGATGACAGTCCCTCAAGCTCTCTTCGAGGAGCCCCAGATTCTAAGACAGCATACATGAGAAGCCTCGAAGCTAAGAGTTTCAGTGATGGAACGCGGAAAAAAGGAAAAAGAGAGGAATAACAGGCGCTTACATGAAGGACGTTAGCCCTATTCAGAAACAGAGTAGCAACTAAGCTCTTGTCTCCATCAATGGAGTCTAGAGGAGCAACACGTAAGGCCTTAGAGTAGAAGCGCAAAGCATTGTCGAAATCCCGGCTGCGGAAGCAGAGATTTCCCCGACGTTTCAAGTCCAGAGATGTCTCTTCGTTCTTCCCACAGCAACCCGAATCAGGATCCGCTAACTCACTCACCGCCTAAATAAACGAAACGAAGACAAAGAAAGAGCAATGAAAACTCCAATTGAAAACCACAGATGGGTTTTGGGTTTAGGGTACGTTACTTGTTGAAACTGTGGAAGACCCAGAAACAAGCCGAGAAGAGAAGAAGAAGAGGAGAGAAGATCATCGACGCTGCTGCTTTTCACCATTTGCAGAATATGCTCAGGAATCAGCGATTTCAACTTCTCCATTGTTTGCTTTCTTTATCTCACACACTCCCACTTGTTTTATACTCTTCACCGAAATGCCTCTCTCCATTTAATATTCGTTTCGATTTAATTTTATTTGTCACAATGTAAAATTTGAGTCTATTTCTAAAATACTTTGATTTGTTAGAATTATTTCACAACTAGTCTTATAGTTTCTCAAACACTTTATATAATTCACACATTAATTTCTTCTCATTATTTACCATTCTTCTTTTTTATCTTTTTTTATTTAAATAAAAAATAATTTTAAAATCTCCATATTATTCTCTTTATTAAACTAAAGAACTGTAATCTAGGACCCACAAAAATTTATTTTTTTCTTCTTCGCTATTAACGTCACCAGCAATAATTTTTAATCAGTTTTTCTTCAATTTTTTTTCTTCTCTCCATTAAATGATCTCACATGATTCGTAAAAACGTATGTTCTCATTTGAACTCGTCCACCGATGAGTTTCTATCTGTTGTCCGCCATTCTCCACCGTTGGATACTCTTTTCCACCATTAAAATAGAGCTTCAAGGTGGTTCGTTTGTATATTTGGCATTTGAAAAGAATTTGAGCGGAATTTGAGTTATGGTTCTTCATTTCAGATAATGTGCCTTATTCAGATATGTATTTATGAGTTTAGTGACATGAATGGTGAAATATATATGGATTTTGTATATTATAGAAAAAATACAACTACGTATTAAATATACAAATGTGTATAATATGTTGACATAATATACAAAGTAAAACTGAGTATAACTATGTTACTTGGAGCTGTATAAAAAAATGCAAAAAGTGTATTGCATGTGGAAATTATCAATAATCAGAGTTATGATATATTTCCAAGAGATAATGTAGAAAGCCAATTCGGTGCAAGTAATTCATACATGGTTTCTAGTACAAGAGAAAATTATTGAGATGATTATGGTAACATGAATCAAGCTGAAAATGAACCGTCTGAACATAATGTTATTGTTGACATAATGAAGAAAAATGATACATGAATACCTTGTTTATTAATGAAACTATTGAGATTGCACCTTCTGTATAAGGAGATCAGCCTGCAAATCTAAAACGGGAAAATGATATGAATGTGGAAGTAGGCCAATAATTTGAAAGCAAGATACACATGCAAAATTAGTATAGAGAGAAGTTAGAGAACATCAGAAAAAAAAATAAGAAGTTCTTCCAGGGGAGGTTTGTATTCATGGTTTGAGTGTAGCAGTAGCTAAAGAAAGTGTAGTAGTAGTGGTAGTAGTATGAGAGAGTGAAACATTGGGGTATTACTGGTACAATTATGTACTATAAAGACCCTAAGAAACAAGACTTTTATTAGTTGGAGAACATCGGCCAAGAAGAATAAGTACTTCCAAAGAAGGTTTGTATACATATTTGAATTGTAGTAGTGGTATCATGTATTGAAACTATTGTGTATTAGAGGGTATTACAGGGTTTTAGGAATTGAAATATCTGGATATTACTCGTATAACTATGTATTATAAAATTTAACTGTGTATTAATATTAAACTACGTTGTAGGGTTTAGGATTTAGGGATTAGGGTTTGGGTTTAGGGTTTGGGTTTTATGAGTTATAATAATGTATTTGTGATACTAAAACCAGCGTTTACCCTATTAATTGTGATTTAGCACCATTCGTAATCAGTTGTATTGTCAAAACTCATTTATATTCTCAAAACTCAGTTGTATTTGTTATTTACATAGTTGTATTCAATTGTATTCTCAAAACTCAGGTGTATTAAGAACATGCTTTCTTTTTCAGCCCCTTAGATGGACTTGGACTGTCTTCATTACTCTCACTACCACCACCACCACCACCACCTCAAATCTCTTTTATTCTCACTGTCAATGCTCGACCAATTTTGTTTAAATCAAAGATTTCTTGCTAGAAAATCTTCTTCTACCCATCGACCAACGACTGGGAACGTGCAAGTGTGAACGATAACATCCACATAAAACCAGAAGTACCTAAAGACATAATCAAAATTCTGCAAAGATCCACATAAAGCCACATAAAACAAATGTATCTAAATACATAAAAACACAAAAAGTTCATCAAATACATTAAAAGCTTGTCCATCCTTAGGTGCGGCAATTTCAGTCAATATGCTGAAATTTTACACTTTGATGTTAGCTTGCAGATTTTAGCATACTCAGTAATTGTGAAGAATAAAGGTCCCGGTGCAAGTGGCTCTGTATCCTGCAATCTATGCAATCCAAACACAATTTTTGTTAGTAGTTGTATATTAGGTTGTACAATAACGTGTTGTAGTATCTATTGATACTAAGTTATACACAACCACATAATTTTATCTATCTTACCATTCACATTTCCTACAAACCAACTATTACTATATGACTATTGAGCATGTGGCAATTGAGGAAGTCTCAATTGTTGGAGATGCGGCCATTATTGGAGATGAAAGATTTGGAAGAGATATAGGACTTGGAGGAGATGGAGGAAGAGACATTCATTTATATTATCTAATATAAGTATAATTTAATTATAATCTATATATTTTAATTTAATCATAATTTATACATATAAATTTATTTTGATTATAATATATATATATGTAATTATAGACAATTATAATAATAAATTATTAATTAATTGATTTTATTAATACTAATTTGTTTATAATATTTACAAAAAATACATCAGTTCAATTGGTTAACTATCCACTCTTTGAATGCAAGGATAAAAGTTCAATTCTCCTATTTGCTAATTTTCAATAATTATGTATTATATATATTAAATATATGATACATACATAAAACATTGATTTGGTCTTTTTTGTTAACAATAGAAAAAACACTAAAAAAAATTAATTATGATTGTCCGTCCATGTAAACATTGGTTTGGTCTAGTGGTCCATATTATTTATTCTCATTTATGGGAATTTGGGTTCAAGTCTATGTGTGTGCTATTTTTATAAAGAAAAAGTGGTGGACCCCACTTTTTTTTAAAAAAACTGAGTTTTGCTAGCGAAAAAATGAGACTGGTGGGCCCACCATAATTTTTTATTTTTTATTTATTTTTGATCCAATTTGAATTTGGATCTACATGGGTTATCCAATGGATTGCGGTATGGGTCGTGAATAAGTTTAAGTTTTTTAGTTTTTTGTAATTATATAAATTTTAGCTATTAAAAAAATCAAAAATAAAATTATAAAGAAAGGAAAGTGTTTGAGAAAGACTTTTAAGTTTTATGAGCTTTTTAGAAATTGACTATTAAAATTTTGAGCTTCTTTCGGTTTAGTTCGATTTTTTGGTTTTTAAAATTTTAAATTTGGTATGGTTCCGGTTGGAAATTGGGTTTGAAGACCTTTTGTTTTCAGAAAAGACTTCGGTTTAGATTTGACTATTTTACTTTTTGTCCCATCTGATTCGGCTTTTTGGATATTACCAAACATGAATTCATTTAAACCATGTTAAAATATGAGAACCGGATCAATCGATTATTTGATTCTGTTCGAACCGGATCAGATCGGTTTATCTAGATCAAACACCTATTTAGCCGAATTTCTACAAGAGTGCTCGGTTTGGTTTAATCCAATCTTTTAGCTTTCGTTTTTTTTTTCGGGTTTCTCAGCAATCCCCTTGTCAATTTCGGTTTTATGATACAATTCACTTTGGTAATGAAAAATTGTGGACCAACAATGTACTCTACCAACAACCACCCATAAAAGATTTGTGTTGTCTATAGACTAACAAAACCAAAAACCCTGATACGAGTTTCATATTCACACAGATCAATCATGAGGCCTCCCCTTTCAAGTTCGATTATCTTCAACCAGTTGCAGATGACACAGCATCATCTGAGTCCACCTTCAGCTGCAACAAAACAAAACCAACCAAAAAATGAACATTCATTTGACTGATAAAAAAATCACACGACATGATTTGCAAATGTACCAGCTTTAAGTGATTGAGTAACGCTTGATGGAGTTGTCCCTTAAGCTTCTGGCACTGCTCTAACATCCGTCCTGAGTTCATTGTTTTCTCTAGCTCCCACCATAGTCTTTCTACTGTTGTGTAAGGAAACCAAACCCCTGAGACCTTTTTCCTTTTCAATACCTCTGCTGGTTTCTGTTTCCACAAGAGAGCAAAAACATTTGTGAAACGCAAACTCATGCTTAGTCATAAGAGCTTCTCAAGGGTGAAATCCGCAGCCATTTGTTTTACTGTTTTGTGCATGCGTAAGACTCTTGCAACTTAACGTTCTCTATGTTTCATAAATTATATTCAATTCGACCTTGAGAAGCTGCTAACACTAGCGAACCTACAAATCCTAATATGGAGAAAAAAAACTATCCTATAGCGAGATGCTTAGAATCCAACAAAGAGTCTCTACAGCTGACAGCCATAGATCATATAACTCACCGATGATGCAAATGATTCCATGTACTCCAATAGCAAATTAGTGGCTTCTGTAAGACGCCCATAGTCAACATATAACTGAAACAAGGAAGCAGGACTTGCTTCTTGCCCACCCATTCCTAAAGCTTTTTCCTTCTGACCGTCCTGTCAAACGCACAAGAAAGTAGTCAAGAAGATTTGCATGAAAGCAGAAAACAACCTTACAAATGATTTAACTCAAACATCCTAATATATATCGAAAGTATTACCTTGAACATTTGAACCAGCCAGAGAGGCAGTTCAATACAAGAATCTGCTTGAAGAAGGGTTGCAGCAACAGTGACTGGTAGTCTAGCGTGTATGTCTTTGTACCTCTTCTGCAATTTATACATTTCCGGTACACAATTATTTCACGAGACAAAAAAGATGATTATAAGTTCCTATACCCTAAGGACCAACTAGAAATTCAAGCACATTTGAACGACCCAATTATACTCCCAGTAAAGGTCTCATTGAAAGAATAATGTAATGACGGCATGCTGCTCTGGTTTCAGTGACCAAAATACTATTGATAAAAGAGATGCCTATATTGCGGGATACATTCTTGGTGCACCATAAACATTTAAATTCGAAGCAACTAAGGCTATATTTCTGGATAAATACTGCTCGTCGGGACATGCCAACACTTTTAAATGCTCCCAAAATACAGAGTAGTAGATAATAGACACCAATTGAAACATAATTAAATTCCAAGCAGGGATTCAGAAGTTACTGACAAGATAAACCTCAAGAACTTCCCAGCCAACAGCTAACTTAAAGCCTTGAACACCAGGGCTTCTATCAGGCGAATGAGTAACTTCGTCATCCGTAGATGTTAACATAAGATTAGGCCTGAGATAAGATAAATAAAGCTACATATTAATATTATTTTGGATAAGTCAGGTTAATCAACAAGTAACCAATGAAATACCAAACAGCTAAGATACAGTCACTCACGATGTCCACAGCGTTCCTTTAGCAGGGCAACATTTAATTGCCATATTCTCAAATATTTTTTCCAGCTCCCTGAGAATAACCAATAAATTTTTTAACGTACTTCTCAAGGGATAGGACTTCAGAAATACCAAGCAAGAAGTTTTACTTTTTCAAAGCTGAGCCTCTCCAAAATTTTAAAACAACAGTGAATGCCATGTCATACAAGTCTGCCTGGACAAGAAGGTCAACCAAGTCCGATGGTGGATTTTCGAGTCCTGGAGTGAATACAACAACACATATTCATAGATATGATTGTATTAGACGACTAAGAAATAGTTGGCAGGGTCACTAAGACCCTTCTGAAATCATGCCTTAAGGAAATTGCATAGAACACAGTTATGCCACCTAAGGCTAGTTCATCCAGTAGCTAATTCAATGATGCACAAAAGCTATCTCATAAATAAAAGGAGGCTGTCAATACTTAATCCTTTCGACAGTGGCAGACGATCAAGCTCTTAAGTTCCTCACATCACATTTAGGGTGACGATACCACGTGATTTTCTGTCAACTACAATCGCAAAAGCCTTTTAACTAGTTCTAAAGCAGGGATTATTCAAAGTTCAACTGCCCCTATACTGCAAACTCAAAACAGACCATGGAGGAAGTAGGAGACAGTATACCTGAATATGTCCATCCGATATTTTTCAGAGAAAGCAAATATTCTGCTGTAGTGAAAACAAACTCGTTTTGGAGTTTCTCGATATCAATGCAAATCTGCTCCCCTTTGGGCTGCTCATTACTCCTTACTGCAGCAACAGTAATTCAAAATGTCGCTATCCATGTGATAGCACAACGATATAACAGAATGATGCTCCAGGGTTTAGAGACTGAGTAGACTAACATTGGTGTTCTTCTGTTCTTTTAGCCTTTTTCGCTGGATAACGCATGGATTCTTCTGGTAGTGGATCAATCCAAGCATATCCAGGATGAACAAGACTTAATGCATTGATAGCAGCAGAAAGTCCATTAAGCCTCTCTTGCAAAACTAGGGACATATGTTTGTAAACCGTGGATGTTGCCTCGCTTCTCAGACGAGCAGAAAACTGATACATGTAACTTGCCGCCATTCGCCAATTGTGTCGTCTCATCTCATAAGCATAAAGCAGCTTGTATGGATTTGGCTTAATCATTATCTCAGAACGCCCGGCCTACAAATCGTATATAGAATGAATTAAGCATAGACGAAATAAACCAAGGACAGAAACAATCCGACTCTGCTTCCCACAAAATACCTTCCAAAAAAGCTCTTGGGTGATCTTCTCTGTCAAGCCGATGAAAGGCAGATGTCCATCACTGAGGATCTGCAAACAAAAGATAAATATTTATAGGAATTTGCTTTTTTGAGTCATGGTAGAAACATCTTTGCGGAGGCCTGAACATTCAAGAAAGACTAACATACACCAAACAGTAAAGAGAGATTTCACAAAAAATTATGAATCACAGTGTTTTATAACAATTATGGTGATATGGTCTGCCAAATGTTCTCATGGTACCAGACAATATAAAAAAAAGGTTTCTTGAGTTTTTGGTGCCCATTTGCCAAAACCACAGAATGAATAATTAAGGATAGTAAGTGAAGACGCATTCTTGACCTCTACCTTTGTTTTGCCACATTCAAATACAACTATTATGAAGCGCCTCAAACAGATACGCTTAATCTCCTCATCAGGGTTTGAAATTATAGCACAGTAAGCGTCATTCAAGAGATTCAGATCCAAGGTGAACTTGAAAACATTTGCCCACAGTCTTCCTCTACTGTAGGCGGCTGTTACAGGTAGACGGACGTTTTCAAAATTTTCCATGAAATTAATGGCCTCATCTACTTGCTCAAGGGCTGCATAGGCAAACTGACAAGCTCCTTCACTTATATTGTACCGTTCAAAAATCTGCATAGCCCATTCATAGTAATGAAGTTTCCACGTCACACAAGACTTTTCACCATCTGAAATATTGGTACCTGCTTCAACCAAATGGATGGTAAGAAGGGGAAAACGAATCAGGTCGAAATAATGGAACTGGCAAAGATTGAGGGCAAGACCAAATTTTTTCGAGGAGCTCACCAATAGTGGAATGCGAAATTCCTGCTTCTTCAGCCAAGATGTGCAAAGCCTTCCAAGATCCTTCACCTGATGAAGCTCTACATTGGGAACCATGCCAAGGTAGATATATGAGATGTATGTTAAAAAAAACGAAGACAAATGTTCTTGAAGGGATAATATTAGAAAATGAATGAACCAGAGACATTGAACAAAGGCAAAAATCAACGAGCTTGTCTTCTATAAGATTAGAATAAAACCCATAAACTATGTATTGGCACAATATAATTCATACATGACAGACTATCCGTGAGCAGACTCCAAATAATAAGCACCTGAAGAAGCAGCGGATGGCATCACTAATCTTCCTCTCTCTTAATATCCCGCATGCTCCACGTTTCACTTGATCAAGGAGGCAACAACCACGGAGATGTTGAAGAAGACACCAATCTCCACTAGTATCTTGAGCATGTCCAAATGTTTTCTCCCCACGTAAACTTGCCTCCACAACCACAAGGATTCGCTTGAGAAGGTAATTAAGAATATACGAAAAAGTCACAACAGAGCAATCACCAATTAATTTTAACTAGCAGTTAGCTACATAAAACTTTTTTTGTTGGAAAAGGTTTATCAAAGAAGCAGAGACAGTTTTTTACCTCAGCAGCATCAGACTGTCCATTCCTAATCAACCTAAGAGTAAGCTCAGTTGAGCGTCTTAGCAGTGAAGAAGAGTCCTCTCCTGTTTTACTATAGCGAATCCAGCTGATAAAGTTTTGTACCAAGCTTGTAATGATTTGTGAACTCGGAAGATATCTCAAGTTAAATTGGCTGTCAACAACGCAACTTCGGTCACAAAAAAGAAGTATATACGCCAATGAGAAACCACATTTGCCAAGCATCGTGTTCCATGATCTTTTGTCAATGCTGCTATCTGCAGTGGAAAAAACGATCGTCTCCAGTCAGAAATATTGGATGTGACTGTGAGGTACGAGCTTCGGCAGAATATATTCCAAGGAAAACAACCTACCGATCTGTAGAGACGAGAGTTTGAAGCTGAAATCTTCCATTGAAGTTGACTCAGCCGGAGTGGTAACAAAGAAAAGGATGATGAGCCACTCTGAGACAATATCTTGAATCATCGGAAGTAATTCAAGCCGTAGTTTGCATATGTCTTGCTGTGACATATTAATCTGCAAAAAAAAAGCCAAAAAAA
The DNA here is from genome assembly GCA_039880935.1 of Streptanthus diversifolius. NCBI lineage: Eukaryota > Viridiplantae > Streptophyta > Magnoliopsida > Brassicales > Brassicaceae > Streptanthus > Streptanthus diversifolius. Next base: position 21,089,879 of record JAXGFM010000014.1, on the reverse strand, counting down.
AAAAGAAGAATGTACGGCTGAGTTTAGAATATATACAAAAAATGTAAAAATAGAATGTGACATTAGTGTCAAAATATAAACTACACTGATTCTATTGAGGAATACATTTTGACAATGATATTAGATAAAGTGGAAACTGACCTGCCCAGAGATGTTAAGCAGATAGCTGACGTGTAGGAATATGTCAAAGGCAGACTCAAACATCACCTTTACAAACTGAGAAGTAGCTTGGACGAGGATAGAACTACAGATATCAGATAATTCCTCACCATCTTCTTTATGCATAAATTTCTTAGGGACCAGATACTGCAGATAGTGCTCCATGATAGTAAAAACCTTTTCCCAAGATCCAGCCGTTTGACATAGAGCAGAGAGAGACAATAACATGTCAATGGAGAATGTTCTAAGATTTTTCTGAGCTTCTAGCTCTTTTTCCCATGCTCTATCAGCACCAAGATCCGACCAAGTACGCTGACCTATGGACATCGCATATCCTGACTCAAGGATGTTAACTAAGCCAGGAACAATTTCATCAGATGGGATAACTGGCTTTCCAGTTACTGATTCATAATACATGGCATAAGTAGCAGCGCCCCACTGCTTACTGATCTTCATAGTACATTTTAGTACCTCCGACAGAATCTCATGTTCATTGTGAGACATCCCCAAGCCTAAGCTTGCCAGGTTGCTGTGTTCGGAGGAAAAGCCTATCAAAAGACAGATACCGTATTAGGTCTTAAGCGATTATAAGCAATACAAGGAAATTCTGGTTCTAGATAATAGATCAAGAATCCTTACATACCTCCAAGGCTGTGCTCAGCGTTCTCTGATCTAAAGAACAGTGATACAGAATTGTTTCTAACTAAACCAATAACATCTGATTGAGCCAGCAACGTCCGAGGTTCATTATTGTTGCACCAGTGATCAAGATAGCATGAACAAAAGTTTTCCCACCAGTGAAAAACTGAAATAGAAGTCTCACCAGTAACCTGACATAAGAAGAGGCATATTTCAGGTTTTATGACCCAGAGTTATGCCAACAAACAGTAAGAATGCTTTGTATCTACAAGGTACTCTAGAACTATGCAAAAACTAAACCTCTTGCTCAACCAGTAAAAGAATCTCGCTTTTAAGCTCATCAAGACTTAAAGATTGAAACTCAGGATCAGTCCAGTGTTTGTTGTGGTCCCGTAAAGTTAGACGCAAAGCAACACTGTCAAAAATTCCAGGAGAAAGAAGCCTGCGTAAGAAGATTGATGAAATGAATCCCATAATTTGATCCTGCAAAGTGCAATAAAGGTTAAGATGGACTAATACAAATAAACATTCTTTTACAGCATAACATGCATAAAAGGAGAAACAGATAGGGTAAAACGTTTTTCCCAACAAAATAAAAGCTACGTTTTAGAATAAAGACCTTTGCGGATGAAAATAATGAATGTGTCGTCAAAAGAAGGTCATGCGAAGAGCTCCTAGAACTCAGAAATAACTGCTCAGAAATATATTCTTCCTGTAAAGTGTAAGACTGTGCTTCCCTGGGTCAAGGAAAACAATTTAAAATAGAGCATTATCCACCATCAAGAAACAATCAAAGCAGTGAACACTATAATTTCTGTAGTAGTAAATAAGCACAACCACTACGATAAAGATATACTAGAGTACAAATTCCCTCAGCAGTTTAGATACTAAAAAACTTTCTACCTGAACCTAATATTTTGACAAACCAATCTCAGAAATGCAACCTCTGGGAAGGATTTCGCCTAGAGTTCTGCTTTTATTTTCAACAAGACTCCATCACAAGGAAATTTTAACACAAAAATTCACCTTATATGTAATATTAATGTTTCCAAATGGTAAGGGTTCCAAGCTGAAGAGGACCAGAAAAAAATAAGACGTGGACACACATTCAGAACCTCTTAATACATCAGTATAATGCAATTTTTACATAGGAAAAAGTATCTCAACCAAAGCAGCAGAAAATAAGACTTCTCGAACTTACATGGTGCCAGATTTCTGGCACAACAAGTGAGATGTCAATTCATCGGCCTTTAGAGTCCAGATTTTGTCGGATGTAAATCTGACATCCCTCAATTCCCCCTGCGAAAGTCAGGAATCAGGATATGCAATTCAAAAAAATTGGGAGCAAGAGAAGTACAAGGAAGATGAAAATTCAACATAGTTATGAGCAAAAGAAAAACACAAATATGATCCCGAAAAACGTACCCCTTCCAGTGAAATATTCTGTAATCCAGAATCCAGAGACAATATTATCCCCTCCCCAAAACTAAAGTGCATGCCATATACAGTGATCACGTTCACGCTGACACCCTTCAAAAATTGGGAAATGTGTATTAGAGATAGAATGCAATAGAAAATTAACTAAATATGTCCCACTTACGTCAGTCGTACAGAATTTTAAATGCGGGTAGTAAAAGCTTACCATACTATTTCTATACAAGACAACTAATGGAATGATGCCAGAATCGTAATCAGCTTTGCCCAACCATACCCTCAGACACATAGACCCTAGTGAAAGAAGCATGAAAAGGTGAAAACAGAGGAAAAATATGATCAAACAAACTTAATGGCCACCGATATTACTAGCAGATATTACCCTCAACGTTTTTAGCAGCTATACTCTGACACAAAACCCTGCTACAAGTCAAAATGTCCCAGACACGTAATGCCCCATCAGCATGAAGCACGCATATTAAATTTCTTCCATGAACTTCCGATATAAATAAATCTTGCACAGCTGCAACAACTGTCCCCCTACATTGCGCATTATAAGTGGTTATATAGATGAACATCACGAGAAGGAAAACGGTGTATAGCGAAAGATATCACTCCGTTAGCTTTGTTTCTTTCTTCTTAGTATATAAAAGGTAAAGACATTTGTTTTCTAATAACTGCACTACAATACGTGCCTTACAAATCCCCAAAGACGACCAAATCCTGTATCATCACGCAGCTCCTGGTGGAAACCTGGCAGAGACAAGGAATTGATAAGAGAACTGAAGAAAAATCAAATTGAGATACTCAGCTATGGCAGAGTAATCAACCTGATGGTTTCTGAAGAGACACAGCAGGTTGGAAGCAAGAGACACAACCATCAGATCTCCCAATGAAAAGGAAGCCAGGCGATGCAGCCACACTGGCAACCTGAGTTTCGTTTAAGTAAGGTCGAACATCCAAGTGGATCAGATGATCAAGCGGGAAGACTGAGCCTGATTTATAGGCGGACGTATTCGAGAGTTTAAGGACGTAGACAACACCAGACGGCGTGAGAGCGTAAAGAAAGAAGACGAGACGAGCACTATCATTACCCTGCAATTCAATTCCGTACCTTCAACTTCAACAAAGTAATAAAATATAAAATAAGCAATAAAATAAAAGATCAAATTGCAGAAGTCAGTTTAATCTACCTCGTCGGCGAATAGAAAAGCAAAAGGAGAGAGAGTATGAGCAAAGACGAAACGAAGCCCACTTATTGGGAATCCCGATTTAGCAGAGAGCTGAAGAAGCTCGAGAATGTTTGAGCTCGTTTTGTTGATTCTCCAAACGAATGAGATCGTAGGTTCCCCAATTACACAGCTAGAAGCGTAATCTTCTTCAGACGAAGGAAGCAAAACACATGCATTGTCCTCACTTGAATTAGTATCAATAGTAGAAGAAGGAGAAGGTACAGATATATCGACCCATTTGACGACGTTTCCGACGCCTGCAACTGGAACCTCCATACCGGCAGTCGAACTCCGACGATTCCCCTCCATTATTCTTTGAACCCTAAACCTTTCCTCACTCAGAAAATTGCAGACGGGAAGAAGGTGATTCTCCAACTCAGCCCAATAATGACTTTTTAAGAAAGCAGAGATTATTTTTATTGGGCCTAGTAATTGTTTGGCCCATTAAGAACCTATAACTCCTTTAACTATTTTCTTAACAACTCCTTTCAACTCTTTTCTTAACAAAACTGCCTTTGTATATGAATGTTAAGAGTGTCAGGAACCTTAAAACTAAGAAAAATTTCATAACTAATATTTATTAATAATTTTATTATTATTATATTAGAATTAAAGAAAGTGGAGAATAAAGAGAAAATAGAGAGAAAAAAAGATAAGAGACATCTCTAAGAACACGTGCAAAGATGAAATTTATTGCGTTTCATTTCATTAAAATAATTAAAAAATTAAAAATTAAAAAAAAATTAAAGAAAGCGTAAGACATCTCTATAGGTAAAAACTAATGAGACGTTTTAGATCTAAGTTTTGATTGATAATACTTGCGTAATTACGGAATTGCAGAATAATTTAAAACCTGCAGAATAAGAAATCCAGAATAATTTAAATATTATTAGAAATTACAATTTAACTAATTATTATAAAATAAATCTATTAAATATTATTAGAAAAACTTAATTTTGTTATTGTAATTAGTTAACTTATTTTTATTATATTTATAATAAATATATTTATATCTTATGACTTTGAAATCAAATATCTTAGTTTATTTATTATTCTTTCTATTATATTATATAAAATGTTTAAAAGTTCTTTTGCGAAAAAAAAAAAAGAAAAAAAAAGTGTGATGCTTCAATTGATCTTCTTCGATCCATCAAGAGGTATGATTTCGAACACTTCATAGGATTTGACATTGGGATTCTCATATTCTTCAAAGCGAAGGTTTTGTGTGATTGGGTTTTATGCTTTGTGTTTCGTTTCGGAAAATTATAGAAGTTCTTGTATCGCTTTTGTATGTTTGGGTAACTGTGCTGATAAAATTTTAGAAGTTGTTGTATCACTTCTTAGCGTCGTTTTTGTTCCAGAAAAAAACTGAGAAATAAAGCTCAAAATTCTTTGTCACTGTAGAAATGGCCTCTAGACCTTGGAGGTTAGTTTTATTTCCATTTGTTGCCATCACATTAGTATCCTCTTTTGTGTTACTCATCAGCAACTTTCTCTGCTCATTGCAGGGTTTGGAGATATACGTCATGACAAAATTATCTATCAGGACTGTCCCACCATCTACCGAGGATGTGGAGACGGACCAGCAGATCGTCGACAAGATGCAAATGCGTAGAACCTTCTTGACATCTGAGCTTTTGAATATACATTTGGTGGTTTGGTTCATGATTATGGTCAATTATCGGTATGCTAGCTCATATACTGCATAATTTTTGGTTTTGTTGGTGTTGAACACCAAGCGTGTGGCAGTTGACTGATTTATCTGCTGCTCTGTTCTTAAGTGGAGACCTAACATCTCTTTTCTTGTAGTTTGCAGATATTAAACTTCTGAATATCAGCTTTTTAGAAGTCCTTCAGGACAAACTGATACATCCAAGTTGAAAAGACCATATTCTGGCACGAGCAGATGAGTTCTTACCTCTCCTTGTATATATTACAATCAAGGTAAGCTATCTGCTCAATGTCAATTTTCCTCAACTTTGATTCCTTTTTGCGCTCTCTCCAATATGTGACTAAGGTATATTTTTAATATTGTAATTATGTCATGATCTGAAACTTTTTAAGGTAAATTTGCCACTTGAAGTCCCTAGCTTGTTGTTTCTCTGTAGTGATTACTGAATTATTTGCAATGTAAATTGTAATACTAATTTGTTTGATCTGATATTGCAGGCAAATTCTCCGCACTTGCATTCCAATCTCAAGTTCAACCAGTTATGCCGAAGGAAGGTCAGAATTGTCTCTGAGGATGCCTAGTATTTGACAAACCTTTTTTCAGCCAAGACAATTTAACATGGATACAATTGTCTCCATTAAGGAAACTGTGTTTGACATGCCATGAGCAAGATTATTTAGAGAAGCAATTCCAACTAAACGGATAAGTGAATTAAGTTGTGCATAGCTGAGTAAGAAGGTACAATCTGGTTCATCATGATAAATGGTGAGTCTAATCAATGCTAGTTATGATATTTTGATTCAGGAAAAGTTAATAATTTTAATAGTTAGTTTATCTTGTCTGCTTTATCTTTTTTAAGCTTCTTGTATAATCGTTGAGGCATAGGCCACAGACAATAATGCGGAAGCGACAGGAATGTGGAAGACGTTAAGAAAATGCTGACTGTGAAGGAAGTTGTCAAGAATTATGAGGGAAGTGCAATTATGCAGCAACGAAGAAAGTAAAAGTAAGATGCCACTAGCATCTCAAAACATTAAGCCTTCATGGATGTCTCAAACCCATGATAACATAACAAACGTTTAGGATTGAAATACTGAAGTTGTGTTATATAATCATGGGTAAAGACCTATTTACAGAAGGATCAGAAATACAGTCAGCCTACACTAAGTGTTAAGGATAAATTAGATCCACTGCCCATACCAGCTGACTCACCTTTACAAACAAAGCCAGTTTTGGGTACTTGACTAGAACTACGCTCGTTAACAAATTACTTGTTGTACAATTCAATGCATCTGAAACAATGGAACTTGGGAGGTAGTGCATCAGCATTCTCGATCCCAGCACATCTAGTGTGATGCCACACACCACACAAATCACAGGCCAATATCCTCTCACCATCATCATCCTTTGTACCACATTTGCAATCAACTTTCTAATTCTCCACCCTTCTCTCCATGCTGTATAGGAGGAGTCCATGTCTGGATTAGCATCTCTCTTTAACCCGGATGACCTCATTTGTGCCAACTAAAAACTTCAGGGTAATGGTGTCATCTATAGAGCCGTAACCTAGGAGCTCCTCCACTTCAAACCTCTTGAACATTGCATATAATTCCTGAAAAGCCTCGGCAGCTTCGGTTTTCAGGTCAAAAACAGTAGCGTTCAAGGGAAAAACCAACAGTTCAGGTGGAGGGGATGGACATTCTTTGGACTCATTGGAAAGCTCAACATGACACCAGAGGTAGATTGCAAAGGGATTAACTGGGCTAGACATATAATCTTTTATTAAATGCTTACAGTCGAATATATTTCTGGCTGCATCAATCATTTTATCTCTTGTAGCCTGAGACCTAAACTCAACAATGGTTTGTAGGTGCAATAAAGTGTCATATAAATATCTTAAGTCGCATTTGATTTGCTCTTCTGATGCATAATTTATATCTTGATTAGATAAGCGGTGCACATAGTTAACAGGTTCAAGCCTGAAGTTGATACGCAAAGGATAAAATTATTCATGTTGGTAAACTAGCAATCACAAGCAGAAAAAGAAGAAATATTACTTGTATTCAAAGTCGTTAAAACCAGGCTTGCAACGGGAGCAGACTAGTCGAGATCCATCACCCGCCAAAATCCCTCCAAAATGCTTGAGACATTAATCAATCAGGTGTGGAGAGGCTGTTTTGCAAATTGACATTTTAAGAGCCCACCTTGTTACCCAGGCTTCTTGACCCCCTGCAGCTTTTGATATCTTAACCATGCTTACATCACTCCTAGTCCACGCACAAAGCACATACGATGTCTTGGCTGCTGTGGGTTTCACTCGGTTCTCATAAATCAGCTGTAGCAAAAAGGAGAAGAGGTCTCTCACGGTCACAACATTTGAACACGAGAGTGATTGGTAAAAGCCAATAGCGGAATGGAGCTGAGTTCCTTGGAACATGAACTCAGAGAGAGGCATCGCAGATAAAGTATTCAAAGCACTCTGGTACACTTCTCTTGTAAATGCATAACTCCTAGATTTGAAATCACTGTACCACAAACACCCTCTAGTCATCCCATGAAGCAACCGCTTGTCCATCCCATACTTCCTTGACACATCCATCACAGTGGCCTTCCGAACTGCAAGGGAGGAGCAAACCCTGTCCCAGAAGTCCATAATGGCACGACCAGTCAAGAAACCAGAGTCGTGTTCTCTACTGTTGAGAGACAAGAGATGTGCATAGCCGTTGGAGTGGATGACGCCGTGAAAAAGGTGAGTGTTTCCCTCCAGCTGAGAGTAAACCCAGTCTTCTGTGTCCAGAGCCAAGCTGCACCACTTGCAATTGCTGCCTTCCGACAAGTTCTGAATATCACCACACCTCAAGCAAGCCTTTTGCAGGCCAACGTTGAGGCTCTTATTGTCTCCTCCTGATCTTATGATAAAGTGGTACCTTTTTCTACACACTGGATGGCTACTTCAACCTTAAAAATCACAACAACAACAACAAAAGATTTTTATTAGTCCATGCTTTCAATCTATGCATGGAGGAGAAGAAAAAAAGTTTCAAACTTGTATAAGAGGGTTTTAAGAGGAATCTGGTAGGACGTGGACTGACCAACGACGTGGCAGTTATCACAGTAAACGATCTAGAGGATCTGGTTACATCCTCTATTAAAAATTTAGGAATAGGGTTTATGTTTTTGGGTGGGAGGGTATTGACCAAAAAATTAACGCTTCTCAAGCGGAAGATTTTTTTATTCTACTTAGGCCTGGGCGTTCGGGTTTTACTTTGGGTTCGGTTCGGGTTTTTTGGGTTTCGGGTTTTTTGGGTTTAGAGATCTAGGACCCATTCGGGTAATTCTTTATTTCGGTTCGGGTTCGGTTCGATTCATATCGGGTTCGGTTCGGTTCTAGTACTATACTTTAAAACCCATTTTGTACCCATATACTTATCGGGTTCGGTTCGGGTTCGGTTCTTAACTGAATCACCCAAACTAAAAAAATTTAACGCAAAGTATTAAAACTAACGTAAAACATGAAATAAGTTCCATAAATATGCCACTCAAATATCTAAAAACAAAGTCATGAAAATAAGCAAATAACACAATTCAAAAATGTCTAAAAAAACAAAGTCATTGAAACAAATAATACAACGTCATAACTGAAGCAAATAATGCAACTGAAATCAAAGTTCTTTATAAGTTCTTGTCACCACCGAGAATAAATTCATCTTTGTCATCAACGTGAGGAGTAAAGTCATTTAACCTGCTTGTGTTATTGAAGTTTCAAACTCTGCAAAAATTAAACACAAACCAACTGTCAAACAATAAAGAAAGAATAAGTATATTAGTTAACAAAATAAAAGTTACCTCTCTCAAGCTTTTCTTCTTCTTCAATATCAGCAAGTATTTGTGCATTTGTGAGCAGTCTTGATTCACACTTAATCTCTTGTTTCATCCACTGCTCTGTACACATTAAAACTTCAACCATGTAGTGAGTTAGACAACTCCTATATGGGTCTATAATCCTACCACTGGTGCTAAAAGCACTTTCAGATGCAACAGAAGACACTTGCATTGCAAGCACATCCCGAGCAATCTCTGATAAAACTGGAAATTTCACACTGTTTCTCCTCCACCACGAGAGTACATCGTATTCAACTCCATTCAGCAAATCAGGATTTTCAACACTTTCATTCAAATAGGTTTCTAATTCATCGTACTTAACAAAAGTGATTTTAGTGATGTTTGTTTTTGGAAGTGAACGAAAAAAAATTAGAGATAAAGTTAATGGAGAGAAGAAGACGAAGAGGTACAAAAGAAAGCCCTAATTTTGATGGTTAGTATACTTCGGGTTATTTCGGTTTACCCGAACCGAACCCGAAAACTGAAGTACTAAAAATCAAGATCCGATCGGGTTTTAGTTTGGGTTAGAACCGAACCGAACCGAACCCGAAACCCAAAATACCAAAACTTGAGAACCGATCGGGTTTTGAAGAAAAATCAGAACCGAACCGAACCGGTTTATTCGGTTCGGGTTCGGGTTCGGGTTTCGGGTTCGGGTTATTTGCCCACCCCTAATTCTACTCATAATTTCTGAAGAGATGTGGGTCCCACCAATTCTCGAGGTAGTTTTATACTTTCTCCTGTTTATTTATTTTATTTAATAAAAATTCTAATAGATTAAAGAATTTTAGTTAGTTTTTAACTTTATTATCATGATAATTTTTGGTATAATGATTTCTTGAATATGATTGGTTTATATTCTTACAATCTTTTTTTTCTATAAATAGTATTATATTAAATAATATTATTTTTGATTTTTTTATTGAAAAGTGAAAACGATAAATAATTTTAAATAAAAAAATATAAAAGACATTTAAAAGATTATTTTTCTTAATTCTTTCTACACACCTTTTTGTTAATAAATTAAAAAAATAGCCATAACTACTATATAAATCCTATCTCATCCCGATCGCAACTCGTAAAAGATTTCAAATTTTTTGGTGAATATCATTCTATATAATATATAATCTTAATACTTAGTTTTTTATTTGTCTTTATCCATATATTTACTTGATGTCCAAAACATATTAAAAAAACATTATTCTCCCAGTTTTTGTCTTGTACGAATTTATAAATACTAATACGTTGTAAGAAAATACTAATATTTTAAATTTGAAATGTTGTAACATAATTATATGTTTTTGTCTTGGGTTAACCAAAATTGTTACCTTACTTTATAACTTAAATTTTCCTAAAATCAGCACCATTTTTTTGTATAGTAATCTGAAATATACATTATGATTCGTATCTAATCTCAACCGTTCTTTCACCCTAATACCGATTCAAAATTATCTCATTTTTTGCTAGACTAAAATATTTATCTCCTTTCTAACTACATAAATGTAAATCCATGACTTACATTGACCAAAAAAAGAAACATGAATTGACAACGAAGGGTCCCAACAGATCAAGAACAGATAAAAAGACCTCTCAAGTCAACGCTCATATCCAATTTTTCCCACAGCAAGAAAAAAAATGTCAGACATGTCGCACATCTTTTTTATTACTTTTGTAACTTTTCCTTATTCATTCCACAAACACTAGCAACTAACTCAGAAGAAGAAGCGAAAATTGGAGAGAGGAGTGTCTCCTTCCGCGCAAGCTCGGTGTACACGTGTCATTCGATCAACGGACTTACAGATCCCACTGCAAGACCAATCGAACGACGCTGCACACACGTTCCCTGCCTGAGCTTTCCACTGACAGTCCGGTGGCGTCCCGCAACACATCGACCTCTCGTCCACATGCTCCACCTCTAAACCTAGCAGCCACGCTCCTAACGACACGTCCTCGTTCGCGTACCGGTGCAGTATTCCCCTGCGCGCGTGTCCATACTATCACTCCCCAAACTTGTACATCAAGAAACATCAAATTGTGAAACTTTTACTCACTGGTTAGTGGAGATGTACGCAGCTAAGTCTTTAGAGATCGCGTAAATCTGTCCAGTCGCATGTCTGAAGTACTTGTTCCCTTCTTCTCCAAACTTCCAAAACTCCGGCTCGTGGTACTTCACTCCCCTGATTTTTTACATTTTTTTTAACTTTTCACACGTCCAATGATTTCAAATTTCTATGATTTGTTATAAAATGTTTCTTACTTTTGTGAAAGAACCGGACCAGACTTCATGCATCCAATGTAAATCCTCGGTCTTGATTGATATCTTGCAAAAGTTGTAACGAGCATTCCTAAATTGACATGAACATCATCGTCTACCTTCACGTAGAACTCTGCATCCCACATTGCTGCTGCTGTTGAGAAGTAGAGTCTTGTCTTTGTAGAGAGTTGGTGATATCCTTCAATGTGTTTCAATCTCAAGAAATCTTTATGCTCTGAATCTTCCTCATCTATGGCTTTGTCTAATACTCCTCCTGGTGTTGCACTGTGTCCTATCACAAACCTACCAACATCAAAAGAAAAAGTCCAAACTTTAGATGTCTGGCTTATGGTAATTGTGTTTTAAAGTTAGTGGATTGAGTCGTTTTCTTGATACTTGTGGCTTACTTCACAACCTTACAACAATCCCTTTCTCTTTCTCGATTTTCTTCAGCTTTTCTCCTGTTGGCATCCATGTCTGCCTCACCGAGTCTCGTCTTTTCCTGCTGCTGAAAGCTGTGTTGATGCCTATCACTGCAAACACTTTCTGCAGACTCTGGTTTTTCGCGCTCCTTTCGCTCCAGAACTCACTGTTTCTCTGGCTGGTACGTCCTGCTGCTAACTCCAGCTCCAATGTTGACATTGTTCTCTCCAATTCTCTACACATTGCATAAACAACTCTAATGTTACATCCTCTGTCTCAATTATGTCAAAAGAAAAAAAAACAAGAAAGAGTAAGACTTTATTACTTTACTGCTTGGTGGGTTTTTGATACTTCTCCTATTATGTCTCTGGATTTGCTTTCTATCAATCTCTGATCAACAAAAGAGGAAAAAAAACATGTGATTAGTGTATATGTACATGAGCAGGTGTTTGATTATGTAAAAGTTTAGTAGGGATAAGTAGAGAAGGGGTTATTACGCGTTTATGTTCATCGCAGTCCTTTTGAATCTCTAAATGTTTGGAAAAATGCTTTGCGAGATGTTGATTCTCTTCTTCAGACACGTAAGATCGACTCAAAGTTCGACTAATGAACAGTGAGCCTGCAAGAAAGCTGGCGAGGCACAGCACTATTATGGCTTTCCCTGAAGCAGCTTTGGGCCTCATCTCTTATGCGTCTCTTTAATCCTAAATCTGCAGAACATCATATAAACTGATCATGAGGATGATGCCTAATCACTATACTTGTCTGTGCATTTACATTACATGCCTAAATGATCATGGCATTTGTATAGACATATGTTATATGCTCATGAGGATGCTTGAAATATCCAACTTAATATCCAACTAAAACACTCTCTACATTTCTAATATGATCAGAAACATGACATTTGCAGGAGATTTGTCAGAGTCAAGAACATTATGGACGAAAGCTATACACCAAAGAACTCAAAGGTTAGATTAAATTTTGCACAGCTTCTTACCGTAATTAGACTCCGATATCATAAGAACAGATAAGTTTAACAAACTCTTAAGATCGATCATTGAGAATCATGAACATACCTCTATAAGCGCATGTGAGGCACCGAAGGGACTGAATATCTCAGATATGAGAGCTGTCAGATTAAGAAACAAGTTCTGAAAGCTCATGAGATGTTATTTATATAAAATGAACACAAGAATGTAGTTGCTGAACGGCAATGGCGTTGATGTTTTGCTTCTCTTTCTCTCTCAATCTATCTTGTCTTGTCATGCAATGTGCATGTCCCAACTAACTATCTGCATATATCAGATTCTTCAAAACAAAAGAAAAAATCATAAAACTCTAGTTTCAGTTTGTTTTTGCTTTTTCGTTCCTTGCAACAATTTAGGCGCTTAGTGTGTTTCTTTCACAACACATGTTTCAAGTTCATGAACAGATAAATGTGAATGTGGTACATACTTCAGAGATGTAACTTGACCTTATAGCATATGTAAATGCTTGTAAGTACTACTGTAGAATTACGTGAAATTGTAACAATTCTCTTCTAAGTTTCATGTAATTCTAAAATAGTGTTTAAAAGTATCAAAATATGCTGTAACATTAAGTTACATCTATATAACACATTCTCGCCCAGTTTTTGGGTATCTATTTTGTAAATACTTTGGAAACTGATCCACACATAGAAGGGGTCTTTTACAAAACCAAATACGATTTTTGAAAGCTCTTTTTTCATGTCCAAAGTGAAACCAATACGTAGGTCTATTGAAGTGGGTCGGTCCATTTGTAAAGGTTGAAAACAGTCTTGAACCAAGCTGCAAGAAAGTCTATCAAACGTAAGCAACACTGAAGATATGCTTTGTTCAATTGAAGCATAATGAACATAAGAATTATATATTATTTTTCTTTTCAAAGTCAATGATAATTCTCAAATCACAAAAACTCAAATATTTTCTTAAATATTTAGTGGTGAAGACACTATTATTCATTGACATTGATGCTGCATTGGAGCAGTGTGTCGTGTGGACCTTCGCTGTCTGCCCGAAGGTTACAGCCAATGATGCTTACCTCAGTATGTCTTTTAGCTTATGATGTCAATATCGGTATTGACCATATCTCTCTCTATTTTCAAAGATGTGTTATATATAAGTCTATGGAGTCATCATAGGCCTCAAAAGTCAAAACCTGTTGCTGTTAAACGCATCAATCGCCAAACAAAAACGTCGTTTTAAGCAGTTATAGCGGTTGGTGTTCTCCATCTTTACCCCCTAAATCATATAAACTTCATCTGTCACATCACAAAACCAACTAGCTTAATACATTATTATTTCAAAAGACAAGTTGTTCTAAACCTTTTAAACTAACTCATCATCATTACAAACCCCAAAAATATTTTTTTTTTTTAAAAAAAACTCTATCCTGCCACTTCCAAAACATATGATTACAATCAGATTAATAAGCATAAAGGATCTAACTCTTCAAAACATTCCTTCTATAATATCTCCTAAAGGAAAAATTCAACAAGATGATCCAACAAATACTTAGTTAAATTCTTGGTTTCTCCGTCGTGGAATCCTTATTTTCGACATCTTCTAAATCCTCCAAGCTATTAACCTCCGCGCTATGATGTGTGGCGGATGGACCAAACGAATACCATCTTGACCAGAAAAGATAATTAAAGAAGTTGATGAAACTCAATGAAGCTAAGAGCCAGTAAAAGAGATCTAATCTATCTTTGTTCAAGTCGTTATCGCCTAGCCAACCTTCTCTTGTCCCGGATCCATTACTGGACGTAACTCTGTTCACGGTCGAGACAAGAACAGAGCTAAGGTAAAACCCGAAAGAGTACGAACAGTAAGTCATTGCTGTGAGAAAAGATTGCATACTTTGCGAAGACTGTTTGTAAAAAAACTCTACTAAACCAACGGCCGTAAACATCTCTGATAAACCGAATATCAGAAACTGCGGCGCGATCCAGAAGATCGAGAGCGTTACATTCTGTTCCAAGAACGATTCTCGTCTCTTCTTTTCCACTAAAGCAGCTGAAACCATCGAGAAAGTCGCTAAGAAGAGTCCTGTGCCAATTCTCTGAAGAGGAGAGATTCCGGAATCGTTTCCCGTGAGTTTTCTAGCGAGTGGAACGAAGAATGTTTCGTAGAGAGGAACGAAGAAGATGAGAATGATGTAAGGGATGGCTTGAAGTGAAGCTGGAGGGATTTGGAATGTTTTTTTGATGTGTGTGTTCATGGAGCTTCCTTGCTGAACAGAGAAAGTTTGGAGCTGAGCTAAGATGGTGTTGAAGATGATGGTGCAAGCGAATATTGGTATTACTGATAGCAGAATCTTGACTTGATGGACTTGTTCGATTGTGCAGAGTCTCCATGGACTCTCCATTTCTTTGCCTTGCGTCTTGATGCAAGCCTTGTCAAGAAACCTGCACATTTTGCGGTTAGTTAGTTAGTTGATTTCGCGGTAACTGTAAAGAGATTAAAAGACAAATCACCTGAACTTATTAGTATGGAGGAGAGGTTTGACACGAACGATATCCGTTGAAGGTTGATGAAGCATGTTCGGGTTTGAAGGGCAAATCTGTTTTCGTTTAGTGATCGCGGCTACGAAGACCTATTCGATCAAAGAGTACCATAAAATGAAGTCAAGATCAAACTCTTACACATGACTCAAATTGTATCAAAGGCCAATGTTTTCTGTTTATGTTAAAACAAAAAAAAATTCCATTCTACGTTTTTGAAGTTCACAAAAAAAAAAAATTGTTTAACGTTTCTAAAAAATATTAACGTTTGGCGTTTGCAATTAACGTAAGAATTTTATTTAAAATGATAAACGTTATGAGTTGATTTGAAGAAAAAGCACACTTAATTTAAAACAAAAGCACGAACAATCGATTTACTCATATACCTGAGCAATTGGTGTGAAGATGCTACCACGAGGGGGTTTGTTCCTATAAAAGTTAGTCCCTGCAGCGAGGCTGATCATCCCGGCGGCCATAACAGCCGCCGAGACGCCGAAACCAATGTCCATGCCAGAATGCGTTTGCACCCAAACTAAGAGTGTGAGTGCAATAAGCTGACCCATAGAGAAGGCAAAATAAGCTGCATTGAAGAAACTCGATAGCTTCCTTAAATTCTTTCTTTCAAACTGGTCCGCACCGTGAGAGATGATGTTCGGTTTGAGACAGCCGCTCCCTAATGCCACCAAACAGAGTGCTGTGTAGAGAGTAACCGCCTTGTAACCATTTGCCTCTAAGCAATGTGTTGTGGTGTTCTTCATGTTGCATTCTGGTGGTCTTAGCTGTGGAAGATGAGCTTGGACAGTCAGTAATATGAAACCCTGTTTCATTAATGAACATGTTTTTTCGTCAGCAAAAACTTCTTCTAAATATGTCAAAAATACACAAATATCACTATAATCTTTTGTATCTAAAATCTTAGAAATCTATATGTATATTGTGCATACTGGAATCAGAACATGCTTTTAACCTGATCTGTAATTTTCCTGGTGTTTTCATGTTGCCTGAGATGTCTAAGCCGTAAATTTTGTTATTAGACTATCGTGTGATGTTTTTTTGGATGTCACTATTGTATGACATTAATTAGTTATAACATATAATATAAGGTAATAAGATAAAATCATATTATATAACCCATTTGCTTTTCCAAAGAACCGAAAGTATCAACAAGTAACATTTAGTACGTTCACTTTAGTTAGAACTTTACGTTAAAGTTTTGGACTTTTGTCTAAAAATACTTTTAATAGCACGTTGTTTTATCACAAGTTACTAGTTAGAGAAGAAAGTGATGTAGAATATTCAAGAGCATCTTAAACAGAAATTAATGATAAAGGTAAAGAGAGATAGAGAAGGAGAGAGCATATACGGATATTTCTATGACGCCAAAGACGAGCATAGTGCGAAAGCTTCCAAGGTATGAATCAGAGAGGAAGCCACCAAGCAAGGAGAGAAGAAACACTGTTCCTATGAAGTTAGTCACGAGGTTTGCGGATTTCGACAAAGGGAAATGCATCTCATTGAACACGTATGTGATCAAGTTGTTCCCAACAGCCGCAATCGCCATCATCTCAAAGGCTTGGAGGCCTGAACATATATATGTATACACAACCAATCAGTTTAAGTGTTTAACCTATACCATGGCTTCAAAATGTTTAACATGGCCTGACACGACCCTATGCAACATGCTCGACTCGATATACATATAGTTAATGTTGATGAGAGAAGGAGAAGGATACCTAGAACAAAGAAGGCAGCTCTTGTACCACCATGCTTGTTTAGCCTGCATGGTCGACCTCGAGAATCAACGCAAAGATCATCCGATGATTCCTCGGACGTGTATAGTCCTTTTTTAGCTTCTTCAGATAAATCATGAACATCCATAGCTCTTTCTATTTTTCTTGTATTATAGCAACAGAAGGAAGATATAAGTTTGGATTTAGAAAATTTTGGCACAAAACTAATTTAAAGAGGTGAGGAGAGGAGGTACTTATAGTGTCTTGTTCATTCATTTCTCTCGTTTTTATTTATTAATAATTATATAAAATTCATGAGAGAGAAACTAGAAAATATTATCCAATCAAAAAACTTTCTAGTTAGTATTTTAGGTTTTTTAAGACTATGTTCAATGTAAATATTAAATAAGTATAATATTTTCTAATAAAGGAGTAGAAAATCTAATATCAATTATATATATACCCACTATCAAAGAGTTATGTAAGCAAATATATAACTACTAAATTTAAAGAAAATTTTAAGGAGGTAAAAAAAAGTTGACAAACAAAGAAGAGAAATTAAAATAAGATATTAAAATACTATCAAATAATATATTAAAATAATTTATAAAATACTATCAAATAAGATATTAAAATAACTAACTAAACCTATATATTATTCATAATTTTTCTGTTTCGTAAAACTTGGTATGATCCGACATATCACATGATCATTAAGATTACTAAACATCTTAATTAGTGTATTAGGGTAGTGGAAAAGAAATGGACCCATTCTCCAATAAGTTTAAAATGCATCATCATCATCATTACAAGAAAATTTCACCTTTGGCATTAATTTGTGGCTCCGGGGCATAAACTATTGTTTATTACAATGTTTTCTTTACATTTACGGCTAATCGATATATATATATATATATATATATATATATTTACGATTTGATCATGATGACAATCTTTGACGAATTTTCCCTTCCCATCAATGTGATTTTAACGCTTGTCGTCAGTACTCATAGAAGCTTCACCTAAAAAGGTAATAAATAAAGTTTATAAGATAATTATAATTTTTTTTGAGAAATTTTTTTATAAATCACAAATTTGATCGAAGTAATTATATATTTAATTAACGTATATGCAGTAGACCGGAAAATGATAGATGTTTCATGAAAAATATGAGTAGGGGATGCAACATCCATAAGATATTGGTAACCAATACGGTAACAAAGTTTGAAGTTATTCATAAAATATCAATCCAAGAAAACTACAGAATTTGGAACTGAAATCTACAAATATGTTGTCTTCTTCAACAACTTACACACATGTTACCGGATGTTGACACAACGATAACAATAATATAGACCAATAGGTTACAAACACCGTTCAGATTTTCAGTTTTATCAATGTTTTCATTTGGTATATCAATATGATAGATTCATAGGTTAAAGCACATACTACTTTAGCGCAGTGGCTTGTGGGGACATACAAAGTGACATACGTGAGACTATAATAATATTTTACTCATATATCAAGGCTTGTGGAATCTTTATCATCCGTCTTGAAAGTAAAATCAGGATATAGTTGGGGGCACTTCAAAATCTCTATCCCAACTATACCTTTTCCATTTGACAATAAGTAGATTATATCTTCTTTTTCGAAAATGATGACCCCAAGTGATTATGTATATAAAGGACAATCACATGTGCTTAACCATAACATATTAACATGAAATGAAAATTGAGAAAATAAAAAATGAAATAGAAATTTTGTGAAAAAGGCGTATCGTAAATATTTGAACCGAAAGTTTGGTATCGTATAGACGTGTCTATTATAGAAGATACAATCTACATGGAAACCATTTTCTTATTTAAATCTGGTAGTAAATATGCATTATGTATTCTATGATTTGTATTAGGTCTCTAACCTACTTTATAGGTATAAAATAGGCTCCTAGATTAGTTATAAACAAAAAAAATATAATACGACTGAAACTTGTATACATAAGAATATATATATATATATTTAATTTCGTGATTTGTACAGCTGACAAAGAGAAAAAGAAATTAATGATACATTGGTTTTGGTTTGCATGAGATGATAGCTCTATCAACCAAGTATATTATCCCCCCCCCATGTGTCTCATTTATACGGATTTTAATTGTATGTATACGATTCTTTTTTTTAAAAAAATTATGCATATAGACACCAACGATATACCAAAAGACCAACTTAGTTGTGCAACTTTTCGCAACTCTCTAGCTTTAGAAACGAGCTTAATTGACAATTTCTACAAAATTCGTCCAAAACCAACCTAATATAAACGGTGAACCAAATAGAAGTTAACTGCTAATTGCAACCGGGGATCAACTGTTTTTATAGACTACACAAGACCAAAACATGAATGAATCTTTACATCTAGACCGGTCTAGAAAGAGAGAAAGCTACTTTTACACAAATCTTTATAATAGTCAAATCAATAAGTCCAATCCAAGCAAGATTACAAAAGGGAACTATAAATTGAAAACGAATGAAGAGACGTGACATATCCTTTGAGGTATATACAAATACAACTTATATATTGGATACAACTGTATCTCCCAATATCACCAAGTCTACAATACAATACAATACAATACAATACAATACAATACACTATACACTATACACTATACACTATACACTATACACTATACACTATACACTATACACTATACACTATACACTATACACTATACACTATACACTTACACTACATTGTCTCTCCCCTTGATCACTTTTTTTTAATCTCAAAGTATTATTAATATATATATGTGTGTGTATAATTGCTCTTTCACTATAAGCCCTCTGTGTATAATGCCTAATTTTGTTGGCATGACCTAGTACTAACAGTTGTCAACATCCAAAATGCCATATGCGACCATTTTCAATTAAGCATGGTTGCGTTCGACCAACTACAAAATATATATGTACAACCAAATACAACAATTACAACCGATATTTCCTCCAAATATTTTGTTATTTTTACTAAATTCACCTCGCCATTCATTTATTCTATATATTTTACTTAATCGAATCTTTTTGGACCAAGTTTCCCCTCCATATATCTCTTTCTTTATTTGGTAATTAACGACCGACCTTTCCTATAAAATTTGACCGACGCGACTTTGTTGATCTATTTTTTAGGTTAATCTTTAAGGATAATTAGTTCTTTATAACCAAAGTGAGAAATTTAAGGTGATTAGGTGAAGACCGAAAAGTGAACAGACTTGCACCCGTTAATTATGGTTAACTTGATATAACCGACGCAAAAAGTTGAAAATATTTTGTCGAAGGGACTCTTGCATCGAAGTATGCTATTTTTTTGTGAATTTAGGGCGATAAAAAAAAGAATAAAGACAAAATTTAAAGGGAAAATTAAGTGAGGCAAAAATATCTGATTATTTAATTGTGTGAATGAATGATTTATATATTTTTATATTCTGTATTTATAGTTTTTAAAATTGATATTGAAAATATATTAATTAATTGATAAATTATTAATTATTAATTTATATATATTTTTATTTTAAATTTGATAAAATTTTATTTTATTTTTATTTTTGTGTACGCTATTATTTACATATTTTATACTACTATTTTGTTGTTGATAATGAAGTTGAAAATGATATCATAAAATCTTCTTAAGCAAGTAATTTTTATTTTCAAAATTCTTCAAAAAAATTTGGATGCAGACTAAGAAGACTATATCATGAGTTAATGATGCAATAAGAAAAATAATATAAATTTACAAAAGTTAATGATGAGTTTAACAAATTTTAAATTTACAAAAACACAAACAATACTATAGTCATATTTTCTAAATTACCTCAGATATATATATATATATATATATATTAATTTACAATATCATGAATTAATAATGAGTTTAACAAAAATTTAATTTTACAAAAACACAAATAATACTATACACTAGTAGATAAATGATATATATCCATGTACAATTCGTGGATGAATAAAATTCGTGGCAATCCGTGGATACAGCCACAAATTGCCACAAATGTTTTTGGTGGGTATAGCTTCGTGGGTAAGACTTTTCGTGGTAATTCGTGGGTAGAACTAACCACGAGTACCCACTGATACCCACGACATTGTTGTGGGTAAACCCATGAATATCCACGGGAATTTCATGAGTAAACCCATGGTTGCTCACGAAAATTTTCGTGGGTAAACCCACAAATACCCACGAGAATTTCATGGGTAAACCCATGATTACACACAAAATTTTCCGTGGATAAGCCACTAATAACCACGAAAATTCCGTGGGTAAAGCCACGAATACCCACAGAATTTTCGTGGGTAAACACATGAATACCCATGTATTTTGTCGTGCGTAAAGTTGGGTAGAATTACTAAAATTTGATTTTAATTTTTAAATTTAGTTGTTAGTGTTAAAATAAATAAATTTCGATAAAATATTAAAATTACTGAATTTAAAAGATAATTTTTTTTAAAAAAAAAAGTTGTGGAAATCATAACAACAAAATCAAAAGTTTTATAAAAAAAACTACTGGTCTTCATCGGAGTTGAGCCGAACTGGTGGCATCTGACTCGGGTCATAGTCGGTCGGCTGACTCCTTGATGACGATCCCCCACCTCCTAAGAGTCTGTCCACCAGCGAATTGATTTTGTTCACGACATCTCCCAGCTGCCCATGCACGCTTCCCAGCTGTCCCTCCATGTGTCCTATCTTGTTGCTCAGGTCACCAATTTCGTCTCGAATATCTTCATCATCCACGGTTTGGTAATGATCGTTGGCCTGAAAGAACTGAGTCTGCGCACTTCCAAGGCCGCGCACCCGACCTTTCTTCTGGTATAGGGACCGCTACATATTAAAATATACTATTAAAATATGTTACATTAATAATATAATATATTAGTAATTAAAATTAAAACACATACCTCAATATACATCCAGTTAATTATGTCTCGAGAAGGACCAGTCGTGGAACCAATCGACCCTGGCGATCCTTGAAGCTGTGAAGCAGCTTCTTCAACCTCGTTCCGATTTGTTTGACGACCTCGTTCACGATTTATTCGACGACCTCGTTCACGTAGCTACCGTCTGCACGTCTATGTGTTTTATTCACCAAGTCAAGAACCGTAGGTGGCTCAGACCCTTGCGAGTTAAAAATCTGAAAAAATAAGAAACATGTTAACAAAAAAAATAAAAGAAACATTGTATACGGCTACTAACATAATTTGAATTGAATTATAAAGATTTACACTTACCGTCCCGTATTCAATCTTCGCAAAACCAACCGGCCCTGCAGTGTGCTTGTACATTTCTTTTCCGTTTATAGGTGTTTTACGTCTTTTTGCTGCTTTCTGAATCTTAGCCCTGACTATCTCAGTATTATAGTCCTCCATCAAAATTGCCCATTCATCCTCGCTTATGTAAGTGGGCTTGCTGTTCTCTCGTCTCTTACGGCTAATTTCTTCTCCAAGCCCTTTCATCGTCTTCATCTTCCATGTGTGGAAGACGATGTCCTCGTAACGAGGTTCCCAGTAGTAGTGTTGCTATAAAACAATGAACAAACAAATGATAACTAAAACCAAAAAAAAAAAATTGTTTACATAATTTATTTTAACACTTACCACAAAACCTCCCCACCACTGTTGAATTTTTTGAGGAACTTGCTTTTTCACTTCAGTCCAGTTTTTACATGGAATCAAGAAGTTTTCCTGCCAGGTCTGTCTAATAAAGTTGGTGACCGAATCATCGACACCAATCCTTATTAGTTTCCAAAAAAAGAAGATTAGTATTCAACTTAAATGAACATAAAGTTTATATGTAAATAAAGATATATAAATTGTTTTACCATAAAGCTTCGTTACTCTTGTCATGAAGAAGGACGGGCTGTGATCGCCTAGAAGGAGCGCTGTATACCGCTTGTAAACGGCTACGGTACTCTCTAGAAGCATCCCGAGCACATATCAGGAGGTCGTAACCGGGACCAAACGATCTCGAGTACTCGAAATTAGATGATGATGTCATCACTAATAACGTAAAATAATTCATAAGTTTTTGTCAATAAATTGATAATTTTTATTGTTTGATATAATTGTGATTAATTAATATATTTAGAGAATAGAAATACAATAAAAAGTTTAGTATTTTAAAATAAAAATTACTCATTTTGTTTTTATATAAATTTATTTTTTAAAATTATGAACAATTATAGGATATAAATAATTTATATTATGGAAAACTATTAATTTTTTAAAGTAATATTTATTTTAAATTTGAATAAATGTGAAAGATTTATACATAACCATTTAATCATAATAATTAAATTTTAAAATTTCCTATCATAGTATTAAAATTCATATATTTTCAAATCTTATTGTTAGCAAAGACCAATTAATAATCAATATGAAAACATTTGGAATATATTTTTTTTAAAAATACGTAAATCTGTTATAAAAAATATATTAACAAGTTAAAATTTCAAACTTTGTATCATCATAGACAATTTCTTATCCTTCACTAACGAACTTAAATTACAAAATGATCAAACTTTGCTCCATAAGCATCATCAAAGCTCAATGATCACATAGTCTAATGCAATTTAGCAAACTGTTAAACACCTAAACGTCCTCCAATGAATATAATGAAAACGCCCAATTTGACTAGCTAGGTTCCTCACAAAACCAAAAACAGAAATTAAGAAACAGAGAAAAAAAAAGGAGCTGACAGGAAAACCCTAGATGACGAGGCAGCAGAGAGAAAAGAGGAATCAATTTATAATCCATGATTAATTTTCGGTGTCAATAAGGAACTGGAATCTCTTTGAAATTTTTGCATAATTTTTTAAAAAATTATACTTACAAAAATCGATTAACACCAATTTTTCATCACAAATTGTATACAAGTATGTTTAAAAAATATAAAACTACATAATCAACACAGATCTAATCTCCTATTAGTATCTTCAACCCATAACCATATCTAATCTACAACAAGCCGAAATCATCAACCAAAAACACAACAAAATCGATAATTACAGAGAAATTAGGGAGAGGAAATCTTACCCAGATGTGTGTGCCGAGTGTGCAGAAAAACCGAGCAAATCGTGATGTCAGCCGCTGAAAATGGAGCTGCAAAATCGCAAACCTAGATGCATGCGCCGTCGAGAGTGGAGGAAGAAGAAGTTAATCGAACTAAAAGTGGCTACCTACGAAATTTCCAAGGGTAACCGTGGATTTTTAAAATTAACCCACAATTACCCACGACTGTGGGTAACCTTAAATCAAAAAAAAGGAATGGAACCCACGTTGTGGGACTCAAACTCGGGTTGTGAGTGTTGGTAAGTAGTAGGTAACCAGTTGAGCTATATTAATTTATTGTTAATCGTTTACATTGGATAATTTTTAAACAATATTTATTTACCAAAAAATAGAATGATGCATAACTCGTCAAACAGTAATATTTAAATACTCTACATAAATTATGAGTACTTTTATTTACAGTAACTGTGATACATACCACAGCACTAGTATAAATTTTTAAGAAATTACGATTTTGCCCTCATAACCGGAACATTGGTCGAAACTTGTTCTTTTTTCAAAAATGAGATCAAGTGTTTTTAATAAAAAAAATTAAACATTTACTATGAGCGAGTATTAACGTAACAAAATATCGATTTTACCCTTATTAATGTAACCAATAATGGTATTTTGTGTCGTCAGAGTAATTAAAAAAATATTTATCGATTTTACTCCTATTAATACAATAAATAGAAATTTAAAATATGTGTCGTCAAAGTAACAAAATAACGATGTTACCCCTATTAATGTAACCAATAATGATAAGTTGTTTCGAAAGCGTATAAGTTTTTAAAACTATTTTCAAAAAACCCAAGGTTACTCGAATTCGGGTTGTGAGAAGATTGATATACTTGGTTACCAGTAAAGCTAAGTGATATTTTACTATTACATTCAATAATAATTGAATTATACTTTTATCTCATTAAACTTATAATTAAACCGGTTGACAAAAAAAACTTATAATTAAACCGATTGAACCAAAAATCAATGGCTCGGATCGTGTTAAAAAATCCGACGACTAAGAACTTGCTGAAAAATCCAATGGCTCAGATCGTGCCGACAAATCTAATGGCTGTCTGAAAGAAATAATTGCAATATATTTGAGCCCTTGGGTGTTTATTTTTTCCTAAAAAAACATAAATATAAATCTGAACTATAAGTTATGAAAATCGTTCATCAGGAGATGTGTGAGATGAGTTGTATGATAATACGATTGTCATCGATGTGCCGACAATGATTTCACTCCATCCAACACCATTATCAGAACCCAACATGCCTCATTTACCAGTACTTGGTCGAGCAAGTGCAGAAAGATCATTTAGAAAGAAGAAAAACGATTTTATGGTTTTGCAAGGCGAGACTTCACAGCCACGTTCAACACAAAACTTTATTCGCACGAAGTATAATGACCCACTTCAAGGCGACATCGATTTCAACATTTTGAGCTGGACTTCTGTTCACAATTACATATTCTTGGAAGGTATATTAACGATAAGCTCTTATTATTGTGTTTTAAATTTGATATTTTAAAAACATTTATTGAATGTATACATAGGCCTCTACAACAATTGGCCGACACCTCTTTGGACATACATTTATGACATTCAACGTCTTTCCTCTGCATTTGTTATAGTGAAAAAGTATATATGGTGTTAAAAGTCTGTTCTTATTGTTGTGTGAAAATTACCAACATTTGTTACTTAATAAAATTTAGGTTGTGGGTATGATCTCCAAATTAGCCATAACTATAACATTTATGGAGATATGCAAATAACGCTGAAGGATCAGTCTGGAAATATGGATGGAATTATGCACCATGACATATTCAAGAAAGACAAGTTTAGAGTTGCAACTTTTGTTAGCGCGGTGGTCATTTTACGAAATGTCTCTGTATGCCAGTTTGCTGGGAACTATAAAGTTTTGAACATAATTGCTTCCGAAATAGTGAAGATATATTTTGAAATACTGATTTAATTATATAAATACAAGAAAATGATTTTTTTTTTGGAACAGATAATTGGGATCAATTCTATGGTTGCGGAATACCAACCAATCGAACATGCGACTATTGAAAACGAAGATGAACACGAAGACCATAATGAGTACGAATATATGATAGTTCCAGACTCTGATGTGGATGACTAAATAACGGTTCAGACCACAAATTTGTACGATGTTGTGGTGTACCCCTTCTTAAGAATAATAATGCTTCATGCATGTTGTTGTAGTAATTTATAATATTTCCTACTTTACAGTTTAGTGTTTGATGAAGCTTATATGTAATGTTTATATGAGGAATTACTGACTAATCGAATGACTAAGATCTTGACAACAAATCTAATGGGTAATATTTTCCCAAGAAATCCAATGGCTAAGATCTCGCTGACATATCTAATGGCTAAAAACTTGCCGACATATCCTACGGGTCAGATATTTTCGACAAATCCTACGGGTCAGATTTTGTCGCCACATCCTATGGCTAAGATCTCGCCGACATATCTAAGGGTTGAGATCTTGCCGACATAACTAAGGGTTGAGATCTCGCCGACACATCTAAGGGTTGAGATCTTTCCTACATATCTAAGGGTTGAGATCTTGTCGACATATCTAAGGGTTGAGATCTCACCGAACATATCTAAGGGTTGAGATCTCACCGACATATCTAACGACTCAGATATTGACAATAAAACTAATGGCTCGAATATGACCGACAAATCCTACGGCTTTGATCTGGCCGATATATCCAATGGTTCATATCTTGCTGACTATTCTAACGACTCTGATCTTGACGATAAAACCAACAGCTCTGATCTGGTCCACGCAATCTCTAAATGTTTACTCCATTTTATTATAAATATGACTTCTAGTTGTCCATATTTTCTATCACCAGAAAAGGCCAATTCGCCATAATTACAAAATAACTTCGCATCAAGTTTCTTTCAGTTCTATTGTCCATGTCTTCTTCAAATAATCATAGGGGGTGGATAGATCACCGTCTTGACTCATTCACAAATGTTGTTACTGAAGAATTCACCGTTGGGATAGATGTGTTTATTCAGTTTGCTTGCCAACAACCATCATTTAAGGCCACTGGGAAACTCTTTTGTCTTTGTGCACGATGCAAAAACAGAAAACTCCAATCTACGAAAGTTGTGGCACACCATCTCCTTACAACCGGTTTTAAAGGCAACTACTACGTTTCGAGCAATCACGGAGAAGTTTCATGGAAGCTGGAGAAACGTCAAATCCAACACAATTTGATATGGATGCCGACAGATGGAGTTATCATCATTCCCATACACATGTTGATCAACAACCAATATTTCACGATGCAATGCAAAATGTTGGTGGTGTATCCGAGATGCAAGATCCAGAGCCGGTTCAACCTGAAGGGGTTGCAATTATCCAAGACATGTCATTTGAGGCATTCATGGAAGTTAATCGACCTTTGTATGAGGGTTGCAGTGAAGAAAATACCAAATTATATTTGGCTACGTGTATTTTACGGTGGAAGACGGAATACAATATAGCGGAGTCAGCTGTTGATGATATCACAACTACTATAAAGAGGATATTACCCTGCCCGAATAGTGCTCTGGAGTCGTACTACGAAACCAAAAAATTACGAAGGATCTAGGGTTACCAGTCCAAAAAATTGATGTATGTGCGAATAATTGCATGTTATTTTGGAGGGGAGAAGATGCCGCACTCGTGCAATGTCGTTTTTGCCAGGAAGATCGGTATCATCTATGGAATGGTCAAGTAAAAAAGATAGCTAAACAACGGATGTTTTATCTTCCCATTACTGATCGGTTAAAAAGATTATATCAGTGTCAAAAAACCGCCAGACATATGCGATGGCATGCGGAGCACGTGGCCTATGAAGGAGGAATGAACCATCCATCAGATGGAGCTTCATGGAAACATTCCAGAATTTATATCCCGCATTTGCAACTGAATCAATAAATATCTACCTTGGGCTATCGACTGATTGTTTTAATCCGCTTGACATGAGTGGGAAGGCACATTCAATCTGGCCTTTCATAGTGACTCTGCACAATCTTCCTCCTGGTACGTGTATGAATCGAGAATACCTTTTCCTTTCCATTTTGGTTCCTGGTCCAACACATCCGAAGAAATGCCTAGATGTGTATCTTCAACCTTTAATTGAAGAACTACAACAACTTTGGACACATGGCGCTGAAGCTTACGATATATCATCACACCAATACTTCAACATGAAAACAACATTAATGTGGACCATTAGTGATTTTCCGGCTTATGGGATGTTATCTGGTTGGATGACTCCCGGGCGGCTATCATGTCTATACTGTATGGATTCAACCAAATCTTTCTGGTTAACCAATGGGAGAAAACATAGTTGGTTTGACTGTCATAAAATGTTTTCGAGGAACGATCATCCGTACCGGCGAAATGTGGTTTCATTCACTAAGTCAAAAGCAGTCCACGATGAAGCTCCGTTGTGGCTCCTTGGAATTGCAATATTGGAGTTCATCAACCGTATACATGGACTTCATATGTCATCAGAATGCGGTGGTAACAGACACGACGAAGCATCCAAAATGGTACAAGGTTATGGTCAGTATCATTATTGGTATAAAAAAGTATTTTATGGTCGTTGCCGTTTTGGAAAAATCTCTTGCTAAGACACAACCTCAATTTTTTGCATATAGAAAAAAAACTTCTTTACAAGACCAAAATCCTTCATTTCGAACTCTTTCAATAACTCATTCAGTTTGTCAACATCCTTTATATTTTTTCCAGCATTGAGCATATCATCAACATAAAATAGCAAGAATATGAGAGAATGGTCATCAAAATATTTTACATAGATGCATCAATTATACTCGCAACTTTCATAACCAATCTTCGACAAACATGAGTCAAAAATTTTGTATCATTGCCGACAAACTTGCTTTAGACTGTACAGAGACTTCCTCAATCTGCACACAATCTTCTTCTCAATTAGTTTTGCAAACCCTTCTGGTTTCTCCATATAGCTCTTTGTCCAGATTCCATGAAGAAATGTTGTCTTCACCTCCACCACAACTCGTATGGAAGTGTGCCTAAAGACAGGAGAGAAAACTTCGTCATAATCTACTTTTTTGTGAATAACTTTTCATAACTAATATTTTCTTAAACTTTACTAATTCCTTCAAACATTCTTGGTTTCACCTTGAAAACCCAATTTCATCTAATCGCCTTATTTTCTTTCTGTAAGGTGTCAGATCTCATAAAAAAAATTCAATTTTCCTTTGACATGGCACCAATCCATTAGTCTTTCAGGCGTATTTATAGCCTCTTTAAAGTTATTTGGATCATTTGTACAAACCACAAGAGCATAACTGACCATGTATTTGCATCCCAATCTTTATGGCGGTTTTTTGATGTGTTTCCATATGTTTATACTATGTTTCAGTGTCAATGATCACATGAACTCGTTATGATCTTGCCTATTACACCATAT
Source organism: Streptanthus diversifolius (assembly GCA_039880935.1). Classification (NCBI taxonomy): domain Eukaryota; kingdom Viridiplantae; phylum Streptophyta; class Magnoliopsida; order Brassicales; family Brassicaceae; genus Streptanthus; species Streptanthus diversifolius. The sequence goes on along the minus strand of JAXGFM010000014.1, from coordinate 21,060,339 downwards.
ATTGCTCATCAAATACCACATCTTGACTGAAGATTATTTTCTTAGCCTCATGACCATATAATTGAAGCCTTTCACGCTTTTTTCAAAACCTTAAAAGATACACTTCTTAGATTTTGAATCCAGCTTCGATCTTTCGTCACTTAAACTAGCATGTAAACCAGAAATCTAAATATCCTCAAGTTTGATAGATCAATATCTATTATAGTCAATACTATTTTAGCTTTTTTTCCTTTGAGAAAAAATCTTGGCAATCTATTGATGTGATAAACTGTCATGTTTACCTCAGAAGACCTCCTTTGTGAAGTTTAGTCAGCCCATGCTCTCTCATATACTTCATGCATATATGCTACAAAACTGTGCTATCAGATTTAGACACGGCCACTGTAGCACCACCAAAATTCACACTTCCTACGAAACGATAAATACTAACAGCTGTCATGTTTCCCTTCATCACAACCATATCCCTTTTACACAAATTCCAAACGTCTTCATCTTTATCACCTTTGAACTTGAACCTGTTTCTTTGAAGTGTTATTTGGAAGATCAGATTTTTCTCAACTGCTGAAACATGCCTAACATTAGTCAATGTTCGAAAGATATCATCATGCATGTGGAAGCTGATCTGCCCAGTACCAATGATGTTACACGTTACATCGTTTGATAACTGAACCAAACCCAAGTTTTCAGTTCTATATATGTCAAACTATTCTTTATGTGAAATCATATATAATGATGCACCTATATCTAAAATTCAAGATCATGATGTCACAGTACGTAAATCGTTCTCAATATCTTTTTCTAAATCTTGTTTTTTCGAAACCACGCTTTAGAAAAATTCTTATATGTGATTTGTCTCCTTGCATGAAAATCTCACTTGTAGTTACATTGCCATAATCAAAACACATCAAATTTTTCCCTAGTATATATTTCAATTTTTCCATGCTACCAACTTGCTTCTCTTTTTGTCTTCCTTTTTGATGATTGCGTAAAACCCATCACCCTAAGATTTGTCAACCACAATAGTATTATATCGTCGCTCATAATAAGATTGCAGCATATAAAACATTGACTTCAGTCTTACAGTTGTTTTTGTAGGAGCTATAAAACCGGATAAGAAAATACGATTTGATATTTGTGATAAAAAAAATAAATCAATTTATAGAAAACATGATTTATAAAACGATTTTTATGAAATCCAGAAAGGAGACGAGATGATCTCTTTTCTTAACTCAATAAAGCGCCCGTAGTGTGACGGTTTTAATACGCCTTTTGAATCCCAGGATACAACATTTTATATACCGATTCGCAACACTCGAATTCGGAATCTGCGAACACAATATCTACGATATACTCAAGATTAAGAATCGTTTCTGAAAGAAAGAAACGAATATGAGAGAAAGCTGAACCTTTTCTATGAATTTAGAGAAGCGATAGATTTTAGGATTTTCGAGAATATAGAAATGCTCAGGATACTCGGAGATGCCCATAATGATCGCTTTAGGTCTCTATTTATAGGGAAGAAGTGATTAGGGGGGTTTTGGGATAAAATCCCGACTTTCGACGGAAATCCTGAAAATTCCGCAAGCTGTTGTAACTGCTTTGAATGGAATATTCGCGGATATCGACGAAATTTTGAACCCGATCGATCGATCCAAAAATCAGATCGATCAATCCTGTAGACAATCGGTCGATCCGGTATGTATCCGTTGATCGCAGAATCTCACGTAAAACGAGATCAATCGATCTCGTTTTGATCGGTCGATCCCAGAAACTCACGCAAGAAACCACCCGTAGCACGCAATCAATCGATCCAGAAGAGGACCGATCGATCCTGGAAATGCTCGCGAGGATGGATCGATCGGTCCAGTAAGGATCGGTCGATCTCATTTTCAGTCGCCAAAAAATAGGACTCCTCGACGACGAGACATTCCCAAAGCCCAAAGCCCAAAGCCCAGAGCACCGAGCACCGAGCACGAGCATGAGCGAGCGCGAGCGAGCGTCAGTGGTGGTGGTGGTGATGTGGGCGTGTGGATCCCTTGGTTCTCCCCATAAACCACTTTGAAACTTAGTGACTTTGTTCCACTATATATGCAAGTGGAAAAAGTTCCTCCTAATCAATGTGAGACTTTCTTAAATTCCACTTATTCCCAATGGGTCTAATTTTTAAGCATATTTCATATTCACATTATCAACATGTTTCAAGTTCATTTTGCTTAATAACATTTTGGTCCAACAATTCCCCACATGAATATAAATGACTATAAACTGAGAGTGACTTTGAAAGACTTTAGGATTGACAAAAATAAAAAAGAAAGACTTTCTTGAGTATGAACGAAAGATAACCGTATCTGATTTGGTTGCATTTTTCAGCATTGAACCAATCATAGGTTATATTTTTCAGGTTTACAAGGCCAGGGGGTGAACATGATGTCTTGAACCACCCGGAATTCTAGTGTAAACCGAGACAACAATTATAACGCGGTTATATTTCTCGTAGAACTTTTTGTTCTCTTGTTGTGTTCGTTTTGGCCTTGAACAGCATGGTTTTTCATGAGTGAACTTGGAAAATACATCCTTTCATTTATTCTCCTATAAACGACCCCATTTCACACTCACAAGATGGTCTTTCATATTTGTATTCTTTTCTCGAAGTAATCTGCTTTACTTCATTGGGAAGAATATATAAATCCATTAAAAGCCAATGCTTAACCTTTATATATGCAGATAACACTGTTGTCATCTTTAGGAACTGGATAGAAACAAATATTTCACAATGTTTATTTTAGACTTAATTTGACTTAGTTGTCCCTTTGAACCTATCAAATCATGTAGGTGGGGTTACCATCAAATCTCATCTTTAGTTCATATGCTTTAAACCCATTTCTCTTTATGATTTTAAAACTTGATCTCGTGTCAAACTTTTTGTGAAAGGATCTACAATATTATCAGCTGATTTTATGTAATCGAGTGAGATTACACCACTTGAGATCAATTGTCTAATGGTCTTATGTCGTCTACGTATATGACTTGACTTGCCATTGTACAGATTATTGTTTGCACAAGCTATAACCGATTGGTTATCACAGTGTATGTGTATTGATGACACTGGTTTTTCCCACATCGGGTTATCTTCCAAGAAATTATGAAGATGTTCAGCTTCTTCTGCGACTTTGTATAATGCAATGAATTCTGATTCCATTGTTGATCTAGCCAGAAGCGTTTGTTTGGAAGATTTCCAGGATACAACAGCACCTCCAAGTGTAAATATATAACCACTTGTTGATTTCGAGTTTTTGGAGTCGGATATGCAGTTGGCATCACTGTATCCTTCCAAAACTGTCGGTTTGTAACCATAGTGCAACCCATAATTTTTTGTAAACCTTATGTAATTTAATACTCTGGTTATGGCTTTCCAATTGGTGTGTCCTGGATTACTCGTGTACCTACTTAGTACATTCACTGAGTGTGTTAAATCTGGTCTAGTACAATTTGTCAAGTACATCAGATAGGGGTGGGCGTTCGGGGTCCCTTTCGGGTTCGGTTCAGGTTTTTCGGGATTTCGGGTTTTCGGGGTGAGAAGTCTAAGTCACATTCGGGTATTTTTCTAGTTCGGTTTGGGTTCATTTCGGTTCCCATCGGGTTCACTTCAGTTCTGGTAACATACTTTTAAGTTCCATATTGTATCCAAATATCATTCGGGTTCGGTTCTAACTTCGGTTTTTTGACTTTTTCTTTAGAATTTTTTTACATATCCCTAATTTATAACTCAAAATGTTTAAATATTTTATTTTTTTAATGTTTTGATTATTTCAATCTTCAAATAACTGATAATTTCATATTTATAATTGTAAATTTGAATATTTGAATTATTATAAACTTAAATATAATTATTATATTTAGAAATAATAATTGTAGTTCGGATATTTCGGGTACCCATTCGGTTTTGGTTCGGGTTCGGGTTCGGTTCGGGTTCGGTTCTTTGATTATAAAAGTTTAGGATCCGTTCAGATATTTTGTCAATTTCGGGTTCGGTTCGGTTCTACTTTTTGGTTCGGGTTCGGTTCGGATCTTCGGGTTCGGGTATTTTGCCCAGTCCTAACATCAGACTTCCGATCACTCGAGCATATTCATTCTGTTATACAGGTTCACCTGAATATTTCTTCAGATGAAGAGTATTATCTGTAGGAGTTTGTGCGGTCCCACTTGAATAGTATTTAAATCTATCAAGCACCTTTTCAGCATAATGTTCTTGGGATAATATGTATCCGCCAGGATGTCTAGTGATCTTAATCCCTAGAATTACACCAGCCAAGCCCATATCATTCATATCAAACTGTCCACGCAACATGGTTTTAGTCTGATTGATGGTATCATTGCTGCTTCCAAGGATAAGCATATCATTTACATATAAACATAGCATGACATAAGCATTTTTCGTATTCTTCGAATAAATGCACTAATCACTTTCATTTATGCTGAATCCATTGGACATTATGACGCTGTCAAATTTTTCATGCCATTGTTTTGGAGGTTGTTTCAGTCCATACAACAATTTTACCAATTGATAGACCTTATGTTCTTGTCCTAGTACAACGTACCCTTCGGGTTGTTTCATATATATCTATTCTTCTAAATTTCCGTTTAAAAGTGCAGTTTTTACATCCATCTGGTGGATTTCCAGATTTCTAATAGAAGTTATTCTCGACACTAGAGAATATGTATCAAAAAAGTCTAGACCTTCTTTTTGGCGGAAACCTTGAACTACAAGTATGGACTTGTATTTATCAATTGTGCCATCGGTTTTTAATTTAGTTTTAAAAATTCATTCACAACCGAGAGCTTTGAATCCTTCTGGTAAATCGGTTATGTAAAACGTATGGTTTTGCATAATGGAATCGAACTCACTTTTGACGGCTTACTTCGAATAAACTGTGTCAGGTGTAGACATTGCTTCAGCGAAGGTCTTTGGTTCATTTTCAGTGAGTAAAATCATTAAACAATCGTCACCAAACGTTTTTCCTTCCGAGCCCGTTTACTACACCTGAGTTCATTTTCAGCAACTTCTCTATTTCCTATAATTAAGGTACGAGTGCTTGCGTCTTTTTCTTCCCTATTCCTCTTAGGTTTTAATTTCTCCTTACAAAGAAAAATATTTTCAAAGAAGTACGCATTTTGCGATTCCATTATTGTATTTACATGGATATCCGGTATATCTGATTTGTGAACCAAAAATCGATAAGCACTACTGTTGTGTGCATATCCAATAAATATACAATCAACCGTTTTTGGTCCGACAGTGACCTTTTTAGGAAGTGGTACTGCAACTTTTGCTAAGCACCCCCACAGTTTCACGTATTTGTATGAGGGAACCGTACCTTTCCACAGTTCATATGGTGTTTTTCCCGTCACTTTGCGAGGAATTTTATTTAGAATATAATTAGAAGTCATTAAAGCTTCCCCCCACATGTTTTGGGTTACGCATGATTCTTGCATCATGGCATTCATCATTTCTTTTAGAGTTCGATTTTTACGTTCCACAACTCCATTGGATTCAGGTGAGTAAGGAGCAGTTGTTTGATGAATGATTCCATTTTCTCTGCAGAATGCATCAAACTGTCCTTCATATTCTTCACCTCTATCACTCCAAACTATTTTAATAGTTCTTTCGAGTTGATTTTCAACCTCTACCTTATATTCCTTGAATTTATCTAGAATCTCATTTTTGCTCTGTAACAAGTAAATATTACAGTATTTTGTGCAGTCATCAATGAATGTCACAAAATATTTTTTACCACCTCTTGTAGGTAAGTATTTTAAATCGCACAAATCTGTGTGGATTAATCCTAAAGGTTCAGTATTTCTCTAGACTTGTGGTGATGGTCGTTTTGTAAGTTTCTCTTGTACGCAAACTTCACATTTGTCTTTACTTTGTTTGCATTTTGGTATTAGGTTTACTTTACCACGTTCTGCAACTTTGGATGTTTGGGTGTTATCCATCAACACTTGTTCATCATTATTACATATCTGATAAGCATATCAAAGCATATGTGGGTCGTAGCACTTGTGTCGTACCACCAATCTAGAGGATTTCCCTCAATGGTGTTGACTTGGTCAGTCACAATGCAGCAGAGATCTTCCTCTGTCATGTTTGCATGATGATGTCGCTTTTTTTAAGGCTTACTGCGACAAACATCTGCCTTGTGACCCATCTTGCCACAATGATGACACTTTCCACGATACTTCTTTTCACCAGAAGATTGTTTCTCGAAGCCTGTGGAGCCAGAGGACTTGAAGTTTTTGTACTAGCTAGTTTTTTCTTCTGCTTTTCCTTTGCCTTTTGCCTTAAATTGTTCGACAAGGTATGCTTGATACCCTTTTTCCTCATTCTTAGAGAGGGGAATCACAGCTTCATTGTGAAGCCTAGAGATCAGGGTTTTCCAGAGACATCTGCTTTCGCTTGTGCTTGAGGTAGTTTTTGAAATCTACCCAGCTTGGTGGAAGCGTCTCAATGGTGCAGTCAACGACGAATGCTTCAGGAAGGATCATACATTCTGATGCAATCTCGATGTTGATCAACTGCAGCTGTTCAACTTGGAATCCACCATTTTAAAGTCCAGAAGCTTTGCCACATCATATCTCTGAAAACCAGCATTTTCAGACTTGTACTTTCGTTCCAAAGTAATCCATAGATGCTTGGCTGTGGGATATTCATTATCGTTGTTGTAGACAGAGTATAAGTTGTCTACCAGACGACTAAGGATCCATCATCTGCACAGAAAGTCTGAATGCTTCCATGCATAGATACTGGATAGCACACGCACATCAAGGTCTCCATCAGGAGTGATTGGCTTATCCTCCTTGAGAAATTTGTACAAATAAAAGACCATCTTCTTTTGCCAATTCTTAAATCCATTCTCATCAAATTTTTCGGAAAGGAGTCCAGCCATTTTTGGAGTGACTTGAGTCGTCTCCATCATTCTTATAGCGTTCGCGGAGACGTCACGAGATCGATCGATCTCAAAATCACGATCGATCGATCCGATATGAAATCGTTTGATATCGTTTTGCAGAGTTGCTTTTTGAGCATTTGCAGAAACGGTTAGAGATCGTTTAATTCGTTTTACAATCTCGCTTTTCAGAGTTCGCAGAAACGATTACAATTGATTTATAAAAAAAATCGTTTTTTTTAAATTCGATTGTAGCTATTTGCTAGAAGCGGATTTATTGAGTTAAGACTGTAGGAGCTATAAAACCGGATAAGAAAATACGATTTGATATTTGTGATAAAAAGAAGAAATCAATTTGTAGAAAACACGATTTATAAAACGACTTTTATGAAATCCAGAAAGGAGGCGAGATGATCTCTTTCCTTAACTCAATAAAGCGCTCGTAGTGTGACGGTTTTAATACGCCTTTTGAATCCCATAATACAACATTTTATAGACCGATTCGCAACACTCGAATTTGGAATCTGCGAACACAGTATCTACGATATTCTCAAGATTAAGAATCGTTTCTGAAAGAAAGAAACGAATATGAGAGAAAGCTGAACCTTTTCTGTGAATTTAGAGAAGCGATAGATTTTAGGGTTTTCGAGATTATAGAAATGCTCAGGATACTCGGGGATGCCCAGAATGATCGCTTTAGGTCTCTATTTATATGGAATAAGTGATTAGGGGGGTTTTGGGATAAAATCCCGACTTTCGGCGGAAATCTCGAAAATTTCGCAAGCGGTTGTAAGCCCAAAGCCCAAAGCACCGAGCAAGCGGCGGTGGTGGTGGTGGTGGTGCTCGCGTGTGGATCCCTTAGTCTTCCCATAAACCACTTTGAAACTTAGTGACTTTGTTCCACTATATATGCAAATGGAAAAAGTTCCTCCTAAGCAATGTGAGACTTTCTTAAGTTCCACTTATTCCTAATGAATCTAATTTTTAAGCACATTTCATACTCACATTGTCAACATGTTTCAAGCTTATTTTGCTTAATAACATTTTAGTCCAACAGTTTTATCAACAATAAGAACTGATAATAAATTCTCATATTCATGAGAAATTGAACACCAAAAAATCATGGCTTTGTCTTTGTCTTCAATTTTCTCATTCACACGCTCTAGATTACCGATGATTTGATTGAAGTTGTTCACATGAGCAATAAGATCACCAAGTTTTGACATCTTCAACCCATACAACTTCTGGTTCAAATATAGCTTATTGGATAATGACTTTGACATATATATTTTCTTTAATTTACCGTACATTGCACTACAAAAGTGTGATGTTTATTGCCTGATTGCTAATATTGCTAGAGAGATGTCGAATCGTTGAAACTGTCTAATCATGCATATAATCCCAATCATCTTTCTGGATCTATTTTGGTTTTGTCTCCAACAATGCTTTCTATATGTCTATATGTCCTGCTGAATCAGTAGATCCTTAACTTGTTTTTGCCACAGACGAAAGTTTTATTTCTCATCAAAATTTGGAAAATTGATGAAGTCTTTTTTAGTCACATCGAAGATTTTCTCCGATTTAAAGCTATAATACTATTTGTTGTCAATTATACTTTAATCAAAAATATATAAAAAATAAAAATTTAAAGATAAACTTAATTGAAGTGAAATATTACTTTAAATTAATTATTAATAATTGTGTAAATGAATAATTTAAAAATTCTTATACTTTTTATTTGAATCTGGTATAAAATAAAATAAAAATATAAAATATTGATTTTAAATAGCGTATTTTTAAGAATATTTTCTTCTATTATTATTGTCAAAAACAAATATCATATTTCTTTAAAAAGAGAATTTACAAATTTTAAATACAAAAAGTCACCAAAAAGCAACATCTTCCTTCAAAATGTTTACGCAAAAATATATACTACTTTTGATAGATGGGTTAGAAGTTATAGATTTGAATCGGTTCTTGATAATTTGTTTCTATAAAGAAAACCTTTTTTAAAAAATGTGTTCGTAAGTATTCGGGTAAATGGCTGAGATGCCAAAAAGTGTAAAAATTTAATCTGGACTGTCATTTTTTAATCTGACTGCCATAATATTTTTGTGGCATATTTGGTTAAATGTGTATTACCAAAAATACCCTTCATTAATTCAATTAATATTTTATAAAAAAAGAAAAAAAAACGGGAAAAACAAAAATTAGGGGAAGCAAAACGGAATCCAAGCTTCGTCTTCTTCTTTCCTCCGTCGGGTCTGTCTGAGCATCGTATTCTTCATTCCTCCTCCACCTTTGTCGCCATATCGCCAGACTCCCAAATCGCATTGGGCGATCCCAGTGAGCCGAGCTTTGTCTTCTTGTTTCCTCCGCCTGTCGAGTCGTCGTCGTCTGAGCTTCGTTTTCTTCATTCCTCCTCCGCCTCCGTCGCTTTGTCGTCGGTTTGGGTATGTTTGGGTATGCTAATTTGGTTGATAATCACGTTGAATCATGTAGAATTTATGGAAAAATAGGTGCATTGGTTAGTTGTTCATCTACCCTCACTATTCCCAATTTCATAAAATCCACCATTCCCAATTTCATAAAATCTAGATAGATTTAGTACATATGGTACAAATAGTATAATTAGTATAAATGGTACAAGTGGAACAATTAGTATAACTATGGGTAAGGGGATAAAATGTATAAATGGTATAACTGGTACATATGAAAATGGTACAACTTTTACAAGTAGTATAACTATGGTATATATGAAAATGGTACAACTAGTACAAGTAGTATAACTAATCTGCAGCGTCTTTCATTATATTTTATTTTTAGGAGACGATGAGGAAGAAGATCCAAACAAGCGTATATTTTGACTATGGTGGGTATTATACAGAAGATTATCAATGGGTTTCAAGAAATTTTGTATATGCTATATTGTTGAAGACATCAATTTTTGGAGCAGATTACTTATTCGATGTTAGTAGAGAAGATATGCAAGAAGATTTCTATTGATGAGACCACATGCAAAGTGAAACTGAGTTACAAAGAAGCTTTGATTCCGAGAGAGATAGGTATTAAAGATGACGATGATGTTACTCTTTATCTACAAACGGATGAAAATAGACGTAGATCAGTTTTGCATGTTGAGGTTTTGAATGATTTGGATAAAAAAGTGGTGGACGAGGTTTCAAGAGCGGTCATAGCAAGTTCAGTTGGTGGGAATTATATGGAGCCGATGGCAAATGACAAAGTTGATGAAAAAGAGAAGAATTGTGGAATCATGACGATTTTCGGAGACTGAAAGTCCTAATGAACAAGAAGCAAATATTTGAATGTTTTTACTTGATTGAATTTTAAATTTTCAAAGACGTATTTGAGTGTTTTTTTTTTTTGGATTTTTAATCTTTAAGACCATGATTTGTAACGTACAAACATTGATACAACTATGAACAATAAGGAACAACCATGTTTGTACAGGAATTGGTACAACCAAGTACAACTTATAAAACATCTTAAACATCTTAAACCAAGTAAAATAGTTTAGTCCTCGAGTTTTGGTAATATTGAACATTTAGAAATATCTTATAAAACATTTAGAAATATCTTATAACCATTTAATAAAAACAAATTAACAAATTAACATTTTTCTATCAAATATTATAGTTTCACACAAAACACTCCATCTATTATATGAGATAATATAAGTAATTGTCAATATATGAAACAAATTTTGTGAAAGTTGCATTTAAAAGGTTTATTTTATGAATACCTTTTAAATGGTAATTAATATTAGGAGATCATAGGTCCAACTATTAAATAATAATTTAAATTAATGTCCAACTTGAAAAACACTAATATTGGAAAAGTACAACTATGAGTAATCAAGTACAACTGTACAACTTACGGTTCAACTATGTTTATATCCGATTTTTTTGGATTTTTATTTTTGCGGCGTCCGACATAATACGACAACTATGTTGCACGTGGATCTAACTAAAAAATTTAAAAAGAAAAACAAAAAATCAGGCTCAATTCCAAAACTCATTCGAATCCAACTTTCTCTCCCCTAACTTACCCAACTTCTCCTCCCTCATTCACTTTTGGAACCCTCACTTTTTCTATTTCTCTATTTTTTATTTTACCTTCATATCTCAAAAGGAGAAAAAGTGGATCTAGGGTTTGTGATTTCTGGGTTTCGACAGAAAGGTAGGTAATTTTTGTTTTCAATTTTGGTTTTCAATTTTGGTTTTCAATTTTTGTTTTCAATTTCGACAGCGAACCATGCCATACAGTTACAGCCAACCTTCAAGCTCGGAAGGTTTATATGATATGTGCTATATATATTTTATGACATATATATTTCACAGTTGTACCAAATATCCTGGTTGTACCAACCAAAGAAGATGTACGAAAATACCAAACTAACATAATTGTACCAAATATTCTGGTTGTACCAACCAAATAAGATGTGCGAAAATACAAAACTAACGTAATTGTACCAAATATCCTAGTTGTACCAACCAAAGAAGCTGTGCGAAGTAGAAACATCCACATATCGTGTATCATGTGGTTTGGGTCCCTATACATGTGAAATACATGCTTAAATTGAGAATGGTTTTAAAACCATTTCACTTCGGTTTTAAAACCCTCAATGTATTCCACAGTCTCCTTTACACGGCACCTTGTTCCTATTTTACAACCCTTGATGTATTCTTCTGGATCAAAGAACATCTTCTCTACAACTAGTGGTGCTCTTTCATTATCATTATCGGCTCCCTGCAAATACATATTAACCATTAGTTGTTCCAGTTGTTCAAGTTTTACCAACCAGTTGTCCCTATAATCTGAAGTTGTACCCAAATTATCTATTAGTTGTTCCAGTTGTTCCAGTTTTACCAACCAGTAATCCCAATTATCCGAAGTTGTACCCAAATTATAAATTAGTTGTTCCAGTTTTTCCGGTTACTCCAAATATAATATCTAAACTATACTCAACTACCATACCTGATTCGATGATTGACCATCGTCCTCCTCAGAATCATGTGGAGGAGGAGCCTCTTCTTCCGCAGTCTCTTCTTCTTCTTCTTCTTCTTCTTCCGCTGCCTCTTCTTCTTCTTCCTCTTCTTCCGCTGCCTCTTCGCCTTCTTCCTCTTCTTCTTCTTCCTATTCTTCTTCTTCTTCTGCAGCATCTTCTTCCGCAGTCTCTTCTTCTTCAAGTTTTTCTTCCTCTGTTTATGCCACATCTTCCTTCTCTATTTTCTGCCTCCGTTTCCGTTTAAGGGGGTTTCTCTCTGTTGATTCATAGATGATTTTCCCATCTCTTACATGAGCCATTATAACTGAAACAAGGACGGAGAACGGAGTCAACTCCGAAACCACAACAAGATGAACCCTAACGGGTTTTGCGAGAGGGACGGAGGGAGGCGATGACTAGGGGAGAGTGCGATGGAGGGAGGTGAGGACTCGGGGAGAGTGCAACGGAGGAAAACCCTAAATTATTCGGGGTGGGATGCGAAATTTTTTCCCCTTCCCTTTTCACAATCGGGACCCCTAAATTATTCGATGGGTGGGGATAGATCTCGGGTTTGGGTCGGGAGGTCGGGTATAACCTTTGTTTTGGACAATTTATATTTTTCTCTTTAAAATTAATTCAAAAAATAAAATTGAATATTGGTTCTGACGTTTGAGACATTGTTCCCTAAGATTATGGCATTTGAGATATTGTTTCTAAGTATTCGAGTTTGTGGTACGTAGAACATAAAGTTTTTTTTAGGTCACATTTATAAGAAATGTACTTTTAAAATCCACGTTAAGTGATACTCTATGTCTGGTCTATATATATTTTTATGGAACGGAACCGTAATAGGGTTTGACAAACTAGACTATTTTTCTCCAAATGGTTAAAGTAACCGTGGTTGGTTATTTACGTTTACAAAAACGAAAAAGTTTATAAAAGTGACAGGGAGACAAAATTCTAAAAGGGTCAATGCTTGCCATTACCATTACAACCTCACACTAAACACAGTTCCCTTCATTACACATCTCTGAAGCTAAGAGTCGGCAAAGTTCTTGCACCGTCCTTTTTTGTTCTACTCCTATTACAAAAATTTTGTTTCCTCTAAGGACATGAATTTAGTTTAGTTTAGTTCAGACAAGCTGAAACAAAAACGAAATAATTAAACTTTGAAATTGAATCGTTAGCATGCTCTTAGCATTACTTTTAAAACTCAAAGAAAAAATCCCGTAAAAATTAAATATAAATGCTAGTTCTCTTTTCCTATAAAATTTTTTTTATTTATAAACGAGTTTGGAAACATCTTAAAATATATTTAATGGCCTAGGTTCTCGTTCATTATTCATATTCCTTTGTACTCACGTCCTAGATTTCAGATAAGAATTAAATAAAATATGCTTTTTAATGGCATGAATCCTCGTTCTAGTTTCCATTTACTTGCATTATCCATCTCCCATAAATTAAGTATTTTTAAATTGGTTAACAGATAAAGTTTTTCAAATGTATTCCCATCAAATAGAGGGAAAAAAAAACTAAGGTCCACCACTGTTTTAAAAAGCTTTTTCATTTCATAAAGTTTCTTCCTTCGCCCGTTGATCGAGTTGTTAGGACTGTGCATGATATGAAGCTTTTACTTAATCAAATGGGATAATGAAATGCTTAGTGCAGAGTTGTTTCTAGAAAGGAGCTTATTATTAGTCAACACGAATACTCTATGAAATGTGAAGGCAAGTGATAATAAATCATCTATGTTTTTAGGATATTTTGTGTATATAATTTAGATTTAGCCATTTTTGGTTACAAGTTCTATCTATCGATGTGGAAAAACCCTTTTCGCTGTAACTAAGGTGAATTAGTTATATATTTGGAAACGCATTAACATGCATAAATCAACTCAGATACCTAAATAAGCCAGTACGACCATTTACTTCAAGGGCACGATAAACACACTCATTCTACATATTTATATCTTTCGACAAATATTTTGTTATCTAGCTTTGAACCGTTGAATTGTGTAACGTGTTATTAATAGTGATTAGATAGTGGAAGAAGATCGATGCTAACGTCTATCAAATAGTATGACATAGTTGACCATCAATAATCACATGACTCTTGTATTAGTGACATTGACCACAAATCATGAATCTTAATTATATTTGCATATTTTATACAAATACACAAACGCAATCGTTATATCTAGTAAACCAAAATCATTCTTTTGCTGTATTTTGTATAATTGGAAGCACAAACGTTACACAGGCACACATTACATAATACAATATAGAGTGAGAGAGTGCAGTGGTAGGGCAAAAGGTGGGAGAAAAAGAACAATAATGAAATAAATAAGTCAACGCAGTTTCAGCTTGAAAATAAATACTCTTCATCTAGACACTAAACGAAACCGACCATCTTTTTTGTTTTTGTTTTTTCAGTCACCACTCGATATGTCCATCCTTCTTTCTCAAAATTTAAACCCAAACTTTTTTTGTTTGATGCATCTAGTCAGAAATGAAACAGAGTAAACAAGTTAGGGACTGTAACATATCAATTTTGACATTGAATTATTGCATATTATTGGCTAACTACGTTTAAAACAACCTGAAGTAACTTGATAAATAAGAAAATACATAGATCACCATGGTCATGCGTAAAAGATGAGCCACGAACAACTATATTCACTGAGTTAACACCATTGTTACATAAATTTTCTACCAACAAAAAAAGAAATGAAAAAACTCAGATCTACCACTATACATTGTTTCAAAACCAAAGGATAAAGAAATTATATGAATAGACCACAAGACGTCACAAATTCGGGGTCTAAATAAGAAGCCAACAACGATCGAAACAGGCCCGTAACATACTTGATGGGCCTTCTAAATAATAAGCCACAACGATCGAAACAGGCCCGTGATGGGCCTTCGAAGACCCAAGATGATAATTTGATATTTGGTAGTGGGCCCCATGATGAGCTGTAAATAACATTGCTCGGCTGTGGATGAATGATGAGGAGAGGTGGGCCACGTGGGGAGGAATGTGTTAAGCTTTTTTGGTCTAAAGGCGTGGGGAGACAGCTCTGTCTCTTTGCCCTTTTTCTCTATACCTCTTTTTTAATTATGCACCTTGCCCATATATGCTTTGCCTCGTTTTTTTTCTCCGTATTTGGAGAAATATTTTAAAAAGTATACTAAATATTATACAATATAAAATACCTATTTAAAACTTGTTTTAGATAAATCACTTTTGGACTATTGGCCGAAGTTTAGACCGACTTTTTTTATATTGTTGTTGTGAGATCTCAAATCGAGTTTAAAAGGAGATTTTCAAACGCAAAAGTGTTAATAGTAATCAACTGGAGGCTTGATTCTTCTTAGGCATAATCCTTCTAACACTTACCACTAAAATAAAATAAAATTATAGGTTTGGATGAAAAATATGTAAATCATTAGGAGTTTGATTGATAACAACGTAGAGTCGCATGAATAGTGAAATTTATTAAACACGAATAAATTTGATCAAACCTAAATACTAAAGTTGCATTTATAACCTAAACCTGACAAACCGTAACTAAGGTAATATAACGATAAAATATATCCTAAATAACATAGATAAATGTTTTTGTTGGCAATAAAATCCACTATTGGCCAATTTAATAATTTTTCTTATAAAAAAAATTACACAGTTTGTGTGCAATTAGATGACCGGTTCTTATTTATGAAAGGTAATATAATAATTTAAGGTTGAATAAAGTATATAATCTATAAATTTGAATAACAAAGTAAATTATTAAGATGGATAATTATTTAGAGGGATATATGGAATAAAAGAAACCCCAACAAAGAAAATTTGAGGAATATTTGTTGAAAAGTATAACAAATATTTAGACAAAATAGAAATTTATCCCTAAATTCCTCATTTATTTGCTAAGTGGTTCTTTTTTTCTCATGATGTTTTTGTTTTTTGTTTTTTTATTTTTGTAGAATAAGAAGTACAGAAAAATTGAATATAAACATATTCATCTAGGGTTCTCTCTTTTTTTCTCTCTTAGGCGGCGATTATGGTTCTCTCTTCCCCGCTTCCTTCTTCCGTAGATCTCCGTCGTTTCAACCGATGGATCCGATTTCTTCCTCCATATTCTTCATCCTCTCTTTCTCCTCTTTCTTTTGATATATCTTTAACCCTATTGTGAGCAACCTCACTCTATTTCGAATTAGGGTTTGTTTTTAGGCTTTCTTCATGGTGACTTCCTTCACCTTCTCTTCCCTTCTCGAAGCCTCCCCTTTTTCCTTTTCTCTTTTGAATCTCTTGAGATCCTGTTCTTAGAGATCTTCTAATTTCCTCCCTTCCCCTTTCCTTTTTCATCCTTTTTCTTGCTTTCCTTCTGTCTTGTGCTTCCTCTCTCCTGGAGCCAGCTTCACCCTCTGTTTTTTAGCCTTGGAGTTATGTCTTACGGAAAAACCAGAATTCTTTAGAGTCTGTAATCTTCTTTCGCCCCAGTGCATACATAAGGGAGAGAGTTCTCATCCTTCAGGATTCCTCTCTTCTCTAAGAAGTATTATCGGTGTTACCACCCTAGTTGTGGATACATGCATGATAGCTTACCCAAAATTAAGTGTTCGTTCTGCTCTTACTACATGCACAGTGGCTTTGCTATAGTCTTGTAGTAGGCGAACTGAAACTTAAATTGTGGATGTCTTTATTGTCTTTGATAATACACTTCTAAATGGAATTCGACTAAATCCAACCGCAATTTCCATTTGTTCCCTTACAATTTAGTAAAGGAACCCGCTCTCTCTTTACCTCTTGATATTGATCGGAAGCTAGTAGTTTTCTACTCAATAGATAGGTGGGTCTAGGGTAACTGAGATTTCTTATAGTCTCCTTTTTACTCCTGTACAACTGTACAATGAGTAAGGGCAGTAGGAAAAAAGACGAGGACGTCATCAAACGGTTTATGAGTCAAGAAGTCGTCAACCTCAAAGATGCCATAGTAATCCATGCTCCGGAGAATAAGGAGATTGTGGATGAACTGGGCAATAGCATCATTGTTCGTATCCTAAATCTTCACTCTATTAAGCCTGTTGGAGTTGCTTCGGCTCTGATGAAGATTTGGGAAATTGAAAAGCATGTCAAAGCCCGTCCGATAGGTATCGATAGGGTTCAATTTCATTTTGATTGGGAATCAGAACTAAACAGAATCCTGTCCAAGGCTCCTTGGTATATCAACGGTTGGATGGTTGCAGGAGAGCGAGGATCGTCATCGTCCTCTCCAAACTTTCTAAAAAGAATTCTGTTCTGGGTCAGAATCAAAAACATACCTGTGAACTATGTCACAGAGGAAACAATAAGGAAAGTTGGTAGCCGGATTGGTGAAGTCTCCGAGGAGGTAGTCCTTCACGCAAAAAATCCTGATTCTATGGAGTATGTGCAGGCGAGAATCTGGATTCTGACTGACAATCCTATAGTCTTCAAGCTTCCCGTTAGTTTCAATGCAGAGGAAGTCACAGTGATCGAATTTGAATATGAAAATTTGCAAAAGCTCTGCTTAAAATGCAAACGCATGACGCACGATCAATTCCATTGCTCTTTTGTTTCCACACCCCGCTCGGAAGAGATAACAGCTCCAACTAAGCCCATAGCCAATCGCCCTAAAATCATAGGGGTTCAAATTCAAGAACCAAAAGATTCTGGCAGCTCCCAACAAAGAACCTCAAGTAACACTCCTATAGAGAGGAAGGACACGGGCAAAGGCAAATCTTTAAACATCATCAAGGGCAAAGGCAAACAAACTGAACTCTGGAGAGAGAAAAGAGAGTATCCCCAGTTCATCAGGAGAAGGCTTCTCGTCTTCCATCTATAAGCTCAGGCAACTCTGCAGCCTCTGAAGAGGTAGACAAATGAGCAAAAGTGACCGAAGAGATTGCTCCCGGGATCCCTGTTGATAGAATCCCTGCCCCCCAAAGACTTTCTGAACCATTTCTCCATCCTTCTGAAAGGATGCTCAGCTCAGGACGGGTGATTGCAGATCAGTCCTTAATCTCCGCCTCTGCCCCTTCTCACAAGAAGAGGAAAACTAGTGTCGAGAGGAACTGTGCTAGAAAAAAGGGCAAAAACAACCCAAGGCTCTCAAGATAAACTTCTGTCTAATCAGGAATCCCAAGGACAAGCCTCAGTTGGTAGCTCCAGCCAAGTCTCGCAACGAATGCCAGCTTCAATAAGGTTAGTGGTTATCCAGAAACCACCACAATCCATATGAAAGTTCTCACTTGGAACTGCCAGGGAATAGGAAATAGACTGGCAGTTCGACACCTAAAAGACTTGTCTAGTCAACAAGATCTTGGGGTCATTTTCCTATGTGAGACTAAAGACAAGAGGTTTAAACTGGAAGATCTGTGCCAGACCTTGGGTTATCATGATTCTCATCACGGTAGAGCTCTCAGGGCTAAGTGGCGGCTTAGCTATGTTATGGAAAGATGGCTTGACAGTGAAACCTCTTCGAACAAGTAACAGACTTATTGATGTGGAGGTGAGCTGGAAAAGACTTAAGTTCTTCCTAACTGGTGTCTATGGTCATCCCATTCAAAATGAAAGACAGTTTCTCTGGGACTATCTTCTTGAACTAGGGCACAGAAGACTTGGCCCTTGGCTTCTAATGGGGGATTTCAACGAGATCACATGTCCTAATGAGAAAAGAGGAGGAAGAATCAGATCGGAATTCTCATATTACCCATTTGCCTCTTTCATAAGCAAATGTGGATTATTTGAACCAAGTTTCTCTGGGAATCCCTTATCTTGGTTTGGTTGAAGAGGTACTGAATTAATCCACTGCAAGTTAGACAGAATTCTCTGTAACAACGAATGGATGAGCCTCTTCACGAAAACTATCTCTCGATATATGCCTAGAGTGGGCTCAGATCATATCCCTATCTGTTGTTTTTTTGATGGGGGGATCTTAGAAGCTCAGGGTGTTTTAGATATGATGCGAGATGGAAAGACAAAGAAGGCTTCTAGTCGGCAGTGTCTGAGGGCTGGAACGCCCCTCAACAGGGATGGATGGAGAATTTTGTAAGCAATGATCTTATTCAGAAGATAAGAGACTGTCGTAGTAGTCTCTCAGAATGGAAAAAGAGAAATCAATGCAACTCTCAAATTCGAATCCATTTGCTAAAAGTTCAGTTGGATGAGCTTTCTCACCGAGACTCCTTTTCTCCAGAAGATTTTCAGCACTTAAAACTGGAGCTCCAGAAAGCAATCCGCGAGGAGGAAGTTTACTGGAAATTGCTTAGTCGGATTCAATGGCTCAGGGAAGGTGACAAGAACACGAAGTTTTTTCACGCCCAAACAAAAGAAATGCGTAATCGAAATAGAATCAATGTCCTGATTGATCCCGAAACTGGAACCCCTCTATTCTTTGACCATCAGATGGGAGAGCTAGCGGTAAAACACTTCACAAATGTTTACTCTTCGGAACTTCTAGATTCAGCAGCAGCTCGTGACTCCCCCCTATTCAGGAATGTCCTTCCCTCGGTCACTGCAGCTCATAATGAATCGTTAATGGCCCCAATAACCATCTCAGAGTTTAAAGCTGCGGTTTTCGGTCTTAATCCGAACAAGTGTCCAGGTCCGGATGGTTTTTCTGGAGCCTTTTTCCAGGATAACTGAGAAATAGTCTGGAAGGATGTATATGAGATGGTTTCCGACTTCATGATCTCGGGATATCTAGACAGCCAAATGAATCACACAAGTATTTGCTTAATCCCCAAAATCTTAAGGCCTCAGAGTCTGGGAGACTATCGCCCTATCAGCCTCTGTAATTTTCTTTACAAGGTGGTGTCTAAGCTTCTTGCATCGTGTCTGAGGAAAATCCTTCCGGAGATAATCTCGGACCATCAAGCTGCCTTTGTAAAGGGAAGACTCATCAGTGACAACATAATCATTGCCCATGAAATGCTCTATGCATTAAGAACAAAGAAGGACATATCAGAGAACTATATGGCAATTAAAACGGATATAGCAAAGGCCTTTGATCGCATGGAATGATAATTCATTGAGGATGCAATGGTTAGTCTTGGCTTCTGTAACTCATGGATCAATAAAGTGATAACATGTATATCGTCGACCAGCTTTGAAGTTCTTCTTAATGGCAAGGCCTTCGGTCGAATCTCCCCCTCTAGAGGATTAAGACAGGGAGATCCCCTATCTCCCTTCCTCTTCATCATAGGAGCAGAACTACTGGGCAAACGCATACAATCAGCTGAAAGATCTGGAGAGCTGGAAGGAATCCAGATTGCGACCAAAAGCCCCAGAATCTCGCACCTTTTCTTCGCTGATGACTCCCTTTTGTTTTGCAAAGCGTCCTCAGATCAAGTCTCCACTATCTCTTCCATCCTGAAGGAGTACAGTTTATCATCCGGGCAATGTGTTAATGTCTCCAAATCCAGCATCACCTTTGGATCAAGGGTAGACACAATCAGGGCAAGACTCCTCAGGGACCTCACTGGAATTGAAAGGATGGTGGAAATGGTTCTTATCTAGGTCTTCTTGAATCCTTCTTAGGCTCAAAACTAAAAAAGCTTAAGTTTCTAGAGCAAAGGGTAGACAGGAAGCTAAACTCTTGGAAGACAAAGTTTTTATCCCTCGCGGGAAAGGAGACCCTTATTAAATCTGTTATTCAAGCCCTCCCTACCTATGCAATGTCTTGCTTCCTCTTACCGAAGGGTACCTGTCGATCTCTCAACACGATGACCTCTAGATTCTGGTGGAGGAACCAATCTTCTGATAAAGGAATCCACTGGAGGCAATGGAGAGAGTTATGTAAACCGAAATCTGAGGGAGGGTTAGGGTTCCGTGATTTCGAAGGTTTTAATAAAGCACTTCTCGATAAACAAATGTGGCGGATTGCATCTTATCCCCAAAGTCTTTTGGCCAGAGTCATGGAAGGCAGATACCTCAGGGGTCGCTCCATTCTTTCTGCCCCTCTAGGCTCAAGACCTTCACTGGTGTGGAGAAGCTTATGGAACACTCAATCACTGATGCGAAAAGGGATGCAAAAGATCTTTGGCCGAGGTGAAGGAATACATCTTTTAGAGGACCCGTGGATTGTAGAAAATAATCTACAACCCAAACCTCCAGTTATAAAGGAAGGGGTGATAGCAGAGCTTGTCAGTCCAGAGATTCTATTAAATCACCAATCTGAAGAGTGGGTGATGAGGAATCTCAAAGATCTCTTTGTAGAGCAGGACCAAAAGTTGATCTGCCAAGTAAGACCGAGTCTAACAAAGCCTCTGTCAATCTGGAATTGGACTCACCAAGCTGATGGACAATACACTGTGTGGTCTGGATACAAGCTATGGTATTCATCCATTCACACCGCGAACCCCACATTATGTGACTCCCCAAACTTTAATAGCATCTTCAAAAAAATATGGAGCCTACAAACTTCCCCAAAGATTAAACATCTTCTCTGGAGAATACTTACCAACAACTTAGCATCCAACGAAAACTTAGGAAAACGAAGGTTACTTAGATAATTGGAATGCTCATGTTGCGGGTACAAGTTTAAAGACCGCAACCATATCTTCTTCACCTGCCCATATGCGAGGGCGATATGGGCAGCCTCTGATGAATGGCATCTTACAGCCCCTGCTGCTCATGACTTTATCTTCGCCAATGTTGCAAATTGTCTATGGGGAAAACGCCATAACAATCTTCATGCTCTTTGGCCCTGGATCATATGGTCTATATGGAAATCAAGGAATGCCCTCCTTTATGAGGGTTTGGCATATGAACCAGTGGAAGCAAGCAGCAGAGCTAGGGAGAATGCGATGGAATAGATTAAACTCAATGGAGAGAACGATGATCAGAGCAAGGGGACCGACATCAGCAAGAACATACCGCCATCAACCCACAACCACAATCTTTCCACGACCAATAGAGGACCCTCAAGACTTCCACTTCACTGATCTCAGCCACTTACAGGTAATTTTAACTGTAATGTAGATGGCTCTTGGTCAGAATATTTAGGTTGTGGGACGGGCTGGATAATTAGGAACGAGCATGGTAGTGTTAGATTATGGGGCGCAAAGAAGTATCCCCTTCTTACCTCACCTTTACATGCCGAGGCGACAGCGCTAGCGTGGGCTTGTCATTGTCTTGCGAATATGCGTTTGGAAAACATTTGTTTCCAGATTGACTGCCACAATCTGCTTTTTGCCATCAAAGATCCAGACAGCTGGCCTTCATTCTCAGATTATCTATCGGATATCACTCTCTTTTTGCGAAATAATCCTTCATTTACAGTAGTATGCATTCGCCGGACCGCAAATAATGTAGCTGATGACATTGCTAAACATGTCAATTATTTCCCTTTCTACCACGCTTTTATAACCAATGACTCTCCCCCTGGTTGGAAACTTTTGTAAGGGGAGACATCTCTTGTAGCTCTTCTTGAGCATCTCCTTAATCAAAGAACTTTTATGTGTTAAAAAAAAAAACATATTCACCTACATATCTACTAAATTTAAAAATAGTAGCTCAAAATATATTATACCAAATGTAAACCTATTTACAGAATGGATCCGACCAAACAAAAAAGTGTACATGCACAGTGACCGTACAAATAAAATGTCATCGATATTTGTGAAAAGTTAAGATAAATAATTGAATGAGTGTATCCCCAGTTCTTTGCTTTTCCGGTTCTATTTTCCTGACTTTTCCTTGAATCCTCTTCCCTCTTCCCTCTTCCTCTCATCTCTCTTCTCTCTCTCTTCTCTCTCTCTCCCTTCTCTCAACAACCGTTCTGCTTCTGTTCCCAAAGTCGGCAACTTTTTTTCGCGGGTATCGTTGAATTTGCCTGTTTCAGATATCGCAGCAGTAATGGAAGACACGACATTTACAAAGGTGTTCGTTGGAGGATTAGCATGGGAAACCCACAAAATCTCTCTCAGGAATTACTTCGAACAGTTTGGGGACATTGTTGAAGCTGTCGTTATCACTGATAAATCTAGCGGCAGATCCAAAGGCTACGGCTTTGTAAGGGTTTCTTATCGTGTTGTTTACTCGGAGATTTTAGCTTAAAGCTCACGGATTCTGTTTTTTTTTCTTTTTCTTTCTTAGGTGACTTTTTGTGATCCAGAAGCAGCTCAGAAGGCATGCGTAGATCCAGCTCCTGTCATCGACGGGAGAAGAGCAAATTGTAATCTTGCGGCTTTTGGTGTTCAGAGATCCAAACCTTCTTCTCCAATTCACGGTATCTATAGGTTCCTTTTGAAACTTCATATAATTCATCTTTGGAAAACCCTAACCAGAATACCATGAGTATATTATAATTTCAAGGATCTTATCATTACTAAAGAGAAAAGCTTAAACTGTATGTCATGAATCACCTCTATCACTTATTTAATAGCAACTTAGATACTTTCTTTGTTATGTTAGACACATAAGTCAAAGATAAGTATCTTACTTCATTGTTTGAAGGGTACGCTTCATCTTGATCCCTAAGTTGATTGAGCCAACTGGTTGAAAAGCCATTTTCATGCCCTTTACTAGAACAGTCTTCTTAAGTCCTTATGATTCTCTCTCTGCTCTACACTAGTTAGTTAAACCTAAGCGTTTGTTTATGCCCTGAATTCATATTGCTTTGCATAAATTTGGTTAAATATGTCATGTTTTGGTTTTTGATTAAAGCAAATGTTTGAGAGGACATTCTCATGGTGCTGTGTTTTGGCAGGACACGCAGGAGGCAGAGGCGTGAAGGTCACTAGCCCTTTCAAGACACACTTTGGAGCGCCAGCTGCTCTTCCTTCTCCACTTCCATTCTCCCACTACACACTTCCTTACACTAATCCTTTTGGGTACTCCACGTTTATCTCTTACTCCTTTTTTTAAACTCATCACTCTAAACAGACTGACAATCCTCTGTTTGGTCTCATTAACCTTCTTAGGTTCTCTTCGTACTCAATGGATTACAATTACCCCACGGTATGTATATTGTGCTTTTCTCCATCTAATTATATAATAAGTATTGAGTCTCTCTCTGCTCTTCTTTTTTATCTCATTTAGCTTATTGGATTTCTTTTTATAACAGAGCTACTACAATGTCTATGGAGGGGCAACTGCTCAGCATCCAATGTATAGCACCGGACCAATGACTGGTGTCGCAGCAGCAGCAGCATATTACCCATATCTCCAGTTTGCTGAAGGAAATGGACCCGTCACTGGTTATGCTCCTCTCCACTACCCCAACCACATGTTTCACTATTCCGCTCTTGCGTCGTCTACCGGGGGAAACTACCCACATCTCAACGGGGCTCCAGTGTCTCTTGCACCTTCACCGGTCATACCATCAGGTTTGCGTATCTTTTATCTGTTTTCCTTTATAAACAACTTGGAAAACCAGAGGTGCTGATGATCTCAGCAGTGTGCTTTGCAGTTCCACAGGCTTGACCGCGAAGGCTCATGGTTCACCTCTGGTCCATGATGCTGTGTAGAGGCCCTATTCATTTAAATCCTTAAGGCAAGCTTTGTTTACTAGTTTCATCTGCATGCCTCGAAGTTCCACAAGACCTGTGGCCTAACCATGGTTGCCCTTTTCCCTTTGCGCTTCTAACCCTTTAGGCAAGAGCCCATAATTTGGAGTTTCGGCATCTTTGCGAGTTTCAGTTAAGTCTCACATAGGGGTTTAACTTGGACTATAGTCATACGCATTACTCATCTTTTCATCTTTTCTCATTGCATCACGCGCTTCTGAACGAAAGGTTTCGTTCAAGATAGCTTGTACAAGCTGTAGAAGTATCAATTTAAGTAAGAGTTACCGTGTCTTGCACAGTGCCCCAGAAAGGCAAGCAGTTTTGTAGAAAAACTTTAAAAAAGCTTAGGATTGGCTGATCAACAAGAAAGGAAATAAGGATTTCCCGGGAAAGGCTCAAGAAGTAAATTGCCACCACCTGGAAGCGTTTGAAGTAGTGTGTTCAAAGGTGTGCCCACTACTTCGCGCAATATCCATTTTAATGTGCAGTCTTAGGATTATGAGATCTAGGACCATGTTGTTACGAATTGTCTTTTATCGTAGAAAGCTAGAATAGAAAAGAAAGACACAGAAACTTCCTTTGAGGAGAAAGGAAGTAATGGTGTTTGTGAACCATGTATATTCTCGTTGGCTAAGCTCTGGAGTTATAGCCACACTTGAAACTAACTTTAGATTAAGATCATTTCTAAGATTCAAGATTTAGATTGCTCATCATAATTTCAACCAACCCCACTGATGGAATGTGGGGTCATTGCATTTGCATTTTTTTTGCCTCTTGGGAGATATTTTGGTTCCCTTTAGGTTCTTCTCTTAACATCAACTAAACCAGTTGACCAACCATGGTTAGGATTCAGGTGAGAGGTATTTATCACCTCCTTATCTCTCTTTTACTCTTTCCTCTGTTTCTTCAAGACAAAAAAACAAACTCTACAGACTCATGTATTTGTTGTTATCTTGTAAGCGTGTATTCTGATTCTATGTAAGAAAACAAACCTTCATTTTCCATCCGCGGTGGATGGAAAATGAAATGTGTGATTGCAATATTTCACTTTGATATGATATAATCCTCTCTTATGAGTTGTGACAATGTTTCTTCATAATATAAATCCCTTAACATCCATTTATCATGTGAGAGGCATTACTATTCTGTATGATGTAACCAAATTAAATCTGTGAATTGTCGGAATTTTAAAAGAGGAATTGGGAACAGCACAGAACAGAGAACACAGTTCTGAATCTGATATAAGACACTACTGAATACTATTGACCCAAAAACACAAATTTACTCATTTACTCAAGAAATTAGAGCCTGAACAAAGATGTCTTAATCACTCAGTATCAATCTTGTTTCTTTATGTACACTAACACAAGAACTTATTCCGCAGATCACGAAGTCATATAAACACAATCATCATATCATACATACACAAACAAAGGTATAAGCTTGAGCCTCACACGTAAATATAAAATCAACAATGCTGCAGAGCATGTCAAACTGCAGTCTCCAAAACAGAATTGTAGAGAAAAAAGGAATGAGAAAGAATAATAATTGATCAATACGTCCTATGATAGTGAAAGTAGAACTTGAATCTGGAAGACGAATTTTCGGAAGAGAAGAAGAAGCCTGTTAATCAAGAACGTGTACACTCAATGCCCTGACAAATAGCCAACCACACACCAAGTAACGTTAAGCAAATAGCTGCATCCATAGCAAGAACAATCTGCACTTGACGCCGCCACTTCCTTTCAATGCTCTGCGAGCCACTAGATCGTCCTCTTCTTGGAACATGTGTTGCTGCTGCTGCTGCTGCAGATGAGGCATTAGAACATTCAGTAACGTTTCCTCTATCAGTAGATTTCCGTTGTTCCTCTAACTCAATGCCTCTAAGTGTGTTCACATGATCTTTCCCTTTTTTCTTCTCTTGCTTGTTGGATCGTCCCAGAAGCGGTGCTTTCGTGGAAGTAGCTGCGTCGCTTTGTTCTGCACCGTCTATGGAAGGTGATGACAATGGAAGACAAGTGAGATCATTAGTCTCAGCAACACGCTCTAACGAAGCTATGAGTCTTCGAACAAGCTGATCTTGAACATTGCTAAAACTGATACTCCCAGAGAAACTTCCTCTTGAATTCTTCTTATCTGCTTTCTTTAACTCATCCCTTAGATTCTCCAGAAACTCAAGAACGCTAGACCTCTTGAAAACCTCATCAGCAATGGCGAAATACACGAGCCCATCTTCAATTAAGAACCCAAAAGTCCTCTTACTTATGGTTTCGAAGTACCATTTGTGGAAAGACGGAGTCTTTTCCAGACATAACGCTGCGAGACTGTCGTTGCGGTGGTCTCCGCCATTGTTGTAGGCGTAGAGAATCTGATTGTCTCTTGAGACACAACAGTAGTGAACCGTGTTTTGAATTGAGCGCATTTTCGGGACTTTCGATTGGGGAAGCGAGCAGCAGACAAGAAAGTCAAAGATAATATGCAAAAGGAATTACCAAGACGATCCAACTAATCCTTCTGGTTCTAGTCTAGGGTTTCTGGGAATGTGCAAAAGGAATTACTAAGATTGGATGATCCTTATCTTCGCCAAGAAACAACGAAAGGAATCTATGTTAGGACCAAACAGGAAATTAAAAGTGAGAGAAAGAGAAAGCATTAAAGTAGAGAGAGGACAGGACAATACAAACTTTGGTTTTTTTTCCCCAAAGATGAAGCAGAAACCCGGGAAAGTCATCGGAGATTGCTTGTCTGATTACACGTCTCACCCACCTTTGACTCTCCTTTTTCTTTTCTCTTTCTTATTGCCTTATCCAGTATATAATATAAGCCAATTCAGCTTGGTTAAGATCAAACCCTTTTTGAATATTTGATTAGCTGGTGTTTTGTAGCAGACCATACAATATTCTTTGTTTTAGCGCGCCAGCAACAGGGGATCATGAGACAAGTTTCTATGAGAAGAGAGGTAATTTTTCAAAAGTTTCGATTCGCTCCCAATCATCCAGACCAACGTGTCCGGTGTCCGTTTCTTCTATGGATCAAGCTCTAATGCACTAATGTTACAAGTTACAAACTTTACAGTTACATGAAGGACTGAAAAAGCTGTAATCTTTAACCAAGTCTACAATTACAACAACCACTTGATGTCCCGATGCTGTTTCGTTCATCCTCTTGCATTTCTTCCATAAAGCTCTCTGCGTCTCGATTACATTCATTCGGATCACGTTGTTGCTCTTGGTCATCATTTCCGTTGTCTTCTGGCTGAGGTTCCGCTTCACTTGATCCTCCTCCATCAGGGCTCGAGAGACTTGGAACAGGAGTACCTTCGTCTTGGGTTTCGGATTGGCTCTGGATAAGAGTGAGACGGCAAAGAGGGCAAGTGATATGTGATGTGAGCCAAAGGTCAATGCAGTCCATGTGAAAAGTGTGTCCACATGCCGGGATCTATTGAAGCTTGTCATCTGCTTGGTAGTCACCAAGGCACACTGAACATCTGTAAATCAAAATCCCAAGTTAGTTTATTCTTGATTCTAGTTATTACAATTTGGCTCTCAATAATAAGGAATAAGTCCAATGATTACACAACTTGGGACAACAAGTGGTTTCAGACTATCAGGGAGAATGAAATCTTGAAATCTCTCTTCTAAATTACATAGTAAATATTGTCCAGATAAATTATACCCACCCTATAGCCTTTTACATAAGTCCAATGACCTAAACTGCCAAATTGGGGTAACAAATTCTTCGAAATTACCCGTGACTATGAAATCTTGAGATCTCTCTCTTACAAATAACATTATAAACATTATCCAGAAACTATACCACCATAAACTCCTACAATTATCTGATCATGAAAGCAACTGTTTTCCCATTTGACCATCAATTCAAGTAACAAACTGACCTCAAATTTGATCCAAACCAAACACTATGAAACTTTTGTCAACTACGGCACCAGAGAGGAAAGAAAATCTATCAACTTTGTTTTATTCCCCAACGTAAATAATTGGTTTAGTTAATTATTCTGAACTTGCTAGCACTACCTTTATTCTTAAATTTCTGTACAAAGCCTTAAAGAATCTCACTCATGGTCGTGAATCCATGGAAAAAGATTAATTTTTTCAAAAGGGAAAACAACCAGGAAACTCACTGTGAATCCATTACGGAGAAGCTCTCTTTATAGACGACAATGGGAAGCATCTCTCTCAGCTCTTTGCTCAACCCTAACTCAGCCTGTCATGTTAAAACCCAAAAATCATTACAGAACTAAACCCATCAAACGAAATATAAGGCGATTCAAGAGAAAAAAATCACACTTAAACCCAAAGATCTTCACAGCAAGATATATGAGTACCGTGGAGATGGAGTTTCCAGGGAGGAAACTAGTTCGCATTCCGAGGGAAGACAAATCGGCGCTGCCGCGACGGAGGTAGATGACGTAGAACACGAAGAGGATGATGAATGTGAAGCAGACTGGGACAGAAAAGATGAAAGCTTGGTAAAGTTTAAGCTCCGGCGAGTTCGTAGCGGTGGATGAACTGTAATTTTGTGGGTTTGAATTGCTGTAAGACATCACACACACAGACAACAACTCAATGTCCAAAAGTCACAAAAAGCCGCCTCCTTTGATTGCGAGAGCAAGAGAGTGAAGGAACCAGAGATCGTTGAGCTTCAAGATTGGAAGTGAAACAACATTGTATTTGTGTGTGTGTGTGTGAGTGAGAGAGAGAGAGAGAGAGAGAGAGAGTTTCAGGTAAAGCATTTAGTTTTCAGTAGAGGGCAACTGTCTGTTTCCTTCTGCATTTTTTTTTATTTTGTCAAAAATTAAATAGGATTCCGAATTAGCATCGATTGTTTACAGAAAAAATGGATATAAAATATTAGGCGCATTAATGATTTGATAAAGAAAGTGTTAGTTAATTTTCCTTAGGTTTTGGCCGAAAACAAAGAGATTATAGTGAGCCACGTAAACAAGAGAACCAAGAGGAACGAAAACGTTACACCGATTATAGTCCACATATTCTTTTTAGCCAAAGCCATCATCATGTTGTCAACTTCATGTCCTTAATAGCACTGCTTTGCAATCAAATGGAGACACATACCATATTGGTTCTTTTTTTGTATTTTTTGGGTTAATTATTAGTATTTTTATAAAAAATATATAAAAGATTTATTAATTTGGGAAACCATAGTCCTTAGACACCCCATGTACTCATACCTATATCAACATATACACTCTGACACAACGCGAAGCGTTATTGCACCCAACGCTACTGATAGGTTCATGTTTAAGCAGCTTTGCATCAAACTGATATGTTCAAAATCTGCAACACTAAGGTAACATAGAAGAACCTTACCGCATTACCAATGCTTAAAAAAAACTTCTCTGGAACCTTGGCCTGTGAAAACCTTCTTTAGGGCGTCGGATGTCAAAGGAAAATGAGGTCCACCGGTAAGTTCTTCGCCAAGCCGTAAGAAAGGCACCACAAGACTTCAAAGTGGAAAAACATTTGGCGATTCGCGTAAACCAAAATTACATACACTACACGAAAACGTGGAAAAAGCGACTGCTATAATAGTCGCATTTTTGTCGTTAAAATTAAGTTTACAACTACGAAGCGACTAAAACATGTAGTCATAAATCCTTAGTCGGTGATTGTGATAGTCGTATATTTGGTCGTCATTTGGCGTTTATTTTACGACTAAAGAGAGTTGTCCGGGAGTGATCGTTAAATAGTCGTAAACATTAACGACTACGTTACGATGAATAACCGATTGAACTATGTTGTTATATACTGTACTTTGTAATCGGTATTTAGTCGTAATAATTTAACGACACAATGATGACCAGTTAATCTAAAATGTTAATTATTTTTTGTAGTCTTAAGGTAGTCGTTAACTTGAGGTGGCTGATTATCGACCATTTTACGACAAATAAGGAGTCGTATCATTGTCGTAAAATATGGTTTGTAGTCGTAATGTTGTCATATTTTAGTGGTCAAGTTGAGTGACTAATCACCGACTAATTAAAGATTAAATTGGTAGACGTTTATTAGTTACATTTTAGTCATTAAATAATAGGCGACTACGTAGTATTTAAATTGCGATTATTTTTTGTTGTCGTCTGGTAGTCGTTTTTATGTTGGCGTCTATTTTGTAACTCTGTTACTACTTCTTGACGACTATTTACCTACTTTAAAATGACTACAAATATGGATCGTTGCAGTTTGATTTGCATTTTTACTGGTAGGGTTTATATTGTGTAATGATGGAGTTGGTACTACTCATTTCGTTTACAAAATTACTTGAACATAAAAGAACTGGAACTTAGTTATTAAGCAAGAACACATAACATATGGAAACTTGTATCATGTTTTGCAAAACCAACTAAAACAAAGAAGTGCAAAGTGTAGGTAGCAACAGGACATGAAACATAACCTAAGGAATTAGAGATGTGGTGGGAGTCGTTGGTGTTGTAGCAGGCATGTCGGTTGAATTTGAATCTGTAGCAGGTTCAACTGCTTGTCCAGCCATGAAGTCAAGGAATGCGGGATCCGTTAGACGTAAGTACTCCTCCACCAGTGACAGTTGGTGTAGTTTCTCTTTCTGCTCAGCCACAATTTGTGCATGTTGAGCAGCCTGCTCTTCTATTTTCCTTTGAGCTTCCTTGAGCTGTCCTTCCAATGTCAGAAACAATGCGGATGGTCCTGAGTGTGATGAGCTTCCCGTAATTTCTCCTATATTGTCCTTCAGGCTGCCAAGTCCATAGTAATTCCCCCTTGAATCTTTCTGTGTTGACTGAGGAAACAGATTATAACAAAAACAGTTCGATATGTTACTGGAATGAATTGTTAGTGGAACTCAAAATGATTAATAAAACAAGGACAGACTGTGTACTTGAAGGAAGATTGCACTGAATTCCTCAGTTGTGAGCTCCTGCACCCGTGAAGCACCATCAGAAACGGTTGAATTATCTGCCTCAACCTGGCTTAACTTCTCTTATAAGTTTTTTTCATATGTTTCTATGATCTTCTTTGCCTTCCAATCCACATAAGTACCATCTGCCTTTGTATGAGTCTTGATGAAAACTTCACCAAGACTCATAGGTCTGCCTAATTCCTCTTCCTGCAAAAATTTTAAGATTTCATCAGTAAACTTTACAATAACATTAAACTAACTTGCTTTCAGCCAATAACCATTTGTTGTTGGATTTGGCGATATGAAGTAGGGCCGGATAGATGGACGTAGGGTCCGAGTCCATTACGGTCAGACAAACGTGCAGTTGAATATATTCGACTCTTTCCTTTGCTTCTTCTGAGTCCCAGTACTCCACCATCACTTTCCATATACTTTCACTTATCCATGTAGGTCTCTCTCTACTAGTTCTTGCATCGCTGACCATGTCCTTCATCCTCCGCTGACATATAACCTCAAAATGCTGTTGAACAGTTCATGTAATCAATGGATCCCAGGTGTGTGTTTTCTACAGAACGGAAGCAATAGATTAAATTAGTGAACATAATTAAAAAAACGATAAGATAATTTACAAGACTTCAAAGTAATAAGCTATACCGCAAAATCAAGAAAATATATTTATTGTCTTTCACGAGGAACACAAGTCCAACTATAGTATGGACCATCAAACTTGTTTGTAAACACCTTGGTAATCTTCCTCACCAGCTGTGATTTTTTATCCCGGGTAAACCTCCAATAAAAATCGACATCTCAGGTTAGTAAATAAATATATGTTAGTTATGTTATTTACAGAAGATCCATCATCCCTTTCACCAGCTTCTCGCTCCCACACATGAATACCGAACTAATGACTCAAGAATGCTCTGCTTTCTCAAAGAAGTTGGCAACTAAATCATGAAGCCCCTGAACCTAGCAACCCAACAACTGTCATTGTTAATCAATGATAATTATATGTAACTTAGAACATACAAGGTGTGATTTACTCTTAAACATATGTATGATATGCGTTTGCAATAATTCCATTTCGGGCTAACAGTAACGCAACAACATACTCTATATCTATATCTCTATACAATCCTACCAATGTAGCTAATGTAATCCCAAAGCAACTAAACCAACACACAAAGGACGTTTACTTACCATGTCGTGTTCGGTTTAGGGGTGGGAGAGAGGATGGTAGTAAATTGGTCACGGTCGGGGACGAGTAGTAGAGCATTCAAAGCCCTGAGGGCGTCACCTTGTAGTTCCGGCAAGACATGCTCTACGTCTTCATTGAAGTTGTTTTCCTGTGAAGAGGGGTGGCTATGACCGACCGAGTGATGCATTGGAGACACTGGAGCGTGTGGTGTTCGCTGAATCCGGTCTTCGTGAAGTGAACCTGTCGGGTTTTCTCCACCTCCTTGACTGAACGTATTCTGGAAGAGCGCTTGTGGTGGTGGGTAATCGCTGACATCTAATGTTCTTGACGTCGGTCTTCGCGGTAGGGCACGCATCTGGTGCTGTGGTGACCGAGGCGAGTTTGGGTAGGCGACGTCATCAGTCGGTGTGAAATTGAACTGCGGGGGAAGCGGGTTTTGTCTACTACCCGAGGCCATGCAAACCGGAGTCTGCGAAGTGGTGGGAACCGCGACTCTCTTCCGGCCTTTCTTCTGTTTAGGCATTCTCAGGGTCAGTGGAAGATGGTGAAGACTGCGAAAGTGATGGTTGAACTAGGTCGAAGGAGAATCGGGTGTTAAAAAGATGGACAGATCTAAGAACTGGAATGAAATTGGGTATAGAAAATGAAGGAAATTGGGCAATAATGATGAATCAGAAGTCGAATCGTTGGAAAAAGAGGCTGGAAACCGAAATCGGAAGCGGATGATTACGGTTGTTCTGTAAAGTAGAGTGAGAGGCAGGAAAATGCAAATGAGGTTAACTTTATGTGTCGCAGGACTTGGACATGAAATTTAGGGTTTTTGTTACACTAGTAGTCGTCATTTAGACGTCTGGTTGTGACAACGAAGATTAAACCGAAAAATCAAATCTGAGTAGAATCGGTTTAATGGATTAAACTGGTGTAGATTTATAGCAGTCGTAAAATTGTGACTAATTGGTGATAATGTACCTTAAACCATTAGATATAAACCGATTACAGGGATCAAACCAAAAAATCCAAGCAACTTTATATTAAGTGACCAATCAGTCGTCAAATGCCTTACTGTGTACCACACTAAAAGTGACTAAGTAGTCGTCGTTTAGTTGCCAATTCTGATATAATAAACAACCTTTAATAAATTACGACAAATAATTATGTAAGAAATATCAAATTATTAAAACATGAATATTTAGACAGTTTTAAATAAAGTCATAGTTGTGAATTTTAAAAGCAAACTTACAACAAAATAATACTTAAACAAAAGCTAATAATTTAACAAAATTCATCTCCTTCAGTCTCTGTTTCATCGTCTGAAGAAGATAAATTACAAAGGAATTCATCTTCTGGTTCCGCATCCCCAACATCAAAATCTAGATGTATTGGATTTGTAGCAGGTTCGACATCGGTGGCCATGATATCTTCAACTGTCGTCAACAACACGACATCATCATTTTCTGATTGCAAAAGCTTCAATTCTTTGTTTGCATATGCCACGGAAATATTTCCCCTTGGATTCACTTTCACAACGTTTAGCCATATTTGTTTGGGTTTTTTTATGTATGGATAGGGAATATAACAAACTTGATGGGCCTGTGAAGCTGTAAACAAAATATTAAAAATTCAATAATATATTCAAATATTACTGATTTTATAATATAACAAAGACGCATTAAATTTCATACCTAGTATGAATGGTTCGTACTTATTATATTTTTTTGATGACAAAACATCCACAACACCACTAGTGCTGATCCGCGTACCTCTTCCAATAACCGGATCAAACCATGTACACTTAAACAGTGTGATTTTTATATTGACTGTCCCTTCATACTGAAGTTCAATGACATCAGTCAACGTCCCGTAAAAGTCGGCAGCATCAGATGCATCAGAGTAATTTTCACCTTTAACACAAACACCATAATTACATGTCTTTCTAAAATCACCGTGAATCTTGGTGTGGAACAAGTAGCCACTTGTATAAAATATCGGCCATGTTTTGACTTTGTTTATAGGTCAATGCACTATCTCTTGAACCCAAATAGGAAATTGAGTTGTTGCATTCCAATATGTAACCTTAATTTATATAAAATATAAATCATATTAGTGCTTCTGTATTAAATGTATCCAAAATTTCGTTGTTAAGAAATTGTGTTACTTACATATTCTTTAACCCACGTATGATACTCTTCGGCTCTTTTAACGTATAATTCCTTTTTTGTAAGTGCATGATATTTTGCTGAAATAAACTCGTCAAACATCCTATATATTAAACGCCAAAAATATGTCATGTATAATGGAGAAATCAATGTAGGTTACTATATTATGGAAATTTTTTTTTAACATAAGTAACCGTTTCAATATCTTTCAATCGGTTGAAAATATTCACAATTTCGTAAAACATAAGCATGTGCGCATCCATAGTCTCTCTCTGAAAGTCATATTTCATTCATTTCTCCACTTGGACGACCAGCATGAGTAAACATGGAAGGTATGTTGGGGTCATTGTATTCAGGAACTGTACCTTCTCCGAATCGTGTAAACCTGAAAATATAAATTTAGAGTATTCAACATTTAATTTCTATATAATGATAGTTTTTTATACTTTTATTATAAAAATACCTAGATTTTGTTTGTATACTGTCGGAGAAGTAGTGCTCTGAAAAGTATGCAATCTCGTCATTGATATAGGATTTAACGATTGATCCTGCAGCATATCTTTTTTTTTTTTGCTTTTCCCTTCAACTTTTTGAAAAGTAGCTCGAAAGAATACATCCATCTGTATTGGACCGGTCCACCTAATTCAGCTTCGTATGGGAGATGTATAGGTAGGTGCTCCATCACATCAAAAAAAGAAGTTGGGAATATCTTTTCCAAATTACACAAAATTAAAACAATGTTTTCCTTCAGGGTTTGTACGCGGCTAGTATGCAAAGTCCGAGAACATAAGTCTCGAAAAAATGCTCCAACACCTACAACAAATATTTGCCATATGAAGATAACTTTAATAATCCGCATTAACATAGACATTAAATTACCACTATGTGTGATTGTGAAAGTATAAACTGTGCAGTACCTGATAACGCTAAATGGACGTTTCGGGGAAGGAGTTCTGCAAAAATAAAAGGAAGTAGCCGTTCCATAAAAACATGACTATCATGACTCTTCATGCCTGAGAACTTTCTATTAGTCAAATCTACATAGTTTGCTAAGTCTGCTGAATAACCATCTGGGAATTTTACCGCATGCTTAACACAATCCAACAAACTTGTTTTCGCATCTTCTGACAATATGTAGTCTGGAAAAGGAGCTCTACCTTGACTATCAATATGTAACTGTGGTCGCGAACAAAACTGTTGCAAATCCAATCTTGACATGATGTTGTCTTTTGATTTACCTTTAACACTCATCAGCGTGTACATGATGTTGTCTAAAAAATTCTTCTCGGTGTGCATCACATCAATGTTGTGCCGCAGATTAAGATCTTTCCAGTATGGAAGCTCCCAAATTATGCTCTTTTTGTGCCAATTATGTTGTTTCCCATACCCAGGCATTTTCTTTTCATGTCCATTTCCACCGACCACCGTAGTTTTTGGCGGGTTAACTGGATCCAGCTTCTCACAGTAAACTTAAAAACCCTTGAAATACTTAGCTGGATACTCTTTCGCGTCTTTTCCCTTCAGGAAGTCTTTCCTATTTTTCCTAAAGGGATGCCGGTTAGGAAGGAATCTTCGATGACAATCAAACCAGCAGGATTTTCGTCCATTAGGTAGATAGAAAGACTTCGTATCTTCCATGCAAATAGGACAAGACAATTTGCCATGGGTAGTCCATCCTGATAACATACCATATGCCGGAAAGTCATTGATCGTCCACATCAACATTGCTTTTAGCACAAAATTTTCCTGCATTGACACGTCAAACGCAGCGACTCCTGTAGACCACAACATCTTCAACTCCTCAAGAAGTGGTTGGAGAAATATATCAATACTCGCTCGTGGATGATTTGGTCCAGAATTTAGAATTGTTAGAAACAAATATTCTATATTCATGCACATCCCAGGGGGTAGATTGTATGGCGTCAAGATCACGGGCCACAAGGAATGATTATGAGACATGCCAAATGGATTGAACCCATCGGTACACAATCCAAGATAAACATTTCGTGGTTCTTCAGCAAACCCATGATTTGCTCTTGAAAAATTCTCCACTCCGCTGCATCTGATGGATGACACATTGCCGCTGCAGTTTTGCTGCTTTGATACAACCTCTTTAATCTGTCAGCAATTGGTAGATACCACATATGACTATATGGTACTTTGGTTCTACGACGGTCTTGCTTTGGCTTCCATCTTTGCGCACCACAAAACAGACATTTTTCCTCGTTTTCATCTTCTTTACAGAAGAGCATACAATTGTTAACACAAACATCTATTGTATGATATGGGAGACCTAAATTGCGCATTAACTTTTCTGTCTCGTAATGGGAACCAGTACTCTGGTTACCTTTTGGTAAATACTCTGTCAGTATTTCACAGAATGAATCAACTAACTTTTCACTCATATTATGGTCTGCCTTATTTTGCATGACTCGAGCAGCTAATGATAACTGAGACTGTCCCTCCCGACAACCATCATATTAAGGATTTTTAGCACTTTCTAACAACTTATAAAATTTTGTTGAATGATTGAATATTGGTTCATCTGTAGTCTGATGACCATAACCCCCTGATGATTATCATCAAAACTCACGTTTTGACAAAAGGCATCATTCACCATATCTACATATCTATCTCCAACAACATTACCCTCTTGAACAAATTTATCCATTTCTACATCCCCACTAATATAGGTCGGCTGAATAAAACTTGTTCTTAAATCATTATTGATTTCTTCACCATGCTTATACCAAACATAATAGTCGGGCATAAATCCTTTGCTAAAAAGATGATTCCAAATTCTAGATCCCGGGAGAAATCTTTCATTTTGGCAAACGGTACATGGGCAGTAAAACTTATCACGATTATCCTGGGCTAGAGGCTGGCTATTTGCAAACGTCATGAACTTTTCGACACCAACTCTAAACTCTTCTGTGAAATTTCCCGTAATTTCGTCGATCCTATTATACATCCACTCTCGATAATTACAATAATTGTTATTACCCGACATTTTTCTTTAAAAAATTTTTTTTGTATCAGAATTTTTTTTTTTTCGTGAAGTTTTTGTTTTCTTCACAATTTGCAAATGAAAAGAACGGATCAAGTGCTCATTTTATAGTAAGTATTACTGACTAATATACGACTACATGACCACTACCTAGCCAATATATATTGTAGTCGCTTAAATTAGGTACAGCTACCTTAATATGACGAGAAAAACGTGTTTTCTGTGTCACATTTTGCCGACCAATTAACGACTGCATTACTACCCACCGAATATAGTCGTCATTCTGTCATCGGCCTAGCGACTATATTACCACTACGTAAATTTAGTCGCATATTAGTTGCATTTCAGTAACCCGTATGAGGAGATTTATTAACAGACACAAATTTTTGGTCTTACACCCTATTTAATTTAAAATTCATAAGACTATAAAATCATATACGTTATCCATTACAATGAAATTTTTGGATATAAATTTCGAAATACATTGCATAGTTTTGCGTCTTAGATTAAAAGATTGCAATAAAATTGCAAAATAAAACACATTATAACAACTGAATTCGAAAACAGTGCGTACGTTACAAAAAAATTATAACGGAAGGACTTCAGCACATGTTTTTAACAGGAAAGCACTCAGTCGTCAACATCAGAATCTGGGATGGTAAGAAATTCGTCGCCAACATTTCCACCTTCATCTGGTTGGTAGTCAGCAACCATAGAATTAACCCCAACAATCTGTTTCAAAACTCTTAGTTAGTATGATATAAAATACCGTAATATAATGAAATTTACTACATACCTTTATAATTCCTTGCAAACCGACACACCGTAACATTTCGCAATATAATAATAGCCCCAACTGAAGTAGCAATTCTGTACTCATCATTCCTAAATATGTTTTGATGCATAGTGCCTTCTATTTGTCCAGACTGATCTTTAAGGGTGATAAGCATATCCCCATATCCATTAGGGGTCATCGTTGAAATTATACCCACAACCTAAAGTTCAACAAACACCATCAATTAAACATGATAACCAAATATATATCTACGGTTGCAGACCTATAAATAAAAAAAAAAATATCTGATGCACTTTTACAAATTCTGATGATGGACATGTAATATCACAAATCTGGGTCCAAAAGGTGGGGTTTTATTTGTGTAACAACCTACATATACAAAAAATATTATTTAAAAATATCACACAATTATTCTACAATCAAGTAATAAATAATGAGAAGTGTACCTATGAGGAAAATGAAATTCATTACAGAAGTCCACCGCAAACTTTGAAAGTCATTGTCAGCATGCTGTGGGTCATTATATGCCTCACCAATGAAGTGTTGTGTTGAACGTGTTTGTGAACTTTCCCCACGTAACACCATCGCATCATGTGCCCTCTTTCTTAACAAGCCTTGTTGCACCGGTCGGACAGGACCTGGTATTGTTGAAACTAATGAATGCGGTGGGGGGCTTGGTTAGAGGGAAACTGTAGGAAGCGCATCAACAACAACCATTTTAGCAAATGACTCATCCCAAGACTCATCCGAGAACAGATTATTGCTGCTCATAACTAGAATTTTTTCTTCCACCTCTCGTACGTAACATGTGCGTGAATAAATGATTTATTTGTGTTTTCTTTTCTAAAAAAAGATTGTGAATATTTCTTGGGCGAATGAATTGTATATATAGACATCCAACGTGACTACCGGACGACAATTAAGCGACTGTTGAAGGACTAAAAGAAATAGTCGCTAAAGCAGGTGTACCTAACTAAGGGTTATTAACACGTGAACTTAACAAATTTTTGCCGACTATTTAGCGTCCTCTGTCGACACGCCGAAAGCAGTCGCTTTTGGGTGGGTAATTAGGTGACTACATTATTTAGTCGGATATTTGATGGTATTGTAACGATTCTTATACGAAAATTTTGCTACTGCATAAAATAATCGGTTTGTGGTCGCTAAATAAGTGACTAATATATGTTATTGTTATACAGTCAGCAAGTCAGCGACTGAGTGACGACAATTAGATTTTCAAACATATGTAATCGCCATTTAAACGCTTTATTACGACTACATCCCCGACTACTACATGTAATCGCTATTAGACGACTAATTTGCTACAAATAACTTGTTGTTGTGGATAAGTCGTTAAATAGTTGGTTAATAGTCGCAAGTTTAAGTGACTGCTGTTATAGTCAGCTTTCGTAGTCGGTATTTTGCTGTTTTCGTGTAGTGATAAGGACTCAATTTGAAACTTGAAAATTAATAAAACACTGCTTTGCGTTATCTTTGTATTGAATAAAGCGGTAATGATTACCTTAGTTCTATTGGAGTAGCAATGAAGTTAAACAACATGACAGTTGGAGCATGACAAAGAGATCCAAGCAACGCAATAGCTACTCCACATAGAAACACCTATTAAGAACGCAAAGATCATTCTGAAATGGTTACGAGATAATGTTCTATGAGCAGCTCTTGGGAAATAAGAAGAAGTGTGTACGAGAACGAACCACAGATTGTAAAAACTCCGATGGTAATACCCAGTGCCGCAGAGAAAGCCAGCTGCTTTGGCTCAGCACCTCTAAAGAAAACCCAAAAGGGAAAAAAAAATCAAGCTTGGTTTACTTTCTTACAACATTAGCAGTTTGACAATGCAGAAAATGACGAAACATCAGGTCTTCAGAAGCTAAATGGTTAAACAAACTATTAAATTTGGTGTTCTAGTGTTGCAAATAAGAAACCAACGACTGAGTAATAAACGAATCAATTTCTAAAATACTCCTAAATCTCACATGATGTTCTGAAATACTCCTCTTTAAATTATAATATAGAAAATTACGATTTTGTCATTTTT
The DNA here is from genome assembly GCA_039880935.1 of Streptanthus diversifolius. NCBI lineage: Eukaryota > Viridiplantae > Streptophyta > Magnoliopsida > Brassicales > Brassicaceae > Streptanthus > Streptanthus diversifolius. The sequence continues at coordinate 21,019,735 of JAXGFM010000014.1, read as the reverse complement.
ACTGGTTTTATATTAATATATGTAATATATTTTAACGAAAACATGTTGGCACAGATGATAGTGTATTCTTGGTGCGACCCCGAGGCTGCGGGTTCGAAACCCAGTATGTGCAGAATTATTACTTGAATATGTGCGTGAGATGATGGCGCGTGGGTTCCGGAAAATGTGCGTGACGCATGTGGCATTTAGGGTTTAGTTTTCACAAGCACGCAGAGGTATTTTTGTCTTTCCATAAATTGAGGAGTATTTGAGAAATAAGGAAAGTGCGCGTGAGATGATGGCACATGGGTTCCGGAGAATGCGCGTGACGCCCGTAGGCATTTAGGGTTTAGTTTTCACACGCACACAGGGGTATTTTTGTCTTTCCATAAATTGAGGAGTATTTGAGAAATAAGGAAAGTACATCAAAAAAACTCTCCACAAATGAGAGTATATTATAAATCAATCCGTAATAAACCATAAATCAGATTTTTGTGACCGAAAATCAAAACGGTCGAGAAGTAGCACAAGTTATCTATTTTTAAATCCATTGCTCAAGTAACGAGAAATAGGAAATGGATTAAACTATATCGATGAACAAGTAACCAACACTAGGATACATAGAGAACGATTGATCAACAAGATAGAACAATTTAACTTGGAAAGGAACACAATTTTTTAAAGAGAGTCACAGTAGAGAACCTGTGCAAGATCTGGACAAGAGATTGGCTGATTTTCTTATCGAACCAAGCTTTCAATCGAACTTTCGAGATCGCCATCACGATTTCCTTACAAAATAAAAAATAAAAAATTGATGAATTGATGTTCACTGAAACCTGAATAACTCAACTTAAAATCGTCTTGTTATTGTTAATTTGCTGGTTGGGTAAACAGGTCAAATCAGTTATAATGGGCCTTCGGTGAGGTTTTAATTGGGCTTCTTTAAGTCCAAATTAGTAAAGCTGGTCCTACCTATAGATTGCTAATTTCCTTTTCGTTTTGCTAGAATGTTAGTAGTTGAGCTGAAAGTTCCTCTATAATTTTGACGAAATATAGTTATATCTGGTTAATAAAAATTTAAAAATATTCATACAAAAAAGAAAATATTTTATTTTGGTATAAAAAATTATACAACTTGAGTATAATTATGTATTCAAGTTATACTTAGTTATAGTACAACTCGATATCTAATTTATATTTAATTGTTTTTGAATTGTACAACAACTCGATATCTAATTTATATTTAATTGTTTTTGAATTGTACAACTGAAGTATAACTAGATACAATTATACCAGGTGTCGAGTTATATGGGTTATTTGGGTCGCGTGATCTAGTATTTTTTTATTGATATCATTTATATTTACAAATATATAACCCATTATAACCAGTTATAATTAATTTTACCAATTAAATTTATAACTAAATATTTCAAATCATGATTTCAGATTTAGGAATATATATAAGATTATGACTCGTTTTTGACTGATGTTCATATGAAAATAGACACAGAACTTTAAGATAAAGAAGATGAAGCTTTCAACTTTATTTGATATTTTCAGCTTAACGTTTTACATGTGAAAGGCAATGTCTTTTGTACACAAAGGAACAATCCTAATTGACTATGACAGATGGCAACATCAGGCTGAATTTAGTCCATCAAGGGCTGCAAAAGAGTTTTTTTGTCTCGTTCACGGACATAGTGATTTTCCGTTTCAAAATTTTTGGACCGAACAATTCTGGAGTAACTGGTATGGAACCATCGTCCTATATACTCTTTTCATATGGAAAAAAATCTTTTATACCCCTTATTAATCTACAATACCTTTTAAATATGAATTTCCAATTTTATTCTTAAAAAATAAAATAATTATTTTTGTTTTTTCTTATCGTCTCCGTTTGCGTTTGATATTGTGTTTGATACGAAAACAACTTCTTTTCTCTCTCCTCTCCACGCAAGCTCGAGCTCGAGCTCTCTGCATCTACTCCTCTTCCCTCTTAGCTACTGCTTCTCTTCCTCTCAGCTACTGCTTCTCTTGCTCTCAGCTTGTCAACGTCCTCATTCACCTCTATCAACCTCCGTCGAACTCAGTTTCGATTATACAATATCTGATTTCAAATCCATGTTGAACTCAGATTTCAAATTCAATTTCATTTAAATCTTTCTATTTAACAAGTTGTAACCATGTTTTATGAGTATATTAGGATTGGGCATTGAAAATCAATGTATTACAATAATAAAATCATAGTAAACTGGAGAAGGCGGAATTGAAATCTGGGTTAATGTAAAAGTTTTAAAACTAGTAAAACTAATTAATTTAGTAAAACTAGTATAACTAGTGAAAGTAGTAAAACTATGAAATATAGTAAAACTAGTGAATATAGTAAAACTAGCAAAATTAGTAAAACTATGAGAAATTAGAAAACTATTAAAATAGTAAAACTAATAGAACTAATAAACATGATATTACAATGAGCAATATACTAATTAAAATAGTATTAGAAACCGCAAAGAAATACTCCTTATTCCATAAGGTTGACATGATCATTAGAAAACTGTTCGAATGGTTTAATGATCATTGAAAAATGTTGTTTCTGGATCAATATAACGGAAATTGGTGCCGTTAGTGAAGAACTATATGCATGACATATGGTCTACTGTTGAGAGATTAATTATGACCGAGCTAAACAGTTACGAGTTGGACTACAATGTCATTCGTAGCGATGCAAAGCCATTTGGATAACTAAACTGGTCCAACTGGTATAACTTGTATAACTTGTATAACTTGTACAACGAAAATAACTGGTATAACTGGTATAACTAGTATAAATGGTATAACTGGTATAACTGGTATAACTAGTATAACTGATATAACTGATATAAATGATATACATGATATAAATGGTAAAATGTTATGTTAGCAATGATTATAGACAAATTGACATTATAAACATCACAATTGATATTACAAACATATTAAGAATAAATGATAAAAATGTTTTTTATTGGTTCGTTAATAAAAAATATAAACAACATACTCCTTACACTTTTGATGCCACTTTATCAATTATAACAAAATTATTGTGAAAAATTTGCATTCATATACTTTCACAACATTTGAATGCATAAAACACTCATAATTTTAAGTTAATCGACAGTAATCAATTGTATAACTGGCAAAACATAAAATTTAGCAAGATAAAACTAATTAAATAAAAAAACCCCAAAAGTATAACTATATGCATTTTTTTGTACAACTATAATCTTCAGTATAACTATGTGCAATTTTTTTGGTACCCACCTGAGAAATTTTTCCCACCCAAATGTTAAAATATTCAAAAATTTTCCCCCAAACTGAATTTTCTTTTTTCATGTTGAACCAAAATCTAAATATATATATATATATATATATATATATATATATATCTTTTTTTTTCTCTCTCTCTTTGCGTGTTCACTCTCTTTTTCTCTCTCTACTTGTTATCTCTCTCTCTCTCTCTCTCTCTCTCTCTCTCTCTCTCTTTCTCTCTCTCTCTCATCCCATGGTAAGGTAAAGAAAGAGGTTGATTATTAAAATTCAAAGATCGAAACTTGGAACATCAGCTTAAACAAAGTTTTAAGAAGATAAAAGTCTTAAATGAAAAATAGGTGAAAACTAGTAAATCTAGTTGTAATTTGCTTTGATTTGATATTATAAAACTAAATAAAACTAGTAAATTTGGTTGTAATTTGCTTTGATTCATAGTTGCTTAGTTCTACTATAGTTCTACTTTCAAAAAACCATATATTATTAAAGAGTTCAAACATAAACTAAACAAAAATAATTCAGCCATAATTAACTTCAACCAATATTAAAATAAATTCAACAGATACAACCAAATTTTGCCAAAAGAGGTATCACATCACAATCTATCATGGGATCCTGCAACAAACAACAAAAAATAATACCCAATTATATTAGTTATACAAAAAATATAAAGTTTTACTCAAGTTATACTAAAACATTACATAGTTATAATAGTTCTACTTACAGAATATATATACAGTTTTACTAGTTTTACTTAATCAATTATACAGTTTTAGTAGTTATACATAAATGTTTCAATTTTACTAATTCTACTTAAACAATTACACAGTTTTACTAGTTCTTCTACTTAAACAATTATACAATTTTACTAGTTATACTTATACAATTATACAGTTTTACTATTTCTATTTAAACAATTATATAGTTTTACTAGTTCTACTTACATAATTATCCAGTTTTACTAGTTATACTTACACAATAATACAATTTTACTAGTTCTACGTAAATATTTTTATAATTTTACTAGTTCTATTCAAACAATTATCCAGTTTTACTAGTTTTACTTAATCAATTCTACTGTTTTACTAGTTTTACGTAATCAATTTCTGTTTTACTAGTTATACTTACATCTATTGCTCTCATGTCGCTCACGGTCTGACTGGAGCTTCCTCCGTCGACTGTATTGGCTTCTTCTTCTAGTTCTGTCGGGACTGAGCTCGCGGGGACTGATCTCGCTGGGACTGAGGTCATGACTTCAATTTCTCCCAAGAATGAGCTCGTCGGGACTGTGCTCGCCAGGACAGAGGCCGTGACTTCAATTTCCGTTAGGACTGAGCTTGCCAAAACTTCCATTTCTGTCGGGATTGAGCTCGCCGGGACTTCGATTTCTACCGGCATTGCTTCTTCTTGTTCTTCATCTTTTTCTTCTTTTAATACTTCGTCCGAGCTCACTTCGTTCTTCCCGAATTTCTTGATTTTTTCTATTTCTTCTGACAACTCCTCTACCGCCAACGACCCCCCACAACTTCCGCAACCGGCTCCTCCATTTGATTAGGTTCTTTATAAACAACAATGGCAAACTTTAGGTTTCGTCAATGATCGACGGAGATGGGATCCGCAAATCGACCTGCAGCTGAGCCTCAACATGCACCGATGACTCATCCCGCTGTTTTGATTTTTTTTTTGTGTGTTTGGTCGGAGTAATCATCGTCCTCCGCTTCATTTTTTCGTAATAGGCGCCATCAGAATAGATTTAGAGATTCATGTTTGAAGAATTATAGATTTGAGTTGAGTAAGAATTGGAAAATTAGGTTAGTTTTACGGAGAGAGATGTGGAGGAAGATCATGTTTGTTCGTGGAGAGAAGAATGATGATTAGTTAATTAAATAAGAAATTAAAAAGAAAAGAAACCAAACGTTTGAGCGTAATGTTTCAAATTGTTTACAAAATTCAATTGGATAAATCCATATTGTTTGGGTAAGTGGATATTATCCATGTTATTTTGTAAATATTCTAAAATATTTTTAGTTTTTTTATCCTTTTTTATTTTTTCATTAAAAATAAATCATTTAGAAATTGATTTAAGAAGACGGATATATGGGACATAATTCGAGCAAAACGGACATAACACGAATCCTCACTGGTATGGGAACAATAAGTTCTTTGATAGTAGTGCAGATCCACGAGATTTCTGATGCAGTTTCGGACAGTGAACGATACTTCGCTTCTGTTGAGCTTTTGGAGACTGTTGGTTGCTTTTTACAAGACCAAGAAATGAGAATAAGATCCAAAAATGTGCAGAAGCCACCAGTAGAACGCCTTGTAGTGGGACAAACAGCCCAATCACTGTCACTGTAAGCTCGTAGAGTGCAGTCAGTTCCTTTAGTGAACGAGATATGCGACTAAGATGTTGAAATCTGACACTGAGGGAGCATGCATTTTCTTACATACATGATTAATTGCAAATTGAATGTCAGGCCTCGTTAGCCTGAGATATTGCAAACCTGCAAGGCTGCAGAAATAGGTGACATTGGAGAAGAGTTCATCCTGAGCAGCCACTTTGTTCAGTTGCAGGGGAAGAGGCGTTGGCGTTGGGGAGCATTTGTACATTCCAGCAACGGTGAGAAGGTCTTATCTCTTTTTACAATTGACTTCCAATATTTGCACAGTAACTGAGTTAAGGATGTCTTATCTCTTTTTTGTTGGTCCTTGATATTTTAGAAAGAAAAATTAAGGCAAAACCTGATGGATTTATCAGATTCTGCTAGACCGAAGCTTGATCAAGCAAAAGAGATGAGATCCAACCTTATACAGGAAAACTCAAAGGTTGTTTACTTCAGATCAACTTTGTACTGTTGGTGGTTTTTGGTTCTGGCACTTTGTGTCTCTTATATTTTATTTTCGAGATAAACTTTCTTACTTTTCATATTCCGGTAATTTTGAGTACACGATTTTTTACCTCTTTGAGCACATTTCTGAACTATAAAGTTTCATTTCAGATCAAGCTATCAATTGAGCATGTGAAGCACAAGATAAATGAGTTTAAGGTAATTACTATCTGGAATCTTTGATAGCATTGTGATTTTGCATGAGTGCATCAATTAGATCTTAACCTCACATCAAAGAAAAATCCACACTCTCTATGTCTAATTCTCAATTATGTATGCAGCCAGAGTTAATGTCAGTGGATATTAAGATTCTAGAAGAGGAATACACAGCTCTCTTGTCAGATGAATCTGGAAAGGCAGAGTATCTACATTCGCTGCAGAGTCAGACTGAGAAACTGAAGGTGACATTGACTTTTAGGGGCTTGATTTTGATTGTTAATTATGTGACAATCGTGACCACCTCCACTTGCTGCAGGTAATTGCTTACACTGCTAAATGCGGTTGTGGAGAGGAATACAGTGTTGGTCTATATTAGGGACAAAGTCATGCATGCACTATCACCTTTCAGGTAACGAATCTAGAACCAAAAAGAAGCTTTATGTTTTAGTTCTTTGAATCTATGATATAGTTGACTGGGTCATTTCTTTGGCTTGTAGAGATAAACCCATAATACTGTCTTGTTGCAGTATATAATGTCTTACAGAGTTACAGTTTACAGATTATGTTATTATAAATTCGATCTGAAAACTGCCCCTTCTGAGTAACATTCATTGATTAATTCTTTTTAATTCAGATCACAAAGGTTACAACTGGAACACATAAATAGTGCAATACCATGTATGTGCTTTTACAAATGGTACAGTGAGTGCAATATAGAATCAACAAATACTCGAGGACGTACAGACACTGACGCCTCCGCTGTCTACTGTCTGTAAACCCAACAAACGCATACTTTCACCAACTCCTCGAATATCCGCTAGCTGCAACTGATCTGCCAATACATTAACACAACCGAGATCAATAATAGTTTTGGATGAAATTATGTTTCTTATCTCCACCAGTTCTCTCACAGATAAAATATACGTAGAACTATTGGTATTTAATCCAGAACTATAACCGTTACGCATACAAGTTCACATGCTTAGTATATCAATAACAAGGAACGCGAGCTTTGCAAATCCTAAATGGGAAATAACCAGCGTATTCAAAACTCCCCACAATCTTCAAGAAACTTTGAAGAAGCACATAGCAGAAGAAAATTTCAAGATTGTTCTGTATAAAAGCTTGCAAATTACACATGTGAAACTACTGCTCTATCCAAAAGCCTGCTCAAACTAAAGTAGGAAATGAGGTAGTTACAATACCTGAAACTTAGCGCTTCAGTTCAACAGAGAGTTTCAGTATTCGATATCATCCATATCACCCATGTACTCAGCAACTTCTTCAAGTCTTACATCAAGCATCTTGTGGTTGTCTAAATCACGAACCACACCAGTTTCTTTATCCAAATCTTTCTCAACCAGATTTCCATAGACGCCTTTATGTTTCCCCGATAGAATCAAAACCGGCCCTCCTCGCCTAGGCAATGCCGTCTCGAGCAGTTCCTGATCAACCCCTTGAACCAACTCTTGCGTCTCATCCATCGTGATATCACATGTAGTTGGTCCAACAACATCAAAAACTTTTCCTTTCTTAAGATACAAACTCCCACCTTTCAAATCCTTGCTTACTATTTTCACCTTTATATGACTCCTGAGCCATGAGGGCTTCTTCACTCTCCTCTCTCTTGTTTGACCTCTATCATGCTTCTCACTGACTCTAACTTCATTTCGACTAACTCTCTCTGTTCTCTGCTTCGTTTACTCGCTTTCTTATCTTTCGCCTTCTCGTTTAATTGCAAATCTTTCAGCTTCTTTAAACACCTTTCTTCTTCCTGAGAACCCAAATCTGCTACCTCATTCACACCAACTTTTACTTCATCTTCACTTCCAGAGAGCTTCAAAACAAACAAATCGCTACTTAGCTTCTCCACAATCTTACCCTTTAATCCTATATCTCTGCCAGCAACAATTCTCACTTCTTTCCCAACAAAAAACAGATTTCCGCCATTAACATCTCTTGCCCTATTATCAAGTCTCTCACTTTCTTTCACTTTAGCCTTCGAATCCACAGCCTTAGATCAATCAAGATCGAAACCTAATCCTTCATTAGCAGTCCATTTTTTGTATTCCTTAATCTTAACATCTTCTTTAGCGTTCTTACCTATTCCATTTCCCGGTTTCCATCCATATCCAGCCATCAACGCAGCTCCAAAACCCTCCACAGGAACACTGTCGAAATCCTCTAATGTCGGATCATCAGCAAGTGACTCCAGATCTTTCCTCAAACTTTGTAGCATAAGCTGCTCCACTGGAGCTAGTTTTCGATCTTTGGCCGCATAACTCGCAGCTTCGTCCTTGACTTTCTGACGCAGCTTCAAACCGTATGTGATGTTATCGGCCCCCTGGGAATCGCTTAAAGGAACCTCGGGCTCGAATTCGAGACCCGATCCGGTATTGGCGGATTGAAGCGGGAGATCGAGATTCTTCATCTTCTTGTGAGGCCTCCATGTATTATCAATTGGAGGAATAACGTATTTGGGAGTGGAATCAGCTAGGGTTTTCGAAGGATCGAATTCCGTGACGAACTCCTTACTGTTACCGCCATCAACGGCGTTGTTCCCGTCGGCGGCTGCTGTGACTTTGGGCTTCGACTTGGAAGGAAGAGAGAAAGAGAGCTTCATGATGATCGTTCTCTTCTCTCTCACACGAACAAAACCGGAATGTCACAAAGACGGTGAGAATCGCAAGGTAAAACTCGTCGGAGATGGTGCCCGTAGATACATATAAAGCAGATGGGCCTATTTTATATTTAGTGGGCCAATTGCTGACTATAGAGGAAGATCCATTGTTAATGGAATAACAAAAACTCGGCCTCTTATTTCGAATGTCCATACCTGATGGGCGTGTGGTAGTTGGTGACTGTCATTGCCACCAAAAATTGTTTATTTTAATTTTCAGCAACTGCACAGTGGTTGCAGTGACTAGTGATTGTTATTTTAATTTTCTACGACAAATTGTTATTTTTTTGCCATTGAATTTACTTTTTGTAATAAAAAACATTTAGTTTTTTTTTTTCTTTTCTCATCTAGGCGATTCTCTTCTCTCCTTTTCGGCGTAGCTTCCTGGTAAGTTCGATCGCTCCTCTTCTTCTCTTTCGCTCACTGTCTTAGGCTTGATCCGTGTGTTCGCGATCTGGATCTATCTTATTTCCAGATATGTGATTTGTCTTATATGAAACGATTTTTTGTGATTCTTTTAGATCTGTAGCTACATGGTCATATTTAGTAATTTGTATAGTCGTAGGTTTACATTTTTTGGGTTTACGTTTTCTGGGTTTTATCACAAAGACGCATGATTCGATGTTTTCTAGGTTTTATAGTTTTTTCATAGTTTGAACAACAAAGCTTACATTTTCTAGATTTTTTGTTTTTTCAAAGCTCTTAAACAAATGATTGAATTCTTCAGTATACATATATCTCTTCATCTAGTGACAAAAGAAACCATTTATGTATATCCACTAAACTATTAACTGATCATGGTGACTTCAAAACTGCTACCATTTTACAGAGTCACTTGGCAGTATTCTCGTCTCTTCGAGATATTGTCTTAAACACTTGTAGGCCTGTTAATCAAATATTCATGCACAATGAGTCATATTCTTCTTGTATGATATAAAGTTTTTCACCTCCGTTTATAACTCTTGGATCATTATGAAAAACGAATCTTCTCATCTTTCTCTTTTGTCTGTTTGGTAAAGACAACTATTTTGGATTTTTATATATATACTACCAAGTTTTTATTATTGTTATCTATTTGATTGGACTATATAATTTTGTGTTGATAGATCTTGTGTTTAGTGATATTGTGTTTTTTTAAGTTCATTGTGATCATTTTCAGCTTCGGAGTATCTGCATTTTATGATTTTTTTTGTTTGACTTTTAAGTATTCATTTTGTTCGTTTATAAGCATCATTCATCCTTGTGGTATTTTGTTGATTAATTGGACATTTATGCGAATCATTTATGTTTTTATTTCTGTTCATCTTTTTAGTCATTTCTGCAGTTGCAGTTTATTTATTTTGGTTGTATTAATTTTGTACACATGTTGGCTTTCTTGGTTGTATTAAATTACTGTCATTGTAAGATTGAGTTCCATGGTTATTTTTTTTTTCTATCATTGGGGTTTTTGTTTTGTTGAAACAGAGATTTTTTATTCTTCTTATTACCATCCTTATTACTAAAGATTTATAAATATATATATATATATTTATATATATATTTATATATATATAAAACATTCAGAGGTTATTTTTGAGTTTTATATATGGTTGATGAAATCTATGGTTGTTATAATCTTAATTTTTTTGAGCTTGTGTTGTTTGATCATTCTGAGCCGGTTACTTTTACTTATTGCTACGTCTCTTGGTTTGGTATAACTTTAGATACTAGCATTTGTGATATTTAAGTATCTATATGTTTGTTGCTAAAGCAGGTTACAACAAGTACATCAAGCACGACAAAATGAAAAATGCAGATGTAAGTGATTTTTTTGTCTGATTTATACTGTTTGTGTGAATGATTGTGTCTGGTTTTTTACTGAATTTAGAACTGGACGGATTAGGAATGTCGTTATTTGTTTGAACTTCTTATCGCTGAAAAAAGAAAAGGAATCACAAAGAAACAGGGATTGAATAACACTGCTAAAGAGAACTTGTCAAAGATGTTTGAAGAGAGATTTGGGAAGAAGTATACATGGATCGGCCAGTTTAGGAACAAATATGATATATGTAGAAGAGCATACAAAAATGGGTGAAGGTAGTTCATAACAGAACAATGTTGGGTTTTATTCTCTTGGAAGAATAGATATGAGTGATGATTGGTGGGAGGAACGATTTAAGGTTAATTTTCTATCTCTTGTATGTTTTAAGATTTTTAAAATTTTTTGTTTCAAAAACACATTCTTTTCTATCTTTTTTGTTTTGTTTTGTTTTAAGACTAAAACTTTCTGTTTTGATTACAGCTTCTGGTTTTTTTTTGGTCCGTGAGTCCGTGAGTATAATATGTTTCTGGTTTTGATACCAGAACAATATTATATCTTAGTTTTATAAAATTGAAAACCACTAAGCCATGAAAATAATCATGATAGTAACTATTATAGAGATGGATTTAAAATATATATGTTTGCTCATAACTTTTTTTAAGAGAAAATGTTTCAAACCATACACATGGTTACAAAAATGCATGAAACAAAATCGGATAATAATGATATTGTGGCGCCTAAAGGGAGTATTTTCTTAGCTTCACCTTAGGGATAAATACTTACGTTTGAGTCTGTATTTTAGGGATGTATACTACATAATACGATAATGTATTTGTTTACTCATCAGTGAGTTCATGATTAATTAGCTTTTTCTCCAACATAATATGTTTAATTTATGACATTTACAGGAATGACCTGGAGCTAGAATCTTGAAAAACAAACTGATTGCTAATGTAGAACTTTTTGAGGAAGATTTTGGTGTTGTTATGGTCTCTGGAGCAGAAGGGTGGAGTGCTCAACATGGGGAGAATAACTTAGATTATAGAGTAGATGGAGATCCCATTAAGGAGGCTAATTTTGTTGATATAGAGATGGCACCACCAGTTGTGGGAAAAAAAATCTGGAAGTTCAGGTTCAAAAAGAAAGCGTAGAGAAATAGATGTAATGACATATACTTGGTCTTCTCAGAATGCAATTCTTGTTTGGAAGAATGAGTTAGTGGAATAAATTATGCACCATAGTGAGAATTCTAGTGTAGAACGAGTATTAGACATGCTTAACGGTTTGCCTGGAGTTAGAAAGTGGTCAGCATTTCACAAGGCATCAGTTGATCATCTATTAGCCGATGTTACGAACCAGCAGGGGTTTATGGCATTTTCTAGCAATGAGGCCAAGATTAGTTACTTGGAGCATAGGAAATGAACAATGGTAGATAAATGAATTAGTTCTGTTTTTCCTACTTAGTTTCTTCTGGTTGTGAATTGATCATTTTGGCTTTCATATTTTTTTGTTCCTACGTTGTTTTTGAGTAAACGTTTACGTTGCATGTATCACAAACCGTTATTTAGATCAAAAATGTTATGATATTCTGCGAATGAACCAGAGAACATTTGAAGCTTTGTGTAAGATGTTTAGTAAACGGTATGGTCTACATGAGACTTGGAATTTCTATTCTGAAGAAGGGGTGACAATGTTTCTTGAAGTGGTTGGCCAGGACAAGACTATCCGAAGCATTGCTGAAAGATATCATATATCATTAGATACAGTGAAAAGGAAGGTTGACGAAGTTTTAAGTGCTATTCTGAAGTTTGCAGCGGATACACTAAAACCTGGAGAATGCAAGTTCACAAGAGTAAGCTCGATTTTAAGGAATGATGATCAGTATTGGCCATATTTTAAGGATTGTATTGGAGCCCTTGATGGAACCCATATTCCGGTTCGCCCTCCTAGTACAAATGCAGACGCATACAGAGGAAGGAAAATGGAGCCTACGATGAAATTTCTTGCTATATGTAACTTTGATATGAAGTTTATATATGTATATGTTGGTGTACCGGGTAGGGCGCATGATGCAAAGGTCTTGACTTATTGTGCAAAAATGAAGCTTCTTTTCCACATCCGTCAAATGAAAAGTATTATTTGGTTGATTCTGGATATCCTACAAGAACAGGTTATCTTGGTCCGCATCGAAGGATCCAATATCATCTTGGTCAGTTTCTTAAGGGAGGGCCACCAACAAACATGTGAGAGTTGTTTAACCGGAAGCACTGAGGCCTAAGAGCAGTGATTGAATTGACATTTGGAGTATAGAAAGCAAAATGGAGAAATATAGACCGTAAGCATCCAAAGTACATTTTTCCTAAGTGGATTAAGATCGTAACAGCGACGATGACACTAAAACTTCATTCGTGATTCACATTGTAAGGATTTAGATTTTTTGAATTGGCAAATCACTGAAGAATATCTTGTTGATAATGAAGAAGACGAAGATGATGATAACAATATTGATGATGATCATGGTGCTGGTCCTAGTGGACATATTTCATATGAGCCGAGTGGTAATAGAGCGATGAAAGAATTGCGTGATAACATTACAAGTCAGATGGGTTGAGGGCATCGATTACCTTATTAAAGACTTTTATTTTATGAACTTTTAATATGTTGTTAATGATTATCTTATTAAACACTTTATTTTTTGAACTTTAATATGTTTTTATTAATTATTTTTTAAACACTTTTATTTTCTGAATTTTTAATATGTTGTTAATGATTTTTTAAACATTTTAATTTTCTGAACTTTTAATATATTTTTATCGATTATCTTATTCAAATCTTATATTTTCTAAACTTTTAATATATTGTTATCGATTACCTCATTAAAAATTTTTCTTTTCATAAATTTTAATATGTTTTTATCGGTTATTTTATAATATTGTTACATCATAATTTTCTAATTATCTATTTAAAATCAAATATTTTTATTTAAAATTAAATAAAATAAATAAATTACAGCGACCGTCAAAGAATAAATTAGCGATCTGCGACCATCGACCTGCGACAAAGCGACTATTAAACGAACAAATTTTGCGTTTGCGACTAGCGACCTGAGACTAAAGACTATCAAACGAACAAACCAGCGATTGCAACTACGACTGAAACTGACAACAATCAAACGAACATCATAACAGTCGCAGATTACCGTCGCTGGTCGCGAGCCGCAGTAGCAGATCGCAACAGTTGCTAAAAGAATAAGGCCAATCTCTTTCCAGCCAGAAACTCATCCTCCGATCATGACCACGACGCCTCCGGATTCCCATGAAAAATGCAATCTGGAGTCATCAAGTATGGCCATGACAACGAAATGTTGAAAATTACATTTCGAAATAAAAGGCTGAGTGAGAAGGCTGAGTCGTCGTGGTCATGGTCATACTCGATGGTGGATAGAGCTCAAAACAGGGGCGAACGCATCTAACTTCCATAAACTTGAGTAGAACACGAACCTTTCTCCTCGAGATTCTGCAATTGAAGAAAAATCAACCACACCACTGTTGAAGTAAGCTCAAAAGGAAGATAAGGACTCAGGGTAAAGCTCACGCCAAACAAAGATTATGGATGAGCAAGAATTTTTGGTGATATCTACAAGTTAGAGATAAACATTATCCTTTTAAGATTTGTGATTATCTCCTAGTTTTTAGGAAGATAAAATCTTGGAGAATAGGAGAAACAAACTTGTATAAATAGGCAACCTTAGAGAAGGTTTGAGTGTGCGTGAGTTTTTAAAGAGAGTTCATAATCTGTACTTTGAGAGAGCTTGAGTTTAAGAGAGAATTGAGAGAACTTTAGTTTTGTGAAGTTTCTAAAGTTAATAAGATTAAATTATTGTTACAAAATCTTCCTTTAAATACTCTGTTTTCGTTTCTAAAGCTTGAATTGGTATTAGAGCTTTGCAAACTGAACCATGGGAGACATTGTCGCTGCAAAATCTGCAGAAAATGTTTCATCGGCTATTCAATGTCCAATTCTCAAGACTACGAATTACACCTCATGGGAGATCCGGATGAGAATAGCCCTTCAATGTCACAAAGTATGGGAAAGCATTGATCCTGGAATAGAGAACGCGGACAAAAACAACATGGCGAGAGCACTCTTACTGCAATCAATACCTGAAGAACTCGTGTTGCAATTTGGGACGTTCAATACTGAAAAGGAAGATAAGCTCAAAAGGAAGATAAGGACTCAGGGTAAAGCTCACGCCAAACAAAGATTCTAGATTAGCAAGAATCTTTGGTGATATCTACAAGTTAGAGATAAACATTATCCTTTTAAGATATGTGATTATCTCCTAGTTTTTACGAAGATAAAATCTTGGAGAAAAGGAGAAACAAACTTGTATAAATAGGCAACCTTAGAGAAGGTTTGAGTGTGCGTGAGTTTTTAAAGAGAGTTCATAATCTGTACTTTGAGAGAGCTTGAGTTTAAGAGAGATTTGAGAGAACTTTAGTTTTGTGAAGTTTCTAAAGTTAATAAGATTGAGTTATTGTTTCAAATTCTTCCTTTAAATACTCTGTTTTCCTTTCTAAAGCTTGAATTTGTATCAGAGCTTTGCAAACTGAACCATGGGAGACATTGTCGCTGCAAAACCTGCAGAAAATGTTTCATCGGCTATTCAATGTCCAATTCTCAAGAATACGAACTACACCTCATGGGAGATCCGGATGAGAATAGCTGTTCAATGTCACATAGTATGTGAAAGCATTGATCCTGGAATAGAGAACGCGGACAAAAACAACATGGCGAGAGAACTCTTACTGCAATCAATACATGAAGAACTTGTGTTGTAATTTGGGACGTTCAATACTGAAAAGGAGATTTGGGTAGCTATAAAAACAAACGTGTAGGTGCAAAGCGAGTACGGGAGGCAAGATTGCAGACGTTAATGACCGAGTTTGAGAAACTAAAGATGAAAGAAACCGAAACGAGACGAATTCTCGGGAAAACTCATAGCAATCTCTTCCAAAGCGACAGCTCTAGTTGAGAGCATTGCAGAAACAAAAATCATCAAGATGATGTTAAGCAGTGTTCCAAGGAAGAAATTTATACAAATTGTAGCTTCCATGAAGCAAGTGTTTGATCTTAAAACCACAAGCTTTGAAGACATCATTGGACAACTAAAGACATATGAGGAAAGTATTTATGAGGAAGAAGAAGATACACAAGAGACTCAAACAAAACTCATGTATACGAACACTGAGTCCCAAAATCCTTATCAAACCTACAACAGAGAAAAGGGCTGCCGAGGATGATTTAATGGAGGAAGAGGTCGAGGAAGAACAAATTACAGAACAACACGGGATATGAAAAGAGTCACGTGTTATCGCTGCGACAAAACTGGTCACTATGTAGCAGACTGTCCGGATCGACTACTTAAAATTCAAGAGGTACAAGAAGATAAAAAGGATGATGAAACACATGATGCAGATGAATTAATGATGCATGAGATTGTGTTACTCAATGAAAGAAACATAGTCCCAAACAACTATGAAAAGGATGCAGATGATGATGTTTGGTACTTAGATAATGGTGCTAGTAATCATATGACTGGAAACTTGAAGTACTTCACATGTCTGGACAATGAATTGATGGGGAAGGTTCGTTTTGGTGATGACTCACGGATCAACATCAAAGGAAAATGATCAATTGCTTTTACAGATCGCAATGGTGATAAACGAAAGATGACAGATGTTTATTTCATCCCTGATCTAAAAAACAACATCATCAGTCTTGGACAAGCTACAGAGGCTGGCTGTCATATCAGGATGAAAGAGGACTGTCTCACACTACATAACCGAGATGGAAGACTTTTAGTAAAAGCAAAAAGATCAAAGAACATACTCTATAAAGTGTGCATGAGTCTAAACAAAGAAATATGTCTGCAACTTGAAGTTTCAAGCCAATATGTAACATGGCAATCACGGTTGGGACATATAAACTCAGAATGCATTATAACTATGATTGAGAAGGAACTGATAACAGGAGTACCGCAGTTGAAAATTGAAAAAGGAATATGCAAAACATGCCTTTTGGAAAAGCAAACGAGGAAACAATTTCCTAGCGCTACAACCTATCGAACAAGTACCACTCTGGAACTCAATCACGGTGATCTATGCGGTCTCATTACCCCAAGCACTCCATCCCAGAACAAATACATACTTGTTCTGATTGATGATTGTTCGAGGTATATGTAGACCCTTCTTTTAAAGGATAAAGGCAAAGCATTCTCAAGATTCAAAGCCATAGTTGAACGAGAAACTGGAAAAAAGATCAAAACACTACGAAGAGATAAAGGAGGATAATTCCTATCTCAAGATTTTGATCTTTTTTGTTTAAATGCAGAAATAAAAAGGCAGCTAACAGCACCCTATACACCACAACAAAATGGTGTTGTGGAAAGACGTAATTGGACGCTTGTGGGAATGACACGATGTATTTTGAAGGAAAGGAGTATGCCAGATTACATGTGGGGAGAAGCACTCAGACAAGCTACATATTTGATTAATAGAGTGGCTACTAGAGCTTTAAAGGACCAGACCCTGTATGAGCTCTTTAAAGGGAAAAATCCAAACATAGAACATCTTCGCACGTTTGGTTGCATAGCTTATGCAAAGTCTGAAAATCCTCACCTGAAGAAACTAGAAGACAGATCTCGGATGCTTATACATCTTGGAACTGAACCAGGATCAAAGGCATACCGATTTTATGATCCCACTCGCAAAAGGATTGTAGTGAGTCGTGATGTAAAATTTGATGAATCAAAATGCTGGAGCTATTTTTCTACTGCAGAAAGCTGCAAACAATCGGGAGAGTTCACTATCACACTTGAAGAATTTGGAAATCATGGTATTACCAATGCAAGGGTAACGTTGAAGGAAGTGAAAACAGAGGAGGAAACCGAGAATGAACAAAACTCAGGGAATGAAGATGAGAATAATACAGCGAGTAATGTAGTCTCTTCCCCGACGCAAATTCAACAAGTTCGACGCTCCACAAGAGAAAGGAGAATGCCTGATTACTTAAATGATTATGCGATGATAGCAGAAACTGTTACGGATGAAACAATGTTATTACTTCTAAGTGAGGAACCATGAAGTTACAAAGAAGCAAAAGACATAAAAGAATGTAATGATGTATGTGTGGATAAGATTGTTTCCATAAAAAAGAATGAAACTTGGTTCTTGTTAGACCTACCAAAAGGGGCGAAAGCAATAGGTCTTAAGTGGGTGTTTAAACTCAAAAGGAATTCAGATGGTAGTATAAACAGATATAAAGCAAGGCTGGTAGCAAAAGGGTATGTCCAGAAGCACGGGGTAGACTACAACGAGGTGTTTGCTCATGTAGCAAGAATCGAAAAAATCCGTTTTTATTAGCTCTGGCTGCAGATGGAGGATGGCAAGTACATCATCTAGACGTCGAAACTGCCTTCCTGCATGGAGATCTTCTGGAGACTGTCTATGTTAAACAACCAGAAGGCTTCGAAGTAAAAGGACAAGAAGGCAAAGTATATCAACTCAGAAAGGCACTATATGGATTAAAACAAGCACCAAGAGCGTGGAACACAAAGCTGAATCAGGCTCTTAAAAGACTTGATGTCTAAGAAATGTTCCAAAGAAGCATCTATGTATCGTAAAAAAGGTGAAGACTCCATCTTACTCGTGGCAGTCTATGTGGATGACTTACTAGTTACTGGGTCTGATATAAAAGAAATACAAAAGTTTAAACAAGAAATGGCAGATAAGTTTGAGATGAGTGATCTTGGTCTACTGACTTACTACCTCTACATTGAAGTAATTCAAAGGGATGATGGAATTTCTCTTAAACAAGAGCGATACTCGAAGAAGATTCTTGAGTTAGTAAGCATGGAAGAATGTAATGCAGTTGCAACTCCTATGAAACTCAATTTAAAGCTCACAAAAGCAGAAGAAGAAGAATCGATTGATGCTACTGAGTATAGAAAGATGATAGGATGTCTATGATATCTTCTATATACTCCCAGATTTGTCCTACGCTGTAGGAGTTTTGAGCCGATATATGCAAGATCCAAAGATATTTCATGGAGTTGCACTAAAAAAGGTACTAAGACATATCAAAAGAACAACATCACTTGGTTTGGTCTTCTGTCGTAAGACGCAAAGTTTAATTGAAAATCAAACTGCGTTATAATGCAAGGCGACATGGTTAACCGGCTACAGTGACAGTTCTCATAATACAGATCCAGATGACGGAAAAAGTACATCAGGGCACTGTTTTATCTTGGAGAGAGCTTGATCACATGGTGTTCTCAAAAACAAGAAACGGTTGCACTGTCATCCTGTGAAGCTGAATTTATGGCAGCCACGGAAGCATCAAAACAGGTGATATGGCTGCAAGATCTATTCAGTGAAGTAATAGGCTCAGGGTGTAACAAGGTAACCATAAGAGTGGATAACAAATCAGCTATAGCTTTGGCAAAAAATCATGTGTTTCATGGAAGAAGTAAGCACATTCACACGAGGTTCCATTTTATCCGAGAATGTGTGGAGAATGGTCGAATAGAAGTGGAGTTCGTTCCAGGGAATGATCATAAAGCAGACATTCCAACGAAAACACTTGGAAGTGTTGGAATGAAGAAGAAATGATGAAAGATGAAAGCTTTTGATTTTATAAACAAAGGCGTGAGTTTAATATGTTAAAGGGGAGTGTTTAAGGCTTATTTGTGTTATAGTATTATGTTATCCTTGTAGCCATTCATGTATAAGGCTATCATTGTATCCAAACAAGCCTAGACTAGATTAGTATAAATACCTTACTCCCTTCACATATTGTAACTAAGTAAGAGAAATTATTTTCTCTTCATTATGAATAAAAAAATATTCTTTCTCTCATTCTTTTGTCACTAAAATTTTCTCTCTATTCTCTTGATCAATGGTGAACCTAAATCTATTATTATTTCATGGTATCAGAGCCAGGTTGCATCAAATCTGGGAAAATCTCATCATTCTTTCATTGATTCAACAAGAATTCATCTTGTTCTTCATCTATTTCTGGATCTTTTTCGAACGTCATCTTGCAAATCAAATTGCGATCAATCCACGACTCCAATTGACGATCGGCTTTCTCTGTATTGTGCATCGGCGAGTTCTGAATCTACGGCCGTTTGAATCGCATCATTTGGACCAGGGAATCAAAAGTTACGAATTTTCTCCCAAAGGTGTTTCGCAACGACGTCCGCCGCGAACCCCTGCGTTTCCCAGGTCACCTCGACGTCAATTCTTCTTCAAATCGTGATTTTCAAAATCCTAAACTCAAGATCTTCGAGTCTAGTTTCTGTTTAAAGAAAGCAGAACTAAATTCCATTGATTTTGAAGGATTTTCTTGAAGATTTCCTCAGATACGTCCGAAATCACCTGTATCAAGATCCTTGTGATATAATTCTAATTCCTTCTCAGTTTTCTTTAATTTTTTGAATCTGGAAAGTTTAATTAGTGTCTTGTGAGGGTCTTCACGAAATTTCAGTTCAATCCAATAGGTTTAAGACTCCAAGGTTGATTTTCTTGATGTCCTTATTAATCTGTGAAATTTTGAAATAAGGGAATCTTGAATTTTTTAGGATTGGTGTATTGAAATTCGAATTTTGTGCTTTAAATCTTGCTGAATTGGATAAGGATTGTTAGAAGTAGATTTTGTTGGTTGGAGTTGGTTAAATTCTGTTGCAGGAGTTGGTTGAAGTTAGTTGAAGGGAGTTAGGTTGTTAACTTGGTTGACAAGAAACTACACAGGCCAATGATGATGTTGTGATTGGGTCTTCAGAGTAATCAAGACTCCGAGTCTAGTAAAATGGCAGAGAAAGAAGAAAGTGTGAATGGCTTGGTGAAAGATGATGATGATATAGGAAGAAGGCAAAAGACAGTGACATTTCCAGCGTATCAGTTTCGGTGGAGAATGATTATTCTGACCAATTATATGACGTTCTACTAACTGGAGAAGAAAAACACTCTGTAGGTTTTCCAGCAGCTTGCACAATTTCCTCGTCAAGGACAGCTCTTGTTTCTGGTTCGACAAAGAGGCGTGATCGTAGTAGCGATGATGTGTTTGTTATAGCTGGCTTTTTACCTCTATCTTCACTTTGAACAGCACAGGAAGAGCTGCAATTTAGAAGTGCTCTTCTGGATCCGGTTCGAATTACAGATGACAAGTTGTGTATCTGGTAGATTTACACAAGCAGATGCCGGTAACAAGAAGGGAATATTCTTGTCCGGAATGATGCTCTCGTTCATCTGCGGGGTGGTGATGAGGTGATCTTAAAGAAGATCTAGCTGTTGATGCCATCTCTATCAAAGTACCGCAACACCCATCTTCACGTGAATTCAGCTGCAGGGTTGGTGTAACGAGAAGGGAGAATTGCTTCTCGTCTATGAGGATAGGTTTCTCCCGATTGCAAATGTGTGTCGCAAGCTGTGGTTACAAGTTTGAATTTGAATCTGAGGAAGAGGATGTTGAGGAGACCAAGGCTAAATTGGAGATGACAAAGGCGATTGGGAATAACTGTCATCAGTTGCAGTCACTAAACTTGGGATGGTGTGAAAGTATCAGTGATGATGGGGTTATGAGTTTAGCTTATGGCTGCCCAGATCTCAGGACCTTGGACTTGTGTGGCTGTGTTCTTATTACAGATGAGAGTGTTGTAGCTTTAGCAGATTGGTGTTTCCACTTGAGGTCATTGGGGCTATACTACTGCAGAAACATAACATGGTAGACTGAGCAATGTATTCGCTAGCCCAAAGCGGAGTAAAGAACAAACCAGGGCTATGGAATTCGGCTAAGAAGAGAAAATACGATGAAGAGGGACTGAGAAATCTCAACATCAGCCAATGCACTGCCTTTACACCTTCAGCGGTTCAAGCGGTTTGCGATAATTTTCCTGCACTTCACACGTGTTCAGAGGTTGCTGGTCTCAAGAATCGAGTCTCTCTCACCCTTCTCTTGGGTTCTTGATCATGCTCTAGCGAACCCAAGAATTTGGAATACTAATGCTGGAGATCGAGTTGATATCGCATTGAAGGACATGGCAGTGTTACTTAAAAAAAAAAAAAAAAAAGGCGAAGAATGTAAGGAAAAGCGTGCTGCTCATAAGGCAGCTGTTGAAGGTTTCAGGCAATTGCTGGAGGAAGCGTCTAAGGACAATGACCTTGAGCAAAGTTGTATACCTCCAAGGCATTCCAGAAACAGTGACTGAGAACGAGCCAAAAAGGGGGAAGAAGAAGCGAGTGTGCAGAAAGCTGGTCAAGGTCAGCATCAGCATCAGCCTGCACATCACAGTCTAGAACCAGTTCCTAAATTCAAATGCAAAGACCTAGTATCAAAGTCTTATGCATTCAGGCTATTTCTAAACTCTTATCTAACTATTTTGTTGATTTCATTGATAGTTATGTGAGTTAGAACTTTAGAAAATCTGGTTTCTAGGTGGTTATGGGAGTTGATGTTTTGCTTCATTGTCTAACAAAGACAAAAGAGAGCAAGTGAAAAAGGCACAACACATGGAGAAGAAGTTAGAACCAATGGCCACCAAGAACAGCCACCACAAGGAGTGGAGAGGAAAGACTGGTGGAAGGTGATGAATCAGCTCTCCCATGGAGTAAGGTGACCTTTGGTGTGTGCTTGAAAAGAAAATCAACAAAGCACACATGCTACAAGTTCAGATCATAATCAATCACAAAGGAGGAAACTCACAAAGACTTATCAAAGTCTTTGCAAAGGCTATTTCTAAACCTTGTACTTATGCCTTGATTGATTGATATTTCTCATCTAGACATGTTCATAGGATGAAAGAGAACCTAGGAAGACTATGCATTGCATTTAGAACCTAGATGGATCCAAAATTCACCTTGACATTCATCATAATTCTCTACAATTCTTCATCACTTATACTTTTAATCTCCAAATCTCTTATTCTTCATATTCTTCAATACTTCAAATCTCTTAATTCTCAAAACATTTCACAGATACTTACTATGTTCTTCTTTATGTTTAAAGGATAAAGAAGACCACTTTGAGACATTCATTCTGTGTATGCTCATTCTTCCAAACTTGACTCTTATTCTTAGTGTCAAGCTTGTGGGGGGGAAAGAAAATGAGCATCTAATCTAGAACAAGCTGGCTGTGACAAGGAGGCACATGAAGCTGGCCCAAGTTAACAAGTTA
Organism: Streptanthus diversifolius; assembly: GCA_039880935.1. Lineage (NCBI taxonomy): Eukaryota > Viridiplantae > Streptophyta > Magnoliopsida > Brassicales > Brassicaceae > Streptanthus > Streptanthus diversifolius. The sequence continues at coordinate 20,996,688 of JAXGFM010000014.1, read as the reverse complement.
GCGCTCGCTGGTACATGGTACATGGCCGTGTTGCTCTAATGTGCTCATGCGTTTCATGCAGTTCATGTATGGACAAGGTTCATGCTGGATCATGGTTATTCCAAGATGTTTTGCCTTGGAAAGTAAGCACAAGAAGTGTGCTAAGTCTGGATCATGATTATTCCAAGATTGCCTTGGAAAGTAAGCACAAGAAGTGTGCTAAGTCTGGATCATGATTATTCCAAGATGTTTTGCCTTGGAAAGTAAGCACAAGAAGTGTGCTAAGTCTGATTTTCTAATGGAGGCTGTGAATAAGGTCATCCAATTCTTCTGTCATCAAATGAGGATAGAACCAATGGCCATCAAGCTACCAAATCTCATGGAGAAGGAGTAAGCTTGTGGAAAGTGATGAATCACCTCATGACAAAAATTCTCTCATCAAAGGTTCTATCTAGGATAAGTTCTTTAATTCTATGATTTTAGGTTGAGAATTTGGCTAGATATTATACTTGATACCAGACTTGATTTTATTCAAGTTCTGGAATACTAATCTTTATTTTTGAGTTGCTATGATGTTTTAGATCATGAAATGATGGAAAACAATCATAAGCATGACTTACCCTACATCATTTAGTGGAAGCATGGTGGGAAAGTGTATTAGGAGATAAGTGTACTCATTCTACTCAAGCCTAATTCTACAATCTTATTCTCTTGAGTTAGGCTTATTGAAAGTAGAAAAGTGAAGCAAAATGAAGCTAGCCAAAGTGGATCCAAAACATATAAGGGAAGAGAACCATGTGATCATGATGAATCCAAAGACCTTAATATGGAGTCTTTTGAGAACCAGACTGGTCTAGATCATATCATCCAAATCGCCATTCACATTTATAAAAAGGGAAGTTAAAAAAAAAAAATCATTCTTATATTATAATGCATTGGTTTATCTTGTGAGAATTGATACATGCATGTATATGTGTATGTGAAACAGGTTAAACTTGAAAGCTTTGAGAAAGCTGGATCAAAATAACCTCTTAAAGACAAGGAGTCAAAAGAAAGGGGGAGAAATGGACCAGACTTATAAGAAGCTTCAAAGCAGTCCATTCCACACCAATGATCCCAACATGGAGTGTTATACTCTTTTTCCCTAGAAAAGGTTTTGTCCCAATTGGGTTTTCTTTCTCTAGGTTTTTAATGAGGTAATGCTTCATGGTTGCAAGCTTAGGCATTTTCCATGTCTTAAGCTTGAGGGGGAGTGTTGGAATGAAGAAGAAATGATGAAAGATGAAAGCCTTTGATTTTATAAACAAAGGCGTGAGTTTAATATGTTAAAGGGGAGTGTTTAAGGCTTGTTTGTGTTATAGTATTATGTTATCCTTGTAGCCATTCATGTATAAGGCTATCATTGTATCCAAACAAGCCTAGACTAGATTAGTATAAATACCTTACTCTCTTCACATATTGTAACTAAGTAAGAGAAATTATTCTCTCTTCATTATGAATAAAAAAATATTCTTTCTCTCATTCTTTTGTCACTAAAATTCTCTCTCTATTCTCTTGATCAATCGTGAACCTAAATCTATTATTATTTCAGGAAGGATCAAGTTTATCGAACTCAGAGAGCGCTTGGGTCTACAAGACATCAATACATGACCAAGAATGTAGAACATTATGGAATTGCAGAAGAAGACGGGAGTGCAAAGCAAGAACGAAGAGAACAACCTGAGCACATACATGTTTGAGCTTATGAGGGACAATATTGAAGTAAGCTCAAAAGGAAGATAAGGACTCAGGGTAAAGCTCACGCCAAACAAAGATTCTGGAATGGCAAGAATCTTTGGTGATATCTACAAGTTAGAGATAAACATTATCCTTTCAAGATTGGTGATTATCTCCTAGTTTTAGGAAGATAAAATCTTGGAAAAAAGGAGAAACAAACTTGTATAAATAGGCAACCTTAGAGAACGTTTGAGTGTGCGTGAGTTTTTAAAGAGAGTTTATAATCTGTACTTTGAGAGAGTTTGAGTTTAAGAGAGATTTGAGAAAACTTTAGTTTTGTGAAGTTTCTAAAGTTAATAAGATTGAGTTTTTGTTACAAATTCTTCCTTTCCTTTCTAAAGCTTGAACCACAACACAATTCGAATCTAGTAAATCATTCATCGCAAAATTAAACACATACTCACGCAACTATCAATCAATTACCTCGTTCTTATCATCACTGTATATATCAGCCATGGAGTGTGAAACGATCTTTGGTCTATTAATCTGCATAAACACAATTTCGTTCAAACTCAACCGAAACTTGAAAATTTTAGAAGAAAAAGCCCCAAATTGTATCTCAGTCTCATCGTTTATATCCATGTTCGCTCTCTTTTTCTCCATTTTGTTAATATAAACTACACTTAGAAACGAAGATTCAAAACTAGAAGATCCAATTCAAACTTTCGCAAAAACTGAGACAAACAAAGATGATTCAAAGGTTAAGACAGCATGATTCAAAGGTTGATATTCAAATTGAGACATAAATTAGAGAAGAGAAACAAAATCATCATAATTTCAATGTGTGTGAACCTCCTTCGTAGTACGTGATTTTCAAGTGTTCTTCAGAAGGAAACTACATAGTACTACAAAAAATAAATAAATAAATAATCTATGTCCGACTGTCATGTTTTACAAATTCTATCAAATTTAGGTTGAAACACAAATTTTGTTTTTTTTAACAAGCAACAAATTGTGTTTCCGATATAACTTGCAGAATGGCGACTAAAAAAAAGAAAAAGGAGATTCCAGAGGCGACCGCCGATCTGGTTAGGGTTTCGCACTTTCATTCTCAATCAGAGCTTAATCCACCTTCTCTCGGTAACCCAGTGCACCTTGAAGAATCAGATCCTTCCTCGAACAGCCTTGCTCTCCATCTGGCGAAGGGAGTGACCCGTTACCCTGATGAATCTTGTAACATCCAGCCGGCGGAAGTCTCAGTTTCGCCAAACTCCTTAATATCCCAGTCTCCTCTAACGAAGATGAGTCCATCCTATGCGGATAGACTCAAATCCTCACTCCGAAACCTCAAGAAAGTTTCACAGCCATCTTTTGCTGAAGATGGAATTCCGGTTGTTAGGGTGTCGGATTCAGTTTTGCTGAGTGCGTCGAGCCTTTGGAAAGATCATCTCTTGGTCAAATTCCACGGTTCCATTCCATCACCAGCAAAGATTTTTGCAGACTTAAACCCGATTTGGGGAAAATTTGGAAAAATTATGGTACGCGTGGTGTCCTCATCTGCCTGCTTAGTTTTTGTTCCTTCTGAGCGTACTAGGGAATGGGTTATTCAGGTGGGATACTGGCAAGTTGACCATTGTGCTGTATCAGTAGCGCTATGGTCCCCGGATGCTTCTCTGGAGGTTCAGGAACTTGCTTCGGCCCCAATATGGATAATTCTTAAAAATGTCCCTCCTCAACTATACTCGTTAGAAGTGATTAGCATAATTGCTAGTGCAATTAGAGATCCTTTGCATACTGAAAAGTCATGTTTACCGCCATTTCACTTTGTTGATACAAAAATAAAAGTGGAGATTCAACTTGATAAGCCTCCTCCAGAAATGGTTGAAGTAAGAGACTCTAAAGGCCATTCAGTTCGAAATAAAGTTGAATATCCAAACCTCCCTCCTCGATGCAGCAAATGTAGCAAGTTCGGTCATAAAGCTCAAAGATGTAATCAGGAGCTTGACAAAATTGAGAAGCCTATTCTCACGCCCATTCCTGCCGAGGCGGTGTCAGACAAAGGTATTGAGAAAGCAGTTCAGGAAGCACCAGAATCGGTGGTTTTTGCCTCCCCTAGGATGTCAAGTATTATTGGTGGCAATACATCAGTGGTGAAAGGAAAAGGAAAATCCCGAAGCTGCTCCCCCTCTTTTGGAAGAGGGACTTTTTCTTTCAAATCCAATTTATCCATGCTTGATCAAAAGATACTCCATCTGTAGAAGGAAGTAAGAGAGTGGTAGACAAAGATACTAAGGTGTCATTTCTAGAGGATACTCAGAAAGACCCTTACAAGTCTCTAGATAAAGGTAACCTTAGCTTCGATCATCAGGATCAAGATGAATGCTGGTTGGTGAAGAAGTCTAAACACTCCCAGAAAGAAATGAGAAAGCAGGTTCGTTTAAAAGCCTTAACTGAAAATACCTCACCGATCTGCAAAGGCGACCTAGCCCTTCATTCCAAGGCTAGGTCAAGCTCCTTAGATTAATCTCGCCTCAGTCCTCTTTTTGCATTTGGTATTAATGAAAATCTTTAGCTGGAATGTGAGGGGACTTAACAATATTTCTCGGCAGGCTGAGGTTCGTCTATGGCTGAGAAATAACTCTTTCAAAGTAGGTGCGTTATTGGAAACACATTTCAGAGAGCCTAACGCGCAATCTATCTTCGATAAAGTTGTGCAAGGATGGAGATTGGAAACAAATTACTCTATGGTTGAAGACGGTAGAATCTGGTTGCTATGGGATCCAGATATATCCCTGATAGTCTACTTAACTACTGACCAGTCTATAACATGCGGTATTTTTGATCCTTCATCAGGTCGATATGCTACGGTCGTATTCGTTTACGCTTCTAATTGCGAGCTAAAAAGAAAACAGCTTTGGAGTCATATTACTCACATTTCGCAACGTCCTATGGTTAAGGATAAGCCTTTGTTAGTAATGGGTGATTTTAACCAGATTTTATCATCAGCGGAACATTACGCTCTCAGGCCTCTCAATTTGCAAATCAGCAGGATGAAAGATCTTCAAGAGTGTTTGGCTGAAAGTCAGTTAAGCGATTTGGCAATCAAAGGTAACTTCTTCACCTGGTCAAATGGAAGGGTGGATGATCATATCATCCGTAAATTGGATAGGTCATTGGGAAATCAGATTTGGCAAGACATGTTTCCTGATGTTGGAGCGTTCTTTGAGCCACCTGGCGGTTCGGATCATTCTCGGTGCGTGGTGGACTGCTCAGTATTACTTGGAGTAAGAAAACTGAATTTCAAGTACTTCTCTTTTCTATCAACTCATCAAAGGTTTAGACAAACTATAGAAGAGGCTTGGGGAAGAGAAAACTTGATAGGTTCCAAGCTCTTTAAGCTAAGCCAAAAGTTTAAGGTAGTAAAGGCAGCATGTAAATCTATAAATAAGGAAGGTTTTGGAAATATACAACAGCGGACAAAGGATGTTCTGTCTAAGCTTCAGGACATTCAGAATCAACTGTTAGTTACCCCTTCAGACTCTTTATTTTGGGAAGAATTTGTAGCGAGGAAAAATTGGTTATTCTTTGAGGCTGCGCTTAAGACTTTCTATGAAAAGAAGTCATGCATTCGATGGTTGAAGGATGGGGACTCTTGCACCAAATTCTTCTTTAAATCGGTTCAGGATCGCCAAGCAAGGAATGCAATCAAGTACTTGAGGGATTCTTCAGGAGCCATAATTGTTAAGCAAGAGCTTATCAAGGGGTTGATTGTCAATTATTTCAGCGCCCTTTTAGGTTCAGCCAATGAAGGTTCAGAGTCTCTAACGGCAGATGAAGCGTCTAGATTTATTCCGTTTCGATGCCCCCAAATTTTAGAAAGGACCCTAACCTCGATCCCTTCTAATAGTGAAATTAAGGAAGCTTTCTTTGCTATGCCTAAGAATAAAGCTCCTGGAGGAGATAGTTTTCCGATAGAGTTCTTCTTGGAATCTTGGGAAATCGTTGGTGAAGAGGCAACTGAAGCGATTAAAGATTTATTTGTAAGCTCAAGGATGCTCCAAAGATTTAATGCTACGGTCATTACATTGTTGCCTAAGTTCACCGGAGCAGATACTATCTCAGCTTTTCGTCCTATATCCCTATGTACTACCTTGTAAAAATGTGTTGCAAAAATCATTAAGCAACGACTACAAATATTTTTCAGTGATGCGGTTCAGAGAAATCAAGTCGGTTTTATAAAAGGCAGGCTGTTATGCGAAAATGTGTTACTAGCCTCCGAACTGGTAGTCGACTTCCACAAGCCAGGTCCGGTGAAGAGAGGTTGTTTGAAGATTGATTTGTATAAAGCTTATGACAATGTGGATTGGAACTTCCTATTCAAAATCTTAGAGTTGATAAACATACCTCAGAAGCTCGTTATGTGGATTAAGGAGTGTGTAACATCAACTTATAGTGTTTCAGTTAATGGTGAGCTTCAAGGCTATTTTAAAGGAAGGTGCGGCCTGAGGCAAGGTGATCCAATTTCTTCACTCCTTTTCACTCTAGTTATGGATGTACTCTCAAAAATGCTTGATGCTGGTGCAGCTGATGGAGTTTTCTCCCCGCACCCTCAATGTTTTGCTCCCTTGGTAACGCACCTGAGTTTTGCGGATGATTTACTCATCTTCTTTGATGGTTCAGAACAGTCTTTAATCGGAATTCTAAGCATTTTGGATCAATTCAGGTCTGTATCAGGGCTCGGGTTGAATAAGGAAAAGACAGAGTTGTTACTTGATGGAGGTGATTCCAGTAAGTGTCGTGAGCTTGCAAATAAGGTTGGGATAGCACAGGGCAGCTTACCGGTTAGGTATTTGGGAGTCCCTTTATCCTCTAAAAAGATGAGGAAGTCTGATTTCCAGCCATTGATTGATCGAATAAGTGCTCGTTTTACCTCGTGGACGGCTAGACATTTATCTTTCGCAGGCAGATTGCAGCTGATTCAATCGGTAATCTTCTCAACACTGTCTTTTTGGGCCTCAGTGTTTATATTACCGAAACAGTGTGTTAGAATCCTTGAAAGCATATGTAACTCATTTTTATGGTCGGGAGCACCAAACTCGGCTAAAGGGGCAAAGATTGCCTGGGATTCTGTTTGTTCGCCAAAGAGTAAGGGAGGCTTGGGCTTGCATAGAATAGCCGATTGGAATAAGGTCCTAGGCTTAAAACTAATCTGGTTGATTTTTACAGCTAGCGGCTCACTATGGGTTTCTTGGTTACGAAAAAACTTGATTGGAAATCAAATTTTTTTGGAATTAGCTCCATAGCGTAATGGCAGCTGGATTTGGAGAAGCATTTGCAAGCTTCGTTGTATAGCTAATCAAATGCTAGTTTGTAGAGTTGCTTCGGGTATCTCGGCAAGCTTTTGGTTTGACAATTGGACATATTTAGGTCCATTAATAGAGCTTACCGGTGATGAAAACCCGCTGATCACTGGCTTGAGGAGAAATGCATCAGTAGCAGAAGGCATTCTTAATGGCGATTGGTGGATTTCCCGGATGAGGACAAGAATTCCGGTGGTCTCACTGTTAAAACGTTGCCTCCCATCTCCAGGTTTGATTGCTAACTCGTTAGATGATGATGTATACATGTGGAGGCCAGAAAGGTCGTTACAGGCTGGGATTTTTTCATCTTCAATTATTTGGAAAGCTTTGTTTGATATTGGAACGGTGGTTAGCTGGCATAAGGAAGTTTGGTTTAAGAACAAAATTCTCAAACACTCTTTCATTTTCTGGGTTGCGGCTCGCAATAGGATGGTCACTAGAGATAAACTGCTAAGTTGGGGGCTTTGTATTCCATCGGTTTGTGTTCTCTACAATGCAGGAAATGAGTCTATGATTGCGTATACAGCTCAGAGGTGTGGAACTTTTTTACTTCCAAGCTACACTTGTCCTCCCCTGCAGGTTTTGAAAGTATGCTTCTTTGGCTGAAAGCAAGTATTCGGGACAAGAATATTGCTTTCTTGAAGAAGCTAATCTTTCAAGCCTGTATTTATTTAGTGTGGAAAAAGCGTAATGGCAGAATCCACACAGGGGTAGCTCGTCCCCCTACGGCGATCATTGAAGATATTAAACAGGTCATTCGTTCGAAGCTTGACCCATTAGCTCGTGTTCAGCATTCATCGGGTACAAGCCCTTCTCTTCTGGAAACTTGGTTCACCTTCTTTTAGTTAGTTCTTGTAGCTCTGTTTATCTTTTTGGCCCCTGATTCGTTCCTTGTACCATTTAGCGAGTAAGTTTTTGTTAGCGCTAGTGGGACTTGAGTAACAAGGTTGAGTAAATTTTTGTGATACTCAACTTTCGGTGATAGGCTGTATTGGTCATTTTATGGCCCGTAATATAAAAAAAAAAGTGTTCTTCAGAAGAAGAAAAGAGGAATTTCAAATTTCTAAATTGGAAGCGTCGACCTATTCCTAACCGGATTAGATTAGACCAAACCAAACATGTCAGGGATTTCAATTTCTCCATTCTTGCTTTCTCTCGCCATTTTGAATTCGGTTTTATTTCCCACAATCATTATACCAACAAAAATATATAATTCTACCAACTTTGAACTTGGTTTGGTTTGGCTTAATCGGAAAATGTAAAAAAAAAAAAATGTCACTTGAAATCAAATCTAAAACCAGTGAGATTCGCTCATAGGTATTAACCGCAACGCAATAAGAGAACTTATCATTACTCGGTTTCTCTACATTCTAATGTATCTTGATTCTCACTTCTTTCCAACAACAAAAATCTAGATCTCTCGGCTCATTGTCCAGTTTCACACTTTCTTTCACTGATCAATACGGACCAAAACCTAATATCCTTCTTAAGCTGTTCGGCTCCATATACAGTTTCTGCTAGATGGTCAGATTCAATCAATATATATATATATATATATATATATATATATATAACCACGAAATCACTAGGATTTCCCTTTTTATTTTTATTTTATTTTGTAACTTGATATACACAGATTAACATTTTTCGTCTTTATCTACCGAATTTTCCTCTTTTTCTAAGGTAGGTAGAATATATTGTGACGCGATACATAACATCCAATTGAACAAGATAAAATTATTAACTTTTTTTAAAAGCGATAAACATAATCTTTATTATTCTTGTCAAGATCTGTAATATTTATAATTTTTATTTCGACAAAAAATAATAATAAGGCCTGCCAATGGAAAGAATCGACCATGGGAATGGTGGATGCCACATTTTAATCTAAACTAGAACTTCAAATTTAAACCGTTAAAAACTTTAAGACCTATAACCACACAAATTTAAGACTTTTTTTTATAATCCTATCTTATAAAGTTTAATGTTTATAACCCCACAATTGAGATATTTTAAACCAATTTTCCCAAAATCTTGGTTTGTAACGGTTTTGTAGTGAACCGTATCAAAACCAGTCCATAACCGGAATAGCTTAAACCGACATTTTTCCTCAACATGTAAACATGTCACTAATTGACAAATTCAGTAAAAAAAAAAAAGAAGAAAATTAGAGAGATAGAAAGAATACGACTCTGGAGTTTCTAAACTGTTTTATAAAGATGGAGGACATAGAGATAATCAATGTCATAATAAGTAAAAAGTGGGTTTCTTGACCCATAAAAAATGCTGTTCCCTCCTCTTCGTCTTGTCTTGTTCCTCTTCCTTTTGTTCTCCTCCGTTTGTTTATTACAGATCAAAGCTGATGGCAGCAATGAAAGCGCCCTGGGCGATCATATCAAAGTAGATCCGAAACTCTGAAGCATCTGAAGCTGTGTCATTTGGATAGAAGAAGTAGTTGTAGGGTGAAGTAGCCGTTGGGTGAAATAGCCGTTGAGTAGAAGTTTTAGATAAGTGTCATTGTAGTGGTCAAATGAATAAGTCTCAGTTAGCGACAGAGTAGGAAGTTAGTTGCAGGTTTGTAGCAGAGTAGTTAGCAGAATGTAACGATCTTTGTAGCCTATTTAAGGGCAAAGAAAAACGTGAATAAAGCAGACTTCAGAAATACCTTTGGCTCTCTTACTGACTTGCAGATTACAAGTGGTATCAGAGCAAAAGTTTCTGGAAACAACTTCGACACAGTAACTAAATCAAACACGTGTGAGTAACAAAATGAGTGAGAGGGATGTCTTGGTGATTCCAAAGTTCGATGGTGATTATGAGCATTGGGCTATGCTCATGGAGAACTTACTGAGATCAAAAGAATGGTGGGATCTCATTGAGTCTGGAATCACAAGACCAGAAAGAAACGTGATACTGACTGGGCAGCAAAGAACCGAACTTGCAGAGAAAACAGTCATCGATCACAAGGTGAAAAACTATCTTTATGCCTCGATTGATAAGACGATTCTCAAAACAATCCTGAGGAAGGAGACGGCGAAAGACCTGTGGGAATCTATGAAGCGGAAGTTCCAAGGAAATGAGAAGGTTCAGAGTGCACAACTGCAGAGACTTCGAAGGAGCTTTGAAGTTCTTGAAATGCAGATCGGAGAAACCATCACAAGTTACTTCTCAAGAGTAATGGAGACGGTGAACAACATGAGGAACTTGGGGGAGGACATGCCGGATTCCAAGGTCGTTGAAAAAATCCTCAGAACACTCGTTGAAAGGTTCACCTACGTGGTCTGTGCGATCGAGGAATCAAATGATATTAAGGAGCTAACGGTGGATGGTCTGCAGAGTTCCCTTATGGTGCACGAACAAAATCTCTGCAGACACTCTGGAGATGATCAAGTAATGAAAATAGAGGGAAACTGGAGAACCGAAAGTAGCAGAGGTCGAGGAAGAAGCTCGCGTGGTAGAGGAGGATACTACGGACGAGGACGTGGAAGATCAGGGTTCAACAAGGAACTCGTGGAATGCTACAAATGTCACAGAAAAGGACATTTCAAATCTGAATGTCCAGAATGGGAGAAAGAAGCAAATTACTTTGAAGCAGAGGAAGACATGTTGCTGATGGCACACGTCGAGGAAACAAAAGGTGATGAGCAGGAGCATGTATGGTATCTGGACTCGGGGTGTAGCAATCACATGTGCGGGAACAAGTCATGGTTTATAGAGTTCGATGAATCATTTCGCCAAAGTGTTAAACTTGGAGATGACAGACGCATGGTCGTAGCAGGAAAAGGGAACCTACGACTAGAAATCAATGGTGTAACTTCTGTAATCACGTCAGTGTATTACATTCCAGGACTCAAAAGCAATCTGCTGAGTGTGGGGCAACTGCAGGAGAAGGGACTACGCATTGTAATAGAAGAAAACGTCTGTGAAATCTGGAATAAAAGACAGAAACGAATGGCGATGAAGACCACAATGGCTAAAAACAGAATGTTCATTGTCTTGGCTAAGGCAAAGGGCACAAAAGAATCTGCAACTGGAGCAACAGAATCTCAGTGTCTTCAGATTACAGAGAAGACAAATCAGCTGTGGCATAGACGCTATGGTCATCTCAACAACAGTGGCTTAAAGAGGCTTGTGGATAAAAATATGGTGAGAGGTTTACCATCACTCAACTTAGAAGATGAAGACGGAGAAGTGTGCGAGATCTGCTTGAGAGGAAAGCAGAATCGGAATGTCATTCCGAAAATGAGTAGTTGGAGAGCAACACGGGGACTGCAACTGGTTCACACAGACATTTGTGGACCAATAGCGCCTACATCTGAAAGTGGGAAGAAGTTTATTCTGAACTTCATCGATGATTACAGCCGCAAATGCTGGACGTTCTTTTTAACGGAGAAGTCAGAAGCATTTGAAAAGTTTAAAGAATTCAAGGCAGCTGCTGAGAAAGAAACAGGGCTCGAACTGGCGTGTTTACGATCGGATCGTGGAGGTGAGTTCAACTCAAAGGACTTCGATGATTTTTGCAAGAAGAATGGAGTTAGAAGACAACTGACGGCGGCTTACACTCCGCAGCAAAACGGAATTGCCGAGAGGAAGAATCGGAGTCTATTGAACATGACAAGATGTTTAATGATCGAAATGTCAGTTCCGAGACGCTTTTGGCCAGAGGCTGCTCAATATGCTGTTCACATCCTCAACAGAAGTCCTGCTGCAATTCTAGGAGACACAACACCGCAAGAAAGGTGGAGTAACAAAAAACCAGACGTGGAATACCTAAGAGTCTTCGGATGCATCGCGTATGCACTGATTCCATACGAGAGGAGGGTGAAACTCGATGAGAAAAGCATTAAGTGTGTGATGTTCGGGATCAGCAAGGAATCAAAGGCGTATAGATTATACAACCCTGAGACAAAGAAAATAATAATCAGCAGGGATGTGAAGTTCGATGAAGGAAGAGGATGGGATTGGGAACAAAAAACCAATGACATCGAGCTTGAATGGGGTGAAGAGACTGCAGAAAGGGAACAGGTGGAAGAAGAGGGAAATGTAGCAGACCAAAATGAAGAAGAAACTGCAGAACATAACACACCAGAACAAGCTGATCAAACAATGAACGAGGATCAAATCGCAGAAACAGAGGAAACAGAGGAGACCGTAAATCAACCTCTGACCCGAATAACTCCAGGACGACAACGTCAAACTCCAGTTTGGATGAGAGACTATGTAGTGGGAAAGTCAGGATTCATTGTAGCCGAAGATGGGGAAGAAGTGTACGCCATGTTCATAGAAACTTCCGACCCAGAAACATTTGAAGAAGCTGTGCAAGTAGAAGTCTGGAGAAGAGCAATGGAAGCAGAAATAGCGTCAATAGAAGAGAACAATACCTGGGAACTCGTGGAACTATCGGAAGGTGCAAAGGTGATAGGTGTAAAGTGGATTTTTAAAACGAAGTTAAACGAGAAAGGGAAAGTGGAGAAGTTAAAAGCGAGATTGGTGGCAAAGGGATATCACCAAGAACAAGGAGTGGATTTCCAAGAAGTGTTTGCACCTGTTGTCAAATGGGACACCATAAGGATGGTCTTAGCACATGCAGCAGAAAATGGTTGGATCGTGTATCAAATGGACGTCAAAAGCGCATTTCTGCACGGTGAGTTGGAGGAGGAAGTGTTCGTTGAGCAGCCGAAAGGATTTGAGGTGAAGAACAATGAAAGAAAGGTATACAAGCTGAGAAAGGCGCTATATGGTTTGAAGCAAGCGCCGAGAGCTTGGTACAGTCGAGTTGACAACTACTTTCTGGCTGAGGGGTTTGTGAAATGTTACTGTGAACATTCATTGTTCATAAAGACAAAAGGGAAGAACACTTTGTTAGTCAGCGTTTATGTCGACGATCTCATCTATACAGGAAACTCTAAGGAGCTGATGAATGAGTTCAAAAGATCAATGATGGAAGAATTCTCCATGACTGACTTGGAAAAGATGAAATTCTTCCTGGGAGTTGAAGTGATACAAGATGACAAAGGGATATTCATAAATCAGCAAAAATACGCAGAGGAGATATTGCAGAAGTATGGAATGGAAACTTGCAATGCGGTAAGGACACCGATCGTTCCTGGTCAGAAATTATCAAAGAAGGACAACGGAGAAGCTGTGGATTCAACAAACTTCAAGCAGTTAATAGGAAGCTTGAGGTACTTGACTGCAACAAGACCAGATTTGATATTCTCAGTAAACCTTGTCAGCAGATTCATGGAAAATCCGAGTGAACAGCACCTACTTGCAGCCAAGAGGATTCTACGTTATGTTCAAGGAACTACAAGCTATGGGATACGTTATAAATCAGGAGGAAGCAAAGGATTGATGGGTTTCGTTGACAGCGATTATGCAGGAGACTTAGATGACAGGAAGAGTACTTCCGGTTACGTGTTCTTAATGGCAGGGGGAGCAGTGTCTTGGGCTTCCAAGAAACAGCCAATCGTGACTCTCTCTACCACAGAAGCTGAGTATGTGGCTGCAGCATATGGGGCATGTCAGGCAGTCTGGATGAGAAATGTTTTGCCAGAAATAGGAGCACAACAAGAAGGAAGCATGGTTCTTTAATGCGACAATAGCTCAGCTATAAAGTTATCAAGAAACCTGGTACTTCATGGGAGAAGTAAACACATAGATGTAAGGTTTCATTTCTTGAGAGAGCTGGTGAATCAAGGAGTGATAACTCTTGAGCATTGTTCAACTAAGAATCAACTTTCAGACATTATGACAAAGGCGATTAAGTATGAAACTTTTGAGAAGATGAGGAAAGAACTTGGAATGTGCTTAAAGGAGGAATAAACTGAAGGAAGTCTCAGTTTAGGGGAGGGAATGAAGCATCTGAAGCTGTGTCGTTTGGATAGAAGAAGTAGTTGTAGGGTGAAGTAGCCGTTGGGTGAAATAGCCGTTGAGTAGAAGTTTTATATAAGTGTCATTGTAGTGGTCAAATGAATAAGTCTCAGTTAGCGACAGAGTAGGAAGTTAGTTGCAGGTTTGTAGCAGAGTAGTTAGCAGAATGTAACGATCTTTGTAGCCTATTTAAGGGCAAAGAAAAACGTGAATAAAGCAGACTTCAGAAATACCTTTGGCTCTCTTACTGACTTGCAGATTACAAACTCAAGTTCGAAAACCCGAAGCTACGTTAAGCCTACATTGCTCTCCAATCATGGAAACAAGCAATCTTCTCTGACCCTTTCAACTTCACAGCCAATTGGAACGGCTCAGATGTTTGCTCCTACAATGGAATCTACTGTGCTCATTCTCTTGAATCATACTCTAAAACCAGAGTCGTTGCAGGCATTGACCTCAACCACGCCGACATAGCTGGTTACTTGCCTTCCGAGCTTGGTCAGGTTGTATTCGGGTATTAATTTCGGTTTATGGGTTAAAATCTCGGTTTGTAAATTAATTCAACTTCGTCATTGGTTTATATGTTTAAGTGGTTTAGTTTAACCAAAGATTACCATCGGTTATGGTTTCTCAAACTTTAAACTTCATTTTTTTTTGGGAAATATGTTTAAAATGTTTCAATTGTGGGGTTAAAAACATTAAACTTTATAAGATAAGATTATAAACAGAAGCCTTAAATTTGTGTGGTTATAGATCTTAAAGTTTCTGGCATGTGAAAATGGGTCGTACGCCCGTCTGAAACTATAAAACTATACCATAAATCATTAATCTTATCAATCAATGACCCTTATAAAATTTGTATAACACCTAAAATCTAGAAAATGTTCAATTTAACAAGCAAGACAAATCTGTTGATACTAGAAATCTTAGTGGATGATTGGTTAGGCTGTAGTTGTAAACTATTTACTATAGAATTCGGGCTGTTGTTGTAGTTTTAAAGAATTAATGAAAATAAATAAATAAATCTCTACAGCTATTTTTTTCCTAGGAAATAAGATTTTAGTAAATTGGGTTTCTACAACCTTTTTTTTGCTATAGCTTAAAAATCAATTTAAGGCATTAGTGGTAACTTTAAAGGCTGTAAACAAAAATTAAAGTTGTAGATAGTTCTTATAGTACAACCAATCATCCACTTAATTAATATCTATGAATATGTGTTTTTATTTTTATTATAACTCATTACTATTTGTTATACATTTTTTCTTATAACTATTTTTAATATGAAAAATGTATTTTTTTATTTATATTATTTCAGTTCTGCTTATTGGATTTTATGTATTTTCTAACCATTTATTGTACTTTTTCTTTTTATTATCGCTTTTGGTTTGAGTTACATCTTTTTCAACTTATGTATTTTCAACTCTATATATTGTATTTTTTACAACATTCTTTGTACTATTAAATCATAATTTTTAAAAGTTCTCAAACTATTATTTTTTTTTAAAAAAAATTATTTCTATTGGAAGTTGCTAATATGGAGTTTCAAAAAAAAAAAATTTACTGAATGGTTATAGATAACTACAATTATTTAAAGACACATATTTTGACATAGGTTTATTTTCCAAAAAAAAGGACAAAAATCAACATATATTGACAAATAGAATGACTGGTAATTCAATTGGAAGAATATATTATAATGTCCACCCTTCAGCTGACAAGTCATATGATCTTTATATTATTCAATTATGTAAAATGCTCCAGTTGTATGGAGATATTTTTACAGTTGAAGGTTAAGTTTATACTTCTTTTAAAGATGCATATATATAGCAAATGGAAGATTGATAATTCAATTTGGAGAATATATAATGGTTTGTTGGAGATTTAAGTGAATTATTGTAACTAATTAAATAAATCATTGCAATTGTTTATAAGAACATTTACAACTGTTTAAATGAACCATTAAAATTTTTAATGGTTAACCACTGCAATTTTTGGTGATTAACCAGTGCAATATTTGGTGATCAACCATTGCAATTCTATCAACCCAATACTTGACAAATGTCAAAATACTATTTAAGAAAAATTCTTTAATCTTTGAATGCTATTCAATTATGTAAAAACTCTAGAAGTTATGAAGATATTTTAGCGGTATAATTTATGTTTTTTAGAAATACGTGTGTTACAAAATACAATAAAAATCACTTTAGAATATACCATGTTAATTGTGTAATTTATTAATCATATTATTAATTCATCATAAAGTTACAAATCCATTAAAACTATGGAGTTTATATTAAAAAGATCTTACTAAAAACATGAAGTTCCAGTAAAATAAGTTTTTTGATTTCAGTGTAATTTTTTAATACAAACCCATTGTTCAATCTCAAACATCACATCAAAAACAACATATTTTATGTCACTTAAAAGTTAGATAATTCTTTAATTTTCTCTAATTTACTAATTTTATTTTAAATTTTACCAATATTTTTTTGTTAATAATTATTCTATTTTACTTTAATTTTTAAAAATTTAGATACATAATAATTTTTTTAGTTAAAGAAACCAAACATTAGAATTACATATTATGAAAGATTTTTTTATTAAGTATTTTCTTGGTGTCTAGATATCTTGCATGTTTAATTAGAAAATCCTTTTATGTAATCTTTAAAATACCTTTTTCAAATTACATCTTTAATATCAAAATATTTTGTATTATACCAAATCAATAATTCAACAGTACAAAATTCTTTTTGAAAATCAATGTCATTTTCTCATAAATTCTTCGTCTGCTATATATATCTATTCATACTCTATTAATAATATCAAATAAAAATATTTTTAGAAGATTACATCTTTTTATCATAATTTTATATATCTTTTTATGATTATTAATAATATAATTTTTTTTTGGAAATTCGTATTTTCATTTTTAATTATATCAATTTGTAAAAAATATTTTTAGATATTAAATTCTATATATTTTATTTTTTGTTCAATAACATTTTATATAAATTTTATTTTATTATACAGTTTACCTTCATAATATTGCAGGATCAGAGTCAAAAATCATGTATTATCATTAGTCCCATTTATTGAAACCAATGAGGAAAAGATAAATACTTGGTTGAATAAAAATCTTCAAATACATTAGTTCACTGAAAATCAGTTCTAATGAGAGAAAAACTCAAATATCTGTTATCATTATGCCACATGATTTCTACATATTTATTTATATTATATCATGTTTTTATAAATATGTTATTTAGACAAATCACATTAATAAATAAAAATAAACCTTATGTGAATATAAATTATGTGAGTGATTAACAAAAATCACATGTTACAAATAAATGTAAATTACAATAGACAAAATGACAAGACATACTAATTTTATGATTATATATTATGAACAAACTTATCTTAAAACAAAAACTCAACAAAATCTTCTCCTAAAAAGACTTAACAAAAATCAGAGAGAGAAGCCAATAAATTACTCGAATTTAGAACCTTAGAAAGTCAAACCACGTCGCTTTATTGCTCTGCCTCTCAAATTTGAAACTGAGACAAGAGGTGATATCTTCCGATGAGGAATCCAAAACAAGAACATCAACAAACTAACAGAAGCATGATCGATTTTATAAGAATTTAAACCTGAGTGAGAGATTTCAAACATGAGTTAGAGACGATCCAAGTTGAGATGATAGCTTCCGACGCAAATCAAATTTGAGATAGAGATGTTTGCTTCCGATGAAATCAAAAACAGTAATGATAAATCCAAAATAAGAACATCAAACAAACAAATTTACAGAAGCATTGTATGCCTTAGAACTCAAATCCTAGTGAGAACAAAAAAAAGAAGATCTAATTCAAACTTTCACAGGATGTATCAAGTTGAGACAGACAGAGATTATTCAAGTTAAGACAGCATGATTCAAACTGAGACGGAAATTGGAGAAGAGAAACAAAAAAAAATACCAGAAAATCAATGTGTGAGAACCTTTTTCTTCGTGATTTTGAAACTTTCTTTACCATAAATTATTCTACTCTCCGCTGAATGGTAAATCCAACATTTTAATCTAAACTATAAAGTTTCAATATTTAAACAGTAAACCATAAAATCATCAATCTGAAACTATAAAACTATACCATAAATCATTAATCTCAAACGATGACCTTTAAAACCTAATTGTATAACACCTAAAAATCTATATAAAAAATTGGTTTAAATTGCCAAATAAATATAACAAGAATCCCGTATTATCATGAGTCTGGTATCTCCATTTAATGAAACCAATGCGACAAAAGACAAATACTTAGTTGAATACAAAACTTGAAACACATTACTTGATCGAGAAGCAATCTAAATGAGAGAAAAGAAAAGGCCATTAGATTGCTATCAAGAAAGCAGTTGCTATCCGCAAGCACTTGGAGAGGAACAGGAAAGACAAAGATTCCAAGTTTAGGTTGATTCTTGTGGAGAGCAGGATCCACCGTCTTGCTCGCTATTACAAGAAACTAAGAAACTTCCTCCAGTATGGAAGTAGTAAGTGCACTGTATCAGAAAGGTATTGGTTGCCGACTAGGCCAAGACTCGATCTTTTGGAAGTAATCGACAGGCACTAGACCATCAATGCCTTCAGTCAAAATCACCTTGTTGTCTGAAATGTAGAACGCAATTCCATCTATAGAAAAATCAAAAGTGAAATTGAAATTTTGAACCTTTGGAGGGCATAACAATATTTTTACTACAAGGGGATTTGAATTCTACTACTAAAGTAATAAATACCTTCAAGAGCTTTCTTGATGTCGAGGAAGATCAAGACATTAACATCTCTTCTCATGCCTTAACCAAAATCATATCAAATTAGAATCAGATAAAATGTGCATAATGCAAAAAGAAAAAGAAAAAAAAAGTGCATATGCAATTATTCACGAACAACAATACGATAAAATCTTACCGCTTATCACTTCACCATCTGTTGGCAAGCCACAAGAAAAGTGAACATGCAGCCTATTCATACGCTTTAAACCAGATGCTAAGATGGATTCCAAATTCTTCCTATAAGTTCCATGTACACACACTGCCATTACAAAAAAATCAAATGAATATGGGAAACTAAGCGATACAGAACAGAAGTCAGAAGTATGCATCCTGGTACTGCATTTACCTGGAGCTTCTTCAGGTGACAATATTGGTTTAAGTAACTTTTCAGATTCAACCGTCTGCACAGACAGACAGAAGCATATTGATCAGAAGAGACAGAATCAACTGTGATATACATTACAGCGAGACAAACCACAGCAAATAAAAGATCAATGGTTTCAAAAGACATGGCAAGGCCTCAAATTTCAATACAACAGTTCAAAGAGAAAGCGATCAAATGGTTAGGAATGATCTCATTTTTTTCAAGTTGTTTTACCGTAATCGAGTGGCCTTGATTTGCGCGAATCAAGAGCTCTCCATTCTCTTCTACGAGGCTAAAACGTTGTTTATTGTCCCTTCCCACTGCCTGCAAGTTAACATCACCAGACGACATCATACGCAAACCCACCAGAATTCAACGAAATCGAAATGGTCGTAAACAGAAAAAATTGGAGATAGTGAAACTGACCTCTCTAATTTCATCAATAGTGTGTGACTTCAATTGAATGTTTGCGGATGTTTTCAAATCCAGCTTAAGTAAATCTTCAACTTTAACAAAACCATCACCTCGCATGTTCAATCTTAGCTCAGTAGCCATGTGTCGCAAGATTCGCGTCCTTAATGCATCCATTCAAAGAGATTCAATTTAACCTAAAAATCTCTACCATACTTTACAACATCTAGAATTAGTAACAATCGCACTTACAAGAGTCTTCCAAGCGCGTCGATTTTATCTTTGCCTCCTCCTCCTCCTCCGCCGCCACGGCCCTGGGGTCTCCGTCGATCATTCTCTCTCTCGTTTACTCTTCCTCTACCGCCGCTACATCCATCAAAAATCATAATCGAATCGAGAACTAAACCTCAATAATCATGAGGCCTTGTTGACTTTCTACGTAATGTGAAAAACGCTGACTCAATACCTTCTGCTGGACTGAGCGAAGGAAGAGAACGCAGGTTTGGCGGAAGAACTGAGATTCGAAGCATCCATGAAAGCAGAACCAGGTGAAAATCTGGAGAAGATGCAGCAGCTGCTCAAGTTTATACAAGTTGGAAGACGAAGACGACTGAAACGCAGAAGCCGACCAGTGTTATACATGGAAACCACGACGAGAGACATCGGGAATAAATTATTCACCAATTACACCCACCCGATTAATTGATAACCGGTTCAATCGTAAAATCCGGTTCAAAGCTACCTGATCTACCGGGCTTTTTGTTTATCAGCCCAGTCCAGCCCAGCCCAGCCCAGTAAGATAGGAGAAAGTTGCATTCAGTTATTTCACGCCACGACCTAAATACACCCAAATTTTAGGCCTCTGCTTAAACATATACCTCAGAAAATTTAATGATTTAGTCTACACAACTGAAAATTATAAACCTATTTACACCCAAAATAAAGTTCAATGTTTGAGAGAACATAACCGGATGATTTAAAATAAACCGTATTTAATTAAACCGTTAAGTAAACTGTAAACAATTAATTTGGTGTATAAACCTTGTTTAAACCCGATTTTAACCCGAAATTGCCCGATTACAATCCAATTTCAATAACACACATCCGATTAAAACCCCTGAATACCTTATTAAACACACCAAATTCCTAAATCCACCTAAGAGTGAAGAAAAAACCCTAAAAATCCCAAAATTGCGACATCTCTAAATCGATCCACCCAATATCGATAACATACGATGGAAATGTCGGGTGAAGCGAACAATCCTGATGAAGCGAACGTTCATAGAAGTGAAGGGCTTGATCCTGATAAAGCTCCGATTGAAAATAAAGAACCCGACATCGAAGCGAACAACCGATCTGAAGCGCAGATTGAAGATGAAGCGAATAGTTTCAGAGATGAGCCGTCATTTTTTCATAACGTCTATCCTGAGCGCGACGTGGAAGAAGATGGTGATGGAGAAGCCGTGAGATGTGACATTCATCGAGGTGATGGTAAATTGTTCAATGGTCAAAAGTTCTTTAGTGTTGTAGCGTTTAAGGAGGCGGTTCCAGACTATGCATTAAGATCAGGAAGGAATCTTGTTCAGTGTAGGTGGGATAAAACAAAGTGTGCCTTCAAATGTGTAGGCGATGGATGTTCATGGAGGATTTATTGTGCGATTACTAGAGATCCGCCAATGTGGCGAGTGCGAGTGTTTAAAAATGTTCACAATTGTGTTCGTAATGGTGAGTGTGAGATTTTAAAGGTTCCAGTAATAGCTAGGTTGTTCATAGATAAGATTAGGGAAGAACCTAGTTACTTTATGCCGATCAAGATCATGGACATTATCAAGGAAAGATGGGGCATTAGTGTAACACGGAATCAGTGTCATAGTGATAGGAATAAGGCAATTGGTTGGATTAATCAAGAGTATTCAGAGCAGTTCTCTAAACTTAGAGATTATGGGGCAGAGCTTGAGCTAAGTAATGCAGGAACAACAGTAAAGATTGACACAGTTAAAAATGATACCGGTGAAGATATATTTAACCGCTTTTATGTGTGCTTTGAAGTAATTAGAAACTCTTGGAAAGAGTTATGTAGGCGTTTGATTGGAGTTGACAGTAGCTTTTTGAGATCGACACTGAAAGGACAGTTGTTAGTGGTTGTAGGTCGAGATTCAAATAATGCCATGTATCCAGTAGCGTGGGCTGTTGTACGAGTTGAAGACACTGATAATTGGATGTGGTTTGTTCAATTGGAAAAAGCTGACTTAGGTCTTGGAAATGGTGAAAGATATATTTTGGTATCTGATCGCTGCAAGGGAATTATAAAGGTTGTTTCTACCGAGTTGCCTAATATAGAACATAAGCATTGTGTGAGACACATTTACGGAAACATTAAGAAGAAGAATGGGGGAAAACCGTGGATTAAACCATTCATTTAGAACTTGACGTGGAGTTACACTAAGACAAATTACAAAATGAATTTGAAGAGGATTGAAGAAATGAATTTGAATGTATACAATGACATTCTCAAAACGAAACCAGAAACTTGGTGTAGAGCTTTCTACAAGCTCGAAAACTTCTGTGAGGATGTTGACAACAATTTTGTGGAGTCGTTCAATTCTTCCATTGTTAGAGCAAGAGAAAAACCTTTCATGCCAATGCTTGAGACCATCAGAAGGATGGCAATGGCTAGGATTGGTGAGCGGTCGATTAAATCACATAATCACCAAGGTCTGTGTACTCCTTATGTTGTGAAGATATTTGCAGCTCAACATAGAGAAGCATCCCTATGTATGGTTACAAGAAGCACAAATGGTTGGTGGGAATCATATATACACGGAGAGCCTTTCCGTGTTAACTTGGAAACTAGGTCTTGTATCTGTAGGAAATGTGATATAAGTGGAATTCCTTGTGAGCATGCGTATGGAGTAATTCTGAAGAGGAATCTACAACCAGAAGATTATGTCAGCCACTGGTTCAGTACAGAGATGTGGAAGAAGAATTATACAAACGGGTTGAAGCCAGTGCGAGGAATACGTTTCTGGCCAAGTAATAATGCTCCGTTAGTACATGTCATACCTGTCTCTAGTGATGATGAAGGAAATTCTAATAAGAACAAACCAGAAAAGAAGAGGAAAATGCCAAAACATGAATCACCAACGAAGAAGAAACAAGTTGAGAAGAAAAGGGTAATGCATTGTGGCGTATGTGGTGCAGCCCATCATAACAGTCGTTTTCACACAAAGGAGGTTTGTTTTGAACAATCTTACCTGTTTTGTGGAATGTTTGTTGTTTTGTGTGAATGATATAATGTTGTTTTTTGTATTATTTAAGCTTATTCATCAAGCATTATCTGAAGCGCACGCTAGCATCAACCGAGCATCTCAATCATCATCCCAGCCTGTTCGGTCATCACAAGGAGGTCAGTCAATCCTACCAGCTTGGTCATCCCAACCAGCTCAATCAATCCTACCAGCTCAGTCATCCCAACCAGCTCAGTCAATCCTACCAGCTCAGTCATCCCAACCCTCTAAACCATCTAAAGCAGCTCAAACCTCTCAATCCTCTCAACCATCTAAACCAGCTCCAACCTCTAAATCCTCTCAACCATCATCCCAGCCTGCTCAGCCAGCTCAACCAGGTCAGTCATCCCAACCAGCTCAACCACCGCAAGCTGCTTCACGCAAAGAAAAAATTATTTTGAGAAAAGGTGTTCTAAAAAGGATGAAAAAGGAACCACCGAGTCCAACAAAGAAGAAAGCTATCGACCACCTTAGTTTTCATTGCCTAGATCCTAGATCTAATTTGAGAAACTACTAGTTCTCTGAACTCTTGTTAATCATGGATTTGGATTTGGTATCATTTTGTTAATCATCGGCATTTTGTGACATGGTGTATTATGTTTTAGATATGGTATGACATGGTGTTGTTTTATGTTTTGGATATGGTATCTTCATAACAAACATTTTATCTTCATAACAAACATCAGCATTTTGTGATTCGAAGAACATTTTCATTAACCATCGTCATCATACCATACAACACAACACATAAACTGGTCGTTAACATCAATAAACAACCACAAAACTCAAATGAGCTTTCCTAAACCAACAATGATTACACATCCAAACACAAGAAGAATCATCTTCTTCTTCAAGCTTGATAAACCTTCACGTAAAACCACTTTCAGCTTCTCAAACAACATATTCTCATACTCGGTCCCATAAAAAACGATTTCATTTTCCCTTATCATTTGCTCAAGTCTCTCGGTTTTCTTTTTCAATTTCTAACCTTCATTGATCAATGCCTCATCAACCCATTTGAAAACATGATTATCATCCATAAGCTGCAATAATGAGAAGCAATTAAACAAAAACAAAACATATAAACTATCATATAGACAAAGGAATTACCTTATTTGCTGAAGCATGGAAACAACGAAAATATCGCCTGTACGGATTCGAATCCGATTTTGAAACTTTCACCACGATTTGAGCACCACACCAACAGACTGTGGGCACACCTATAACTCTATTTCGAAGTGCGTTGGAGGATCAGGTGGAGCACGAGCTGCCGCTCATTCTGGGAATTTAGGGTTAGTATAGATTGAAAAAAAAATCGCGGGTTTGAAGAATGAAGAAAAAAGAAGTCGGGTTTCAGGAATAAAGAAGGAAGAAGTCGGGCTTCAGCTATGTATAATCGGGTTTTTAATAATCTCGGTTTAAAATTTTTTTGGTTTAGACTGGTTATCATATGGGTAACTACGAAAACCGCTATTAATCGGGATTGGGTGTAAATAAGTTTACAATTTTTAGTTGTGTGGATTAAATCATTAAACTTCCTGAGGTGTGAGTTTAACCAGAGGCCTAAAGTTTGAGTGTGTTTAAGTCGTTTAGTTTTGGCGTGTGGAAATAAGCCGTACGCCCTTATTTTTCTTTCAACAGAACTGTAAAACCTGCCACTTGGTATTTTGGAGCTTCTTTTTCTTCCAATCCACCAGTTTTGCCATTGACAACGCCATGTTGGCCAGAAAAAAACAACTTTTTTTGTTAAGGGTTTAAAGAGAAGAGGAAGCACAAACTTAGCTTTAATAAAGATCACTAAATCAACTCGAAAAGAAAACTATATATATATATATATATAGAGAGAGAGAGAGATGACATAAGAACAATCGATATTCACACTCTCTTTTGTTTAGAAAATTAAAGTTACGAAATTAACTCGTTTAATGGAATGGCAAGTTCTCCCATTTGATGTGATTTGATTTTTTTAGTGGAGATGTTCATCATTATTAGGCCATGTCTTAAAGATAGTCTATATTCAATGTGCACTATACATTATTTTGTAATAACTTGCTTTTTTTGGAAATCTAATTTGACTCTTTATATATAAGCTATAACTGGTGACCTAGAGAAATAATATGAACGATAAGGAAAAAAAATAAAAAGGAATAAGTTAATAGAAATATTTGTTCTTTATTGTTCTTCTTTAAATTTGATAAAAAGAATATATTTGTTCTATATTCTCTTATAAAGAAAGAAATGAGAAAGAATCATATGTAAAATACATTATTTGTAAATAGTGTATTTTTTTGGAATGAAAAAAATGCACTATTTCTCATTATTTCTAAGGTTACCATTTAGAGCCATAGTGTAATGATTTTATTTTTGGAAATAGCTACAATTGCTCCCAGTGAAATTACTGCTTGCTATTTTATTTCCAAAACCCTTAAGGTCATTGGATAGATTTAAAAGTTAGGCCAAATCCATCGGTTTAGACTTTAGATCAAACAGATTACTAAGGTGCATGAATGCAATATCACTTGTTCATATTTTGACGTGTTGAAAACATGATTCTGTTTTTTTTTTTCTTTTACCATTTATAATTTTAGTAATTATAAATGTTAAAACATGAAAATTTACTGAAAGCTAGATCCTATCAGCTTACTCACCTATCAGTTGTACGATGATAAAACTCTCAGGGTCTTTTATATATTTCAAAGTACTACTATGTTGATGGGATTGATCATCAGCCCCTTCTCTCCCTGTGGAATAAGAATTATCATTCAATTATTTTGTAAAGAAGCAAGAAGAAGGTGGTGAGTTACATGTTTAGGAAGAAACGTCTCTCGGAATGATGTTCAATGATGAACAAGCTGATCATCTTCGTCAGTATGAGCTCCTATTCTAGATTTATCGAGTTTTAGAGTTTTTTTCGGATTTATTGAGTATTTAAGATTTTCTTCTTGTTGATTTTCTACGACACTTTCTTTTTGGAAGATGACAGGTTTTGGAACATATGAATGGTTAATTGATATCTATATACATATCTTACTCCATCTACTGTAATTTGATTACACACGTTAAGTAACACACAGCCAAGGAAAAAGAAGAAATAAAGCAAACACCATTTAATCTTTACGTTTTAAGTTCCCATATGTGATTAGTTTGGGGTGACGATCCATTTCCATACAAAATATGGTATATACGACCAAATCTATACAGATTTAAGGCCTAGATCCACATGTACAAAAGTTCTAATTTTAAATCCCCAACATGCTGAATTTTTAAACATATTTCCACACCAAACGGAAGTTCGAATCTTGAGAGAACATAACCAATTTTATTTTTTGGTTTAAACAAAACCATTATTATCGTAACTAATAGTAAAATAGGTTAAACCGATAATTCAACTATAAACCGATTAAAACCCGATTACAACCTGATTACAACTTTAACCCAATTCTCAAACCCGACTCCAATTAAAGCACTAGTCTTTTATCGAATACAATCGAACCGTGCATATATAAAAGACCCATTTACTGAATCATGCAAGTGGTTTCGTAAAACCTATTAAAAATCGAATAGGGAAAACGAAGCTTCTCTCCTTCGTAGAATATCCAGAAATTAACGATTGAAAAAACACTCAGATGAATCAATTAAGACAAAGAAACTGAGAATCACAGTAGACGGTGGAGACACGTATAACGGCTGATGACGGAGAAGTACCTAGTTGGTTAAAACTGTGACGAAGAAATGAACATCAATTTTTCAGATTTGGGTGTAATTAGTACAAAGCTCGATGGTTCAAATCCATACCAAACTCTGTCTCTCTACTCGTGGTCTCTTTTCAGCCTTTTAAAGCTATTTCTCTAGTAGATGATGAATGATGAATTATGCAAAACTTGCTCGCCCATAGACACAGTACTTGTCTCTTATGCAATTATGAAAAAAAAAAATATAAACAAATATATTTTTGCAATGGGAGGTGAGTGCATAAAACATATATGTTGTTGTGCTTCGAGTTTTTCTGTTCGATAATCAAGACAGATACTATAAGTAACGGTTTTGTTAAATTTAATTCATAAAAAACAAACTTACACTTAAATTTAATTTTCTGGAAAACTAGGGTTATAAGGAAAAGAGCTTCAGATGAAAAGAGAGGGAGTCAGGTTTTTCTCTGTCTAATCGGGTCTTTGAATAAGATTTGGTTTACAATTTTTTGGTTTCGCATCGGTTAATTAACCAAACCGCTTTAAATCAGAATTGTGTGAAAAATATGTTTAAAAGTTTGGCATGTTGGGGATTTAAAATTAGAATTTTTGTACATTTAAATGGTGGCTTAAGTAAGTGTGGGTCTGGTCATATACACCATACTTCGTGTGGAAATGGATCACCCGATTAGCTTCTATAGGTGTGATTGTTATCACGTTTACATAAACGTTATGGGGTCCCACAGTGGAATCAATGCCAATCAATTGTTAAAAGGAGATGTGGCACTGCTCTAACTTACAATGCTAGAATTAGGAAGAGTTTGTTTTATCCAATTTTTTTTTTAAAATATAAATTAAAATATTACTTTTAAAAAATATTGTTGTTTAGATATACATTGATTAATTTAAAATTTTAAACAGATTTATCAGATTTTTAGGTTTGTTAACAGTTCAGATTTTATATACAAAATCTTTAGTAATATTTTAAATAGAAAAATTTGATGTTTTCATCGTCATGGTTCATAATTAAAATTTTAAAGCATCATATTTTAAATCATGCAAGGAAAACAAAAATACTCAAAAAGCTATATGTCTCCAGAGTTCATAATTACGAGTTGCCCCAAATTCTACAATATAATCTGAAATTTTTACGATTCGTTTTCATTGTCAGCTCTGCAGAGCACTTCATGCACTTGAAGTAGAGTCCCAAGATATGTATGCATATCAAAAGAAAACCAGAAACTATTTGATTAGAAAAAAAAAAGAGTTAGCCAATTAATAGAAGAACACCAAGTTTAACTATTCAAACGGTTCAAATAAGTATGTTGTTTAGATATACGTTGAACTTCTTTTAAAAAATATAAATTAAAATATTACTTTTAAAAAATTTAGATATACGTTGAAATTCTTTTAAAAATATAAATTAAAATATTACTTTTAAAATATACTGTTGTTTAGATATACATTGATTAATTTAAAAATTTTAAACAGATTTTTAAGTTTTTTTTTTTTTTTAACGCAAGATTTTTAGGTTTGTTAACAGTTCAAATTTTATAGTCAAAATCTTTAGCAATATTTTAAATAAAAATTATTATTAATAACAAATTATTTTTTATAAATATCATCATCTCAAGTGAACAATTTGTCACTAAACACAATTGAGTTCTTCAGAATTTGTAAACTTTTTGTCTAATATTTTTGTTCTTTTGATCGTAATTTTTTATTTGTTTATATTTATAATTATTATTTAATTATAACAATATATCTTTATAATCGTTTCTATTGTACGTTGAATATAATTTAACAATATTGACTATTGTTTTGATGCATACAGAGATAAAATGGCAAATCAAACAGAAGCTTCTCCACAACAACCATCTGTTAAGGTGATTATTTTTGTTTAACTTTTTCTTCCACCAGAACTTAACTTTTGTTAAACATATCATTTTTCATATTTTATATATTTTGTATCATTTGTATGATTGATATATTTCGTCGTATGTATTAAATATTTATTCAAAATTTGTATGGAGCTATCAAATGAGTCATGGATTATTGCAATTATGCAATGATCAAAACGACAAAGATCACTGGAAGGGCACATGTCTTGATGAAATTGATCGCCAAAGTGTTCGGGCCGAATTTTTGAAAACATTTGGTTTGGATCTTCCATGGGTTAAATTCAAGCATCGATTGGATCATATAAAAAAAAATATGATGTTTACAAGTGCATCACACGAAATGCTACTGGAATGGGTTTTAATGAGTTTGGAAAAATTGACATGTCTGCAGATTGGTGGAATGAATTTACAAGAGTAAGTAATTTAAACTTCCTTTTTGACATATTGTGAAATCATATATCTGATCTTAAGTCACTAATATTTTATATGTTTATGTTATATTGTAGACTGTTCCAGAAGCATCAAAGTTGCGAACACATCCTTTGCGAGATATTCTCCTACTAGATCGTTTATATGCACGAGTTAACGTTTCGGTAAATGAAGGATGGCAACCTCGTGGTGGATTAAGAAAATTGTCTCGTGGTCGTCCGAGTCCACTTCCACAAGTTGTGGAATCTGATGAAGAAATAGAACCAGTTGGACCTATTAAGAAATCAATATCCCGTGGAAAGGATAAAATGGGATCATCTTCCAAACAAGGTAATGAAGATAAGTGGGACCGTCTCACAGCGGCCATTGAAGATCAAGGAAAATTTTGGAAATGTGGTTGTGAGACATTCGAATCTTTAAATCCATTCAGTTGTGATGTATGTATGCAAGAGCTACTCAAACTAAATACTTTAGACCATGATAGCGATCTGTATTGGGCTGCGATTGATTATCTTGCATCCGATGAGAGTGTTCGTCAGATTTTTATGTCATTACCAAATGAGGTGGAGAAGATCAAATTTCTAGAGTGAAAAACAGGAAAAGCTGATTGGACAACATTTAATTAGAAATCGTATTATGGATTTATTTTTTTCTTTGTTTTTTAATAACCATGTTGCTTCTTTTATTTGTTTTCATGACTGCTGTTTATTATTATTTTTTTTGGATTTTTATTGATCTGTTTTATGCTTTTAATAAATAATAGAATAAATTTTGTCTAATGCTTTAATATTTTTTTGTCTAATGCTTTATTACTTTAACGTAAACTTGTTTTTATTAAGCATGATTGTTTTATTCAAAAACTATCGTGAACTTGTCTAATGTTTTATGATTTTAATAGATAAAAGAATAAATTTTGTCTAATGCTTTATTATTACTTTTGTCTAATGCTTTATTACTTTAACATGAACTTGTTTTTATCTTTTTTTGTATATTGCTTTATTACTTGTTATTTGCATTATCTAGCTAACAATATCTATAAATAAATTTATGGTGTAGATTACGCTATATTTTACAGTTTATGTTTAATATATTTTTAATATTTTTAGTAGTTGATTATATATTTAAATTGTTTTTAACTCTTTTTTTGTTTTTTTTTGAAAGAACTTGCTCTTCATTATAATCAGAATTTTTTTAAAGTATTGCATTGTTGCTCGAGAGTGAATGCTTGGATCCAAATCGTGATCGAAAATTAATAAAGATTGACCGAGGTCGTGGATAGCGTCATACGATGCAAATGATAACTGGTCATGACCAAGACTGTTATGAGATTCTACGAATGCATCAAGACACATTTCAGCTATTGTGTGAGCATTTGAAGAATTATTATGGCCTACGAGAATCACGTAAATGTGGATTGGAAGAATCTGTTGCAATGTTTCTTGAGACTGTTGCGCATGATGAAGTTCAACGAACAATTGCAACATATTATCAACATAATCAAGAGACGGTCAACCCAAAAGTTTCATGAAGTTTTGGATGCACTTGTTTGTATGTCTCAAGATATTATAAAGCCAGAAGAACATGAACTTCAGCAGGTGAACCCCATTCTGTTTTCTGATAAAACACATTATCCTCATTTTAGTGGTTCCATTGGAGCTCTCGATGGTACACATGTGTCAGTGTGAGTTGGACGTGATAAAAAAGAAAAGTATTGGAACTTACGGAA
Source organism: Streptanthus diversifolius (assembly GCA_039880935.1). Classification (NCBI taxonomy): domain Eukaryota; kingdom Viridiplantae; phylum Streptophyta; class Magnoliopsida; order Brassicales; family Brassicaceae; genus Streptanthus; species Streptanthus diversifolius. The sequence goes on along the minus strand of JAXGFM010000014.1, from coordinate 20,966,131 downwards.
GCAACAGCCTACCATGAATGTGTTTGGGATTTGTAACTTCAATATGGAGTTTATATATACATATGTGGGGACACTAGGAAGAGCTCACGATTCGAAAATATTGACATATTGTGCACAACATGATGAATATTTTCCAACTCCACCTCAAGAAAAATATTTTCTTGTTGATTTGGGGTATCCTAACAGGAAAGGATATCTTGCTCCATCTAATTTTTTGTTTTGTGTTGTATTTTTTTAAATTATTTTTTAGTTTATATTTTAATATGAAATAATTAGTTTTTCATTTTTATTAAAATATATTATTAAAATAAAATTTATTTTTTACATATCCTTTCAATTTCTGTTTTCAACTATAGCTATATATTCAACTTTCAAACCAAGCTCACAGCTCTCCACTTCCATTCCAGCTCCCAGCCCCTATTACTACTGTTGTCAACTACATCTCCCATTCCATTTTAACAATTACGCCTTATATCAGCAGAGTTGGTATAAAACACTAAGATTCCACTAGACATCCATATTCAATGAATCAACTGCGTATTAAACCAGCTTAAAAATTATTCAATGTTTTATTTAACTAATCGAGTTTTCATGAGAATTATGTGGTACAATATAGTTATTTCTAAAATTCATCACACATGTATGAAATTGAAATCTAATATTTCTTAATAAAAAAAGAATATTAAAACTACTATATTAAATTAATAAAAAAAACTAATCGAGAACTTATTAACTATTTTGAATATTCCAAAACAGCCTTAAGTTTACTACCCAAAAAAGAAAAAAAAATCAAGCTACTAATGTTGGGTTAAGCGCAACACTTGGGGAATAAAGAAAGGGACTAATGTTGGGTTAAGCTAACAACACTTCGAGAGTAAAGAAAGCTTATGTATATATACTACAAAAATCAGAATTATTAACAAAAGAAGTGGTGACTGAACGACTCTCCAAATTTCACCTAAAAGTAAATAAAATTTGATAAATCAAAACCGAATAACTGATCGCAACACGTTCTATATATTCCATTTTATTTCATATTAATTTTTTTTTTCAAATTAAATGTTTTTGAAAAAAATTAAAAAAATAATATGTATAAAAAAGGAATGTACAAATAAATTAAAAACAACATGTAAAGATATAAAAATAATTGATAATATGTGTGTTAAATACTAATTGATCATATTTTAAATATCTTTATTTTATTCGCTGTTAGAATTAATGTAAAACACACAATAAGATAAGATAAATGTAACCAATTATTTTTTATGGAAACCTTATATTTATAATATAATAAGATAATCATATCTCTAGCAAAAATAGAATTTTAAATTGAAAAAGACAACTAAATATTTTCAAATATATATTAAAATTGAAGTTGTAGTTTTGGGTTATGAAAAATCATTTGTTTTTCATTTCATATTATAATAAGATAATCATATCTCTAGCAAAAATAGAATTTTTAACTGAAAAAGACAACTAAATATTTTCAAATATATATTAAAATTGAAGTTATAGTTCTGAGTTAAGAAAAATCAATTGTTATTTCATTTGTTTACACACCTATACGCGAGTTAAATTCTAGTAGTTTAGAAAATTTAATTGTTTGTAAATATATAACATAGATCTATGATTGACTTTTGTAAGATCTATATTCACGCAGACTTTTTTTATCTTATATGTTTATGAAGTTATGAACAAATGTAATCCCTCAGTATAATACTGTAATTTGATTTTTTGCCACTAATTACGGATGGCACAAGTTATTGCCACATGCAAAATGATCGGTCAAAGTCGTCTAATTTTAATTTTATTGGTAAAGTTTACTTTTGTTAAATAAATAAAGACGCAAAAAGATAGAAAATGCAAAGAGAAAATAAAATTAGAGATCTTAAACTTGACTCCGCAGCTTGAGTCAACACTCTCCCTCTATTAATAAGCTTCCTATTGCTTCTCTCAGTCCCACCACACTACCCCAACATGAAGTCTTGCTCCTTCACTCTCTTCATATTTGCCTTCTTTCTCCGGTGTTTACGTTCAACCAGAGCTGCCTCATGTCATCCTGATGATGAGGCGGGTTTTCTAGCTTTCAAGTCGGGTATAACCCGAGACCCTTCCGGTATTCTCAGCTCCTGGAGAAAAGGTACCAACTGCTGCTCCTGGAAGGGTGTCACTTGCATTACCGGCGACCGCGTCACCTTACTGGAAGTATATGGACATTCCAATGCTGACGAAACCTTTCTCTACGACACTATCTCACCGTCTTTAGCCAAACTCCAGCACCTTAAGGAGGTTCACTTGACAGATCTCAGAAACATCAGTGGATCTTTTCCCCAATTCCTATGTCAATTACCAAACCTAAAGTACATTTATATCCAGAATAGCCGTTTCTCTGGTCCTCTTCCATCCAACATCGGCGCGCTAAGCCAGTTGGAACACCTCGATCTTGATGGAAACCGGTTCACCGGTTCGATCCCAAGTTCTATATCCAATCTGACTCGGTTATCTCGACTAAATCTTGGCGGCAACCGCTTCTCTGGTACCATACCAGATATTTTCAAATCCATGACGAATCTGCTATATCTCGATCTCTCTCGCAATGGGTTCTCTGGGAAACTTCCTCCGTCCATTGCATCGCTCGCACCAACTCTCTGGGGCCTTAAAGTGGGCCAGAATAATCTTTCGTGGACGATCCCAGACTATTTATCGAGATTCAAGCGTCTCTCCTTATTGGATCTCTCCAGCAACCGGTACTCAGGTGTTGTGCCTAAAAGTTTTGCCAATCTAACTAGATTTTATGATCTCAATCTTTCCCACAATCTTCTAACTGGTTCATTCCCTACCATGGACGTGAGAAGCATTGAATCTCTAGATCTCTCTTACAACAAATTTCACATGGAAACGATTCCTAAATGGGTGACATTGTTGCCGATCATATACTCGTTGAAACTAGCAAAATGTGGGATCAAAATGAGCTTAGAATATTGGAAGCCAGTGGCACCGTTAAACTATGATTCCATCGATCTGTCAGAGAACAAGATCTCAGGGAGTCCAGCATGGCTCCTGAACCAGACGGGGTTTCTGCTGGAGTTCCGGGCGTCAGGGAACAAACTCCGATTTGACTTGGGGAAGTTGACGTTTGCAAAGAGGATGATAACGCTGGATATGTCAAGGAACTTGGTCTTTGGGAAGGTGCCGGCGATGGTGGCAGGGCTGCAGAAACTGAACTTGAGTCAAAACCATCTTTGTGGGAAGCTTCCGGCAACACATTTCCAGTCCAGCTCGTTCGCCGGCAACGACTGTCTCTGCGGTTCTCCACTTTCTCCTTGTAAATCTTAGCGGCAAGAAACTAAAATGTTTTAATTGGATTACTGTTACACATAGACCATATCTACGACTATGACTCAGTAATTAGCGGAAGGAGGCGTTTTTATTAAGCTCACAACACATATACACATATATATATATATGTTGTAAAAGTATTTGGTTAATGACAAAGCTAGTGAATGGACTTGGGCTAGAAATATATGGTGCAATATTTGGCACATGTAGATTGCAAATGCCCAACTTGCTAAATAGAAATCGAAACTGAGCACTTCCTAGAGTTTTCGTAAAGATTTATGCAATTTGATCCATTGTCCGAACAAAGTATGGCTTGATAAGTCCATCATGAATAGCAACAAAAACAAAGTGACAGTCCATATCAATGTATACCAAGGTATGCTCGTGAAAAATAAGATTATTAGCAATATGCATATCACATCTTGTGTGATACCAAAAAAATGTAGAAGAGCATGTAGCCACTTAACCTCTTTAGTGGCCCAAGACATGAAGCTGTATTCGGCTTCAGCCGAAGAACAAGAGACAGTATCTTGCTTCTTCGTCTTACAAGAGATCAAGGAACCGCCAAGTAATAACACATAACCCGTTAATGAGAGAGGACATGCAGCCCAATCTGCAGTGAAAAACCCATTAAACTGCAAATCACTACCAGCCTGATAAAGAAGACCCTGAGCCGGTGTTCCTTTCAAAGAACGCAGAACTTCGAGTGCTTCTTGCCAGTGTGTATTAGTTGGCTTCTGCAAGAATCGAAATAAAATATGGACATAATAACATAATTCTGGACGCATAAGCGTAAGGTAAATAAGGCGACCTACAACACGGTCCAGTAGCTCGAGCAAGCTGGTGATTTTGATCAATGGGAATAACTGCAGGCCGACTAGCGAGAAGACCAGCCTCAGAAATGATGTCAAGACAATACTTGTGTTAACAAAGAAACAATCCCTTAGCATACCTAGCAACTTCAAGACCAAAAAATAACGAAGAGTGCCCAAATCTTTCATGTGAAAGCAACTATGAAGATACGTCTTAAAGAAAGAGATAGTTGCAGAATCATTACCACCAATGACGAGATTATCCACATCGATAAGAACATAAATCTCAACTGAACCACCCACAAGCGAGAATAGAGAATAGCCAGAGACGTACTGACGAAATCCATAATCCAGAAGAGCCTTTTGTAATATAGCAAACCAACATCGAGGGACTTGTTGTAAACCATAAAGAGATTTCTTTAACTTACACACTTTGTGGGAAGCAGAAGTAAGGAAACCTTGTGGTGGATGCATATAGACTTTATCATCCAAGGTACCATGAAGAAAAGCATTATAAACGTCCATCTGATGTAGCTCCCAATTGTGAGATGCTGCAATGTTAAGAAAGCTGCGAACAGTAGTAATTTTAATCACCAAGTCTCGTCATAATCAATACCCTCCTCTTGACGGTTGCCATGGGCAACAGTCGGCTTTGTAACGTGTCAATAGCACCACTGGAATCAAACTTTATTTTATACACCCATTTGCTCCCAAAAGCTTTCTTCACTGGCGGTAAATCTATGAGTTCCCAGGTATCATTATCCTCAAGGGCGAATATTTCAGAACACATCGCTTCACACCAAACCGGAAGCTCCATTGCTTCCTTGAATGATCGTGGTTTAGAGGAAACAGTGATATGGCCCAGAAACACTGCAAACAAGTCTGAAAAACGATCGCAACATATGTAATTAGCAAGAGAATAAGGTGTACATGAAGTACAAGGAGAGGAGTTGAGCAGTGAGTGTGAGAGAGGAGATAGGATCGAAATCGAGTATGTAACATATGGTTCAAGGAGCACATATTTTTTTTTTTTATCACAAAGACCACGACCCAATGTTCCAACAACAAGAGAGACGAAACTTCATCTATTAACAAAGAATCTATAGAATCAGGATAAGAGACACCACTTCCAAAGAAGCACGTGGAGATGATAACGACACACGTGTCAATCGAATCATCAATGGGTCCGCCAAAAGGACCAGAACCATCAATAATCGGAGCATGAAAAACACCTCTAACTGTTAGGATTGAATAAGTCATTAGACAAGTTAATTTCCGTTAGTATATGTCAAAGTTGTTAGTGCACGTATGTATTCTGTTTCCTGCAATTTCGTCTTCAATTTCTTTATGTTCTGTTTCATGTAACGGTTATTTAAAACCTGCTTTGTTTGATCAATAATACACACACTTACGATCAAGTTTAAACCAGTGATACAAATTAACATTTGGTATCAGACCCTGGCGAAAGAATTTAAGTGTGAGAGAGTGAGAGAACTCAGTTTGTCTGTGAAAAGAAACAGAGAAACATAGATTAAGAAAGAACAAAAGAAACAAAGAGGAAGAGTGAGTGAACAATGTCATCCAAAAAATTTGTTCAACCGGCGATACCAAAGTTCAATGGTCATTATGATTTCTAGGCCATGACCATGGAGAACTTCCTCAGGAGTAGAGAACTATGGAGTCTCATAGAGGAGGGGATTCCAACCGCACCCGAAACAAACATGTCAACTCATGAAGAACGAAGAAAGGCTGTGGAGGAATCTAAACTCAAGGACCTGAAGCTGAAAAACTTTCTCTTTCAATCTATTGACAGAGAAATCTTGGAAACAATTCTCGACAAAAGTTCTTCCAGAACGATCTGGGAATCGATGAAGAAGAAGTATCTAGGATCTACAAAAGTCAAGAGAGCTCAACTCCAAGCTCTAAGAAAGGAGTTTGAGACGCTTAATATGAAAAAGGGAGAGAAAGTCAATAGTTTTCTCGGGAGGACGCTAACGGTGGTAAACAAAATGAAGATCAATGGGGAGTCTATGGAGTAGAGTACGGTCGTGAGCAAGATACTCAGGTCGCTAAATCCTAAATTTAACTATGTGGTTTGTTCAATTGAGGAGTCAAATGATTTGGAGACTTTAAGTATCGATGAGCTGCACGGGAGCTTACTGATTCACGAAGGAAGAATGGGTGAACAACTGGTAGAAGAACAAGCCCTGAAAGTGACACAAGAGGAGCAACCAGTTTGCGAGAGAAGTTATAGGGCATTCAGGGGAGGCCGTGGCAGAGGACGAGGTAAATCAATCATGAATAAAGCATTGATCGAGTGTTACAAATGTCACAGTCTGGGACATTTCCAGTCTGAATGTCCTCAATGGGAAAGAAAAGGCGAACTATGCTGAATTAGAAGATATAGAAGAACTATTGCTGATGGCATACGTGGAGAATCAAAAGCTGAAAAGGGAAGACGTATGGTTCCTTGATTCAGGCTGCAGCAATCATATGACAGGGAACAAGAATTGGTTTTGTAGTCTAGAAGATGACGACTCAAACAAGACTGTTAAACTAGAGAATGATACAAAGATGCGTGTTGCATCAAAAGGAAATGTAAAGCTACAAGTCAGAGGAGTCACGCAGATCATTTGTAATATGTTCTATATCCCTGAACTCACAAACAATCTGTTGAGTTTGGGACAGCTTCAAGAGAAAGGCTTGGCGATTCTGTTTCAAGACGGAGCTTGCAAAGTTTATTACCCGGGAAAAGGTGTGATCATGCAGACCAACATGAACGGGAGCCGTATGTTCTTCATACCTGCAAAAAAGGTTCTAATCAAGCCAATGTGTTTACAAGAAGAAGAGACAATGGAGAAGGAGAATCATCACTGGCATTCTCGCTTCGGACATCTAAATTGTGATGGCTTGAAAACATTGTCAAACAAGAACATGGTGATAGGGTTACCCGTGTTCAAGAACACAACTGGAAGCTGTGAAATCTGCATTAAAGTAAAACAACATCGAACTACAATTCCCAAGAAGAGTTCATGGAGAGCCGTGAAACCACTACAACTGATACACTCAGACATCTGTGGTCCTATTGTACCAGCTTCTCACACTGGGAAAAGGTATTTCTTAAGCTTCATCGACGATTTCTCTCGGAAAACATGGGTATACATGCTAAGTGAAAAGTCTGAAGCGTTTAATACCTTCAAGAGCTTCAAATCTGCTGTTGAGAAAGAGTTAGGAAGATCGTGTGCTTGAGGACAGACCAAGGAGGAGAGTTTCAATGGTGCTGATTTTGGAGAATTCTGCAGGGCACAAGGTATTAAAAGACAACTCACCGCGGCTTACACACCCAACCAGAATGGAGTGGCAGAGCGAAAGAACAGAACCATCATGAATGCGGTTCGGTCCATGCTAAATGAAAGACAAGTCCCTAAGAAATTTTGGTCTGAAGTTTGCAAATGGAGTGTGCATATTCAAAACCGATGTCCAACTGCTGCGCTTGAAAATGTGACACCAGAAGAAGCATGGAACGGGATTAAACCCTCATTAAGCCACTTTCGCGTTTTTGGTTGCATTGCACATGTTCATGTACCAGAGCAGAAGCGGATTAAACTAGACGATAGAAGCAGAAAGTGTATCTTTTTGGGAGTCAGTGATGAATCAAAGGCGTGGCGCTTATATGATCCGAATACTAAGAAAATCGTGATAATCAAAGATGTTATCTTTGAAGAATAGAAAGGTTGGGAATGGAACAGGTCAGAGGAAGAAATCAACAAAGACGTTTTAGTTTGTGAAGATGAGCACTTGGAGGACGATGCAGAGACCGAAATGGCACCTCCAATTCCTACTGAAGACACGAATGTTCCATCAAGAGCTGAGACTAGTGAAATCAGCATAATTCAGCAGAGAAAAACACGTGATAGGAGGACACCAAGATATCTTGCAGATTATGAGCTTGGAGAAAGCTCACTGGATGAAGAAAACGGACTACAAGCAGAGGTTCTGATGATGATGGTATCTACTGAACATGATCCAGTTCGGTTTGTAGATGCTGAGAGACAGAAGGTCTGGAGAAATACTATGGAAAGGGAGATTGAATCCATAGAAAGGAATCAAACATGGGAGCTGAGTATTCTACCTGAAGGAGTGAAACCCATTGGAGTGAAATGGGTTTACAAAACAAAGTTAAATGAAGATGGAGAGATAGAAAAGCACAAGGCGAGGCTTGTGGCAAAGGGATATGCGCAAAGTTATGGAGTGGACTACACTGAAGTTTTTGCGCCTGTTGCTAGACTTGATACAATTCAGAAAATCTTGGCAGTAGCAGCTAACTCCGATTGGGAGGTGTTTCAGTTAGATGTGAAGAGCGCCTTCTTACATGGGGAGCTCTTAGAAGAAGTCTATGTCAACCAGCCTGAAGGGTTCGAGATTAGGGGAGAAGAAGACAAGGTTTACAAATTAAAAAAGGCGCTTTATGGTTTGAAGCAAGCTCCAAGGGCGTGGTTTAGCAGAATATAAGCATACTTTCTAAAGGAGAACTTTGAAAAATGCTCAAGCGAACACACACTTTTCACCAAAGCAGAAGGAGACAAGTTCCTAATTGTAAGTCTATATGTTGACAATCTCATTTTTACTGGGAATAACAGAGTGTTCTGTGAAGAGTTTAAGAACTCGATGATGAAAGAGTTCGAAATGATAGACATGGGGAGAATGAGATACTTTCTCGGTGTTGAGGTCAAGCAAAGCCAAAATGGAATATTCATTTGTCAAAGGAGATATGCAAGAGAAGTTCTCGCTCGGTTCGGTATGGAAGATTGCAATGAAGTAAAGAATCATATTGTTCCTGGCACTAAGCTTCATAAGGATGAAGATGGAGAAAAGTTCGATGAGTTCGTGTTCAAACAACTTGTGGGAAGCCTTAAGTACCTTACAGTAACACAGCCAGACTTAGTCTATGGAGTAAGCATGCTGAGCAGGTTTATGGCAAGTCCGAGATTATCACATTGGGTTGCCGCGAAAAGAATCTTAAGGTACTTGAAGGGGACACTAGAGATGGGAATCTATTACAAGAAAAAGGAAGGGAATAGGTCTCTGATTTGATACACAGATAGCGACTATGCTGGAAGTTTGGAGGATAGGAGGAGCACTTCCGGTTTCATCTTCTTATTGGCGTCGGGAACAATCTCCTTTGCTTCAAAGAAACAACCGGTGGTAGCTCTGTCTACATTGCTGCGTGTTCTTGTGCTTGTCAGTGTGTATGGCTTAAAAGAATTATGGAGACAATTGGGTGTAAAGAAGATGGAGAAACAATTATTTTGTGTGACAATAGTTCAACAGTACAACTCTCCAAATACCCTGTGTTTCATGGCAAAAGCAAGCATATTGAAGTAAAGTTTCATTATCTAAGGGATCTAGTTAATGATGGAGTGGTCAAGTTAAGTTACATTTCAACCGAAGAGCAAGTTGCAGACATTTTTACCAAACCGCTGAAGCTAGAGCAATTTGTGAACTTACGTAGGCTATTGGGGGTTACAGAGTATGCAGAAGTAAGCTAAGCCAGATGGCTTAGCTTAAAGGAGGGATTGTTAGGATTGAATAAGTCATTAGACAAGTTAGTTTTCGTTATTATAGGTCAAAGTTGTTAGTGCACGTGTGTGTTCTGTTTCCTGCAATTTCGTCTTCAATTTCGTTATGTTCTGTTTCATGTAACGGCTATTTAAAGCCTGTTTTGTTTGATCAATAATACAAACACTTACGATCAAGTTTAAATTAGTGATACAAATTAACACTAACATCCAAACTCCCCCTCAATGGTGTATCAATAGCAAAAGAGTTTCTAACCGGAACAACTTCTTCCTCTTCAATAACAACAGATTTTGTAAGTGAATGAGTGATAGAGAGACAAAGTATCTCTAATGAGACTGAGAAATGAAGGGAAAAACGTTTTCATCGTGAGACAAAGTATTCTTAGATCAAACAATCACAAAACTTTCTAATGATAATGATATCCTAAAAAAATACAACGAGACACACGTTCATTAAACTTCCCACGAACCATAGTGCCCTTATGTGCATAACACAAACAACCGAAGATGTGAATGTGGTCAAAGGATGAAGGTTTTGAATACAAAACGTCACAAGGCGTTTTTCCATCAAAGATAGAAGAAAGGGTATGATTGATAAGGTAACAAGCGGTAAGATAACAATCACCCCAAAAGTCAAAAGGAAGATTAGCTTGAAACCATAAGGATCTTGCTACATTGAGAATATGACAATGCTTGCATTCTGCATGGCCATTCTGTTGAGGTGTGCCAACACATGGGGTTTGGTGAACAACGCCGTGCGAATTAAAGTAAGATTTGAGACACATGAATTATGATCCATTGTCACACAAACCTTCATTTTAAACTGACGCTCGACCATGGCAAAAAAATCTGAAGGAGAGAAGAGACTTCATTCTTTGCGCGTACTAAAGAAACCCAAACTGCTCGAGAGTGTTCATGAATAATATTTAGGAAATAACATGAACCGCATATTGTAGGAACGCTATAGAGACCCCAAACATCACAGTGAATTAGAGAAAAGTTGCGTCCCTTTATTATCACTCTCAGAAAAGGTAAGTGGGAATGTTTAGCCCTAATACAAATATCACATGGGCTAGAAGAAAGTTCCCAAGATACACCAAAATCAATCAAACTAGATAACTGAGATAGTCCCGACATTGCAGGATACACAAGCCGTTTGTACCAAAAGTCACGACCAAAAATCTGTTTTACTGCATTAGCACGAACTTCAACAGCTTCCCAAAAATAGTATAGCCCATCACTCTCAACACCCGCTCCAATCAGTATCCTCCTAAATCGGTCCTGCAAATAACACAACTTATCTGAGAAGACTGAAAGACAAGGTTTTTCTTTCAATAAATTCGCTATTGAGAATAACGTATTTGTTAAGAAGGGAAGAAATAAGACAACGAACAAGATGACATATCCACCAAGACACAATTTTCCCCATTTAGTAGCCATTGTAATTGTGCCATTAAGAAGCCTTATATGACACAGATCAATGTCAATGAAATCAAATAAAAGATCAAGCTTTTTCGTGAGACGATGAAAAGCTCTTGTGCCAATAATAATACCAGAAAGAAAATCACTTGATGGTTACTTGTCCTTTGCCAGCAAACTGAACAACTGACCCCACTAAGCATCCTTGAGAAAGAGACTTTTTCGATCAGCATCAATGAAAATCTGTCTTTTTCCAAAACCAGTATATTGAACTTGAAGCTTCGTATTGTTGATTCAACCAAAACCAGTATTATTGTTTTGTCCACGGTCACGACTGAATCCCGAGTAACCACTATGACCATGACCTCTGTTATAGTTTGAGAAACCACCACGACTGCAATTTGAAACATTGTTGTTTCCAGTGTTGGGAAAACCGTGAAGTTGATAACAGCAACTCACATCATGTCTCAATTTTCCGCAGTGGGAATACTCAAAGACAGAACGAACTCAACTAGAAGATGGAGAAATCTGAACTGAAAAAACCAACACCACCTGGCAGAGAATCAGAAACTTGAGTTACATTATGATGTCAGTCTTCGTGGACAATCATGGAGAAAACACTTTGGAGGGATGGAGATGGCTGCATAAACAAAAAGTAGAGAGTTTTTTCTGTAGACTAAAATTTTGCTTAAGTCTCTCTCTTAGTTCTGTGTTATATCTCTTGTTTGTATTTGTGAAAGAAAACCAAACAAACAGAAAACTTAAAGACACAGAGATTTACGAGTTCAGATCCTTGGGTAAAGATCCTACTTCTCGCCGGATAAGCTCCGGAAACGATTCACTAAGAACTTAGCTCAACTGAGCTCTTAATCCTTTACACTTCTCACCTTCTCTCTGTTTCTCTCTGTTTTTCTTATCATACAGAACACCCCAGAACTCTTAACCCATACAAAAGGAATATCTAATGTATATAACGTTAAAGAGACTTGTTAACTTGTTCTCTTTGTCACCAAAAGGTAAACAGCTAGAATTGCAGGCCTGCTTTCTTTGTCTCCTCTTTTGGTGGTTGAAAACGACTTGTAATATTCTGCAGAAATCAGAGTAGTTGAGAATTTCAGGAGCTTGAAAACTGTGTCAAAACCTTCCTTCTTGTCATGAGAGTTCAACCTTTTTTCTTCTAATTTGAAACCTTCTTCCTGAAGCCAAGTCTTTAGCTTCCCTCTCAATTCTTTCTTTATAGAGAGAGGATTCAAACTAACCTCCACAAAACTCCACCTTGGTTTGAATACTAACCCCAACTTGATTCCTTTTCTTAGTGACCTTGAATCGTTCCCTTTTCCGGTTGCTTTTCCTCTGTGATCAGAGACTTGAAATTCTGAGCAGCTCCAATGCTTTTTGAAGCTTGCTCACTGAAACTGTTTTGGTGAAAATATCTGCAGGATTCCACAGAATTGACACCTTACTTACTTTGATTTCTCCATCAGCAATCTTATCTCTGATGAAGTGAAGGCGCACATCAATGTGCTTTGTTCGTTCGTGATGCACAAAGTTCTTAGATAGAGCAATGGCACTTTGTGAATCACTTAACACTTCCACATGATCTTGTGCAAAACCCAATTCTCTTGTCAATCCTTTCTGCCAAATTGCTTCTTTAATTGGTTCTGTTAATGCCATGTATTCAGCCTCTATGGTGGATAATGCTACAACTTTTTGTAGTCCTGATTTCCAACTTATTGTGTTTCCACCTGCAGTGAATAGATACCCAATGATTGATCTTCTCTTGTCTGGATCAGCAGCATAATCAGAGTCACAATACCCTATGATCTCCACATTGTCTTGCTTCATGTAGACAAGTCTGAGACTCTGAGTTTCCTTGATGTATTGCTCATGAATCGACTGACAACACATAGTGGGTAAACTAAGTCAGGTCTTGTTCCGATCATTGAGTACATGATGCTTCCTACAGCATTTGAGTAAGGGATGTCCTTCATATATTCAGCTTGAGCTAACACTTCTTCTTCTTCAGCAGCTCTGAGTTTAAAGGGAATTCCAAATGGTGTAAACACACCTTTTGACTGATCCATCCTGAATGTATGCAGAACCTTCTTCAAATAATCTTCTTGAGATAGTTCAAGAATCCCATTTACTTTGTCTCTCTTAATCTCCATACCCAATATCTTCTTAACTTCTCTCAAGTCTTTCATTTCAAACTCATTACTCAGCATATTTTTTAGTTCTTGAACTTTTTCTTTGTTCTTTGCTGCAATGAGCATGTCATCAACATATAACAGTAAATATATGTATGACCCATCTTCAAGCTCCTGATAGTAGATGCAATTATCGAAATTGCTTCTGTAATAACCAGAATCTTTCATGAAACTGTCAAATCTCTGGTTCCATTGTCTTGGTGCTTGCTTAAGTCCATATAGAGACTTCTTTAGATGACAAACTTCTTCTTTAGCTCCTATATTGACTTGATAACCTTCTGGTTGTTCCATCAAGATGTACTCATCTAGATTTCCATGTAAAAATGCAGTCTTGACATCTAGTTGGTGCAGCTCTAGATCAAGATTCACCACATATGACAGAATGAGCCTAATAGAGACATGCTTCACAACTGGTGAGAAAATCTCTTGATAGTCTATTCCTTCTTTCTGCAGACATCCCTTTACAACTAATCTTGCCTTGAATCTTGGTTCTTCAACCCCTGATATACCCGTTTTTCTTTTGTACACCCATTTGCAGCCAATTACTTTGCATTTTTCTGGTTTCTCTATCAATGTCCATGTCTAATTTTTATGTAGAGACTGCATCTCTTCATCCAGTCTTTGTCTCTCATAGCTTCACCATAGTAGCAAAGTTCTGGATATCCTCCATCTTCTGTTACCATCAGTGAGAAACCAACCATGTTAGACTCTGCATATCTGGTGGGTTTCTTCGGTATTCTTCTTTCTCTGTCCCTTGCCAATTGATAGTTCTCTAGATGATTATTTCCTTGATACTCTTTATCTTCTGAGTTATGACTCTCTGGACTTGGATCTGATGAGTTCTTATATGATTTCTGATCTGTCTCTGGATCATCTTCTATATCCTTATCAGCTCCACCTAAATCACTGAAATCACCATGATTAATTTCATAAAGCAGTGGTACCTCTGTGTTTGATGATTGTGATTCTGCAGATTAATTTAAGTATTTGTACATCTTCTCTTCTTGAAATACTGCATCTATGCTAATACCACACTTTTTCTCATCTAATAGCCAGAACTTGTAACTTTTTACTCCAGCAGGATACCCAATGAAGACTGCCTTCTTTGCTCTTGGGTTTAACTTCCCTTGATCACTGTGAACATATGCAATAGACCCAAACACTCTCAGCTCTTCATATCTTGGCTTTGATCATGTCCAAATCTCTTCAGGGATTTCAAAATCAATTGCAAAAGCAGGTGATCTGTTTATCTGATGCACTGCAGTTGCTGCAGCTTCTGCCCAAAAGGATTTTGGAAGACTAAATTCACTTAGAACACTTCTCACTTTGTCAAGAATGGTTCTATTCATTCTTTCTGCAACTTCATTTTGTTGGGGTGTGTAAGCACATTCTGTGTCTTACAATCCCTTCTTCTTTGCACAAAATGTTAAATTCATTATTGCAGAATACAAGACCATTGTCTGTTCTGAGTGTTTTAATTTTTCTTCCAAGTTTATGATTCTCCTTTCTCTGGTGGGCTGTCTCTCTGATGTTTGTTCCTTTCTTTCCATACAAAGCACTGTTTCTTGTAATGACCATCTTTACCACATATCTAGCAAGTCTTTTTTCCTTTAGACTTTGATCTACTCTTGTGTTTCCCTTTGTCATTAAACTTTTCTCTCTTCTCAGGTCTGCCTCGTTCTTGGACAAACAAAGCTTCAGAACTGTGTCGAATCATCCTACCATTTGCTCTCAGTTCTAGTTCTTTAGACCTGATAGCTCCTATGATCTCATCTAGAGATAAAGAAGTTTTCCCATACTTCAAAGTATCTCTAAGTTGATCAAACTGCTTTGGTAAAGCCATAAGCAGAATAATAGCTTGATCCTCATCTGAAACCATCAACTTAACATGTTCTAGATCAGCTATCAACCTTAAGAAGTCATTTATGTTTTCATTTATAGTCATTACATCACTCATCTTATAGCTATATAGCATTTGCTTAAGATAAATCCGGTTTGGAAGTGACTTAGCCATAACAGATGATCTAAGACCTTGATCATACCTGCAGCTGATTTTTATTTGATGATTTTCCTGAGAACATTATCTCCAACACTTAGGATAATAGTTGATCTTGCTTTTCCTCTCTTTTCCCTGAGAGATCTTTATGTGGTTGTTAACACTTGTGTAGCACTTTCTTCAGGAGTTTCCTCCCTGGTTCCAGCTTCAGAGGTTACTTCTTCCTCTAAACCATCTAGAAGACCCATAATCTCTAGATGTGCTAACAGCTTCTCTTTCCACAGCATGTAGTCTACCTTTCCATCAAACTTCTCCATCTCTACCCTTGTTGAAGATATTTCTTCAGACCTTAAAATGTTGAGTTATGTGGAACCTGGGCTCTAATACCAATTTGTAGAGAGTTTTCTCTGTAGACTAAAATTTTGTTTAAGTCTCTCTCTCTTAGTTCTGTGTTCTATCTCTTGTTTGTATTTTTGAAAGAAAACCAAACAAGCAAAAAACTTAAAGACACAGAGATTTACGAGTTCAGAACCTTGGGTAAGGATCCTACGTCTCGCCGGAGAAGCTTCGGAAATAATTCACTAAGAACTTAGCTCAACTGAGCTCTTATCCTTTACACTTTTCACCTTCTCTCTGTTTCTCTCTGTTTTTCTTATCATACAGAACACCCCAAAACTCTTAACCCATATAAAAGGAATATCTAATGTATATAACATTAAGGAGACTTGTTGACTTGTTCTCTTTGTCACCAAAAGGTAAACAGCTAGAATTGCATGCCTGCTTTCTTTGTCTCCTCTTTTGGTGGTTGAAAAGGACTTGTAATATTCTGCAGAAATCAGAGAGTAGTTGAGAATTTCAGGAGCTTGGAAACTGTGTTGAAACCCTCCTTCTTATCATAAGAGTTCAACCTTCTTTCTTCTAATTTGAAACCTTCTTCCTGAAGCCAAATCTTTAGTTTCCTTCTCATTTATTTCTTTATAGAAAGATGATTCAAACTAACCTCCAGGCAAAATATTGGAACATGTTGTTCTAAAACGAGTGTTGTCCAGCCCATAAAAAACTGATATTTGCGAGAGCATTCACGTTTAACAAAAATCTCCTTTTGCTTGACATAATCACGAGATCCACAACAACAATCAGAAATTAAATCTTATTCCTCCAAATCATCCCACATCAACTTCAACTTGACAAAATAATCTTGAATTGACTGGCTATTTTGCTTACAAGTAGGGACGTCAGCTTCTAATTCATAGATTCATGCTTCATTCCTAATAGAGAAACGTCCACGGACGCTAACCCAAAACTTATATGCTGAATCAGCACGAGAAACAGAGCTTCGAAGCTTTGGTTCGATTGTATTAAGTATCCATACAACCAACATGGAATTCAACAACTCCTCAAGATTAATATTGTCGGAGCCTGATCTTGGTTTTGTCACACTTTCGTCAATAAACCCAAGCTTATTCTTTGCTTTGAGAGAGTTACGCATAAGCTTAAATCATCTCTCATAGTTGGCTCTGGTAAGAAGAACAGAGCAAATAACGTTTCTTGGATCTGCAGAAGCACTCAAATAAAACTCATTCAACATAGCAGATTCAGAGGATTCAGTGGCTATAGATGGATTAACACTCTCATCATCACTCATGATTGAAACATAAATCAAAGCACCAAACGATGTGTTTGAAAGAGAAAAAGAACTTGGTAAAAAGGAAATCAAGAACTAAGGACAAGCAATAGAACAAACAAGGAAATAGAAACTTTCAAAAAGAAATTATGGTTACGATATATATGTGGTGTACAAGAATTAGGTCAATGACAAAGTTAGTGAATAAGTTTGGGCTAGAAACATATGGCCCAATAAGCTAATATTGGTTTTGATAAAGTAATTTAAAGATTGAAAGAAGCTTCACTATGATTCCATCAAATTCTAACTTAAACCCTAAAACATCAAGTACACAGTATAAATAAACGGATAAATTCTCAAAGATCAATTAGTTACCTGATTAAAAGAATGATGTCAATGTAAGATGCACCATATAATTTTGTTGGTGTTTGAATGTAGAATATAAATAAAAACTAGGATATTGATTAAATTTTGAACTTATGAATTAAAGATATTAGATGCGCAATATAGAAAATCTCAAAGTAATGCAGTGATTGAATAATTTATTTAAGAATTATTATCATAGTTTATGTGAAAATTTTTGTATTTTATTTGAATTATGTGACAATTTAGTTTTTCACAAAAATAGAATTAAATAATATGTAAAAATAAAATAACATAATTCAAAATTATTAATATATATTCATTTATGAAAATTATATAAACTGCAGAAATTTGCATATGAAATTTTTATCTTTAATGATTGAGTTAAATTGTTATTTGAATGAAAATTTTAGTGGTATTTTGTATAATATCTTAACATTTTTATATTATTTTTAATGTGCTTTCTAAATAATATTAGTAGGATCAATAATATGGATAATAAATAAATTAGCTTAGTAAAAATGTAGTATTTAAGTGCATCAGCATCACTGATATCCTTTGAGTCTCTAAAAATAATAATATTTTTTTATTTTATTTAATTTTATTAATTTTAAAAATATTATATTATTAAATAAATATTAAATAAATAATATTATGATACATAGCAGAAAGTCTTTTAATACAGTCTCTAAAGTTTCTTTATTCTTAACCAAAAGCTTTTTAACTTTTATTTTTTATTTTTTTAATTAAATGATACTCTTGCATATGCTTTAAGAAATCATCTACTAGCAACCAAAAAAAAAACTAAACGAATTGTTAGACGATTATATGCTTGAGGGGAATTGATCCATGATGACCTATAAGCTTTCGTTATTGTAGAATTTTTTGATTCATTAGCTTTCTACATTAGTTTTCTTGATTCGCTTTCGTTATTGTATACATTCCCTTTTCTTCGGTATTATGGTTCCCACAACTTCTTATGCAACAAAAATCACTCGTCTCATTTTCTTCCTCATAAAGGAATTGTGAAGAATTAAATACATGAGTTGCTTTAAGATAATGAAATGAACCTTATCTCTAAGAGCAAAGATAACGCGGCATGTGATACAGATATACCTGCCACATGCAACTGGACTGGTCAATATCGTCGACTTTGACTTAGCAGCTCTCAAGTCGTCGCCTTTCCTCTATTAGTAGCTAGCAATAGCTTCTCTCAAATTCCACGACATCACCATGAACTCTTGCTCCTTCTCTCTCTTCATATTTTCCGCCATTATCTTTCTCCAGTGTTTACGTCCCACCGGAGCCGCCACATGTCATCCTGATGACGAGGCAGGTCTTTTAGCTTTCAAATCGGGTATTACCCGAGATCCTTCAGGCATTCTCAGCTCATGGAAGAATGATACAGCTTGCTGCTCCTGGTACGGTATCGCTTGCGTCAGTGGTGACCGTGTCACCATACTCTCAAGAGTCGGATTTCCCAAGGAACCCGAACGCTCCCTCTCCGGCACTCTCTCACCGTCGCTGGCCAAACTCCAGCACCTCGAAGTGATTAGCTTAGGAGGTCACGGGAACATCACTGGATCTTTTCCTGACTTCCTTCTACAGTTACCAAAGCTAAGATACATTAACATCGAGAATAACCGTCTCTCCGGTCCACTTCCTTCCAACATCGGCATACTAAGCCAGTTGGAAGATTTCTTTCTTCAGGGAAATAAGTTCACCGGTCCGATCCCAAATTCCATATCAAATCTGTCTCGGTTATCTGGTCTCTTTTTCGGCGGTAATCTCCTAAGCGGAACTATACCTTTAGGGTTTGCTAATCTCAAGCTCATGCAGAACCTGAAACTCGGCGGCAACCGCCTCTCTGGTACCGTCCCAGATATTTTCAAGTCCATGACGGAGCTCAAATTTCTCGATCTCTCCGGTAACGAATTCTCCGGGAAACTTCCTCCATCGATTGCATCGCTCGGACCGACACTCCTGATCCTCGATGTGAGCAAGAACAATCTCTTGGGGGCGATACCAGAATATATATCAAGATTCAACAAGCTAGAAAAGTTGGATCTCTCCAAGAACCGGTTCTCTGGAGTTGTGCCCAAGGGTTTCGTCAATCTGACCAATATAAACAATCTTGATCTCTCGCACAATCTTTTAACTGATCCATTTCCTGCCTTGAACGTTAACACCATCGAGTTTCTTGATCTCTCCTACAACCAGTTTCACCTGGATACGATTCCAGAGTGGGTGACCTCGTTACCGAGCATTTTCTTGTTGAAACTAGCGAAATGCGGGATCAAGATGAGCTTAGACGATTGGGAGCCATCGGCACCTTTATACTACCATTACATTGATCTGTCGAAAAACGAGATCTCAGGGAGTCTAGAAAGGTTCCTTAACCAGACGGAGTATCTGCTGGAGTTTCGGGCGGCGGGCAACAAATTCCGATTCGATATGGGGAACCTGACGTTCGCAAAGACGCTGAAGACCCTGGATCTGTCAAGGAACTTGGTATTCGGAATGGTGCCAGCGACGGTGGCCGGTCTGCAGAGACTGAACTTGAGTCAAAACCATCTTTGTGGAAAGCTTCCCATAACAAAGTTCCCAGCCAACGCTTTTGCCGGCAACGACTGCCTATGCGACTCTCCACTTTCTCCATGTTTACTTTAGCGGCAAGGAAACTACAATTCTAGTTGTTTGGACTTACCGTGACATTTGAAGTTTGCTCCAAGTAAGATTTATATTATAACAAGTCAATCAGGTCCATAATTATTTGTAGGGGGCTTATTTGTCAGGTATCACAAGGCCAATTGATACTTTTTGGTAGCTTGTAAATCAATAAAACATATTTTTTTGTTTTGTTACTTTATTGAGATTAATGCGAGAAGGAGAACTTACGCACAGGGCATGGTACAATTCGTAAAGAAATGATATGAATAGCTTGTAGAGAAAGATATTTAAGTGCTATTTCTCAGATGGATAATCACAAATGATATTATCCAAAAGTTAATTGATACTAATAATGTTAGGATTTTGTATATATATATATACAGTTTACAATATGATTTATCTTGTTTAGAATTATATTCATATAGATTTTAAAGTTATGTATTTGTACTTTGTTAAGATCTAGATTCACAAAGATCTCATATATCTTGGGTATAATAAACACATGCATGTGTTCAGATTCAAACGTTAAGAAAAAAGAAAGGGAAAAAAACATGTGAACTTTGGGAATAATATGAAGAAATACTCCATACGCTCTAGAGAATACCGAGTGTTTTCAAGCTTGTCGTGAGAGTTAATAATTCCGACAATAGTTATAACCACTAATAAGTGACGGATACTACTCTTGTTACCACATGCAAACTGTTCGGTCAAAATCCGTCAACTCTTTTCTTTAGAAACGTGATTTACGAAAATAAAAAAAATGCTATTGAAAAGAGATATTATAAAAAAAATGCGAAATGATCGATCTTAAACTTTGGCTCCGCAGTTCTCGAGTAGCCACTTTTTTGCAAGTTGCTTTAGAAAAATATAACTTTTTTTACAAGTTGCTTTAGAAAAATATAACTTTTTTTACAAGAAATAAAAGATGCCCTCGAACAAAAATAAAGAGAAAAGGGAAAAAGATCGATCTTTAAAATTTGCTATATCTATAGGCTACACACGAGTTTCTCTGAGTCTCACCATACAACACCACCATGAACTCTTGCTTGTTCACTATCTTCATCTTTGTCGCCGTTATCTCTCTCGGTTGTGTAAGTCCGACCGGAGCTGCTACCTGTCATCCCGATGACGAGGCGGGTCTTTTAGCTTTTAAAGCGGGTATAACCCGAGATCCTTTGGGTATTCTCAGCGGTTGGAAGAAAGGAACTGACTGCTGCTCCTGGATGGGTGTCATCTGCATCACCGGCAACCGCGTCACCGAACTGATAATATCCGGATCTGGCGTTCTTGGCCGAGGCTTTCTCTCCGGAACTATCTCACCGTCACTGGCCAAACTTGACCACCTCGAAGGGGTTTTCTTCACCCAGCTTCTAAAGATCACTGGACCTTTTCCCCAATTCCTTTTCCGATTACCAAAGCTAAAGTACGTTACCATCAGGGATAATTCTCTCTCCGGTCCTCTTCCGGCCAACATTGGCGCACTTAGTGAATTAACAGAACTCGATCTCCAGAGAAACCAGTTAACCGGTCCAATCCCGAGTTCGATATCTAATTTGACTCGGTTAACTTCGCTCAACCTTGGCGTGAACCGCCTCTCTGGCACCATCCCCGATGTTTTCAAATCCATGACAGAGCTCCGAGCTCTCGATCTCTCCCGCAATGGATTCTCTGGGAAACTTCCTCCATCGATTGCATCGCTTGCACCGTCTCTCACGGACCTCTATCTGAGCCAGAACAATCTCTCAGGGACGATCCCTATCTATTTTTCTGAATTCAAGGCGCTTTCCACATTAGATCTCTCGAGGAATCGATATAATGGGGCCGTGCCGATGAGTTTCATTAACCTGACGAGTATTTTCCATCTCAAACTCTCACACAATCTTCTAACCGATCCATTCCCTACCTTGAAGTTCGTTGACGGCATCGGCTCTCTGGATCTGTCGTACAATCAGTTTCATCTGAAAACGATTCCGAAATGGGTGACTTTGTCGCCTGTCATCTACAGTTTGAAGCTGGTTAAATGCGGGATCAAGATGAGTTTAGACGATTGGAAACCATTGACAATCAAATCTTTTGATTACATCGATCTATCAAAAAACGAGATCTCAGGGAGTCCAGCAAGGTTCTTGAACCATGCTGAGAATCTGCTGGAGTTCCGGGCCTCGGGAAACAAACTCCGATTCGACTTGGGGAAGCTAAATTTCACCAAGTCACTGAGAATCCTGGATCTGTCTTGGAACTTGGTATATGGGAAGGTGCCGGCGTCTGTGGCTGGACTGAGAAAACTAAGCTTGAGTCAAAACCATCTTTGTGGAAAGCTTCCGGTGACAAAGTTCCCGGCCAGCGTGTTTGCTGGCAACGACTGTCTCTGCGGCTCCCCACTTTCTCCTTGTAACGTTTAGCGGCAAGAAAACTACAATTTTGTATTTGGATTTACGTTCAAATAAGATTTACGTTCAAATAAGATTTGTATTGATAAAAGACGTTCAAATAAGATTTGTATTGATAAAAGATAAAAGGATTTAAAGATATGAAGATTTTACAACCGAAATTTAAGAAGCTTAGAAATTATTCGAAACTAACTGTGGAAATGAACTATATAAGCATGGAATAAAAATGAGACAAAATATTCTATAATAAAAAGGTATCTGTCAGTTTTTTTTTTCTTTCAAATCGACCACTAATCTTAGTCCGTTAATAAAATTTGTTAAATCAATTTTTCAAAAGTAATTTACAATCAAATTAATATTTTTCTACATAGGGTTTAACACATCTATCTCTGAAACATAATTGCTGCCAAAAAAAAAAAAAATTCATTGAATAAATTTTGGATCCAAAGAGAAAGAGAAGTGAAAAACATCGGAAACACACAAATTAAAGTGAAGCATCAATTTCAGATTCATCTTGAGTAAATCATAAAGTCAACTCTATGCGATTAAATTCGAAGTTAACTTTAGAATGGACTGAAGAACAATTAAGAAAAATAATTTAATTGATTTAACTAGAAACGATCTTGTCAAAAAAAAAAAACTTGAAACGATCAAATATTGAAGTAAATGTCATTAATACCACATCAGATGAAGTAAATATAAATGTTAGATACGGCTTCAAACTATGAAAATAAGAGAAAAAAGCAGAAGAATAAAAAGACACAATTGCACTATATTCGACTGAATACTAAATCATGTTTAGGCTATAAATAGAATTTTTAAACACATGTTTAGGCTATAAAAAACAAAAGGAAGAGCAGAGAAAAAAAAGGACACACAATTTTCACCACACTCTACTAAGCACTAGTCCATTACTCAATTTTTTTTTTTTTAATGTTTTTGTTCTTGTAAAACGTACTAAAGCTGAAATACTAAAAAGCCATTTTTCCCTAATTTTACTCTAAAGTTCTTGTTCATTTTGTCTGTCTTGTTTTTAAACAAATTTCTTATTTTATTTTCTCAAAAAGTTATCCAATTTTTTTTGTGTTTTGTACAAAATGAATCCTCTCTTTAAATTATTTTTATTTTTAAATTTTGATAATTTTAATTTCTTTTATTATATTTACCATTACGAAAAGAGAGTAGACTAGTCTAAACGTCAACACAAATAATTGCAATGGCCGAGAATTACAGTGTGCTGTAGCTATCAATAAACTTTCGAAGAGCCACACAATGTCAGTGACGACCAGAGTGAAAAGATTGACGGAGCTGTAGCCACCGTTACTCAGCAAATCAAGAAAATAATCAGTGATCAAGTGGATTTAGCACGATGCTTAAAGATATGTTTTGTAATTTTTTTCTGATATTGTCTGACATGATCAAAAGATATAGAGGAAATGTGATTCCTTCACTTTGATCAACACAAGACATACACACATGATATATATAGAGGAATTAGTTATCCACTTGTGACAAAACGGTCTGATAACGGACGACAATCACTCTCCAGAGAAAATGAGGAAGGTTGAAGAACAAGAGAAACAATTACTCAATACTCTGAATCGCTCTCGTTTTTTTTTGTTTTCTTGCCTGAGCTACAAAGGCTCCTTTCTGAACCAAAACGGCTAACTCAAAGCTTATCCACATTAATCGTCCCAGCTTCATGAAGTCTCGGCTAACTCAACAGTCTTAAAATATGTGAAACCACCAAACAATTTCGTAAAACTCCGCAATGAATCGATAAAACTATTTGTTTCGAATAATAGAAAAAATTAAAATTTGATAACTGAAACGAAAAATGCGGTCATAAAAAGAAAAATTAAGGCCCGATAGGCCTACTGAAAAGCCCAACATGCAGAGATTGGGAACACACAAAAAGTAAAAAAAGTAACGGGTTTTGGATTCGGTTTATGTATTTTGAGGTATTTTGATCTATTATTTCAAGTAATTATTTATTTTGATTTGGGTTGGATTCAATATAAATTAGGTTTAGTTTGGTTCTAATATTATATTTTAGATCCTATTTTATATCTATATATATATATTTATTGGATTTAGTTTGGATTCGATTTCTAACGAATTACTAAATTGAAAAATTGTAATAAAAAATTAGAAAAAAGTACACTCTAATAAAATATAATATTTGATTTACTTTGATTTAATTTGGATTTAAGAAGTAATCAGTTTTTAAGATGTACTAAAATCCAACTGATCTAATTTTTAAAAAAATCAAAACCAAACTGGTTACTTTAATTTGGTTTTGAATTCGGATTTTGGATTCGGTTTATTTGCGAAGCCTCCACTGCTCACATAGTCATCACTTCCCCACCCTCCGTACACTCACCGTCTCCGAAGCCCTAACGTCTCAAGGTCGCCGATTCATCAGACAACAAGCGGCGTTTCTTGCTTTTACCGTTCAAGACATGGCGGATGAAGATGTTATTTCTTACCCTCTGCAGTCGTCCGACCTCAAGCGAAAGCTTGAAACTGTCGAATCGAATGTCCTCGAGCAAGATGCCGGCTCGATTGATCGTTCTAACGAAGTTTCTGTAGACGATGCCAACGAAGCACCTGATTATTCTAAGGCGAAGCGGCCGAAGCTCGAAGGCGAGGACACCGATGGGTCAGGTATTTATATATTTATTTGGGTTGTTACATACTAGGGATTTGGGCGGATGCGATAATCTAAAAGCCTTCACATTTGTTCTTACATACGTTGCTCTGAATTATCTATTAATAAAACTTACAGATTTGGAGTAAATTGATTGATTTTGGGCTTCGGAGGGAGTTATGAAACATGCATTCTCTCATTGGTCTCTGTTATGGCGTTTTGATGTAGGTATTGGGGAAACCATAGAGACGAAAGAAGAGAGTGGTGAGGAGAGGCCTGAGGAAGCCAAGGAAGAGGGAACTTGTAATCCTCTGATTGAGCATGTCCAGGAGCCCATTCACGCTGAGGAATCTGAAAATAAGATGGAAGATAATGGTAAGCCTGAGGATAACCAACCAGGTTCTGTTGAGGCTACAACCTCCCAGGAAGTTTCTGTTGAAGAAAGTAAGGAGGTGAACGCTAGTGGTTCTCAGAAGGAAGCTGATGATAATAGTAAGGAAACGAATGATGCCATTGCTCAGAAAGAAGTTGAAAACGAAAGCAAGGAAGTCAATGATGGCGGCTCTCAGAAGGAAGATGACAACGAAAGTAAGGACACAAATGCTGGTGGTTGTCAGGAGAAGACTGGTGACGGAAGTAAGGAAGTGAACGGCAGTGGTTCTCATGAAGAGATTGGCGACGAAAGTGAAAAAGTAAATGGTGGCAATTCTAATAAGGAGGTTGATGAGTCCGAGTCAACAACTCGCCAAATAAATGTCCCGAGTTCGAAGGTGATTCGATTTAGTTTTCCTCTTGACTGTTGTGTGAATAAATCTTACTGACTTATGTATTTTTTTATTTGTGTGCTCTCCGCATACTTTGCAGGTTGGGATGCTTATTGGTAAAGGCGGGGAGATGGTACGAAATCTTCAGCTCAGTTCTGGTGCCAAAATCCAAATTCGGAGGGATGCAGAGGCTGATCCAAATTCAGCTTTAAGACCGGTGGAGATAATTGGAAATCTTGCTTCTGTTGAGAAAGCAGAGAAGCTTATCAATGAAGTTATAGCACAGGTTTTAAGCTGTCTTTGACATCAGCGTTGGTTTCTTTTGTTAATCCACCAATTAAGTTTTGTTTGTCTGACCTAAGGCTTGGCCACTTTTTTCTGCTGCTTTAATCCTAGACTGAAGCAGGAGGTGTACCTGCCCTTTTTGCTAAGGGGGTCCCAGAACAAATGGAGATGAAGGTTCCAAACGATAAGGTATTCCCTGGTAATTGTTCTACTTGACCATTTTAAGTGATATCTAATCCACCTTCAAATGACAGGTTGGCATAATTATTGGTCGAGGTGGGGAAACTATCAAGAACATGCAGACAAAGTCGAGAGCACGCATTCAGGTGACAACTCCTATAAGTACTGAGAAAAATTGTGACATTATTGCTTACTCTGTCTAATAGCTGATTAAGTTACTTTTCATATAGTTAATACCACATGAAGAAGGTGATGGATCTAATGAAAGGACTGTTCGTATTTCTGGTGACAAAAGGCAGATTGATATAGCTACCGCGTTAATAAAGGATGTTATGTATCAGGTTTGTCTTCTGATGTTTTACTTCTCTGAACGATGTCATTATTTTTAGTTTTTGCAACCATGCAAAATGAAATATGTGAGTGTTTAGCTGCTTTGTTTTCGTTCATATTGGTGCATCATTTATCTGGTATACGTAGATGTTCGAAAACCATATCCCGATGTTTATTTTGACTTAAGGCAACTACATTGTTATTGAGGTGATAAATCTGTGTTTTTCTCAGTGTTGTTACTATCTGTTTTAGTTTGTATAGGCACGTTTTGTTTGCTAATGTTCTGGTCCATGCAACTTTTGTAAAAAGAGCTTGTTACCCTAACCGTTGTGTTCATGTAATGCTGATTTACATTAGATTTCTATTGCTGGTGGAATAATGACTTTTAGTTATGTTTTTTTTTTCCTTCTGATTTTCCTGTTGAGTATATACAAAAGCTCTGGTGTCTTAATTTAGAAGTTCAGTGCAAATATATGGTGGCTCCCCTGATTTAGTGATATGTACATGTTGATGTCCTAAAAAGAGTACTTGGTTCATGCTGCTGCAGTAAGAAGATATATTGAGAAAATATTTTCATATTGTAAGAAAGATGAGTAAAGAAGATCTTATGTGTCCTCGATGTCACTTGCCATAATTATTTTTTTAAGTTAAAACTGTCGATCTCGAATTGGTGTTGGCTTTAAAAATGCAGATGTGGCTATTACCTATCAGTTGGGGTCAGCATTGCCTTTGATGTGCAATAGACATCACCCAGGTCTACGGATGAAGGTATTTGGCATTGGTCATTCACGCTTGCAGGTTCTAGTAGTCGGTAAGGCTGCTTATGTGTTTTGAAACTTGAAGACCTTAGTGTGAGCATGGATATATTACAGTTCCATTGTGTTAGATATGCTCAAATGATCATGGAATTACTAAAGGGGAGCCTGGTGAGACCATTGTCCGTGCTGTAACTGTCAATGATCAGCTTTAGTTTCTTATATCAAACACGTACTGCAGTTTCACATAGGCTATGGTACTAACTTGACGCCAAGGCTTCTCAGTTTGAAACACTTTGGAATGCTATTGACAGCTGAATTGTTCATAGAATTATCAGTTTTATGGCATACAGTAACTTTTATCATGTGTCATATATCTGAATGCCATATGCTTATGACTTGTTTTGATGAAATTCTTTATTGTCTTGCTGCGTTAATAGTCGTATCCTCTTATAGGATTCTTCTGTGAACTTATAGATCATGATACGTCATGAACCTAACCTGCTTTGCTGCACAAGTCGTATAAGTTTCAGATTTAATAGCAGTGCTTTCTGTGATCTTCTTTCTATCATTTTTGTGAGATATTATGTCCCCTTTGCCGTCTCTGAAGGAAGGTTTCATGGTTCTCTTTTGTAGGATACAAGACTATCACATTATTCTGGTGGTTTTAACCAGTCTCCTTACCAACCCCGGGGACCAGGTGGTCCACCTCAATGGGGATCGCGTGGTCCTCATGAGCCTCACTCAATGCCATACAACAATTACCACCATGGTGGACCGTACCCATCTCAGGGCTCACATTACAGACCTCCCAGTTCTGGCGGTTATCCTCCTCAACATATGACCCCTAGAAGTGGATATGGTTCTGGTTGGGAACAAAGACCTCCACATTCTGGTCCCTACGATTATTACGGTAGGCAAAACCCAGGTCATGTGCCCTCCCATGCTGCTCCTTACTCCCAGACAGGTGCTCAGCAGAATTATGGGCAGATGTATGATCAGCAAAACTATGAGAATCCTCCAATGCATCGTTCTTATGGAGGATACGGAGGCTTCCGTGGTCAACACCAAATGCAGCAGCCAAGTAGACCTTATGGGATGCAAGGACCAGCCGAGCAAGGATATGGGCCTCCAAGGCCAGCAGCACCTTCTGGTGATGTGCCTTACCAAGGTCCAACTCAAGCAGTGCCATCGTATGGTACAGACACGGCTCCTCAACAGCAATATGGTTATGCATCAAGTGCGCCTGGTCAGCAAACTTACCCTTCATACAGCTCTGCAGCACCTTCTGATGGTTATAGTGGTGCACAAGCACCAGCACAAGCAATTGCCTCAACTTATGAGCAGCACAGTGTTCAGCTAGCTTCTGGTGTGCAGCAAACTTCAGCTGGGTACGGTCAAGCACCTCCAACCGTTGCTTATAGTTCATATCCCTCTACACAACCGGCTTATAGTGGTGCACAAGCACCAGCAATTGCCCCAGCTTATGAGCAGCACAGTGGTCAGCCAGCTTCTGGTGTGCAGCAAACTTCAGCTTGGTATGGTCAAGCACCTCCAACCGGTGGTTATAGTTCATATCCCTCTACACAGCCGGCTTATGCTAATGCCTCAGCTCAGAGCAATGGAAACTATGGATACGGCTCGCAGTATCTTAGCTATGGAGGTGGAAACGCATCAGCATATGCTGCACCTGTTGGACAAACCGCTTATTCCCAGACTGCACCTGCTCAGGCGGGCTATGAACAATCTGAAACTCAATCAGCAGGCTATGCAGCTGCTGCTCCGGGAACCGCACAGTGAAATCGTTGTCTGCTCAAATCAGTATGATGCAGGCTAGGCTTATGATGCCCCTCGCTTGAAGATCACATTGTATTTTCAGATTAGTAGACTTGTATCCCTAAACTCTTCATCTTGAATTAGACAGCCTCAGTAGTTTCTTTGATGTCCTTTTATTATCGTTGGATCTACACGTTTATGACTCGTTCTACCATACATTTTGCACTGTGATCTGAGTACGCCCTAATTTGTTGTTCCTGCATCCATACTGTTGTTATAGTTTAAGATGTTTCTAAGATTAAAGTTGTGATTTTTTTTTTTGGTTGATTCTTCAATCGAGGGTTTCGTATACGTCGTACACTTCAGTGGTTAGGTTCGATAGCCTTGTCATAAAGAGTTTCTCATGGGCATGCAGTCCAGAAATGAGATGTATTATCATGGGGAAATGTTGTCTGGATGATGAAGAGAAAGCACTAGATCAAGTTCTTAGCACAGAACAGACCGTATCCAACGTACGTTTATGGTAACTGAAGAATCGCAATTTAGATCTAACGCATTTGCTATTACACATCCAAAACAGTGTAGAAAGTTTATTAAAATTGTTTCTGTCTATAATTGTAAAGTAATACCCAACAACTGAAATAACCACAAGGAAGAGGCTAACAACAGCCGTAGAGACAAAAAAAGAAAGAAATATGCGTATCTGACCAGAACTTTACGTCTTGCGACTCATAATTAGGTTGTGGTCTATAGGCAGGTTACCCTGAGGACGGTCTCGTACGCAGTCTGGAGGCGGTTTTGATGGTCTTTTCCCTTCGTGTTCTTCAGATAGTGAGCTACTTTGATAAACCCGGCGTGTTGCTGAAACATCACAGACGTTTCCTCTTCCTCTTGTGGCCTTAACGATTGTTCTTGTTCTCTATTAGGTTGTGGCATTTTGTGTGCCCATTGTATCCCCCATATAGCTAATGGCCTCATGTAACAAAGTGACCTATACTCGTCGTTTGTCGTCCAAGCTTCTGGTGTCTGAAACGAGCAGCTGCAACCAAAAAAAGAATTTTTGTTAAGCAAACACAATGAACTAACAAAAGAAAGAGAACTAATAATGAGACTGGCGTACCCGAGACCCTGGTCGGACCAAGCGGCCTCATAGATCCCACTTGCTGTCCTAAACCCTTTGTCCGCGAGCCCTTCTTGAATCATACAAGCCGCAACCGAGTATGTAGTCCCGGCCCAAACCTCCCTCGAAACCATCGTGCTTGTGTCTACCCTTCCGTCCGGTAACATCCCGTTCACAGCACCACGAGTCCCTTCTCTCACTTTCATCACATTGAAGTCGTACACCGTCTCTAACGCTTTCTTTATCCACTCTTCTTTCGCTATCGGCTTCAATCCACAAGCTCTCGCGTACCTTTACACAAAACTTAAAACCGATTATTCACTCGAGAATTCAACTTCTAAACGCAGCTTTACTCATGTTCTACTAATACTTACCATTGTCCAGCCAATTGATCAGCCAAGATTGATGAGCTTGAGCCGCTTCGACTGTTATCATAGTTGAAATAAGAACCATTCCAAAGCATCTCGTAAACGCCTCTCGCTTTCTCATACTTGGCGTTGAAGTAAACCGCTGCACCGTTGTCCCCAACTTCACGAGCCAAAGCGGATCCCGCCTGGAGAGCCGCGACCCAGAGACCACCACAGTAAGCGCTAACTCCCGAGCATGACCAAGCATCATACGTCTGATCCGGAAACCCTTCGTTCTCTATCATTCCGTCTCCATCTGTATCAAACTGGTCCAAGTAAGCAATGGCTGTGTAAACCGACGGCCATACTGATTTCGCAAAGTTTAGGTCCCCGGTCGCAACCACGTCTCTGTAAACTTGAAGAACAAACTTGGAGTTCAAGTCTTTCCATCTATCCGTGTTGAACAAGTTATAAGCATTTACTTCAAACCACGGATCGTTCAAACCGATATCGTGAGGAACGGCTCCTAGAACCTTTCTTGTAACGAATTCTCCGGAGCTCATGACCTGCTTCTTGCTAGAATCGTGCATCAGAACTGCAGCCGCGAAATCTCTCTGAATGCTTAGCTCGAGTTTTGGAAAAAGCATGAGCAATGCGAAAGAAGAGTAGAAATGAACATCGTAAGTATTGTACATTAGGTACTGAATCCCTTCTAGGTAAAGGAATTGTCCTATGTTCTCTTCGGTATTCTGAATCATTGGGGTTCCCAGCGCCGCTTTTGAGGATAGAGGAGCGTGAATCTCTGAGCAGACAGCATCGATTCTTCCCAGGATGTCTAAGGCTATATTTTTCTGGTCTGGATCAGTATCTATGGTTGATATACTGAGACAAATCCTTCTTTTACATATACTATCTAAGCTTTGCTTAGGAGGTAACCCATCTACGAAAAATACAGAAAAACAAAATCGAAAATCGGTTTTAGAAGACTGAGTAGTTAAAGGAAAAACTTAAGTGTTGTCGGAAGAATCAAATGTCTGTTACCTGTCCAGATGGTTCCTCCTGAGTTAAAATAGTATAGTTCGTTAAAGAGAGTTTTTCGATACCTGAAAATGATTTCCAATTACTTTCTCTTCATCTCAACTGAATTTGGCAAAGAAGAAGAAAAGAGTTGAAGCAAAAGTTATTATTACCACTCCGGAAGTGTTGTGTCAGCAAGAATAGGAGCTTGCCACTCTTCAATCTGATTCTCCCACTCAGAAAAGTCTAATAACAGTCAAGGAATCAAAGAGGAAGAATCATGAGACGATACTCTCTTAGTTAAAGTAGAGGGAAATGTTTTAACATACTGAGAAGAGCGTCGCGAGCCATTGCTACCGCTGCATTTCCTAAACCTCCATAGAATCTTGTGTATCGTCTATGAGTAGAAATTTTCCAAGTTAGAAACAAGATTTTACATGATGAAACTATATATTGGATTGAAATCTAATAGGGACACACACAGCGCAATGCACCATACCTGTGGTAAGTTTTCTCGTCGAATCTAGCCTCAGGACAATCCCAAGAGAGTGAAAAGGTGACTGTACGGTCACAACCCGGTGGAACTTTAACCTTTGCTGCTATAGCTGCTCCAATGGAAGTTCCAGGTTTCGAAGGAGAGGTTGCATTGCTGGTTAACTTGTCGAATGATGCGTTCTTAAGAAGAAAAAAGAGAAATGAAAAAAAACTTAACAATTTTGATCTTTCTTCTATTAGTGATACAAAACACTTGGAAAGATTAGTTAAAAAAAGAAATTCTAACCTTTTTAATCTCATCCCACATATCTCCTGCTGTGATTTTGTCAGGAGTAGTACCAGAAACTAAGAAACAAGGACACGAGGAGACACGAACATCCTCTGTTTCTTTTGCTGCAATTGCGTAGGTAACGGGTGGGTGTCCATTTGCTGTCCTGCAATATAAGTTGCATAACAATTATCAACAAAAATCCAATAACCAACACTAAATCTAGCAACCAAGCACCAAAACCAATCAAAGAGTCAGAAAAAGTGGCTTTTACTTGTGATGTAAAGCTACTGCATGAACTCCATCTCTTGCCCTGGAAGATTCCGTAAAAGAAACAATATCTATGTCAGTAACAGAAGCACATAGTAAAATCTGTTGCAGCTTTAGATGAAGATTATTACATCATTGCTGAGTTAAAATGCTGTCCAGTTAACGCAGAAGTTCCTCCTACAGAATTCTAATTTAACATAGAGAGAAAAGGGTCAGTTTTGTATCTACAGAATGAAAGTATGCAGAAAAATCCAATCACTCGAAGGTTCTTAAAGGAGATAAAAAAGAGGAGAGTTGTTGTGTATTGAGATTAGTTACCTCCCAAGTAAAGAGCAAAGTAACAGTTGCTCGTTCTTCTCCAGTATTAGTCACCTGAAACATGACGGAAACCAATCAGCTCAGCACAAGTTGTTGCCTAAGTTATAATGTTGAGGTAATTCATACCGTGAAGTTGAAAACCGATACCGGAAGACTGGTTTCCTTGTAATTATGAGGTATAAAGGGAGAGACTTGACGAGAAACTATTCTGAGTTCAGGGTCAGGTTCACCTATCATCAAGTGAAAATTCTTTTTCATTAGCATTATAAATCAAGAATTTGCATCTGTAAAAATGGTTATAAACATTTAAGACAAGATTATACCTTCGTAGACGGTCCAAGACCTCGGATAAAGAGCATGATAGGTGGATTTTTTCCCTGTCATGTTCCAATCCCAAGATTCAATTCCCATATTTGGAGCTTCTCCTCTGCACAAATAACCTCCATTGTCTCTGTGCAATCATATACAATAACATAGTTAAGATCATTTGCACATTCACTCTGGTTCTTAAACAAGGATCTGATAAGACACAGGAGAAAAAAATGGATTTGGCTTACTTGATCACTTCTGGCTTTGTCGGACATAGGACAGTTGAGTGTTTCACACCACCCGGGCGAGAAACAAATACCTATGATATATATAAATCAAGAAGCATGAGAGGGATACTTCATAAAGCCATCAGAACACTGGAAATGATTTACAACAGAAGAAACCAAGAAAATGTTCATGATTGTTTACTTACAGAGAATTGGTTTGTGAGGATTGGAGCTTCCTCGCAAATCTTTGGGAATAACTTGAACTGCTGAAACTCACCCTTGTAACTCCTTCCAATGCTTCCTGCACTGAATACGTTTTTTTTTCCCGCGGGTTTTTACATTAATACATCGCAACAGAGGATCTTAAAACTTTAGAGCATTGTTGTTTTGTGTTCTATGCAAATTTGAAGCTTATGTGGATCCCATACCCAATTCCTCCTAAAGGGACTCCATGATCTCCTGTTATATGGTGTTTTCTGAAGATGTCAAAGATCGAAGCCTGCAGGAATGTTGGAATTTTTCGTCATTTAATGAAGACAAAGGTCATCAAATGTTTGTGAGCATAAAAAAAATCTTTGAGAAATCTCTTACTCTTCCTTTTGCGGCTTCTTCTTTAGTGTGTCGCCACAATCTGTAGCCTAACGGAAACTTTGGAAAAGAAAAAACAGATGGAGGAAGAGAGGATTAGTTTTTATAAATTCCAAAGAACAGAGCATCTGACCTAAAGCATAACTTGTACAGCAAGAAAGATGATTGTTCATTTAAAAATCTGTTTCTTTTATTGAAATCTTTATTCAAAAAAAAAAAAAAAATTTTAGCCAAAGGATGGTAGATCGAGAGAAAGATGATATTACCAGATGGAGATGATCTCGTTTAGTAAGTTTGAACTGAGAAGGGGTCTTGGCTTGACTGTTTAACTTCCTTTCCCATGAAAGTGGAGGAAGTTTATCATCTATGACCTATATTACATGATGAAAGAAGAAGCTAAATTTCAGAATGGTAAAAGACCATATTACATCACTGTTGTGCGTAATCCTGTCTAATTATTTCCATAATAACCATTAACATTTAATGATGCCAAATAAAGAAAAACACCAAAATATTTTAATACTCATAGCAATCCAAGACAATGATCACAAAACATAATCAGTTATTGTTTTTTTTGGTTTAAATGTTAAATTAACATAATCAGTTTTGATATAGAAAGACAAAACATACCATTTGCTTTTGGTCTTCAGTTTCTAGGTGACCGTTTTCCATCTTTGAATTACCTAAGCATTAAGATACTAAAAGGTCAGAGAACAGAGATAAACAAAGAGAGTGAAAAAGGTCATGAGACAAACTAAAACAGATTAAAGCAGTAGGGGTTTAGATATAAGACAAAAGCTGGGACTTTTTTGGCTTTTGGTCATGTTCCAATGTAGTGCTTTATCAGGAAAGGACATGTGTCTACCAAAGAGGAAAAAAAAAAACAAGAAACAGCAAAAAAGCTTGAAGCTTTTGTATGAGAAAACTGAAACTGTTATTGGTTTTGCAACAAAAAGAAGATTCATATTGATGATTCACACTACAAATATAACTAAGGTTTATAATCGTAGAAGCAGTTAGGAAACTCAAGAGTTCAAGATAATAAAGGCTAAAAAGTTGTACTATAAATTATGAACATGAATAGAAGATAAACAGAAAA
This sequence comes from Streptanthus diversifolius, assembly GCA_039880935.1. Taxonomy (NCBI): domain Eukaryota; kingdom Viridiplantae; phylum Streptophyta; class Magnoliopsida; order Brassicales; family Brassicaceae; genus Streptanthus; species Streptanthus diversifolius. Next base: position 20,930,934 of record JAXGFM010000014.1, on the reverse strand, counting down.
AACCTTTAAACTTTAGCCGGATGAAATGATTATGTTTTGAAATGAACCAAGATATAATTACAATGCCATTTACTAACAAAAAGGTAAAAATTACCCAAAAGGTTCCTGTAATCAAATGTTCAGAGCAGAGAGAGAGAGAGAGAGAGGTGAATGATGAAGAGAAAGGAATGATGAAGAAACAAATGCCTGTAGATTTTCTTTTATTATTTTTTGGTGGGGAAAGATAAAACATAAACAGAATCAAAGAAAGAAGAAAAAGAAGACAACATGCAAGCCACACAATAGCTTGAGTTTGGTGATTATTAAATTGCAAAGAAACTAATAACCAAAGTGTGTTGTCGACCCGTCTTTTATAAATTTTATTAAAACCATATGGAACGTTTATTTAACTTCCGTAATATTTTTCTTCATCGACCTTTCAAATTCTTTTGCATTTTTAGACGAATTCCACACTGAATCAACATTCTGTATTTTATTATTTCTTATAAATAATGGTGGTTATTTACATAACTGTCAATGGATTTTCAATCTATATAAATTTGCAATGGTCTACATATAATAATGTAAATAGGGTTTTTAACCTTAACTATAAGAAAACTATTGGAAAGTTTACATTTGTATATCGTCCATACATTAATCATCTGTGTGATGAAAGAAAGATAAGTGAAGTGGAAATGATCATCACAATTGTTTTTGCCTTTCGGTTAAATAATAGCTGACACCGTAAATAAGTTGTAAAAGTATGAGGAGCACTGACTTGTTAGTTTGTTCCGTTTTTATCCGAAATATATAAAAATAAAAATTTATTCTAAATAGCAGACAATATAAAAGCATTTTCCATTGATAATTAAAAAAATATATTTTAATTTTTATTGAGTATCTACAACTAAAATTATAAATTTTGAGAAGCCATTCTCATCTGAGACTGAAAATTTTATGAAACTATTTTTTTTATTATCACATAGTTTAGTGGATTAATAATTTCAACAAATATATAGAAAACAAATATTGAACCCCGTCCATTCTAAACTATCAATTCTATACATGAAAACTTGATACATATGTACTTACAATTACGATAAATTGCTTTTCGAACAATAATTTTATGATGTAGTTTTTTCTGTAGTATACAGATCCAGGACGAACGGTTTCACATGCACATATGAGATATCTATAAAATTCGAAACCACGACATTACTTACATTATTCTGGAATTTCTAATAAACTTCGCATCCATAAATCTACAGAAATTAGGTTTTCTAGAATCAAACCTCGAACTTGGTATAGAAATATTTAAACCCTTGACCGTTGAGACAAGGGGATTTTACAATACAGAATAATTGAAATTATTAATTAATTAATCGATATGTTATTATTTTTCTTATAACTCACAAATAAAATTATCTATCTATCTATCAATCAATATACATGAATTTAAATTATATATTATATTAGTTTAACTGATATTGATTAAAGTTAATACAAAATGTTATATGTAAGCAACAACACCAAACATTCAATGGAGAGGAGCCTTTACCACATACGAGACACATTACTTAACCCCACACATTTCCCGGACATATCATTATTAGTGGGCTATGTTTAACTTATGTACCATTGATTTGAAATCCCTTGCTCTTTCTCTCAGAGGCTTTTAATCAATTTTAATTTCAAAAATTTGAAAATCAACTATCAACCAAACAACCACAAACATTCTTCTTGCACAATTAGTTATGATGGACATTTTGGTTGTACCAAAACTCACTTGGTTTATGCTGAATCAAAAGATGGTTAAATTTCTCTTCTACCGGAGCTAGTTCGACCACCCGAACAACTTCAAGAAGCTATACGTGTTTTTGATGATCCAAAACACGTCTCAGCTCAGTCACATACAATAACAAAAAGCCCAAAAGGACCAAGAAGATATTAAGGACAAGCTGGATTTGATTATGAAAAAACCCAAACAAGTGTTTGCTAAATAAAGCTCATAATGGACTAACTTATTTGTTTGAGTTTTGATATATAACTTTATTAGGTTTTTGATTGGTGATTTATAAATCAAGTAGGATAAATATTTGGGCTTTATAAACCCATTAGGAATAGATTAGGCTTTTAAACTAATTAACTTAAATTAAACCGATTTTAATTAGAATTATGATTAACTAACCCATTATGGTTTAGGATTAAGGTTTTCTAGATTTAGGGTTTTCACTTTTAGGCTTTAAAACAAGTCATTCAAGTTTTTTAAACTTCAACCTAATCTTTTATAATATTTTGTTTTTGGTGCAAACTAGATCTTTTAGAGACTTTTGTCTCTTTGTTCACATTGGTGAACTGTTCTATATCACAAAGGAAGAATGATCTTCTGTGATCCATCCTAGACACTAAGCAAGGTGATCCTGTGTCGTAGGAGTAGCAAAACATCCTTAGAGCAATCCACAACTCCAAGGAAAAGTCCATATTCATCCTATATCTTCCACCCACGCCCCTTCAAGTGATTTAGGGAGAAACATCCATTGCAGTACCACACCATTTGGTATCAGAACCACTTGAAGGTTAGGGTTTGAAGTTTGTCATATATTCTTTTGGGAACAAAAGAAGCTATGGAGAAAAGCTAAACAACAAGCAACAAGGGAGAGAGTTGCACCTATCCAGACCGTGATCTTGAGTTAAAAGCAATTGGAGGATCTAACAGATCTGATCTACAATCAGGTCACAAAAAATCTTGGACTCAATCAACAGTGGAAATTGCCTGATCTAAGACCAATAAGTCCAAAGAAGCAAGTCAACAACATAAATCGTCCCCTAGTCTTTTCGGAAACTAGAAAAGACCCTGAAGTATACTTACAGTGGGAAAGCAATATGGAGGAGTGGTTACAATCCAACAACATTTCCAAGGAACAGAAGCTATCACGAGCGGTCTCAGCATTAACAGGAAAATCTCATGAATGGTGGCTAAAGGAAAACACTTCCACCATCTACAAGAAGCCAGTGCTAGACTGGAGAGGCCTCAAGCACGGATGTATGAAGAATTTGTAGAGAAGTACCAAGCCACCCCAACTGGAGTGACATATATACCACCATCAGCTAAGGAGCTCGGAATCAAGAGACATGAAGAAGATACAAAAGATTCCATCCAGCAGACTACCAACAGACTCGAAGAAGATATACGACCAATCAATGAAGCATACAAACTAAACCCAGAGGAGTTGATCAACAAATCGACTTACTCCAGAAAATCAACACATCAAGGAGTCACGGAGAAGAAGATTTAGACACAAATATTTTAGCATGAAAGAGATATTCAACTCACAAGTGGGGGGACTTCCATTAAATTCGAAGAAAACCAGTGGTTACCTATTGAAAGATTCCAATTGTATGATCATACTATAAAATGTAAAGAACTCTATCAATTAATAATGAAGATTGTGCGGCTGTACTCGGAATCAGTTTATTGGACTCATCTTGCATAAACGTCTCATTATAATGAGAACCTTTTCCCCATCTAACCACCTAAATTTTAAAAATATAATTAATATTAAAACAAATTATATTTAATGTAACAAAAATTAGTCTAACATAAATACGTTAAATATTATTCTAACATATATGATCTAATAAAAAATATTCCATATCTAAAAATCCTAACTAACCATTGTAAATTCTATGCAATCTAAATAACTATCTATGTACAATATAACTAGTTAAATACAATAAAGCATAAATGTAGTGCGCCTTAGAAGAGAATGGAGTGGGAGAATAATGAGCGACGAGGGAGGGAGGAAGGAAGCGAGGGTATATATAGATTTTATACGGGTCGTAAATTTATGATAAATTTTTGACGCGCCATTTACGGTTTAATTACTCTGCTATTTTCAATACGCATCTTTGTAATAAATGATTATCATCTAACGACGGTTTAACGATGACTTAGCGATGAAGTCATCGCAGATTTTTCCTAAATTTGGCGAAGAGATAACGACTAGTTTGTTGCTAAGTCGTCGTATATAAATTATATCTTTATAACCTATATCAACCATGTTTGAACATATATTGAAAATATGTTTATATTTTTATAATTTCAATTTTTTTGGTGCAATAAATTTAGTGAAGTAATGTTCTAATAATGTTATGTATTAACTATTTTTGATTAATGTTTGCAATTAAAGATATATTTCATATTAATAAATTTATAATATAATTAATGATAAATTTTATTACATGCATGATAAATAATTAATATATATAAAATTTTAATTTACTTTGAATCATTGGATGATCCTAACTAGTACCATCACTACAATCATCATTTTCTTCCAACTCGTCTTCGTTTGTATCCTCTGTCGTTACATCCTCGAGATCTTCACATTGTCGATTATGGGGATCAGTTAGCAGGATATCATTTGTTATTTGGTCTGGTTCTTGTATATCACTACTAAAACAAAAATTGCAATAGTTCTTCTCCTCCAACAATTCGCTATCTAGACGTTATTTTAATATGATAGCCACGTGATTCCTGTTTTTTTGATCCGTGGTTATAGAAAGAAGCTAACTTGTTTTTCTTGAGATGCTAAGATGAAAGGTTCAAATTTGTTGTATCTTGGTCCGGCGTTGACATCCACAACTCCAAACTTGTTATACCCAACACCTCTGTTAATTACTGAATCAAACCAGGCACATTTGAAGAGTACACATTTCATCTTAACTACACTTAGAAATTCCACTTCAATATGTTTTTACAAGATCCCACTGAAAGCGGTTTCACTCTTCACATATATTTCATAGTTGATTGTTGCAAGAATAAAATGCATAACTTCAGGTGAAATACGTGGGTGCGGTAGTTTTAAAACAAAAATTTGTAAATATAGCTCTCACTGGTCTTCAACCATTTGAAAAAGTCTTGATTTTCTAATTTGTTAATTTCATCATCTGATATTCTATAGCCTCTTGCATTTGACTTACAAATAAGATGCATTAGAAATATGAAAATCATATTGACAATTGAATTATTCTTCAATTCAAGTTATAATAAATGTTTGCATTAAATTTTGAACATACACATTTCATCACAATTTAATAGATATGTATGTGCGCTATGACAATCTTCAGAACTTGTCCACCAAATTTCCTTCTTTTTCCCTCCAAGACGACTGATTTGTGAGAAGATGTCTCGAACACCTTCACTATGTTGGTGCCACACCACCATCGTCATAAAGTCTTGGAGCTCCTTTCCATGTATGAACTTTTGGGGAAAATAGTATGATGTGAAGTGAGATGTTACTTTCGTCAAAATTTTAGTAACAATTGAAATTTCAACTTTAGTAAGTTGTTTTTGATTTTTTCAGATGTTTCATGAAATGCTCAAATGGGTGCATCAGAACTGAACGGTCTTCTAGTTACGTTTCATGAGGAAGGTGGATTGGGAGATGTTCCATAACATAAAAAATGCTGGCGGAAATATCTTCTCTAAGTTACACAATAAGATTGTAATATTTTCTTATAGTTGTTGGATGCCTTCTTCGGTAAGAATACATGTACTAAGATCTTAAAAAAGCACTAACACCTATAATATTTAAATAAAAATTAATTAAACAGATATATATATATATATATATATATATATGTAAGTTACCATAATTATTGTGAGATTATTATTTTTTTAAAATGACATGTATACTTGCAAGTGCTTCGTGTACATTTTGTTGAAGCAAATCAGTCAATGCAAATGGGAGTAGTCGTTGCATAAACACATGATAATCATGACTTTTCACTTCCGATGCCACCCAACTGATCAACACCGACTTTTCTCCCTCAAAATTAATGTGGAATTTACTTCTTGAAAAAATATCATGCAAGTCTAAATCTTGAATTTTTGCTATGTTTTGTCTTTTCTTGGACGTCCAAAATTGTATGTATGATGTTCTCAATTTTTTTTTCAATATCTATTAAATCTAAATTTTGTCACAGCAGCAGATCTTTCCAATATAGAAGTTCTTAAAAGATACTTATCTTGTGCCAATTGTGATGTTGTACGTATTGGTCCGACATCCACGATGGACTGAATCTTGAGTACCATAATGATTAATTTTTGCTTTTATTCATCATATTAAATAAACAGGAGGGGGGTTGCACATACACTTACCTTAATCCTTAACAAGGTTTTGTTTCTTCGGTAAGGATGGTTCATCGAAAATAATTGGTGATTACAATCAAACCAACATCTCTTCTTTCTGTAATTTAGCTGAAACGCATATGTCCTTCTTAGGAAATACAAACAAAATAGCCTCCCATGTGTTATCAAACCTGATGACATCTCGTATGCTGGAAAATCACTTATTGTCTATATAAGTATTGCTCGCATCGTAAATTTTCTATTCAATAAACAGTCAAACGTTCGAATCCAGAAGACTATAACTACTTCAACTCATGAATCAGAGATTGCAGAAAATATCAACTGACCGTTTTGGAGTTTTAGGACCAGGGACTAATATGCTTAGGAATAGAATTCTCACTCCATGCACATCTCTGGGGGAAGGTTGTAGAGCGTAACAATTACTGACCACAACGAGTATAGTCTACCAGCATTCCAAATGGACTAAATCTATCCGTGCATACACCAAGATAAACATTACGAATATTTCTAGCGAATTGATGGTGTACCGTATTGAAGTATTTTCAAGCCTTTGCATCTGAATGATAAATGACCTTCCCATCCCTTTGTAAATATTCTGCATGACATCTCATCGCTGCTACGGTCTTTTCATACTGATATAATATTTTCAATATGTCTGTTATTGGTAGGTACCACATCTTTTGATACAATACTTTATTCTGCCCGTTGTCCTACGGTTTATATCTAGACTTCTAGCATAAGCAACATTCCTATGATTTTAACATCATTTTTTCAATATATCATATATTTATTAACGCACATATCTGTCATCTCAGAATATCTCATAGTAAGATTCAGTAGACAAATTGTCTTTTGGTAAATACTCTTTAAACAATGCAACCCATGCATCCATACAAATCTCTGGCAAATTATGATTTTTTTAAGGGCGAATAACAATAATGACCTATATATTAGTTGTACTTACCTAGATAACATATTTTTTATATTAATTACTAAAATACTTTTTGCTTTTTTAAAAACCCAGTTGTACCACTATTGGGATGTTGTAAAAAACTTTATTACAACATTGTCACCGCATTCATGTTGTTGCAGAATTTTTTTCTCAGAATTATTTTTATGGTATCGCAGAATTATTTTCGCAGAATTGTTCTCAAGTTATCGCATAAATATTTTTATGTTATCACAGAATTATTTTCTCGCAGTTTTTTTTTGTAGTTATCGCATAATTATTTTGCAGAATTATTTTTATGTTGTCGCATAATTATTTCTCGCAGTTTTGTTGTAGTTATCGCAGAATTGTTTTGCAGAATTATTTTATGTTATCACATAATTATTTTTTCACAGTTTTGTTGTAGTTATCGGATAATTGTTTTGCAGAATTATTTTTTTGTTGTCGCAGAATTATTTTTATGTTGTCTTAAAATTATATTCTTGCAGTTTTTTGTAGTCATCGCATAATTGTTTTGCAGAATTATTTTTATGTTGTCGTAAAATTATTTTCTCACCGTTTTGTTGTAGTTATCGCAGAATTATTGTCGCATAATTAGTTTTATATTGTCGCAGAATTATTTCTCGCAGTTTTTTAGTAGTTATTGCATAATTATTTTGCAGAATTGTTTTTGACGTTGTGACAGATTTATTTTCTAGACTGTCTGACGCGACGCGTGAATGTCTTTCATTTTTTTTCTCTTTCATTGATATTTGTAAATTGTTTATTGGATATTTGTGTTTTCTTATCCACCATTATCTTTAAACTCAATTATTTCTTGATAAATAAAAAATTTATATTTTATTTTAATACAAAAGTTCATCATTTTTTAAACTCTATAATAGAAATTTGTTTTATTTAATTTGGACACACAAAAAATTAGTCTTTTTAAGACACATATCCTAATAATTAACTTTAATATATTCAAAACTCTTCTAATTTATATTTAACTAATTATGTGTGTTTTGTAGTTTGTATGTGTAATATTGTACTATTTATTTTTAATAAAAAATAAATATGTTTCATAAAAATTAAATGTGTTTTAACAAACTATTAATCTGTCATTGTAGTCTGTCTGACGTGACGCGTCAATGTCTTTTTTTTTTCTCTTTCATTGAAACTTGTAAATTGTTTATTAGATATTTAGATTATATGTTTTTCTTATTCATCCTTATCTTTAAACTCAAATATTTTTTGATAAATAAAAAATTTATATTTTATTTTAATACCAAAATTCATCATTTTTTAAACTCTATAAATAGAAATTTGTTTTATTTAATTTGGAGACACAAAAAATCAGTCTTTTTAAGACATGAATCCTAATAATTAACTTTAAAATATTCAAAACTTTATAATTATATATTTTACTAATTATGTATGTTTTATGGTTTGTATGTGTAATATTGTACTATGTAATTTTAATAAAATAATAAATATGTTTCATAAAAATTAAATGTGTTTTAACAAGCCATTATATAGTATAAAAATAAATTGGATGTTAAATTAGAGCTTATGTGGAAGAAAGAGAATATGATGTTGAAGTAAAATAATCATCGTTGATTTTTTTGTTAAATGGCAAATTTATAAATTTTAACAACTATACATGTTTTTATGTATTTTAACCAATAATTTTTTCAACATGATAAATAGTAGGTCATTTTAGTAATAAGTGATAAAATATGAGTCATTGTAGACAAATTTAGTTTTTTTGATCATCTTTGCTGCCAATGAAAATTTAAACTGGCCTTCTCTACTAAGGGTGGGCACGGGTACTTGATACCCGTCTAACCCGTCCGACCCGCCTCGTACCCGGCCCGTCAAACCAAGTACCCGTTTAAAATGGGTCGGGTATCAAGTCCAATTACAGATTACCCGCAAACAACGGGTCAGGTATCAAGCCTTCAAAAAAAAATTAATACCCGGCCCGTTACCCGCCCCGTACCCTTTACCCACAAGTACCCGTCAATTACCCGTCAATTACCCGTTAAATACCCGTAAATACCCGTAAAAACCCATAAAAACCCGTAAGTACCCGCAAGTACTCGCGGGTAACAGGCCGGGTAACGAGTAACGGATAAAGGGTAGCGGGTAACAGTATTGATTTTTTTGTGGGTACTTGATTTTACGGGTACTTACTTCTACGGGTATCATGTTCGGGTCGGAAAAAATTTTACTTGCGAATAACGGGCTGAGTATCAAACCCACCCGAAAAAGCGGGTATGACCCGTGCCTACCCCTGTTCTCTACAACCAGCTTAGCTTGGCTGATTTGTAGCATTTAGCATTTTATAAAACGTTTTTGCATCTACTATAGGTTCCTCAGCAACAATATACTAATAAGCTAATGAAAAAGTTGTCTCGTGAAATGCATCTATAACTTTGCATGTATCCTATCATGCTGCTATCTCCCTCTGATCCTCATGTTGATAATTATGATCATTATAATACAAATTACTCACTTCTTCAATATCCACCGCTTCCATCAGAATTTTAAGCAGATGGATCCACATTCGTAGTTTGTATATATCATCCCTAAAATACATTTTTTTGTTTTGGATTTTTTTTTGTTTTTTGGATTTGTGATATGGTTTTGTTTATGGATTATCACATTGGACAGTCACATTTTTATAGAAGAATTTGAGTGGTTAGTAGGTACAAAATTAACAAGACAAGTTAACAACAAAAAATCAATACACATCATTTACACGTGTGTCACCTATCCTTATATGATACGTTGGAAATTTGTCGTAAAAATATTTCATCGTAAATACGTCGTCAATTTACAACGAATAGACAATATTTAAATATTTTGTCGTTAATTTGTTATAAGTTAACCATGACTTTACGATAAATTCTTTTATCATTAATTAATGACGAGTTAAAGTCGAAATTGGTTTTCATCGTGAATTCGTGGTAAAATTACTTTCTAATTTATGTTAATATATTTTCGTCGTTAATTGTCGTTGCTACTTTTTTTTTTTTTTTTTTGTAGTGCATGTATCACCACCATTTGGTTGGTTACTCTCTATGGAAGAGTACATCATTCCTAAAAATAGCAACTTTACAATACACGTATGTCGCATAAGCTTTTACGAGGTTAGTGCTACGTTATTATTAAATTGTCATTGAACTCTTATCACTTTTGTTTTCTAAGGGGTTACGCGACCATCCGAAAGGTTTTTTTAGTTCCGCTAAAGAACACTTGAAAGGTTCATTTAAAGATTCCAGCAAAAACAATTAAATACGATTGGGGGAAGATCTTAAAATCATATTATTTCAAGACGAGTAATATTAATCAAAAGCATGCCACTCGTGATGTCATCAACAACAAAATAAGATTTTGCAGTCCAACTGTTTTATTACAGGTTACAACCTTAGTTAAAAGCGAGTGATTTGACCATTTCTATAAGATAAGTGGAATGAAATGGACAGAATGTCAAATGACAAGCATGTTCGAACCATCTACACAATTTAGTGACACGCAATCTACTAAATGCCCAAAGTAAATTGTACATTATCTTTTTCTTTTCGAGAAAATTTACAAAATGCAAACTTTTTTAAGTGTCATTGTTCAAAATTTAGGACCCTATAAATATACTGTTTTAAAAATCTTCTTTATAAGAAGTCCATTCATAAATATATATACAATGGCTAGGGTCAGTGTATTTTTTGATGTTATCAAATATAAGAACAATTTCAAGAAATGATATAAACAGTGAACTGCAATCACTTACACGAAGATGTTTTTCTTCACTTAAGAAATTAATGTTTTTTTTACAACAAGAAATTAATGTTATATCTACCTATTATATACGCAAAACATATACTTATGAAAATTATAATAACCCATAGTACAACTAATATTGCAAATGTTCGTGTATTCTATTTGATTGGAAGTCTAAAGTAGTTATAATATGTTCCAAAAACTCAAAGAAAACTTTACACTAGTGTTGCTATAAAAATGTCAACATCTAACAACCCAATCAAGTGGGGGGCATATCAAGTATTTTATTTTAAGAAATTTAACAAACATTCGACTCTACATCCACTTTAAGAAATTAACAAATTAAAAATATTTAGCAAAAATAAAATAAAATTAACAATAGAATTAAAAAAGAAAATATTTTCTTTCCAAGTATATAACGAAGAAAAAGTCACGAGATTCTGGTTGGTGGATTTGACTGACACACACAAAAAAGAAGAAGAAAATGAGCTGTTGCTTTGTAAGCGTAATCAACAGAGGAATTTGAACGTGCTTTCTACAACGTCACGCCTCTAGTTATAGCAAACCGAGTTATTATTATGTATTTGAATTCTAATGATTTAATCTATTTTTCAAGCTCCGATTCTGTTATGTTAAATTATATATTCGGTTGGTGAATGATAGTTGGTCAAACATTTGCTTAAAACATATGTACAACTTGACTTGCTCGTCGTTGATGTTTTTTTAAAATTTATTGTAATTTCTCTCTTTTATAACAAACACGTGGATATATGCTTTAGTTATCCGACAAGAAAAAAAACCCATAAATAAAATGACAAATGAGAAGTAAGTTTAGATTCATCTAAACGCGAATGCCGGATTACATTGACAGAAAATGGCTTACATTTTGTCTTTTTGTATATTACAACTAATACGTTAGGGTTACGAAATCATCATGTCCATTACCAAAAAAAGTCTGTCTTACTCCGCATTAACCCCCTTGTGACATAAGAAATTTTTCTTTTTTTTTTCATTTCATGTAGCATATTTATTTTATTTATTTAATCATCCAGCAGTATGTTTAGGTTTCAAATAGTGACCATCAAAACTAACAATATAATAAATAAAAATGAATGAAATAAATAAAAAGAAACACACAAAGAAATTTTGAAGAATGAATATGAAACCTTTTCTGAATGATTTTATAGAGTGGCGGATGATCATATGATAACCTAAACCAATGATCATAAGATGAACATATTTTTCTAAATTAATAAATAAAAAATATAATTTTTTTCGAAAATATTATTTTAAAAGACAGTATTTTAGTTCAAGTTTCTCATTTTTTTTTTAATTTTGATAATAAATAATCTATTTTACGAGAATCTAATTTGGAAGAATGAAAAAGAAAAACAAGTTTGTATTTTGATAATCATTTCTTTTTTTTGTCAACTTAGCATAGTAATTATTTTTTTTTTAAATTACGGGGTGATAAGTTCGAATCTCAAACATATATTATGAATTTCAGAGGTGGTCACCATTATATCATATGATTCAAACAACCAACTCTTCTTAAATAGTGAAAAATTTGAGGCATTTCACATTCCCCTTTATTCTTTTTCTTTAAATAGGCAACTAATCCAAGCCTTATATCTAATTTAATGAAATATATTTTAGCATTATTATTAACCATTTTTCAAATCGCATAAATGACAAAAATACATATGCAAAACTTTTTTTGTTTGATAATTAAGAGGATATCCGGACTTTTACCATGCAATTAATCCCATTAAGATGAGTGTAGCCGTCAAGTAATTCATTTCTCGGATTTTCCAATGGATCTAAAGCATGATAACATTTTCACTGACCACATGCAAAACATGTTGCACAGATTTTCATTGATATGCATAGAAAATAATCTAATATAATATATCTGTTTAAAAAGTGTCATTTTGACATCTTTTACATAAATTATGAAAACAACGTAAATTTCTACTATGTCCTTTATAAATATACTAAAAGTTTTTTTTTTAATTAATATATAGAAATGATAAGGATAAAAAGGATTTTAATCTTAAAAATTGTATTAAAAATATAAAACGACATTTTTGAAACAAAAATAAAACAATTAAACGACACTTTTTATAAAACCAATGGATTATATGTTACATGTATCTAATTTTTATGTTTGTGTCCATGCCTCAAATTTTTGCAAGTGACTGTCATGTATTATGGGAGAGCTAAAACTAAATAGAGATATTTTGTTATGGATATGACATGGATCATCATTGTGAGATTTTAACGTAACTTTTGCCTCTCATGAGCATTTTAAATATCTAGAATCAATTGGCGATCAATTGGGTATGAGAGATTTCCAAGAGCTCGTTTCTAACTAATGGACTTGGGATATGTAAGATCTGAATTCACTTAGTGGAACCAATGGGAAGAAGGAACCATAGGGAAGAAACTGACTGGAGCTATACTAAACAGTGCATAGCTGTTTACTTTTCCACACTAGTTTGCGATATTTGAAGCAAATGGAATCTCGGATCACGATGTTTGGTTAAAAGCTTGATAATGTTGTCTTGGTAAAGTGACATCACTTTCGGTTTTTCAATTACCTTACAAAAAGTCTACAATTCCTTGAGATTCTTTTGCATGTTTGGTCGGAAACTGAGCCTTTGTTTCAATTGTGTTATGCCCTTCTTCGGTTTCACTGGAAACTCAAGATTCTTAAACCACATCTTCGAGCTCTTTTTGCGACACTATAAGGAGAACTCAGGATGCTTTTGAGTTCTTATCCGAGAGATAGAACCAAGTTCTTACTGAGTTAGCACTCGATAATGTCACAGCTGTTTCAGAAGCATCATCAAGCTGGCATCATTACGCTAAGATCAAAGAGAACTTCTTCAACCAAAATTATAAATCTCCTGGCTCCGTCATGGTGATAAGAACACCATCTTTTTCCAGCAGACTGTGCAGTTCAAACATTAAAATATGCGATCAAGCGTCTGAGAACTAATCCATGTGACATGCTCATTTAAGCAAATGAAATGAAAGCTGAGACGGTGAGTTATTTCAAATCTTTCCTCCAAACAAGAAACCAACACTAATCCACATTCAAGACGGAGACTCTCTCGAGTCTTATTATATCGATTCCATCCAAAGACTTTGGTGAATCTTGTCTTCATGGAAGAAATCGAAGAGTGCTCTCCTCTCCATACCTTTCAACAAAACTCCCGGTCTAGGCTATACCTCACAATTATGTATTGCAGCTTGGCCAATCATAGCATCAGATTTTATCGCGGTTGTTCAATCATAGTATGGGGAATGACTAGCTTTCCCCAACTTTACGATCACTCCAATTCAAACATGTTTAACTCTCAAATTTTTTTATAGATATGTGACCAAAAAAATAAGTGAACTTTGTGATATACATAGCCAAATTAATTCTTTTATTTCTAACTACCTATTTTATTAACAAAAACCTGGATATTACACTCTTCTCCTACAAAATGTACTCTTAGCCACAAAACTTAAAAACCCAACTTCGTCTAAGCCTTCGATACGGTACACTAGAACTTTATCATTATCACTCTGCAAGCTATGAAATTTCCTATGTTGTTTATTTTGTGGATACAGAACTGTATCTCTTCAGCCTCCTTTTCAGTCTCATTGAACCGAGGGTCGATAGCTTTTTCATGAGTTCCAGAGGTTTAAGACAAGGTTGTTCTCTTTCACCATACCTTTAATCATAGCCATCAATATCCTCTCTCTTATTCAAAAAAGCATCAAATGACAGGAAAATTGGCTATCACCCAATTTATAAAGGCCTCAACTTGATTCACTTTGAGTTTTGCTGTTGATACGATGGATTTTTATGGATGGTTCCCTAGATCACTTCAAGGTACAATAGAAGTACTAAAGTTTTTTGAGAAAGAATGTAGTTTAGCTACCAATGTCTCTAAGTCTTCCCTGTTTATGGCTGGTATCTTGGTTTTCCGATTGATCAGCACCCTATTCGACAAGCATGCTCTTACAACTAAGAGTATGACACACTTAGATTACATGTTCCTTAATCATATACACACCTCCTCTCATTTCTTTTCCACACAGCTTGCATTGAACTCTTATCTGGATTTTTTGGGTCGCAAAGAAATACATAGTGCCATCCATCATCGCTAGAGTTTCGCTTCAGTCCCGGAGAAACGACAGCAGAAGAAACCGATGATGGGAATCAAAAACAGTAGTAGAGGGCAGAGACAACAGCGAGGAGAATAAAGGAGTTGAAATGTTGAACAGGGATCAACGATTCATGATCAATTAGGAAATTTTAGGGCTTTTAAAAAGAAAAATTGTGTTGTTGTGACATAAACTGTAAAAGTTTTCCAAGGAAACAAAAAAACGGTTACGTAATTGAATGGACGGATTACTGAACTAATTGCTAAATCGGATGATTAGATTTTCAAACCGTAAATTTAAATCAAAAGACCGAAAGATAAATATGGTCAAATTACCTTAACTTATTAGAGTCATTATTAAACAATGCAAAGTAGGATCTTCATAATGAGAAGCAAAAGGATACTAAAAGTATACAAACCAGCAGTACTTCCAAGGATAGCGGCAGAACTAACAAGGCCAACCAAGCTCGACACCAAAAAAAGAGAAAAAGGCTGAGATAAATCCAATGAGTGGTGATAGCCCATTTTGCCGAGATCGAGAAGCCAACACGACTGAGTGTAGGAAACCACAATCATCTCTCAACTCTTCTATGGAGATTAGTTTGAATCCTCTCTCTGTAAAGAAAAAAATGAGAGGGAAGCTAACGACTTGGCTTCAGGAAGAAGGTTTCACATTAAAAGAAAGAAGGTTGAACTCTCATGACAAAAATGAGGGTTTCAACACAGTTTCCAATATGATTTCTGCAGAATAGTACAAGTCATTTTCTACCATCAAAGAGGAGACAAAGAAAGCAGGCATGCAATTATAGTTGTTTACATATTATATATTCCTTTTGTATGGTTAAAAGTTTTGTGTCTTCTGTATGATAAGAAAAACAGAGAAAATGTGAGAAATGTAAAGGATTAAGAGCTCAGTTGATATAAGTTCTTAGTGAATCGTTTCTGAAGCTTCTCCGGCGAGACGTAAGATCCTTTCCCGAGGATTTGAACTCATAAATCTTTGTGTCTTTAAGTTGTTTTAGCTTGTTTGGTTTTCTTTTACAAATACAAACAAGAGATAGAACACAAAACTAATAGAGAGAGACTTAAACAAAAATAAGTTCACAGAAAAACTCTCTACAAATTGGTATCAGAGCTCAGGTTCCACACAACTCAACATCTTAAGGTCTGAAGAAATGTCTTCATCATGGGTAGAGATGGAGAAGTTTGATGGAAAGGGAGACTATATGATGTGGAAAGAGAAGCTGCTAGCACATCTGGAGATGATGGATCTTCTAGATGGTTTAGAGGAAGAAGTAACCTCTAAAGGTGGAGACTCTACAGCTGGAACCAGGTAGGAAACTCCTGCACAAGGTGCTACACAAGTGTTAACAACCACAAAAAGATCTCTCAAGGAAAAGAGAGAAAAAGCAAGATCAACTATCATCCTAAGTGTTGGAGATAATGTTCTCAGGAAAATCATCAAAGAAAAGTCAGCTGCATGTATGATCAAGGTCTTAGATCATCTGTTTATGACTAAGTCACTTTCAAACCGGATTTATCTTAAGAAAATGCTATATAGATATAAGATGAGTGATGGAATGACTATAGACGAAAACATAAACGAATTCTTAAGGTTGATAGATGATCTAGAACATGTTAAGGTGATGGTTTCAGATGAGGATCAAGCTATTATTCTTCTTATGGTTGTACCAAAGTAGTTTGATCAACTCAGAGATACTTTGAAGTATGGAAAACTTCTTTATCTCTATATGATATCATAGGAGCTATCAGATCTAAAGAACTAGAACTGGGAGCAAATGGTAGGATGATTCGACACAGTTCTGAACCTTTTTTTGTCCAAGAACGAGGCAGACCTGAGAAGATGAAAAAATTTAGTGACAAAGGGAAACACAAGAGAAGATCAAAGTTTAAAGGAAAAAAGACTTGTTGGATATGTGGTAAAGATGGTCATTAAAAGAAACAATGCTTTGTATAGAAAGAGAATAACAAATATCAGAGACACAACCCATCAGAGAAAGGAGAATCATCAATTGTAACTGGACAAATTGCAGATGCAGCTGCACTCATGGTCTCCAAATCTTTGTTAACACTTAGAGAAGAATTCAACAAGATATGGATCATGGATACAGGTTGTTCTTTTCATATGACTCCAAGAAGGGAGTGGTTCATCACATTGGATGAAACATGTTCAGGACTAGTGAGAATGCTGAATGATACTTACTCTGAAGTAAGAGGAGTTGGAAGCATAAGAATAAAGAATGAAGACAACTCAACCATTCTCTTAACCAATGTGAGGTATGTTCCAGGGTTGTCAAAGAATCTGATATCATTGGGAATCTTAGAAGATCAAGGTTGCTGGTTTCATTCTAGAGATGGAATTGTGAAAATTAACAAAGGGTGCAGATCACTGATCAAAGGGCAGAAAAACAGATACTTTGTATGTTCTTAAAGGATGTGTTGTAACAGGGGATGTGAATGTCTCTATTGGTTTGAAGGATGAGACTACACTTTGGCACAGAAGACTTGGACATATGAGTGAAAAGAATATGAAAGCTCTTTTGAAGAAAGGGTATTTTGACAGTACATAGGTGATAACAATGGACTTCTGTGAAGACTATATCTATGTGAAAGCTCATCTTGTGAGCTTCGGAGCTGGAAAACATGTCACAAGAGTAAAGCTTGACTACATCCACTCTGATATATGGGGTTCACCAAACGTTCCTCTATCTCTTGGGAAGTGCCAGTACTTCATCTTTTTCATAGATGACTACTCAAGAAAAACCTGGATATATTTTTTCCGGAAGAAAGATGAAGTTTTTTCAAGCTTTGTAGAATGGAAGAAAATGACTGAGAATCAACTTGGAAGAAAGATCAAAACACTCAGAACACACAATGGTCTTGAATTTTGCAACAATGAATTTAGTATTTTGTGCAAAGAAGAAGGGATTATAAGACATAGAACTTGTGGTTACACACCCCAACCGAATGGAGTTGCATAAAGAATGAATAGGACCATTCTTGACAAAGTGAAAAGTGTTCTAAGTGAATCTGATCTTCCAAAATGCTTTTGGGCAGACGCTGCAGCAACTGAAGTGCATCAGATAAACAGATAACCTACTTTTTCAGTTGATTTCAAAATTCCTGAAGAGATAAGGACAGGATCAAAGCCAAGATATGAAGAGCTAAGAGTGTTTGGGTCTATTGTATATGTTCACAATGATCAAGGGAAGTTAAACCTAAGAGCAAATAAGACAGTCTTCATTAATCCTGCAGGTGTAAAAGGTTACAAGTTCTGGCTATTAGAAGAGAAAAAATGTGGTATTAGCAGAGATAAAATATTTCAAGAAGAGAAGATGTACAAACACCTAAATCAACCTGGAGAATCACAATCATCAAGCACAAAGGTATCTCTCATTTATGAACTTAATCATGGTGATTTCAGTGATTTAGGTGGAGCTGATAAGGACATAGAAGATGATCTAGAGACAGATCAGAACTCATCAGATCCAAATCCAGAGAGTTAGAACTCAGAAGATGAAGAGTATCAAGGGAATTATCATCTAGAGAACTATCAATTGGCAAGAGACAGAGAAAGAAGAATACCGAAGAAACCCACCAGATATGCAGAGTCTAACATGGTTGGTTTCTCACTGATGGTAACAGAAGATAAATGATATCCAGAACCTTGCTGTTATGATGAAGTTATGAGAGACAAAGGCTGGAGGTCATGGAAAGAAGCCATGGATGATGAGATGCAGTCTCTGCATAAAAATCATACATGAATATTTATAGAAAAACCAGAAAAATGCAAATTGATTGGCTGCAAATGGGTGTACAAGAAAAGAGGGTATATCAGGGCTTGAATAACCAAAATTCAAGGTAGGATTAGTTGCAAAAAGGTACCAGCAGAAAAAAAGAATATACTATCAAGAGATTTTCTCACCAGTTGTGAAACATGTCTTTATTAGGCTCATTCTGTCATATGCGGTGAATCTTGATCTAGAGCTGCACCAACTAGATGTCAAGACTGTATTTTTACATGGAAATCTAGATGAGTACATCTTGATGGAGCAACCAGAAGTTTATCAAGTCAATACAGGAGCTAAAGAAGAAGTCTGTCATTTAGAGAAGTCTCTATATGGGCTTAAACAAGCATCAAAACAATGGAACCAGATATTTGACAGTTTCGAGAAAGATTCTGGTTATTACAGAAGCAATTTCGATAATTGCATCTACTATCATGAGCTTGAAGATGGGTCATACATATATTTAATGTTATATGTTGATGACATGCTCATTGCAACAAATAACAAAGAAAACGTTCAAGAATTGAAAAACATGTTGTGTAATGAGTTTGAAATGAAAGACTTGAGAGAAGCTAAGAGATATTGGGTATGGAGATTAAGAGAGACAGAGTAAAACAGATTCTTGAACTATCTCAAGAATATTATTTGAAGAAAGTTCTGCACACATTCATGATGGATCAGTCAAAATGTGTGCTTACACCATTGGTAATTCACTTTACACTCAGAGATTCTGAAGAAGAAGAAATGATAGCTCAAGCTGAATATATGAAGAACATCCCTTACTCAAATGTTGTAGGGAACATCATGTACTCAATGATCGGAACAAGACCTGACTTAGCTTACCCACTATGCGTTGTCAATCGATTCATGAGCAAGCCATTAAAAGATCATTGGATAGCTGTCAAGTGGGTGCTACGTTACATCAAGGAAATTCAGAGTCTCAGACTTGTCTACAGAAAGCAAGACAATGTGGATATCATAGGATATTGTGACTCTAATTATGCTTCTGATCCAGACAAGAGGAGATCAATTACTGAGTATGTATCACTGCAGGTGGAAACACGACCTACAAAAGGTTGTTGCATTATCCACCACAGAGGCTGAATTCATGGCATTAACAGAAGCCTTTAAAGAAACAATTTGGCTGAAAAGATTGACAGGTGAATTGGGTTTTGCACAAGATCATGTGGAAGTGTTAAGTAATTGACAAAGCTCCATCACGCTATCTAAGAACTCTGTGCGTCATAAACGAACAAAGCACATTGATGTGCGTCTTCACTTCACCAGAGATAAGATTGCTGATGGGGAAATCAAATTGAGTAAGGTGTCAACTCTATGGAATCCTGGATTGAAGCTTCAAGAAGCATTGAAGCTTCTCAGAATTTCAAGTATCTGATTACAGAGGAAAAACAACCGGAGAAGGGAACAATTGAAGGTCACTAAGAAAAAGAATTAAGTTGAGATTGGTATTCAAACCAAGGTAGAGTTTTGTGGAGGTTAGTTTGAATCGTCTCTTTATAAAGAAAGAAATAAGAGGGAAGCTAAATACTTGGCTTCGGGAAGAAGGTTTCAAATTAGAAGAAAGAAAATTGAACTCTCATGACAAGAAGGAGGGTTTCAACACAGTTCCCAAGCTCCTGCAACTCTCAACTACTCTCTGATTTCTGCAGAATAGTACAAGTCATTTTCTACCACCAAAGAGGAGACAAAGAAAGCAGACCTGCAATTGTAGCTGTTTACCTTTGGTGACAAAGAGAACAAGAAAACAAGACTCTTTAACAATATATATACATTACATATTCCTTTCGTTTGGTTAAGAGTTTTGTGTGTTCTGTCTGATAAGAAAAACAGAGAGAAGGTGAGAAGTGTAAAGGATTAAGAGCTCAGTTGAGCTAAGTTCTTAGTGAATCGTTTTTGGAGCTTCTCCGGCGAGATGTAGGATTCTTTTACGAGGATCTGAACTCATAAAACTCTGTGTCTTTAAGTTGTTTTAGCTTGTTTGGTTTTCTTTTACAAATACAAACAAGAGATATAACACCAAACTAAGAGAGAGAGACTTAAACAAAAAAATAAGTTCACAATAAAACTCTCTACATCCTCCAATCAAAAATGTATTAAGATTCAATGTCCTACATCGGAACTTCGAAGAAATTTAAGTAATATATAAAGGATATGAACCAATCCACTAATTGCCAATTGGTTTTTAGTGTGAAATTCATCTAATTTAACATGGTATCAGAGCCCAATCAACACAGTTCAACCCGATCTATAATCGATCTGATCCAAAATTGGTTCATTGATCCTTGCCCAAATATATCAAAATTAATTGTCAAAAAATTATTATTTTGAGGTGACGTATTATGATATAATACCCCACATTAGAATTTGAAAAAAATCTTAAATAATATATAAAAGATATGAACCAATCCACTAACTATACGTCTAAGACTGAGAAGCAACTGCTAACGAAGAAACCTCAAAAGCTGACGAAGGTAACTTTAAATACCAAAGTCCAAAAGAAAAGCAAGGAAATGATAACGGGTAAAAAAAGAAAAAAATGGGGTCCCTCTCACAAAGGCGGTTAGTAAAACTGCCCACTAAAGAGGGAGATCAGAGGAAAATAAGGCAACGATGGAGTGGGTGAAGTAGAGAGAAAAATCTACACTTAGATAAAAGAGAAAAAACTTTTTTAAGTAAGAACAAAAAAGTTAACGTAAAAATTCATTGATGAATACCTTAGGATAGTACCAAATCTATATTATGGACAAATATGGCATCAAACCTAAGAAGTTACATATCTAACATTTTGTGGATTGTAAAGACTTTTTCATTTTTATATAATTTAAAAAATAAACAATAATAATATATATCAAAAATAAATAATTATAAAAGATTGAAACTTATTTTTTTCAAAAACATCTCAAATATATTTCGCATATTTTGTTTTTACTTTTTTTAAATATACTTATTTCAGGAAAATATTCCAAATTTTTTACTAAATATACTAATATTTAGGAATTTTCTACAACCTTAAGGAAAGTGTCAGTAAATTTAGTAAGAGTTTAGTTACAATTTTAAAATAGTTTGAACATAAGTTGTTTTAATATGAGAAAGATGATTATGTTTGAATGGTTTACTAAATATTTTATATATTTTTTAGATGTAACATAATGTTTCTAAGAATTTAGGAAAGGTTTACTAATTTTATGAAAGTTTAACCTTTGTGGAAATGGTCCTTAAAATTTAGTAAGTGTTTAGTAAGCATTTAAAAATAATTTAAACATACATAAAATTGTTTTAAGCTCAAAAAGGTGATTATGTTGGAATTGAACAGTTTACTAAACATTTAGTGCATGGTTGGTAAAAGATGCAGAGGCTGTAGAACGTAAAAAAGAACTTACATCATAACAATTGAACCTCTTACAAGTTTTAGTAAAAAAGAACGTAATAAAATTTGGTGGTTTTTTGGCCATTTTTAAACTCTTAGGGTTTAATTGATCTTTTCTCCCAACTTTTCACCTTATTTGTATCGAATGTTACAGATATCACCGTTACTTACACTATTCACAAATATTTTAACTACTTCTTAAGAATTACTTTTAGTTCAAATAATGTTAAAAGTAAACATAAAGTTATTGAACAAAAGAAACATATGAGAGTTCAAAAGAATAGTATGAAAAGTAATATTTTGTTATATTCATACGTAGGGTCCATCGAGAATATGGGCAGTGAGATTGAGACCGGAGACCTTTTTGACTATCGGATGGTCCCGGTCCGTACGGATTGCGATACTGTGTGGTAGTTACCGGCGGTGGTGACCATTATGCAGCCATGTCACGCAACCATTTCTTTTCTTCTTTAGGTTTTACTATATTACAATAAATTGTTTGGATGACAGAGAATATTCTTCTGGTCTGGCTTTAGTATTAATATTATTTTTATTATTTGGCTTTAATTTTTACATTTTATTTAATCTTACTTTGGTTAATGTTGATGGATTTATCCTTCTCCGCACTTTCGTTATGAACTATACACTATTTTTTGTTTTTTTGGTCAATTTGATAATCTATGGGTAGTTACATATTTAATATTCTTTAGAGTAAATGTCATTATCACATTTGCTGTCAGGTCTCGAGCATGGTCTCGAGCATTTTTCTACATCTTAGTTCTTGACTCTTAAGATATATGGCATATATGGATTTAGGTTTTAATAAGGTCCTGGATAGATTAGAAAAATGGCGAGTTTCAGGGTTACTAGTGTTTGAAAATATGTGATGATTTACCGTAGATTCTTTTATTTTAAATGAAAGATCAATATTCTTAGGCTAAACATAGGAAGCAAAGAAAGAGAGAACAAAAGAGGCTGCAAAAGCTCTGAAAATATGTGTTTGATTCGATGACCCCTCTAGAACTCGGCCAAGAGACCTAGTTATACACACACTAGGCTTATTCTAACCATAATCTAATTAAACCATAATGGTTAAATTTTCTAACCCTAATTCTTTGGTCTAATTTAAGTGAAAAATCTAATTCATTTCCTAATCCTATCGACATGGTTTACTTTAATCTAATTTAAGTGACTAATCTAATTAGGCCTAATTAATCTAATTAGGCCTAATTAATCTGACTAGGCATTAATTACAAAGACTAAAACAATGGAATCAACAAGCTGGTCCATTCTTCTCCCCTTCTCCTTGGGTCATCATGTTTAATAAAGCTTGGAGAGCTTCCTTTTGGAGTTTGCCCCGAGACCGAGTCAGCGGCCCGGTGAACATGTTGGACAGGTCCCATGTGGTCCGTGGTCTGCGTTCGTGCCTCCTCGTCCCTGGGTTGTGCGTCCTCGTTCGTGGGTTGCGACCGTGCCTTCCCGTCCGTGATTCATGGTCGTTCTCCCTCGTCCTCGTCCGTGGATTGTGGTCGTGCTCCCTCGTCCTCGTCCGTGTTTCACGGTCGTGCCTTCCCGTCCGTGATCCGCGGACGTGCGTTCTCGTCCATGGTTCACGGTCGTGCCAGCTCTTTCGTTGCCCGTTCCATCTCCTCACCCGATGTATCCGACTCCAAACCTTCTCTTTCATGGTTTCCTAAGCTATCCCTTTGACTTCTTGTGCATCCATGGTCACACCATTCCATCTTCCTTTAAAAAGATTTGACCTCAAATACGCATCATCTGCCACAAAAAGAAGTAAGTCATAAATATTAAAAATTGGACTAACAGTGTACTTACCTTGTAGATCAATTTGGTAGGCATTACTGTTGATTCTTTTTAACACTTTGAAAGGTCCATCGGTTTTGGGCATAAGTTTGGATTTCCGTTCATTTGGAAATCTTCCTTTCTTCAAGTGTATCCACACCAGATCGTCTGGTTCGATTATTATTTCCTTTTTCCCTTATTTTTATGTCGTTTATAGACAAAAGTATTCTCCTCAATGTTTTTTCTAACCTGTTCATGTAAGGATTTGACAAATTCAGCCTTTTGTTGACCATCAAGATTAGTTTGTTCTTTCGAAGGTAAAGCAAACAAATCCAGAGGTAATAATGGGTTAAAACCGTAGACCACATAGAAGGGTGTTAGCTTTGTGGCTGAGTGTATTGACCTATTGTAAGTAAATTCTACATGAGGTAGATAATCTTCCCAAGTTTTAATATTCTTTTTAATAATAGCTCGCAATAGGGCAGAGAGGGTCCTATTCACAGCTTCAGTTTGACCATCTGTATGAGGATGACAAGTTGTTGAAAATAAAACTCTAGTCCCTAGTTTTCCCCACAAGATTTTCCAAAAATGGCTAAGGAACTTTGAATCCCTATATGAAACTATTGTCCTAGGCATACCATGTAGTCTAACAACTGCATCATTAGCCTTATGACAAGGAATCAAATATGTCATCTTAGAAAACCTATCTACTACCACAAAGATACTATCTCTTCCTTTTTTATTCCTTGGTAAACCTAAAACAAAGTCCATTGAAATGTCTATCCAAGGATGTTCTGGAATAAAAAGAGGCGTGTACAAACCTGTGGGTTGAACCTTGGTTTTGGCCTGTTTGCATTCTATACATCTAGAACACACTCTTTCCACATCCCTCTTCATGCTTGGCCAGTAAAAATGCTCTTGAAGTGCGCTTAAAGTCTTAGCAACACCAAAATGTCCCATTAATCCTCCACCATGAGCTTCCCTAACATATAAATCTCACAAAGAGCCACAAGGAATACACAAATGGTTATCCAAAAACAAGAAACCTTTAAACTGATAGTACTTACCCACAGCTTGTGTGTTTGTTTCCTTATATAGCTCAACAAAATCAGGATCATCAACATAACAAGTTTTAAGATGTTAAATCCTAGCAGTTTGGTTTCTATAGAAGATAAGAGAGCATAGCTCTGTGAGAGGGCATCAGCAACTACATTCTATTTACCTTGTTTATGTTGAAAGACATAAGGAAATGTATCAACAAAATCTACCCATCGTCCATGCCTCTTGTTTAGCTTTTGTTGTCTTTTAAGATGTTTAAGGGATTCATGATCTGTATGGATCACAAACTCCTTAGGCCATAAATAATGTTGTCATGTCTGTAAAGCCCTTACAAGCGCATACAATTCCTTATCATAAGTAGGGTAGTTTAAGGTGGCACCTCCTAGCTTCTCACTGAAGTAAGCTATATGCCTCTTTTCTTGCATCAAAACGGAACCAATACCAATCCCAGAAGCATCACATTCAATTTCAAAAGTTTTATCAAAATTAGGAGGTACTAGCAATGGAGTGTTAGTTAACTTCCCTTTTAACAGATCAAATGCTTCTTCTTGAGCTTGACCCCACTGGAAACCCACGTTTTTCTTGACCACTTCAGTGAGTGGGGCAGCAATGGTACTAAAGTCTTTCATAAACCTCCTGTAAAATCCAGCAAGGCCGTAAAAACTTCGGACCTCTCCAATAGAGGTCCGAAGTTTTCACGGCTTTTTGAAGTCACAAAAAACCCTAAAAAGACAAGGTTATCTGTTCCAAAAGAACATTTCTTAAGTTTGGCATACAACCTTTCCCTTCTAAGAACCTCTAATACATTCCTAAGATGTTCAATGTGATCATTTTTGTTTTTGCTGTAGATCAGAATGTTATCAAAATAGACAACCACAAATAACCCTATAAAGGGTCTCAACACATGATTCATGAGTCTCATGAATATGCTAGGAGCATTAGTAAGACCAAAGGCATAACTAACCATTCATACAACCCAAGTTTAGTTTTAAAGGCATTTTTCCACTCATCCCCTTCTTTCATTCTAATCTGATGATATCCACTCTTTAAATCTATTTTATAGAAGATACATGACCCATGTAACTCGTCTAACATATCATCTAATCGAGGGATAGGGTGCATATACTTAACTGTGTATTATTGATGGCTCTGCAATCCACACACATTTGCCAACTCCCATCCTTTTTAGGTACTAGCAAAACTGGTACAGCACACGAGCTGAGGCTCTCACGGATGTGTTCTTTCACCAGGAGCTCGTGGACTTGTTTCTGGAGCTCTTTGGTCTCTGTTGGATTGGTCCTATAGGCTGGCCGATTGGGAATAGTGGCGCCAGGTACAAAATCAATTTGATGTTCAATACCTCTGAGAGAAAGTAAGCCCACTGGTTGATATCTTGGAAACACATCCTTGTATTTCTGTAAAAGAAGCTCTATGTTTCTCGGAATAACTGGTTAGCAACTCCCTATAAAAAAGTAAGATCATAGATTGTTGGCCCAACATAGCATGTTTTAACTCACTAGAAGTAGCACATAGACAAGGGTCATTTCCTTCCACCGACTTACTCTGGGCGGCTCTGATACCACTTGGTGGGGAAAACGATCCAGATCCCCACGAGATTTGGGACATCTTATCAGTTCCCTCCCATTTTCGAACCACAACTTTTATCCCCATGCGACCATAATTTTAGATTTATTTGAACACGAATTTATATTTTTCGTCCTATTTCCCCATAATTTCGGTTAATCATGGTTTTGTTATGGAATCGACTGATTTAGGATCCAAACCATATCTGGTATCATATAAATCCGGTTTTAAATCAAAATCAAAATTAATTTTACAAACCAAAATACCAATGAACCAATTTTGCAAATCAAACCAAAAATTCCTATTTGAAGGAAAAGAAAGAATAATTCTTTAATTTTTTATCACTGCAATCACCCCCCAAAAAGAACAAAAAAAAAAAAGATTAGAAATCAAATTGATGATTCCAATAATTGACCAAATATCGATTCAAATTAGGAGCTGTAAACAAGGAAAATCTCGGGGCATTATCTGCAACAGATCTGGTTTACGGCGATCAGATCTGTAATACCTCAATGGTCGAAAACGAACGGTGACGGAAATGCTATCCCGCTCAGAGCTGGTAGTCTCCTCCATAGGCTCGCCGAGAAGCTCCTCAGACGGGTAAGGGATAGGCGATTCAGTTCCGAAGCTCCCGGAGGCGATTAACGCAGAGTCGGAGAAAGTGCGAGTAGGCGTCATAGAACGGGACGCGATTCCGCCGGCAGAGTTAGGAAAGGAAGAAGCGGAGGTGGAGGAGGAAGAACGGGGAATGAGACGGTTGGTGAGATGAGAAGAAGAAGTGGAAGAAGCGGGACTTGGTGGTCTACGGTTCGAGGAGGGAGAACTGCTCCTTGTAATCGATGAGGATGAAGCCATCCACTGACCTAGAAACTCGGGGAATGAAATCAACTCCGGCGACTCAACCGCTTGATAAAAATTAAAAAATTGAAAAGAAGGAAGATGCAGAGAATGTGTCAGTGGAAGCTCACATGAGGCTTGAGACAGAATAAACCATTGTGTAACATCTTTCTCTCTTCATTTGATTTGAGGTTTTTGCTAAGAGATGGAAGAGAAAGACGGTGAGACCATAGAAGAGAGAGAGAGGGATTGTTTCGTCTTCTTTAAGCGAAGATCGAATGGCGACAGATATCTGTTTTGAAAAATTCAGATTATGAATTTTGTTTTTTTTCTGTGCCTTTCCAAATACACACAAATTTGATTTAAAAATTTTGCTACCATTGACAGAAGATGCTACCATTGACAGAAAAATTGGTTTGATTTGCAAAATTGGTTCATTGGTATTTTGGTTTGTAAAATTGATTTTGATTTTGATTTAAAATCGGATTCATATGATACCAGATATGGTTTGTATCCTAAACCAGTCGATTCCATAACAAAACCACGATTAACCGAAATTATGGGGAAATAGGACGAAAAATATAAATTCGGGTTCAAATAAATCTAAAACTATGGTCGCATGGGGATAAAAGTTGTGGTTCGAAAATAGGAGGGAACTGATAAGATGTCCCAAATCTCGTGGGGATCTGGATCGTTTTCCCCACTTGGTGAGGTTCTGGATAGGTTAGAAACCTATGGATCTTTTTGAATGATGAAAGGGTCGACTTTCAGGGCTACTAGCGTCTGAAAGTGTGAGACGGCTACTTCTTGAAGCTAATGGGCTTCAAGTTTGGTTTACCCTTCTCTATTACAGGAGGCGGCTCTGCTTTGTTTAATAGAGATGATTCACAGTAGTTTCCTCTACCTTAAGTGAAAGATCAATGTTCTTAGGCTGAAAAAAGAAAGCTATGAAACAGAGACCAAAAGAGGCTGGAAAAGCTCTGAAAATATGTGTTTGATTCCTTTTGCTATTCTCAAAAGTTCAGAATAGATCAAAGCCCAATCACCTAAGATATAGAGCTATAACCTACTGTGAAATAAAATAGAAAGATTTCAAGATTTTTTTTGTCAGCTGATTAACCTAATCTTAACAGGGTTTCTCTTCTGCTTTTTTGTTTTGATAGATTCTTTCTTTGTTTTATTTTGTGATTTGGGAGAGGCTCAGCTGACTTACAAAAGATAGAAAGAAAAGAAGTAGTTTAAAAAAAAATCAATGATGGAATGAATTCTATTGATGAGGGTGAAACCAAAGGGATTTCTTACAAACCCTAACCTTCAATCGGCTCTAATACCACTTGGTGAGGTCCTGGATATGTTAGAAACCTATGAATCTTTTTGAAGGATGAAAGGGTCGAGTTTCAGGGCTACTAGCGCCTGAAAGTGTATGACGGCTTCTCCTTAAAGCTGAGAACCTTCAAGGTTGGTTTACCTTTCTCTATTACAGGAGGCGGCTATGCTTTGTTTAATAGAGATGATTCACAGTAGATTCCTCAACCTTAAGTGAAAGATCAATGTTCTTAGGCTGAAAAGAAAAAACAATAAAATAGAGAACAAAAGAGGCTGCAAAAGCTCTGAAAATATGTGTTTGATTCGATGGCCCCTTTAGAACTCGGCCAAGAGGCCTATTTATACACACACTAGCCCTAATTTAACCCTAATCTAATTAAACCATAATGGTTTAATGTCCTAATCTTAATTTCTTGGTCTAATTTAAGTGAAAAATCTAATTCATTTCCTAATCCTATTGACTTGGTTTACTTTGGTCTAATTTAAGTGACAAATCTAATTGGGCTAATTAATTTGACTAGGCCCTAATTACAAAGACTAAAACAATAGAATCAACAAGCTGACCCATTCTTCTCTTCTTCTCCTTGGGCCATCATGCTTAATAAAGCTTGGAGAGCTTCCTTTTGGAGTTTGGCCCGAGACTGAGTCATCGGCCCGGTGAACATGTTGGACAGGTCCCATGTGGTCTGTTCTAGGTCCTCTGTGGTTCGCGTCCATGCCGAGTCTTCTGTGGTCTGCGTTTGTGCCTCCTCGCCCCTGGGTCGCGCGTCCTCGTTCGTTGTTCGCGGCCGTGCCTTCCCGTCCGTTATTCATGGTCGTGCTCCCTCGTCTTCGTCCGTGGTTCGCGGTCGTGCTCCTTTGTCCTCATCCGTGGTTCGTGGTCATGCCTTCTCGTCCATGATCCACGGACGTGCGTCCTCATCCATGGTTCGCGGTCATGCCTTCCCGTCCGTGATTCATGGTCGTGCTCCCTCGTCTTCGTCTGTGGTTCGCGGTCGTGCTCCTTTGTTCTCGTCCGTGGTTCATGGTCGTGCCTTCTCGTCCATGATCCGCAGATGTGCGTCCTCGTCCATGGTTCGCGGTCGTGCCAGCTCTTTTGTGGCCCGATCCAAGGCCCGTTCCATCTCCTCATCCGGTGTATCCGGCTCCAAACCTTCTCTTTCATGGTTTTCTAAGCTATTCCTTTCCAACTCAACTTTTTGTGCATCCATGGTCACATCAAATTCAAAAATCTAGTTTTATGAGATTAAAATTAGAGAGACTAAAATCTAATGAACATGTGTTTAAAAGTTAAAATCAACACAGAAAATTAAAATTTTTATACTGTAATTAGCATTTCAAAAATCAAATGATTAAATTTACGAAAACCATTTACTTGGTGGTGGTGACCGAAATACTGAATTTTTTTTATATTGGAAAATGGACAACTCAAAATTGTGTAAATAATAAGTAAGAACCAGTACTTTTCTTTTCATTTGGTTTAACGAGTTAACACCAAACACAATATACTACATTGACTCCGAAGACAATAAATTAGATCCTTATGAAACAATTATACTGATTTCTCTCAAAATGTAATCTACATGTAGACCATGTATGTTTTTTTTTTTGCTTTTTTTGTTTATTGTTGTTGAGAAAAACCTTGTATGAATTTTGTTATCAAAGACATGTTATGTTTACTTTTCTTTTAAAAAAAAAACATAATAATCTCAAATGATATAAATATTCAAAAAACATTTAAATATTCTAAAAACATTAATACAAAAAATTAAAGAAGGGTCTTCTTAGAATGTCAATGCACTATTTATACGTGTGAAAAGACGGCCATTTTTATTATACTAATTAATCAATTCTGTAGAATTAGAGACCGATGCATGCATGACATCGTAATCCCACTCCACACGTAACTACGTGGGAAGCTTACTTCACCACCTGAAACTAAACAAAGCCTTTCACAAAACTTTCACCCCATCATTTAATGTCTTTTCTTTATCTCTTTATATACACAATTCCACTTAAAGAGGGACTCTATAACTCTGTGCTCTAACTAATTAGCACATTACAATACACACACACACACCCTCCCCCCTCCCCCACACACACTATACTACTAAAGAACTTTGTATTAGTTACATGGAAAACAATAATGTTGGTCAACGACAACAACGCTGCTCCGTTGACCAAGAGGCTTACAGAGGCGTTCGCCGGAGGCAGTGGGGAAAATGGGTGTCCGAGATCCGAGAACCCCGTAAGAAAACCCGTATTTGGCTCGGGAGCTACGAGACGGCGAGATGGCCGCAGCGGCCTACGATGCTGCGGCTCTTCACCTTCGAGGACGTGGGACACATCTCAACTTCCCGGAGTACGCTGGCAGTTTTCCTCGGCCGGAAAGCCCTAGTTGCGAGCACGTTCAGGCGGCAGCTCAGAAGGCAGCACAGATGTTTAAACCGGGTGTGTCGTCTCTGAACAAGATATCGTCGGGTCAGGGACTTTCTCTGGTCGGATTGTCTCCGGAACAGATTCAGGCTATCAATGAGTTTGCATTGGACTCGCCGAGGATGGGGTGGATGCAGGATTTGGAAGTAAATGATTACGAGGAGTTATACGGACGGTTTTTTGGACAGTGCGATAGAGATGAGTTTTTTGAAATTCAGCTTCAATCCATATGAGATTTTAGTTGATGATATTGATCTACGTATGCTTAAACATTCAATTTTTTTTATAATATTACCAACCATTTAAGGTTTCCATATGACAGATTTTTTTTTTGTTTCTCAACAAAAATACAATTATTCAAAAAAATCAGAAAACCAAAACAGAAATACAAAATTAATATAAACTATATCAGAAAGTAAAATCCGAACACTGTGTACTAATTTGTAATCCTTGCAAGTGGTATAAGTTTTATTGTAAAATAGTTGAAAGACTCTTTATTTCTCTAAAATTATTTTTGTGAATTGAGAAAGAAAGCTATACCGTCGAATTATACACTATTTTTAGATCTGTGGCAAATTATTTATAGATTATTTATTCAGTGAAATATAATAAATTTGGGACCCCAAATATTTTTTTTTGTATTCAATTTGTAACCTTCTATGTTCTAACAATGAATACATCATAATTTCCAATGAGATGAGTCAAATTTTCAATTTTATATATTTTATGGCTGCTGGTTTGCTAGATGATTTCGAATGGATTATATGAGATATTAAAATACACATGCTAAATAATTCCTCTTCAGTTTCTTCTGTTATTTATCAAAATTAAAGAAGAGAAAAGAAAAGATGTGTAGGATTTACTTACAGTATTCGTATATTTGCATTTGGTATCCTAGTGTACACTCCGTGTGGGGGCAGGAGAGATGATTTCAATATGCGACCCGAATCTCTTGGGGACCTACTATACATTGACATTTCAGCTTTTACAATCACTTTTCATATCCTTAAATTTATCTTCAAAAGTTTATATATATAAAAACCCACTAAAATTTACTGTCAACTTCCTTATGATAACGAAAGATGGTGCTAAAATTAATGACTCAAGGTGACATATGCAATTAATACCATGATCAATTCTTAGTATGACATATGTCAGTCAAAATTTAAATGGCATATGTTAGTCAAAATTTAGTTTGATAATCACAAAGTTTATATGATATGCATGAACAAATAAAATTTTAACTCAAAAGATAATACAAAAAATGTGGGGGCAATACAGTTACAAAAAAAAATTAAAAGATTATTCATAAGAGTCTCTCACATTATTATTTTGAGAGACTAATATACAAATGTGTATATATGTAATTGTGTAAAATATGTAAGATATATGATGTAAGTATTTTTTAACAAGTCTATTCACTCATATATTCTCTTAAAAGTGTTAGTATTTTTACTTTATATAAATAAAGTGTTAGTATTCTATAATTTGTATTAGTATTTTAATACATATTTGGGAGAATATGAGTGGATAATCAATAAAATATGATAAATTTAAAAACAAGAGATAAAAGTAAAATACTGTGTGTTTTTAGTTTGTATAGTTTAAGAAAATATAAACATTACCAAAAATAACAAAATGGTATGAATAATCCAATAATTTCTTTATATATTAAATAAACCACATAGAACAACACAGGTCCCCTTTTTTTTTTTTTTTTTTTTTTGTCAACATAGCCTAGTGGCTTTAATATCCCTCATAATACTGAGGGGTGCTGGGTTCGAACCCCAGACCTGTGTCATGAATTTCAGAGGTGATCACCATTGTGCCACAGGTCCCTTGTTTAGTACAAAGATAAAAAATATTTAATCCACAGAGTAGATGCTTTAATATAAATCACAAACTAGTTCGAATTTAAAATAAAAATAAAATATTTCAGAAACTAAATCAACATGAATTAACTCATTATTTTTTTCCATTTCTCCAGAGCAAGAGGTCACTGGTTCCAGTCTTATTTAAATGAGGATGGGGGGATTTAGGGTCGCATAAGCAAGCAACTCTTGGTCACGCACGAAGACAGCCATGTCTTGTTCGGGTAAGCCTACCCATGCTTCAACACTTTCCTCATCTTTTGCATCCATCAACAAGAAATACAACTGACTCTCAGGGACAGCCGCTCTAGATCCAACCCAAACCGGACCGCCCATTCCGAAGTCAACCTCATAAAAACGCTTTTTACACCAACTAGTCACGCCATATAAGTTTGTCTCAGGTTTTAGCTCCGATAAGAAATCTACAGTCACTTTCATCAAGTTTTGGCTAAGTGTGGTTGTAGTAGCACTCTCTTTGATCATCTCATTGACTCCTTCTTTAGACTTTCGGATCTCGGCCACGATCTGGTCGATTTTCATATCATTCCCTGGTTCTTTCTTGAGAAAGAAGAACGTGAGTAGGTTGCCTATGGCGTTTTGTGACAAAACCTCAGAAGGGATCCTAAGACGCAAGTCTATGGCTTGACTCATCATTGATGACCAGTTAGATCTTGATGAAGCCTTTGTGGCACATCTCCATATCAATGCTGTGATGGCTTCCACACGTGTAGGAACGGCCAATGTTTCGCTGGCGGCCTTGCGTTTAAGCTCTGTGATCTTAGATGATTCGAAGACGAACCTCTTTGTCACACACTTCTCCTTAAACTCGGTAATAGCGTCGACTTCCGGGACCTGGAAAGAGATATGAGGAGGAGGGTAGATAGTCGTCGATGCAAATGGAGGACTATTCATCGTATGATCATTAGACTTCCCTTCTGCTGTTGTAGCGGCCCAGTCCGAGACAAAAGTGAAAAGTGAGGCCGCGTCGCTGATCAGGTGAGAGACGCAGACAGCAATTGCTACACCCGATCCGGACCCAAAGAAACTGACCTTGACACTCAACAACGGCCAGACTCTGGGAGATTCTCCTTTAGCCGTGGTTGGAAAGAGTTTCTCTAGAGAGTCAGCGTTTTGGGTTTTGAGGAAATCAGAGAGAACGAGATCAGTGCGTGCCTCTGTGAAGACGGCTCCTTCGTCGTTGCAGTTGATGGAGTCGCCTTTTATTTGCCCAGCGAGAGGATAGAAACGTGAGAGAGTGTTGGAAAGGGAGGTTTTCAGGTCCTTCGAGATGATCTCTGATTTGAGATTTTTGGTGTTGTTGTAGAAAAAGATCGCAGAGACGTAAGCTGGTGGAGATGACAAGTCGAAAATGGAGAGTTGAATTTGGTCATTGTGGGGTGTGGGTGAAGCTGAAGCAGGCTTGATCACTTGTCTTTCGACTTCCTCTAGCTTAAGTTCCATTTTATGTGCTCTAATCGTCTAAGGAGGATCCAACAGCTAATACTGCTTTAGGAGAAACTAAAGATCACTTCTATTATATAGAGCATCTCGTAATCTTATTATTACATTCAAAGTTGGATGCTATCCATAGCTATTCAATTAATCGGATTTTTAACTCTTATATTGTCAGTTTTTTTTTTCATTTGTTTTCCTCATTTTTGCTTTCCAAATTCCTAGTGAAATAAATGGTTGTGCCTTGTTTGGTAGTGAATCTGTATCTTCTAAATTTTTAATTTATGGTAGATAATATGAATCTGGAACTGAAAAAATGATAAGAATCTTTTTATTGGATAAAACTACTAAAATTTTATTTCATGACACATTGTTTTGAATTATATATTAAATATGAGAGTAATATGATAATTTGTTGGAATAGTACAATGGTGGCCACTTCTGAAATTCATGACATATGTATAGGGTTTGAACCAAGCACTCTCTAATGTTAAAGTGGATATTAATGTCACTAGGCTAAGTTAAAAAAAAAAAATTAATAGGATAATTTAATATATTGGTTATATTAATAAGCTTATTGGTTTATATTTATATAAACCATTTTAAGGTATTTTAAAGTTGTTGACAAAAATAAAATAAAAATTATGTAAGATATATGTTTGTTTGGAACATCTTTTAATATAAGATGAAAACTAACCTAAAATTTTGGTTTAACAAATAAAATATGTACATTTGAAAAACTGATTAACTTATGTTTTGAAAACTAAAAAAATAACTCTTTAAATTGTATTAATTTAAGTAAAAAATTAGCAGTTTATATTTGTGATTAGGTTTATTAATATTTTTTAAAAAATCTACTTTAAAACTAATTTACATTTTTATTCTCGTTTTTAACATCATATATATAAATATTATACAAAAGATTTAACTATCCAAACTGGAAGCGTCAAATTTGTTCTGTTGGTAAATGTTTTACACTACGCGATGAGTTTATTCACCCTCAATTTTGCTTCTCGTGCTACACTTAAATTTTTAAAACATAATTTAATTTTCTTAAATACTTTCAAATGAACTGAAAATATTGATCACTATTACAATTAAAACATCATCAAACATCAACTTTACCATATTTGAATATTTGTATTCTCGTTATATTTTAAAATATGCAACTATAAAAATACATTTTACCTCAGGGAAACGCATTTTATAAAAATACATGTTACTGATAGTAACAGTATTGTACACCAAATTGAGTTAATATACAAGCTTCTATATCAATCAGCATTACATCGATTGCCAGCAAAAAAAAAAAACAAAAAACAAAAAAGATATGATACACTTGCCAAAATAACCAGTGATTGATGCATGTCGTGATTGCGAATGAGTTTTACCATCACAATAACTAGTTGATTTTTTTCACATTTTTTACCTTCTTCATCATCTTTGGTAATCCAAGGCTGAAACTCCCTCCCAACCTTATAATTAACATAAGATTCATGATACTATAACATAAAATAAATCATATGTTATATAATCGTGAAACGAGTCTATGGATACATAAGTCATAATCATATATTCATATTATAATTGTGTTTATGCAAAGGCACAACCAGCACATGAATATATATCAGGCTGATGAATGTTCGGAGCACATTTTTGACACTTTTGCTACCATTGTTGGTCAGTAGAATCTTTAGTGTTTTATCTGAAAGGCTATACCGCTATAGCCGATCTTCCGAAGTGATTTCCACACATTCCTTCAGAATTTTTTA
Organism: Streptanthus diversifolius; assembly: GCA_039880935.1. NCBI lineage: Eukaryota > Viridiplantae > Streptophyta > Magnoliopsida > Brassicales > Brassicaceae > Streptanthus > Streptanthus diversifolius. The sequence goes on along the minus strand of JAXGFM010000014.1, from coordinate 20,894,593 downwards.
CCATTACAACTTTTGATTCTTATATTTGTATGTTTAAACTTTTTGTTATTTTCTTTTGTAAATTTCTTTTGCCGATTCTTTATAGATATGTAAATATTATGACTTGGATTTTAAAAAATGAAATAAAATAATAAGATTGCATAAAAAATTTAACATTTTATTTCATGAAAATTTTGTTTTGTACGAATTAAAGATAAGAGTAATTATATAATAGAATGATTAGAGGTTTTTGGTGTGATGAAGATGGAAGATCAGTAGGAATGAGAGAATGACCAATGAGATATGGAATGAAACGAATGGTGAAATGGATTCAGATTGGAACGGTTGATGAGATTGTGAAAGAATGGATCGAATGGTGAGATTCCAAAGGGGTGGAAAACTTTGAATCACCAAACTTTTTTTGATCTGGATATGACACACCGGATCCAAACAAGGATTTTACAAACTAGCAATCTAGATATTACACACTAGAAAGGGGTTTGAAAAAATAAGATGAATCGATCAAGAACACTTTCTAGAGAGAAAAGTTATTATTCAAAATCGATTAAGCTTTACAAGGGCCACAGCCTGAATGATATACACCCAAGAGACAATTTGAAATACATGAGTCAAACTCTCGCATGCATGACACAAAACACCAAGCAATTAAAAGGCAAGACCGAGCAGATTACAAGATGGTCAAACTGAATTGAATGTACACGCCAAAGTGAAATGGGCCGGGCCAAAAGAAATGCCACAAAATATGTCAAAGACCTTATGGGCTTGATCCTTTTAAAGATGCACTAGGCCCCATTAAAAACTCATGTGAGAAAAACCCAAAGGGAAAAACCTCACATGGGAAAAGGGAACCAAGTGGATCCTTAATCCCAATCACATAAGCCCAAAGACAAATTAAAATGGACTTAGAAAAGATGAGAAAAAGAATGGGTCAAGAATAACCCAATAGAGTTTTGGAGAGCCTTGGTTCGGGATCGGGTCATGGGACCAGGTGGAACGGTCCATGACGCCGGGGCAGGACTGGTCGGAGTGTTGGTCGAGTGACGGGTCGTTGGGTCGATGCGGGCTGTAGACCTGGTCGAAGCGCGGGTCGAGGCTCTGGTCGAGGCGCCGGTCGAAGTCCTGGTCGAGGTCCTGGTCGAAGCTTGGGTCACTGGTTGGTCGTTTGTTCGTCCTTGCTCGTGTCCTTGGCACGTCCTGGACCAACCTCCATGCACTCGTCCGGGTACGCACGGCCCTCGTTCTCGTTTGCATCCGGCTCTTGTTCTGGCCATCGTCTGTTCCATCGACCAGTTGGTCCGGTCTAGCGTCCAGGCTCACATCATCCCCTCCCACTTGAAGAGGATTTGTCCTCAAATTCGGTCCATCTGCACAAAAAGGAATCAAGTCAGTAATATTGAAACTTGTACTCACGGCATACTTACCTTGCAAGTCAAGCTGGTAGGCATTGTCGTTGATACGCTTGACCACCGTGAACGGTCCATCCACCCTTGGCATAAGCTTGGAACGGCGTTCCTCAGGGAACCGGTCCTTACGTAGGTAGATCCAAACCTGGTCTCCTGGTTTAAAAGTAAGCTTCCTTCGGTGCTTTTCAACGGCTTGGCCATATTTCCGGGTTTTGGCCTCAATATTGGCTCGGGCCTTTTCATGAATCTGTTTAACCAAACGAGCCTTCTGTTCTCCATCAAGACTAGCACACTCACTCAAAGGTAAAGGCATTAGATCCAAAGGTGAGATAGGACTGAAGACATAAACAATTTGAAATGGTGAATGCTTAGATGCTGAATGTACCGAATGATTGTATGCAAATTCTACATGAGACAAATGTTCTTCCCAAGTCCTAAGACCATCTGCAATGGTGATACTCTAAGAGTATCATCTAATTAAAAGAAAATAAAAAATAAAAGTTATGAGACTTTTGGTTTAAAAAGTCTCAATAGGAAGAGATTTTAGAGACTCTTTTAAGAGACTTTTTGCCATATGTCTTAATATTATTGGTTCAATATTTATTTAATAATATAATCATTTAAAAAATAATAAAATAAAATAGAATTTATTAAAATATTATTTCTTTAGAGACTGAGAGAGTATCACTGATGCTGATGCTCTAAGGTTCTTACCTACAAATGCACGCAATAGAGAACCTAGAGTCCTATTAACAACCTCAGTTTGGCCGTCACTCTCAGGATGGCATGTGGTAGAAAAGCACAATTTTGTACCTAATTTAGACCATAAAGTGCGCCAAAAATGATTTTGGTAGTTCTAGGCATACCATGCAACCTAACTACTTCCTTAAAGAACAGGTTAGCTACATGTAATGCATCATCCGTTTTCCTACATGCTATGAAATGGGACATCTTGGAAAACCTATCAACAACAACAAGAATACTATCATTCTCATCTCGTGTCCTAGGCAAACCTAATATGAAATCCATGGAAAAATCAACCCAAGGATATTCCGGGATGGGTAAGGGATGATACAAACCGTTGGGCTGAGTCGTGGACTTAGCCTGTTTACACTTAACACACCGGTTGCATATTCTTTCCACATCCTTCCTCATATGTGGCCAATAGAAGTGTTCACGCATCACAGCTAAGGTATTAGACACGCCAAAGTGTCCCATGAGTCCACCAGCATGGGCCTCACGGACAAACAACTCTCTCATGGAACAAGATGGGACGCACAAAACGGTTTTCAAAAAGCAAGTACTCATCTTGCACATAATAACGACCTGTAGGATTCTTAAGACAAGACTTATAGATTTCTCCATAGTCTGGGTCAGTATCATACAGTTCCTTCATATGCTCAAATCCCATAAGTTTAACTTCCAAAGTATATAGAAGGACATACCTATGTGACAAGGCATCGGCTACAACATTCTCTTTGCCTTGCTTGTATTTTATGACATATGAAAATGTTTCTATGAACTCCATCCACTTGGCATGACGCTTGTTGAGCTTATGTTGGCTTTTAAGATGCTTGAGCGACTCATGGTCTGTGTGTATCATAAATTCTTTGGGCCACAAGTAATGTTGCCAAGTTTGCAATGAACGAACAAGAGCATACAACTCCCTATCATACGTGGGGTAGTTCAGTGTAGCTCCTCCAAATTTCTCACTGAAGTAGGCTATGGGCTTACGGTCTTGCATAAGAACAGCTCATATCCCAAAACCTGAGGCATCACACTTAATTTCAAAGGTGTTAGAAAAATTAGGCAAGGCCAATAAAGGCGCATTGGTGAGCTTGTCCTTGAGCAACTGGAATGCTTCCTCCTGCTCCTTTTCCCATTTGAATCCCACGTCTTTCTTGATCACCTCAGTCAATGGTGCTGCCAAAGTGCTAAACTTCTTTACAAAACGCCTATAAAATCCTGTCAGACCATGAAAACTGCGAACTTCCCCCACGGTCTTTGGACTAGGCCAATCACGTATAGCTCGAACCTTCTCTTCATCCACTTGCACACCTGCAGCACTTACTAAAAAACCTAGGAAAACAATGTTATATGTCCCAAAAGTGCATTTCTTCATATTAGCATAAAGCCTCTCTTTCCGAAGCACTTCTAAAACAAGTTTAAGATGTTGCACATGTTCTTCCAAGGTCTTACTATATACTAAGATGTCATCAAAGTATACAACTACAAAATATCCTATGAATTCCCTAAGCACATGATTCATAAGTCTCATAAACGTACTAGGTGCATTGGTTAAGCCAAAGGGCATGACTAACCATTCATATAGACCATGCTTAGTTTTAAAAGCGGTTTTCCACTCATCACCCACTTTCATCCTAATTTGGTGATAACCACCCCTAAGGTCTATTTTAGAGAATAACCTAGATCCATGAAGTTCATCAAGCATTTCATCTAATCTAGGGATAGGATGGCGATACTTTACCGTGATGTTGTTGATTTCCCTGCAATCAACACACATACGCCAAGTCCCATCCTTTTTAGGGACAAGGAGGACATGCACAGCACATGGACTCATGCTTTCGCGGATGTGTCCCTTGGCCATGAGCTCGTCTACCTGCCTTTGCAATTCTTTGGTCTCAACGGGGTTGGTACGATAAGCTGGCTGGTTCGGTAAGGTAGCTCCAGGGACCAGATCAATTTGATGTTCTATCCCATGAATGGGTGGCAACCCATTGGGACACTCTTCTTGAAACACATCCTGAAATCCCTGCAAAAGATCACTCAGAATGCTCGGGAGTACCGGCTCCTGGTTAGTAGACACAAGTACATGTTCCTTATATATAAGCATAAGAACCGGGACCTCAAGATTAAGACTGCGTTTGACATCACTAGCCTTAATATAAAAATTGGTTTTAGACTTAGATTCCTTAGACTTGGTAGCTTCTTTCTTTTGTTTCTTAAGATGTAATTGGTCTAAGTATACCTCATGGGATGACATAGGGATCAAAGTGGTCTTATGGCCTTTGAAGGTGAAGTGGTGGCGGTTGGTTTAGCCATCATGGGTCACTTTTCTGTCTGACTGCCACGGCCTTCCCAAGAGGATATAGCCGGCTTCCATAGGCAAAATATCACACAGGACCTCGTCCTTGTATTTACCTATTTCAATCGGCACCTTGACCTGATGGGTCACCTTTAATTCGCCTGAGGTCTCTGTGGAAATGGTTGGGAACAAAGCGCCGTCTCATGAGGAACTTGAGTTCTTCCCATGTCTCAATGGGATACTCTCCATTGCGTCTTCTAGAAGTAACCACCTGATCCCACCAGCTTAGGGCATAGTCATAAAACTATGTAACAGCCAAATTAACTTTGTTAATCTCACTATAAAATTGGCAATTAAAAACGAGTTCTATTTTAGTTTCACAATCAAGATAGATAATGGGACTGTTGTGGCCGTGAAAGGGTGGAATCTTCAGATTGAGGTTTTTAAGTATATCTTGTTGAGGAGGTAGGTTTGGGACCCTATAGTGACGCCTTGGTCGATCATGTGCACTGTGGTCTGATCCACCAGAATTGTAGAACCTGGCCGCTCCTTCATCTCCCACAAAGGTCCTACGGCCTAAGCTTCCTGCGTCCGAGGCATGCTCTTGTGGTTCAGGCGTGAGACCACGTACACGTCTAGGAGGGATAGGATTTCTTGGTTGTGGTTGTCGTCCATTTGGTAAAACCCTATGGATCTCCTCACGGATGCCATCACGGATGCCAATCTGAATGGTTTGAAACCGCTCCTCTATGGTCCGGTTGAGTCTGGTTGCTAGATCCTCAAACATACGGTTGAACCGGTTTGCTTCAGACTCTTTTTCGTCGTTTCCTGCCATTTAAACACTTAGAACAAGTTAAATGTTCACAGGAATAAGATCTAACACTAAGATCACACACGGTTTATTAGAATATGAATGGTCACTTAAGAAGATCAATGGTTTCTTATGAAATAAACGATGAATAATAAGAAGGGTGAAGGGCTCAGCCTGATGTCTGCTCTGATACCACTTGACGTGGTCCTGGTAAGGGTGGACGCAAGGATCCAAGACCGGCAACATTGTGAGCCAAGGGCGGAAGACTTGAAATAGAACGATGGAGGTTTTTGGCGTGATAAAGATGGAAGATCAGTAGGAATGAGAGAATGGCCAATGAGATATGGAATGAAAAACCCAAAAGGAAAAACCCATGTGAGAAAAACCCAAAGGGAAAAACCTCACATGGGAAAAGGGAACCAAGTGGATCCTTAATCCAAATCACATAAGCCCAAAGACAAATTAAAATGGACTTATAAAAGATGAAAAAAAAAATGGGTCAGGAATAATCCAATAGAGTCTTGGAGAGCCTTGGTCTGGGATCGGGTCATGAGATCAGGTGGAACGGTCCATGACGCCGGGACAGGACTGGTCGGAGTGTTGGTCGAGTGATGGGTCGTTCGGTCAATGCGGGCTGTAGACCTGGTCGAAGTGCGGGTCGAGGCTCTGGTCGAGGCGCCGGTCGAAGTCCTGGTTGAGGTCCTGGTCGAAGCTTGGGTCACTGGTTGGTCGTTCTTTCGTCCTTGCTCGCGTCCTTGGCCACATCCTGGACCAACATCCTGGACCAACATCCATGCACTCGTCCGGGTACGCACGGCCCTCGTTCTCGTTTGCATCCGACTTCTCGTTCTAGCCATCGTCTGTTCCATCGACCAGTTGGTCCGCTCTAGCGTCCAGGCTCACATCAATAGCAGTTATAGAGACTTTTAGATTCATCAAATACTTTTCTGGCCAAAGTGTTTAAGGGACGATGTTATAGGAACTCTGGTCCGCTAGACCCTATGCGCTCTTACTCTCATTTTAAGATTGAAGAAGTATTTGTTCAACTAAATCTTTGGTTAAAAAGAATTAATTAAACGCGATGGCTCCGGTCAAGACATTTCTATATGAAATGATCATTAGATTCCATGTTCTAGCTCAAGATCAGCTACATGTAAATTGATTGTTTACTTTTCTACGTTCATGGTTAATGATTTAATTGACAACTAGAAGAATATATGGAATATGCCTTTGCTTAATGCAGTTATCATCTCCAAAGATGTCAACATCATTCAGTTATTAACAGTAAATCGGTTTGGAGGACCAGACACTATTGATTGGCATTTTACAAATAATGAGAAATACATAGTCAAATCAGGATATAAGACTGCAAAACTTTACCTAAATAAAGGAGTAGTTGAGGTTTTATAGAGTCTGAATACAAATACACTAGGCATATGTTTGGAAAATAAAATATCCTCCCAGTATACAATATTTCCTTTAGCAAGCAATATCAGAGTGTGTTGTATAGCCAATAATCTAAGGTCATTTGTTTTATATTATGATGCACAATGTAGTAAATATGAGGCGGAAGAATACACTATTAATTATATGTTATTTGAATGTCTACCGACTATTCAGACATGGGTATTATCTATTATTCCATCACACCCAAAGATCTTTGAAGGTGCATGTGTGGTACCATTTGCATCAACCAATAAATACAAGCTACTACCTCTTCAAGGAAACATTTTATGGGGTTGACCATCTCGTAAGCAACATAATGTCGGTTAAGGCCGCATCTCTCCCATTGATTTTTTCAAGATGGACATAGTTGCCTTCATGTGACTGCCACACGTCTATCGTTTTGAGACGTATAAACATGTATTTTTTTTAGGATACCTACTAGTACAATTATAAGTTAACACATTTGGATTACTTGGGCCGTAGGTTTGTTGGAGCTTGGTTATGCAAACGAACCATGAATGCTCTTTGAAAATCTTCTCAGGCTATTCGTGTGATTTCCCTGGAGTGGTTGTTGGATTTTAGGACTTAATATAATATTTCTTTGCAACTCCACTTATGCGATAGGTTAAGATAAAATATGTACATTTGAAGCATATGGGTGTTCTTTGTCCACATTTTGTTTGATTTCTTGGAGAAGTAGTGGTGGAAATGAAGGCTAACACTTTCTCTGAGAGGTTGGAAATTATCCTTTGTTTGGTGCTGAGAGAGGTTTCAGCGACATATTGCACCATAATTTTTGGTTGTTCTTGCCATCGTTTTAGTCCTAGTCTCGTTTGATGGTTTATTAGTCTGATACTGTAGATAAGTAGATATGAGAGCATGATCCTACTTTCTAGTACCAAATTTCTTATTAAAACAATTTTCGTGTTAGTTAAAAGTTAGAAAACAAATCACCAACAAATAAGAAGAAATTTGGATTGGGATAAATCTGGAAAATGTTCATATTTTTGGATAGGGAGTATGAGCCCTTGGGAATTAATTTCTTTGGTCGGTTTTGCTGGAGTTGCTTTGTTTGTTGGTCAAACTGACCCGTATTTAGTAGAATTGGTATAACTTTTGATTGTCCCGTTGGATTGACTTCAAACAGTGATTTGGTTAACGCAACCGTAAGTTGATCAGCCTAGTTTACATGAGACACACGAAGAGAACCATCGTGCACCTGCTCTCGGATAAAGTGATAGTCAAAAGCAATGTGTTTCATTCTCGAGTGAAACACATTGTTAAACTTTTCTCCAATCTTACGCGAATAGAAAGAGATAATGATCGTTTCTATCAATGAAAGAAAGAGAAAGAACAAGAGAGGAGAAGATTGAATGACAGAGAGATTTTTACCCGGTGTTCGCCAGACTTCCTAAAACGGTAAGCCGACTACGTTATCGGGGCTTGACGGTGCAAGCAATTCACTAAAAACGAACTTAGCTCAATCCCGAGCTCCGATCAAAAGACTTGTTTCTTAACTCTCTCTCTACCTCACCGTAACAAACTTTGTCGATCAAAAGATTAGTTAAAAAACAAAGAATCCCGCCACCGACTATGTATTGTTCTCTGTTCTTTTATACTTAAGAAGAAGAACAAAACGACGACCACAAGAGGCGTTTTGATGTTAACTAATAAATCCCGGTTTGATAAAAAAAACCGAAAATAACTTGAGATAAACCGAGAGAGACATTGAACCCTCTCTCTCTCTCTCTGCATTTGAATTTTGGCGCACACAACTTTTACAAAACTCCCCCTTGAGCCAAAGTTCAAATAACTTCGTTTCTTGACCTGCTCACTCTTGCCCTCTGAGAATCTCCTCAGATCTTGGATCAATGTCCCCTAAGTAAACCCACTTAGCTTAATTTCCTTCTGTCCCGAAGAGCTTATTCCTTCTTTATGCGGAGAAATTGAAGTGCGTCATTGAATTTTCTGATTGGTAGGACCTTTGTGAAGATATCCGCTGGATTGTAGTCAGTAGAAATCTTTAAGACTTGAACATACCCTTCTCTGATTAGGTCTCGAATGAATGGTATTTGACAGCCATATGTTTAGTCCTCTCATGGAAGACAGCATTCTTGGCTAGTGAGATTGCACTTTGAGAGTCACAGTGAACTTTGACTGCACCTTGCTTGAATCCTAGTTCATTCATGAAACCTCTTAACCAGACAGCCTCTTTTGCAGCTTCTGTTAATGCGATATATTCAGCCTCTGTTGTAGAAAGTGCCACCACTTTCTGTAAATTAGATCTCCAACTTATGACATTCCCGCCTGCAGTGAAAACTATACCTGATATTGAACGCCTTCTATCAAGATCTGCCGCATAATCTGAGTCACAGTAGCCCTCAATTTCAAAATTCCCTTGATTTGTGTAGCATAGCTTTACTTCTGTAGATTGCTTCAGATATCTCATAATCCATTTAGCTGCTAGCCAATGTGTCTTAAGGGGTTTACTCATAAACCTGCAAACCATACCTACAGCGTATGCAAGGTCTGGCCTAGTTCCGATCATGGCATACATGAGGCTCCCTACTGCACTTTGGTACGGTATGATCTTCATCTTGTCCTTTTGTTCTGAGAATTCTTTTTCGGTTGCAGACCGCAGACTAAAATGAGCACCAAGAGGTGTTGAGGTTCCTCTTGCCTATCTAGTCCAAAGTTTCCGAGAATTTTCTGAACATACCCTAACTGAGATATAGTGAGTGAGCCCTTCTTTCTGTCCCTTGTAATATCAATACCCAGAATCTTCTTGGCTTCTCCCAAGTCTTTCATTTCAAATTCAGAACTGAGGAGCTTCTTAAGATGTTTAACCTGTTCTTTGTTCACAGATGCTATCAAGATATCATCAACGTATAAAAGTAGATATACGTATGACTCGTCTTCCATCTTCTTGATGTATACACATACATCATACTCGCTTCTTTTATAGCCATTTTGTTCCATGAATTCATGAAACCTTGCACTCCATTGCCTTGGTGATTGTTTTAAACCGTATAAGGACTTTTTCAAGAGGCATACCTTCTCGGGATGTTTCTTATCAATGTATCCCTCAGGTTGATCCATATATATAGTCTCTTCTAAGTAGTCATGAAGAAATGCGGTCTTCACATCCATTTGTTCAAGTTCCATATCGTGATGGACCACAATTGAAAGTAGAAATCGAATTGACACATGCTTTGCCACTGGTGAGAAGATCTCTTGATAGTCAATTCCTTCCTTTTGTGAGTAGCCCTTAGCTACTAGTCGAGCCTTGAACCTTGGGGCCTCAACTCCACTTATCCCAGCCTTGCGTTTAAAGATCCATTTGCATCCAATGGGTTTTTGAGTCTTTACTGGATCCACCAAAACCCATGTTCTGTTTCTCTTCAATGAATCCATTTCTTCATCTGAGGCTCCCAACCAGAGATCTTTGTCCAGGTCAACTAAAGCTTCTTGATAGCTTTGTGGCTCTGGTCTACTTCCATCCTCTAATATCAGGTAAGCATACCCTGCAATGTCTTTATTTTCTGGATATACCTGATAGTCTTCCAATCGGACAGAGGTTCTTGTTTCTCTCCTTGTTCTGTCCCTTGCTAGTTGATAGTTGCTTAAGTCTTTAACATTCTCATTTGTGGTTGATTCTTCTTCTTCTTGTTCTGCGTCAGGTATGGATTCGTTTTGGATTTCTCCATCTTGGGTTGTATCAGATCTTTCTCTATATGTATCTGCAATGTCAAAACTTAAAGTTTTATTAGTAAGTTTTGAACTTAGAGATTGATCATTACCTGTAGCTTGGTCTGAGTTTGAGTCCTTGAATAGGATATCTTCTTTGAATGTAACATTACGACTAATGGTACATTTATTCTCTTCTATGATCCACACTCTGTAGCCTTTCACACCGTCTGGATAACCGGTAAAGATTGCTTTCTTTGCTCTTGGGTTTAGTTTACCATCATCAGAGTGCACATATACTACACATCCAAATCTTATTAGATTGCTTATGTTTGGTGTTGCAGATGACCAGCGTTCTTCCGGAATTTCAAAGTTTATGGCTGATGAGGGAGAGCGGTTTATCAGATACACAGCCGTTGCAGCAGCTTCAGCCCAAAAACTTTTGCTTAGACCACATTCACTCAACATACTTCTCACTTTGTTCATAATGGATCTGTTCAGTCTTTCTGCAGTTCCATTCTGTTGTGGTGTATACGAACATGTCTTGTGTCTGACAATTCCCTCAGCTTTGCAGAAGTTTTCAAATCTGAGATTACAAAATTCTAGCCCGTTGTCCGTTCGAAATTTCTTAACTTTCCTTTCTGATTGAACTTCTACCATTCGTTTCCATTCAACAAATTTTTCGAATGCTTCATCTTTTGTTCTCAGAAAGTAAATCCATGACTTTCTTGACCAATCATCTATGAAGTTGATGAAATATTGGCATTTTCCGAGGCTAGGGGGAACATTTGGTGATCCCCAAAGGTCAGAGTGTATGTAGTCGAGCTTAGCTTTAGTCACGTGTTTGCCTTCGCCAAAGCTTAGTTTCTGATCTTTTCCAAAAATGCAGCTTTCGCAGAAATCTATATCCTCAAGTTTATCTTTATCTAAACTGCCTTTCTGAGCCAAGACTTTGAGTACCTTTTGACCGGCATGACCCAAGCGACTGTGCCAAAGGTTGGTATATTCATTTGCTGAGTTGCTCCCCTGGGACTCAGAGACTAAATTGCAGGTTTCACTTACTCGTGCTTGGCCTTGTAAGAAATACAATGTATCTTTGTTTCTGCAATTCCCTTTCATGATTACAGTACAACCTTTCACAATTTTTAAAACTCCTTTAGCTCCTTTAAACTCACAGCCTTTTTCTTCCAATGTTCCGAGAGATATGAGATTTCTACTTATTTCGGGCATGTATCTCACATCGTGAAGAACGAATGTTGTTCCATCTGGATTCTCAAACCTTACGGACCCAATCCCCTTTACATCAATATTGGTGTTGTTCACCACTCTGACCTTGTCGTAGCTAACTTCTTTCAGCTCCAAGAATATGTCTCTGCGTGGAGTCATATGAAAAGAGCACCTGGAGTCCATGATCCATTCTTCCTTTTCTGACACTTTCTGAGATGTGTTTGCTTCAAATGCCAAAAGGCCTGCCAAATCTTGTGCATCATCTCGAACCATTGAAGATTATCCTCTATCGTTTGATTGGGATTTAAACTTGTTTCTTTCCAGCCATTTGTAACATCGTTTTTTATAGTGTCCCTCTTTGCCACAAATCCAGCATATCTTTTTCCTTTCTGCAGACTTTGATCTAGACCTATTGTTGTTCCGATTCTTTCCACTGTAGTTTCTATTTTCTGACCTTCCTCTAACATAATATCCCTCAGCTCTTGACCTTGTGTTTAAACTAGCCTTAACTTCCTTTTCTTTTGATCTTGCAGCACTCACAACATCCCCAAGCTTAAGTACCGTTCTACTATACTTGAGTGTTTCCTTTAGGTGATCGTACCTTGGGGGTAGAGCGTTGAGTACCAGCACGGCTTGAACTTCTTCAGGGACAGTTATGCTTAGATGGCTGAGCTCCCTCACGATCTTTAAGAAGTCATCGATGTTTTCATTAATTTTTGGATGGTCTTGCATCTTAAAGCCGTATAGCTCCAATTGAGTGTGGACTCTGTTGGGTAAGGTTTTAGGCATGTAAAGAGCTTCCAATAGAGCCCATGTATCTGGGACTGTTTCGCATTCTTCGATCTTACGGAGAACATGATCCCCAACACTGAGAAATATAGTGTTCTTGGCTTTGTCACATCTCTCCAATCGAGCTTCTTCTTCTGCGATCTTCTTCTTAATCTTTTCTGGATCCTTTTCTTCTCTTTCTTCATCTTCTGACGCCGATGAACTCACTTTTGGTACGAGAACATCTTTAAGTCCTGACACACTGAGGTATGCGAACATCCTCCTCTTCCACATTGAGAAATCTCCATCTCCGTCGAATTTCTCAATGTCTATCTTTGAACCTGTCATCGAATGCTTCGATCTTCCTCTGCTCTGATACCAATTTGTTAAAACCTTTCTCTGATCTTAAGCGAATAGAAAGAGATAATGAATCGTTTCTATCAATGAAAGAAAGAGAAAGAACAATAGAGGAGAAGATTGAATGACACAGAGAGATTTTTACCCGGTGTTCGCCGGACTTCCTAAAACGGTAAGCCGACTACGTCACCGGGGCTTGACGGTGCAAGCAATTCACTAAAAACGAACTTAGCTCAATCCCGAGCTCCGATCAACAGACTTGTTTCTTAACTCTCTCTCTCTACCTCACCGTAACAAACTTTGTCGATCAAAAGATTAGTTGAAAAACAAAGAATCCCGCCACCGGCTCTGTATTGTTCTCCGTTCTTTTATACTTAAGAAGAAGAACAAAACGTTTTGATGTTAACTAATAAATCCTGATTTGATAAACAAAATCGGAAATAACTTGAGATAAACCGAGAGAGACGTTGAACCCTCTCTCTGCATTTGAATTTTGGCGTACACAGCTTTTACACACATCATTAGCACACAGTTGAGTAGCACCAATATTATCATAATAAATAGTAGGAATCCATGAGAGTTGTAAGCCAAGTTATTTAGTGATGGAGAGAAGCTTTCAACTGTTATTGCAACAGAGCATTACTCTGCTTTCGTGGAGGAGCGTGCAACACCCTTCTGTTCCGAGAAGACCATGAAATCGGTTTCCCTACATAAACGGTGTAAGCTCCTGTTGATGTATAGTCATCTCGGTTCCCTGCCCAGTCCACATCAGAGTATGCGTGTAAAGTCAATGATGTGGAGACAGAGAAAAACATTCCTTGTTTAGCAGTGCCAGTCAGATACTGCAAAACTCGTTTTGTTGCTTCCCAATGAATCACAGTCGGTAGATGCATATACTGAGACAACCTATTCACTGCAAACGAGATATCAGGTCGTGTGAGACCAAGATATTGGAAAATGCCTACAATAGCAAGATAGAGCGTCAGTTCATCCATAGGAGAACCTGGTGATGCCATGAGAATCTGAGGTGAAGACATCGGAGTTGCCACTGGTGCGATGGAGCAGATAGTTGATGTTGTCGGAGATTGGAAGACGTGCAATGAAGGTCTATTATGATTTGCCGGTCTTTTCTTGGAGAAAAAAGAAGGTCCCGCAGCGACGCATGTTGGCCTTAGCAGAGCCAGACGGTAAATATCCCTCACATGAAGAACACTCTTGGCGTCGGCAGCTGTCGTGATGAGACCAACTACTTGATGAACAAAATCAAGACAGAGTTGCGACAAGAAAAAGCCCCTTCTTGAGTGGTACTTCACTAGAAGATTTGGGTTCGGAAAGTGAAGTCCGCACTCGCGGAAGTAGTATTCATAAACGGTAACAATACCCATTTCTCATCCATTTTTCAAAGAGAAAAGTGACTATCTCAACCTTTTTCGAGAGATTAGACGAGGAACAAAAGGTCGGAGATGGATTCCGGAGTGCATGCATTTTTTGGCCAAGAAGCTATTGGAAATTTTCTAATATCTTCAAATTAAATGGAATAAATAGAAATGTTAAACATGATATCAAATTATAAAAGCAATATAAAGATAGAAGACAATGACAGAACATTTCCATACATGCATTCGACTTATTTTTTTTATTAAAAATTTACTTATTATTTCGTCTTAATTTTTGTAAAAACTACAAAAATCATCAATAATAATAAAATATTTGCTTCCATTACTTGGTTGTTTTTCACGTCATTCTATTTACTTCGTTTTCATCACATATTTGCATAAAAAGCCATTAATTTTTTTTTCTCCATACATTTCAACAAACTATTTTTATTTACAAATATCTGTTGCAACACTTTTAGTTAACATATATGTATCTGTAGAGGATATTCATATATTACCAAGTTTAATTATATTATTAGAGAATTGAAACAGAAAAAAAACTATTACAACTCAACTAGTTTGAACTTTTATATTTAAAAATGGAATTGTGTGTTGTAAAAACAAAGGTAAATATTATAAATGTAGTGAAGAGAAATCAAATATCTTTTAACTTAGGAGATTATGTTAAGAGTTACTAAATATTTGTAAGAGATTTATTAAGTAGTTAACTAGACTCTCACTCGAGCTATGTATAATAATTTTTAAATTTTATTTAAAATTTACATGGAAAATAATGTGTTAGAAAATTTTCTAGTTTTATTAATTTGTAGAGGTTTATATTTTTTTTATCTTAAGTTTATGAATAAAAGAAAAAACTTTATCTTGGGATATCATATATATTCGGCGTTTGGATGTGTAAAAAGTAATTTTAAATTCAAAGTGTAAAGATTTCTTCATGGATTTAATAGATTATAACTTATATTATCACGCGAGATCATAATTTTAAAATAATTTATATTTTATATTTAATGAAACAGTATTGTAAAAGTTATATGATATGTTTAATATTTAATGCATTAGATATAAAATATTTCTAGTTTTTTAAAAATAACATATGTTCACATATATAATTTATTTGTATTTTAACATTTTATAATTAAAATTTAATATTTCAAGTTTAAAATAAATATAATTATATCATAGTTAAAATAGAATATTTCATCTATATACCCGTCTCACATTGGTTTTAATGTTTTTGAAGTTTTTTAATTAATATTTATATGAAATAAGTTTAATATTTATTGCATTGATTTAAAATATTTTTTATGAAACAACATATGTCTAAAAAGTTTTTTTATATTTAAATATTAAAATAAAAAAAAACTAAAAATATAATATTATGAGATTCAAAATAGAATAATATGTTTATTTAATCCATCTTGCATTGGTTTTATTTTTTTAATATTTTCTAATTGAAATGAGTTAAACCTTCTTTTTAATCCATTTCACATTTTAAAAATTTATTTTAATGTTTTTATAATCAAAATGGATTAATACGTACTTTTACTAGTTTATAAACATAAAAACAATAACCATAACATGATCCACCATATAATAATGTGAAAGTCAAAATAGAATTATCCGTCTATTTAATATTTGTTGCAATGTTTTTAATTTTCTGATATTTTCTAACAACAAATTATGTAAGTTTAATCTCTATCGCATCAATAAAAACATTTATTTGTGTATTTATTTTTTATAGATAAATTCTAATATTTAAAGTAAATAAAATTATATGATAGTCAAAAGAGAATAAGTCTTTCTTTTAAATCCGTCTCACATTGATTAATTTATTGATTTTTTCATTTTGAAGATTAATCCATCTTTTTAACATGCTTTACATTGATTAAAGTTTATTTTAACATTTTTATATTCTAAATAGATAAATTCATTATTTTTACCAATTTGCAAACATAAAAGCATCAACCGTAAACTAACTAACTACATAATCAAATAATATGATTTCTTCTAATTTTTAATACTATTTATCAAGTTAAAAATATAGTAATATAATTTTCATATTTTAACTTTATAATTTTCATAATATAAATTAAAATTTATTTAATATTAATTTAAATATTTTTATAATATTTAAATAAAAATATGTTAAAAATATATGGACTTATGTTTTGGATAATAATTAAATTTTATTCTATAAATTTTAATATATCCAAAAATAAAGACAAAGGTTATTTTAAATTTTTTAATAATAATCATTAATAAAATTAGTTATTTTAGTAAAAATGATTAAATAATAAAATTTTGTTATAGTAAAAAAAATATTCAAAACTAAACAGTAGCATTTAAATAGTAGTATAATCTTATGTGTTTTGGTGTGTTTTATTAAAATTTTCCAAATCATTTTTAATGTATAAGTAATGACGAAAATACCTTTATTAAAAAATTATAAATTTAAAAAATTTCAGTAGCACATATTGTAAATCATTCGTTAATTTTTTTTTCTTAGCTGATCTTCAATTAATAAAATAGATTTGGTGGTATATATAGCTGACTATTTAACAATTAAAACAGGGAAAAAATTCTTATATATCTTAACAGCACGACACATCAGCATTTTGAAAATGTTTATCTGTCTGTCTTCTCAAATGATAAACGGGGATATATAGGGGATATGATGGTTTTGATCTTTTCACTTACGTGGTGAAGGTTTTGTTGGATTGAATATTTAATATTATCTTGAAATTCAATCATAATTATGTGTGATTAGCAAATGATTTTAAAATTTAAGTTTTGGGATTTAAGTAAAATTTTAATATATATATATATATATATATTCCTAAATTTCTCAAAAACTTAGTTATACCTTGTCCAATCATATATTATTAACACATAACATTTCTAAGTAATATATCTTGGTTTATTTAATAATTTTATCCTTTGGTTTTCTCAAGAAAGCTTTCTATGTATAATATAAAAGACTGGTAAACATAAATAATGTTAATGAGGAAGAGGTAATGTGGTAGACCAATCATGGTGGTTTAATGGTTGAAGACTCCCCCGATTGATTTGATCTTAAATGGAAACAAAATCTGGTTTTCTTTAAATGTTGTCTTTTAGTTTGATTTGCATTCGACCCGGTTTATTGGTAACTATTATTTATTTCAATATAAACTTTTCCATCTGTGTTTTGCATTAATAATTATACGATATTTTCAATGAATATCATAAGGTGAATCGGAAAAGTGTACTAAGCAAGGATTAAAGATTCTGCAATCTCGAAAACATCGTCTGTACAAGTATGAGATAATTGTCCCATTTTCATGCAAACGGTTTCGTACGTATTTGGACGATTTCTAAAGAAAGAGAGAGAAAGAACGATTTTTATGAGTTGTGTTTGTCCCAAGAATCAAGGGCTCCCCTGATTTTACTCTCATGCAAACCATATCTCGCATCATTCTACTTTCCATCTCTGTATTCACAATCTTCTCTTTTCCTTATTTTCCCCGGATTTTCCGTTTTTTTTGAACCGCTGCTGCAACGACGATTCTCTATCTTGCTGTAAGAAGAAACGACAAAATCTCAACTTTTGTCTCCTCTTGAATCGTAAAACCCTTCTGCGTTTGTTTCTTTCGAATTTGCCAAAGTCTTCAGCAAATTCATTATCTTTTTGAGGTTTAGAAGAAACCCTTTTGGTTTCTTGCTGCAAAAACTTAGATTTGCATACATCTGGAATAATCTATCTCTCTGAATCTCTCCTGGTCATAGAACCTGAAGATTCCTGGGTTTGATGCTTAGGGATCAATCAGGATCAAGATTTTTGGTGTAAGCCCATGCTTTAAATCATTATAGAGTAGGATATTGTGAGGAACCAAGGTAGATTTATTATTATGGGCTGCATTTGCTCAAAGGGAGCAGCAGAAGAAGACGACGTTGCATTTCACCGTCAGAAAGAAAACGAGTGTTGGAACAAATCTTCCTCAGTGCAATTGATTGCCCCTCTGCCTTCAAATACAGAAGATTTCTCTCATAAAGCCGTAGATGGAAGCTCTGGTGGTGGAAGAAGAGCGAGCGGTTTGATTGTTCCTATTGATGATAGTCATGATGGTAAAACAATGATCGTAGAGAGACCTTCGAGATCTCACCGAGGAAGACGAGTTTCAGATAATGGCAAAGGAGGAGGATTAATTATTTCTAATGTTCCTCGTAGCGCAGAAGCAGAGCTTATTGCAGCTGGATGGCCTTATTGGCTAACCTCTGTTGCAGGTGAAGCCATTAAAGGTTGGGTTCCTCGCCGTGCAGATTCCTTTGAGAAGCTTGACAAAGTTAGTCTCTTTTCGATTTTTCATTTGTCTGAAGCATACATTGGATTGGTTTTAGTGGATTGTAATGATATGGACATTGTATTTTTGCAGATTGGACAAGGGACTTATAGTATTGTGTATAAGGCTCGGGATCTTGAGACGGGCCAAATAGTGGCGATGAAGAAGGTGAGGTTTGCTAATATGGATCCAGAAAGTGTGAGGTTCATGGCTAGAGAAATCAACATTTTGAGAAAACTCGATCATCCAAATGTTATGAAGCTTCAGTGTCTTGTCACTTCAAAGCTATCTGGTAGCTTGCACCTTGTGTTTGAGTACATGGAGCATGATCTCTCAGGCCTTGCTCTCAGACCTGGCGTCAAATTCACTGAGCCACAGGTACTTTCATTGAATCACCTTTATTGTGTTTTTTTGGCAAATGAAATTCACTATACTTGTTTTGTGTTGCTTCTCTGTTTTAGATCAAGTGTTTTATGAAACAACTTCTTTGTGGACTTGAGCATTGTCATAGCCGTGGAATACTTCACCGGGACATCAAGGGTTCGAATCTTTTGGTGAACAATGATGGAGTTCTCAAGATTGGAGATTTCGGTCTAGCAAGTTATTATCATCCGGATAATGATCAGCCCCTAACTAGCCGTGTAGTCACCTTGTGGTACAGAGCACCTGAGCTTCTACTGGGATCTACAGAGTATGGACCCGCCATTGATCTCTGGAGCGTTGGCTGCATTCTAGCAGAGCTCTTTGTAGGTAAACCAATCATGCCGGGAAGAACAGAGGTAAGTTTTAAATACAGACTATGTATTTGAATCCATACTGCTTCAGCCTAGTTCCATTGATTTTAACTGATATGTATCTTCAAGGTGGAGCAAATGCATAAGATCTTCAAGCTGTGCGGTTCACCATCCGAAGATTTCTGGGAGACGACAAAGTTCCCACAGGCGACAAGTTACAGACCGCAACATCCTTATAAGCGTGTCCTACGAGAGACGTTCAAGAATTTACCATCTTCTACTCTAGATCTCCTTGACAAGCTTCTATCTGTAGAACCAGAGAAAAGATGCTCATCTTCTTCGACTCTAATGAGTGAGGTAATGAGTCATCTTCTTCTTTATTCGCCTCCTAAAAATTACTACTGACCAGTGATTATCTTATTCATCTCTCTAGTTCTTTACAACGGAGCCACTCCCTTGTCACATATCAAGTTTGCCGAAGTATCCGCCAAGCAAGGAACTTGATGCAAAGAATCGGAACGAAGAAGCAAGAAGGTGAGTATGCAATGAGCGGCTATTCATCTACGAATTGATACAGGCAATAGATCCTAAACAAATTTTTCATTATGAAAATTTCAGGAAAAAAACTGAAGCTGTGAAGTGGCGTGGACACGAATCTGTTAGAAGAGGTTTGAGAGACTCCAAGGTAACACCGGAGTTCATTGCTTCAGGGCACTCGAATGTCTCAATCAACACCCCGTTTGGGTTCAAGAATGAGAGTGGAAGATATGACAGAGGAAAGCTCTTCTCTGGTACCAATTCAGTGATCCATCCAAGCGTAACAGCAACATTGAATAAGAATAAAAGCTCTAGGAGCAATATAGGAGAGGTGAAGGCTAATCGTTCCAACAACGTGCCTGTTACAATGGAGGACTCCTTATCTAGCTCTTCACAAAAGGAAAATGTACCTTCACGAGAACCTACAACGGTAATAACTGAGTTGATTCAACTCTCTAACTCTTCTTTATTCCTTTTAATAATGGACTCTGAGATGTTTCTTGATATGTTGTTTCAGACATACATGCGCAAGAAGAACAGAATGCACTATTCAGGTCCGTTGATGCCTCCTGGTGGTAACATTGAAGACATGATGAAAGATCATGAGAGACGAATCCAAGAAGCTGTACGCAAGTCCCGCCTTGAGAAATTTGCAACAAAGAAGAACAAAGATATCTCAGTCAGAGCATGTGCTTAGTGAAGCAATGAAACAACAAAGAAACCACAACCTTGAGCCGGAGATTGCCTGCCAAGCTCTATTATTATGTTGTATTTGCACATGGCATTATGGCAAGCTCTGTTTCATGCTCTGCTCTCTCTTTCTCAGACATTTCTTTTGGTTAGGGGAAGCAAACAGATGTGTATTTAGACCTACTGCTTTGGTAGTGCAAGTCAATTAATAGATAGATGTTTTTTAGTTATTATTAATTTCAGAATACATAGGAGTTTTCAGAAAGCAAATCTCTTTTTAAATAGAATGAAAGTGCATTATTCTCAAATACAAGCCAGCTAAGTAAGCTATACATTTGGCTTAATAGAGAACATATATATAACTTATACAATCTTAGAAACTAGCAGTAATTTCAAAACATAAACGTCTACATATCCAGCTTGGGTTTCCGGCTAAGCTCTGAGTATTGACCGCCCATTAACTGCAAAATCTCTTCCCACAAGTTTTCTGATGAAGCTCCACATATTAAATCCGAGCTGCAAGCGACGACATGCCAGTAATCTGATTCAATCTCTTCTCTGAGCTGATCTAGCTGCCAACCGGCATAACCTACAAAGAATCTAAAGTCCTGTCGCTTAAGAATTCCCTTCTTTACAAGTACTGCAGCTTCATCCAAGGTGTTCCGAGCACCAAAATTGAGTCCCGGCATGACTTCTTCAAACCCAGGTATCTTGGTTTTATCGCCGGTTTTCAACAGAAATATGCTGGTCTCAAGAGGCCCACCAAAGTACAAAGAACATTCTGAAAACGTGGTAGCGAGCTCGGATTTAGTTGATTTCATGTTCTTGATGTTTTTGTGAAGGGGACGGTTGATGACAACTCCAAATGGCCCTTCTTGTGGGTGTTTTGTTCCTGCCCTAAGAAGAAGCACAACGGTTCTCGCAAATGTTCTATAACCGTCTAGCTTCTCTGTGGCAACTAGAACACAGCCAGTCTCAGGAAAGGGAATCGGGTGTGCCCATTTCAGGCCTCTTGGTTCAGATTTATGAGATGTTGTGGCTGGTTTGTGACCCTCAGCTTCTTGCTTTTCTTCCTGTGACAGCATATAAAGCGTAAACCCTATTGAATAATATAATTTCACAAGAATGTGTAAGCTTCGAGATCAACAACTATCGGCAATCGTGTTACCTGCTCCTTCATAAACAAGTTTGCTCTGAACTCTCTCCAATCCATATTTAGACCAATCGACTTTGGAGTCGCCGAATCACCTGATTTGTTTTCATTAGAAGGCTTGTTTTCTTGAGAAGCATCTCCTCCTTCAGGAACGAAACAGCTCCACAATTGTAAGAACCAGAAAAGATAAAGGACAAATTTCAAGAGTAGACACACAGAATCCCATTTCACCATGAAAAAAAAAATCCCACATCATTATGAAATCAAGATTACGATTTCCTAAGCATCAACGATCCTCACAAGTCACAACTGTATAGGAAAACAGCATGAAAGCACGAAATGCCCAACTCCTACCCGTTTCTATTCATAGCGAAGTCCAAAGCTTTGATGAATCTGGTGAGGTTCAGTGAATCTAGAGTAGAGATTACTAGAGCACCAGCTCTGGTAATAGACAGTCAAACTTCTTCATGTGGGATGAAAGCTGAAAATTACGTAGCTTTGTCATTTCTCAGTTTGGATTGAAACTTGAGACTTCAATACAAATCTTCTGGACGATGAGAAGAAGATGAGGTTGGAGAAAAATCTCTACCACCATAGCTCGCGCTCTATTAATATCACTTCGACATTTACTAAACCTCTCCAGATTCATCAAAGCTTCAGCCTTCTCCATGAACAGAATGGGCAGGAGTGTGCGCCTGTTTGAATGTGCTTGTTTCAACAGCAAACTGGGCTGCTTTAATTGCAACTTCCCAATGTTTGGCATTTCGTACTTTTATGCAGTTGGCCTATATTCTTGATTTAATAATGGTGATCTTGATAAAAAAAAATTCAAGAGTAGTCTCAAAAGCCTATTTCACCATGATAAAAACAATCGCACATCATTATGAAATCAAGATTACCACTTCCTGAGCACCAACGGTCCTCACAAACATAACCGAGTAATGCCTACAATAATCCCTGTTTAATTAGCTCAGATGTTATAAAATGACACAAGTACACAGAGTTCACTAGTGTCCAAGAACAAAGCTAACTCTTTCTCCTCAAAGTTCCAATTTTGATCGATCATAATGCCTAAATTCACCGATTTCAAACCAACCAAGCATGACCAGTGTTTTTACCACATGCAATTCATCAAATTAGCCTTCAAATAAAGATAAATCGAACAACATGTAAAGCCCTTACCAGAAGCAGCAGAATCGTCGTTGCTCTTCTTCGACGTAGCTCTAACAATCAAAGAACGATACCCAGAAGTATAAATTTTACGCTTTAGAAACCTAATCTCCACGGAAGCTAGATTCCTTGAAAGGGATTTGTCAGGGATCGATGATTTCGCCGACGAGAAGATGGGGTTTCGGATCGCCGTATCCTTCACCTGAAGGGTCCACAGATCCATGGATCGATTCCTTGGGAAGTACGATTAAGATTGAAGTAGAAAGTCTTTTAGTTTGATTCGTTAGGAAACGATGAGAGGAATTCGAGAAATCCAGAGAGGCTGAGGATTATCTGCGATTGATAGGAACAGATGCGAGAAAACAACGAAACAGGAAAGGGAAAAAGAATATGCATTTTTTTTTATAGCGAAATTCTTGGATTTGATTGGTACAAATAATATCCACAAACGATTTTATGGATTATTGTTTTGGTTTGATATCTAGGCAGGTTTTTGGTTTTCAGTTTTTGGTTTTGGTGTTTTTGGTTTTTAGATTATAATTTAAATTTGTAGTTTTTGATTTTAATATAGATTTTGATTTTTCTAAAGTTTGATTGATGATTTAATTTAGCTTTTATTTTTTATAGTTATTTATTTATTAATTATTTTATAAACTGGTTTTGTTAAACAAGTTAAAATTATTGAAATAATAACTCAAATTTTTTATAATAAATATTAAAACCTATTAAAATAAAATATTTTTCTTATTTAAATCGTTTTAAGTTTTTTCTTGACAAAAAGGTACATAATTTTTTTAAATAATTAGCTTTGAAACAATTATGTTAATTTTATTGATAAATTTAAAATATCTATTAATATGAGTTATTTTCATAATTTTTATTATATTTTAGATCTAAATAAATTATTGGTCATTCATGAATTTGGTGTAGTTCAATATGGACAACAACAAAAAATCAACATGGCTAATGATAAAACTGGCTTCTTTTCAGTCAATAATAAAGATTTTCATGGAGAGCATCTTGGTCATGTCAAAGACTAGTTGGAATGGACTCAATCAAGAGTTGGTCGAGAGAATCCAATTCTTAACCAAGCCAGCTTTCTACATCACCCAGATAAGCCAAAAATGTGGCCAACGATGGAACTAGTTGATCCCGATCTTAGGACGATATCTGAGTCGAGGTGGTTTGAGAGTTGGTCGAAGCGTTCATATTCTCGACCATGCCAAACTAAGGAAGCCACCTGATTGTCTAATAGGGTTTCTACTTGTTTTTGGAGAGCTAATGCATCATTCTGTCAAACCTAAGTCAAGTTCACAAACCAATATGTTCAAATTAGCTTACGGCAACATTCTAGGTCAAGTGATCCAAGAATGATTGAGTTTGGGCCATGAGGATAATCAAAACAAGACCACTTTGTTTGCTACAAGAAAAATCCGACCAGGCCTTAGACAGATGTTTCTTGGCCCATTTCAAACTCGTGAGAAAGCTTAGGGACATTCCACCTAGTCATTGATTCAGTCATATGTTTGTTTAATTTTCTATATTTCTTGTTTTTACCACATCTTAGTTGTTTTCTACAATATGTAATTCTATAAAAACAAGGCCTAGGCAGTAGATAACTTTTTTTCTTTGATTAAAACTTTGTTTTTATTTTTTTAGAATGATTTTCATTTGTTTTTTTGTGAATATTTGATTGTCTGGTGAGAAACATATTTATAATCAAAACCATTGTATTAAAAAGACTTCTGCAAACTCTTGTGTGATCATTCACTAGATGAAAATTTAAGAGACATTCTAAGTTGGTTTTGATTGTTCGATTTCATATATTTAAGGTTCAAGCTATACGGGTTTTTTTTTTAAAAAAATTCCACCTTTTTAATTTAAGTGAATATTATGTATTAAGTTTAACATATCTAAAGTGCTAACTTTAAAACTTTCTGAAACCAAAAATTATTTAACCAACCTCCTACACTGCCACATCTATGAACCAACAAACCCTTTTCGACCAACAACCGCCTAGAGAAATCCTGAAGTACTGTTCGAGGATGCTTCACCGGAATAATATGAATCCAACAAAGCAAAAATACTGGAGATCCACTGTTAGGTTGTTGTGCTGTCATCAAAGTAGCAAGCCTAGCCACCAACATAGCCAAGGAGAATTTCTAAACCCACAAATGAAAGATATCAGTCGTTGGAGAAGCAAATCTGACGAAGTAAACAAAGTTTTTAAAGAAAAATGAGAGAAACAATTTGTCAGAATCTTTATAGTAATTATTAAAGAAAAATAAATAATTATAAGGGCCTAAATTTTGTTTTGCTCAAGAACACTAATAATATTGAGCCGGCGTTATACAGTTCCAGCGGTTATGCAAATGAATGAATTTATTTATTTATCTATTTCGAATAACAACAAAAAAATTGTGATGTTAATTCGCTGGACAAATATTAGTGTTCAAGAAACAAAGAATCAAAGTTATTAAAATCAAGATGGGTTATTTAAAAAACAAGGAGTAAGAAAGTTGCAACCACCATGTTGGTTCCTTTCTTACACCTGTCTTGTTTTTTTTGTCAATATTACTATTGCCCATCGGATTCTTCTATTTCAAGCATCAATTTTAAAACCAGAAAACTCCCCATTACGTTTCACATCTTCCAATATGAATATATAAATAGATATATACATTATAATATGAAAAATTAAATAAATAGTTAGTATATGAATTCACAACCAACTTCTGTTGTATTGGAAGAACAGCTTTCACGTCCTCCTCAACTTCCTCAATCATTCACTTTCGTTTCTGCTACATTATACAACAACTCTTCTATATATTGTATATACACTTCTCACTATTATCAAAACCCTTCATTTTTTTTATTCATCGATCCGAAACCCAGATCTAAAAATGAGGACCAAATCCCAATCTTCTCTTAATATGAAGGTCATATTCACATGCTGCTCAATCTTGATCTTTATCATCATCTTCTTTACAAGATCAAACATCTCTTCCTCTACCTCAAAGCCAATCTCCAAAACCAATCTCTCACATGAAGAAGGAAAAAATCAACAGAAACCAGAAGGATGTCCATCAACACAACAATGCACAAAGATGCCAATTTCTTTATCAGACGCATTGGTTCACTACGTCACCAGTAATGTCACTCCACAACAGACATTCGACGAAATCTCTGTCTCCAAGAGAGTCTTAGACAAGAAGTCTCCATGTAACTTCCTCGTCTTTGGTTTAGGTCACGATAGCTTGATGTGGGCATCTCTCAACCATGGTGGTCGTACCTGTAAGTGTTCTAATTTCCTCTGTTTCTTACATTACATTAACAAAGCTAACGAAACTTCCTGTTTTAGTGTTTATTGAGGAAGATAAAGCTTGGATCGCGATTGTGACTAAGAAATTCCCAAACTTGGAATCTTACCACGTCGTTTACGACACCAAAGTGAAAGATTCAGACAAATTAATGGAGCTAGGAAAATCAGAGGAGTGTAGATCCGTGTCCGATCCGAGAAACTCGAAATGTGATCTAGCGTTGAAAGATTTTCCGGCGGATTTTTACGAGACGAAATGGGATTTGATCATGGTGGATGCTCCAACTGGTTACCACGAGGAAGCTCCAGGGAGGATGAGCGCTATTTACACGGCAGGGCTTTTGGCTCGCAACCGTGAAGATGGAGAGACCGATATTTTTGTTCACGACGTTAACCGTCCGGTGGAAGATGAGTTCTCGGCGACTTTCTTGTGCAAAGGATACATGAGGGAGCAAAACGGGAGGCTCAGGCATTTCACCATCCCTAGCCATCGGGCTCGAACTGGAAGACCGTTTTGTCCGGTGGATGTTAATCGCCGCCGTTGATTTTTCGCCGGTAAATATCTTTGTGTTGCGGAGATCTATGCAATTCACCGGACTCAGGGCCAGTTAATTGTTTTACTTAGTTGACCCAGAGCTACTTTGCTTAGCTGTTTTTTATTTTATTTTTGTGTGTTTTTGTTTTATCTTGATAATTACATTTTTAAGGATTCAGTGCATTTACTGAAACGATATATTAAAATAGTATTCTTCATATAATTATTTGTTATTTTAATGAACACAAATAAGAGATGATCAGATATGGTCAATGGTCACATCATAGAAGAAAATTTGTGTTTTTGCTGATTTCTTTCTTTTGTTGCTGTTGGACAAATATTGATGGTTGATTTATGTAAAGTTATGAGCTTAAACGTAAATAAAAGCCGAAATATATGAGCTAATGGGTCATGATTGATCAAACCTAAAGGAAAACAAAAGCCTACATATGCGAGCTAATGAATGACGATGACGAATCTTCTGGTAAGTCCTCAGTTAAGAGGGTTGTCTGAAGAATAGAAAGGAGATGAAAATCAAAAGAAATAGGAGGTACAAGTAATGAATAAAATGGATGAAGTTCTGGTTGATTCAAGAGCCATTCTTTAAATACTTGATCAATCAAATTGATGAATATAACTACCGAAGAAGAAGCTCACGGCTAAACAGAATATTAAAAGAAAGACAATGGAATGGAATAAATGCAAATTTTATTTTTCTCCATAATTGTGTCATAGCTGGAGATCGATCCTCAGCTTCGTTACAGTTCCAATCGAAACTATTTTCCCTTAAGCTCCCTTCACTTTCGATCTGCTTTTGTGGAAATCTAAGAGCATTTTTTGACATAATCTCTCACCAGTAGAAAAAAGCGAAAAAGAGAGAAAAATAATTGTTATAAGAAACTTTACAAAAGTTATATGAAACTTTCAAGACATTTTCTCTTGATAAATGGTTCAATTTTTTATAATTTAAAGTTTAATTATATAGATAAACTATATATACTATTAGTTCATGATATTATTTGAAAATAACATTAATATTAGATAATGAAACAATTTAATTCATTAAAATTAATTTAGTCTAAACAAATTTTAAAGTGGAACTTAGTAAGTGCCATATACACAATCACATATGATCATTAAGATATTAATCAACAAAAAATCTCAACCTATTTATTATTAATCATTATATTTTTGGTAAGAATCATGTGGCACAATGGTGGTCACATATGAAATTCATCACATATGTATAAGGTTTGAATCCAACATCTTGCGATGTTAAAAGAAAAAATAAAATTATTAGGCTAATTTGACAAAAAAAAATAAAATCATTATATTTTTTATCTCATCTTACTTTTTACAATATATTGTTAATCGTATCATCCATATGATAAATATCTATATTTTTCATATTTTATCAGTTGAGTTTTTAAGACATAAATGATAAAAAGATATTTTAAAAATAAAAAGTAAAACTTAATTGACTTTTAAATTTTCAAATTTAAATTGATTTAATCTGTTTTTTAGTTAAATTTAATAATGTAAACATTATAACAGTTATTTTAATTGGAGAAAAAATTAAAATATTAGAAACTAGTAATTATTTATATAACTAAATTATAAAATGATGGATTATGGTTATTATTTTTATAATTTTAATTTTTTGTGAGTTAATATGTTAAATTTAAAAGTTTTTATCAGTTTAATAATTTGTTTTTTGGTGAATTTTATAATATAGATATAATAATAAATATGTTAATTTGAAAAAGTTAAAATATTAAAATTACTAAATACTTATATCATTCGATTATATGATAAAAAATATTATGGTTGAAATTTTCCTGATTGCAATCTTTTACATGTTAATTAAATGGACAGATTGGCCTATTTAAATAGTAAAAACATTAGAAAATATAGACCATTACAAAAAAAAATATTAAATGGATATTGACACTCATAAATATGTAATCACATTCATATACAAAATTGTAAATACGACTATAAAAGTATTAAATATGAACATATATTACTCAAGATATAAAAAATAAATAAATATAAGTTAAAAATATCGAATATTTTAATATGATACTAGGTGGGTTAAATAGATAAATTAACATATTTTTACACTTTTAAATATGAAATTATATTTATATAAACATAATAGCAAATCTAATTATAAACCACATAATCCACATGATTCTTGTGATACCGATATTAGATTAACTCATTTTTTTATTCTACAAATATATACAATATTAATGTCATAGTAATCAAAGTAAACTATCTAATGTAACATATTCGATTTTTTTTTTTTTTTTGAAAAATTAGATTACATAATTTTATCATAATTAATTTATTAAGATAAAATATCATAAAGTTATTTCAACAATCAATGATTCTGTCCATCTAGCGACAATTACCAAAACATAAACAACATTTACAAACAAAATTACATTTTATATATTACTAAACCTAATTTGAAAGTTAGAATTATGTGATACAATAGTGGTCATCTCTGAAATTCATGACACATGTATGTGGTTCGAATCTAACACTACGCGATGTTAAAGAGATATTAAAATCAATAGACTAAGTTAACAAAAAATTTATTTTTTTTAAAAAAATAGATTCTCCGCTGCATAATGCAGATTAAATCCTAGTTAATATGATACGAATAAGATATATTTTCATAAATATCAACCCATAATGATCATTTAATGTTTTGTAACATCCTGATTTCAGTCGTGCTGAATAAATCGGTAATATCAAAACAACCGTTTTTAGCCATGATATGCGTCTTTTACCATAGCAAGATCTCAGGATGTCTTTGACAAAAACTCATCAACGTAAACCAAACCTACAAAAAGAAAACAAAGAAATATGATTGAATCTTATATATTTGCTTGTCTTCTCAATCCTAAAATATTTGTAATTGCAGTTTCTAATATCAAGTCCGATGTGAGATCCGACTCTGACGCAAAATCTAACTCTGGCTACTTTCAAGACCTGACATAAATAAGTTATTCTTTTTCGAGGCTACTAAACAGACTGTTCGCCGCTGGTTGCTATCAGACCGGCCCTCAGTTGAACATATACTCAAAGGCCAATGTAATTGGCTTCTGTTACATACCTTCTAGAACGGAAGTCTAAAATAAAGATTTTGTTTTAGAGTTTGATAATTTATTAATTGTTTTGATGTTTTTGTTTCTCATTGCCGTGAGTAGTCCCCAATCAAACGATGTCTAAACAACACCGGTCCAATGATTTTTGATGTTTCAGACGAAATTTTTTTTGATGTCTTTATATTTTTTTTTAATATTATAAATAAAATAACAATTAGTTTTTTGAAAAACTAACTTCATAAACGATCTATTACAAACTCATTCATTTTCTTGCCGTAAAATCATTCATCAAACTTACATAGTCAAGATCGTTAACCATATTTGTCTCGATTGATAGCAAAACTATTACATTCAATCTCTCTTGTGACATTGTATATCGCAAATAATTCTTTATAATTTTTAGTTAAATTTTTTTTGTGATAGCAACTAAAACCGGAATAGTCAACAATATCCAATAAATAATTCCTGTATTTGGATAAAAACTTTCCAATCTTTTAAAAAATCAATTGTTACCCATTTCATTCGATAAAACATTTGAAAGATGAAAAAATTGAAACTTTAAAGCCTTTTTTCTATTAACTAATCTATATTTTTTAACTATTAATTATAAATATAAAATTAATAAAAAAAAATTCTAAAAAATTATGTGCTATTAGAAAAGGAAGGCACCATTTTTTTTTAAAAAAATTAAACCTATTTATAGTCCATTAAAAATATATTTATCCATAGTTTGATGCCCCTGAAAATATGATTTTTTTATGATGTCCTATGCCATTGCCTTGGTTGCTTAGGTCTTGGTCTGGGCATGTGCCTAAAGCTAACTGAGGGAGAAAGAGAAGACTCTTTGCCAATGTTTCTCAAAACCGCAGAGGGTGTAGCCGAGTTGGTTCGGGGAGTTGAACGAGTCCTTTCCCGAGTAAATACAATTTCACGCCCGCGGCGGAAATTCCTCCAACTCATTCGCCCAAAGAGCCTGTTCGTCCTTTATCCCAACGATCAACAGGCTCACATATCCGCGACTTTCCACCATCGCAGTCGCTTTTTCAGGGCTTCGGTAACGCTCACCATGAAGACACTGTGCCTGTTTCTTCACACAAAGTACATAAAGATCAATCGGCGTCGCTTCCACTTCGTAACTGTCATACTCGAAGTGGTCCATCTTCACAAGGTAACAATTTCCAGGGTGATTCTGATTGTGTGTTACCAGAACTCCATGAGGACACACAGAAGCTTCTTAATGGTACCAGAACGTGATAAGTTTATCACTGTTCTTTCTCCCATACCGATGCCAAACGCGACATGGTATGCGTTTTGATGTTTATCATATTTTTTCTTGTTCTACACTTAAGCATTTTTTCATGTGTGCAGGTTTACTCGAGACAAAAATATCAAAGCTGGTTCGGTCTATAACCAAAGTATTTACGAATAAAATTGATGGTACATATTATAGCTGGACATGTGTGCTTCAGGAGAGACAGGAGATCTACTTCATCGAGTTTGCGGTAAAATATTCTAGTTATGAGTTGTAATTATTTGATTTTTATAATTCAGTAATGTTTTTTAGTTAGTAGTTAGAGTTATGTGATTCTTAGAATTCGGTTGTTAGTAGTTAGAGTTATGTTTATAATTTTGTGTCATTGAAATACTTTACTTCATCATAATCATAATAGTTGTTAGTAGTTAGAATTCAGTTGTTAGTAATTAGAGTTATGGTCTTGTGCTCGCGGGGGTATGCGCTCGAGATGGACTAACGCTCGCGATGAACCGAAGCTCATGCTGACTGTATTTGAGGCTGGACCGGGTTCAAGGCTCATCAGCTCAAAGCACTTGGCATCCACGGCGTCTATGGCGTCCAGATCTAGCGTTTTAGCTTTATGGCGGTTGCGTTTGGCATTTGCGTCGACGTTTTCATTTCCGTTTGGCGTTTAACATTCAACGTTCGACATTTAGCGATTGCGTTTGGTGTTTGAGTTTTGTTGTTTGGCAGTGGACTTTCGACGCCTGGTGATGTGGTGTTTTTGACGTTTTCCTCAGATGAAGATAACATGTGTTATGGAGTCATTGAGGACGGGTCTCCGATGCCGGTGCTCTCAGATTTGTAATTCGCCTTAAGCCTTTGTTCCACAGATGTTTAGCTTCCCACCGGTTTTTCGACTGACTCCCATCTTTGACGTATAAGGGAGGACAATGATCTTTTGGATGACATCCAAGACTTTGATGCATCTAAGGCGGATGCGATTTTAGGGATTCAGATTAATGAGGACATGATCTGAGATGTGGTTTTGTAATTATAGATTTCTCGTGAATTTGACCATCACAATTTAAATTTTTTTTTTTTTAGAAGACGTAATAGAGTCATATAAGTTAAGTTTAAATTATTTTTAGTAAATTTTAAATGGTTAATTTATAAGAAAATTGACTGATTTGTATTTCAGTTAATCCATTTGTGTTTTTATGACTTTAGCAATTTATAACCTATTTTTAGCCTCGTTAATGAAAAATAATAATTGAGTTAAAAAAAAAATCTTTATTTGGTAACAACCACGCCTATAATGTGTGCTTGTTTGGTTATGGAAAATGCATATCTCGTTTGGTAACAAGTTCTGCTCGACAACCAAACAAGATCTTTGGACCCTTATCTCACCTATTAAACATACTCAGACGAACTTCGCAAATTCAGTACTGGCCGTAGACAACAATGGCGAAGAAGAAAGAGCTCCTCTCGAAAGCGCCGTGGAGAGGCGACGACGATGAATCTGATAAGTTTAGCGGCGCAAAGCTTAAGGTGACTAAAGAATCCGACGGCATGTCAAAGATGCACGTCCCTAGCCATGGAACAAAAAAAGGTAGTCTCGCCGATGACGAAGATTCTCTCGAGATCGATCCTCAGCTTCGCTACAGCTTCAATCGCAACTATCAGGTCTCTCAAAGTCCTCTATTTTCTTTGCGGTTATTCTGGGTTTCATAGAGTTAATTTTCTCCTTTTTGTTTCTGCCTTAGGAAATTTAATTTAGTTTAAAATTTGGAAGATCACTAGTAAAGTTGTAACCTTGCCTCTATTACTTCTGCTCGCTCCCTTAGACCAATGGCTATTGTAGAAATGCGAAAAAAGATCAATCCTGTTTATGTTTCTGTGTCTAAAAGTCACTGTCTAATACTGAAACCTCATGTGAAGCAAAACAGGTAACATTAAGCTGCAAAGAATGGTCTCTAATGAATTTTTATCTCTTTGTTACCTAAAATTTCAACTTCGTACCCATTGTCTCTTATTCAAGCTTTGATGAATTGAAAGTTTTCATACTCCCTTGGTGTCTCGGCATCATTCAAAGTTTGACCTTTTAGCACGGGGATATAATCTCATGTATAGGTGTCACATTTTAAGAGCAGCGAGTGGAATAATTTTTTAGAAAACGTTTGTGTAGTTTTGATGTAAACCTGCTTTTCCTTGGTGATATACTCAGATTTGCCACCAAAAACATCGTTGGTAGTGTTGGAAATTCTATTAATAGTTGATTTGTCACTTTTTCTCACTGGTTAGAGTAGCTTATTCGTTTTTGAACTTCTCTACTGTTAGTCAAGGTCAGTTCGGCCATAGACTACTTAGTATCTTGGTTGAGGAGATACCGTATAGTTACTGGACATGGCAATCTATTACCTCCAGTTAGTTATATAAGTAGGCAAGTTTTACAACCCTTGGGAGTGGAACCATTTTGAATAGAACACTGAATGTGGAACCGTCTGTACATAGAAATCTTGTTGTGTGCAATCACAGGGTGTTCACCGACTAGCTTCATATTCTTTGTATAGATTGTACAATCTACTTTTTGCTAACCTGTAAAGTCTGACTCCCTATTACAGTTTCTGCAAAGAGTATTCACCATAGACACTTTGGTGAAGCCTCTTCCTCCTGCAATGGCATACAACGTCTCTCGTAACTTGAGCTTCTTCACCCGCATTTTCACTCAGTTCTTTGGTGAGTATGGTTTTACCATGGGTTCGTTCGACGGATTAACTAATCAGTATTTTTCTTTTCATGTGATATGAGTAGTGATGACACTCTCAGTTGAAAAAATACTTGGAACCGAAGATCCGAACCGAACCGAAATATCTGAACCGAACCTGAACTGAATCTGAAACAATATCTGAATAGAACTTTAACCTAAGAACCAAAATACTCGATACCGGAAATATCCGAACCAAATTCGAACCGAACCAAAAACCGAATGTGTATCCAAAATATATGAACTATAATTATATAGTACCATGTTAAATTTGGGTAATTTGTGTATTTCAGATACATTTGAATATTATAATACTAGAATCAAACAGGAACCGGACCGAACCGAATCAGAATTGAACTTTAAAATTACCCGAATGGATCTTCAACTTAAGAACCGAAATACCCGATACTTGAGCCAAACCTGAACTGAATACTCGAATGGCCATGCCTATTTTTCAACCTTGAGACACCCTCAACGACCCTTGTTTTTATCACTGGTATGCGGGTTTAACTGTTGATATCGTTGATGCAGATCCTGAAGGCATTGCAAATGCACAGAAGTCTCTGGGGTTGGGGCAGGAAGATAAAGCTCGTCGTGTTCGTTGAGATGTGAACATCTTCAAAGCTTGTGAATGAACCCAGCATTGTTGTGAGGATGATTAAAATATGTATTCAAGAGATGTTTTGTATGAAATTTTCAAAAGTACAATGAAGTTTCAAAGTTGCATTCAGCCACGAAACTTTACTTATGTCGAAAAGTTTAAACCAAAGTCAGTTAACTCTTGTTGGGGGAGTACGTTACTAGGCTATCAGATGGGCTGGCTTGTAAGTAAATGGGCCCTAGCCTGAGCTCATCTGAAACGGCATTTACCAATAATACTGGAGTCTCACATCGGAAGGATTATTGGCAAAGTGATGTAGAGTGTGTAGAAGAAGAGACTTGGAGGCAACGGTGAAAGATACTTACCTGGATGGGATCCACGAGTGAACAAGGAGACTCGTGGCCTAGGCTTGCGACTTACATGGCACACTAAGGAAGGGTGCTTAGCTTAAGGTCTCCCATTGAGGGAGAGTCCACATCATTATTTGTTGCAGTGGGAGCATGCGTACGCGAGGCTCCTCCCCATTCCTCTAGTCCTAACATTTTGTTGTAGTAATGTTTATGCAACCTAGGTAGTTATAGGTGTGACATGGTCAATATAGAGGATTTAATGTCTTCATATGCCCCATAGGGCAGATCTCATATATAGTAATCATGTCTCCTTATCTCCTATTCACATAATTTGGCACAAAATTGGCCAAGTAGTGTTGGGATCCCTGATAGCTAGTAGTGTTTTACGAACCCAACGTGAAGGTTGATCTACCCCTAAACTCATCAGTAATTTTGATCAAATACCTGTGTGCACACACAAGGCATCATATAAATGTGTATAATATATGCTCTTTGGAATGATGGTTCAAAATGAGTTTTACAAGTTGCTTTATAACTTATCATAATTGGGGATATTAAAGTTACTAGACTATGTTGACAAAAAAAAAAAAAAAATTATCATAATTTTTTATTTATTACCGAATTAACAAGTATAAATTAAAATGATTAAAGCGGTAATATGTGTATAATATAAATTTTTATTAATTAATATTCAATAAATTAATATCTCTATAAATAAATATAATTAAGGGTTCTATAATTTTCAGTTTTAATTTTAATTTTTGATCCAATTAATCTTTCGACAGATTAATATCTCATTAAATTAATAATATATTATGATTTTAACATTTTAAGTTATTAATTTAAAGAAATTTTATTGTATTTAGAAGTTGGAATAGTAACTTTCATTTTTTTAATTTAGATTTACTTTCCTTAAAAGCAGTAAAAAAATTGGTGGATCACATAATTTTCTAAAAATACAGATATGGTGGGGTGAGTCTTGCTCCAACATTTTCATCTTTTTCAGACGTGGAAATTTTTTGGATCCTTTTCGCTTTAAGTTTGACGTTTTGGTGTCGTATTGTCGAGGTAATTTAGAATTCTTAAAAAAAAAATCACTTTACAAGTTATATAGAATACATACCTTAGTTTTTCCCCTTTCAGAAATAATAAAATAGGTTTTTTAGTACTGTTCCAATTGTTAAAGCTTATAAGTATGGACTTGTGACTTGCGTCACAAACAACTGGAAAGCAACATATTCTGAGATCTCACGAGATTGCATGAGACGCTTGTGAACATAGCCCCAGCTAAAAAGAAATATGTTAAAGAGAGAAAGAAGAATTAAAAAAAAAAGAAACCAACTGTCACAACTCGTTCAGCACCCCACGATGGGTTCATGTGTGTTCATGATTCATGATCGTGAGAGAATAATATTGCACAATGGTAACTATTTTTAAAATTCATCACAAATATTTGGAATTCAAATCCAGCATCCAGAATATCAAAAAATATATTAAAATCAAGTTAATAAAAATAAAACTGATTCAACACATAAAACCAATTATTACATACCAAACCAAACCAACTAACCACCCAATCACATTTCCTTGTATATAAATGTGAACTCCACCTCAAACCTTTTTCAAACTCATTCTTCTTGAAATCCATCAACAATTTAACTCAATGGCTATTCACCGTTTTGTATTGTTAGTTAGTTTGAGTATGGTTTTGTTTGGTCTAAAAACGGCTGTGTCACAGCCACAACAAAAGTCACAAGTCCCATGTTCATTGATCTTTGCTGACTCTTTAGTGGATAACGGAAACAATAACAGGTTTGGTTTTGCTTTTTCTTTCTATGTATTGTGTTTTTACCCATCTATACATGTGTTACACAAATTCATAGTAAATTTGAATATATGTAGGCTGGAGGGCTAATTACCGGCCTTATGGCATCGACTTTGCCCAAGGTGCAACAGGACTATTCACCAATGGTCTCACCTACATTGATGCGCTTGGTACTTATTATATTGTTTCCTTAATGATTCTTCTTTTTTGTTTTTGTTTTTCTATTTTTTTTTCTACAAATCATATCTATTTGTACTATTATTTTATTAATAAGAAATGTAAACGTAATTAATCACTCTCACTCTCGTTGTTCTTATTCCATCTTATTATTATTTTGGCTAGTTTGTACTAATGTTTAAACAATTTTCTATAGTTGTTGTAGCTCAAATTCTTGGATTTCGAACTTACATTACACCATATTCCAGGATTTGTGGCCAGGCTTTGCTAAGAGGTGCGAATTTCGCATCTGGCGACAACTTGGTACATGTACAAACTATAAGTGTTTTTTTGTCAACCATTCAAACTTTTAAAATAAATTTCAATTCCATTGTAAAACTAAACCGAATTGTACTAAAAATGTTTGCAGGGTGCACATACTTCTATCAACCAACATGTAAATCTGTATACGAGCGAGGTTGAACAAATGCTTCAATACTATAGAGGAGACAGAAATGAGCTCCAAAGATACTTAAACCGTTGTATATTTTATTCGGTGATGGGAAGTAATGATTATCTCAACAATTATTTCATGCTGACTTTTACTTAACTAGTACCGATTTCAACGGCAAAACCTATGCAGAGTCTCTCATAAAAAACTACACATATGCCACAGCTCACGTTAAGGGTTGATCAATACTGTATAGTAAAATCAAGCAAGTAGTCAACTACTTGGATATCCCATTTGATTCTTTTGTTTTTCTCAGCGATTGTACCAATTTGGAGCTCAGAAAGTGATTGTGACTGTAGTGGGACAGATCGGATGTATATCTTATGAGCTAGCCCGCTACAATAACCGCAAGAACAGTACCGACATATGCAATGATAAGATCAACAATGCAATTGTGTTGTTCACTCTCTGCTCAAAAAACTAGTTGACCGTTTCAACAAAGGTCAATTGCAAGGAACCAAGTTCGTTTACCTTGATTCCTACAAGAGCACATCCGATCTTGCTGCCAATGGAACCACTTACGGTGAGTTATACATATAGATAAACACAATACAAAAAATTTAAAAAAGTTTACAAATTTTATAATGGCATATCAGAGGATACTGGACAGCAGATGGTTCATACACTGGTGGTGAGACAATATGTTGTAGGTTTGACTATGAAGAACCGTGTTTAGCATTTTTGACAAATATTGCTAAGGATGCAGGTTATGCAGAAAATATCAGCTCTATATAGGAATATTAACTTTCCTTATTGATCTATTACAGATTTCATAACTCGATCGTACATTCTTCTCTGTTGCTCATTGAGCTTCAGGAATAAACTTCGATGTAAGAATTTATCTTCTGCAATTTTAAACTGAAACTCTTCTCTAAGATAGGAGTGGTTAAGTTCGTCCAAAAATTTATTGTTTGGTTGTGGCATATCTGGGAAATCAGTTCATGACCTCTCATGTGGTCCCAAGTGGTTTTCTATTTCAATCAATGTGTACTCTTTAAGATGTGGTGGTTCTAGTTCAAGTTTTGGGAAATTCAGCACTCTATGTTGCTTATGCAATTGATCTTCTGCCATGTATTACCAACAATGATTCCAAAGCTTTACTGGTTATGAGACTTCACAGTAAATCAAGATCAAGAAAATAGGCTTCGTAGTAGGTATGGTGTTGCCCATTATGAAGCTTCATCCATTGTATCATGCCATTCTTTGTCTTCATCTAGCAACCCTCTTGCATAGCATCCTGTTTTAAAACTTTCATGTAGAACTCCCCTGAGCATCTTTAAATCATCAAAACTTGTTGGCTCTCTCAAGACGTTTATTGATATTTGAAGACAATACAAATCTGCGGCAGTTGCGTAAATATTCATGATTCTGCCAATGTTGTCTTTCAGTTTTTGTCTTAGAGTATATTTTACCTGTATTATCCCAATGGAACAATTTTGGGAGCTCCAGTTATCTCATTTGTCTGACTTCCCTGTTGATCATGTTTAGTGCAAACTATTCTGTAAGCATTAAACTATTCTGTAAGCATTGTCCTTCCATGTACCTACATGAGATTCTAAATTCTCTAAATTTATATCCTGACCAAAAATTGATGTATGTTTTCATAGGAGGTGAATATGTAGTTTTGGACAGCTGGGTTATGGTGATGAATATTGAATATGGATATCTGCAGTATTGGGGCGCACGGTCTATTTCCACACGCCAGAAACTATACGATTTAAACACATCCAAACTTTAGGCCTCTACTTAAACCCACACCTTAGAAAGTTTAATGTTTTAATCCACACAACTGAAAATTGTAAACCTATTTACTCTGAATCCCGATTAATAGCGGTTTTCGTAGTTACTCATATGATAACCAGTCTGAACCAAAAAAATTTTAAACCGGGATTATTAAAAAACCCGATTATACATAGCTGAAACCCGACTTCTTTCTTCATCGTTCTTTAAACTCGCGATTTGCCCCGATTTCATTCCTCTTCTTCTTTCTTTGTTTTCAATCTATACTAACCCTACATTCCCAGAATGAGCGGCAGCTCGTGCTCCACCGGATCCTCCAATGCACTTCAAAATAGAGTTACAGGTGTGCTCACAGTCTGTTGGTGTGGTGCTCAAATCGTGGTGAAAGTTTCAAAATCGGATTCGAATCTGTTCAGACGATATTTTTGTTGTTTCCATGCTTCAACAAATAAGGTAATTCCCTTCACCTCTATGAACGTTCGCTTCATCAGGATTGTTCGCTTCAGCCGGTATTTCCATCGTATGTTATTGATATCGAGTGGATCGATTTAGAGATGTCGAGATTTTGGGATTTTTAGGGTTTGTTCTTCACACTTAGGTGGATTTAGCAATTTATTATTTTTAATCGGGTATTCAGTGGTTTTAATCGGGCGTGGGTTATCAAAATTGGGTTATAATCGGGCGAAATTGCTCAATGTCAGGTTGAAATCGGGTTTAAACAAGGTTATACACTAAATTAATTGTTTACGGTTTACTTAACGGTTTCATTAAATACGGTTTAGTTTAAACTATCCGGTTATGTTCTCTCAAACATTGAACTTTATTTTTGGGTGTAAATAGGTTTACAATTTTCAGTTGTGTGGACTAAAACATTAAACTTTCTAAGATGTGAGTTTAAGTAGAGGTCTAAAGTTTGAGTGTGTTTAAGTCGTATAGTTTTTGGCATGTAGAAATAGGTCATGCTCCCGCCATATTGCTTCACATGTTGATAATTACTGACAATCTAAATATTTATTGATTTCATTTCTTTTCTTTTTTTAATCCTAGATTTGTCATCATTGTCCTTAGGATATCCTTTATTGTGCTTTTGGATTATAAATGTCGCTCTGTCCACTCTTTTCCGTAATATATTTGAAAAGATATTTGATTGCACTTGAATTTTTGCACCATTCGACATTGATATGTGCTTTGTACCTTCAGAATGTGAACATTATGAGGCCCAACAAATCTCTTATCCAAATTTATGTCCCTTCATCATAGATTTGCTATCTTCATACCTTCAATATATGATATATTATGTCTCATCTATTTTTGTTACTGAAAAAAAATGGTTTGGATTCTTTTTCAGACATTTCCTTTTTCTGTGCAAGGAGATTTGTGGCGATATTTTCCGCAAAGGCAATGTATCATGTGTTGCTCTACAAGTTTGTAAGATTCAGGGTCTTTTTCTGTCTGGTATCTCCGTAGAGACCAGTTTATCAATTTCCTCTAAGGATGGTTTTGAGATTTCTCTTGGTAACCATAAAAGGATGTGTGTATGTGGTAGTCTTCGCTTTTGAAATTTAATAGTGTATATAACTGTTTTTAAGAATGTTATTGACTCTATTAGTGTTAAGAAATGTAGGTGGTTCTAATGTAAGTATTATGGATTAGTTCGTACCTGTCCTTGATTTTGGAAAAAATCTTTCTTTTGAAGTCGGCTAACAATTGATCTAACTTGAGTTTGAAAAGTATGCATTCTAAATTGAGTATATCATTTGCCGCATTATTCATGTATATCTTCAAGTGGTTATAAATATCTTCTCATTTTGGGTTAGTTGTCATTGTGAAATAAATCTGGGTTTCTATACCAGCGACAAATAGCCATTGCATCCTGATATTTTTCCACCACGTACCAATGCTTCTTGTAACGCCCTGACCCTCTACCAGTGGGCTCCCATGTCCGCTCACTCGGCCCATAGGCCAGCCCACCCTTGTCCGCCAGTCGATGTGTTAACCAGAAGGTTCGAAAGAATTCGTTTACTATCCCTGCAATCATCACGTGATCTATCCCTGTGTTTTGGCCTCACTCACACAATACCTAAAACCACTTCTCGATATGTCATCCATCCTTCAACTACTCCAACCCAAGCACGCTTAACCCTGGAGTTCTCTGTGGACAAGTGACCAAAAAGATAAGTGCACTTTAGTGACATAGGTAGCCAAATCAATTGTTTAAAATCTTTCCCACCTATCCTATTCTATTACAATTTGGGATATTAAACTCCCCCTATAGCTAACGGGTAATATCACTCTTTGTTTTATTGACTTTGCATATGTGTCTCCCCTAGTTATTACATATTTACACTGTTGTAAAGATCAGCTCTCAACTTTTTGTGATTGTTGTGATACCTTTTAAATCGTTCTTGTTCTTTTTTTGCCGACAACATAATTTAACTAACATTAACAATAAGAGGATGCTCTAGCCAAAATGGGTTGATGAGTTGATGTAGACTGTTGGTGATGATAACGTCCTTACATAATGTGCTATCTTGTCTGTCCTTATATTATTGGTACGTGGTATGGAACATAGCTTTACAACTTTGGAACTCGTCCAAGTGGGCTGAGAAGAATGACCATTCTTTTGGTTATACCACCAGTGTGACAACCTCCAAGAAGACCGTTTCAAAGACAACATCTAGTCTCTAGACTTCGACCATACACTCCATTGCCCAAATAAGTGACTTGAGCTCTGCGTGCAATGGAGAAAGACTGCATCGAATATTGTGCGCTCCAGGTAAATTCTCTTATATTATACTCTTGGTACATACCCACCCTTGTCATGTGAATATATCTTGTTCTTACCAGGAACCATCCACCTGACACCGCCACATGTCATGTATAACAGGAACAATTTGGATGTCTGTTGGCTGGTTACATTTAATTTCCTTTATTACTTGGACTTCTTCCCAACCTAGTCCTTCCGTTTCTTCTATCTTAAGAATCTTCAATGGTGTTCAATCCAGGTTTTTGAAAATTTTATTGTTTCTGCTTTTCCACAGATACAAAATAATCCATGGGAAATATCCATGTGGACCGTCCGTCGACAACATCTTAAATAAGTAATGTAGGTTTGAGAATATCTATGTCGTTTGGAAAACATCTGGGTATGAGGGGATGGTAGGTAATATCCAATTTTGAATGGCTGGTGGACATTCAAAAAGGACATGATTTATAGTCTCTTCATCCGCTCTGCATTTTCCATATTTTGTATCATAATTTATTTCTCGTGATCTCAAATTTGTTGCTACAGAAACACAGACTGTGATCGTTTTCCAAATAAAGTGTTGTATTTTCAGATGAAATTTGTTTTTCCATACATGATGCTAAAGTGTGTTTATAGTAGGTCCATATATCACATCTTTTGTACTTTTTTCCGAGTAAAGTTGCTCTATCACATAACCTGATTTGACCGTATATTTTTCATTTTTTGTAAAACGCCAACCATTAGTATATGGTTTTTCAAACCGACTTACTACCATTGATTGAATTATTTTGATATCCTCATGTATGATAACTGTGTCTAACAGGGGTTTATTCCACGTCTGGTTTGAGTATCAATTAAATCTTTAACCTTAAAAGAATGAGGAGAAACAAGAAATTTGTAAGTTGATGATCTTGGGCGGGGGTCTGAGATCATAGGATTATTCCAAACAGAGATGTTTGACCATGTTCCAACCTTTTTTATTTGTTCTTTTTTAATCAAAAATACTTCTCCATCTATAAGAAGGAGAGTACATTCGTATAGGATCCAGCGGATCCGAGTTATGATAAAACCTAATTTAAAAAACCTTGGAAAACAAAATTTCTGGTGATTTTAATAATCTTCAGAGCTGCTTTGCCATCATAGCTGTGTTAATGTCCTCAATGTTCTTAAAACCTAGGTCCCCTTCTTTTTTTTGGCAGACATAATTTTTTCCAGGCCATCCAATGCATGCCGCATGTCTT
This sequence comes from Streptanthus diversifolius, assembly GCA_039880935.1. Lineage (NCBI taxonomy): Eukaryota > Viridiplantae > Streptophyta > Magnoliopsida > Brassicales > Brassicaceae > Streptanthus > Streptanthus diversifolius. Next base: position 20,851,704 of record JAXGFM010000014.1, on the reverse strand, counting down.
TCCGCTTGTACTCCACAAAAATTGCGCTATCGCATAAAGACTTAATCAAAACTTCTTTCCCTCCTCGGGAGAGAAATCTCGATGTCTATCTGTTTACCCTGCTATTTAACCTCTCATTTATAAAACCAAATACTTGTATTTTATATCCTCCGAGGCTTTCAGAAATCCCTAAATATTTGCTCATTTTGTAGTAATTCCTAATATTTAATTAATCTCCTCTTGTACCTCCTCAGTAACTAAGTTTCCAAATTTAAATGATGATTTTGCATAATTTATTTGTTTTCCCGATACCGCTTCATATGATTTGAGTATTTGTAGTATAACTTGACACTCTTCTCTTTTAGCTTGACAAAAATAAGATGTCGTCCAAAAAGAGAAGGTTAATCAAAGATGGTGATTTCCGCACAATTTTTAGCCCTGTTAATAGATTTTTCCATTCCGCTTTCTTTATATTATAAATCGAAGCTTCTGTGCAAAGGATGAATATATAAGGAGATAGCGGATCTCCCTGTCGTAGGCCCCTTTCGGGGGTGATACAGCACTGTGGTTGTCTGTTGATCATGACTTTATATTTTACCAATTTAATACACCTCATTATCCATGAGATCCAGAGTGAAAAAAAAACCAAGCATTCCTAGAATTGCTCGTATGAATGGTCATTCAACCTGGTCGTAAACCTTGCTTATGTCCGTCTTTATAGCCATATGGTTTTTGACAAAATTTATATGTCTGTAATTCATAGAACATTTTCTGAGCTATTAAGATATTGTATGATATCAATCATCCTGAAACAAACGCTGATTGTATTTTAGTAATAATACCCGATAAAAATTCTTTGAGACTTTGACATAAAACCTTTGAAATGATCTTGTACCCCACATTACAAAGACTTATTAGCCTCAATTCTGTCATTCTATTTGGATGCTCCGTTTTAGTCCAATTTAATTGTTGGTCAAAAGAACTTGTTCGTATAAAAAGTCATTTACTAGACCCACAACAACCCCCTTTATTATTGGCCATGTATGTTGATAGAATAGTGTCGTCATATCATCATAAATAATGCTATCCTATGTTCCTCTTCCATAACTATTACCGTTAGTTGCGCATTCATCCTATCTGTAATTAACATAGGGACCTCACTAATATGTTCTTCGATTCTGTCGGTGGGGTTGATGTAAAGAAATCCAAGAAATAGTTAACTGCCACTACCTTTATTTCTTTCTTCGTTGAAACCCAGTTCTCTTGCTCGTTAACTGCTCTTCATTGCTTCTTTAATGCATGATAGTATTTTATGTTTCTATCTTCTTTACTATGCCATAAATTCTAACTTTTCTGCAGCCAAAAAAACTCTTCATCCTTATAGTTTTTTTTTTATTTTCAAAGAAACTTCTCGTACCTTATTTTTTGTTTGACTATTATTATTCTGTACCTTTTCTAGTGCTTTTTAAAAATATCTTTGATGTTTTCCTTCCTCTCCATACTGATAATGCATCTGCAATTACGGATTTATCCACGACGTTCTTGTTCTATACACGTATAAGCATCTATAATATACTGATGCATTAATCATTTTGATGCAATTACGGATTTACCCGTGGGTAAACAATTCGTCTTGTGTTCTCTGTTCAATCTTTTTTTCAATCTTACTTTCCCTGTGCTTGTCTACACGGTGTGCGTGAGATGGAACCAATGCCTCTCACATCTATACTTGAGTTATTTGCTACTCTTACTTTCCCTGTGCTTGTCTCCTTGAAGTCTAAAAATATCTCTTATCGGTGTCATGTGAAAGGAGCAACCAGAATCAATAATCCATTCATCCTGTTCTGCAGTTTCTTGTGATATGTTCACCTCATAAGCTAGTAATCCTGCCAGGTCTTGTGCATCATCCCGAGCTATAGATTATTCTCCCTTTTCGTAAGTATGATGTTTACCTTTGTTTCTGTCCAGCCATTTATAGCATTGCCTTTTGAAATGCCCTTCTTTACTGCATATCCAGCACACTTTCTTCCTTTCGACAGATTTCGACCTTGACCTACTATTATATTTATTCTTGATTCCATTAGAACTTCTACATTCGGTTCTACCTCTTACAAAGTAACCTTCCGAGCTAACTCTTGTACTTGAGCTATTTCTAGTCTTCTTTTCCTTTGATCTTGCAGCGCTAGCTACATCTTCTAGCGTAAGCACATTTCTGCTATATTTCAAAGTTTCCTTAAGATGATCATACCTTTGAGGTAATGCATTCAACACAAGGACGGCTTGGACTTCTTCTGGTACTTGAATACTAAGATGACTTAATTCTCTGACTATCTTGAGAAAGTCATCTATTTTTTCATTGATTGAGCGGTGATCTTTCATCTTGAATCCATAGAGTTCAAGTTGAGCGTGCACCCGATTTGGTAAGGTCTTGGGCATGTATAGAGATTCTAGAAGAGCCCAGGTCTCTGCTGCAGTTTCACATTCTTCAATCTTGCGAAGAACATGATCACCAACACTTAAGAAAATTATATTCTTTGCTTTATCGCACCTTTCGAGTCTTGCTTCTTCTTCTGCAGTCTTCTTCTTGATTCGATCCAAATCTTTTTCTTCTTCTTCTTCATCATTATCTGAATTCAACGATGAAATCTTTGGAATCAGGACGTCTTTCAGGCCTGATATGCTAAGATACGCGTACATCCTTCTTTTCCACATCGAGAAGTCACCATCGCCATCGAACTTTTCGATGTCGACCTTTGCGCTCGTCACTGATCGTACTTGATACTGTTCTTCTTCTTCGATAAACACACAAGGCTCTGATACCAATTTGTTGAGTTCCGATTAGCCGAATAGAAACTTGAAATGACGATCAAGAGAGAGAATTTGGGAATGGAATTGCAGAAGATTGCAGAGAGAAAGATTGAAAGAAAGATTGAACAGAGAACACAAGACGAATTGTTTACCCGGTGTTCACAACCTTTTAAAACCGATAAGGATGTTAATCACCGGGGCTCTGTTTCACAGAGCTTTCTTTATGATCAAGATTAATGAAACCTTCCGAGTTACAGACTCATTGACTCGGAGACTGAACCTCACCAACCTCACTCACTCGTTCCCGCTCGTAACCTACACGACCGTTCAAACCAGTTCTTTTATACTAAGGAGCTAAAGAAAAAATGACACCGCACAAGAGCACGGTTTAATGACTTAACCTGGAATCGATATTAAACCAATACAAAACTGGATTAATCGATATTAAACCAACATTTGAACTTTGGCGCTAATATCTTCATTGTATATAGATATTATATTAGTTTGGAAACAACTGTATTTGTGCCATTTGAGTTCGTTGTGTTTTTTTTTACTTTTTGGGCTAGGGTAGTTATATTATATATATATATATATATATATATATGTATATGTATATGTACATATTGTGTGTGTGTGTCTGGAATTGAAAAAGTAAACCAATCAGAAAGACCAAGACAAGTTTTTTAGGAGTGAGACGACTTTTGAGGATTGACTTTCATATCTTGTCCGAAAAGGAACACATAGTTGGTTTCAGCCGTGGCACGATAGCACAAATGCTAAAACGCAAACGCTTTTGTAAAGGAAAAAAACAAAAGGGAAACAATTATTTTGAGCAAAATGTATTTTATTAAAAAATAATTTAATTTTTGGCAACTTTTACATAAATTCAATAACTCATTTAAGAAACCAATACTATCTATAACGTTTCATTCTAAATTCGAACTCCAATGAGTCTTCTCTTTTTCTTTTTGTAAGTGACTCGTGTTCAAGTGATATCTGCCAGAGAAATTCTCATCTTATAAACCATTTCTAAAGGTAGGCATGAATACATACGAACTGAAGTTTTCTCAATTAATCGGTATTCTAAAAGCTAAAAAAAAATGGAGTTTCTGTCTGCTCGGCCCAAAAATGGAAAGGGAATTGATTTTATTGCTGGAAAGGAAACTGAAAAAATTCAGTCACTTCACCACAGTCTGAACAAGAAGGTGGATGAGCGTGTTGGATTACTAGTAAAAACTTCAAGAAAGTATTGAGGTGGAAAGAGAAAGGACAAAGAAGGAGCTCTAAGTCCCACCAAAGTACCGATATAGACCAAGAGCGAATATTTGATAGAGATTGCAATGGATATAGAAATACTAGAAATGATGGTAACCAGCTTGGTAAGAGACGAGATGTTCAATGCCATGAGTGTGAAAATTTTAGTCACTACAAATCGGGCTATCCATTTGCCAAACGGAAGAAACTCAAATGTAATGAATATAAGGGATATAGTTACACTTGGGCCGAATGCACAGATCCTTAAAAGAGAAATGACAAATCCCTACTGAGTTTCAGTGATAAAGAATCAGACAAGGAGAGTGATGAAGATGAGATGCTCAATCTGGTCGCGCTGGTTGGAGAAAAAGGCGATGTCGACTCAGATGTAACTCTGAATCAGATAATGAAGAAATTGATCCTAAAGTTGAATATCAGAAACTGTAAGATAATTGGGTAACATTAAGTAACAACAACATGAAGCCTCTAAAACATAAAGCATTGTTAGAAGCATCAATCAACATATTGGAGATGGAGAAGCCGTCACCTACTCAATAAAAATTGTTAACTACATAAACTAGAACTGATACTGAAATGCAACAGAAAATCGATGAGGAACAGATGAAAACTGTCAAATTTGAACTGAAGAAAAGCAGAATGACCAAGTAGTTATCTCAGGCAAAAAGAAAAGAACCAAGTTCTTAAACATAACTGGTGCGTCCCTGGATGTGTCTGATTCGACAGGATCTTTTGAGGGTAGGATGATAATTATCTAGAGGTTACTAACTCTCTAGCAAATCGGTTGAATGATGGAATCTAAGGCTACTAGCACTTAGATTGAATTGGCATCTGGTAGGGATGAAGAATTGGAGGCTACTAGCTCTCCAATCAGGCGCAAGTGGAGGGGTTTATGGATTCCAATAGCACATGATCACCCTGCTATAGTGCTATGGAAGATCATAGTAGATTACTCTACTTTTTAGTGATTAGAAGTCAATGTTCTTGTGCTGAACAAAGAAAACAAAGAGGAAGAACAAAAGTTCTCTAAGTCTTTTTGATTAAAATTTGTGCGTGTCTTTTTACAATGGGGGTGAATGCCTTTTTATAGGCAAAAATCCTATCAAGATTACTCTACTTTTTAGTGATTAGAAGTCAGAATGATATATCTTATATATTCTAACTAACTAATCTAATCCTAACAAGATTATACCAGAATAATATATTTTATCTATCTTAACTAACTTATCTAATCCTAACAGATTATACCATAATGATATATCTTGTCTAACCTAATTAACTTCTGGTTTAATTTTAATAAACCAAGTTTATTTCCTAATTTAATTAAGATTTGGTTCAATGTAAGTGACTAATTACAAACCAACAAACAAATTAAACCAGCCAAATTGGTTTACTCTCTTTGGGCTTCATTTTCCTTCTTAACCAGGCCCAAGCCACTTGCAGAATGAACTTTCTTTGGGTTTTTGCTCTGAACCTGGTTATTGGGCCTCTTCACCAATTGGATAAATCCTCTTCCTGGGCTGGCCAGATCCAACTCCCTTCATGATCCAATTCCTCTCTTTTCTGGGCCGGATTATCCAAGCTTGACTGATGGGCTTTGGCTCCATGTTTGTGCAAAGTCTCCTCACTTGTCCACACGACATTGATGGATTCCAAGCCTCTTAAGCCCATGTTTTTCTTGTTCTGGTCCAGCTCCATCTGATAAAGATTCTCTTCATGTCGAGGTCGCTTAGCATCCTCATTAGGCTTTGCTAGGATCGCTCCAATAACCTAACTGACAATCACAAGAAAATCTGGATGTTGAATAGAGGACAAAATTTTTGACAAAATTATCTCCATGTGACATCCTGCAATATAGGGTTTTGGATACAAAGGACAAGGCACTTTAACCTCTACATCTTTGCTGTAAATCAAACATCTAAATAAATTTGTTTGAGCTAAAACAGTCACTGATGTTAAGACAAGAGAGCTTGAACAAGTTTAAAATTGTCCAACTCTGAAGAACAACCAGCGGACAAGCACTAGTAAAGTCAAGCTGGGGTGTTATTTTTGTGGTCACCATGGACATATCTGCAGATGCTGTTTATGATCTTATTCACAAGGTTAAGGAAGTATGGCGTCTAAACAAGTGTTACATTGACTCACAAAGATATCAAAAGGTATAGATTGCAAAACTGTTTCTCAATCTAAATTTAGCTGTAGAAGAGTATGAAGAGGATACAGATCTGGTTTGTAATCTGGCTCAGCTTGATGCAGAATCATAAGAACACTTGGTGCATGTGGCATATATGTCTTCTGATCAGCAGAAACAAATGTTTTGGTACTTCGATAGTGGTTGTTATAGAAACATGACATATCAACAACAAGTGCTATCATATTAAACAAAAGTTAATGCTGGGAAGGTAATGTTTCGAGATGGTGAAAAAGGAATATTCATGGGAGTAGGTAAGATCAATAATGAAAATCAACCATATCTACTAAACGTCTACTATGTCGAAGGACTCAAAAAAAATTTGATCAGCATTAGCCAACTGTGTGACAAAGGTTTGAAAGTAAATTTTTACTAAGATCAAATGCCAAGCTGTTGATGAGACAAGAAACATTGCATTGGTTGGAGAAATATCTAAGACTATTGTGACATGTGGAAACTCATAGATAAGTGTATGACTGCCAAAGATTCTGAATTGGATTTTTGGCATAAGAGACTGGGACACATGAATCTAAATGGTATGCTGAGGATCGACAAAGCTGATGTGGTTCGGGGTGTGCCAAAGTTAAGGATCTAGAAAGCTCAGTGCGCAAAGCTTGTTGCCAAGGTAAAAAAACCAAAATCAAATGATGGAATAAAAACTGATAAGAAGGACGATGAGCCTGAGCAGCTTCAAGTGCACTGAAATCATTCAGTGGAGGATGTTATTGGAAAACTGTAAGCTGAAAGAAAGACCAGAAAGATTCAACTGGATTTCGAGGAAATGGTGAAATTGGCATGTTTTATTTTCATTGTGGAACCTAGACATGTGTTTAAAGCGTTGGAACATGATTTTTGGACGTAAGTAATGCACGAATAGATTGATCTGTTTGTGAGATTTGGGGTATGGGATCTTGTGCCTAAACCATAAAATGTCAATGTTGTTAGAACTAAGTGGATCTACAAAAAAAAAATTGATGAGGATGGAAACATTGGCAAAATTGGAGTTAATTCGTCTATTTATGGGCAATGCCTGCAAACTGCACATCAGATTATACAAGATGGATGTTAAAAGAACTTTTTTGAATGGGGTGCTACAGGAAGAAGTATATGATGCTCCGCCTAAAGGGTTCAAAGATCCAAAATATCCTAATCATGATTACAAACTGAAAAGAGCCTTATATGGCCTGAAGCATGCATGCATATGTTGATGACATAATTTTTGGTTGAACCAAGGAGAAACTTGTGAAGGACTTTGTGCAAACTATGACTAAAAATTTTGAGATGAGTATGGTGGGAAATCAGGATACGTTCTTGGACTCCATATTAAGCAGATAGATGACTGTATCTTTGTTTTCCAAAGCACATATGCATGAAGCATGGTGTATAGATTCGATATGGATATGTGCAAAGCAACAATAACACCTATGAATACCACATGCAAGCTTTCCAAAGACAAAGATTGCACCAAGGTGAATGACAAACTGTATTCACTAGACATCAAGTCAACACCAACTAAGGAGCATGAAGAAGACATCAAAAAGGCGACTAAAACCTTTGGAGAAAACCAACACGAGCGTACCAAAGATATAAGTATCTTCCTTGGAGCACATAGAGACAACCATTAGGATTTTTAAGTTACAAATCGACTTGTTCCGGAAACTTACAGGTTGGCAGACTTCCAATGAACCTGAAAGAGACTAGCCGCTACTTAATGAAGAATTTCAATCGAATAAGGATGAACAAAACTGTATACCAATTTTTTCAGAAAATTAATCCATCATAGGCGCACGACGAATTGGATTCATGAAAAAATTAATTAAGGTTTAAAAGATATTTAACTTCTAAACCAGGAGATATCCAACTTGTCGGTTTTGGAAACTCATGGATTCAGCCACTTACAAACAAGACTTTGACGACCAGGAAAGGTATATAATCATTCAGGAGACACATCTAATCATCTATGGAGGTTATTTATCATCTTACCATGCACCAGCATCCAAAGAATCAGGTGGTTCTTTCATGCTCACACTTACCATATTTGGAGCATTTACATTAAAAATTTAACATCTCTTTTTTCTTCTACTTGCACACGACTTGGAAGCATTCTACACATTCCAAAAGGTTCCAAGACATAATTTATATCTTCCTAAGCTGTCCAGATATGAAGAATCTCGAGTCTACCTTGTTCAAGGCACAATTAAAGCCTAAAAGGTATATCTCACCAATGAACAGCTCTATGATCATTTGCACTTAATTTGGTGTATTCACTTTCCTTTCTAGTTAGCAGAATTTTTTTATTGAGCCTATATAAGCTCCTACATACTCATTATAAAAATACACATTTCAATCTAAATTAATATGCAAATCGTTTCTTTCAAAGAATTGGCTTTGAGTTTGTTCTTGTCTTAGATTCTTAAGTGCAAGAAGCACTTCTGTTTCTATTGATCCTTGGATTTAAGATTTTTTATGTGATTCAAACACTCTTGTTTCATCCTACTGATTGAGAGATTCAATCGCAACCCATCGATTGAGAGATTCAATCATTCATCCTCCCCTTCTATCTTTCAAGTCCTAAGAGAGTTGAACAACCATTAGGCTTGATTCCACCACTGTTACCAACCCATTTCCACTGTATCTTATTTTTCGGTACTCACCTTTGTTTACCAACCCCTTGCGCTTACTCCCCTTTTGTCTCCCACAAGCTTTGTTGATCAGTTCTTGATCACCATTTGGAACAAGATTGTGGAGTGATTGCCGATCTTAAATCAGTCTATAAATAGTAGATTATTGTATTTAACTGCAAGCAGGCCTGATCTGTGCTACAACATCGGAGTATGTGCAAGATACCAAGCAAGTCCACAGGTTTCTTACATGACAGCTCTCAAGCATATCATTAAATATGTGAAAGAAACGATAATATTAGGTCTGTATTTTTTTTAAAAGAAACTAACACCAATTCAGCAGGTTTATGTGATGCAAATTAGGCTGGTTGTTGAAATGAAGAAGAGACGAAGTAGTTTAAGACAAAGAAGAGAGTATGAAGTGTTAGAAAGAAGAAGTGAGTAAATACTCTAAACCAAAGGGAGAGTATGAAGGATCTTCTAAACCTATAGCCAAACAAGGGTATTAGGCACCTACTAGAGAGTGTTTGGACACAAGGATTGTAAACTCACTATATAAAAACTTGTATTCCTCATTTGTAAGTAAGAGAAAATAATTCTCTCATTATAAATAAAAATTTCTTTCTCTCATTCTCTTGCCTCTAAAACCCTCTCTCTATTCTCTTGATCAATGGTGAATCTAAATCTATCATTCTTTAATGGTATCAGAGCCATGTTGCATCAAATATGGGTAAAATTCATCATTCATTCATTGATTCAAGAAGAAAACATCTTCTTCTCAATCTTCTTCTAGTTCAATTTTGACCGTCATCTTGAAACTTAAATTCCGGCCAAACCACGACTACTTTTTATGATTTGCTTTTTCTTGATTGTAAATCGGCAAGTTCTGAAGCCACGAAAGTTAGATTTGAATCATTTGGCCAAGGGAATCAAAAGTTACGAATTTTTTTGCAAAGGACCTCCGCGAGTGCCTCCGCCGCGAACCTTCGTGTTTCCCAGGTCATTCCGACGTCAATGCTTCACCAAATCACGATTGTCCAAATCCTAAACTCAATCCCTTCGAGTCTAGTTTCTGTTTAAAGAAAGAAGAACTCAATTCCCTTATATTTGAAATAATTTATTGAAATTTTTCTGAAAAACGTCAGAAATCGCCTCTCACAAGAATATGGTGATAAAATTCTTATCCTTTCTCAGTTTTTTTGAAAATATTTGAATCTGGAAAGTTAGATAAGTATCTTTTGAGGGTCTCCACGAAGTTTGGTTTCAATCAGAAGGGTTTAAGTATTCAAGATTGATTTTCTTGATTTCTTTAGCAAACTTTGAAATTCTGAAAAAGAAGGGAAACTTGAAATTTTTGGATTGGTTTAGTAATAAAACTCAAAATTTTATTTATTGATCATGGTTGTGAATATAAGGACTGTTAGAAGTTGATCTTGTTGGTTGGAGTTAGTTAAAATCTGTTGCAGGAGTTGGTTGAAGTTAGTTGAAGGGAGTTAGGTTGTTGACTTGGTTGGCAAGAAACTACAAACAAAGCATGTATTTGGGATATAATTGGATTCTTCACTGCTCACTGTGAGGAAGAGTTTGATTACATGTTTTGTGGAGATAAAATCCGCCTCAGTACTGCAAACCACCGTCTGCTTGTTGGTATCAAAGGAATCGTGATAGTATTGGAGCATCGAGTTTAACAGGAATAACATGGCTTTGAAATCGGCTGTTGATATAGTAGAAACATCCACAAAAGTCCATTTCTATGGATTTCTTATAGAATCAAATAGATCAGAGCCAATGGCTGCATCTGTTGAAGAAGAAGAACACAAGCAACCTTTTGTAATCGGAGTTGCTGGAGGAGCAGCATCCGGGAAAACAACTGTCTGCGATATGATTATGCAGCAACTTCATGATCAGAGAGCCGTTGTTGTCAATCAGGATTCTTTCTACCACAATGTAAATGAAGAGAAGCTTGCAAGAGTTCATGATTACAATTTTGACCATCCTGACGCTTTCGATACCGAGCAATTACTATGTTCCATGGAGAAGTTAAGAAAAGGGCAAGCAGTAGATATCCCCAACTACGACTTCAAATGTTACAAGAACAACGTTTTTCCACCTAGAAGAGTGAATCCTTCTGATGTTATAATTCTTCAAGGAATACTCATTTTCCACGACCCTCGTGTGCGAGATTTGATGAACATGAAGATATTTGTAGATGCAGATGCCGATGTGCGTTTAGCGAGAAAGATTAAACGCGATACTGTTGAGAAGGGCAGAGATATAGCGACTGATCTTGACCAGTACTCAAAGTTTGTGAAGCCAGAATTTGAGGATTTTATACTCCCAACAAAGAAATACACAGATATAATAATTCCACGAGGTGGTGATAATCATGTTGCTATTGATTTGATTGTGCAACATATCCACACGAAGCTCGGCCATCATGATCTCTGCAAATATACCCAAATCTTTATGTCATTCAGTTAACTTTCAGATACATGGGATGCACACTCTAATTAATGACTTCATCTTCTACTCCGACCGATTGATTCGTTTGGTCGTTGAGCACGACCTCGGGCACCTTCCCTTTACAGAAAAGCAAGTGGTCACTCCCACAGGATCTGTGGATTTGGGTGTGGACTTCTGTAAGAGGCTGTGTGGTGTCTCGATTATCAGAAGTAGTGAGAGTATGGAGAATGCTCTTAGAGCATGCTGCAAAGGCATCAAGATTGGGAAGATTCTTATTCACAGAGAAGGCGAGCTCGTTTCTGTCAAGGTAATACGTAAAAAGATCTCAGACCAGCCAGAAGGGTATGGTTTCATAGAGTTTGTATCTCACGCAGCAGCAGCAGAGAGAACGCTTTAACATGATCAAGGCCTATGCGTATCAACGTAGCAACACCCAAGAAAAACATTGGTTTGCAGCAACAGTATGTCACCAAAGCTGTCTACCCGGTTCCAGTCCTATCTGCAGTTGCTGCACCAGTTCCAGCATACGTTGCTGCAGAGCCTTGGCTTACATCTGCTTTACCTCCTTGTGAAGCAGAAACGATGATGGTGGTTCAGTCTGATGTGAATAACGGTTTTACATCACCAGGAAGAATGCTTCTATTATGCGACTCCAACAGTGAAGAAAAGCTGCGCTGGTGCTTAATGCCTCACGGAGATTCCATTACACCTTGGATTTGAAAAAGGAGTAAGAAACGAAAGAGATGAGGCGGAAGATCAGAAGTCACGCTCATGCTTTTTTGGCTGTAAATCGTTTCTTATATATGAGTGAAAGAGGTGAAGTTGATAAGCGCAGGAAGTTTTGGAGAACAACAAGACGGTTAAAGACTACCGAAGTCCTGTCTCTAATCTCGTAGGCGCTGTCACCACCATGCACGTTATCATCCACCCACTGGTTACTGAAAAAAAAAACCAGTGATTTGATTCTCTCTTACTAGTCAAGGACTGGAGTAAGACCAACAACGTCACTTTGAAAGCACCATAATGAAAATGAGTGACTAGATCAAAACCAGTTCCTAAACTCAAATGCAAAGACCTAGTATCAAAGTCTTATGCATTCAAGCTCTTTCTAAACTCTTATCCAACTATTTTATTGATTTCATTGATGGTTGTGTAAGTTAGAACTCTAGGAAATCTGGTTTCTAGGTGGATAGTAAATCATGAATTTTATTGAATTGTGTTCATGTAATTAGAAATTGGTAGAATGGGAGATTTTGAAACTAGTTTAGCTAGATGAATCATTTTTTCATGAATTGCATTGATCCTAGAGGAAGAGAACCTTGTCTTTTACTTAGAACAATAAGTTTAAGAAGGCATGTTGAATCCAAAAGTCCTTAGGCAGTGTTTAAAATTAAGTTTGGTTACTCTTAATCAATCTCTTTCACTCACTATCTTTTGTTTAGAATCTGGCTATTCTCAACAGGTTCAAAGGCTTAAGATGGGAGTTGATGTTTTGCTTCATTGTCTAACAAAGGCAAAAGAGAGCAAGTGAAAAAGGCACAACACATGGAGAAGAAGTTAGAACCAATGGCCACCAAGAACAGCCACCACAAGGAGTGGAGAGGAAAGACTGGTGGAATGTGATGAATCAGCTCTCCCATGGAGTAAGGTGTCCTTTGGTGTGTGCTTGAAGTGAAAATCATCAGAGCACATATGCTGCAAGTTCAGATCATAATCAATCACAAAGGAGGAAACTCACAAAGACTTATCAAAGTCTTTGCAAAGGCTATCTCTAAACCTTCTACTTATTCATTGATTGATTAAAATTTCTCATCTAGAAATGTTCATAGGATGAAAGAGAACCTAGGAAGATTATGCATTGCATTTAGAACCTAGATGGATCCAAAATTCACCTTGACATTCATCATAATTCTCTAAAATTCTTCATCTCTTATATTTTTAATCTCCAAATCTCTTATTCTTCATATTCTTCAATACTTCAAATCTCTTAATTCTCAAAACATTTCACAGATACTTACAATCTTCTTCTTTATGTTTAAAGGATAAAGAAGACGAATTTGAGACATTCATTCTTTGTATGCTCATTCTTCCAAACTTGACTCTTATTCTTAGTATCAAGCTTGTGGGGGGGGGGAAAGAAAATGAGCATCCAAGCTAGAAAAATTTGGCGCTTGGCAGCATCCAATCTAGAATGAGCTGGTGCATGCAATGGACTCTGGCGCATGGAATAGAAAAAGCTGGAGCTGGATCATGATCATGCCAAGCTTTATTTCTGTGACTGTCTAAGCACAAGAAGTGTGCTCAGTCTGATTCTCTCATGGAGGCCGTGAATAAAGGTCATCCAAATCTTCTGTCATAAACTGAGGATAGAACCAATGGCCATCAAGCTACCAAGTCTCATGGAGAAGGAGTAAGCTGGTGGAAAGTGACGAATCACCTCAGGACAAAATTCTGTCATCAAAGGTTCTGTCTAGGATAAGTTCTTTAACTATATGATTTTAGGTTGAGAATTGGCTAGATATTATACTTGATACCAGAATTGATATTACTCAAGTTCCGGAATACTAATCTTTATTTTTGAGTTGTTATGATGTTTTAGATCAGGAAGTGATGAAAACAGTCATAAGCATGACTTACCCTACATCAATTAGTGGAAGCATGGTGGAAATGTTTATTAGGAGAAAAGTGTGCTCACTCTACTAAAGCTTAACTCTTCAATCTTATTCTCTTGAGTTAGGCTTATTGAAAGTAGAGAGTGAAGCAAAATGAAGCTAGCCAAAGTGGATCCTAAACATATAAGGGAAGAGAACCATGTGATCATGATGAATCCAAAAGAGAACCATGTGATCATGATGAATCCAAAAACCTTAATATGGAGTCCTAGAGAACCAGACTGGTCTAGTTCATATCATCCAAGCCGCCATCCATTCTTATAAAAGGGAAGTTAAAATCATTCTTATATTATAATGCATTGGTTTATCTTGTGAGAATTGATACATGCATGTATATGTGTATGTGAAACAGGTTTAAATTGAAGACGTTAAGGAAAGTTAGATCAAAATCACCTCTTAAAGACAAGGAGTCAAAAGAAAGGGGAATAAATGGACCAGACTTAGAAGAAGCTTCAAAGCAGTCACTCACATGCAATTTCAACAATGGCCAATCCCTAGCTAAGAAGACTTCACTCTTTTTCCCTTAGTATTGGTTTTGTCCCAAAGGGTTTTCCATACTATGGTTTTTAATGATGAAGTTCTTTAAGGTACCAAGCTTGGTTTCTATGAATATTAAAAATCAAGCTAGAAAGGGAGTAAAGAGAAAAAAGGAGGAAAATCTCTTCATCTTTGCAAGTTCAACCATTCACCCATGCTTAAACTTGAGGGGGAGTGTTGAAATGAAGAAGAGAAGAAGTAGTTTAAGACAAAGAAGAGAGTATGAAGTGTTAGAAAGAAGAAGTGAGTAAATACTCTAAACCAAAGGGAGAGTATGAAGGAGCTTATAAACCTATAGCCAAACAAGGGTATTAGGCACCTAATAGAGAGTGTTTGGACACAAGGATTGTAAACTCACTATATAAACACTTGTACTCCTCATTTGTAAGTAAGAGAAAATAATTCTCTCATTATTAATAAAAATTCTTTTCTCTCATTCTCTTGCCTCTAAAACTCTCTCTCTATTCTCTTGATCAATGGTGAATCTAAATCTATCATTCTTTCACTGGTAGCTTGGATGGTCGGAGAAGCAAATCTGGTTGGTGCTTATTTCTGGAGAATAATCTTGTCTCATGGCATAGCAAAAAGCAAAAATATGTCTCTATGTCTACGGCTGAAACGGAATATATCACACTTGGTAGCTGTTGCACACAGTTGCTTTGGAGGAAGTATAGTTGAGCGGTTATGGTATGGTGGCTAACCCTCTATTAGTCTATTGTGATAATATGAGTGAAATTAACATTTCTAATAATCCAGTTTAGCATTCATTAACAAAACACATTGCTATAAGTCATAATTTTTTCAGAAAATTAGTTGAGGAGAAGATAGTTGACATTGGACATGTTTCTTTTGCAAAGTAATTGGCTGATATCTTCAGTAAATAACTTGATCTCAATACGTTTCTTAACTTGCGCAAGTCAATTGGAATCTGTGAAGCTTGATTGGCTTCAGCTCTGAGAGGTGATAGGAGTGTAAATGTTATTCTCTTGGAGGGTGACATGTAGTTTTAATCCAATCTCAACTAAGCATTTATGGTCCTTTGAAGTTTGATCAATTCTCGATTAGAAGGTTCTTCCCTTGGAGATCCAAAGTTGCACGAGACAAAGTACATCATCGACTCCGCAGGTTTGCTCTATACCTAGGATGTGAAAGAGTATGTGCCTTGGACTTTTTTGTGAATTTTATGAAATTTGGGAAATTTGGAGTATCGCTTGGGCACCAATCTCGTGTATGTTAGCGGAAAATTGTTTGAATTCACTACAGAGATTATTAATGATATGTTCCTCACGACAAAACTTTCGTACAGAACTCCGTTGGAGCGTTGGACATATGAGGCTCTCAACGATGCTATGAGAACTATTTCTAATGGAAGAAAGCAACGGTGGGAAGATTTGAGTGTGTTGGATTTGACACCCACTATATCTGTCTTGCATAAGTTCTGCTTTAGGAACTGGATTCTGACGTTTAATAAGTCCATTCTGACCAAGGACTGGGTAAATTTTCATCCCATGCTTACGACTGGTCAAATGTTTGACTCTGGCCACTTGGTGTACATGGACAGCACCAATCGTATGTTTTCCAATCTAATCTATCAGCTTCTGGATTCTCAACAAGTGGTTGCTAAATGCTCAAACGAGCCAACATATGGTATTCCTCTCAATATGGTTCTTGATCCTAAGCAAAAGAAGGCAAAGAAGCCGTTCGTGAGTGGTGGTGGTCCCACTTGTCAGTCATAGGTCAAGGATATGAGGGAGTTAAACAAACTGTCCCGAAGGATCAGCAACAAACTTGCAAGTAAGTGTATCTTTTCCTCAGTGTTTTGATAAATCTTTGTGTATGTTTTAAGTAAATATGCACCCAAGCTGGGGGAGAGTACTGTGATGCACCAACTCGAGATGGTGAAGAGTATGATGAATTGCTCACCAGTGTTGAAGGAGATGAAAGTGGTTAAAATTTTCATTGTCAGTAGATAAGAGGATATTTTTTCTTTAAATAACTATGTTCTTTGTTTTTTTCTCCATGACGAACAATCTTTAAGTTGGAACATTGCTATGTTTTCGGTTTGATTTAAGAAAACCACCCCCCTCTTCTCAGTTTTATGAGTTTTGTTGCATGAAGTCTGTCTTGTGTTGGTATATGCTGTTGGTTTTTGCTTGTGTGTGTGGGTATTGTGTTTTATGCAGGTGGCTTGAGCGACATACTCACATAAAATAAAGGGGGAGATTGTTAAACCAGGATTTCACTGCATACTTCAAAATTTGTGCAACATGGTTACCAGAAGACGCGAGAACATATAGTGACAAGTAGGAGTCTGACGTGTTATGATTTGAGTGAATGAAGCCAAAACTGGAACGAAGAAAATATTGTTGAGAAAGGAATAAAAATCCGGAGATATCAAGGATATGGAAAATCAAAGGTTTAGGAAACAAGAATATTAAGATTATTTAAGAGGTGACCCAAGCCAAAATTAAGGTTGGCCGTCTGAAATTTTTGTAACAAGAACGAGAGTTTTTGGTAAGTGAAAAATGAGAGTTGTGCAACTGATGTTGTGTTAGTAAAGTTGGGTAGATTAAGAATTGGTCAGTGTTGATTCATGAAGAGTGAAGTGAAGTCAATCTGATTAAGCAAACAATGTAATTTTGTTTAAGAAATTTTTAATAAAAATAACTATATTCTGTGTGATTCGTGTGTTCTTTAATATTATTTAAATTTTTCATTAATATTATTTGATTAACTAGTCGCAAACATGTTATCGTTAAATTATAGGGAAAACGGTCAAAAAACCATGAACTTACTAAAATAAGCAAAAAAAACCTCCAACTTTCAATTGTGCCATTTAAATTATTAAGTTTTTGAAAATGGTCAATTTAAACATACATTTAAGTTGATCACACCATTTTAACTCTCAAAAAAGTCAACCATTAAAAATAGTTAACGACCGTTAAAACCGAAACGACGTCGTTTTATTAATCTAGTTCTTTTGACATAATCAAGATAAATGTATGTTTAAATTGGACATTTATAACAAAATTATGATTTAAATGGCGCAAACTGAAACTTGGTGATTTTTTTGGTTTCGTTTGGAAAGTTCGTGGTTTTTTTGGCCAAAATATTTATGATTTAGACAAACGGTCTAGACAGCCTAACTCTCAAGAAAAACTTAGCAAAAAAAAAAAGAAAACTTAGAAAACAAGAAGGAAATGCTTTCAATATCTCATGCATTGGTAAAGAATGATGGGTGATTACAAATGAGGGATCTCACTCCTATTTATACAAAAACACCTCCAAAATAGATTGTGGAGATTAATCTAATCCAACGGTTAAAAAAAAGATAGTCATAAGTGCGGCAGATTCTTAGGGATCCCGGGCGGATCTTTTGGGATTGAGGGCGGATTTGTAGGGATCCTGGATTTGGAGAGGAATCTTCTAAATACAATAAATCTGGACAGTTCTTATTGCGGGCCATATGTCCTTGTTGCGGCCCATATGTCATTGTTACAGCCCAAGGACATCTTGAATTTCCGGCCCGTGACATTCTCCCCCACCCAATTTTGACGACGCCCTCGTTGCTGTGAATTCTTTTAGCCTCTCTTTGAACAACGCTAGGTCCTCCACCTTCAATTCTAAGGGTCGTATATTACCATCGGCTCCCTCTTTTATGCACATATGAGGCTTTTCCATATATACCCGAGCAAGACCGGCATGATCTTCCCATGCTAAGGGCAGGCATTGGTATCGCCGATACTTGTCTCTGAAAATCAAGGCCTAACACCACCTTGAAATCATCCATAGGTACGACAGAAAAATTAACCATACCTTTCCAAATACCGACTTCCAGTTTGACTCCATATGCAACACCATGATATGGTTGGGCATGTGCATTCACGGACTTGATCCACCCCTCTCCCCTGGTCCATTTGAGTCCAATCCTCCTTGACTCTTCCTCGGAAATGAAGTTATGGGTTGCGTCGATATCAACTATCGCTTGGGCCTCCTTCCCATTGATGTTAATATCGACATACACTAATCCCTTACTCGTGCTCTGAGATGTTGGTATTTCCTTCAGGGCATTAAGTCGTTGTAATGATCCAAGCACATATGTCTCCTCGTTAGTACGACTTTCTTCCCGCTCGATAAGAGCTGACAATGACCCAAGCTTTGGACAATCCTTTGCGGGATGTGGCCCTTTACACACATAACAACCACTTTTCAGAATGAAAGAATGCTTCTTGACTTCATACTCTTCATGTACTGAGTTCTTTCTTTGGTTTCGAGTATAAGTCGGTGGTGGTTGGTCTTGTTGGTCTTTCATTTCTCCGTCCTCCCTTGACATCATCTTCTTTCTGTACGTTTCTGGTTGGTTTTGGGGATAGAAGTCTGAAAAATATTCGGCTGTCGCAATAGCTTCATCTATCGACTTACACCCACGATGCTGCAACTCTTGCTTTGCCCATCATTGGAGTCCATCAATGAAATAGAACACCAAGTCTTGTTCTGAAAAGTTAGGGATCTGCAACGTAAGAGTTGTAAACTCTTTGACATAGTCTCGAATATTACCTATTTGTCGGAGTTCCCTTAGCTTTCTCCTTGCCTCATAGACCACATTTTCCGGATAGAACTGACGCTTCAGTTCCTTCTTGAACTCGTCCCATGTGTCCATCCGACACACTCCTCGTTTAATGTCTCTATGATGCCTTTGCCACCATAGCATGGACGTATCCGTAAGGTAGGATGTGGCTGCCTTAATCTTTGCCATCTTGTCTCTTAGACCAAGATTATCAAAGTATTGCTCCATTTGCCACAGGAAATTCTCAACTTCCTTGGATCTCGAGCCCCATCAAAACGTGAGGGCCTAGGATAATCCACTCTACCCGCACCCGCATTGCTAGTACCTGCGTTGGCAATCGCCTTTTTGCACAACACAAAGTCTTCTTGCATCGCCTCGATGCTCACTCGCAACGCATGGACTGCTCCCAACATGTTTTCTTCAAGTTGGTGGAATTTTGTCTCCACTCCACCAACGTCCTCTTTAATTCCTTTAATCGCATTGAAAACCGTGCTCTCAAGCTCGGTGGTGGAGTACCGACTTTTTCGAGTCTCTCCCCCATTTCTGTCACTGTGGCACCCAGGACTCCAAGCTCATCTCGGACCCTTCTCTTTTCACGCTTCTTCTTTGGAACATCTGGAGCGAAGACTTCTCGTCCCCTCTCATCCACATCATCATTCCCCACGATAACACATTCTTCATTGTGTCCCGCCATCTCTTGATCACTTCTTCGATTTGAATCGAGTCTGGCTCTGATACCTTTTGTCATGGGCTTGATTTTATAGGATTAAACCGTGCGGCTCTAGACTGGTTTGGATTTAGACAAATGGTCTAGGCAGCCTAAATCTCAAGGAAAACTTAGAAAATAAGAGAAAACTCAGGAAACAAGAAGGAAATGCTCTCAATATCTCAAGTATTGGTAATAATGATGGATGATTACAAATGAGGGATCTCACCCCTATTTATACAAAATACCTCCAAAATGGACGGTGTAGATTAATCTAATCAAAAAGCTAAAAAAAAGATACTCATAAGTATGGCGGATTCTTACGGATCCCGGGCCCAATATCTAGGGATTGAGGGCGGATTTGTAGGGATCATGGATTTGGTGGGGAATCTTCTAAATACAATGAACCGGTACAGTTCTTATTACAGGCCAGATGTCCTTGTTGCGGATCATATGTCATTGTTACGGCCCAAGGACATCTTGAATTTTCGGTCCGTGACATATAGGGCAGTAGTATCTCAGACATTTTCTTTGATTGTATCTAAGCCTTGTATATTATGTAGACACTGCTGGATAAACTTCAAATCTTTAGGAAAAGCTTCAATTAAGAAATTATATTTGTATTAGAATAATAAAGTTGATAGCTAAAGAAAAATACTAAATAGGATTAGGAGTTATCTAATCCTATTCAAAAAAGACTTATGTTTAATTAAAGTTGTGCTAAACCTATAGATAAGGTTGTCAAGCTATGACAATCAATACTAAAAACTAAGAAGAACAAAAGTGAGTTTAGTTTTTATAAATTTAATAAACCTAATAAAGAGATTTATTCTTAATACATTATTGTTTACGAGTTTATACAGACCTAAGATCGAGTATAAGAAAATTTATTTGGTATCAGAGCTTGAGGAGAAGCGATCTAATCCGATACTCGATCACACAACAGTTAAAGAAGTCGACTCCGAGTAATGAAAAATACGAAAATGTCCATCCCGTCCAAGGAACATGTTCCCTCCTCCATTCAATGTCCGACGCTCAATGCTACAAAATATACAGTATGGCAGATGAGGATGAGAGTAATATTTTGGATTCGTAAGGTGTGGAAAACCATAGATCATGGCTCAATCAAAACCTTGAAAAACGATGAAGAAGTGAGATTATTATTTCAACCCATCCTGGAGGCTCTTATTTTGCAAGTAGGTGAACAAGACTTTCCAAAAGTAATATCAAAAGCAATTGAAGCAAGATATAGGGGTGTTGATCATGTGAGGGAAGGTAGACTTCACACGTTAATGTCCGAGTTCGAACGAGTTCAAATGAAAGAAACAGATTCGATAGATAGCTTTTTGGGAAGCTATCATAACTTGCTTTGACTTTGGCTTCTCTTGGTAACAGTATTGAAGAACCAAAACTAGTGAGAAAGTTCCTCAATAGTCTACCAAGAAGCAACTATATTCAAACATAGTGCCTTTAGAATAAATGCTTGATCTAAACAAAACACAATTTGAAGACATTGTAGGAAGGCTCAAGGTCTACGAAAAATGAATTCTCGATGAGGAGAATCACAGAGAATCACAAAGCAAACTCTTATATGCAGACGCCGAGCATTAAAACTTTGCGGGACCGAGAGGAAAAGGTCGCGAAGAGAAATCAGAGGGTTCCGAGGAAGAGGCCGAGGAAGAAACAACTCGCAAGATCGATCAAACTATAATAATCAAAATCAATCCATAGATAAGAATGGTCAATCGCGAGTAATCTGCTACAGATGCGACAAACCTGGTCACTTTGCCTCCACATATCCGGAAAAAGAGCACAAAGGAATGAAGAAGTTAATAAGGTAAAAATAGAAGTCGCTGATGAAGCCTTGTACAAGCAAAGATCAAGTTTAAGGAAATGAGAATGTTGATATGATTTCAAGATTTCTCGAAGAACGACTTGAATCTTAATGGGGTGAATGTTGGATAAAATTCAAGTCTTTAGAATAAACTTTAATTAAGAAATTCTATTTTTATTAGGATAAAAAAGTTGATAGTTTAAGATAAAGATTAAGTAGGATTAGGAATTATCTGATCCTAATAGAGAAAGACTTAGGTTTAAGCAAGTTGTGCTAAACCTATAAATAAGATTATCGAGCTATGATAATAAATACGAAAACTAAGAAGAACAAGAGTGAGTTTAGTTTTGAAAGATTTTCTTCTTTATTTATTCTTGTTTACAAATTCATACGAACCTAATATTGAGTATAAAAAAATTTAGACACAACACATAAAATGAATCATCACAGATTCCCTAGTCACTTTACTTTCGTTCAAAAGAGTTGGTTATAATCCTAAGAAGTTGTGAATAAAGATTATTTGCGCAATATTGGGCTGGTTAATGGGTAAACAAGTAAAAGCTGGAAGAAAACACGAGTAAAATCTCAAATTCGGGTGAAGCTGATTAAGCTACTGTAAGAGGAGAAAATGTGGTAGGACCGCGTACTAAATTCACAAGTAATCAGTCCGTAACACAACACTTACAAAACATTATCAAAGAAATATATATATATTTTTCATTCTTTCTCAGAGAAGGAATGTTTAAAGACAAGAATTTATTGGCAACAAGCTTCGCACATGCACGAAGACATCCTTGTTTCTCGCATTACAAGAGAACTGAGAACACACAAATGATAAAGAAAGAGTACAGCACACAATTAAAGTAGATCAAAATTCAGAAGATGTGCAACGACCTCACCAGACCTCGTGGTGGATCTTTTTTCCGGCAGAGTTGGGGACATCAGTCACATAATGTTGCACTCTATTTCTATAACCGGTCGGTGATATGGAAGCAGCCTCTGGGCCTGCTGACCCTGATGACCTTGCTGAAGTGCTTCTTTCAGCTGATGCATCTCTCGTTCATGTGCCTCTGCACTCTGTTTTAGGGCATGCTCCACCTGAAAATACCCAGAAGAATATCAAATTAATAGCATGTAATGAAAAGAGTATGTATTCATTTATATAAAGTTTATGACGACAACCGTCTGTTGAATCATGCTAATTGCTTGTTCATGCTCAATGCGAAGCTTCTCTTTCATCACTGCTAAATCTGCTTCTGCAAGTTTCTTAGATTCAATCTCCCTTTCTTGTTCCCTGAGCTTCTCATTCTCTTCCTGAAAAAACCGAAGATTTCAGACATGGAACACACTTCTTTTTAAACTAAAATAATCTTTAATTGCCACTAGTCACTTTTTGTAAACATTCACCAATACACAAAACAATATCTTTGAAGTCCTAATTTTCAGTAATAGTAACAAAAAACCAAAACAGAAAACACACAATTATTACTATTTTTACCTGAATCTTACGATGCATCTTATCAGTATACGGGTTCCCATCATTTTGCTTTCCAACATCTTTGACATGGGCTAGAAGCTGCTTGAGTTGCTCAGCCTTCTTTACATTATCATCAGTCCTGTTATTCAGCAGGACCTTTCGTCCACCACAGAGTCTAAGAACTTTCTGAAATTTCAGAAATTGATCCAATTCACACACACAACGAAGATGTGCAGAAACATTAATCTTTGCAGTAATAAAGATGGTAATGAAAGCTGACCGTCAGAAATTCAGGGCAACCTTCACGCAAATAATCGTCCAATGTCTGCCCGTCCGCTTCCAGC
This sequence comes from Streptanthus diversifolius, assembly GCA_039880935.1. Taxonomy (NCBI): domain Eukaryota; kingdom Viridiplantae; phylum Streptophyta; class Magnoliopsida; order Brassicales; family Brassicaceae; genus Streptanthus; species Streptanthus diversifolius. The sequence continues at coordinate 20,828,233 of JAXGFM010000014.1, read as the reverse complement.
TCGTCACCCCCAGTAAACACAACAATGAAATAGTCAAGGATTTTACTCTCAAATATACGCTGCAATGTATTGAGTGTGGACTCTTCCTCTTGTGAAATTCGATTCTTTGCAGATAGAACAAACAGCACAGCATGTATTCCTTCTTTCGCCATACTTAAGCAATGGACTATCTCCTTGCTGAGAAATTCAGCGGACACTGACAAGTCGAACAAACCTGTATCACGTAGCATAGGAAAGTCAAGATTTTAATTAGTTCACCGTAGGTAATGGCAAGTCTCTATTACTATTGTAATATGGCTGTTTATTTTTTAACATAGTTTAGTGGTTTTAATATCCTTCTAAATATTGCGGAAACTGAGTTTGAACTCCAGACATATGTCATAAATTTTAGAGGTGACCACCATTATGTCACATAGTTCTACAGCTATTTTTTTTTTTTAAGGATAACAATTTAGTTTCCCTACTGTCTTTAAATGTTGGATTTAGTGTATGCTTTGGGAACTGGTTTAGCAAATCAATAATGTTAAAGTTGAGAGTTCTAGGCAAAATATGAACATTTGATGGATCGGAGCACATACCAGGAGTGTCAATCACATTGATTATTGGACCATCTGGTATCGCAGCTCTATACATCTCACACTTCATGGTAACACCCACTGCTTGTTTTTTGGAGATGAATAGTTTTTGACCCAGGAGGGTGTTCCCGGTGGCACTTTTTCCATTGCCAGTACGGCCTACGAGAACTATGTTTGTAACGGCCTCTGACACGGAGGGCAAATACTTGTCAGCCATATTCTGATCCTGCAAGTACACATATTGCCCAAAAAAAACAAATCATCAAGTGGTACATATATGTAAAGAAGAATGAAGAAAGGAATAAGTTAATTGGCAGAGTCTACCAAATGGAAACTCGCAAGCTTTCTTACCCTTTTGTGAATGAAAAACAAAAAAGAAGAATGAATGGACAAGTTAATCGATCAAACAATTCAAGTTTAAATAGAGTATGGCTTGCCCTGGTATTATGTGTTGGTTTTAGTTTAGAAAGAATAATTGGTATATGGATATGCGCCAGTTGAGTTTGTTTATATGTTTTTGTCCTAGTGTGAATAAATTGCTTATTCAATTTATTATGTATAATATAATGTAGAACTGTGGAAACAGTAAACCAAACAGAAAGGCAAAAGACGAATTCCTTGGACTGAGGATTGACTTTGGGTTTGCATAAACGCATATTTTATAATAGGGCAAACTGATATTTGTAAAGTAAATAATATTCAATAATCATAAATTAAAATAATTTGATACATAAATTAATAATCATACATTAAAATAGATTTGCGAAAATATAAAAGTTTCATAGCGTTCCAAATCCAATGATACAACTGTACAATTTTCATGATCTAAGATCATAAACTTCTAAACCATTTTTTCTATGTAGTAATCTCATAGAACAAAACAAAGGAAAGAGAATACAAAGTTGTAGATAATTTTTTTTATTATTGTTTCATGAATAAGAGCAAAACAAATCAGATTCCACTATGGTTTTTGTAAGGCACTCAAAACTTTCCCATTAACACCTATACTATTAATTTATAAATATTTTTAGTAAATAACTTTTCTCAAATATTAATCGCAAAATATTAACTTATGAAAACTTGTATATTAACATCTATAGTTTATGAATAAATTCCAGTCAATCAGAAGATTTCTAAAGAAAGACAAGGTACCTTTTCTGATTTTTTAAAATAGATTATCTTTTCTCGAATTATTTTCACAAAAAATGTTCATTGTTATTTGATGTATTTTTTGCGATTGCATTATTTTTTTTTATTTTTTTTTGTCAACATATTATAGTGGCTTTAATATCCTTCATAACATCGATGGGTGATGGGTTCGAACTCCAGACATGTGTCATGAATTTCAGAGATAGCTACCATTATGCCAAATGATTCTGATGATTTATTTTATGTTAGATTTGAAATCTTTATTTTTTTAGAGTCTAAATAGAGTATGGCTTGCCCTTTTGTGAATGAAAAAAAAAAAGAATGAAAGGGCAAGTTAATCGATGAAAGAATTCAAGTTTAAATAAAGTATGGCTTGCCCAGGAATATGTGTTGATTTTTGTTTAGAAACAATAATTGCTATTTGGATATGCGCCAGTTGAGTTTGTTTATGTGTTTTTTGTACTAGTGCAATTAATTTGCTTATTCAATTTATTATGTATAATGTAATGTAGAACTACAGAAACGGTAAACCAAACAGAAAGGCTAAGAAGAATTCCTTAGGACTGAGGATCGACTTTGTATTACAATTCTGGTTTGTAGGAATGCAAATTTTAATATAGAGCAAACTGATATTTGCAAAGTAAATATATGTTTGATAATCATATATTAAAATAATGTGATACATAAATTAATAATCATACATTAAAATAGATTTGCGAAAGTATAACAGTTTCATAGCGTTTCAAATTCTATGATACAAGTGTATAATTTTTATGATCTAAGATCATAAACTTTCAAAACCATTTTTTCTATGTAGTAGTTTCATACAAAAAAACCAAGAAGAGAGAATTAAAAGTTGTAAATAATTTATTTTTTATTATTTCATGAATGAGAACAAAACAACAGGTTACAATATGGTTTTTGTAAGACACTGAAAACTTTTCAATTAACATCTATACTATTAATTTATGAATATTTTTAGTAAATAACTTTTAAATATTTATTAAATATTTATTAAATTACTGAAAATCTCACTAAAATTTAAACTAATATTAATCATTTTCTTCAATTTAATTTAGACTAAACATATATTTAGAAAAATATAGACTAGTAAGTATCATATACCCAATCGCGATCATTCATACATTAATTATCAAACAAAATTTCCTATGTTACATTAATCATTATATTTTCTTTCTCATATATAAATATGATTCATCTTATTATGATTAAAACAAAAAACACATCATCCATATAAAAAATCTAATTTTTAAGTATATATTATATTTTTAAAAAACGGATATAAAAGTTAAACTCACTCTTTGATATAATAGTTATTTTTATTTTTAATTAATAATATGGAAAAAATTCTCTTATGTCTAAATTTTTGCTTTTCAGCACCTAAATTTAGACATCCATTTCTCATTCCAAGGAACATCAATTTTGGCATGAATATATTACATTATAGTGCTTGCTGTTATGCATAAATCGCATTCATAAAAGTCTTATGCACAAGCACAATGTTTGCTGTATTTCTTATTTTATTTTCCAGCATACTGCATTTTTTCTTTAAATCCAGTTATCTGAAGTCTTTCTATGTTTTGATTTTTTTTAAATGAACATACATCAATAAAAAACTGACATGTAATGTTAAAATAAGAAGAAAAAAAATTACTTAGACCGCAAGCTTATCTATTCTATATATTGCTTTGATAAATAAAATAACACATATTAATTATTTACTTTGATGTACTTATCAATATTGCAATTTTATTTTATTTTTAACTTGAAAACATGAAACTATATTTAGCATTATGCATTTTATTTGTTGTGAAGTGTTTTCCTACAATTTTCCTTCGCCACCATAGTTATTTTTTGTTGTTGTGAAGTATTACAGTTTTGAAGGAAAAGTATTATTTTTTGGTTATAGAGGAAAAATACTATTTTAGGGTTTCGGCGGAAACTATTATGATTTTGACAAAAAAAATATTGTATAGATGATCTTGACAAAAACAAAAAAGAGAGTATATAAATTTGTAGATAATTTATTTTTTTATTATTTCATGAATGAGAGCAAAACAAATCAGGCTTGGTTTTTATAAGGCACTGGAAACTTGCCCACTAACATCTATATTATTAATTTATGAATATTTTTTTATTAATTTAGCTTAGTGGTTTTAAAATTTCAATATTAAAAAAAGTCTAAGCCTAATCAAAAGAAAGAGTGACGCTCAAGACAAGTAGAGAACACACAAATCCATTTATGGCAAGTAAATATTGTAAATGGCACTCAAGACAAAGTGGAGAACATACAAAGCCATTTATGGCAAGAAAATAGTGTCTCTGTAGGCGTGTACATCTAGGTCTCTTGTATAAATAGCCTAACCTATGTAACTAATTAAATCCAAGGGAATACAATCCTCCTTCTCTCATTTTCTTTAGGCGGCTGCACCGTCATCTTTCTCTCCTCTTGTCACGAAAATCTCTCCCCCTTAATCTCTTTTACTTGTGTTCTTCATTCTACCTAGAAACTCTCTGTAATCTCTTATACTAATCCGCAAATTCTTACATGGTATCAGAGTCTTGGCTCATATAATTTCAAAACAACTCAAAAATCTATGTTCACTCTTGCAATAAATCATTCTAGTTTACTCACTCTGAGATTGAACAATCTTAAAACCCTTGTTGTGCTGAATTTTAAGAGGTTAGGATCATTTATTTCTGGAAAACTCTACACCTTATTCTTCTCTTACCTAAATCATGTGTAAACATCATGGAAGGCACAAGAGTTGTTATTCAAATAATACTGAAAGGGATCAACTACCTTCAATGGGCTAGAACCACCAAGACAGTGTTGTGTAGTCGTGGGTTATAAAGCCACGTTCTTAGGAGTGAAGCACCTACTGCCGCGGTTGAAGGAGATGGTCAAGAATTGGCTATCATCAATGAAGACCGGTGGTTTCAAGAAGATCAACTGGTCATGTCCGTGATTTAAAACTCCTTTGAAACAATTCTCTTTGAAGCATATTCCTACTGTGAGATAGTCAAAACGATGTGCAAGACTCTTCAAAACGTCTATGGAAATACATCCAACCTCAGTCGTGTGTTTGAAGTGATGAAAACCATCAATGAGTTAACTCAAGAAGAAATGGAGTTCACTCAACACTTAAGAAAATTCAGATCATTATGGGCTAGACTTGAAATGCTCATACCAAACAAAGTGGATCCTATGGTACTGAATGAGAGGTGTGATCAAGATAAGGTCTTTGGACTTCTCTTGAATTTAAACTCCTCCTACAATGATCTCATCAAAAATCTTCTCAAGTCAGACACTCTTCCAAGCTTTGAAGAAATGTGCAACAAGATACAGAAGGAACAAGGCTCACTTGGCCTCTTTGGAGGCAAAGGAGAATTTATCTCAGCCAACAAAGCAGTTGTGTACCATAAAGAAGGCTTGAACCATGGAGAAAGGAGGGGATACTCTGATCACTGCAAGAAGGAAGATTATACCAAGGACACGTGTTGGATCCTTCATCCACACCTAAAGCCAAAATGGGGAAACCAACTAAGAGCCAACCTCACTCAAGAAGTGACTCATGAGACAAGAACCAAGGCAAGCTATAGCTCATTCATGCCAATCACTGAGGTAGAAGGGAAAGCTCTTGCAACATTCAACCAAGACTTCGTGAGAAAATCTGACCTTGATGCACTGTTCAAAGCACTCAAGGAAGCCAACACCTATGGTAACTCATTCTAAGCTTTAAATATCTCTAAACCGCTATTGTAAACTCAGGAACTTCTCATCATATGATTAGTGATAAGAATCTAATGAGCAATATAGAATCGGATTTAGGAGATGTATTGATAGCTAACGGAGATAAGATACCAATTAGAGGAATGGAAACCTTAAGTTGTTTGATAAATAATCAGTTGCCTTCTATATTCCCACATTCACCTCCAACTTGTTAAGAAGAAAAACTATGATTGAATTGATATGCTATCTTTGGTCCTAATGATGTCTATTTTCAGGATATTAAGACCAATAAAATATTTGAAAAATGAGTGTCCAAGAATAATTTGTATGTACTTTAGGACATACAGCCAGACTCATCTCTATCTATTGCTTTTAATTCTATCTTAAATCAGGCTAATAGTGCTATTTGTCATTCTAGACTAGGACATCCTCATTCTAGGGCTTTAGAACTACTTTTGTCAAGCATGTTTTTTAAAAATAATGAATGTGAAGCTTGTATACTTGGTAAACATTGTAAATCAGTATTTCTCAAGTCTTCAACTATATATGAAAATTGCTTTGATCTTATTCACTCTGATGTCTGGACTTCACCATGCATATCTAGGGATAATCATAAGTACTTAATCACATTTATAGATCAAAAATCAAAAAATACTTGGATAACACTTTTGCTAACAAAATATAGGGTCCTAGAAGCGTTTACTAAGTTCTAAGTATATACGACTAACAATGCCAAGATCAAAATCTTTAGATCAGATAATGGAAACAAATACACAAGTCTAGCATTCAAACAACACTTGGACAAGCATGTAATCATCCACCAAACTAGTTTTCCATACATGCCATAACAGAATGGAGTGGATGAGAGGAAAGATCGGCATATCATGTAGGTGGCTAGGTCCATCATGTTCCAAAGCAATGTCTATTATATTATGTAGATGATATAACATCTCAGGAAATGACAAGGTAGGAATTTAATCCATCAAAGCTTATATTAAATCCGTTTTTGATATAAAAGACTTAGATGAACTAAAGTACTTCCTAGGGATAGAAGTATGCAAAACAAAAGAAAGCATCTTCTTATCACAAATGAAGTACACAGTTGATTTTCTAGTTAATGCAGGTAAATTAGAAGTCAAACCAGCAAAGACTCCCCAAGAAGAAGGTTACAAGGTGGAACTTGAGGGGGAGCTTGGAGATGAATTGTTTGCAGATGCCAAACTTTATAGGAAGATGGTTGGTAAATTAATCTATCTAACCATTACTAGACCTGACTTGTGGTTTTCTGCGAATCAGGTTAGTAACTACATGCAAGCCCAAAGGTGTATTACTAGAGCATGGTGGAATGTATCTTAAGATACCTAAAAGGGACACATGACCAAGGCATTTGGATATGGCGCAACGAAAGTTCTGAGATCGTAGGCTACTGTGATGTTGATTGGGCTAGAGACAAATGATAGAAGATCAACAACAGGCTATTGCACATTTATTGGAAGCAATCTAGTTACTTGTAAGATAAAGAAGCAAAAGGTGGTCTCTTGTTCAAGTGTTGAAGCTGAATACCGAGCCATGAGAAAACTCACTACTGAACTTACCTGGCTCAATAATCTTCTCAAGGATCTAAACATACAAATCTCAACACAAATCACCATGCATTGGGACAATCAAGCGGCCATACACATAGCATCTAACCATGTGTTTCACGAGAAGACCAAGCACATTGAAATAGACTGTCACAAAGTGAGACAAGTAATGGAGCAAAGAATTATCTTACCATGCTACACAAGAATCTCAGATCAACTTGCAGACATCTTCACCAAATCTGAAAGTCTCAAGGTATGTGAGTCCATTTTTCCAAAACTTGGACTCATAAATCTTCCCAGCCAGTGAATCCTCTATCCTAAGATCCATACACATTTTTTCTTAAGATGGTTTTGTCCCAAAGGGTTTTACATCCTAAGGTTTTTCATGAGGTGGGTTTTTATGGTTCCAAGCTTAACAATTCATCAATGGTATAGATTGAGAGGGAGTATTGGACTGAAGATAATGAGTCAGAAGAGGCCCATTCACTTAGGCATGGAGCTCAAGTATGAAAGGAAGCCCAAGTTCAACAAGAAGGCTTCTAAAAGAAAAAAGTGGCGCCCAAGACAAGTGGAGAGCACACAAAGCCATTTATGGCAAGTAAATATTGTAAGTGGCACCCAAGACAAGTGGAGAACACACAAAGCCATTTATGGCAAGAAAATATTGTCTGTCTAGGCGTGTACATCTAGGTCTCTCTTGTATAAATACCTTAACCTATGTAATTAATTAAATCTAAGGGAATACAATCCTCCTTCTCTCATTCTCTCTAGGTGGCTGTGCCGCCATCTTTCTCTCCTCTTGTCACAAAAATATCTCTCTCTCTCTTAATCTCTCTTACTTGTTTTTTTCATTCTACCCATCTCTCTCATCTCATATACTAAATCTGCAAATTCTTACAGGTCGGACCATTTCATGAGCCATCGACTTGACATCTTTTAATCTGGGGTTGAAGATCCAAAGCATGATGCGACTCTACTTAGGAGATTAAGATATATGTGCTTCCATGTCAAAAACTCATAAATCCAATGGTATATTATGTACCTTATATAATTGTTGATCTTTTTCTATTAATGACTTTCATAGCGTGAATTCTCTAATTCTCTTTTATTTTCATCTCCCTTTGTAGAACTGGGAAAATTCCGATTGAAAAACTGAAATAATAAATTTGTATAAACGATTGTAAATAGAAACAATAAAAGGAGATCTATGAAAAAGAATTTTGAAATGAGACAAAATATGAAATCGATATTTGATATCTTTCTTTAATTCATTAAATTGTATGTAGTGGCTCACAATTTTGTGCGATTATTTGAATTTTATGATACAACCACGTGTGAGACTGTTTTGCAACATCCATAGTGTTCTCCAAATCTATTGAATCTTTGTTGTGATAATGACATATATATTTATTTGAGATTTTTCTCCAAAGTTTCCAATGTGGAGCAAAATAACAAGTGGTCATGTATTCTTTCGCTAAAATTTTTAAGGCTTTCTAAGGAGCCCAATGACCTATCTCTCTTCACAATTATCCAAATTTTGTTCAGCCCAATTGGCTTCAAAAATGATCCAATAATCTTCCACATGAATAGAAATAAAACATATGCATACTCGACATACTCTTCTAGTGACTAGACTTGACACAAACTAGACATACAAACGTTTTGAGAGTATAAGAGAAAACTAACTATTTTGAGAGTATAAGCATAATTAAGTCACTCATTGTTAATATATGTTGGATTTACTTAGCCAAGAGGTGAAGGTGAAACTGATATCTTCAACCACCCAGATGTTTATGTAAACCAATAACATGTATAATCCAGTTTCATTTTCTCATAGCGCTAGGTTTTTTATTGTGTTTGTTGTGGCCTTGAACTTTTTTGGTTAATCATGAGTGAACTTGTAGAGTATAACATGAACATCATCCTCCTAGAAACAATCTCATTTCATTCTTACTAGGTGATTGCCACGGCCACATGTCATATATATAGAATGTATCATATAATACTCTATTTACATATATATGAAGGTTATGGTCTAATATCATTAAAATCAAATTTTTAACCTAAAAAACTTACATGAATCACAGTTCATTATAGTGGGAGCTCTGTATCTTCATAGCTAGGAGTACATTTGAAGTAGATGCATTTGTCACATTCATTGATGCTGAAAACCATTTAACATCAAGACTTTCTCAGATTTTGTTTCTTTCTTTCCGCAACTTCTTTTGATTTGGTGAAAAGCAGTCTTTTGATGTATAATCTTGTTTGCTTGAAAAAAGCATTGAATCGTCTATCATATTCAACTCCTCTATAACTTCTGGCTATTTTGTTAATCTTTTCCAGTTGCTTTTCAACTTTGAGTTTGTACTCTCTGAATTTTTGAAGATTTCATCTTTACTACGTAGCAAGTGTAAGTAGATGTATCTTGTATAAAAAGTATGAAGTCACAAAATACTTTTTGCTGCATCTAGTGTACATACTTCCAGTCACACAAATATGTGTGTATTAAACTTAGAGGTTCGTTGTTCTTTCAACATGAGGTGATGGCTTATTCGTGAGTTTTGCTTGTACTCATACTTCTCACTTGTCTTGCCAATTATTATTTTTGGATCAAGTTCAAATTCATCAGTCTTTTTACAAGTTTATAATTTACATGTTGTAATCATTCATCGTGCTCGTGCTCGTGCTCTGTGCTCTGTGCTTTGGGCTTTGGGCTTTGGGCTTTGGGCTTTGGGCTTTGGGCTTTGGGCTTTGGGAATGTCTCGTCGTCGAGGAGTCCTATTTTTTGGCGACTGAAAATGAGATCGACCGATCCTTACTGGACCGATCGATCCATCCTCACGAACATTTCCAGGATCGATCGTTCCTCTTCTGGATCGATCGCGTGCTACGGATGGTTTCTTGCGTGAGTTTCTGGGATCGACCGATCTAAACCAGATCGATCGATCTCGTTTTACGTGAAATTCCAGGATCGACCGGTACATTCCGGATCGACCGATCGCCTACAGGATCGATCGATCTGATTTTGGATCGATCGATCGGGTTCAAAATCTCATCGTAATCCGCGAATATTCCAGTCAAAACGGTTATAACCGCTTGCGGAATTTTCGGGATTTCGTTGAAAGTCGAGATTTTATCTCGAAACCCCCCTAATCACTTCTTCCCTATAAATAGAGAGCTAAAGCAATCATTCTGGGTATCCCGAGTATCCTGAATATCCTGAGAATTCTTGAAATCTCTAGAACCCTAAAAACTCTTTGCTTTCTCTAAATTCACAGAAAAAGGTCCTGCTCTCTCTCATATTCGTTTCTATCTTTCAGAAACGATTCTTGCTCTTGAGTATATCGTAGATACTGTGTTCGCAGATTCCGAATTCGAGTGTTGCGAATCGGTCTATAAAAGGTTGTATCCTGGGATTCAAAAGGCGTATTAAAACCGTCACACTACGGGCGCTTTATTGAGTTAAGGAAAGAGACATCTCGCCTCCTTTCTGGATTTCATAAAAATCGTTTTATAAATCGTGTTTTTACAAATTGATTTATCCTTATATCACAAATTATCAAGTCGTATTTTCTTATCCGGTTTTATAGCTCCTACAGTCTTAACTCAATAAATCCGCTTCTAGCAAATAGCTACAATCGGATTTAAGAAAAACGATTTTCATTTTTATTAAATCAATTTGTAATCGTTTCTGCGAACGCTGAAAAGCGAGATTGCAAAACGAATATTATACGATATTGAATCGTTTCTGCAGACGCTCAAAAGGCGAGTTTGCAAAACGATATCGAACGATTTTATATTGGATCGATCGATCGTGATTTAAAGTATCAATCGATCGCGTGACGTCTCCGCGAACGCTACACAGCGAGATTGCGATTCGTTTGTCTGGTTTAAACAAAACGTTTAAATCAAGTTTCTGACTATCGTTTCTTTTGTGAAACAGATGGCAACTAACGCGAACACTCTCAACAAAAGTGAGATTGCAATGATGGAGACGACTCAAGTCACTCCGAAAATGGCACTGGATACCAGTGGACTCCTTCCTGAAAAGTTTGATGGGAATGGATTTAAGAATTGGCAACAGAAGATGGTCTTTTATTTGACATCTCTGAATTTGAACAAATTCCTCACGGAGGATAAGCCAATCACTCCTGATGGAGACCTGGATGTGCGTACGCTATCCAGTATTGATGCATGGAAGCATTCAGACTTTCTGTGCAGAGGATGGATCCTTAGTCGTCTAGTAGACAACTTATACTCTGTCTACAACAATGACAAGGAATATCCCACAGCCAAGCATCTATGGATTGCTTTGGAAAGAAAGTACAAGTCTGAAAATGCTGGTTTTCAGAGATATGCTGTGGCAAAGCTTCTTGACTTTCAAATGGTGGATTCAAAACCCATCATGGATCAAGTTGAACAGTTGCAGTTGATCAACATCGAGATTGCATCAGAAGGTATGATTCTTCCTGAACAATTCGTCGTTGACTGCACCATTGAGAAGCTTCCACCAAGCTGGGTAGATTTCAAAAACTACCTTAAGCACAAGCGAAAGCAGATGTCTCTGGAATCGCTGATCTCTAGGCTTCACAATGAAGCTGTGATTCGCCTCTCTAAGAATGAGGAAAAAGGGTATCAAGCATACCTAGCCGAACAATTTAAGGCAAAAGGCAAAGGCAAATCAGAGGAAAAGACTAGAAAGTTCAAGAACTTCAAGTCCTCTGGCTCCACAAGCTTCAAGAAGCAAACTTCTTATGAAAAGAAGTATCGTGGAAAGTGTCATCATTGTGGCAAGATGGGTCACAAGGCAGATGTTTGTCGCAGTAAGCCTAAACAAAAGCGACATCATCATGCAAACCTGACAGAGGAAGATCTCTGCTGTGTTATCATTGACCAAGTCAACACCATTGAGGGAAATCCTCTAGATTGGTGGTATGACACAGGTGCTACGACCCACATATGCTTTGATAAGGACATGTTTAACACTTATCAAATATGCAACAATGATGAACAAGTGCTGATGGGCAACACCCAAACATCCAAGGTTGCAGGACGTGGTAAAGTAATCCTGAAGCTGACTTCAGGGCATCAAATTACTCTCACCAACGTGAAGCATGTTCCAGACATGAGGAAGAATTTGATCTCTGGCACTCTCCTCAGCAAGGCTGGATTCTGCGCCAACTTTCATTATGATAAGTTGGTACTTAAGAAAAATGGGGTGTATTTGGGAAAGGGCTTTGTTAAGAATGGACTGATCAAAATGAATGTATTGACAGTCGTTCCAAAAGTTGTAACAAACAATTCTATTAATAACAATGCTCCAGTTGCTTATTTGGTCGAGTCTTTTGATATTTGGCATGAACGGTTAGGACATGTGAATTATAAATCGTTAAACCGATTAATGAATTCAAACCTAATACCAAAATGCAAACAAAGTAAAGACAAATGTGAAGTTTGTGTACAAGCGAAACTTACAAAACGACCATCACCACAAGTCCAGAGAAATACTGAACCTCTAGGATTAATCCACACAGATTTGTGCGATTTAAAGTACTTACCCACAAGAGGTGGTAAGAAGTATTTTGTGACATTCATTGATGATTGCACAAAATATTGCTATATTTACTTGTTACAGAGCAAAAATGAGGCTCTTGATAAATTCAAGGAATATAAGCTAGAGGTTGAAAATCAACTCGAAAGAACTATTAAAATAGTTCGGAGTGATAGAGGTGGAGAATATGAAGGACAGTTTGATGCATTCTGCAGAGAAAATGGAATCATTCATCAAACAACTGCTCCTTACTCACCTGAATCCAATGGAGTTGCGGAACGAAAAAACCGAACTCTAAAGGAAATGATGAATGCCATGATGCAAGAATCAGGCGTAACCCAGAACATGTGGGGGGAAGCTCTTATGACTTCTAATTATATTCTTAATAAGATTCCTAACAAAGTGACGGGAAAAACACCATATGAATTATGGAAAGGAACGGTTCCCTCATACAAATACCTGAAAGTGTGGGGGTGCTTAGCAAAAGTTGCAGTACCGCTTCCTAAAAAGGTCACAGTTGGACCAAAAACGGTTGATTGTATATTTATTGGATATGCACACAACAGTAGTGCTTATCGGTTTCTGGTTCACAAATCAGATATACCGGATATCCATGTAAATACAATAATGGAATCGCGAAATGCGTACTTCTTTGAAAATATTTTTCCTTGTAAGGATAAATTAACCCCTAAGCGGAATAGGGAAGAAAGAAACGCAAGCGAAGCAAGCACTCCTGATGGAGAAGTTGCTGAAATTGAACCCAGGCGTAGTAAACGGGCTCGGAAGGAAAAAACCTTTGGTGACGATTTTCTAATGATCTTACTCACTGAAAACGAACCAAAGACCTTCGCTGAAGCAATGTCTACGCCAGACGCACCTTATTGGAAGGAAGCCGTCAAAAGTGAGTTTGATTCCATTATGCAAAACCATACGTTTTACATAACCGATTTACCGGAAGGGTTCAAAGCTCTCGGTTGTAAATGGATTTTTAAAACCAAATTAAAAACCGATGGCGCAATTGATAAATACAAGGCAAGACTTGTAGTTCAAGGTTTCCGCCAAAAAGAAGGTTTAGACTTCTTTGATACATATTCTCCAGTGTCGAGAATAACTTCTATTAGAAATCTCGTAAGCATTGCAGCATTACGAAATCTGGAAATTCACCAGATGGATGTAAAAACTGCATTTCTAAACGGAGATTTAGAAGAAGAGATATATATGAAACAACCCGAAGGGTATGTTGTACCAGGACAAGAACATAAAGTATGTCGACTGGTGAAATCGCTGTATGGACTGAAACAAGCTCCAAAACAATGGCATGAAAAATTTGACAGCGTAATGATGTCCAATGGATTCAGCATAAATGAAAGCGATAAGTGCATTTATTCGAAGACTACGAAAAATGCTTATGTCATGCTATGTTTATATGTAGATGATATGCTTATCCTAGGCAGCAACAACGATATCATCAATCAGACTAAAACCATGTTGCATGGACAGTTTGATATGAAAGATTTGGGGTTGGCTGATGTGATTCTAGGGATTAAAATCACTAGACATTCTGGCGGATACATATTATCCCAAGAACATTATGCTGAAAAGGTACTTGATAGATTTAAAGACTATTCAAGTGGAACCGCGCAAACTCCTGTAGATACTACTCTTCATCTGACGAAAAATTCAGGTGAACCTGTATCACAGAATGAATATGCTCGAGTGATCGGAAGTCTAATGTACTTGACAAATTGTACAAGACCAGATCTAGCACACTCAGTGAATGTACTAAGTAGGTACACGAGCAATCCAGGACACACCCATTGGAAAGCTATAACCAGAGTATTAAATTACATAAGGTTTACCAAAAATTATGGGTTGCACTATGGTTCCGAACCTGCAGTTTTGGAAGGATACAGTGATGCCAACTGGATATCCGACTCCAAAAACTCAAAATCAACAAGTGGTTATATATTTACACTTGGAGGTGCTGCGGTATCCTGGAAATCTTGCAAACAAACGCTTCTGGCTAGATCAACAATGGAATCAGAATTCATTGCATTAGACAAAGCCGCAGAAGAAGCCGAGCATCTTCGCAATTTCTTGGAAGATATACCGATGTGGGAAAAACCAGTGTCATCAATACGCATACACTGTGATAACCAATCGGCTATAGCTCGTGCAAACAATAACTTATACAATGGCAAGTCACGTCATATACGTAGACGACATAAGACCATTAGACAACTGATCTCAAGTGGTGTAATCTCACTCGATTACATAAAATCAGCTGATAATATTGCAGATCCTTTCACAAAAGGTCTGACACGAGATCAAGTTTTAAAATCATCAAGAGGAATGGGTTTAAAGCCTATGAACTAAAGATGAGATTTGATGGTAACCCCACCTACATGTTTTGATAGGTTCAAAGGGACAACTAAGTCAAATTAAGTCTAAAATAAACACTGTGAAACATTTGTTTCTACCCAGTTCCTAAAGATGACAACAGTGTTATCTGCAATTAATAGGTTAAGCATTGGCTTTTAATGAATTCATATATTCTAACCCAATGAAGTGAAGCAGATCACTTCGGGAAAAAGAATACAAATATGAAAGATCACCTTGTGAGTGTGAAATGGGGCCGTTTCTAGGAGAATAAATGTAAGGCTGTATTCTCCAAGTTCACTCATGAAAAACCAGGCTGTTCATGGCCAAAACGAACACAACAAGAGAACAAAAAGTTCTACGAGAAATATAACCGCGTTATATCTGTTGTCTCGGTTTACACTAGAAATCCGGGTGGTTCAAGACATCATGTTCACCCCCTGGCCTTGTAAACCCGACAGGTATCAACTATGATTGGTTCAATGCTGAAAAATGCAACCAAATCAGATACGGTTATCTTTCGTTTATACTCAAGAAAGTCTTTCTTTTAGCTTTCTCGATCCTAAAGAGTCTTTCAAAGTCACCCTCAGTTTAGAGTCATTTCTATTCATGTGGGGGATTGTTGGACCAAAATGTTATTAAGCACATTGGGCTTGAAACATGTTGATAATGTGAATATGAAATGGGCTTAAAAATTAGACCCATTAGGGAATAAGTGGAACTTAAGAAAGTCCCACATTGCTTAGGAGGAACTTTTTCCACTTACATATATATGGAACAAAGTCACTAAGTGTTAAAGTGGTTTATGGGGAGAACCAAAGGATCCACACGCGCGCACCACCACCACCACCGCCGCTCGCTCGCGCTCGCGCTCGTGCTCGTGCTCGTGCTCGTGCTCTGTGCTCTGTGCTTTGGGCTTTGGGCTTTGGGCTTTGGGCTTTGGGCTTTGGGCTTTGGGCTTTGGGAATGTCTCGTCGTCGAGGAGTCCTATTTTTTGGCGACTGAAAATGAGATCGACCGATCCTTACTGGACCGATCGATCCATCCTCACGAACATTTCCAGGATCGATCGTTCCTCTTCTGGATCGATCGCGTGCTACGGATGGTTTCTTGCGTGAGTTTCTGGGATCGACCGATCTAAACCAGATCGATCGATCTCGTTTTACGTGAAATTCCAGGATCGACCGGTACATTCCGGATCGACCGATCGCCTACAGGATCGATCGATCTGATTTTGGATCGATCGATCGGGTTCAAAATCTCATCGTAATCCGCGAATATTCCAGTCAAAACGGTTATAACCGCTTGCGGAATTTTCGGGATTTCGTTGAAAGTCGAGATTTTATCTCGAAACCCCCCTAATCACTTCTTCCCTATAAATAGAGAGCTAAAGCAATCATTCTGGGTATCCCGAGTATCCTGAATATCCTGAGAATTCTTGAAATCTCTAGAACCCTAAAAACTCTTTGCTTTCTCTAAATTCACAGAAAAAGGTCCTGCTCTCTCTCATATTCGTTTCTATCTTTCAGAAACGATTCTTGCTCTTGAGTATATCGTAGATACTGTGTTCGCAGATTCCGAATTCGAGTGTTGCGAATCGGTCTATAAAAGGTTGTATCCTGGGATTCAAAAGGCGTATTAAAACCGTCACACTACGGGCGCTTTATTGAGTTAAGGAAAGAGACATCTCGCCTCCTTTCTGGATTTCATAAAAATCGTTTTATAAATCGTGTTTTTACAAATTGATTTATCCTTATATCACAAATTATCAAGTCGTATTTTCTTATCCGGTTTTATAGCTCCTACACTCACTCGTTAGAAAAAAAGTCTTCACATCAGGTGCCCAAGCAACAGGTGTAACTATGACATGTCAGACATTTAGAGCTGTCACACCTAGTGGTCCCATTATCAATGTGATTGACACTCCTGGTATGTTTTGGCTCCGTTGAAACTTTATATGAAACCTCATACCTCATGATTAATCTTATTGTAACGATGCTAACCAGTTAGACGTAGTGCCGAATTTGTCATTCTCTTAGTATTCACAAAACTCCAACATTTAAATCTATAAATTTATATTTTGAGTGTTACGGGAGATTTCATTTTCAAAGGACAAATATCATTATCATTATGAAGTCATTTTATACAAGCATGTAATAATATTCAGGGCTTGCTCTCTGGTTCGTGAAACAGGTCTGTTCGATTTGATAACGAAACCAGACATTATCAGTAAGGAAATCGTTAGATGTCTTGCCCTGGCGGAAGAAGGATTACATGCTGTGGTGCTGGTTCTATCTGTAAGAACTCGCATCACCAAAGAAGAAGAGGACTCACTTTGTACGCTTCAGATCCTCTTCGGGGCTGCAATCCTTAACTATTTGATCGTCGTATTCACTGGCGGTGATGAGTTGGATAGCAATGGACAGACGCTAGAAACGTATTTGGACGAGTGCCCTGAGTTTCTCAAGGTTGGTGATTCCATAAATGTATTAGATTTTAGAAACTTTGGATTACTCGCAACGGGTGTTGATATGTTGAATTGGATTGTGAGATTTCAGAATATTTTCAGACTATGTGGCCACAGAAAGGTTTTGTTTGATAACAGAACTAACGATCAAGAGAAGAAGGATAGGCAAATCCAGCAGCTTCTCGACCATGTTACAGCCATTGGAAGGAACAATAATGGGAAACCGTTTACGGAAGAGATGCACCGACAGATAAAGGTGTGACTGTTGGTTGAAACGCCTCCCAACTTCATCGCTCTATAGCATAGATGTTAATTATGAATCTGCTGTTTCTCAGGAAGAGACCGACAGGCTTAGGAGAGAGGAAGAAAAAGCAGAAGCTAAGTATTTAGCAAAAGAGTTAGAAAAGGAGAAAATGAAGTTGAAGGAGGAGTATGATGGGAAAATGAACGAAATGGCACAGATGGTAACTATAATCTTTTCGTAAGCTTTATATAGGTGATAAATCTTGATTAGGCCCCATCCCAAAGAAAAAGCTTTTTGACGTGTCTAGAAGATTTAATCAGCACTAGCAAGTAGCAATGTCACATATATGGTGGGGTCACTTAAGAAATCAATCAATGGGCCCTATAGTCCATGCATAAAGAGCTACGAGTGCCATATAACATATCTCGAGGCTTGAGATTCTAAATAATGTGTTCTTGTTCTCTTTCAGGTGGAGAGGACAATACAAGAGGCTTGGAGTGCACACCAGAGAATGCTGCGTGTGATGGACAGCATGGGACAAAGGAGAGAGCAAGAAAAGAGGACATGCAACATCATGTAAAAGGTGTACCCAATCCAGCCAAGACTGTGCCCAATAATCCGTGCACTTCGCGTGTTTTTCATTTCATTTTATGTGTGCTTACTGTTTTTTTTCGTTTGCATTTCGTTTTCATTTTATGTATGTTATATATATTCATGAATATTTTTCTAAACTTTAGTAAAATGTATATACATTTAGAAAGGCTTTTCTAAATACATATTCATCAAAGCTTTTATAAATTTTAGGAAATCATATATATTTAAGATCTTCCTATGTATACATGCATGATGACCTCATTAAATACACATACAACTCAAATTTAGAAATCTTCGTACATATTCAGTAAAATCATTCTATATACATATTCAGTAAATCTTCCTAAATACAAATTAGGAAACTTTTTCCTAAATACACATTCATGAAATCTTTATTAAGCTTTAAGAAGATATTATACCCATTCAGGAAACCTTTCTAAAATTCACATTCAAAAAGATTTTTCTAAATACACATACAATTCAAATTTTAAAAATTCTTTCTACACATTCAGTAAGATATTTCTAAATATATATTCAGTAAAATCTTCTTAAATGCACATTCATAAGATTTTTCTTAAATACATAGGGAGGCTTTCTTAAACTTTAAGAAGATCATGACACACATTCATGAAGGTTTTTTAAAATCCACATTCAAAAATTCTTTCTAACTACACAATTACGAAGGTCTTCCTATATGCACAGACAACTCAAATTTATGAAGTCGTTTTACACATTTAAGAATGTATTTCTAAATACACATTCATGAAAATTTTCCTAAACCTAAAGAATATGTCATATATATTCAGAAAAAAACTTTCGTAAATACACATATAACTCAAATTCATGAAGTTGTCCTATACATTTAATTGAAGGTCTTTCTAAAAGTTTTAGGAAGTAATAATATTTGATAAACCAAATTCTGAAAAAAGTTTGAAAATAAGAATTTTAAATTTTTTTAATTTCTAAATATTTTTTGTTAAAATATTATTCATTTTGGATAATTTACTATTTTCATGTTTATTGAATGTTATTTTCTGATTTTCATCATTAAGTGCTATGCTTTTTGACATTTCTCTCTATTTTTAGGCTTATATAATAAATAGCTAAGTTTTTGTTTAAAATTGGCAGAAACACAACTGGCAAAAATCAAAGAATGTTTGTTATGTATCAATTAATTGTCACGTAAAGAAATAGCATATCACATTAGATGACCTCTGCCGTATGCTATGCGCGAAATATAGATTATTTGATTGTACAATTATTAAACAAAGTAGAAAACATTACTTTGTTGTTAAATAGTTTTATGCTAATTAATACAAATTTTAAATCATATGAGTTTCCGGAATCATGTGGCACAGTGGTAGTAATCTCTGAAATTCATGACAGATGTATGGGATTCGAATCCAACACCTCACACTGTTTAAGGGGATATTAAAGTTACTCGGCTATGTTGACAAAAAAAAATCATATGAATTTTCAGTTTTTTAGAAAATTTATTTATACATGATCAGTACTAAAGCAACAAACCAAGTTGCATCCAAAAAAATATTTTATTTTTTATAAAATCAACAAAAAAGAACTATTTTAATTTCTCTACTTAAAAATACATATTTACTACTTTAGATAGCTTTTCAAATTAAACTTACAACATTAGTTATCATAAAAAAAATTATTTTGTTTTGATTTTTTATATGTCTTACCACTATCAAATAACTTTTTAATTTTGTGAGTCTTTTTCAAGCTTTGAGAATAGTAAAAACAAACATCAAACCGAATCCGAAATGAAACATAAAAAGCAAAAAAAAAAGACCCAAGCAAGTAGTTCTATATATTGCTTATATTCTTCTACTTCTTCGTTTTTTTGATGTTTTTTTTCTTTTCTTTGGTAGAGTATTAGAATTTTTGTCGTTTTTCACACAAATATCTCACCTTTTGAAAAATGCATAATGATACAAAGGCTACAAGAAATATATATATAGAGATTTTTAGGAGTCACAAATGATATATGCAAAGAAAGATGTAAACAGCAACGACCAATGTAACATATTAAAACGAAAGAAATGGTTTAAAGTATTTTGACACAGATTTGTTATTCCAAAGTTCGATGGATTCAATTTTAAAAAATCACCTTAAATATATAATAAAATCATACTAAACTGGTAGGTATTGGTCACCAAATGAATAGAATGAGTTATAAAATAATATTTACAGGAAAAAGATACGAAGGGATTATAGATATCTTTTTGAATATTTAAGACATTAATTTAGTTTAACTATATATTACAAACAGTCATAATTATACATTCCTAAAGGTCAGCTTATTATTGTATAAATGCTGATATTTAATTTTTATTTCTACATTTTTAAATGTGGATTGCCTGATTTTTATTGATTAGGCAAAATTTAAGGAAAATGTAGATTGTTACTAACTAATTTAATCTTATTTTTGTCCTATTGATTTTTTTTTCAAAAACAAAATATATAATCTAATTTATAAAATGACTTGTTATCTTTTTTTAGAGCCATAGCCATGTCACATTTTATTTTATGAAAATGATTGTACAAATGATACATAAGTTTTTTTTTCAAAAATCACATTGTAAATAATGTCTAAACGATTATTTAAGAAATCAGTTTCCTACATATAGTATTCAAATTAATATATATATATATATATAAATGTTGATAGTAAAAAAAATATACAAATACTTTAATGACTATTTTTAGTTAATTTATATTTTTGATATTTATAATTTATTTTTTTATTCTAGATTAATAATCTCTTTTCCAAATTTTTTTTTAAATAGCCAAAAAAGTAAAAAAAATCTCTTAAAAGAAATTAGTAAGTACATATTTCATTATAATGATAATTATATTTCAAGAAAATATCCAAATCATAATAGAAAATATAAACTTATTTCACATCAATTTAGGATAAAAAAGGTGGAAGTTATCCTATAATTAAGCTATGTTTCTTTGTCAAACATAATTACAAGTCTATGTTAACAAAAAGAAAAACATGTCAATATTGACCATAAAATCAAAAATGTGAATTTTTATGTGTTTAAAATTGTGCCTATATCCATTAATTATTCTAAAGGGATGATTAACTGGTTTTCCAAATTACTAATATTTAGATTTAATCAAATGATTAGTGGTCGTTTAAACTGTTGGATTGATAAATAAATTAAATTTTTTAACAAAATTTATCAGTAAAAATAAATCAAATTTTGATTATAAATCGATTAATACCTTAACCAAAACAAGCATAATAAGCAAAATTTGTTAAAATATTATATTTTAATTTATATACATGTATTTAAAATAAATATAAAACTATAAATTATAAATATAATAAAACTAAAATCTTTATCATATACTTCAGTTTCTTTTCGTTAAAACCAAACTAAATCAAATAGAATCAAATTAAAATTTTGTTTAAACAACCACAATTAATTATTTTTTATGGTTTCATCATTTATAAAACCGATAATTGTAAAGATTAGAAAATAAAAAAAATAAATAAATCAAACTAAAAACAGACTTTCATCTCCAAATAAAAGAATTTTAATCCTTTTATATTTATCACTTTTACACCTAGTGCAAGATACCACATAATATTTTTGGAAACCATCGAAGTTGAGCTAATAACCCAAGAATGATAGAATTCTGGCTGGAAATCTGCGTGAAGTTGCAAATCTCCAAGTAAAACAACTTCTTGAAACTAGGAAATAGAAGCAACTAATGAGTGAGAAGTGATAACAAATAATAGTAACATAGAAGGGGTTGAATTTACATAGATCAATATTTCACAACAAAACTGCAAGACTAGAATATAGTTAAGAAAAATATGGTTTTTCTAAATACAGACATGATACGTTAATACGATTTAAAACTTTTAATTAATAATGTCAGGTTTTAGATAGTTAGGGATGCTAAATATAATAGTTAGGGATGGAAAGCATTTTGCAATATTCTCTAAGTTAAATCACTAATTGGATCAATCTCCTCTTGGAATATTAAATCCTTATGGTATAGATATATAAAAATCAACTCCCGTTAAATTCAAAAACCTAGACATGCATTGCGATCTAGTTTGATAAATTCACAAAACACAAGAACATCAATAGCTTTTATCAACTCCCGTTAAGGATGTTTTGCTCATCTATAGCTTTTATCAAATATTTAATCAAATATTTTTGGTGCATTAATTTTTTTTTAATATTTAATCTAATATTTTTGGTGCATTAAACAAATTTCAAAAAACTCGGTGGAAAATCAAGTTCAAGCAATAAAGTCAACTCAAATGAAGAAATAAAAGGATAATCCTCTTTTTCTAAAATATCCTAACAACGAATTTATGAATTCCATTAAAACTTTTAAACCAACTAATCAGACAAAATTAAAACAACTAAACCACAAAGATATGAAAGAATTGAATAATAATTGTAAAAAATAAAATGTAGACTAACAGATTGTCTCTCAAGAACTTACAAGAAAATGTTTTTAGAAGTATGAGAATAAAATATAGCATAGAAAAATGCACACCCTTAAAAATAGTTGGAAAATAAGTATATATAGATGTATATTCGGATTAGGTTAAATTGGGTTAATTTCGAAGCAAAACAAAAAAAAATATAGAAATTATTTTGTTGCCATCAATATTGGGATCAATAGATCTATGTTTTTTTCTCTGACAAGATAAATTGATCCCAATCTTTTTTCTTTTGAAATTTTTTTCCATTTTCTTCATGCATATGAATCAATTGATAGCTGAAAAAAAATTGATCGATCTACTTTTACTTACACTTCTGGATCGATCAATACTTGGAGGGATTAATCAATCCTTTTTCTATGGATCGATTGATCACTACGTATATCATGCATGTTTTCTCGTAGTGTTAGCATTATCTCGTTATTTTTTTTAAAAAAATATAAATTCAACACTATTCTAAAATATGTGAGTATAATATACAACAAGCCATCTAAATCATAATTTAAGTTCACATCAATTTCTGATTCTTTTTTGGGGCACTTTTTTCTCTAAAATAATAGATATCATGAAGGCCACAACCATTAAGAACCAAATCCACCAACCAAATCCAATATATCTTTAAGAAATGGTTGCTTAGAAAATACTTAAGACAATTTTTTTACACATGTTGTCAAACTAATATTATTTCAAATTTTGAATAATAAATAAAAAAGGGGTTCACAGTTTTTTCTCTTGTTACTGGCCACCATTTTCTAGAAATCAAATTCACAACTAACTACAAAATAACAATATAAAATTTTTATTAGCAAATGGTACGACAAGTTTGGTTTAGTTAATCTCTAGGGCGGTCGGCCCGTGGCTCCTACACTAAGTCTAATTAAAAACAAAGGAAGAAGTCCGTCAGATCAAGTGGCATTGGCACATAACAATAAGAGCTTATTTTAAATTAGCAGTATGACATAATTTAACAAAGAAATTATCTACAACAATTCAGGTTATAAGCAAATGCCCTACTATTATAGTAAAAACTATACATATATCAGAAAAGACTTCGTCATTTATTTCAAAACCAATTAAATTCAAATGGCTCAAATTTTTCTTTTAAACTTAAATATTCAAAATGTCAAACATGAAATAGCATTTTTTTTTTTTAAGAAAACATCACATAGCATACAAGTAAAGATAATACAACAATCCCAAAAACGCGTTGGGTAAGCGACCTTCTATTTAAACTTTGGTTGTTTAGTATATAATTCATTTTGAGTTTTAACTTTTGTGATTTACTCTGTTTGTGACAAGTGAGTCTTATTTCATTCTTTGTCTTGTACTTGAAGAAAGTTTTTCTAAATTATTTGAGCTTTCTCGGGTAATACTCACAGTTGTTACATTCCTTGATTAAAGATTTAATTTACGTTCAATCTGTTAGCTAATACTTACAAGTAATTTGTATGTCACACAGCTAAATATGAATTCTTCGGAACTGCCTTCAGCGTCAAAGCCAGTCAAAAACATAGTTTTGGTGGGGCGTACAGGAAATGGCAAAAGTGCCACCGGAAACTCTCTCATCGGACAAGAAGTGTTCATCTCAGGATCACAAGCATCGGGTATTACCACGACATGTACAACATCTAGAACTGTGACACCAGATGGTCAGCTAATCAACGTAATTGATACTCCTGGTATGTTTTTGGCTTAAAGTTCCGCGAGTCTTATCTGTTGGTCATATGATCATTTGATGTTAATGAGGGTTATATTATATTGTGGAACCAAGTATGTATATTGTTCATCAAAGTCAGGGTTTTGATGTAATACAGGTCTGTTTGATTTGTCGGTGTCTGCTGAATTCATTAGTAAAGAAATCATCAAATGTCTTACCCTCGCGGAAGAAGGACTACATGCTGTGGTGTTAGTTCTATCTCTGAAAAATCGTATTACCCTAGAGGAAGAGAACACACTTAGTACCTTGCAGGTCCTTTTCGGGCGTGAAATCGTTAAATATTTGATTGTTCTATTCACGGGCGGTGATGAGTTGGAAGCAAACAACCAAACACTGGACGATTATTTTCTTCAAGGTTGCCCTGAATTTCTGAAGGTCGGTGATATGAGAATGGCATTTGAGTTTTTGGAACATTTGCAACGGATGAATGTACATATTAATATCTATGTATATGTTGAATTGATTGTGCAATTACAGACAGTTCTCAGAGACTGTGAGGGAAGAAAGGTTATGTTTAATAATAAGACTACCGATGAAGGCAAGAAAGTCGAGCAAGTCCAGAGGTTTCTTACCCATGTCGCATCGATTGGTAATAACAATGATGGGAAACCCTTTACACACGAAATGCATCTTAAGATAAAGGTGAAAATATGGATACGTCTTTGCCTATGCATTGCTCTATCGAACATTAATTTTTGTTAATGTTTTAAAATCTGCTGTTTGTTTCTCAGGAAGAGGCTGAAAGGCTTAAGGAACAGAAAAAAGAGGTTGAAGCTAAGAACCTTGGAGAAGCAGAGTTGGAAGAGATGAAGAAGGAATTACAAGATTCGTATGACTATAAGATGAGCGAAATGCAAAAGATGGTATAAATGTGTTTTCCTAGACTCTATGCCACCACGGTAATGATTCTCGATTTAACGAGATCTGGCTCTCTTTCAGGTGGAGAATACGCTAAAAGAGACTTCTGCTGCACACGAGAAAATGATCCTGACGCTAAACGAGAATCTCGAGAGGGCAAAGAGAGAAAACGAATCTCTGCGCAATGAACATGATGAGGAGCGTCAGAGGCAGATGATGTTTCAGCTTGGGTTCGCTGTGCCGGCAATACTAGGGACGGGGTGTAACATCTTGTGATCGATGTACGTACCCATGCACCCGAGGATAAAGAAAAGATCCATCAAGTCAACGTCAATCCGTCGTCCTGCGCGTCCTCCAAACCTCATGTACCTTATTCTTTTTATGTGTGCTTTTACTCTTATCTATATTCCCATTTCCTTGCAACCACACAAGTATAAAGCTTGTCGCTTTTCCCGTGCTCTATTTTGTAACACGCTTATATGCTGTTGTCGCTGAACTTGATCATAATTTAACTAGCTTTAACCAACCAAGCAGAGCAATGACAAGTAGGCAGAAAGATTAAACCTTTCAACCACGGAAAATAAAAATCTCCAGCAATCAAGAGATAAGAAAAAAACTTCACGTGTATCCATCATTAGTTATACTTATAAAACCTTGTCTTCTGATAATAAAACCATATAGACTGATATGATAAATGCAAACCCTTATCAGAGTTCAACGAAGTGTCAGTATCTCAGATTCTCAATCACAGATTGATGCACTTTCCCAGTTTTTTCTGGAGCTCCTTTGTCTCTTTTTCCGCCCTCTCCAGATTCTCTCTCAGCTTCTTAATCTCATCGCTCGACCGTTTCTGAACTTCATTTGCCCTCTTTTCCGCTTCAAGTCTTGCGGCTTGTTCTTCACCTAGCTGCTTCTCCAGCCTCTTTGCCGTTTCTCTCAGCTTTGTCTCTACCTGGACAACAACCCAAAAAAAACATATAGCTGATTATGATGTAACAAACATGGCTTTTAGCTCAGGACCATATGGTTAAGAAGATAATCAAGGAAAGCCGCAAAGACTGATGCCTAAAAAATCCATTCTATGACATAACGGCTTAATGGAATCTACATGTTCTTTGTACGTATTGATCAATAAAAGCACAATCACAGATTTTATCTCTACTTGTCTGTAAGTAGATTTCCAATTTGAATGTTAGCTACCCGAACCCATAGCAGAGTGGCATCTACACAATATTTTTAACGTTTGTAATTTGTACTGAAGTTGAAACTCTGTTAAATCAGAAATGTTATGTAGTAAAGAATGATACCATCTCTGTGATGCGGCTAAGCTGCTCGTCATACGATATCTCTATTTGCTTCTTGAACTCAGATATCTCACTCTTTGAATAACCCTTCAGCGATTCAACCTCCTTTTTCTGATCACGTAGCTTGATAGCTTCTTCCTGAGACAACCAATCATAATAAGCATTCTCTGCTTCGAAACAGATAAAGGAATAAATCGAAGATGAATTTTACCTGTAGCTCATGGAACAATTCATCTGTAAAAGGTTTTCCATTCTTCTTTCTAGCAATGGAATCAACAAGTGAGAGAAGCTTCTGAACTTGCTCAGCTCTCTTGCGCTTATTAGTAGTCTTGTTATCGAACAGTACCATTCGATTGTCACATAGCTCAAGAAGTTCCTACACATTTCAAAATATGCATAAGCAAGATGAAAAAAACAAAAACAAAACTTGTTTATCCTTCTGAAACACCAAGCAAATGACTGACTTTCAGAAACTCAGGGCATTCCTGACCCAAATAGTCCTCTAATGTCTCTTCATTGTCTTCCAAATCATCCCCACCGGTAAAAACAATGATCATATAATCAGCAATTTTACTCCCAAAAAGTGTTTGCAAGTGATAAAGAACAGATTGCTCCTCATCTGTAGGCCGACCCCTCACAGTGAATACCAACAGAACAGCATGGATTCCACCTTCAGCCAAAGTTATGCATCTCACAATTTCTTTCCCGATAAAATCAGCTGCCGTTGACAAATCAAACAGACCTGCAAAAGATTACCAGATTACCATCACAATTGGACTTGGAAGGAGTAAAATTGGCCAAGTGAATCGTTTCAATGAAAAATAAAAAGAGAGGCTTACCAGGAGTATCAATAACATTGATGATCTGCCCATCTTCTTGCACAACTCTCTGTGACTCGGATGTGCTCGTCACTGCTCTAGAACTTGCTTTTGACCTAAATGCTTTCTTTCCAAGGATGCTGTTCCCTGTTGCGCTCTTTCCATTCCCAGTACGGCCGACAAGAACTAAGGTTCGGCTAGGGTTTGACGATGAAGCAAACTCCCAATCATCTTCCATCATATCTCCACCCATCTTGAACAAACTCATATACTTTTTCCTGAAGAAAACAATTAAGCATGTGTTGATCGCTTAAAGGGTTGAGCAAAGTTCTGACCTTTGACAGATTTATCAGAAAAGGAACAATGACGATCGCAAGAACTTTTACACACCCAAACTCTCAAGTTTCCAATTGAATATTAATTTCTTGCAAAGAGAATTAAACACCAATACAGAACAGAACAGAACCAGGATAATCAAATCAAGACACAGAATCAACAGATCAAAACACAATCGATGGAATAAGAAAGAGAAGATAGAAGGTTACTTGCTTAAAAGAGGAAAGCTGAAGCTAGGAGAGATTTTAGAATTTAGATAACAATAGCCCAAAAGCAAATATCTTTTGCAGCAATTTATACGGACTCAGAAAATCCTTATTTTAATCTTTAGTAAACATGACCAGAAGTCTTCTCTGATACACAAACTGATAGTTTATCATATGATACGCGGATCACCTACTAGAGTGATTATGTACCGTACGATGCGATTTTCTTCATCCTACGGCCAATACGAGATGACGTCATTTTGTTGGACCTCGGCTTAGAATGTAGCCCAACAACAAGCCCATTTCGTAAATACTCAAACTAAAGATAGCCTTTTATTTATTTTTTTTAGTCGAAAAGATCGCATCATCGAATACTCAAATTCAAGACATAAAAATAAAAACCCATGACTCAAATTCTAGTAAAACACCATTTTTGTGACTGATTCCATGAGTTTGAATATGAAGAGGTTTTAAGCGGATAGGTTGAGATGTGGATCATTGATCTACAACTCCATCACAAGTTTTTACTCTTGTTCTAGCTACACAAAATTTAAAAGGGATATATTCAATTTAGGATTTGAGGTGATTTATATTAAAATGACAATTTTTTTGTTATTCAAACATAAACTTTAAAAGTTTTTTTTTAAATCCATTGTTATTAAACTTTAAAGTTTAAAATATAATTTAAAATTTATTTTTATTAAAAATATTTTAAATAATGGATTTTATAAGATTTGTAATGATTTTAAAATGTTTTGGTAGAGTTTCTTAGTTATAATTATATAAATCTAAATTTTGTAATTTTGTATAGGATTTTAGATTTTTTTAATTCAAATCGTAACAACTTTACTAATTCAATCAAAATTATTTAAAAATCTATTAAAAATTATTTTAAATATTTTCAAATATTATATCGATCTATGCCTAACTAATGCCTGTCTTGAAGATTATTTACCAGACATAAAAGTTAAAAACGATAGGCCCAATATCGGACCATGTAGCTCGAAAGTCCACGTAATCCAATTTCACGCATTTTCTTCACGAGTGCGGTTTGGTTTCTCATCCGGGTACGAATTTTATGAGAATTTTCTTCTTTTTTCATATTTAATTTATAGCTTTGTTTTCTAGAGAGAGATGGAAGCGAAGAGAAGAAACAAATTAGGGCAAAATTGCTTGCGATTTTTTCACTGCGTCTGATGTGTTTCACCTTTCTTCATCGTCTTTCTGTCTGATTTGCGGCTTTCTTCCGAACGAATTAGGGTTTCTTTAATTTGATGAAGGACCCGTCAGCGAAGAGGAAGGTGGTTGTACGGCACTTGCCGCCTTCTCTTTCTCAGTCCGATCTCTTATCCCAAATTGACCCTCGTTTCGGTGATCGTTACATTTGGGTTTCCTTTCGGCCTGGAAAGTCCAGGTAGGGCTCTTTCTATTGTTTCTTATGCTCTCTTCTCGTCCGGTCTTATTTGATTCACGGGTTTTTACTTTCTCAATACTACTTTCATGGGATTCTAGGAAGATGATTGATTTTAGGGTTCCGATTAATTGAGGAAGGTGATCGATTTTGTTCTGGGAGAAAATGGTTTGACCCTTATTAATTGAGGAAGATGATCGATTCTGGCTACATAGTTGCTTTTAGTGGCCTTTCTCTCTCCGTTGTGTAGCATTTTTTTACGCAGAACTATACTCAGTATG
Source organism: Streptanthus diversifolius (assembly GCA_039880935.1). Taxonomy (NCBI): domain Eukaryota; kingdom Viridiplantae; phylum Streptophyta; class Magnoliopsida; order Brassicales; family Brassicaceae; genus Streptanthus; species Streptanthus diversifolius. The sequence continues at coordinate 20,798,511 of JAXGFM010000014.1, read as the reverse complement.
AGTTTTAGTGTCCCCTGGATGATGTGTGTCTTTCTTTTTCTGCTTCCCCAGCTATAAAACTCAGAAGCATTCACGGGCCTACTTTGGTTTCAAGGCACCAGAAGATGTTTATGAGTTTGCTGCGTTTTTCAACGGGCATGTGTTTGTTAATGAAAAGGGTATGTGACCTTTAATCTGTTTTCTTCTGACTGCATGTGTTTTTTTTAGGTTTTTTCGGTTTTTTCGGAGATGTGATTATGTGGTTGTATCTGTTAGGTGCTCAGTTCAAGGCCATAGTTGAATATGCGCCTTCACAGCGTGTGCCGAAACCATGTGACAAGAAAGATCCTCGTGAAGGGTCTATTAGCAAAGACCCTGATTATCTTGAATTCCTTAAGCTAATTGCTCAGCCTGTTGAGAATCTCCCCAGTGCTGAAATCCAGTTGGAAAGAAGAGAATCTGAGCAGTCTGGTTGTCTTTCGAAAACTAGTTCCATTTGCATTCATTTTGATATTTTTCTTTATCGGACCAAGTTGGTTATTCTGTAATGAATGAGTGAAACTTACTACCAAAATTCACTTTTTAGGTGCTTCAAAACCGGCTCCCATTGTTACCCCTCTTATGGAATTCATACGTCAAAAACGTGCTACTGTGATTGGATCCCAGGTACATAGTCTACCTGGGACGGATTATAGCTTTCCTGGGACGGATATCTTTGTAGTTTATATGTTCCAAAATGGAGTATCTATTGTTGATCTTTGGTTTCTGTTCAAGCAACAGGGTTTATTAGATGTTCGTAGAGGTGGCAGAAGAGCCAGGGCAGTCTCTGCAAACAAGCCAAGTTCAAGGCCCTCAAAACGAAACTCTGAAAAGAAAAAGGTGCGTCTCTGACTTTTAGGAGTGAATAGTCGTTGTAGTCTGCCATTTTACTCGTATGTTACCTACTTATGGTGAACCTACTTATGGTGAACGAACATTTGTGTCCATTTTCAATATTTTACTTTTAAAGTATGTGGAAAAAGACAATTCAAAAAGCGCGCCCCGGAAGGCTACATCAGACGCTGGCAGCTCCAAGCAAGATTACAATCAGCCAATTCCAAGTGGAAAGGACATACCAGTAACTGAAACGGGTAATCAATCAACAACTATAGTTATTCCTAACTAGCCTATTACAGATTTTCCCTAGTCGTAAAATTCCATTTCTAGTTTATTTTTTTGATCTATGCAACTGCAGCCTCTGTCATGGATAGTTCTCTCCCTGGGATCGCGTTGACTATGGATTCGGGGAAGAAAAAGATATTGCTCCTGAAAAAAGACCGAGACAGTCCTGTTGTAAGCTTTTTCCCTTTAAGAAAGTTATGCAGACCAAAAGCCTTGATTTCTTTGTCATCCGGTATTTTGATAGTTGTAGACAGAATCATAAGTTATGTACAGCTTCTCATTTGTCTATGTAACGGCTTTTCAGAACTCTCCACCACAACCAGAACAGCAGATGGAAACTAATCTTTCCAGAAGCTCCTTGACTTCAAGACAGAATCAGAAGATTGATGTTGGTGGGAGGTTGATCAAGGGAATACTTATGAGAAATGAGCCGCGACCCAGTCAGTCTTCATCTTTTGTCCAGCCTGAGCCAGGAGTTGAACCCTCAGAAGTAGAAAACTCCAAGCATCCTCCTCGGCCAGCCAACACTCGAGCAGGTTATAAGGGAGTAGGATTTCAGCTAAATATTAACGTCCCAAGTTAGGCTGATAATTAAATACAGATGGTAAATATGCAGGGAAAGACTATCATGTTTCTGGTACCAACAGTGAGAAGCAAGAGAGGCGTACAAGAAACAAGGACAGACCTGATCGTGTTGTGTGGGCTCCTCTTCGTCGCGCTGATGGGTCCAGTATCGGCGAGGATCAACCTTCATCTTCAACAGGTTCTTTTCCTGTTCCTGCTGATTTTAGTAGTTTAATTGTGTTGGTTGTGCTCCATGTCATCTTAACTCACGTTGTAAATGAGCGTACAGCAAACAATGGAGAAGTGAAAGAGAGGATGTTGTTGCAAAGATCTGGAGAAGTGGTGAACTCCTCTGGTGGACACTCTCTTGAGAATGGTTAGTTCCGTTGAAGTTGGAGAATGCATAATGTGCCTTGTGTTATTATATGAATCAAGAAAAGTGATGTTGGTTCTGCCAAAACTTCCGACTCTATCCAGGTTCTACTAGACATTCTAATCGCCGTGTTGGAGCTCGCAATAGAAAAGAAGACGGCTTTGCGATGACTGGTGAGGGTAAATTATCCCGGAGAGGAGGTGGTGGTGGTGGTGGTGGTCCCAATTCACATGAGGCAAGCCGAACCAAAGCCTTATTTGCTACGCCGTATGATATCCTCTTATAACCGTGTTTAAAAGACTCATATTTACTGTGTTACAGAAGCAAATGTGGATCCAAAAATCATCGTCGGGTACTTGATATCTTCACTTAACATATGGTAAGTTTTAGTCGCAAGCAAGCCTGCCCTCTATTACTTCCAGCGTCTAACATCAAATTATTGTTCTGTTCATGATCTATTAGATGGCTTTTTCAACACAATGTTATGATTATTCTGACCTTTCAGGCTTCATATATCAGCCAATTCCAATGGATTTTGTCCTTTAACGGGAATCTCTAGATCTGAATCGAAATGGGGAGTAACATTATCAACATCACCTGGTTTTTGGGGACTTTTGGTCCAGCGTCGTAAGTCGTAGTATTGCACATAAAAGAGCCCATCTCACAGTAGGAATCAGCTCAAGATTTATGGTTTGAGACAAGAAAGAATCAGTTGCTACTGCCTTTTAGCGGTTCACGGTACCTGCATCCCCTTTTGGCTTGTGCTGTGTTACAGACGAGTGTGTGAGAAGTGAGAACTTTCTCCTGAGTCAAGTAATGAAAACTCAAGTGTATAGGGAGCAGGAAACACTGTATCGGGTTTTATTTTGTGTTCCTGAGAGGTTCGGAACGTGATTTGCAGGATTTAAACATAATAGTTTGATTACTGTGAAGTAAATTTCTTGATAAGTAATATTTTTTCTTGTGGAAGTGGGTTTATTTCACCAAAAGAATGGTATGGATTTCACCAAGATGTCTGGTTTTGTTTCTTGTGAAATATCTGGTGCATCATAATAAGATCTCCTATATAAATGTGTAAATCTCAAATTGGTGTAAGTTACTGTAAGACGAATATTGGAGAGTTAGAGAAAAGAAAAGAGGTAAGAGTACTCTGGTTGCAAACGGAGAACAAAAGTAAATCGAATCACCATCTCCAAGACCCATGGTAGAGGCAAATATCCATAAAGTGATCAATTGTTGGAGAGATGGATAAGAGGAAAGTTCATGGCTTCAGTTGTTTCCTGAGCATTAATACATAACTTTAGAAATGCTTATCTTCTTCATGGTTGATATCTTTAGAAATGCTTAATACATAAAACTTCTGTAAGTCAATCCATTCGAATCCATCATTTTGATCCTTTTTTCCTTGTTTACTAACTTGAATATCGAATATCTATCTGGCCCAAGATAATCGCAAAAACCCTGCATTCTGTAAGATGTTGGACATAACCTTTGTTTTGATCTGTTTTTCACGACCATACTTGCGTCGGTTTTGTTTTGTGATATGTGATCTTATAAGCAGATTGAATTCATGTATTTACTTTGGTTTTAGAATTATCTTCTTCCACCTCATCTTCTTGGGAAAGGGCTTTGAAAATTACAAAACAGAAAAACTAATTAGTAAGAAGTGAAAAGGTAAGAACAAATATCAAAAAAGTTATAGGACTACTTTTTTTTTTTAGTTAAATGCCTCTCAAAATCCTTTTAAAAAGTTCATTTTGTTTTGTAAAAGAAGATGAAAATAGAGAGAGACTAATGTCTTAGCAAATACCAGTACGGTTGAGGTATATATCTGATAACAAAATGGAATACATGTCACATGTAATGTTTATCTACAATGAAATTCAGTATGTATTAAAAAAGAAAGTCATAAACTTTTGAGATATTCCCACCAAAATTAAGTATTGTTTAGACTCTGGAAGCAGCAGTGTGAATTCGTATATTAGAGCTTGAGAGAAAGAGGAAGTCTCTTACCATTACCAATCTACAGCCTCAACAAACTTCGCTTGCGTATGTCCAAATCTGTCTCTATCTTGCGGTGGTACAAAACTTCAGAAACAACTGTATGTTCGCAATTAATGACCGATTGCTTCTTCACCTACTCTCTCTCTCTCCTCTCTGGAAGTATTGCTTGATCCCATCTAGGTTTAAGGGCGACTCTTAAAACTTTGACTTTCTCGAAAACATGCCACTTTCTCAACTTCTGGGTCAGGCTTGATTCTTGATTTGGAAAAGATGGGTAACAAGATTATCTCCATGATGAAGAAAGACAGCAAAGATGGATCTAAGAGCAAGAGAATGAATCGTTCACAAAGAAAATTGCTTGCTGATGAAGAGATGTTGCATCGTCGAGCTCTGTCCATGGCGATTCATCAAGCTCAGCTTTCTCAGAGGTTTGACGGATCCATGTCTAGACGGGCCGGGTCTACAAGCACCAGGAAACAACGGACCCTATCTGACCCGTTTTCTAATGGCAAGCAGGTCTCACTACTGAATCTCCACACTTGCACAAATTGTGAATCTTTTCTAGGAAAGTTCAAATCTTTTACTCATCCAATCCTTTTATTATATGATATAATGATTATTTCGACTGGGTCTTTGCCTTTCTGTTCAATAATATTGGGTGTAGGTGTAATGATTATTGGGAACTTTTTATATATCTATGAGAAGAAAAGGTCATAACGAAAGTGGAGAAGGGAAGATTATTTTGTAAAAAATAGAAAAGAGAAGCTATGAGTCTAACTTATATGTTGGAAATATTAACTTTATCCAGAAAGAAATGTTCTTATACTCTGATACTGATACTGGGTTGGGACCAGATTAACTAAAAAACTATGAGTGCCTTTGGCCGTTCCACAACCTTACAACATAACTGCTGATAAACTTTGTTCTTGTTTAAAGAGCTTTTGACTCTCCTCTTATTCTGAAAGTTCTGTAAGAATTTTCTTGTCATAGCAATACCGTTTATGCTTGCTTTTGTCTGGAACTTAAATTGCTTGGTATTAATGAAGTGAAATTGCGTAACTTTTGTTCGAAAGTTGTTTTATAAATTAATGCTGTTATTGCTCTAATTCTAAATTGATTTACGGATGTTATAACAATGAATGGTTGTAGAAGCTTATTTTTGAAACATGTTTATACCTTCCTTCTTTCTTCAGGTACCAGATTTTTCATCAGAGAGCTTGACAGTGAAGAAATTCGTCCTGGTGCACGGTGAAGGCTTTGGGGCGTGGTGTTGGTACAAAATTGTGGCTTCATTGGAAGAGTCGGGACTGTCTCCAATCACAGTCGACCTCACCGGATCTGGATTTAATATGACAGACACAAACAGTGTCTCTACCTTGGAGGAATATTCAAAACCATTGATTGAGTACCTCGAGAATCTCCCTGAAGAAGAAAAGGCTAGACTTTGCTCTCTTTGTTTAAAGGAGCATTTAAAGCCTTTTGATTGGAAGAATGAGGCAATGAGCTACGAGTTTGTTGTTTTATGCAGGTTATTCTGGTGGGTCATAGTACTGGAGGTGCGTCCATTTCATACGCATTAGAGCGGTTTCCAGAAAAAATCTCGAAAGCTATATTCGTATGTGCAACCATGGTTTCTGATGGCCAAAGACCCTTTGATGTCTTCTCTCAAGAGGTAATCTAATAAACACTCTTTTAGTTCATACCTGTGATGCATTATAGAAAACGCGAGGTAGTCTTTGCCTCTGTTGTTTTGTGCTGACATTTGTGAGAGACTATCTACATTGCTGCAGCTTGGTTCCGCAGAGCGGTTCATGAAAGAGTCGCAGTTCTTAATCTATGGCAACGGAAAAGATGAACCTCCTACAGGGTTCATGTTTGAGAAACAACACATGAAAGGCTTGTATTTCAATCAATCACCCAACAAGGTACAGTCCAAACCGCTAACGCAGTGTTTGCATTTGGTAATAACTGAGCGGTTCAATCACCGGCCAAAGTCTACACCTTTTTAATTGATTCTGGTTTATGGTTTTCAGGATGTAGCACTGGCGATGATCTCGATGCGACCTGTACCCCTTGGACCAATGATGGAGAAGGTATCTCTGACCGCAGAAAGATACGGGAAAGGGAGAAGATTCTATGTTCAGACACTAGACGACCTTGCCCTCTCACCAGACGTTCAAGAGAAGCTAGTGAGAGAGAACAGCCCTGAAGGAGTCTACAAGATCAAAGGAAGTGATCATTCTCCTTTCTTCTCAAAGCCTCAATCTCTCCACAAAATCCTTCTCGAGATTGCACAGATTCCTTAAGAAGATCTGAGAATGGAGGAGAGAATACTGATTTATACTTTAAAACGATAATACTTTCATTTTAATCCTGAAAAGTCAATCCTTTTGTATGCATTTTTAGAATCGATACATAGATTATATTATACCTTTTGAAGATGAAAGTGGTTGAATACACAAATGACCCTGTATTTAAGATCTTTAGAGATACATATACAGGAAAAAGAATAAACAACAAGATGAAGATTGAACAGTAATCAGAGATAAGAGAGAAAGATCATATCTAAATAACATAACACTCTTATTATTCCAAGTCTAAAATGCCGAAATTGGAGAGAAGAATTTTAACTTGGTCGACAAGGTCTGAGCCTGTTGCATACTCTGTGAGCATCCCAACTGCGAAACCAAACATAGCCCACCTGCAAACAAACACGGAGAGAGATCTCATTTCCATGTAGTGCCAACTAATTCTTAAATCAACCACAGTTTTTGTGTGCGCTTATTAGTAAGAATTAATACGTTCAAACATCGAGAAATCGTATAACTGTTAGAAAGTAGCAGACTAGCATGAGTTTTCCGTCTACCTAAGACAAATGCACATGCAGAAGGCAAAATAATCATGACAGAACTTCATCAAGTTTGAAACTTCAAGCTCTGTATAAGGTTACGCTGCAAATCAACTTGTTTTAAGAACTAGCCCCAAATGCAATTAAGATCAGAGATTGATATTCAAGACCATCATTTGCATAATAATGATAATATAGCATCAGGTTGCAGAAAAGCTGATGAAGAACACTAAAATGAACCAGTATGATCAAACTCATCTCTCTATATCCAATCTATTTGAGTTACTAGCAAATCAACAAAACAAATAGGACCGAACCCAGCAATCAAATTTTATAGCTGAGATCATAAGTTAACGTAAAATGAAGTACCTTCCATTGGAGATCTCGTTTTTTGGTTGGAAACCAAAAAAGGGACCTTTACCAGCAGCTTCAAGCTTCTTCTGCTTAAAGTATTCCTGAAGCTCTTTAGCCTTCTGTCTCTGAAATTCCAACGTAATTACACTCTTACCATCAACAACCACCGATTTCTGCAGCGGCGGAGGTGGCGGGGGAGAAGAAGACGGCGTCGGAGGAACAGGTTTTTGCGGAGGTGAAGGCTCTCGGAGAGTAGGAGGAGCCGATGGCCTTCTCAATGGGCCTTCGGTCTGAGAACATCTGATGATGAAGACAGATGGCTTACTCGTAGAGAATCTGAAAGACGACGAAGTTGTAGAAGAAGAAGAAGAAGGATTTATAATCCTGATATATTGAATCGGCGAAGCCACTGACATCTTTCGTTAATGGGTTTGCTAGGTGATGTTCGAAGCTGTTGTGTTGTGTCTTTGGTAATGTCTGTGTGGATGAGATATGGCCAAGTCTGAGCATTTGCATTAATGGCTTTTGGTAATGGCTTTTGTCAAATGGTACTTTGGATTCATCCCACGCGCGTGGACGCCGCGTGGAGTAACTAAACTATTGTTATCACTAAACATACAATTATAGGTACAAATTTAACTAAATTAAAGTTGATTATGATTAAATAAAATTATTGAAATTTTTGTTGGATTCTCAACTCCAAAAGTTGTGGTGTGGATTTATCATTACAGGACAGGGTAGCATAGAGATGTTGTACATTGAATAATCTATAACATAGCACAAAATTGACAAATCAAGTGGTTACAAAAGGTACACATCCAAAAGTTCCTCTTCTTATCCAATCTTTTGGCAAACTATACGCATCTCTTTCTCTCTCTCCCTATATATATATATCAAACGTGCACAAGAACTTGGCTGGAAAAAAAGAGCATCTACCTCAACTATATGAACTGCGACTGAAAGCCCTTTTGTTTCTGAAAAATCATGTCTTAAGCTTCTGCAAGTCACATGATTGTGCACATACCGCTTTGTCTATTTCCATGATGAAGCTCATCTTCCGATTCATCCACTTCACTGCAGATTCAATCAGAGCAAAGTGTTTTCAACATGTTCACCAAAATTGAATCTTAAAAGGAGCAACGTTGATACTTTGGTATGACAAGGAGAAAAAACAGACAAAATGTGAATGATTGCTCTACAACACAATTTTTCAAGAACAAAACAAACCATTGTGTCAGGGTATAAATTTACTAGTCTACTAAATGGAATCCTGAGTAGTGTTCAAGAATGAATAATTTATATATAAATATATTTTTTATCTATTAAATTGCTGCTTATTCATGATCTAGAGTGTTATTAGTATCAAATCTCAGACTGTACTCTTAAGTTTACATGGAAGAATGCAGTAAGATCATGATGAAAGATGTTCCCAACCTATCTTAAGCAGAGATGGAGTGACTAAGTCAGTTTTTTTCCCCTGTGAGATGCCTATGCATCTATGGAATATTGGTTATACAAATTCCCCATTCCAAAAATCAATCCTAATATTTTTTTAAGAATCTAATTGCATAAGAGAAAGAATCCATACCTAGGCTCAAATTCTCTGACCTCAGCAATCTCAATACCACAAGTGTCAGGCCACTGCACTTTCCTTCTGTCAGTATGATCCAACATGCTATCTCTACTCACATCATCACCATCAGCAAGAACAACATCGCTGAATGATCTTTTCTTCAGGCTGCTCTTAAGTGCAAACCGACTACTAACTTCACAATCATAGTCCACACCCGGTCCATTATCCTTCTTTCCCTCGCGATGAACCAAAGAGTCAGAAGGGAAATCTTGTGGTTGAGAAGGATTTTCCGGTCTTTCAGATTTGCGACCAAAGCATATAAGTGAAATGCAGCGACTTGAAAGCCATTTCTTAGACGAATCTAACTGAAACTTGGTATCAGTTTCTTCATCTACCAAATGATAATGGCTCCATGGTGATACTCTCACAGGCTTTTGCTCATTCTTTTGGCCTAATAGAAGAAGGGCTAAACCGTTGCTATACCCAGAAGCTGATGAAGAGAAAAATCCTCCTCCTTCTGCTGCAAATAACATCTGTGAACAATGCTCATTTGCACATCCAAGAACAGTTTTTGTAATTTTGTGCACACTCCAATCCCTAAACAAGAGTCCATAATCAAATCACGTCACTTCTAAGGAATTAGGAAGAAATCAAGACTTTTATAGTGTAGAAACTATCAAAACAAAAGTTATCATTTTTCTTAGTTCTTCCTAATTTGACATGAAAAGTTAGACTAACAATTTCTTGAATCAGCAACTAAAATAGGTTCACCATAAAGCTACAACAACCACTCTAAAACACTTTCTAGTGAGTTTCACTTTCTTCGACCTTTAGATTTAGAGGGAAACAGTGAAGACATAAAGAGGAAAAAACATAAATGTGAAGTTAGGTATCAAATGGCGAAAAGGGGAGGAGACTCACGATTAACCTGACGGATCTGAAAGACGGAGAAGAGTTAACCGGAGAAAATGCCGGCGTAAGCGCAGAGAGAAAGAAAGAAGAAAATACGATTTGAAAAAAAAAAAGAAAGAAACTTTGATGATTTGCTTTGCGATGAAAAGGTGTTCCAATAAGTAACAAGCGGTGCGTCAGTGGGTCCCGTTTTGATAGTTAGAAACCGACCCGACATCGAATAGTTTGCATTTTTCGATGATTGATACAAAATCTGCTATGATTTTTCGAATCAATTCAAGTCACTTTGGAGGTGTTGAAATGTCGGTACTTGCAACTTTTTTGCTTTTTTTCTTTCTCCGATCTGACGTTGGAGGATGACAATCAATCAGCAAGACACTTGAACCGGATTAAACTAACTTACACGTCTAGCTTTACTCAGGAGATAATAAAGTGTTTGTTATTACATCGTTGAGGGTAAAAATAAGATTGGAAACAACAAACATTTTATAGTTTTAAGCGGATGGAGTGTATGAATATTTTTCTCTAGCTTTTTACTTTTACATTTGCTTTTTACCAAGTCGATAAAAAGTCCTTCAATCTCATTCTAGCAAGCAATCTCCATGACACCATGCCGTCTTGCATTGCGTGGAGAAAGCTAGTAGTTTCTGCTCTGTATATTTTCACAAAACCTTTCGTTTCGACTTGTCCGAATCATATTTTGTCTTTGCATCTTAGTTTATAGAGAAAGGAGGGTGTAATAGTAATATTATAACTATGATTGCTGAGAAATTGAAAATAAAATTTTTTTTTTTCAAAAAAGGAACGAAATTGCTGGAGCTGAGAGTGACTACGACTATTCTCGCTCCACAAGCCTTACGCTTCCCAACTGCCTAAGATTACTTTTTTTCTTTAGCCCATCACTGAACACTCTCTCGCCATCGACGGTGCCGGTGCTCTGCTCCTGATCACCTCCGCCTCATTCATTTCTCTTCAGGTAACTCCACGCCGTATTCTCAGATTCTTCTTCTTTTCTCTTGAATTTCTGTTGTCTCCTCTGATTTGATGATATAAATGTTGGGAGGAAAAGATCGGTCGTTTTCAATTTGGGATTGGCTCTCTCGAGATTGATCTATAATCTCTAGATCTTACGGGAAATTCGTTCAGATTCCAATCTCCTGGGCCGGATCCGATCTGATGAAAATTGATCGAACCCTTTTTCTTTTTTCCTGGTTTGATCGTATCACATTCAAATTACTGTTGATTAACACGTAAGAATCGCGATCAAAAAAAATGGGTTTGGGGCTATCTCTTGTATGAATTTTCATGGAAGTGAAAGTTTTACGCTTTTTCGTTGTACTGATTCTGTGATTTCTTCATGATCTTAAAGCTGAGCGCAAAGTGAGTCTCTGGAGTATGGGAGGTTGAAGAAGAAGAGATTTACTGATTTGGGGAAGAGTGAAAGTTAAAAAAATGACTCCTGTTAGTAAAGCCGATAAGAAAGCAGCAGTAGATGCTGCTGCGTGGATGTTCAATGTTGTCACTTCTGTTGGTATCATCATTGTCAATAAAGCTTTAATGGCGACTTATGGTTATAGCTTTGGTAATAACCTTCTTCCTTCTTTAGCTTATTATTCAAACCTGAAGATAATACTTCCTATGATTGTTTACTTATTATGTCTGAACTCGCTGCAGCTACAACCTTAACCGGTTTACATTTCGCTACCACAACTCTGATGACAATTGTTCTAAGATGTCTTGGTTACATTCAGCCCTCACATCTTCCGTTTACGGAGCTACTGAGATTTATTCTGTTTGCAAACTTCTCAATCGTTGGAATGAACGTCAGTCTTATGTGGAACTCTGTAGGGTTTTATCAGGTAATAAATTGCTTCTGTATTTGCACAAAGGAAGAACATCTAATCTTGATTTAACGATGTTCTGTGTTGCTTTTCAGATTGCAAAGCTCAGCATGATTCCTGTATCATGCTTGTTGGAAATGGTGTTAGATAAGATTCGTTACTCCCGAGACACAAAGCTTAGCATAGGATTGGTTCTTGTGGGTGTTGGTGTTTGCACTGTTACTGATGTTAGTGTGAATAGCAAAGGCTTTCTAGCCGCTTTTGTTGCTGTGTGGAGTACTTCTCTGCAACAATACGTAAGTGTTCACAAAGCTCTCTTCCTCTTACAAAGTAACATATTGTTCCGTTAAGTTAACTCAAAACTAAGACTGGCGTGGTTTACATATATGCAGTATGTACATTACCTTCAGCGCAAGTACTCGCTTACCTCATTCAACCTATTGGGACATACCGCTCCAGCCCAAGCCGCAACATTGCTGGTAGTTGGCCCATTTCTTGATTATTGGCTGACAGAAAAAAGAGTAGACATGTACGACTACAACTTGGTCTCCGTGGTAAGCGCCATTAACCTCAATAAGTCTCTTCCCTTAGTCTCATTGGCATTTGATTCACTCTCCTCACAAAAGGGAAATAGCGTCGTTATATCAATACCAATAAATACTCGTCACTACCTTATGACTCTTGTGGTAGTCTACTTAGGATAGTCTTCTTGTTTAGCAGATTCCATACAAGTCTAGCTTATTACATGCAATTCAATGGCTGTTTCTTAGTTAATTTTAAAACCGTTTCTCTACGCTCTCAAGGCCAAATCGTTGTGCGCACCAACATGGTTATAAAACTCATTTCTAACCTAAAAAGTATTTTGAACTCTGCAGCTTTTTATAACACTCTCGTGCACAATAGCGATCGGGACCAACCTAAGCCAGTTCATTTGCATCGGGAGATTCACAGCGGTATCTTTTCAAGTCTTGGGACACATGAAGACGATCCTGGTGCTGATAATGGGATTCTTCTTCTTTGGTAGAGAAGGTCTGAACTTGCACGTGGTTCTTGGAATGATTATTGCAGTAGTTGGTATGATCTGGTACGGTAATGCCTCTTCCAAGCCAGGAGGCAAAGAGCGACGAAGCTATTCACTTCCAACGACCCGTCAACAGAAACTTGGAGCTGCTTCGGATTCTGACGACAAAGAAGACAAAGCCTAGTAGTAGTTCGTAGTAAATGATAAGGAACTTTACATAGTTACAACTCTGTTCCGAGTTCTGTTTTCTCTAGCTTTATTTATGATCCCCGTGCTAATTTTGCTTGGGTAAGATGAACAAAAACGATTTTTTTATACAGACTGTTGAGAATTTTGTAATACTTTTTGCGGAATCAAGCTTATTTTTGTTCAATCTCGAAACCAATCTGATTAATATATTGAAGTGCTTAACTTCAAAAAAGCACGTCAAATCAGATTTTGGGTGTTTTATTTGAAGAAAAGAAACAAGCAATTGAATATGCCGCGACCAAAGATGTAACTAGATAAGTGACAAATCCAGTAACAAAATATTATCTTTAAAATGTAATAAACCAGTAGTGAAGATCTCTCATAAAAGACCCAAAATCGAGTCGTGCAAAAAATTTCGAATAACTAAACTTAAAAAACGGTCCTTATCAAAGATCCAAACCAGCTGCAACTAGCAACATTGGCTTAACGCTTCTTAGACACACCAACAGTCTTTCCTCTGCGACCAGTTGTCTTGGTGTGTTGTCCACGGACACGGAGACCCCAGTAGTGTCTCAGACCACGGTGGTTCCTGCTCGTTGTAAGAAAACGCAATGCCACCGTTACATAAAATCGTTCAATTGAAACCCCAAGAGAACACAGTGTAAACGAATTATATGATCAGTGTGAGTTTTACCTGATTTTCTTGAGACGTTCAAGATCATCCCTGAGCTTCATGTCAAGGGCATTGGAGACAACTTGAGAGTACTTTCCGTCTTTGTAGTCTTTCTGTCTGTTCAAGAACCAGTCTGGAATCTTGTATTGTTTTGGGTTTGCAACAATTGTCATGAGGTTGTCGATCTCAGCTGCAGATAACTCGCCAGCCCTGAACCAGAGTTGAGATCAAAACAGGAAGTACAAATTGGTATACACAAGAATATTAAAAATACACTAAAGACCTTTTGGCTGAACATACGAGACACTGCCTATTCTACAATAATGATGGTTACACTGACAAACAACGGCCGCAAAGTCAAAAGAACCATAAGAAAAGCAAACACTTATGTCATTTAAAGACCATTTAAGACGAAAAAGTGGAACCATAATTCATATAATTGACATGACCTAAAACTTGCAAATGAAAAAGACTCAAAACACATACACTAATCTGTTCGATGTAAACAAAGTACAAATTTCGTATCGTAACTTTCTAAAGGTTAGATATTGAGTGACATCAATAACATAGTAGTTGAAAGACAAAACATGAGAGAAGAGAGAAAAAACACACCTCTTGTTCATGTCGACATCGGCTTTCTTGCAGACAATGTTGGCCAATCGCCTGCCAATACCCTTGATTGAGGTAAGGGCAAACATAATCTTTTGCTTACCATCAACGTTAGTGTTGAGCACACGGAGAATGTGCTGGAACTCCTCGTTAGCAACCAGAGACTACACAGTAACAATAAGAAAATAAAATATCAAAACATCAAAAACTCGACAGAAGATCGAAAGATGCTTAGTTCTTCGCTCATGGTTATTCAGAAACACAAAAACCTAATCCTAATCTTAACTCACTGTTTCATATTGTATAGTCGGGGGATTAACAAAATAACTGAGAAAAGGAAAAGAAATCGTAAACCCTAATTACCATTGTTCGATCTGAAGAGAAGAGCTGCTTGAGAGGAAAGATTGAGAAGCTCTCGCCGTTATACACTATCTCTCGCCCAACAAGTATTCGAAAACTAGGGTTTCTTTGTTTATATGTACCTCTTTAGATAAACTGAATGCTCGTACTACATACCCATTATAAGTTGGGCCCAATCTATTATTTTAAAATTGGCCCAAACTCTATGAAAAAGTGCAATCGATTTTATTTGTTTTTAGCCCAAAAAGCATGTCTAAGAATCATGTTACATGTGAAATAATTTCTAATCAAACACCCCCTAATATTTAAAAAGAATATTAAATATATTACCCTAAGTTGATAAAAAAAGCTAAGTACTAGAAAAAAAGGTTTATTTGATTTCTAAACTTTGACTTGAGTTGATTGTGGCCATTAAAATTTGGAAAGCATAATTAGTAGTATATGAAGAATAGGAAAGATTTGAGCCGATCTATTTACTATCAATTAGTTTTTAGTTAAAAATTCAAAAAAAATTAACATAATATTAGAATAATATGAACAGATATTCATGTAATTCTGTTTAGAAATGGTCCAACCAACTAAACTTGAGTTTGAGGTATGTCAAAATTATTGCTTAGAAGAACTATTATTTTGAAGGAGTATATTAAGGATTGTTGTTTTGAATTTCCAATTCGGGCAACCATGCTAGAAAGTTGAAGATCAAAAAAAACTTTAGTTGTTAAGGGGCAACTAAGCATACCTGGCTGATTTGGCATGTCTTAATTTCATTTTTTTAATTATCTCACAAATTCACCCTTATTATTATTGATTGCCCAAAAAGAAGAGCAAAACAATCTCCAAAATTAATTTTGACCTTTTCCTATTTGGAGAGGAATCATTGTATTGGATAGGTATTTGATGCTATCCTCCTTGATGAGTTTGGTTTACGTTGTATGTCTTTTCTGGTACGTTACACACTTACACAAACACCTAGACAAAGTAAAGTGGGCTCTTCAATCTTTATTGAACAGTTTAACTCTAGAAGAGAGTAGAATGAAGATCAGCAAGTAGATATAGGTTAGTACAAACTCTTGTTTCTTAGATGCATCAAGGTTCCAAATACAATTTTAATACGGTACATTATAATGCAAGAAAGATTCTCAACATGCATCTCCTCGTGACTCTGAATGTGAAAACTTTTATTTTAAAAACTAGTTTTGCATATAATAATATAAGATATATATATTATATATAATGAACAAGATCTCTCCCGTCATTAGTTCGATTCCTAATCAAAGCTCTACAAATCCAGTGAATCACAAATGTTGAGTTTACATGTGATTGAATATAATCACAACATCAAGTTTTCAGATGGAATCAGCTCTTATAGCTTCTTCGGAGACTAGCTTCTTCAACGTAACACTAAGATGATCAAAGTCATCTTGTGATCTGATGAGACTCAATCGCACAAAACTATCCTCTGATCCAAACGCTTTGCCATCGCGTCCTATTATCTTCGCCATTCTGAAAATCTCATAGCAGCTTGTGTCTTCTAATCTCTCACACTTAACCCATGCATAAGCTTTCAAATGACAAACAAACAATCCATACATTTAAAACAGAACAATGTCTCTTAAAACAGAACAAATCTCAGCTTTCCTGCATTAGAAGAAGAAAAACTTACAAGGAGTAAAGTCTCTGACTTTCTTGAAATAGTTGCAATACTCAGGTTTGATTTTCTGGAGCGAGAAACGCGTGGACATGGACAAGATCTTGTTCAGTGTCTCCCATCTTTTCTTCAAAGTTTCATGACCAAAATAGAATATCTCGTCGCCTCCATCACTAACTATTACTTTAAGCAATTGAAGAACATGAAGCTGTGTTACCCTAGAAACTCCCATACTACTTAAAGTAATATATCTTTTCATTTTTTCATAAACAGCTTTGTCCTTTATCAATCCCCATCTGCATCAAGAAAAAACTTGCGAGTTGTTGTGACCAATCCAAATACCTTCTGTTAAGAGTACTAATAGGCAATAAGAAACTTACCCGAATCTTGAACCAGCGTGACCTGTAGTCTTGGAGAGACTGAACAAGCTCAAATCTTCATCAGCTGGAACTGTTATAGGTGAGAAATGAGGCCAGTAATACGCGTAATCATGAATTGTATTGACATAAGGACCTTCAAGAACCGCTCTTTTCATCATCCCATCTGGATTATTCGGAGATGTCACTATCTCTATAACTTTTGTGATATTATCATTGCGCTCGCTCTTTTTCCACGCAGACGCATCTCCTTCAAACTTCAGATGTGATGAATCAAAGAACTCCGCTTGCTCTTTGTACATCTACACACACAGATTGGTCAAAACCACCGATAAGTTTGTTTACATAAAGCCATAACAGAGCTTGCTTACGGCGTAATGTGGAACAGAAGTCAAAAGCCTTGCAGGTAATGATGATGATGAGTTTGTCAAAGACAAGGCATGAACCGCTGCTGCAAGCAATTGTGTGGTGCCACTTCCAAAGATTATGAATCTGTTATCTGTCACAGCGTTTCCCACTACACTATGCAGCTTCCTAATGACCTTCTCAAGCTCTTCCGACACATATGTCCCATCTTGATAGATATAACTCATCCTGTGCCATCCCGAGACCAAAGCCGCGCTGGTTTCTGCTTGTCGCATCCAGAAAGGCTCCAAGAACAAAGGGTCTCCTCTTCATAACCCATACAATAACAAAAAATACAAATTCAATCCAAAATTTATAGATTGGTTCATAATGATCGAAAGAAGGATCAAATCAAAAAGTCTTTGCATACGAGTTGGCATCGACAGGACAATCTGGGAGAAACAGAGAGCAATCTTTGCCTGTATAGCAATTGTTGCATTCACAAGGAGGTTTATTGCCGTTAAGGGCACCAAGACCGTCCACGTAAGCTCTCCCATGGCCTGAGCATGAAACGGACGCTGCATTCTCCGCTTCTATGGCGGCTCTACTGGTCCAAGTCGGATTCCATGTGGTTGAATCACTATAAAGAATATGAATGGTGAATACAAGATTCAAGATGATTAAAACTGTAAGAAGCAGCTCCCTCTCCATAAACTTACACCTGCAAAAAAGCTAGAGATTCCAGATTATTGATAAGTGTCACATGTCATTAACCAAGGATCCAAAACAGTTGTTAAATACTCTGATACGAATTGACTGAGACAGCTTAGTTTGTTATCATCTAGACAAATACACCCATGATTAGTGGGAGTTTTTATTGGAATAAATATTCTTTTAGAAAATTACTACAACTTTCGGACACTTGATACAATGATAATGCACATGTACGTGCTCTTGGTGGGTTTATAAGATTATAGTTAGTGAAATCAAAAAGACAATAAACTAATTGATGTAAATAGTACAATCATTGTTAGAGATATCTTCGGCTCGCACACTCTTATTATTCTATAGGAAAAATTACAAATCTCATTACTATTTCTATAACCTCGTTATTATTTTGAGAGAGAAGATAAAGTTAGTGTGGGAATGCGTAATTGAACAATTGGAATTGAAAGATTACCTTTTGATAATGACGAAAGGAATCATATCGGACGTTACTTTAAAGAAGATAAAGCATGCATCGATTATATTATCTAATTATTTACGATTATATAGTTCATTACGCAATATTAAAACGTCCACATTGTGTTGAAGTTTTAAATAACTATCCAGTTTTAGATCAATAATTATTCAGGATCTGACTTAAAATACAATAAAAATGTTGAAATTGATACAAAACTAAACAAGATACGTAAAGAATCTAACTACTGCATCTTCACTGAAATATCAAAGAGACAAGAATGATGTAGACATACACACAGGTGGAATCTAAGCCTTATGACTCTTTTGGCTGCTCTCTGAAAGAATCTGCTTTGTCTTTTCCAAAACTCCAAAGAAAATTGAACCTCCAATACCTATCCACAATACCCTTGGACCCACTCCCTGTAGACAGACAGTCTCAGACTTGTCAACAACTTTGCACAAACATGAGCACCTTCTGGTAAAAAAATTGAATGTGGTAAAAGTAGAAAGTGATTCACCTTCCACAAAGCTGATGACCCTTCTTCTCTTAATATCGTCTTAATGCAATCCGAGACCCCTTTATACTGATTTCCTGCGCCCTGCCAAAATTCAAAAGGAAAAATGTTGGTACTATAGTACTGTAGCTTCTTATTCTCCTGTGAAATGAAATTCATCCAAGAAGAACATGTTTTGACATACCTGAACCATTAATCTGGTTTTGATTACGTCAAGAGGAGTGGTCAAAACTCCAGTGACAGCACCAGCAACGGCACCAAGCATTGCGTTCTCTGGATCATTTAGATCTCTTCTCGCCTGTTCTAAACATATGGTATCTTAATGTCATTATTCAGCAAAACGAGATGTTTTATTACTTATCAATGCAGCAACAAAAGCGTACAGCTAACTTGTATCCAATCCGTAATTGCTCATATACGCAAAACTGGAGCGCGTCAAATGGCAAATCTCGCAACAAGAAAGACCCGAACCCCTGTCATGTTTGGAAAAAATAAGATGGAGCTTTTCTTTCTTGTTTGCCTATCTGAAGGATCCAAAGCAAATAGTAAAACACTATAATCAAAAATCAAGAAGTAACATTATATACCGCATACACGCCTCCAAAGCCTTCCTTGGCTATAATAAGGCGAACAGCGTCAGGTGCTGAAGCAAATTGCCCAGTTTGCATCCGCTGTTTAACAACCTGTTGAAGTATACATTAGTCTGTATACAAAGCATATAACCAACAAAGAATGTTTAAGCAAAGAAACAAAAGAAAAAAAACTTACTTCTGTTGGTACCCGAACAATAGATGAAACAGCACCTCCTAAAGCACCTGCAGCCTGATTCAGCTTATATAACTCGCTAAGACATATATCCTTTTTAAACAGAGAATATTAGATTTTTATGGCCTCTATCTCAAATCTGTAAGTTATAAAGCTCGAGAAGACACCCATCTTCCTTCACACTAATCTTGATTTGTTATTTAGGATTATGTTAAGTTTATACATACCAAATGTGCAACCGCACTAAACTTTTCAGGTAAAGCCTTCAGAAGCTTCTGTTTGGTTGGTTCATATACACCGAAAAATAAGGCAGAAGCACTGCACATAAGAGAAAATAATCATATCATCTGAAACAAGAGTCCCGAGCGTTTCATTTGCTTTTTGACTAAATACTTACGGCAAGACACCAGCAAGGTTTCCACCAAGACCAGAGTATAGACCCTTCCATATTATATTTCCTCCATCTCGAGCTACCTAAACATGTCAAACCAAATATAGTTAGTAACTGTAAGTCAAACATTATGAACACATCTTGGCCATAGTACCCTGAAACTAGACTACCGTGAAAAGGAGCTTATATTGGATCATAACATAAATTGATTTGAGGAGAAACACACCTGTATTCGAGTTTTGATTGTATCAATTGGGTATAGAGCGGCTTCCACAACAAGACCAGCTATCCCTCCTGCTATCAGACTCGCTACAAACAACATCAAACTTTTTTTTACTCTTCATCACTTTAACTGGAAAACAATTCTGGGTATTTCTTTGAACCGGTGCATTAGTATTTGTTTGCAATCATACCATAAAGGACACGCAAGAAATGGCATGGATCATCTTGTTTAACACAGATTGTGTCACAACCATTGGTCTGCTTCTTGATATGATGGTTTATATTCTTGAATGCTAATGCATCTACAAGTAACATAAAGATGACCAATCAATATAAATGTATACTTTGTAATGAAATTGATATTCTTTAGACTTAGCCAAATTTTCTTGATCACTAGATAAACATTTAAAAGGAATAGGAAACTATGACAATATACTCTTAAAATTATTTCTGGACATGGAACGATTTGATCGAACCACTTTGTATCTTACAGAACAAGAACAGTTATCGCGTTCTTGCATTGGTCAATCAATTTCAATTCAGAACAACTTCAATGTCTTCAAATGGAAGCACAAAACATAAAATTTCGGAGCCAAAATTCCTCCATTCAAACACTAAAACCTAGATCTACGGCTACCGAACCGATCAGAGTATGGGAGATTTGGTTGATTAGGGGGAAAATTACCAGGCAAAGCTGTCTGAGATCGATCTCCGCTACTGGAAACAATCCCACGATCCATCTAAAACAGTAAAAACGATTAAAAAAATCAAAACCAAGAGATCACATGCAGGAGCAGATAATAAAACGTTAGAAGATGAAGATCTAACCCCAAAAATGACACAGCGAGCGAGCTAGAGCAACAAAAGCCAGACAATGGCAGAGGGAAATTAGTATTCATATCGAACCGGTCCGGACCAACCGGTTGGACCGGTCTAACCAAATATGTAGGTGTTTTTACTTATCTCATTTTTTTAATCAACACCTTAGGTTAACTTCATAAGCTCATATGGAGTCGAACTTAACAGTGCGTGTGTTTCGCTTTTGAGTTCTGACAAACAGAGTAACTTCCACTTTTCGGAAGTCTAGATATGTATTATTTGTTCAAAATTACCAGAAAATGAAGAACTTTATCAGAGATTAAGATTTAGCATTAACCCCTTTTTATATTTAGGGTTTTAGCTTTTACTACATGAGCCTAAAATTTCGGCTTAAAATAACACATAAAATTCTGCATTTGACTGCTTTATAATAAGATTATGGGTCAATTCAACTTCAACCTGTTTTTAAAATCAAAACTGTCCCTCTCTCGATCTTTGTTCATATTGTTTTTCTTCTTAATTCATAATTCCAAAATGTTTCGTAAAGCAGAGAGCTTTTGTCGTCACTTGTTACAGAAATCACAAAAACTGCTGAGAGATAGGAAAGAAATGGGCATAGGAGTGTTGGGTTTGATCCCAGTTTCATCACCAGACAATCTAAAGAAAGTACTTCAAACACTTTCGGGCAATTAGGGAGATGTAGTGGGAGATCACGAGAGTATTCAGGTCAAACCCATGAAAGGTGCAATGACTAACGAAGTTTTCATGGTGAATTGGCCCAGAATGGAGAACAATTTTCACCACAGGCAGCTTTTAGTTCGAATTTATGGCGAAGGAGTTGATCTATTCTTCAACAGGAATGACGAGATTCGTACGTTCGAGGTTGTCTCTCGATACGGTCACGGTCCTAGACTCCTTGACCGATTTGCTGTCGGTCGGATCGAGGAGTTTATCAATACTTGGGTATGCTCCTCTATAAAATTCCGGTTTTCTTGCGCAACAATCCACCAAACTCATTAAGAAACCAAGAAACGACAGTGTCGGGTCTGATATTTGACTTCGAGCAGATAGCATCAGGATAAGGAAACTTTGATTATGGAGATTTTGTTTAGGATATTTTTGGATTTCGGGTCAATGAACCGGGAAATACCAATTGAGGTATACCCGGTTTAGCTGTGTACTGACTGAGATGCTCATGATGGTCATTTGAATCATCACCATGATTTGGGTTTTTATCCATTTATTTTATGACTTTTGAACAGGCTTTATCGGCCACGGATCTACGTGACGCGGAAGTATCTGCTCTTGTTGCCGCTAAGCTAAGAGAATTTCATGGTATAAACGTTTGTGGTGATCGGAATGTGCTCCTTTGGGATAAATGAGGGGACTAATCTTTCTACATAATAGGAAGCATTAAGTGGTCAAATCAATAACAAAATCTTGGAAACATATTGACAGGAATTGGCTGGGAAAAGCCAAGAGTCTGTGTA
This sequence comes from Streptanthus diversifolius, assembly GCA_039880935.1. Classification (NCBI taxonomy): domain Eukaryota; kingdom Viridiplantae; phylum Streptophyta; class Magnoliopsida; order Brassicales; family Brassicaceae; genus Streptanthus; species Streptanthus diversifolius. The sequence continues at coordinate 20,776,296 of JAXGFM010000014.1, read as the reverse complement.
CACCTGAAGATTCAGCAGAGTTTGTTCTAGACAACATTGAAGCTGAGATAAACCTTCTGGAACATGAGTTGCAGTATGAGTATAAGCAGCAGGAGATTGGGTTTTGTCACAATGATTTGCAATATGGTAACATCATGATTGATGAAGACACCAATGCCATTACTATCATTGTAAGTTTTCATATCATCACACACGCACTAACCTGAGATTCTCTGACAGGACTACGTGTACGCTAGACCCAGTTGCATACGACATAGAAAATCACTTTTGTGAAATGGCGGCAAATTACCATTCTGAGACTACCCATATCTTGGATTACACTCTATACCCAGGTACTCACTGGTTAACCCCGTTTGGGATCATCGACAAGTCGAGAAGTAACAAATGCATTCCTATTTGAGTGGTTCTGACTAATAGGTTTTGGGAAATGAGAAGAGGAACGGATGAGATTCATCCATAACTATCTCAGCTCTTCAGGTCAGATTCTCAAGGAATCATAGCTCCTTCTTCTTCTAATGGACCAAAACACCTTCTTTTGTTAGGCGAGGAACCCAGTGAAGAAGACATAAAACAGCTCTTGGATGATGCTGAGAAGTACACATTGGCAAGCCACCTCTTCTGGGGCTTCTGGGGAATCATCTCTGTAAGATCTTTTCCTTTTCTCAGTCCAGATATAATGCAACAAAAGCGATCTGAGAAAGTGTTCTGAAATGTTAATGTGATTGTGCAGGGGTATGTGAACAAGATGGGAAAACGATGGGAAAACGATCCAGATCCCCACGAGATTTGGGATATCTTATTAATTCCCTCCCATTTTCTAACCACAATTTTTATCCCCATATAACCATAGTTTTAGATTTATTTGAACCCAAATTTATATTTTTCGTCCTATTTCCCCATAATTTCGGTTAATTGTGGTTTTTAGCTAATTTCTAACCAAATTAAGATAATGTTAACCAAAATATTAATTAAACCATTTTAACCGTTAATTTAACCAAAAATCAGATTAAACCTAAATTATTTGTATTAAACCGGAGATGAATTTGAACACCTAGATTACTGAAATCGATTTGGGGAAAAACCAAAACCTAAAGGATAACCATAAAAACAAAAATTAAACCAGATCAAAGTTTTCTTCTTAATACGTCTTTGCATTTCGCCGAAATTTTTTTGATAAGTTAATCTGAATATCCGTATTTTCTTTGTCCGAAGCCAGAATCTTAATTGTTTGCATCTCCTGGATTCTTCGAATTTATTTATTTTTGTTGAAAAGTGGATTATTGGGTTTCGATCGAAAAATGGATTCTGATTCATGAAGTGACCGTCTCGCATCGGCTTCAAGAAGATACCAGCTCGATTTTTTGTCGCGATCTGGTGAGTTGAACAAATAGATGTGGATTTCTCTCTTCTTCATTTGTTCTTTGTTTTATTTGAGATTTGATTTTTGTTGGCTTAAATTAAATGTACCAAGGAGAAAGATACGATATTTTTGTAATTAACTCGATCCTCTGCGAAAATCAATGGCATAAAGAACTCAGTTATTTCGTTTCATTGTTCAAAGATCGAGCTTGAATGAGAGAGATGTTCATCGTTTTGCTTTTTCTGACATTTGTATATACCCAACATGGAGATTTTTTTTCAATGTTTCTTTTGTTGATGTTGAATTTCTTTTACTCGTTTTATGAGAACAAAAAAATTTGAGAAAAGTTTATGTCTTTCTTATGGTGGGGCTTTATTGATTAAGCTTCCCAATCCAGCTGGAACATGTCCGACACGCCCCACATCAAAGTTTTTTAATCTGGTTTAATTTTTGTTTTTATGGTTATCTTTTAGGTTTTAGAATTTCAGTATTCTAGGTTTTCAAGTTCATAACCGGTTTAATACAAATAATTTAGGTTTAATTTGATTTTTGGTTAAATTAACGGTTAAAATGGTTTAATTAATATTTTGGTTAATATTATCTTAATTTGGTTAGAAATTAGCTAAAAACCACAATTAACCGAAATTATGAGGAAATAGGATGAAAAATATAAATTCGGGTTCAAATAAATCTAAAACTATAGTTGTAAGGGGATAAAAGTTGTAGTTAAAAAATGGGAGAGAATTAATAAGATGTCCCAAATCTCGTGGAGATCTGAATCGTTTTCCTGAACAAAATCGAGTTCGATTACGCTGAGTATTCAAGACAGTGATTCAGACAGTACTAAAACCCCAGCTCTTGTCTTCCGAACCCTCTGTAATGTAGGAATAACACCAAATGATAAATGCTTAGAGAAGCTGAATGTTTTTTGAGAAAAGTCAAAAGCAGGCTTGGCTTGTAACGTATACAAAGGCGGGTAACGTACTAATACAAAATTGTAGACGAATATGAAGTATCATGATACTTATTCAGTAAATTATATTTCTAACAGTTATACTTAATTGTAGGTGTTGAAATATTAAAAGGAATGGATACATCATCAACACAACGAACCTCCCCTTTTACATGGCACAAAGGTTTGGCTATCCTCTCACGTGCAAGACCAGAACCCTAGTCACCATCGAAGAACTCAATGAATCGAAGACAAAACATAGAGCTGATCCCAACTGATCTCATTATCGAAATACTCTCCAGATTGTTGGTGAAATCTATAGCTAGATGTCACTGCGTATCAAAGCTCTGGGCGTTCATACTTCACAGTCAAAGTCATGGATACTTTCAAAAGTGGTTGCGACTATGATGGTAATATACTTTCAAAATTACAATGGTAAATTAGGTTTACTTCACTCCGAAGGGTATAGCTGCGTTGATGAAACAAGTACAAGTATTGGGTTGTGTGTTCTAAAAGATGCCAAAAGCAGGAATGGTTGAACCATAGATACATGTTGCCCGCTTTGTGGCCTGATATGGTGAGAACCACTTATTTACGCTTTGTTGGAATCGGACAAATGAAATTGTGATGTCGACAATAAAAAAAAAAAAAACCGTGCCTTTCTGTGATTTCTAATACCATACCAGAGAACACCATCATAAGTAATAAGAGCGTTCAATGATAATAGAGTTTACATCTATCCAGACCATGTAGAGGACGTGAAGCAAGTCTTCTAACTAAGACTTTTATGACTTGAGACTTTGTTTGGCTCTAGATTCTCATCCATCTTTATAGGGAAATGGTATCGTAATTTTGTTGAATAATGACTATTTTTTGTTTTCTCTGATGGTGTTTATCTTTCTAGCTAGAATGTTATATCTTTTACGGAAGTTAAAAGTTGTGCTTGTCTTATCATGTATATGTTCCAAGCCAAACCCTATTGAAACCAACTCTGATCTTTGAAATCCAAAAAGCTGAATGTTTCCAAATTCCAACAATTATCCATACAACATGAATTCAAACTAGTACATAGACACTTCTAAAATATGTACAAGAAACCAAATCCCGCCAACAAATTCTCAAACAGTTTGACCTAACTCAAAAACCAAGAACAAGAAGAAGAAACGAACAGTCACCGTTTGGTTACGAAGAAGAAGGCTTTATAAGAGGCTGAGATGTTTTCCCCCATTCCTCGGGACTACACTTAACCTCCATCAACAAAGCCACAACTTCCTTCATCGTCGGTCTCTCTACAGGCGACGGGTTCACACAGAACATCGCGATCCCAAGTGTCTGAAGCATCTCCTGAACAATCTGATCCGGTAACCCTTGGAGCTTCACGTCAAGCACAGATAAAGCCGGTTCGAAGCTTCCCATCTTCTTCTTCACCCATTCCACTATGTGAAGCCCGTCGCCAATCTGTGGCTCCACGGCGCTTCTGCCACTCAGAATCTCAAGCAAAACGATGCCGTAACTGTACACGTCACTCTTCTCTGTTATGTTCATCGTGTATCCATATTCTGCATAATTGAACAAGAAACCTTGAGCTTTAACAAATTTATCAAAAAAATCCAAATCTTTTTTGAGTAGCGAGAAACCCTTTTACCTGGTGCGATGTAGCCATAAGAGCCAGCGACTCGAGACATGGCGGTGTGATAATTCGGTGAATTCATCAGCTTCGCGAGTCCAAAATCCGCGAGAATCGCTTCGTATTTTGAATCTAGAAGGATGTTATTGCACTTCACGTCTCTGTGGAGAATCGCTGGAACGCAGTCGTGGTGAAGATAAGCTAGACCCTGAGCGGATCCGATCGCGATCTTGTAACGAGTTTCCCAATCCAAATTTCTGTTTCCTTGAAGCAATTGCTGGAGATTCCCGTTGGGGAAGTAATTGTAGAGAAGCAGCTTCACTGATTTGTTCGAACAGTAACCTAGAAGCTTCACGATGTTTCTGTGTCTGATGTTACCCAGAATTTGAATCTCCGCCGCGAAATAATCGATCGTCGCATGTTCTCCTCGTCCTCCTTCGTCGTTGTCTTTAGTTTTCCAGAGCTTCTTCACCGCAATGATCTCTCCGTTTGGCATTTCGGCTCTGTAAACGATTCCCGAACAGCCTTTTCCGATCACGTTCTCGTCGATTAAGCAATTCACGATGTTGTTGACGCTGATACCAAGCTTCTGAAACGGGATGAATGTCCATGGGTATGAGAAATCTTCTGTTGTTGATGTAGAAGACGACATCGTTGTTGATTTCTGAGTTGCGTAGCGGTGACTGTTACGTAATACGAGAAGCCAAGCGGCGAGAATGGCGATGATGATTGAAGTGAGGATTACAGCTATTAAAGCTACGATCTTTGGGGATCTGACACCGTTGCTTTGTCCAGTGTGTGATGAGCAAGTGATTCCGTCAATTGAATGGCAGAGATTTGTGTTCTGGAGATAAGAACTTGCGGAAATCGTTTTGAAGAACGGTGTAGCTGGGATAGGACCAGAGAAGTTGTTGCAGGAGATGTTGAGAGAAGCTAGGCTCGTGAGTGAACCAAGGACTTTGATGTCGCCGTGAAGCATATTGCGTGAGAGATCGAGCGACTGCAACTGCCTGAGGCCTGAGAAGGTTTCAGGGATGTCTCCTGTGAAGGCATTGTAGCTCAAGTCGAGATTTATAGTCAAGCTCGTGACTTGGCCGAGTTCCTGTGGGATTTCACCAGATAAGCTGTTGAAGCTAAGATCAAGCAATGTAAGCTTCTGCAGATTCTTGATGGATTTAGGGACTTGGCCAGTGAGGAGATTGTTGTTGAGGATCAGCTTGTTTAAGTAACTGAAGTTGCCGAAACTCAGCGGTATGTTTCCGGTGAAGCTGTTTCTGCTCAGATCAAGCTGCTCTAGATTCACAAGGTTCCCTAGCTGAGCAGGGATATCTCCGGTGATGTAGTTGTTGTGCACATCTAAGAGCTCTAGCACAGTGATGTTAGAGATCTCGTAAGGAAGCCCACCAGAGAAATGGTTCATGTAGAGATCAAGAAACACCAGGTTCTGTAACTCTCCTATCTCTTTAGGGATCTGACCTGAAAGTTGATTCTCTCCGAGTCTTAGCCTCACAAGCGACTGGCATTTTGCTACGCTCTTTGGTAATCCACCGGATAAGGAGTTTCCTAGGAGGAGAAGCTTGCTTAGCCTCTTTAAATTGAAGAGCTCTTCTGGGATTCTTCCTGTTAGCTTGTTCCTAGAGAGGTCGAGGGCGACTAGGTCCGTACAGTTTCCAAAAGAAGACGGGATTGTTCCTGAAATCGAGTTCTCCCACAAGAAAAAGCTCTGTAGAGACTTCAGATTTCCGATTTGGGAGGGTATGGAGCCTGATAGCTTGTTCTTGTCCAGCTGAAGAGCAATGAGGCTGGAACAGTTGCTTAATTCACAAGGAATCTGACCGGTGAACATATTATCAGACAACTGAAGTTGCTCCAACCAAACAAGCTTTCCCAAGTCTCCAGGAATCTCACCGGATAGATTGTTGGCCGAAACATCAAACACCACGAGGGAAGAACAGTTTGAAATCTCCGGTGGAATGACCCCAGATAAAGAATTGCCCCATAGAAGCAAGCTAGTGATCTTCTGGAGCTTACCCAGTTCCTTTGGGATGGATCCAGTGAGCTTGTTCATGTGCAAATACAAGTTTCTGAGCTCTGAGCACAAACCCAGTTGAGGAGGGATAGTACCAGAGACGTCAGTGTCATACAGAGCCAAAGTTTGCAAATTTACCAAGTTCCCAAATGTTGAAGGGATTGAACCTGACAAACCACTGGCTGCGAGCCCTAGAGTTGTCAAATTTTTCAGAAGCCCTATCTGGGCAGGGATAGGGCCTCCGAGATTAGGGTTACCACCAAGCCTGAACTGCTGAAGAGAGACCAGAGAGCCTAAACTTGATGGAATGGAACCATTTAACAGATTGTCCTGAAGACAAAGAACTTGCAAAGAAATGAGATTTGAAATCTGTGAAGGTATTGAGCCAGAGAGCTTGTTGGCATTCAAGATAAGGAACTGGAGAGAAGAGAGGCGGCCAAGCTCTGATGGGATTGGACCAGAGAGAGCGTTTGAAGAAAGGTCGAGAAGCCTGAGTTGGGTGATTTTTCCAAAAGAAGGAGGGATTGGGCCTGAGAGATTTGTGGAGGAGAGGTTTAGGAACTGAAGAGAGGACAGAGAAGAGAGGTCTGGTATTGAAGACAGGTTAAGGAAAGTGTCGGGTATAGAGACAGAGATCACTCTCTTGTCTACAGAGCATGTAATGCCATACCATGAACATGGTGTCTTGTCTTGTGGGTCCCATGAAGAGAAGAGGGATGAAGAAGAGGATGATGATTGTCTCTTCAGAGAGAGAAGAGCTTGGCCGTCTGATGAAAGAGAAAGAGTGGGTTGGGCCATGGAGACCCATGAACAAAAAAAGAACAAGAACAATAAGAAAAGATTCAACTGTTTGCTGCAAAAATCGAAAGATGGCCGCTTTATGATGAAAAAATGGTTGAAAGGAAATATATTGGTGAAATGGTTTGGTTCTTTCTCCATTGAATCTCTGGTAATGGAATAATTGGAGATTCAATTGGTTGGTTGTGGTGTAATGGAGGATGAGGAAGAAAAGCAAAGTTGACTCTTATCTTTTTTTTGTTGAACCTTGAGGAGACAAGAAGCATGTGTAAGGGCTTTGCTTTCTGATTGCTTAGGGTTTACACTAAACCACTGCAGAACAAGAACAGCAAGAGCAATAACTGTAGATCATTTTAATGTGGAGCTAAGAGTGAGGCCTTCACACTTTCTCCCATGGAGAAACTTCTCTGGCCAGGGAAAAAGATTGAAACTTTACCCGGTGGTTGTAATGGTGGCTGCAGCGGAGCTCAGAGGAGGTTGATGAAGGCAACGTTGGACTTTGAGTCACTTTATCTCTCTCTCTTTCTTCTCGTTTGTTGTTGCCTTGGGAAGACTAATAATAAGATTGAATACTCAAAGCTTTACTATATTATAAGTTTTAAAATTATTATATTACAGTGATTTGGGCGCCACCGGATTTTCTTCCGTTTATTCGTGGATGTGTGTGCAATGTGTATATACATCTTGCATTTCTGAAAATTTTCGAACTTTTAACATCACTCTGTATTTTTACAATAAAACAAATTTGTATTTCTCAGTAATAAGTCTTTCTTTCAAAAATCAAGGTTAATTATTATGCTTTGCTTTTTATAAAGTTATTCACGGACCAATGATTTTTGTGGATGCAAGTGTATAATTTGTTTTTCGTCTGAATAGAACTACATCGGGTTGAAAACCATTAAAAGGACTGTAAATTTTTATCATAAGGATGTGTTTTTCGACAACCATTGATTCAATATATATATACAACAGTTTTATTAATGCGCTCAGTATAAAAGTTAATGTTCATATTCAATATATATATATAACAGTTTTATGGATTTTAGAAGAAAGGATCTCAGTTGTAACGTATAAGCAATCGAGTTATTATATCGTACAATGTTACGTCCACATATTGTAATAGTGAAATAGGGTGTAATAAAATCAAAGCACGAAGTAATGTAGCTACGAAAGTAACAATGCATGTTATTTGCTCTTGTCTTCTTCTCCCATCTTCTTCTCCTTTTGTCGGCTGCTCCCAACCGTTGGATCTACTTGCTTACTCTGTTCTTTTGACTCTCTACAGAAGTAGATAAACACATTATCCATACTCTATGATATTATCAAAAAAGTGATAATGTATAATTGTGCACACCGTCTATATGTGATAATACTCCTGTTGATAAGGTAAGCTGATCTATGTTCACTGGGTGAAAACATTATAAACTACAAATAGATAGAGGAGTTTACATTAGAACTTATATATATATATATATATAAGTATGTATGAAAAATCCAAGTGATACTTAAATAACGTGCTAAAATGACACTTACTATGAAGAGAGTATGCGATCACTCAAGTACCCGAAAATCATAATGAAGTTGGAAATAAAACATTAACATCAGAATTCGTTGTTCATTTGATGAACTTGATTGGTTTTACAAGGGTGAGTTATTGTTAATCAGAATTTGTTATTCATTTGATGAACTTGATTGGCTTTACAAGGGTGGGTTATTGTTATGAACCATATTGAAAGTTAGAAATGACATGAAGTACTATATATAAAGAATAAGGATTAATCTACTTATGGTCAACTGATTTGAAGTTAGGAATTAATAAAATTTAACATGGTTAAAATTTGAGATAGGTTATAACTAAAAGACAATATTTTGAAAGAAAGTGTTAAATGAAAACTTAGAAGTTAATTTTGAATTAGAAGTGCATTTCTTGTTAACAAACTCTAAATATAGTTTTGAAGAATACCACAAACTTATTCTATTATATAGCCTGACGAATTAGTGATAAGAAAAGATCCTAATTTTCTTGGTAATGAATAAATGAATTAGGAGTATATGAATAGGGAACATACAAGTGATGAGACGCAGCATCGGAGATGGTGAAAGTTAAACTTAAAAGTTAGTTTGGAGGGAAACCCCTTTTGTTCGTGTCGTGTTTCTTTGATTATACGATGCCTTTCTTTTCATTTTTAAATGTCGTAAGATAGGTTTAATTGATTAAAGAAGCTACCGTAAACCTAAGAGAAAACTATAATTAGTTAAAATGATAAGTAAAAATTCAAAATTACATTACCAAGACAGAGGAGGTGGGTGCGTTTTGGGAGGTGAGCAGAATCAAATATTGTTTATCAAAAAACACTCACATGAAGAAGAGAGCTATAAAAGTGTATAAAATATATTTTAGATTTTGACCTCTTTCTACTCCCCTTTCAAAGTTCTGTACATACAATAATTTTCACAAACTTCAGTAAATGTACTAGCTAGCATCTATTTTTTTTTGTTTTGTTATAGGAATGCTACATCAAAAATTGAGATGAGATATGAACTAATTACTAATATACTTTTTCTTCCGTTTTCATTTAAGTATAGATTTAGAGAAATATTTTTTTTAATGTTGTTTTCAATATTTATTATAAAATTTATTTGTTTATAACTATTTGTATTTTGTAATCTATTTTATTATTGAAAATATTGTACTTATGTATGTGATTAATAATGTTTTTGCTTAGATTTTTTTTTTTAATATTTCTTTTAATTTTTGTGATAAAACTTAAAATACAATGGAGGAAGTATAAAATATTAATTAATATATTTATCCTCAATTCTTTTGTAATTGGAACTAGTTCATGAAAATTAATATGGCACTATAATCAAATGAGATACGAAACCATTTTGTAAGCGGCGATAAGAGACTTTATTGAACATACTAAGTGGGTTACTAATAATTCACTAAACGTATGTTAAGTGTAATTAATTTGTCTCCATGCACGCTCCAAAAGCAAATGCTATAAACGCAGCCACTAATAAATGGTTGCTCGAGCTAACCTACTTGTAAAATAACATTTTGTTGGAGACCTGTTTTCCTGTGTTAGATACATATTTTATTACTACTACCATCTCCTTTCTAGGGTAAATATCCAATTTAAGATAAATTTGATTTGTTTATGAAATCATAATGCTAAAGTAGAACACACAAACCGAAGAGTTCACTGAGGTCCAAAAGGCAAAATGTTGAAGTATTGATTGCCATGCTAAGTCAACCTGCGCCGACAGAGCTCAGACTGTACATTCCGTGAATCAAGTCCGACCATCAATGCCTTTGATCACCATCAAGAGATTCAAAATTAGAAATCAAAGATCCAATCATTCCCATATGATCAGTCTCAATGATCCTGAACATTACTTCATGGTCAAGATTAAGGAGAGAATAGTTGTGATGGATATATCCATCGACATTTTGATCTGATTATCCTTGGGTTAAACTCATCCAAATATGGTCAAGGAGGTGATCACAATAGTCAAATTCAAAGTATTGATCTCATTTATCATTTGCTAGCCAGTTTAGAATTTATGTCTTCATTTCAATTGGCTTTGCTACCAAGTTTAGAAACTCTATGAAAGAGGGTTCATCCCATTTAATCTGTATTATTTAGATTATTTTGTGTATAGTTCTTGGATCGATTCCCTTGGCTATTAGTGTACGGCATCACACAAATCCAACCATAATTCTTGTGGTATGATTGATTCAACTCTCTATCCAATTGTTCGCTCTTATTTTGAAAAACAAAAATATTACTCGAAAAATAATTGAAAAATCTAAACAAAAATGTTAGGTAGAAACATAGCTATGGTCCTTGGTCCTACACCACCAGGAACATGCGTGATCCCTGATGTAACTTCCCAAGCCTCTTCATAGCAAACGTCTCCAACCAATTGATAGCCACATGGATCATTTGGATCCTTGCAATTCATTGTATTAAACATTATATGGAAACACATACTGATACTGGATTGATTTTATAACAACAAATCATTATATAACTGTATTAAACCATCTACTAAAATCTGTTTACTCACCTCAACACGAGTAATCCCAACATTGATGATAACAACACCCAGTTTAATCCAACTTTCTCTTACCATGTTTGGTTTTCCAACAACTGAGATTAAGATATCAGTTTTTTTTTGTGATTTCTTCAGAGTTTTCAGTTTTTGAATAGTAATGCTAACAGTTGCATTTTCTTCTACATGTTACCGATGAAGATCAAGAATGTAACAAACTTTCGAATGTTTTACAATAATAATAGAAAAAGAATAGCAACTCTCAAAAGGTATCATTACATGAAGTAATAGAGCAGTTGGCATACCAACAATGTTACTCCTCTCCTTTGATTTCAATGTTTCATATGCACAGCAACTCAATGCATCCCTTTAGAGTACACTGAAAGGTTCTGTTCTGCGCATTGTAAATCGCTCAATGTTTAGTGGAAGAAACCCTTCAACGACTTTCTCTATACTCACCACACTAGATATGTTCTGTTCATCCATATGCTACATATACATAAACAACATCTGCTGTAAATTACTTCTTTATTTTAGTTATGAATGTGATCAAAGACTTTGAATACCGATGGTAGCGGCAACTGAACAAGGATTCCATGAACAGAAGGATTGTCATTGAAGCCGAAGACATATTTCAACACCTCCTCTTCAGTGGAATCTTCAGCAAGATGTACTATGAACGATTTAATTCCAATGGATTCACAAGCTGTCATTTTGTTCTTCACATATGTTTTGGATTCATCTCTGTCCCCAACAAGGATGACTGCTAATCCAGGAACCACACCGAGTGATTCCTTAATTCTTAAAACTTCGATTCTGATCTCATCTCTAATATTTTTCCCTGCGGCATTTCCATTTATTAAGATCTTCACTCTGATCTCATCTCTTATCTTTTTTGCCACGCCTCCTAGATCAAACCCCCATGATTTGATCAGCTTAAAGTATGTGTGTTAGCGTCAGTAATACTGATAAGGGTCAATTACCTATGGGTTAGAACTATTGAGTGAAAACCTTACTGAGTATATTGACATAAGTCCTCTTATATAGGAGAGGAGTGAGAGCTATACAAGGCAAGAGAATAATCACAAGAGATATTCATCATATACAAGATGGTAAGAATATATAGTCTTTCTATAAGAACCACCAAAATAGTGTTGTGTAGCCATGAGTTATGGAACTACATTCCGAAAAGTGAAGCCTCTTGGACCAATGCTGAACATGTCATGAACTCAGCTTCCATTGTAGAAAACAATATACTAGTCTATTTCTTACTGCTCCAAGTAATGGCACCATCACTTAGCAAGAAAGTATATACTGAGGTTGATCTACACTCATCAAGGTTGCCAGCCTAATAGGCATCGGAGTAACCAGTCAAATGTAAATTACTTCCTTGATAACACAAAGAATAATCCAGCTTTCCTTTCAAATATCTTAGAATCCTTTTTACTGCTGCCTAATGTTTCTTTCTGGGATTTGACTGGTAGCGACTTACCAAGCCAACATCATAACAAATATCTGGTCAAGTACACATCATTGCATACATCAAGCTGCCCACAACACTAGTGTATGGAATCTTTTCCATATCTCTTTTCTCATTTGGGGTCTTAGGACACATACTAAGGCTTAGGCCTTCACCCTTTGCGATTGGAGTGTCAATAAAATTACACATATGCATATTAAATCTTTCAAGGATTTTACGAATGTATGACTCTTGCGACATAGCTAATAATTTCCTTGATCGATCTCGATGTATTTTAACACCAAGCACATAATCTGCTTCTCTTATGTCTTTCATCTCAAAATTAGATGAACCATTTTTTAATGGTTGTAAGGAACTCCATATCGTTACTTGCCAAAAGGATATCATCGACATATAGAGATAAAATAACAAAAGATTGTCCAGTAGTCTTGACATAGACACAGTGATCGTCATTAATCATCATAAAATCATAAGATGTTATTGCTTGATGAAAACGAAAATACCACTGTCTAGAAGATTGATTTAGGCCATATATAGAACGTTTGAACTTGCAAACTTTCTTCTCTTGACTTTTTACTATGAAACCAACTGGTTGTTCTATGTAAATTTTTTCTTCTAGTTCACCATTAAGAAACGCTGACTTAAAGTCCATCTGATGTAATTCTAAATCTAATCCCGCAACAGTGGATAAAATAAGTCGAATAGAGGCAAACCTCACCAAAGGTGAAATTTTTTCCTCATAATCTATTCCTTCTTGTTAGGTGTACCCTTTAGCTACCAGGCGTGCTTTATATCTGTCTATGGATCTATCTGCCTTGTATTTGATCTTAAAGATCTATTTGTTTCGAATTGTTCGTCGATCTTGCGGAAGATCAACCAAGTCCCAGACATGGTTAATTTTCATAGATTCTAGTTCTTCTCCAATTGAATAGTTCCATTCTTTTGAGTTTGGGCAAGAGAGAGCCTCATAAATAGATTTAGGTTCTAAGTCATCATGCAATGCCACCATGAAAGCTTCTTCTTCAATCTCAAAACGACGTCTAGGGATCTTACCACGGTTACTTCTACGCATTTCAAACTCTTTTGATTTCATCAAAGGAGAATCATCAACCAATGTATTTTCACCACCAAGTTGAGTCAGTTCATTTGAACTTGCATCGACTTCCAATGGTTGAGTAGTAGAATAATTATCCTCTGGATCGATTAATTCTCTTAGATGAAATTCTTTATCAATCTCTCCCTTCTTTGGAAAATCGTTTTCAAGAAAAATAACATCTCGTGATTCAATTTATGTTATACTTCCATATGTTTGTTCACCAATTAGCACATATCCTTTTGAGTGCTCAGAGTATCTTATAAGGATACATTTCTTTCCTCTAGGACCTAATTTCCCATGAGGATGAAAAGTATCGTGAACATATGTTGCTGAACCGCATGGCCTTAAGTGTGTAAGAACAGATTTTCTTACTGTCCATAACTCATAAGGGGTGAAAGTAACAGATTTGGAGGGTACAAGATTAAGAACATAGGCAGAGGTAAGCAATGCATCTCCCCAATACGTGACGGGAAAGTTAGCTTGTGCCATCATTGATCTAACCATCTCAAGGAGCGTTCGATTCCTTCTTTCTGATACACCATTTTGTCATGGTGTATGTGGGGTAGTTGATTGTCTAACAATACCCTTTTCATTACATAGTTCTTTAAACTGTTCAGATAGATATTCACCACCTCGGTCAGTTCTTAGGCATTTGATGGTCTTATCCATTTGATTTTCCACCAATATAACATAACGTCTAAAACACTCCAGTGCTTCTGACTTATGAGAAATCAAGTATACATGTCCGAATCTAGTGTAATCATCTGTAAAAGTGATGAAATACGAAGCTCCATGTCGTGCCCTCACATTCATTGGACCACATATGTCTAAATGAATTAATTTCAATGGATATTCAGCTCTGGTTGTCTTTCCAAATGGTTTTCTTATTAATTTTTCCTGCAAGACATGATTCACTTGGTTTAGATCGATTTGGGTTAGTGAGTCCAAGAAGCCTCCTTTTGCCAATCTTTTTAGTTGATCAACTCCTATGTGACCAAGTCTTGCATGACACTTATATATTTCAATTTTAGTAGAACTTGTGACAATCAAGTACTATAAAACCGTCATATGTGTATCCATAACCATAAAACACAGATCCTAAAGAAATGTGCAAACTCATGTCATACAAGTTTAAATTAAAACCTAATTTAAGCAAAGCTGAAACAGAGACGAGGTCCCGACAAATTTCATGAGCATACAAGACGTCATGTAGAATGAAAATTTTGCCGCCACACATATGTAATTGCCAGGTACCAATACCTATCACTGCAGCTTTGGTGTTGTTTCCAACATATAACCATCTTGTATCTTTAGGGATGCACCTGAGTCTACAATCCACAAAGGATTAGATTCAACAAGAATGACATAACTAGAAACATAAGCATGTTTATGAGTTACAGTCAAGGACAATACCTTCTTTGCCTCAGTGCATTCACGAGCAAAGTGATCCAATGTGTTACAGTTGTAGCATTTTATTTTGGTCTTATCTTTTTTCCCTATTTTCTTGCCACGTTTGGCGTGTTTCTTATGCTTTTTAGGATTAGGTTGTTCGGAAGCCTTATTACCAAAATTTCCTCTCTTGCGTTTCATGATCAGGTTTGAACTCATATAGTTGGCTTCATTGAAAGGTCTAGCAGCGTCTAAGCGCTCATCCTCTAATTCCAGATGACATGAAAAGTCTTCAAAAGTCTTACATTTTCATTGGTAATGAACGGAGAACGGCTTTCACTTGCTGTTCATCAGACATGATCTGACCAGCAAGTTTTAAGCTTTCTAATCATGTTAGACATGACTCTAAGATGCTGCCTCATGAATGATTTAGGCGCTTATTGTAGTTATTAAACTTTTGATTAAGTCTCCTAACTTTTGTTGCTGATGTTGCACCAAATTTTTCTTTTAAGGCTTCCCCCATTCCTTTTGCAGTTTCGTAATCTTCAAACTCACACATAAGATCATCTTGCATACAACTCAACAATGTAATGCGAGCGTTGCTGTTATTTCTTTTCCAAGCATTATATGCATCTTGGTCTCTATTGTGTTGAGCCAGAGTACCCTGCTCAGGTTCTTCCATGAGATGAAAAAGAGTCTCTTTTACCTCTTGCTCTTCAAGGACATACTGAACTTTACGATACCAAATATCGTAATTATCACCTTTCAGTTTATCTTCTCTATTGAGTTCAACAATGATGTTCTAACAAGCAGAAGACATCCCTGCTTTTAATAACTTGAGACATTAGTTCATTTTGTATATTTTCAATACACAACACATAATCTTACTATGAACATAAATTAATTCATAATAACTTCGATTCATAACATAAGATCGACAGTTCACTATGTTCCCAATCATCACCCATGTCATAATCTAATTATAATAAATTAATTTGTTTCATATAAAATTTCAAGTTCTGATCAAAATCAAAACTCTCACTATTTCATTGTATAAAAATGAATCCATAAATGAAATATTATTTTATACATTACTTTAAATAAGTTATCATATATTACATGTGATATATGATTAAATAAATCATTCATGCAATATATATAATTTGAAAACTAATTTTAATATCTATCCATGAATATAAAATTCAAGAAAATCTAAATTTTCTGTATAAATATATGAGCGAAACAACAATTCTGCATTATATATGTTTGCATCTGATCACCAGAACATTTTGACTGCCATAACTCTCTGAGTATAAACCCAAATTGTGTGATCTATATATAGATAGAAAAAATAATTTCATTATCACATCCACCAAAATCATATAACTCTGATATCTCTTCAGAAAAATAATGGTCGAAACAAACAAATCGGTATTTGGTACGTATATATTTGCAACTGTTCGTTCAAAATTTTCATATCTTTGTGATCACTTGGCCAAATATTGTGTTCCATATACCAATAGAAAGATAATTATATTATCTACACATAGACAATAGAATAATATGATTATCATATATGGTCAGAGAGTTATGGATAAAACAAACAGATCGGTATTCGATGTGTATATGTTCGCAACTGTTCGTTCAAAATTTTCATATCTCTCTGATCATTTGGCCAAATATTGTGTTCTATATACCAATAGAAAGATAATTATATTATCTACGCATAGAAATTAAAATCGTTTGATTCCGATATATGGTCAGAGTTATGGACGAAACAAACAAATATACTAGAACTGAAACCAAGTGCTCTGCTACCAATGTTAGAGTTTAACGGTGCAAGAAGTGTTTAAACTGATCGTACCTTACGATGGTAAGATTTGGATGTGATTCTGGAAATAGAAGAAGTCAGGAAATATATCACAAAACGGATATCAACCACTTATCACCGGTCAAGTGTTCTTTTCGAGTTGTCCTTATGTTTTGTTTTTGGTTTTGTTTTTCCTTTTAGAATTCTTGTGAATTCCACTTTTGTCACTTCTGTGTCTAGAGTCTGTCTTATATATTGTGTAGAAAGACACATATAAGAGACACAACTCTATGAGAAGACACAATTATATGAAAGAACACAACTATTCAATTAATGGCAGTAACTTCCATATTTATCGGTTAACTAAACTGACTCGGTATTATCATGAGCGTTAACCGTTTTTTTTTAAACCAATAAGAATAATACAACAAAAAAAAGAAGACTCGGTATTATCATGAGCGTTAACCGTTTTTTTTTTAAACCAATAAGAATAATACAACCAAAAAAAGAATTGTAGAGCTTGACATGTGCTGTGAGCAAATTTAAGAAGGATTTTTTGAGTTATCTACAATTTAAAACATCTTATCTTTACTCAAATCTCAGGATAATACATCAAAAACCCCAATTTCTCCTTCTTTTTTTGTTTTCTCTCACTTGATCTTTAGTTTTTTTTTGCACTGTGAATCACTGTCTCACTGAGTCAAAACATTTTAATTTTTTTGCGACGACCTGCATACCTGCAAACCCGTGTTGGGTTTTGAACTGTTGACCCATAACCCACATGGGTACGACCCGTGAGACCCGCTATATGGGCTGAGCCCGCGGGCCAGGGGTTACTTTGACATTACTAATATTGAGTAGGGAGCAACCTTGGAACACACCTAGGATGACTGAGGTCCTAGATGACGAAAAGTAAACAAACCAGAGAGCAACTTCATAACGTATTTAGGACGACTGAGGTCCGAGATGACGAAGAGTACTCAATCAAGGAGAAAACTCAGAACGCATCTAGGATATCTGAAGTCCTAGATGACAAAGAGAACTCAACCAAAGAAGAAACTAAGAACGCATTAAAAACAATTGAGGTCCGAGATGACGAAGAGAACTCAACCAGGAAAAAAACTCAGACCGCATCAACGATGACTGAGGTCCGAGATGAACAAGAAAATTTGAATATCTTTCTAAAAATGAAAAGAGCCATTGGATACCTTTCCAAAAATAGAAAGAACAGTTAACTTAACAAAAAATGACAAAAAAGAGTCTCGTACCTTGGTTTAACTTTCCAAAAGAATTGTTACTTTTCTCCTCTCTAGTTGAGATGTTTATAGCCTATAAATATGTTATAATTTGTTCATAAAACTTAAAGAAATATGTTCATCTTCATATATTCTCTCTTATTTACTTATGTATTTCATCAATCTCTTAGTTTAGTTCTATCATTTTTCATTATACCCTAAAATTCTACATAAACTCAATAATTATGCAAATTCTAATAGAAGTAGAAGTAGGAGATGTGTGTGCGGTGAATCCGTGAATGTAGCGTGAAGAAGATGGAAGAAATGTGAAGAGCGTGACGAAGATGGAAAGACGTAAAGGCAAATTGATGGGCTAAGTATAGTAAATAATGGGCTTAGTATTATTTTATTAGGCCCAAAAGATCTGCCACTCACTTTACTTCCCACTTTATCACAGAGCTTAGAACTCTCTACTCTCACAACACGACGACTTGACGATCACACGCTCGGAGATCGCTGCTTCTCAATTTCCTCATATCAATGGGAGGAAAACAAGATCCGGCGAATGGGAGCACGAAATCGGAATCAATGGCGGCGAAGAAGGCGAGCCCAGATCTGCTCAGTAGTCTCAATTTCAAATCCCTAAAATTGAAGACGAAGCAGCAGGAGCTACTGCTCCGTGTCTCGATCCTCGGTCTAGTCTACGTATTAGCATTCATCGCTCGTCTCTTCAGTGTCCTCCGATACGAATCCATGATCCACGAGTTCGATCCGTATTTCAACTATCGTACGACGCTTTTCCTTACAGAGAAAGGCTTCTACGAGTTTTGGAACTGGTTCGATTCCGAGAGTTGGTACCCGCTAGGTCGGATCATCGGTGGCACGCTTTATCCTGGTCTTATGGTCACCGCGGCTTTGATCTACTGGACGCTGCGGTTTCTCCGGTTCTTCGTTCACATCCGTGAGGTTTGTGTTTTGACGGCGCCGTTTTTCGCTTCCAACACTACCGTCGTGGCTTATTTCTTCGGTAAAGAGATCTGGGATACCGGAGCTGGGCTCGTCGCTGCTGCTCTGATCGCAATTTGCCCTGGCTACATTTCTCGGTCCGTCGCTGGCTCGTATGATAATGAGGCCGTCGCAATTTTCGCTCTTTTGTTGACATTTTATCTCTTTGTCAAGGCGGTGAACACTGGATCGTTGTCATGGGCTCTTAGCTCTGCGTTTGGTTACTTCTACATGGTTTCGGCTTGGGGAGGCTATGTGTTTATTATTAACTTGATTCCGCTTTACGTCTTGGCGTTGTTGATCACTGGAAGGTATTCGATGAGGCTATACGTAGCTTATAACTGTATGTATATCTTGGGGATGCTACTTGCGATGCAAATTCGGTTCGTTGGGTTTCAACATGTTCAATCTGGAGAGCATATGGGTGCAATGGGAGTCTTCTTGTTGATGCAGGTTTGTTCTCTTTCTACCACATGTTTGGGTTAAGCTTCAGAAACATATTTTGTTGTTCGTTTAGAGATTTCTTTTGATTTTTCTCTGTTTATGTTCAACCCTTCTTTAGTGTCTAGTATTGTAATTGGGTTTCTACTTAACCTGTTGATTGTGAGCTAGAAAGTTGTAACCTTGTTGCTGTTTTTTCTCTAGAAGACTACTGTTTCACACCATATCCTGATCCCTACCAAATTTGATCTACTTGTACAGGTGTTTTACTTCCTCAACTGGGTGAAGTACCAGCTGAATGACACCAAGTTGTTCCAAACCTTTTTGAGGATAACTGTGACCTCGGCTATTCTGGTTGGTGGTATTGCTTTGGGTGTTGGCACAGCGTCTGGCTATATATCTCCATGGACTGGTCGATTTTACTCATTGCTTGACCCGACTTATGCAAAGGATCACATTCCCATTATTGCATCTGTTTCTGAGCATCAGCCTACGGCATGGTCGTCTTTCATGTTTGACTACCATATTCTGCTCTTCCTTTTCCCTGCGGGACTTTACTTCTGTTTCAAGCGTTTGTCAGACGCTACAATATTTATCGTCATGTATGGTCTCACCAGCTTGTACTTTGCTGGTGTCATGGTTCGGCTTATTCTCGTCGCTACTCCAGCAGTTTGTCTTATCAGTGCCATAGCTGTCTCTGCCACTGTCAAGAATTTAACATCTCTGTTAAGGACAAAACAAAAAGTTCCCCAGGCTGGTTCAACGAAAGCTGGTAGTTCAAAAGCCTTGTCAAAGGTGAATTTTTAGCGTCCCTGTTCCCACCAATTTTTATTGTACCACTTGTCACCGACTTTGAACTGTACTACGCTTCTCTTGTGAAAGTAGAAAATTTAATACTTGTCTCCTATGCCCGTGCAGGTTACACTTGATCAGTCTCAACCGTTCCAGAAGAATGGTGCTATTGCTCTTCTTATCGGTGTATTTTATTTGCTCAGTAGATATGCTATTCACTGCACTTGGGTGACGTCAGAGGCGTATTCATCTCCCTCAATTGTTCTAGCTGCAAGAGGAGCCCATGGGAACAGAATCATCTTTGATGATTACCGCGAGGCCTACTACTGGCTTAGGCAAAACACTCCCACTGATGCTAAGGTCATGTCGTGGTGGGACTATGGATACCAAATAACTGCCATGGGAAACAGAACTGTAATCGTCGATAACAATACTTGGAACAACACTCATATTGCTACTGTTGGACGTGCCATGTCTTCTTATGAAGACGAGGCATATGACATCATGAGGTCACTTGATGTGAACTATGTGCTGGTCGTCTTTGGTGGAGTTACTGGCTATTCTTCAGATGATATTAACAAGTAAGCTCTTTACTTCTCTCATATATGTTCCTCTTCTCGTTATTACTGAAAATCTGGTTATTGTTGCGTGTCAACCAAATATGGCACTAATTATTGGCTTGTATGTTAACCAAATACAGTTGATGTGTGGATTTACTGATCCATTTTACTATTATAAAAATGTGGGTTAGGTTCTTGTGGATGGTGAGAATCGGAGGTGGCGTATTCCCAGTGATCAAGGAACCTGATTACCTTGTGAATGGTGAGTTCCGTGTAGACAAGGGTGCATCGCCAAAGATGCTGAACTGTCTCATGTAAGTTCCATACTTAAGGCCCTACTTTTAGGCATATATATTTATCGTCCAAAATAAGCTAAATCTGAGAACGATGCAATTCATCTTAAATGTGTGTTTTCTTGTAGGTACAAGTTATGCTATTACAGATTCGGCGAGCTGGTCACAGAATATGGCAAGCCAACCGGGTACGCCAACCACCTAATTTCAAGTGTTACATCTTAAACGCATTTTACATTTCCATATGAAAGAAAAAAAAAAGTTGGGTTGTGAAATTATTGACAGGTACGATAGAGCAAGAGGGGTGGAGATAGGGAATAAAGACATCAAACTGGAACACTTGGAAGAAGCCTACACAACATCAAACTGGATTGTCCGTATTTACAGAGTCAAACCTCCCACAAACAGGTTGTGACAGTTTTAAGAGCTTCCATCTCACAAAGTGTGGCTTTAGATAGTTGATAGTTTTAAAGGAGTAACCATACAGTTTCGGATTTTGTTGGACGTGGTTTTGTTTTCATGCAGACACAGTTTTATAGCTTTTCTTCGCTTGAAAGTTTGAAACCTATTTGTACTTGTTTGTTCATCTTCTTTTAAATTTAGCTTGAAGATGAAGTCTACGTTCCTTTTTTAACCGGATGATTTGTAACCGGAGAAAACAAGACCTAATTGCTCAACATCTTCCGTACCAGAACTCGTATATATTGTCACGCTAATCTCGGATTTTATTTCGCTAGAGCCGACTCTCTCTAATATACATTCTTAAAGAGTCTCTGCTAAGAAAGTTAATCACGAGGTTTCGCTGCGTTTTAAAGCTTTGGGGTTCCATGCTTAGCCGCCCAAATCTCAGTTGTTTCTGACCAGAGTACTGATCACGTCATGGGCTCGTCCGGTCGTCCCCGTCTCTTATTCGCCCTCCAAGAAACCATCGATCAGTGGGTCATTCACTCGTCGCCTCAGCCTCAGAATCCGTATGAGAAGTCGACTGTAGTAGCTCCCGGTTTTCATATGGAGTTCCAAATCAAAGAAAGGTGGCGATAGTACTTACCTAAACTGAGAAGGGACACAGAGTCGATAAGCTTTTTAGGTTTTGATCCGATTGATAAACGATTCAAAGTATTGTCCATGAATATTCCATCTTTTGCTCATGGCCATAGAATTTAAACATTAGGAACTGGTGGAGAAAGGTCCAATCTCCCTTACCCCATGATCCTTGGTTCGAATCCATATGCATCAATGGTTTCTTGTATTACTTAGCTCAGCGAATTGATGACACAGCATCCTGTGTGATAATTTGCTTTGATGTTCGGTCTGAGAAATTCAACTGATCTACAATGTGTCACAAAAGCATTTTGTTAACATAAGATGATTTTGTGATCCACATATGATTCGATTGATAAACTATAAAGGTGAACTAGTTAGGGCGAGTAGGGTGTGTCTTCACAGTAATAGAAGGGGTAACATTCTGTTTAATATGTGGGTTCTAGAGGATGTCGAGAACCAGGAATGGTCGAATTTTGTATATACTCTGCGGTATGAATTCCTTGCCTGCAGTGATGTTTGCGTCGCTGGAGTGACAGCTACGGGTGAAATTGTTTTGTCCATTGGAATATTCACATAAACTGTATTATGTTTTCTACTTCAATCCCGAAAGGAATCACTCTCCAAAAAGTTGAAATCCAAAGTTTTGGAGAATATTATGATGAAACACATCGTAGATCAGTTTATGTCTTTGTAGACAATGTAGAGGATCTTGTTGGAGTAAGAAGAAGAAGACGCCACGAAGAAATGAGAGATGAAGAGATGCGTGTGGAGAGTGGAAGAGATAGAGACGATCATTGGAGTGATAAGGAGTATAAGGGGATCAAGGAGAAGAAGAAAGAGAGAGAGCCAATGAAAGAGACAGTTTGGACGATGAAGATAGGAGAAGAAGAGATGAGAGATATGGAGAGACGTGTAGAGAGTCTTAGAAGAGATAGAGACGATCATTGGAGATAGAAGGGGAGGAGAAGAGAGAGACACAACGTGAGAAGGGATAGGTGAAAAGCAAATGTACTCTGTCTATGCATTTTATGTTCGTTAGTTACAGACATTGGGAGGTCTCTGCGAATCAAATCTATATCCTTTAGTAATGTAATGAATTACATTCAAATTTTTTGCAGAGATGTATGTATCTTTTTTAACCTTTTTTATTAGTAAAGTGTTACTTTTGTTAGGACTTCGTGTTTAATGGTGTTGTCTTCAGTTTTATGAATCCAACTAAACTTGGATGAACCTAAAACGTGGTTCTTTGGTCTACTGGATTTCTCTCTGTTGTCTATTTGTTGTTTCCCTTGAGACTTTAGATTTGTTTTCACGCTACTCTTAATTTTATTCATGAGCCACAATATGTTGAATTAGTTTTCTCATATATGCATCTTCAGATAGTTATATTATAAAATCAAGTTTCTGACATACAAACAAAATGGCTGCAGTACACTGCAAGAAACCCTTAGGTGCTGAAGTTTCTTTCCTTGTTCCTCCTACGGAGCAACCAATAATCTTTCTTTGCACACAAGAAACCTAAAATAAAATGCATATGGAAAGAAAAAAGCGTCTCATATCTCATAACAGAGAGAAAAGAGTTTTATAAAATGCTAAGCCAATGGAATGACAAAGCTCACATAAAAAACCTGTAAATGAGAAGCTACACTCACAGCCAAAATAGCTAGAGTAAATTTAATTTCAGCCGACATGAATAAAAGAAACCTTAATTTCTTTGATAACTTGATGTATACAGAGAGAGAATACAACTCGTATCCAAATAGAGCTTTAAACCGACTTGGAGAAGGGATCTCAATAAGGTAGTGCAACTTGTAAATTCATGCATCATCTAAAAGACACAGAGCATCAAATTTGTTAATCTTCTTAAACCTATGACGATCTTGTTGCAGGTTCATATTAAACATAAGATTATCTACATGATCTAAAATGGCGTAAACTCGACCATAATTCGTAATACCTTGCATTACAACACGTTGGATAGTGTTTCTTTCGGGATGGAAGTAGAAAACATAAACCTGTTGAAATTCCAAGGCCAACGAGAAAACAGTTTTACCTGTGGTCACTCCAACCACGGGAACAGCACAGCCAACGTTAATCGTGTAGGCGTAATCCGACCAATCCTGTTTCTCGACATCCTCTAGAACCTACATACGCAACATACTACTTTCACCAGTGTAATGCCAAGTAATCACACCTAATTTAACCTTATAGTTTATCAATCGTGTAGCCCAAACATCAGTAAATATTTCGTGAATAAACATGAATTTCTCAGACTGAACATCAACGTAAACTATCAGAACGAAGGGTTCACCAATTAGTTGAGCCAAGTAATACAAAAACCCATTGATGCATATCCCTTCAGACATAGGATCATGGGTTAAGGGACATTAGATCTTCTTCCAACTCATTTTTTCAGTTCCTAATGAAAGAATTTTTAAGGATTATTTCATGACCAGCACCACAAAATGGATAAGCAGCCAGGACATTACCTTTGTCAATCGGATCAAACCATAAAAAACTCTTATTGTTCGACGTCCTCAGTTTAGGTACGTACTGATGTGACCCAGAGCAGGACGCACGGTCTTGGTTCGACTGCAGACGACCTCATGGTTGAACATAGGACCACGGATGGAGGTTCAAGACGATCGAATGGACGGCCCACAGATAGGAACGGACGAACGCTCGGACATACACCCGGACGAACATCAAGAAGAACAGTCGGACGCCCATCAGGACAAACAGCCGGACGCCTATCGGGACGAGGAGCCAGACGCAAAAGATGACCGACCCACAGATGACCAAGCACGAGCAAATGAACGAACCACGGATGGCCCAGCACGACCAGACGGACGTCCCATCGACCATCCTCAACCAGGTTCCTTGACCAAGCCTCGACCTCGACCGAGAGGATGACCCGTCCTCGACCAAGTCTCGACCTCGACCAAGAGATTGGCCCGTCCTCGACCCGACCTCGACCAACACTCGACCTCGATCGGACCTTCACCCGACCATGGACCAACTCGACCAGGATCATCGACCCATGGACCATTCCGGCCGGAACATTGACACGTGCCAGGACCAAGGAGCTCAAGCAAGCGGTTGAAGCTCTTTTCCTCAGGGCTTATTCACTTCTTCCAGCTCATGTTTGCTGGTCCTTATCCAAGCCATTTGAATTAGATGAAAGGAAAGGGTGCTCATCTTGGTACTCTTTTTCCTTGGTGAGGTTTTTTCCATTGAGTTTTTCTCACCAAGGTTTTGCTAAGGCCTGAATGAAACTCTAAGGATCTTTGTCTAAGGCCCATGGCAAATCTTTGGATTCTGGATTAGTTAACTTGGGCCGGCCCATTTTGTCTTGTCATATTTTCTAATTCAAACTTGTAAGCGTGTAACATTAAATGCTTGTTTTTCTGTGTGGTCTTAGGCGGAAATCCAATGCTTCACATGCATGGCTTTGACCCTTTGACCATCGCCTCCTTGTAACCTCTATTTGTACTCGGCCTTGGCCACACTTGATGATTTTCATCGAATTTTCTTTTTTGTTTATCACTTTGATATCTTGAAAGTTTGATCATTTCCTTATCATAAAATCTCCTTATAGTGTTAATATCTATAGGTCATTCTACGAAATCCTTGGATTTGTTAGGTGTGTCATATCCTCTCAAATTCAAGTCGAAATAATCAAGGTTTTGTTCATCCCCTTGATTGGATTCCATTGGAACCATCAAACTTTCACTCATTCGCTTGGCCATTCAATCCATCAGTCGATACATTCCTACCATCACTCGGACAATCATCTTCCATCCCTTCATCTTCCGCTAAGTCCACTTGTTGCCGATCTTGGGTTGAGTCTCCTTCTCATTGAAGGATCTCATCAAGTGGTATCAGAGCACCAACAGGCTGTACTATTAACCTTCTCGTTTTTGTTTAAATCATTAATTATGATTTGATCGTTTACCTTCCGTTGAATCCATAAAATTTATTGTTAAGTAATTTTACGTGTTTGGATTTGGATTTTTTAATCTGCCCATTTTTCTTGTCAATTATGGCAGGAGAAGAGTCGGATTCATATGGAGAATCACGCCACACCCGTCTCCTTGATGAGCTCACATTACGCATGAACAATATGATGGAAGAACAGTTCATTTCCATGCAAGCCAGTCTGAGAGATGGCCTACGTGAGGACATAAGGCATATCTTTCCAGACACATGACCAGACCGAAGGCGTGCCTTGTTCCAAGACCAGCCCATATCAGAACAACATATTAGGGTCTCAGAACGACACATCAGGACTTCAGCACAGCACACTAGGACCCCTGAACAACACACTAGGACTCCTGATCCAAGAGATGAGGTTTCTTCCATAAGAAACCATGCAGATCAAAGTTTCCTTAGGGATGAAGCCGCGGCCTAATTCTACCAAAGCGACTACTCAAAACGCAGTCATAGAGGGCCTAGAAGAATGTGTGAGCTAAGGCCACCACCTCAACAAGATAGCATCAACAATCTAAAGCTCAAGATCCCAGCCTTTCACGGCAAAAATGATCCTACTACATTCCTTGAATGGGAACAAAAGATGGAACTAGTTTTTAATTGTCAATACTTTTCTGAATTTAATAAAGTTAATGTGGCAGTAGCTGAGTTTTATGATTATGCTCTCAGTTGGTGGGACCAAACAGTGATATCAAGAAGGCACAATGGAGAACCTCCAATAGAGACATGGCAAGAGCTTAAACATGTTATGCGTAGGCGCTTTGTGCCATCCCACTTCCACTGTGACCTTCACTTGAGATTGAGACAACTGAACCAGAGTAGACGTGGAGTGGAGGACTATTTCCAAGAAATGGAAACCTTGTTGATCCGAGCAGGAGTCACCGAGGATCGTGAGGCGACCATGTCACGTTTCTTGGGTGGTCTCAACCGGGACATTCAAGACTGACTGGAACATCAGTATTACGTGGAGCTTGATGAGCTTCTCCATAAAACTATACTGTTTGAGCAGCAATTGAAGCGTAAACCTACTAACCGACCTACCTTTGGTGCAGGGAAATATGGAGCAAAACCGCCTTTCCACCGAGATTTTAAACCCACACGACCAGTGAACTTTAAGCCATCTACCTCTAGACCGGAGACCAACCCTTTTGCAAGTAAGGTAGACAAGAGCAAGGCCGTTGAGAGACCAGCCAGATCTCGGGATCTAAGGTGCTTCAAGTGTCAAGGCATATGCCATTATGCCAATGAGTGCGTGAACAAGAAAGTCATGGTTCTTATGGAGAATGGTGACGTTCGAACGGAGGATGAGGCATAGGACATAGAGCCAATCTATGATCAATACTTGGACGATGTGGAGGGGGCTCCGGTTCAAGGCCAGCTGTTGGTTACTAGGCGTGCCCTAAGTGTCCAATCTAAGGCTAAGGAACCCAACCAAAGGCAAAATTTGTTTTATTCACGGTGTTCTGTAAAAGGAAAGATATGCAGCCTAATCATTGACGGTGGCAGCTGCACAAACGTGACCAGTGAAACCATGGTCAAGAAGCTAGAACTTGAAGCCGTAAAACATCTACGACCCCACCCTCTACAATGGCTAACCAAAGCTGGAGAACTTCGTGTGATCCATCAGGTCAAGATTCCTTTGTAAATAGGAAGCTATAAGGATGAGGTCATGTGTGATGTTCTTCAAATGGAAGCCGGACACATCTTGTTTGGTAGGCCATGGCAGTCTGACCGAAGGGTCATCCATGATGGCTATACCAACAAGCATCACTTCACCTATCAGAACCGAAAGGTGACCCTTGTCCCTATGACTCTACAAGAGGTTTACAAAGATTAACTATATATTAAACAACAAAAGAAACATGAAGGTAGTTTTCCGGAACTTAGAAACATAACCAATTTTTTTATTAAAGCTAGTGGGGTTAGTAAGAATCTAGATGAACACCGACCAATATTCTTACTATATTATAAAGAGGTTTTCTTCCATGTTACTAACCCACGGCCGGTTATGCCGAGCGAGATGTCTGATCTTTTGCAGGAGTTTCAGGATGTGTTCCCTGAAGAATACCCTCCAGTATTACCGCCTATCCGAGGTATTGAACATCAAATTGACATTGTTCCTAGAGCGGCTTTACCAAACCGGCTGGCCTACCGAAATAATCCAGTGGAAACAAAGGAAATTCAGAACCAAGTTGAGGAACTAATGCGCAAGGGCCATATTTGTGTGAGCCTAAGTCTGTGTGCAGTTCCTGTGCTCTTGGTTCCCAAAAAGGATGGTAAGTACCGGATGTGTGTTGATTGTCGAGCAATCAACAACATCACGGTTAGGTATCGTCACCCTATCCCTAGACTTGATGATATGCTTGATGAACTTCATGGTTCTATGTTGTTCTCTAAGATATATCTTAGAAGTGGGTATCATCAGATTAGGATGAAAGAGGGTGATGAGTGGAAAATGGCGTTTTAAACAAAACAAGGACTTTATGAGTGGTTTGTAATGCCATTTGGGTTTACAAACGCACCTAGTACTTTTATGAGGCTGATGAATCATGTGCTTAGAGAATATATAGGTAAATTTTGTGGTTGTCTATTTTGATGACATCTTGATCTATAGTAAGAGTCTAAATGATCATGTTAAACATGTTCAGGCTGTCTTAGAAGTGCTTAGGAGGGAACGATTATTTGCTAACCTGGACAAATGTACCTTTTGTTCAGATAATGTGGTTTTTCTAAGCTTTTTTTCAGTGCAGATGGAATTAGTGTGGATGAAGAGAAAGTGAAGGCAATCCGTGAATGGCCCACACCCAAGACCGTGGGAAAAGTCTGTAGCTTCCATGGTCTTGTCGGGTTCTATAGACGGTTTGTAAAGGATTTCAGCAGCTTGGCCGCCCCACTGACGGAAGTAATTAAAAAGGAAGTTGGTTTTAAGTGGGAACAACCTCAAGAAGAGACCTTTCAGAATTTAAAGGATAAGCTAACACATGCCCCTCTTTTGTTTTTATCAAATTTTGCTAAAACATTTGAAATTAAGTGTGATGCCTCAGGGATTAGTATATGAGCTGTTCTAATGCAGGAAAGGCGTCCTATAGCCTATTTTAGTGAGAAGCTTGGTGGGGCCACTCTCAACTATCCGACTTATGACAAAGAACTATACGCCTTGGTACATGCCTTTCAAACTTGGCAACACTATTTGTGGATTAAGGAGTTCGTTATACACACAACCACGAGTCGTTAAAGCATCTTAAGGGCCAACAAAAACTTAACAAGTGTAATGCCAAGTGGATGGAATTTATTGAAACCTTTCCGTATGTTATCAAATACAAGCAAGAGAAGGACAACATCGCGGCTGATGCGTTGTCCCAAAGGTATGCCCTACTTTCTACTCTAGAAGTCAAATTGTTGGGTTTTGAACATATTAAGCCTCTTTATGCCACTGACCCGGACTATGGAGACATCTATAAGTCCTGTTACAAGTCTCCTACAGGTTCTTACTACTTGAAGGACGAGTTTTTATTTTATGAGAATCGGTTTTGTGTTCCAAGGTGTTCCCTTCGTGAGTTGTTCATAAGGGAAGCACATGCTGGTGGGCTCATGGGCTGTTATGCGTGATTACTTCTAGTGGCCTAATATGAAAAATGATGTGGAACGCTTGTGTAGCCGATGTCCCACTTGTAAAGTAGCAAATGTCCACAATCCAACCCCACAGTTTGTATCACCCACTTTCTATCCCTGAGCATCCATGGTTAGATTTGTCTATGGATTTTGTCTTAGCTTTGCCTAGGAATAGGAATGGGAAGTATTTTATTTTTGTAGTTGTGGACCGATTTTCTAAAATGTCTCACTTCATAGCTTGTAACAAAACTGATGCTGCCTCACATGTTGCTAGCCTATTCTTTAGGGAAATAATTCGATTACATGGCATGCCTAGAAGTATTGTTTCTGATAGGGACACTAAATTTCTTAGTCATTTTTGGAGAACTCTTTCGTCTAAGTTATGGACTAAGTTATGCTTCTCTACTACTTGTCATCCGAAGAGTGATGGACAGAATGAGGTTGTAAATAGAACCTTAGATTCTTTGTTGCATGCAATTGTGGGTAAGAACATTAGGACATGAGATGATAGCTTACCTCACATTGAGTTTGCCTATAATCATGTCGTTCATTCAGCGTCTTATTTTCTCCATTTAAAATAGTTTATGGATTTTACCCTGTTTTACCATTGGATTCAATGTCTCTTGCTTTGAGTGTGAATTCTAGTGTGGAAGGTGAACAAAAGAAAAAGTTAGTTAAAAAAATTCATGAAGAAGCCCGCAAAAACATTGAAACAAGAACCAAACAATATGCTAAAGCCGCAAACAAGAACCGCAAGGAAGTCATACTTGACCCAGGCGACCAAGTATGGATTTACCTTAGAAAGGACAGGTTTCCAACCGAACGACGGTCCAAATTATTGCCAAGGGTTGATGGACCATTTACTGTGGTCGACCGGTTCAATAACAATACCTACAAGCTGGATCTTCCAGGTAAGTATCCAATCAGTTCAAATTTTAGTGTTACTGACTTACTTCCTTATTGTGCAGATATTCAGGATTTGAGGTCAAATCCTCTTCAAGAGGGAGGAGATGATGTGACCCATACCAGGATGCACGACCTTGCTTCGACCGCAGACGATCGCGTGGTCGAACATAGGACCAACCTGCGGATGGAGGTTTAGGACGATTGGATGGACGGCCCACATATAGGAACGAACGAACACTCAGACGTACACCCGGACGAACATCAGGACGAACAGCCGGACGAGCAGCCAGACGCAAAGATGACCGACCCACGGACGACCCGGCACGACCAAATGAACGACCCACGGACGGCCTAGCATGACCAGACGGACGTCCCATCGACCATCCTCAACCAGGTTCCTCGACCAAGCCTCGACCTCGATTGAGAGGATGACCCATCCTCGACCCGGCCTCAACCAAGTCTCGACCTCGACCAAGAGATTGGCCCGTCCTCGACCCGACCTCCACCAACACTCGACAGCGACCGCACCTTCACCCGACCATGGACCGACTCGACCGGGATCATCGACCCATGGACCATTCCGGTCGGACCACTGACACGTGCCAGGACCAAGGAGCTCAATCAAGCGGTTGAAGCTCTTTTCCTCAAGGCTTCTTCACTTCTTCCAGCTCAGGTTTGTTGGTCCTTATCCAAGCCATTTGAATTAGATGAAAGGGAGGATGCTCATCTTGGTACTCCTTTCCCTTGGTGAGGTTTTTCTCATTGAGTTTTTCTCACCAAAGTTTTGTTGAGGCATGGATGAAACTCTAAGGATCTTTGTCTAAGGCCCATGGCAAATCTTTGGATTCTGGATTAGTTAACTTGGGCCGGCCCATTTTGTCTTGTCATATTTTCGAATTCAAACTTGTAAACGTGTAATATTAAATGCTTGTTTTTTCGTGTGATCTTAGGCGGAAATTCCATGCTTCACATGCATGGCTTTCACCCTTTGACCACCGCCTCCTTGTAACCTCTATTTGTACTCGGCCTTGGCCACACTTGATGATTTTCATAGAATTTTCTTGTTTGTTTATCACTTTGATATCTTGTAAGTTTGATCATTTACTTCTCTTAAAATCTCCCTATAATGTGTAATATCTATAGGCCATTCTACGAAATCCTTGGATTTGTTAGGTGTGTCATATCCTCTCAAATTCATGTCGGAATAATCAAGGTTTTGTTCATCCCTTTGATTGGATTCCATTCGAACCATCAACCTTTCATTCATTCGCTTGGCCATTCAATCCATCAGTCGATCCATTCTTACCATCACTCGGACAATCATCTTCCATCCCTTCATCTTCCGCTAAGTCCACCTGTTGCCGATCTTGGGTTGAGTCTCTTTGTCATTGAAGGATCTCATCACGAACCAATAATGTCCTGTGCTAGGGTGACATATGACATGCATGTACTCATTTTTCGTTGAGATCTTCGATGTATGACGGAAACAAAACAAACCAGAGGTACGTGTTAGGATTTTAGAAGTGTGAATAAAAGCTTTAAAGTAAAAAGACACTAAGATTGTTAACTCACTTCGGATCGTCGATTAAAGCCATATTTTCCAGTGATCTTTACTTCCGACCACCCTTTTCCACCAGCTTCCTACGCCGCCCCAATGACTTTTCCGGCGACTTTTCTAATGGTTGACCACCGTCTCTGGCGTTAACCGTCGCCGTCTCCGACGACTTTTCCGGCGAAAATGTTTTCTTCTCCAGAATGAAAGGTATGATCATTTCAAAGCATCTTTCCTTTTTGACTGACCTCTGAAAACCCAAAACTAACCCGTTTTCACACCTTTTTCTTTCTGTTCTATGTACCTCGCACTCCACTTTGAGCTGAACACCTACAACTCAACTTAGCAACCAGGTAATATCTCATTATCTTTAGTCTAAGAGAATAAGCATGATTAAATTCCTCTCTTTGACTTTGCGAGGCACAATTTCGATGTGGCGTTGTGCAAAAAATGTTCACCAAATCGCAGCAGAGATCGAACTTAGGCCCATGTAAGGCTTTAGTTAGGAAATCTATTGGATTCTTGCTTGTATGGATCTTAGATAGGCGAACGGAACCCTTGGCCACAATGTCTCTGATGAAATGGAATTTGGTTGCCATATGTTTAGTTCTCTCATGATAGACTGCATTCTTAGCTAGAGCTAGGGCACTCTGTGAATCGCAGTGAATTGTAACTGATTTGTTGTTGAAACCCAATTCGTCACACAAACTCTTCAACCAAATTGCCTCTTTGACTGCTGCAGTAAGAGTCATGTACTCTGCTTCAGTTGTTGAGAGTGCCACAACAGATTGTAAACCAGACTTCTAACAAACTGTATTTGCCCAAACTTTGAAAACATAGCCTGTAACTGTTCTTCTCTTATCAATGTCTGTAGCATAATCTGAATCACAGAAACCCTCAATATAGAACTCAGAGTTAGACTTTTCCAACTTTAAACTTCTTGCTGAAGCTCCTCTCAGATATCTCAATACCCATTTCGCTGCATCCCATGTGTTCTTCCAGGATTAGCCATAAAGCGACTGATTAAACCAACTACGAAACTCAAATCAGGTCGTGTGCTAATCATGCCATACATAAGACTTTGACAGCACTAGCATAGGGAATCTCATCCATGTACCTTGATTCCTCAACCTTTTCTTTCTTAGTTAGACTCTTAAGTCTATGATGAGTTGCAACGGGTGTTACAACAGCCTTTGCTTCTGCCATTCCAAAATTCTTCAACATTTTCTCTAGGTAGTGTTCTTGAGATAGAATCAGTGTCACCTTCTTTCTGTCTCTCACAATGTCCATACCTACAATCCTTGAAGCAGCTCCTAAGTCCTTCATTTCAAACTCAGAACTTAGCTTTTCTTTCACTTTTTTAATCTCTTTTTTATTTCCTAACGCAACCAGAATGTCATCCACGTATAAGAGTAAGTAGATCGCCTTTTCTGTCTCAATGTTCTTCATGTCGACACACGAATCCAATATACTTCTCTGAAAACTTTGATCCTTCATGAAAGTATCAAACCTGAAATTACATTGCAGTGGTGACTGCTTCAAACCATATTATGACTTCTTAAGCAAGCAAACTTTGTTTTCATCGCCTTTTTTAATGTATCCTTTTGGAAAAGCTGTCTTCACATTCATCTGTTCCAACGTAAAATCCAAGTTAACCACCATAGATATAATTGCACGAATTGAAAAATGCTTAACCACTGGTGCAAAGATCTCGTTATAGTCCACTCCTTCCTTTTGTGAATAACCCTTAGCAACCTTGCTTTGAACCTTTGTTTCTCGATTCCTGGTATTCCCGGCTTCAATTTAAATACCCATTTACACCCTATGGGTTTAGCATTCTTTGGCTTGTCGATCAAAATATATGTTTGATTCTTATCCAATGAATCCATCTCCTCATCTGTTGCATTCTTCCAGAACTTAGATTTACTTGATCTCATAGCTTCCTGAAAACATTTAGGTTCATCCATATCTTGTTCTTCAACTGTTGATAAGGCATAAGCCACAAAGTCACTGTCTTCGTCATACCTTGAAGGCTTCTTGATTGTTCCTCAGCATCCGAATTTGCTAAACCATCCTCAAACGATTTTGACGTTTCTCCACCTTGATTTGTGTCTTGATTGTCATTTATATCTCCACCTTCATCCTCAGAGTCTTCGTTCTGTGATGGTGAAGGTGTAGGACCTTGTATAAGACCCTACTTAAAAAACACTCTCCTATGTTTACCTTCAACTTTAGATGATTCAAAATCAGATTCTTTGTTAATGGCGTTTTTGTAGAATTCTTCCTCATTGAATACAACGTCTCTGCTAGTTGTGACTATCAGCTCCTAAGGTAACCAAAATATGTATCCTTTGACCCCAGACGGATATCCCATAAAAAAACCTTTAACTGCTTTCGGTTCTGTCTTTCCTTGAGTAGTGTGAACATAAGCAGAAAAACTGAATCTTCTTAAGTGCTCGAGAGTGGGTTTTGTACCTGTCCAGACTTCTTCAGGCAACTTGCAGTCAATAGACGAATTAGGTGATCTGGTTGTTATTTATACGGCTGTTGAGGTAACTTCAGCTCAAAATTCTTCTCCTAATCATGATTCAGCCAACATACACCTTACTTTGTCCATTAAAGTTCTGTTCATCCGTTCTGCAACTCCTTTCTGTTCATCAGACTCCTTACACAATGCATCAAACTGTTTGTTGCAGAGTTTAAGTCCATTATCTCTCCTCAGAAATTTGATCTTCTTTCCAGTTAGATTCTCAGCTGCTTCTTTCCAATCTTTGAACTTGCTGAATGCTTCATCCTTAGAACTCAAGAAGTAAACCCAAACCTTCTTTGAGTAATCATCGATAAAACTGATGAAGTATTTGCATCCTCCAAGTGATTATGGGGTTGAAGAAGAACCCCATAAGTTCGAGTGAATGTAATTTAGGATGTTGTTGGTGGTGTGTTTTGCCTTTTGAAAACTCTGTTTATGAGATTTTCCAAGCACACAGTCTTCGCAGAACTCCAATTTGTCGACATCCTTGCTTGGGAGATATCCTTCCTTGACAAGAACATTCATGTTTTTCAAGCTCATGTAACCTAACCTTGAATGTCATATCATCGTCTTGTCTTTCTCAGCCTTGGTGATATTTGCTTCTCCACCACTTACTTTCCCTTCAAGAAAGTACAATCCTTCCTTATACTTTCATGAAAGCACCTCTTGACTGTTTTGTAGAAAATAACACGGTAGTCTTTCCTTCATAAGTACAACCGGATTTTTCTAACATACAATATGAGATCAAATTTCTTCCAATCCCGACATGTATCTGACCTCACTAAGCGTGACTACAGTTCCATCAGCATTCTAAATCCGAATTTTTCCAATTCTCTTTACCTCACTGTGATTGTTATTCGCCATCAGAACCTTATTCCCATCGAACTCTTTAAGATCAAATAGCACATTTTTGTTCGGTGTCATGTGAAACGAACAACCAGAATCCATTACCACATCTGTCTTAGAATCATGAATACTCACAGTCAATGCAATGGGCGATCTTGGCTCCGTAACAGCATTAGCTGATTTATTTCCTTTTTTTCTCTCCAGACACTCCCTTTTCCAATGCCCTTCTTTTCCGCAAACAAAGCAGCCAGATTTAGAAACACTCCTGCCTCTAGAACTCGACATTCCTTTTGATTTTCTGATCCACTGCTTTGAGATACTTCTGTTATCTTTTCTTTTTGATCTGCCTCTGTTTTCCACATACAGTCCTTAATCTGAAACCTTTCCTTTACCCATAAGACTTTTTTCTCTTAACTATGTTCCTTTGAGTAAGCAGCATTAACTACATCTTCAATTGTAAGAGTCTTCTTTTTTTTACCATACTTCAATGTGTCAACAAGGGAATCATACTGCTTAGGCAAACTTGACAGTATCTGAATCGCTTGATCTTCATTACTAATATTGATATCTAGACTGGTTAAGTTTGAAATCAATTTCAAGAAGTCATCCACGTTCTCTTCAATTCCCTTGAGTTCATTCATTTTGAAGCTTGTAAATCTTTGTTTCAGATAGATCCTGTTTGGAAGCAATTTTTGTTGGTAGTCACTTTCTAACGCCTTCCAGACACCTAGAGCTGTATTCTCTTTCATAACCTTGTGAAGCACAAGGTTTCCCAGACTTGTGCAAATCAGATTCCTTGCGTGTTTATCCATCTTGCGCCACTTCTTAGAACCCCTTTCTATAACCTCTACATCTGAATATGGATCCTCTTTACCTTCTTCAACCATAACTGGCTCCAATTTTTGAAGTTCCAACTGCATCATCATCTTGCACTTCCACATCCCAAAATCCCCTTTCCATCAAACTTCTCGATATCGAACTTGCTGTGTGACGACTCAATACCAGACATGATGAAAATCGATCCTTCACCTTCAATCTCGTTTGCAACCGAAAAAGACGGTGAATTAGCACGTCTTTCCTTGAAATCTAGATTTAGACCTTGAGAAAGAACTTTAGAACATGTAAAGTTGTTCCTCTGCGAATCTGGCTTCCTTCAAACACTTTCCTTGCTCTGATACCACTTGTTAGGATTTTAAAAGTGTGAATAAGAGCTTTAAAGTAAAAAGACACTAAGATCGTTAACCCAGTTCGGATCGTCGATCCTACGTCTGAGATGAGAACTGTCTCTCAAAATTTCCACTATAATCAAAGTGAATTACAAGAGTTTTCGGGTTCAATAATACATACAAAATTAGAAAATCCTAGAGAGATACATATATATATAGGAATACAGGACAAAAACGTGATGAGCTTTGTCACTAATAAATTAACCCCATTATCCTCATAGCACGACCACAAGATTCTAGCCACTTCGCTCCACGTAACTTGAACTGAAAAGAGGTGGCTAACGATGACTTCTCATATTGACAATGAAGATGAGGCGACGAAAAGAAGAGCCACTCATTGATTCTAACTCCTCCGACAGCGAATAAGAGAGCGGGAGCAGAAGACCTGGTTAAGAACAACTCGGTAAAATCTGCACGACATAGGAATGAATGCCCTTGGCCCTCGAACCAAACCAAATCGTGCATGGTTGGACTAATTAGTTCGATTTCGGTTTAAAGGCATAAACCGGTCGAGCCTTAGATCTGAAAACTTGGTTATTTTAGGGGGTGTTATTGAATTGATGAATTTATTGAAATTTAATAGAATTTAGATTTAAAGTGAAATTTGGCTGTTATTCAATTGTGAATTTGATGAAAATGAATTAAAATTCAGTGTTATTGGATTAAGCATTTGTAGGATAGAATTTAAAATGAATTAAAAATCAGTGTTATTGGATTAAGCATTTGTTGGATAGAATTCAAAATAAATTAAAATACTCAGTTATTCAATATTCATTGGATTTTATTAGATTTTCATTCTAATGGATTTTAATGTACTTTTTTATACAAAACAAGAGTAAACCAAATACTACACTTTTCATGTGTATTTTAAAATCCTTTATATATATATATATATATATATATTTCTTTTTTCTTAACAATAGAAAATTTATGAACTAAAATCATCAAATATTGGTGAAACCTGAGACTTTTTGGCTACAGAGATGACGAAGATGAAATATATTATGAGGTTAACTATGTTTTATAAGTTTAATAATCCACGTAAAAAAAGTAGAGAGAAAAAAATGGAAGAATAAACGTGGTCAACCAGGACTACGAATTTGAACCGAACTGAATCAAATTTTTTTGTTTTGGTTTATGTTCGGTTATGAGTTTAGTTTATTTCAATCAAAAACAAAAAAAAACGCATAAGTTTGGTTTTGGTTAACCGCAGGCCTATAGTCAACATTCAACGTTTTATTTATAAATGGAGTTTAAATTTGATTTATATTAATATTTTTATTTTTATTATAGATTTGGAATTACAAGAACATCTGTTAAAATCCATATGAAAAATCAAAATATATTCCAAGCAAATCCATTCAATTTATTATATATTTTAAAAAATTCAATTAAATCTATTAAAATACCTCTAATTATAATTACAATCAATTCTATTAAATTCTTTAATCCAATAACACGCCTTAGTTTTCTTTTTGTTTTTGTCTATTGGATTTGCTCTCTCTGTAGCATTTAGTATCGTGTCTTTTGTTTTTTTATATACCTGAGGCTTTAAATATGCTTTCTCTCTAGCTACTATGGATTACCTTCAGGAACTAAAACAAACAAAATGACTGAGAATCTATCTCTCTTAGAGTGAAAGATCATGATGACCTAAGCTTACAACAGTCGGTCGGTTGCCATGATCAATCAGAATGTTAATGCCTCAACTACAGTGCACTTAGGTACTGTCATTAGGAGTAATGCCTTTCCTTTTCATTTCCACTCAGCGAGTCTACCCTCCTGCTCTTTAACTCAAAACCAATTAACAGAGCATTGTAAGTGAGAAGAGAGGGATTAAACCCGAGACTCAACAAACTAAGCCTATACATATCAGCCTTGACAACAAAATCAGAACGCATGCAATTACAGTTTTCAGTTTTGGGATCAAAAAGCTGAGAGACATTCCTCATGACTTTGTGAGAAGCTACAGTGAGAAAAGTTATCTTCAGAACAAGAATGGTTAAATCCGAAATCTTCCTTGACTTTACGGAGAAGATGAGTTTGATAGAATATAGGCTGTTTCAAATAAGAGACTGGCACAATGTATCTCTGCTTCTTCTTCTGCTTTTCTCTTAGACGTGCGCAGCAAGATACACTTTTGGTGCTGATGTTTCTATCCTCGTTCCCGCTACAGAGCCACCAAGACTCGTCTTTGCAGCCAAGAAACCTCTTACTACTTGATTTATGATTTATGATCCATATATGATACATGTGATGATTATATATATATATTTGATTGAAAATGTGCTTATGAGTAATGCATACATAAATTAAGAATGTTAAAATTTAAAAGGCTAAGTAAAAAGGATGAGAGAACATGATCGTTACATAAAGCGAATACATCTTTGCAAAGAACTAATTAACTATACCAGATATTGTGAAAATAAGTTGTTTGCTTTGAGTAAAAATGATGATCATGGTTCTTGATTTTATACATGAGTAGATATTGGAGATTTGATGTTTCTTTGCATATTGGTGTTTTTATAGCAGTCGAGTCTTTACAGAGGTGTTTCGAGAAAAAGAGAAACCCAGACATCATCAAGGGTTAAATCAGCAGAACAGGCAAGAGATCAAGGAAGCTTTTGAACTATTCGACACTGATGGATCTGGCGCCATTGATGCTAAAGCGCTTAATGCATGTTGCTAGCTATGAGGTGATTTTAAAGTTTGAATGTTTCTGTCTTCATTATATGATTTGATTTGGAATTACTCCTTGAACATTATTGTTCTGTGATAGTGCGCTTGGTTTCGAAATGACGGAAGAGGTGATATATGGTAAAATACATGTCTATGATTCTAATATATGATATAACTTTGAAGCAAATCAACAAAATATAGCTGATGTGGATATATAACGATGGAAATGAAGCAATAGACTACGACGAGTTTTATTATATGATGACTGTTAAGATCGGTGAAAGAGACACAAAAGAAGAGCTCACCAAAGCATTCCATATCATTGATCTTGACAAAAAAAAAAGTATATATACTCAATGCTTTCTTCATTTGAAGATTTTACGATTCTTGATTTCTCTTTATCTAAATTTATCTCTTTTTTTTCCCTAAATTTTCCCAGGAGAAGATATCTGCTGATGATATTAAACGCATGGCAAAAGACTTATTAGGTGAAAACTTCACAGATGCTGATACGAGAGATGGTTGAAGAAGCAGACCGTGACCATAAGTTTCCAACCTTGTTCTCTTTCTCTTGTGGCAATATTTTGGTTTGATTATGTGATTTATATGATCCACTACATAAATCAAAATGCAGGTGATGGTGAAGTTAATATGGAAGACTTCATGAGGATGATGAAGAGAACTAAAAAATAGTTGTTCTTAACGATCCTGATGAGGTCTGTTACAGTTCTTTAACTTAGGCATTATCGTCTATAATATTACTGAGGTTTCTAACTCTATCTTAATGGGAAGTTTGGTCTTTGTATCAGTTTAAGTTGCTTAAAAGTCCTCTTTCGATTACTGGCAAAAGTTTCTTTAAGTGTTAATGACTTGATGAGTCTCCTGTGTAACTTTTAAGAGCTTGCATTGGTTATTCAGGACTCAATATTGTACCTTCATAAGCCCACTAAGATTTAACTTGTGTTTGATTTTACAGCGATTTGTATGTACAACTAATCTGTTCTTCAGGGTCAAACCTCCCACAAAAAGATTGTGATACTTTTAAGAACTTCCATCTCACAGAGTATCGCTATAGATAGTTGATAGTATTAAGGAGGAACCATACTTTTTTGAATTTTTGTTGGAAATGGTTTTGTTTTGATGCAGAGACAGTTTTTGTAGCTGTTTGTTCATATTATAGGTTCTGAAATATAAAAGTTGAGCCAATATAAAAGCCAATGAGTTATATAATATGGTAAATAATATCCTTACACGACTTCCACGGAGTCAAAACCAAAATGGCAGTGACATCAAAAGCGAAAATTCAAGGGTATGAGTTTCATAGCTCCGGTTGTGGTTGCGGTAGTGGCAGCGACATCAAAAGTAACCGTGGTGTAGGCCAATAGGAGGAGGTGTTGGAGATTGTATCCTCAGAATGGAAGTTGTGGAGCTTACACTGTCATCGGAGCGGCTGCTTGGCTGAAGATAGGATGTTGGTGAGGATTTGGTCTTGGAGATGAAGAAACATAAATAGGTTTGGTCTTGGAGATGATGAAATTGAGGTTGAATATGAAGTGCACGTTCTTCTTTACGTAGGGCTAAAGAAACATAAATAGGTTTTTTGCCACCATCTTCCTGTTCATCTTGAGCATCTGTTCAAGAAAAAGAAAGAAAAAAACTAATTAGTTGTAAGTACCTTATTCAAAAAGGAAACACTAAGAAAATTACAGCCTCAGCATTTTCAAAATTAACAAAACCAAAGCTTCTAGACTTACCTTTTGCGTCTCTCATCACCTAATCGGTTTCCACAATAAAAAAATGGAAAAAGAAAATTCAGTTAATTTCCAAAATAATCCAATAAAAATCAGCTCTGCAATTGTTGAGATTATCATTTTTTGCTCGTGTTTTAGCTTAGTATTTTTGGTGAAAAATCATTAAAATTACACTCTTTTCTCCAGAAGAGCTAAATCAAATCATGAAAATTTTCCAAATTCATTTTTCAATATCGTATTGTTAACTTCATTAATAGTTCTTAAGAATAAAATTAAACTAAAAATCTAAAACGATTCTAGAAAGAGGTGTTCGAAGGTTACTAGTTATGAAGGTAACTTCTATCCTTAGTCATGTATTTATAATTTCATAGAAAAATCACTTTCCTTTTTTTGTGTAAACCAAAACCACTTATATTAACAGAATTTATTTTTTGTCGTTTTTATAAAATATGACTATTGTTTAATTGATTCAACAAAAAATAAACCTGATCGTCAAAGCCATCATTAAAAAATAAATTATAATTATTTAATTCAAAGATTTAATCAAACTTAAGCCAATCTCATTGAAAGAATATCAAATAAAAGATTGATTTGGAGGTAATGGTTTACATCGACTCTCATAAATGAAAATTTAACGGAGAAGAACATGGATTTCCATTTTTTTACAGTTAAGTCAGTGACATTTTTTGGGGTTTTTACTTTAACTGAGATTAAAAATAATAATAATAACATCATAGTCCTTAAGAAGTATAAGGACTTCCAGAGAAAAACAACAAATTATAGCGACTAATATGTAAATAGCGAAACATATGTATATCTGTGTGTGACCATCCGAAAACTCGAAAATCGCCTCTCTTGACGCCGCCGTTTTGTCGCCGTCGTTGAACTCTTTCCAACCGGCGTCGAGAGTCTCGGACGAATTCCAAGGTCCGTTGCCATCATAACCGTTCTAAACTCCGCTGCTGATAAAATGACCATGTCCGGCGGAAAAGCCGATCCCGGCGGCGATGGCGGAGACTCTGAATCCGCTATAGAAACCGAATTAGAGTCTCTCCGTAATCGCGTCAAGGTTAAAATCTCTTCTTCACAGCTTCGAATTTTCTGCTCTATGGTTAAGCATTTTGTTAGTCAAGTTAAATTTGAAATCGTTTTCAATCTTCGAATTGATTCTCATTTAGAAGTTTCAATTTCACTTAGTAGATGGTGTTTCATTCTTGTTAATGTTGGTGAACTAACCACAAATTTGTTTGTTCTGTGCCATGTTTTTTACGTATATCTCACCAGGAGTTAGAGGCGGAAAATGCTAAATTGTTATCACAGGTTTCAAGATGCAAATGCCAACAGGTGAACTATGTTCTTACACTTGATTTTGACTTCAAACTGTTTTGGTTCGAAATTGCTAAGAATCTACATGTGTTTGATGTTGACGTTGTAGATGGAAGTGAAGCATGTTGTATCTGTGTCAGATTCTGGAAGCTTACTTAGGAGAAGTAGGAAAGTTAGAAAAAAAGCTGATAGCTTACCGAGCCATCTTATCTCAAAGAGATATGTTGCTCTGAAAATCATGTATTTTGGTAAGAGGTATGCAATATTTTTTCTTTAGGTTACTTCTCTTATCCATCAAATGTCATGTGTTCCTAATCGTATAAATGAACAACTTTTTGTTGTTATAGATTTTATGGCTTTTCTGCCGAAGCACAAATGGAACCAAGTATTGAGGTGTGGTTATGTTGTCTTTCTTTTGTTTTATGTACTGATGACTAATTTGTGTTTACAACATGAGTAACTTGTGTACTTCCTGCTGCAGTCAGAAATTTTCAAAGCACTAGAAAGAACACGCCTTTTAGTTGGTGACAAGAAGGAGTCTAATTACTCGAGATGTGGGAGAACAGATAAAGGTGTTTCGTCCACAGGGCAGGTGGGTAGCATCTCCTGATTGTATTACTTAGTTTCTCTTGCATTTTGCGCCTGATAATTTCACTTGAAATCCTTGTAGTACACCAGATGTCTGTAGCGAATGATCTTGTGTGTTAATGGTATATCTTACATA
Source organism: Streptanthus diversifolius (assembly GCA_039880935.1). NCBI lineage: Eukaryota > Viridiplantae > Streptophyta > Magnoliopsida > Brassicales > Brassicaceae > Streptanthus > Streptanthus diversifolius. The sequence continues at coordinate 20,733,184 of JAXGFM010000014.1, read as the reverse complement.
GATTCATCCACTCACCAATTTAGAAATATATTTCTCATCATGCTGGTGTTCTTCGAAAACATTGTAATATGAGCATTCCCTAATGTCTCTAAGGTAGCCTTGTGGAGGAAGTACTCATATTCGCATTCGATTGTTGATTCAGGTGATTGCTTTGTTTCTAAGGTCTAGACTGAAGACACCTTCTAGAAACTCTGAAGCCCATTTTGATCGGAAACTTAATGAAAGTAAGTTTACTCTGAGAATGTAACTCAGTGTAGCTGTTTCTCCCCTCTCGTAATGGTGTTTATGTTATTCTCTTCTCCTCTTGTTTAGGACCAGAATATGATTATGTTAGAGTGCTGAATCGTGCTCTTCCTGATGACATCCGAGTTTTGGGATGGTCTCCCGTTCCTGTTGATTTTCATGCAAGGTGTGCCCGTTGCCTTTTTTTTTTTTTTAATTCTTGTGTGTATGCGCTATTCTGCCCTACAGACTCTTGAGTATTTTGTGAACTATTGTTGGAAGTTGCATGCTTACCTTTTTTGTTTCCCTGGTTACAGGTTTACTTGTTCGGCTAGAGAATACAAATACTTCTTCTGGAGACAAAACCTAAATCTTTCGGTGCAGTGATCCTCTACACTTGTTTATAAATTAAAAGCCCTTCAAAAGTGAAACGATCTTGATGTTTATCTTGATTGCATTTTCTTCTAGGCCATGGACATTGCTGGTAAGAAGTTCATTGGGGAGCATGATTTCAGGAACTTTTGCAAGATGGACGTGGCGAATGTGCATTGCTATACACGACGTGTTACTTACTTTGAAGTCTCTCCTTGTCAAAATAGGTCGGCTTTGGTAAAATAAAAGCACATTTGATGACTGGTGGCTGCATTAGTATACTTTAAACTGATTTTGGATCCTATAAAGGCTAAGGTCAACTAAGATTTTTGCTTAAGACCGCATAATTTTTCAGTAACTAATGGTAAACAACCACTAGGATTATAGGGTTATGACATATAGAATTGGGCAAATTTTGACGGTTGACAAAATCATGTTGTAGAAATCATAGGAGTAAAATAAAATTTGCATTCTATTAGGCACATTGGTACCCATTGTTAAGTCACACCAGTCTTTCTGATCATTTACTTTGTATTTTTTTGTCTTCTGGTCCTAAATATTCCGATGTACTTTGTTTTTCTTCTTTAAAGCCACGAGGGTGATCAGCTATGCACATTTATAATGAGAGGCAGTGCTTTCCTTTGGCACCAGATCCGTGCCATGGTCGCTGTGCTATTCATGATTGGGCAGGGCGTTGAATCGGTTGATGTAAATTCTTAGGCGCCTTCATGTTTGTTCCAGTTTCCGTTTTCCAACTCAATCCAACCTTTACTTTGTGGGTTCATATTTTCAGGTGATAGATACATTGTTGGACACCAAGAAAACGCCAAGAAAACCTCAATACCTCTTGGCCTCCGAGATCCCCTTAGTCCTCCGTACATGCGAATTCGAAAATGTTAACTTCATTTGTTCTTCAGGTAATAAGCTTTATCGGAACTGAGATCCAGAAGCTAATGATCATAACAATTTCTTTTCATGTCTAAAGGCGCTGCAGAGTCACTGAGGTCTCATTTCAAGAAAGAATCGCTAACATACCAATTAGAGTCCGTGATTTTCCAGGAGGCTCTCCAGAACTGTTCAGCTGTAGGCAATGGTACGATATCATTTTCTCCTTTACCTAAGTAGTAAGATGATTTCCATGAAAAGAGAGGGAAAACTCAAACTATTCAGTTTCAACAGAGCAAAGCTCGTGTAATGGCGAAGAAAAGAAGAAGAAAGCAGCAATACACATTCCTCTATTATCTCGACCAACTGAGCGTAAGTCTTCTGATATCTTACTGCTATATGTACAGATGCAAAGATGGAGAGCTCATATATGATCCTCTCTTTTATGTTCTTTTTCTTTTCTTTCTGCAGCTTCGTATGAACAACGATCTGGGAAATTGAAATCCAGACAACTTGAAACATGTCCTGTGTAGTGTAAGCGACTAAGCGGGATCATCTCGGCGACCATCAAAGAACAGAGAGCCAGATGCTTCTCAATTTGTTTGTTGTACCAGATGATTGAAGATTTATGCTTAATGGTATAGATTTTGATTTCATTTATAAGAATTGAGTCCTAATTTAATTCCTAACTCATGATTTTATATAGATTCATCTTAATTTTTTGCATATTGATTTTTGGGTTTTGTTTATTCTCATTACAATTTACAATATTCTGTTTTTTTTTTTTTTTTGAGTAACACATAACCACTGAATCTTAATAAATTATACAAAAACAATTAACTCCAATCATACATAATCTAAATTCAAAATATTGATGAAAATGTACATTTTTGGTCAACGATTAACAACCTTAACAATATGTTAGTCACAGGAAGAAGAAGAAGAAGATGCTGTCTGAAGAAAACGGCTTCGCGACCAAAACATCAAAGATTCAAAGTGAAACCAAGAGCGAGACACAGTTAGATTCCGGTAAGTACAATCAAATCGTTTTGGTGCAGCCTCAAATGGAATGGCTCGAGTTTACATGGAGACGCTGATACAGAGATGCGTCACTTTCTCCCAAATCAAACAGCTTCAATCCCATTTTCTCACCGCCGGCCATCTCCAATCTTCCTTTCTCCGTTCTCGCCTCCTCGATCGCTGCGCGATTTCTCCCTTCGGTGACCTTTCCTTCGCCGTACAGATTTTCCGTCACATCCCCAAACCTCTGACCAATGATTGGAACGCAATCATCCGCGGATTCGCCGCCAGTTCTCAGCCGTCACTCGCGTTTTCATGGTACCGCTCCATGTTGTCGCAAGCTTCATCATCGTCTCTGTGTAGAGTCGATGCCCTCACTTGCTCTTTCACTTTAAAAGCCTGCGCGCGTGCGCTCTGCTCTTCCGCCACAACGCAGCTTCACGCTCAGACTAACCGTCGTGGACTATTCGCTGACGCGCTTCTCTGCACCACATTGCTCGATGCGTACTCTAAAAATGGAGATTTAGTCAGCGCGCAGAAGTTGTTCGACGAAATGCCACGAAGAGATGTTGCATCGTGGAACGCTTTGATTGCTGGATTAGCGTCTGGAAATCGAGCTCATGAGGCGTTGGATTTGTATAAACGAATGGAAACTGAAGGAATTGGAAGAAACGAAATAACTGTTGTTGCTGCTTTGGGAGCTTGTTCTCACCTTGGTGCAATTAAGGAAGGTGAAAAGATCAATGGCTACATAAAAGACGCAAACTTGGATCAAAACGTGATTGTTAACAACGCGACCATCGATATGTATACAAAATGCGGGTTTGTCGATAAAGCTTTCCAAGTTTTCGATCAATTCACAAGCAACAAGAGCATTGTTACGTGGAACACGATGATCATGGGGTTTGCAGTGCACGGAGAAGCACACAGAGCGTTAGAGATCTTCGAGAAACTTGAGCACAATAGCATCAAGCCTGATGATGTCTCATACCTAGCTGCTCTAACCGCGTGCAGACACGCAGGATTAGTGGAGCACGGTACATCCATATTCAACAACATGGGTTGTAACGGAGTCGAGCCTAACATGAAGCATTACGGTTGTGTAGTTGATCTGTTGGGCCGTGCAGGAAAGCTGAGAGAAGCTCACGACATTATATGCTCGATGTCGATGGGTCCCGATCCTATCTTATGGCAAAGCCTTCTTGGAGCTTCAGAGATTCACAAGAACGTCGAAATGGCTGAGATAGCTTCTGGAAAATTGATTGAATTGGGGGTTAACAACGATGGGGATTTTGTGTTGCTATCGAACATTTATGCAGCACAGGGGCGGTGGAAGGATGTAGGACGAGTGAGAGATGATATGGAGACCAAACAAGTAAAGAAGATTCCTGGTCTCAGCTACATCGAAGCGGAAGGAACGATTCATAAATTCTACAACAGCGACAAGAGCCATGAACGGTGGAGAGAGATTTATGAGAAGATCGACGAGATCAGGTATATATTACAGTTAGTATAGAACAAGTTCTAACACAACAAAAAAAAAGGCAGATTCTGTTGCTTTTGGGTTTACGTTTTCTTGCGTTTTGAACAATGAGGGTAGCTTCAAGATAAGGGAGGACGGTTACGTGGCACAGACGGGACTTGTGTTGCACGACATTGGAGAAGAAGAGAAAGAGAACGCTTTGTGTTATCACAGCGAGAAATTGGCGGTGGCTTACGGACTGATGATGATAGATGGTGCGGGTGAGGAGACTCCGGTGAGGGTTATAAAGAACTTGAGGATATGTGGGGACTGTCACGTTGTCTTTAAACATATCTCAAAGATTTATAAGAGAGAGATCATTGTTAGAGATCGAGTTCGGTTTCATAGGTTCAGAGATGGTTCTTGTTCTTGCAGAGATTATTGGTGACAGTACAAAAATCAAGAGGCGATGATGATTATGTTTCTTTAAACCAAAATCTCGGACTAAGATTTTTTTTCATAAACTCAAATTCGAAATGACAATGAAACAACCATACCATATTTCGTTTTAACAAGCATTGGCGAAAAAAAAAATATCCAAGTTGACATTTTTTATGGGGAAACAATGTGGATCGAACTAGAGCACAATACATGTCTCACAATCTCGTATATGCAACATATAAGAGAATGTGCATGGGATTCATGTCTAAGATCCGATATTAGCTTTGGGGTTATTTTTTTTAAGGAAGATATGACATTCTTACTTAGTAAATCTGTATTTACATAAGAATCTATTTCCTATTTTTTACTTTTCCTTTCTCCTCAAACTAAATTGCATGAGTAAGGTAAAGAGTCTATGAGCTATTCAGCCATTACAAAAGGCTGGATTCAGTCTGATAAAGATGAAGATACAACAGCTTGGAAAGTAGGAAAGGGAGATTAGGTCGAACTCCTCTTGAAACGCTTTGTAGACTATAGTCTTGTGCGGTTTTGTTCAAGGAGGCACAACTATTCTCCATTTAGACCCTTAACGAAAATCTTTATAATCAGTGACAAATACCACAATTAAAAATTGCAGAAATCATGTGACACAATGATGATTATTTTTAAAATTCATCACACATATATGGGGTTCGAATCCAGCACCCTACGATGTTAAATGAGATAAAGTTATTAGATTAAGTTAGACAAATAAAAACCTGGATCGATTAAGCGATTGGACCTAGTTTGTTCACAAAAAGGTTAGGATCTAATCTAATACTTCATGGTTTATTTAATTTAGATTTAGCATAACTTTTAAGAAGTGGGAGCTGAAGTGACACAAGAACACTTTAAAGAGTTTTTCACCGATGTTTTCTTCCTAATTTTCTAATGTCAGAAACAAAAAAATTCTCGTTATTTTATGTCTTAAAGAAGCAGTGAGGGCAGCTTGGGAACCACAACACAGAACGGAAGGCCAAAGCTTCCACTAAAAACTAGCCTTGTGCCTTAACCATATCTCCAAATCGAAAAAGATGGATCTTAGGTGGAAAAGGAGGATGGCATAGAGAGAGTAGCAACACAATACTTTTAAAAGCTGCTCACTTCCTCTAATCAAGCCGGGTTGGGTGACTCACTCCATTTCATTACCGAAAAAGTCTCCGAGTTACTAATCGTGAACTTATCAAATATCGCCTCAGATAAGGAGATAAAAGCAGCCTTGTTCGACATAAATTCAGATAAAAACACGTGGACATGATGGTATGACAAGTAGATTCTACTAGAGATTATGACAAATCACTGGCCACTCTATAATAAGGCTGGTTACAGAATTCTTTGCCACTGGGAGATTTGACCCACGTCTTAATCAAAAAGTATCTGTCTAATTCCAGAAAAGGATAGACCACGCATGATGTCAGAATTCAGACCAATTATTCTGTGCAATGTGAGCTATAAAATCATTTCCAAAATATTGTACAAAAGGTTAAAGAAATCACTTTCGAATCTAATTTCAGAAACTCAATCATCATGTATGGCACATTGCTTGATTACAAATACTATCTTGTTAGCACAAGAAAACTTACATGCCTTTCGTACAAATCCCATGTGTAAAAAGAAATCAATGGCGATAAAAACAGACATGACTAAAGCATATGATAGATAGAATAGAAATTTCTTAAAGTTCTAATGTTGAGATTAGGCTTTGTGGAGAAATGGGTCAAATTATTAATGTTTTTCATCTCCTCAGTCTTGTACCAGATCATAGTAAATGGAGTGGCCAAGGGGAGGATTACCCCTACAAGATGACTTCGGCAGGGAGATCCTCTTTCCTCATTGATGTTCATCCTTTGCACAGAGGCTCTCATCTTTCTCCTTAAAGGAGCGTAAGATGAAAAATGTTTTACGGGGCTAAGGATTGCTTGAGCTAGCCCTATAGTTTCTCACCAACTTTTTGCGGATGATAGTCTTTTCTTTTGTGAAGCTGAGATCTACCAAAGTATGAATTTTCTATTTTGGAGAAAAAAAAATATAGGTCTCCAAGACACATAAAGGGAAAATTATCTCTGGATCATTTAATACATTTGGAAAACAAGGAATAATGAAAAAAAAGTCTTCAAAGGAAAAGAGATATCACTAGTCGATACCCTGATCACCAAGAAAGCATGAGACTTTTTCCTACGATTCCCTTAATTCCGACATGTCTGATTGATTGATGCCTCTTGGATTGATCATGGACCCGTTAGTGGATTAGGATGGTGTCTACAGAAGAATTCAGAAAGTCAACTATTTGGGCTAAAAGGATGCCACATAAGCCTCTTAGCCCTCCATCCAGAGCTGGAGGGACTCACGTGGGTCATGACTAGTCTGAGTGTTAGGAACATATTATTGGTTAGTTATGAGATGGACTATGCGGAGCTGTTAAAGATGATCGAAAACCCATCAGACTTACCATCTTTTACCTCATATTTTTTGTAATCGTAAGAATACGTGGATAGTAACGGTTCCCTCCGGAGAATCGTTATATCTACCAAGTTTGATTTAAGATATGAAATTTGTTAAAAAAACAAAGCTAAGTCGTGCATTAGAAAATAAATATATATATATATATATATAATTTTGAAAAAATTATCCTAAATTCAGCCATCTAAACTATTAATCCATGAAGATCCATTTGATAAACCCTTAAATCTAACTAAAAACTATTTATACATGATTAAAAAATAGCGATAGATGAAAAGAATTGTACAATCACAAATCCACGTAAAAAGAGGATTCAAAGATATTTTCTTGAAAGGTATAAGAAGAAAAATATTTAATCATTTTAGATAATAATATAATAAAAGAGGGTAGAGTTAAAGAGAATTTTAAGAGAAGAGCATTGAGATTATTTTTCTTGGTCGTGATGGCTGAAGCCATGGTGAATGGCTTATGGTGGTCGACTCTTCACTTGAGAGTGCATGTCGCGTCTTTAGCAAACCACTGCTTCCATATTAAAGGTAGTATTTGGCTATATATTGTCACCATAAAAATTCGTTTGATCAAACGGTAGAAAGGTCTTGATCTGATGTCAACCTTCTAGTAGCGTGAAACTATTAAAAACGAGTTTTACTGCTTTTATGCTCTTTTTGCTCAAAATATCTGTGAACACTTTGACACTACAAATATTAAAATTTTCTAAAACATTATAAAAATCATACAAAATTTTTTATAAAAGCTACTGAAATCGGGGTAAAAAAAAATGTAAATTCCGAATATACCATTCATCATTAAGCATGTTATATGTAAATGTATCAATATTTTATTTTATTCATTAGCTCTTAAAATATTAAATCGGGGTGAAACAAGGATCCAGTTCTCATCAGCTCTGTGGGCATTGATGGACTCCATACCTTCAACACCAGCCTTGGCCTGTGAGGGTCCACTTAACAGGACCTTTGTGCGTATGTCTAGCTTGAGCCGCATCAGGTTCAACGGGACGTCAGTGACTAATAGCAAAGTCACCGTAGCAAAGAAACGTATCGGAAACAGAGGTTTTCTTCTCGTATCAATTGTGGGTGCTTTCACTACCAGAAAACAAGGGTAAAACCGACGGTTTAACCGACGGAATATTAAACCATCAGTTTAACCGTCGGTTAATTGTCACTTAATCGTCGATTTAGTACCGTCAGTTTCCGTCAGTTATTTTTTGACGGAAACTGACGATAACCAAGAGAACCGTCGGTTTCCGTCTGTTAAATTTCTGACGGAAACCGACGGTAGAAATTTACCGACAGTTACCGACCACGGTCGACATGGGTCAGAATAATTACAGACAGTTACCGACGGCTGCCAACATCGGTCAGAATTATTCTGACAGAAACAGACGGATTTCCGACCGTAAAATTTGTTATATATAGGAACAATTGAGTAGTTATAGTTGTTATAAAAAAATTAAGAATTTGTTTTGAAATTATAGGAATATGAGTCGCAATTCAAGCCCTCCATACGATAACTTGACGATAATTGATGTGGCATCGACAATTTCTCTCCAACCCACACAACGATCGCAATATCAAACGACATCGACATTGTTACCTGGACCAGGACGACCAATTCAACAAGGTCTTTTCCGAAAGCGTGCATACGATGCTAGAGTTTTGCAAGGTGAATGTTCTCAAGTAAGGCCAACACAAGACTTCATTCGTGAGGTATATAATGAGCCACTTCTGGTTGACATAGATTTTAGTAGTCTTTGTTGGACTTCGACTATCGATTACATAATCCGAGAAGGTATATATATATTTATTTTAAATTTAGTATTACAATAAATATTTTTAGAAAATTAAAAATAGTATAAAATTTTAACTTATATAGGTACCTATAATAACCGAATGTTACCGCTTTGGACACACGTTGCTGATATTCAATGTTCTTCGTCCCAATTTATTAAAGTGAAAAAAAGTATATATATATATACATATATTACGTAATAAATATTAATATAAATGTTGATATTTTTTTAATAAAATTTAACTAGTTTCATCTAAAGATAGTGGTTATGATATCTACTTTAACCCCCAACGGTCAAGGAGATCTGCTAGTAACACTGAAGGATCCATCTGGAAAAATTGAAGGAAGTATGCACCATAATATATTCTTAGATGAGGAGTACAGAGTTGCTACTACAATTGGTGCGGTGCTTATTTTACGGAATGTGAGTGTTTGCCGGTTTGACATGAACATTAAGTACGTCAACATAGTGGGTCGCAACATTGTGAAGGTATATATATATATTTTGTTAAATGATATAAATATATTTAGTTGTAAATAAGAAGGTTTAATTAATTCTTTAAATTACAGATAATTGGTATTAATTCTATGATTGCGGAATACAAGCCAACTGAACTAGCTTCTGAAGAGGAAGAGGAAGCGAATACTGAGTATGAATTTGCAACAGTTCCAGAATCTGATGTTGAAGAATAATTGGGCGACCCGTAATGCGAATTCAACAATTTGTTGTTAAGTCAACATATATATATATATAATAAGAATAATTTATAAGTATGAGTTATATATGTTTTATGTGTATTATTAAATATTTAAAAGTGTGAAATGTAATGTTATTAAAATGTTGTATTTTGTATTATATGTGTAATGTTTTGTAAAAATAATGTTTTTCATAATTAAATAATGTTTTATAAGTATGAGTTTTAGAAACCGTTACTAATAATTAGAATTAAATTATTTGTTTTTTAATAAACAAGCGGTTTTTATTAAAATATAGTATAAATTTTAAATATCATTGATTACCATCAGCATATATATACACGTTTTTAAGAATTCCGTCGGTTACCGTGAGTATATATACTGACGGTAATTGACGGGATTAACAAATCCGTCGGTTTCCGTCAATATATATTGACGGTAATTGACGGGATTAACAAATCCGTCGGTTTCCGTGAGTATATATACTGACGGTAATTGACGGGATTAACAAATCCGTCGGTTTCCGTCAATATATATTGACGGTAATTGACGGGATTAACAAATCCGTCGTTTTCCGTGAGTATATATACTGACGGTAATTGACGGGATTAACAAATCCGTCGGTTTCCGTCAATATATATTGACATCCGTCAGAAACGTTTTGACAGAAACCGATGACTGCCGACATCCGTCAAAAAATTATTTAGACGGAAACTGACGGCACACCAATGTTTTTGACGGAAACTGACGGCTGCCGACATCCGTTACAAATAAATATGACGGAAACTGACCGTTTTCCGACAGTCCCGATGAAAATATATTTAGAACCAACTCTCATCATTTCTCATAATTTCTAATTTTCTACAAAAAAAAACCGTATTCTGTACCATGAATCGCCATTTTCGTTCATGGATGGAAGGATCTATTGTTGCACAAAGTCTAAACGAAGAAGTTTCAAAATTTGCGGAGTATTATTTTCCATCTGGAGTTCGTACGAAGAGTAGACGACCGACGCGACATGATGATAGAGGAGAGAGAGCGATTTATCCTGTGGTTGTACCCGAGATGTTCTCCCAAGTTGGCAGACCTACTGGAAAAGGAAAGAAACGTAAACTTACGGCACAAGAGGCTACACACTTGCATAATTATATCTTGACAAATTGCGAGGAAATCCTGGATTATGAACGGTATAAACATGTTTAACTCTTCTCATAACATATGTTCAATCAAAAATATAAGTATTCTTAATGTCATCTAATTTCAGGATTTACATGGACATGGTGCGAGAGTACTATCCTAACAAAACGGAGGAGGAACTTGTAACCTTAAAAGATAGCGACTTCCCCCCTTGGTTGCAATATTACGTTAGTTTTCATCAACCCAAATACGTATAAATATTATTATATAGTTTTAAAAAATTAACTTCATGTTACAAATCATTTTTTATAGGTTTCTGAACAAGAGCAATTTGGAAAATCAATATCCACATGGTTGGTTGAGGTAGTTCACGGTATAAGTAGGACTGCTACTTCATATCCGAGGTTTTGCACTCGAGGTTATGCGTTCAGGGTTCAAGATGAAGGAACAATTAGGCCTACCGCTGACTCTGGAATTTCAGCAAAATCAGGCGATATTGTTTATTACGGAATTCTCAATGAAATATTGGAGGTTCACTATCCAGGAATTTTGAATTTGAGGTGCATTGTCTTTAAGTGCGATTGGTATGATCCATTTGTTGGCCGTGGTGTTCGCATTGACAAATTTGGGGTTATTTCCGTAAATTCAAGCAGAAAACTACTTAAATACGACCCGTTTATCCTAGCATCCCAAGCAGACCATGTATGGCTTAATAAGTTACAAATATAACATGAGATTTCTATTGTTTGTTATTTTAAACTTTTTAACAATTCATAATATTTTAACATTGTAATTAGGTTTGCTACATTCCGTATCCGCGAGTAACACATCGTTCTGACCCTTGGATAACCGTTACTTCTATTACCCCAAGAGGAAAAATATATGGAGTTTCAGAACACGATCCTTTGCAACCACCAAACATTTTGTGTACGGAGCATGTTCAATTTTTAGATGAAATTGAACATGTTAGTGATTTACCCCACAGTGCTCATGACGTAGTTTACACGGACACAGAAGATTCTCATGAAGATTTTGGAGAGGATTCAGATTCAATACCTTCAGATGGTTCGTCAGAAAATTCAGAATAATAATGTCGTTTATCATGAGTTGTTGTGTCTGGTTGATGAATTTTATGTAAACGTTTAATAACAAAATATCTTATGACTTATATATTTGTTTCAATTGTTGTGATTATATTAGTTTTAAATTATAAAATATCTTATGCTTAATAATTTGAATTTAAATAATAATTGATTTATTTCAAATTTATGTAAACCTTTTTTTTTTTTCTTCTCCTTCTTTTTCACAGATCTAAGTCGCCGGTTACACAAATAATCTCCTCCTCCTCAAATCTACCTTCGTTGGACTCTTCAGGTTAGGATCTATCAATGTTTTTTTTTTTCACATACTTCTGCTAACTTATATAGACTAACATGGCCGCCATTTACCCTGGTTCCAAACCGCTGCTGCTCCAAGTCGCCGGCGACAGAATCGGGTCCCCCACGCCATCATTCCTTCTCACCGGTGCCAACATCGACAATGTAAGAAACTTTTAATTGTAGTCCTAATTAATTTTTATCTAGATCTAAGATAATTTGAATGCAAATTTTAAGTTATTATTATATGTTAAATAGGTAAATAAATTAGAAGAAAAAACAGACAATTTATTATTCTCTACCTTCCAAATTAATTGTCGAACTGAAACAAGAAGCTTTTCTATTTGGGTGAATCGTGAAAAATAAATAATGTTTTTTTTGTTGTTGTTGGTGAACGTGTTTTTCTAAGTATTTGTTATTTTTGTGATTATCTCGAGTGAATTGAACCAGGGGTTATGGGAGGTGCAACGTTTGGAAAGTCATAAAATCGCCATTAAATACTAAATAACAGTTAGATGACTAAAATAGATATTTTGGTTTTTTTAAAATGATTAAATACCATATAATGACACAATCATTCACCATTTCATGAAGTCATCCGCAACCATATACAATTTGAATATGCCAAATCTCAACTAAAGAAGAGTTCCGAAAATGAAACATTTCCATAAATGAAGTTTTGACATTTTTTAAAAAAAAGTAGGAAAAAAACAAAGTAAAGTTGAGAAGTTCAAGTTATTTTTTTTTTCACTTTCGGATTCTCATAAAGGATAGTAACTAATATTTTTCTAATTAAACAAAATCCCTCCTTTTTGAAATCTTTATTGTCCTGTTTTAAATTTCTTTAGTTTTTTATATAATTTGTTTTACAATATTTCATGTAACCACTGTAATTATCACAAATCTAACTTCATTTTTAATGTTTCAAACCCAAATTTTTATTAATCATGTTTTTAGAATTTATGGAAATGTTGATGGTTAAATTATAAATACAAATTTCAAATTATTAAATTCAATAATTTTAAATATTTTACAATATTTTAGAATTTAAAACAAGTAATTTTGTTTAATAAATAGGATCATGGAGAAAGATTAGAACTTATTACAAGTTTACATGATATATGGATGATGTAGTGAGGATTTGTTTATTTTTAGGATTTTCTCGAAGTTTATAATATTTAAGTTTATTTATTTACTATTTCCAGCAATTTAATAATTTTTAAATTTTAATTTCCGATGCCCAATAATTTGTGCAAATACCTTTACCTAATTATTGTAGGTCATACCATCGGTATCTAAATTCATCCGAGGGACGGGGTTGTACATCTCGGGGTAGTGGTTCTACACAGTCTGAGTTTCCTACAAACTCAGAGATGCAACCACCATCGTCCCCTGTTCGGCCAACTTCTTCGGCTCCACAATTTATGAGCTTGGCTGATTTACTTACCCAACCTGGACGGGAATTTCTACAAGTACTTCATCCAGATTGTCTTGATGGGGCAACATGGTTCGTTTCCTTTACAATTTTAATTGTTTCATTAAATTGTTTAATTAACATGTATTGACTTTCGTGTTTTTTATTTTATTTTAGGTTTCAATTTTCTAACAATAAAGTATCAAAATGCATCAACCGAATGATGAATGAGATGCTCAGAGTTGCTTATCCAACATTTTCAGTAATGCCTCAATCTGAAAAAGATATTTGGTTTCGCCATTTCGCTGTAAGCAAAAATACTATTTTTAATTATATATATTTATCATAATGACATTACCATATTCTAATTATTATGCTTTTAGCAAGAGTTCACTTGGGATCCTGAACTTACGCAACTAGTAAGGACATGTTTTATGACTAAAGCGGCTTCGTCATACACTAAGAAGATGAGTGAATGGAAGAAAAGGTGGAAGAGGAATATAATACCTAGGGAGTTTAAGGATAATCCAGACATGTGGAGGTCTCTTATTCAGTATTGGATGTCGCAAGCCGCTCAGAGTATTTCTGATACTAATTCAACTAACCGGAAAAGCGACTGGAACGGAAAAGGTCCTGCAACACATAATCTTGGAGCAACAAGCAAAGAGTCACGGGCCCTACAATTGGTAAGTATATGTTATTGTAATTACAATTTTTATTTAAACTACTTTCTAATTCCATTTTTATTTCACTTTTAAATAAAAGGAAAAGATAGACGGAAAACCTCCTTCTTTGTTTCGCTCGTTGATTGATGCTCACACCAACCGAAAAACTGGTGTTATTGATGATCCGATTGCTCGGGAGATATCTGAGGCTGTTTCGTTGCGATGCGAGGAGTTCATCCAATCCCAAGAATCGGTTGACGGACCTCCTTGCACAGAAGTTCATGTGGAGAAAATTAATGAATTCGTCGTTGAGGTAATAATTTAAAATGAATGTTAACATTTTATTGAATAAGAAAATTTTATAGATTGATGTTTTTTACTTGTAGTTAACTCCAAAAAACCGAGGGCGATACTATGGAATTCCGCAAGAAGCTTCAGCATCCTCGGGGTCTTCATTCTCATACTACCGTAATTCTGCATTAAGGACGGAACTTGATGAAAAAAATAAGGCATTCAAAGCACTGCAGGCCCGTGTTGAAGATATGCAGCGAAAGCAAGAAGAACAAACAAGGCTGATGGAAGAAGAAAGGGCGGCTTACCGGGAAATGCAACAGCAGCTTTCAAATTTTTCCGTAATAATCCCACTCCGTTAGAGTAGTTTTTTATTTTTATTTTTCTTTTTCTTTCTGTTAAGTTAATTAAGTTGTAAGACAATTTAATTTTTTTTATGTTATTTATCTTTCGTTAAGCAAGAGATAAGTTCTGAGTCGTCAATCTTTTGTCTATTTGTCTCTAGTTGTTGTGAATGACTAAAAACCGTTTGCTGCATCACTAAAAGGTAACTAAACGCTTCATTAATCGTTTCTCTAACCATTTTGTTTGCTCGCTTATCCCTTGTGTGCTTCATACAGAAACAATCCCATTGAAAACAGTGTCAACAATTCTCAAGAACCCTCCCAAATACATCCTTCCATATTGTGCCCAAAATTGCGCTGTGAGCTTAATAATAGCAAGATTTTTTTTGTAATCCCTTTAAAAAGTCTACATATAAACATGTGAGCTTTTAGAGGAGGAGGTGGAACCATATATTCAGCTTTTTTAGAAACGACACTTGCGGTTTTTTCAAGCGTTTGCTCTGATATTTGGATGTGGAATTGTTTCACCCTTGATTAGACAACAAAGAGATATTATCGACTTATCGAGAAACTCTACAATCATTCAATCTCCTCTGCACCAATTTTGCTCGAGTAAATTCGATGACATTACTTTCGCTTATGGATTGATGCAGTATAAATTTAAGATAATTAACAATTATTTTTATTTTTATTTTATTCATAGAACAATTCTACGAAAATAATTATGCGATAACATAAAAATAATTCTGCGAAAAAAATTCTGCAACAACATGAATACGGTGACAATATCGTAATAAAGTTTTTTTTTACAACATCCCAATAGAGATACGACTAGGTTTTAAAAAACGAAAACTAGTTTAGTAATTAATAAAATATAGGTTATTTAGGTAAATACAACTAATATATGTCATTATAGTTATTTACGGAACAATTTCTAAATCACTCTCGTTTATGGACAAGTGTTTCTCAATACTCTTTTTGTTTCTCATATACTCTTTGTGGGACCTATATTAAATTGATACCATTTGCTTTTTGTCAACTCTTTTTTCTTCCTTTTAATAAAATTATTTTAGATTTTATATTTTGGGACCAGTTAAGTGACATAAAATGTGACCAGTTAAGTGATATAAAATGGGATCCACACAAATTTTTCTCTCTACCATCCACGATCACACCAAATTGTTTTTTATCAAAAAAAATGAAAAATTGGATTCACCCAGTTTTATTAATTACTCACGATCACACCAAAATTTTTTTATCAAAAAATAATTAGATCAATTTCAAATGGGACCCACACAATAATATTATATACAATTAAGTATTACTAATATAACTATGACAATATGTACAATTTGATAATACTAATATAACTTAGATATTTATGTAAATAATAAAAAATTTGTCGAAAATATTTTTCTATGAATCTTTATTAATCTTAATTTATTTATCTATTATAATCGGTAGAAATAGGAAAATGTCTAAAGATAATGATACAAATAGAAAACCTCAAAATGATAATTTTATTACTATGTTTAATCTGATACTATTGGTACAACTCAGTACAACTTTAGTGTGAACCCATGTAATGTGAACAAGTGTTTAGGATTTAAAATTTAGGGTTTAAGATTTATGATTTAGGGTTTATACTCATATATATGGGTTACTGAAATCACTGTTGTTGAAAAAGTAATATTATTTAAGGGGAGTTTAGTGGTAGTAACCAAAGGGAGTGTATAGTAATGGTATAAAAGAGTGACACAACAAAGTATTTTTCGTACAACTATGTACTAAAAATTCTGGATTGTGTTATTAAAAGAGGAAGACCCTAAATAACAAGATTTTCATTAGTTGGAGAACATCGACCTAGAAGAAGAAGTACTCCCAAAGGAAGTTTGTATTCGTACTTTGATTGTAGTGGTGATGGTAGTGGTATAAGTTATTGAAACAACTGTGTATTAGAGGGTATTACAGGGTTTCATGAATTGAAATATATGGGTATTACTCATATAACTATGTATTATAAATACAATTGTATATTACTGGTACAACTACGTTGTAGGGTTTAAGGTTTAGGGTTTAAGAATTAGGGATTAAAGTTTGGGTTTTATGGGTTATAATCATGTATTTGGGATACTAAAATCAGCATTTACTCTATTAATTATGATATCCAATTACTAATCTATAAAAAATAAAAAATAACATATTTTAATCTTACAATATATATATATATATATATATATATATATATATATGTGTATGTTGTTAACTTGTTTGATCATTAGTATGTGAATTGCTGAAAATTTGTAATTTTGAAAATCTATTAATATGAAAGTTTTATAATACTAATTTAGTAACATAATGTAGTCGATACAACTCAGAAAATTGACTACAAATATCGATATAACTGAAAACGATAAAATGACATTTATATAACTACGTGTTATTTATACTACTATGTACAACTATAGTGTGAACGTTTATAGTGTGAACAAATATGAACACAAAATATTTATTATTTTTTATTGAACAATAGTGTGAACGCACAGGAAGACGCGTGTGATTTGCACCAGTCGTACTCAGTTGTATTTGTACTACTCAATTGTATTCAGTTGTATTCAGTTGTATTTTCAAAACTCGGTTGTATTCGTTATTTACATAGTTTAAAACCATAAAAACAACAAAAACAATACAAAACCACAAAAAAAAGAGTTCAAACATTAACAAAAGAATTTTGCTTAAATTTAGAAGGATATGTTTTCTTTTTCAGCCTCTTTGATGGACTTGGACTGTCTTCATCACTTTCTCCACTTCAATCGCTGCTGAGAGTTTCTCCTCTCTTCTCACCATCAATGCTCGATTGTATAATAATGTGTAGTAGTATCGATTGATACTCTGTTGTACAGTAATGTGTAGTTATATTTATTGATACTCAGTTGTATCATAACATGTAGTTGTATTTATTTATACTTAATTGTAATGATACTACTGGTTAATTAATATTCATGTATACACAACCACTTAGTTTTATCTAACATATAAATTTAGAAGGACATTTTTTCTTTTTCAGCCTCTTTGATGGATTTGGACTGTCTTCATCACTTTCTCCACTTCAATCGCTGCTGAGAGTTTCTCCTCTCTTCTCACCATCAATGCTCGATTGTATAATGACGTGTAGTAGTATCGATTGATACTCTGTTGTACAGTAATGTGTAGTTATATTTATTGATACTCAGTTGTATCATAACATGTAGTTGTATTTATTTATACTTAATTGTAATGATACTACTGGTTAATTAATATTCATGTATACACAACCACTTAGTTTTATCTAACATATAATTCACATTTTCTTCAAATCAACTACTATTATATACCCATTGAACATGTGGTTATTAAAGATGTTGTCATTGTTGGAGATACATTGTTGGAGACACACCATTGTTGAAGATTTTGTCATTATTGGAGATGGAAGATTTGGAAGAGATAGAAGATTTGAAGGAAATAGAGGACTTGGAAGAGATGGAGGAAGAGATATTCATCTATATTATCTAATATAAATATAATTTAGTTATAATCTAAATAATTTAATTTAATTGTAATTTATATAGAAAATTAAAAATATAATTATAATAATTATAATTATAAAATTGATTATCTAAATTATTAAAAATTGAATTTATAAATATTAATGTGTTCGTAATACTTGAAAAAAACACATCAACTCATTTGGTTAATTCTCATCTCTTTGGGCTCAAGGATAACATGTTTAACTCTTCTATTTGCTAAATTCAATAATTTTATATAATATATATTAAATATGTGATGAATACATAAATATCGATTTGGTCAAGTGGTTCATGCTACTTGTTTACTTTTTTATTTTTTGAATTTTTTTTTTCAAATTGAATATTTTTTTGTTAAATTTGTTTTTTTTTTAATTTTGTCAATTTTTGTCAATTTTATTATATTTTCAATTTTTATCAATTTTTTTGTCAAATTCGTTTTTTCAAATTTTTTTAACTTTGTAAATTTTTTTTGTTAATTTTTATCATTTTTATCAATTTTTTTGGTTAAATTTTTTTTGAGTCAATTTTTTTTAACTCAATTTTTTTTGTTAACATTTTTATTGAAAGATTATAGTTGATCCGATTTTAATTCGATTTATCCATTAATCCGTTGAATTATCGGTTTGGATTGTAATTAAGTTAAAAAGATAAAATTGTTTTGTAATTATTACTTTTATTTAAAAGAAAAATATAATAAAAATTAAAGAAATGAACAAATAAGATTGTATGAGAATTAGTGTTTGGGAGGTATGAACTCAAAGAAGCTCTACATCTCTACATCTCTCTCTCGTCTTCTTTCTCACAGAGTCAGCCGCCAACAACTTTGCTTCTGCCTCTCCGGCGTCCGGTTTTGACCGGTGCTGTGAGAGGGCTCCTCTTTTTTCTATCCTTTAGGCTCTTCAATCTTCTGCAGTCCTGGTTCCCCTGTTCGTGTGGTGGTTAGAGCTCCTGCCCCCTTACGGCGTGCGGCGACATCTCTTATGTGCCTCGCGTGTACGTGTAGCAGAGTACGATTCGTAGCGGCGTGAGGTTGCTCGATTAGATGGGTTTCAACAGAGGCTTTTTGGCCAGATCCAACCTGCTTGAAGATGGCAGGGAACGATTCTTGGCTTGATGTGGTGTGTAGCAGTGTACAGCGGCGTGCGGCGGCGGGATCTGTTTTGGGTTGGCATCAGCGTTTCAACGTTAAAGGTGCTAATGGCGTTTGGCGTTCAAAGCGTTTGGCGTTTCAAAGCGTTTGCGTTTGGCGTTAAAAGCGTTTGGCGTTTCAAAGCGTTTGCGTTTAGCGTTCAAAGCGTTTAACGTACAAAACGTTTGGCGTTTGCGATTGCGTTTGGCGTTCAAAACGTTTAGCGTTCAAAATCTTTAGCGTTCAAAGCGTTTGGCGTTTGCGATTGCGTTTGGCGGTTGACGTCTTACACTTTGGCATCTGGCGTTACGGCTTTGCGGCTTTCTCATCCGGTCTAGACATCGTGTGTATTGGAATCTTAGAGGACAGATCTCCAACTCCGATGTTTCTAGATTTGCGGTTTGCGTTAAACTGTCGTGTACCGTTTGTTCAGTTACCCACTGGGCTTTTGATTGGTTCTTATCACAGGTGTCTGTAGGAGGGTGATGGTCTTTTTTAAGAGATATCCACGACCTCGGTTTATCTCCGGCGATCACGTTTTTGCGAATCCAAGTCTGACGAGGACAAGATTTGGAGATGTTATTAAACGTCATCAAAGCGGATATTTGTGGTTGTTGTTATTAATTGGCTGTTTGCCGGTTTTGTAATTTTGGATGTTTCGTGATTTGACCATTGCCGCTTGGAGTGTATTTTATTTTGTTTTTTAATGTCCGTCTAGTGAGTCATCTGGATCATATTAAAACTAATCCTTAGTGGAGTTTTAGATCATAGATGCATAAATGACAGAATCCCCCATCTCGCTTGTGAGTTTGGTTGGGTGGTCTCAGTTTCCGGAGAAAACTGTCTGAGCCCTGGTGGCTTTATGTAGCCAATTATAGCATCGCTTACCGTTAATGGATAATGGTTATTTGCGTTAAAAAAAAAAAAAAAAGATTGTATGAGAATTTGACTCCATATTCACCCATTTATTTTTTCCATTTTTATTTTCTCTCTCGCCGATCAAACCCTAGAAGTATTTCCATCGTTCAATCGCGGAGGTTTCTCTCAGTGTCATGTAGGATTGATTCGCCTTCTCTTCTAAATCGTGTGACACGAAGAGAAGGGGATCTGGGGTTTTCGAGTTTGCTCCTCGTTGACTCAAATCAGCTCTTTTCGTTTGTCTTAAGGGTTTTTTTTTTTATTTCATTTCTGCGAGTGATCGGTTCTGATTGTTACGTAGATGGCGGATCCTTCTCAAAGTCCATGTTTCAAAGAGGGAAAATTCATCGCACCAGGGTTTCGATTTCACCCGACTGATGAGGAGCTTGTGATGTATTATCTGAAGAGGAAGATCTATAGGAAGAAGCTAAAAGTCAATGCCATCGGCGTGGTTGATGTTTACAAGATAGAACCCGAGGAATTGCCTGGTAATTTCATCTCCTCTTCTTTCGATCTCGTTGACTGTTGTTGCTTGATTTTGATCGTTACCGATAGTTTTTACGTCTAGATTTGTCATGTTTCCTGATCGATTAGATTTTGGCTGTTTTTGACTGCGTGCGAATTGAATGGAGTATTATCAAATTCGTATCTGTTTGGATCTGTCCTCCTTCCTGATCTCATTTTGTATGTTTTCATGGTTTCTAACGTTTGGTGTCTCAGTCTTATTGATATTTGGGTCCTGAAAGTATTCATATTTACTTAAACATCCATATGTGTTGACACAGGTCAATCGGTGTTGAAGACTGGAGAACGACAGTGGTTCTACTTTACTCCAAGGAGTAGGAAGTATCCCAACGCCGCTAGGTCGAGTAGAGGCACTGCAACTGGGTATTGGAAGGCAACAGGAAAAGATCGAGCCATTGTGTGCAACTCGAGATCGGTAGGACTTAAAAAGACTCTTGTTTTCTACAGAGGTAAGGCTCCTAATGGTGAGCGTACTGACTGGGTGATGCATGAGTACACTATGAATGAAGAAGAACTCGACAGATGTGAGAAAGTCAAGGTATTATTACGATGATAGTCTCCCTTTCACTTATTTATTTGTTTTTTAACTACTTGATCTGATTTACCTTTTTCCCTTCAGGATTATTATGCTCTGTATAAGCTGTTCAAGAAAAGTGGGGCTGGTCCCAAAAATGGTGAGGATTACGGTGCTCCGTTCCAAGAAGAAGAATGGGTTGATGATACTGATAGTGAAGATGGAGATGATAATGCTGTACCAGAGGAACCTGTGGTTCGTCACGAGGATACTCGTTGTGTGGATAAGGGTCTACTTTTCGAGCCTGTAAATGTTCAGTTAGATGATATCGAGGAGATTCTCAGTGGAATCCCTCGTGCACCTGGGGTTCCTCAGAGATGTATTAATGGCCTTGCTTCTAGTATTCCCCAGGTCAGTTTTCGTCTATCTTTTTATGAAGAATATGGTTTTACTACCAATCTATTGGATTAGGCCTTCTTTCACATGTTTGTTTTGTTGTGCTTTACTCACTACATAGATAATTGTACTTGCAGGTTAACAGCGAAGAAGAGCTGCAGAGCACGTTCGTAAATAGTTTTGCTGGAGAATTTCTTAAACCCCAGGAAGCTGGAATTTTCTTGCCAAACAGCCAGCCATACAACAGGCCCTCGAGTTTTGAGTCTATTGAGGCCAAGTCATCTCCCAATAACTCTGGTATGGGGCCCTTTGTGTTTGAGAAGGAGGATTACATTGAAATGGATGATCTTCTGACCCCTGAACTCGGAGCTTCTTCAGTTGATAGACCCGCACAGTTCTTGAACCCTGGTGAATTTGGAGACTTTAATGAGTTTGACCAATTGTTCCACGACGTTTCCATGTCTTTGGATATGGAAACTATTGCTCAGGGAACTTTTGCACACCCGTCTCCTCTGAGTAATTTTGCCGACAACACATCCGGCGAGAAACAGCAATTCCTTTATCAACAGTTCCAGGACCAGACCCCTGAGAACAAGCTGAATGACATCATGGATCCTAGCCCAAATCTCAATGATTTCACTGACGATATGTGGTTTCAAGATGAAGATCAGGCTGTTCTCTTTGATCAACCGCAATCTATAATTTCTGGAGCATTTGCTTCACCTTCATCAGGTACTTAAAACTCATGCTCTTCTCAAAGCATTCACCGATGCTGTCTGCTAAGTTATTATTTCTGACTAAGCACGGCTGTTTTTTCTGCATTTGTCTTTGACTTGAACCAAGACATATGTATGTATATATGATCTTCTGCTTTTTTGTTTCTTATCAAACCCTCTTGTTATAATCTGTAAACGCAATAAACATAAGCCTCTCCGTTGATACTATGTGAACACTATTTGCTTAGGTGTGATGCCCGGCTCCACAAATCTTACTACGAGTGTAAATGGCCAAGACCAGGAAGGCGAAAATGGTGGTGGAACGAGCCCGTTCTCATCGGCTCTTTGGGCATTCATGGATTCGATACCTTCAACGCCAGCCTCTGCGTGTGAAGGGCCTATTAACCGGACCTTTGTGCGTATGTCTAGCTTTAGCCGTATCAGGTTAAGTGGAAAGGCTAATGGTACGCCACCAGTGACTACTACCGTATTAGCAAAGAAGCGTAGCAGAAACAGAGGGTTTCTTCTCTTATCCATTGTTGGTGCCTTGTGTGCCATCTTCTGGGTTTTCATATCCACGGTTGGAGCCTCGGGGAGACCCGTCTTCTCGTGAAAGGTGGTTTTCTTGAACCAGATTCTTAATTACAGGCAAGTTAGAAGAAACCATGATCCATGTTAGTGGTCATGGAATTATTATTGACCTATTCTAATATATACGTCTTTGAATATGTATAGAGTTTGAAAGAGTAAGAATATTAATCCTTGATAAAAGAGTTTCGTTTCTTCTCGATTATTAAAAGCTTTTTGTTTGCATATCTTCTGGGTTTTCTATACTCACAAAGCCTCACAAGAATGGCTCTAGAACTAACAATTATAATCTAGGTAAGGGAAAGAGACAGTCTGGTTTGGTGTAATGAAAAAGCATAATCTTGAAGAGGTAAGCGAACTCTTGTATTCATCTCTGTCGAAGCAGCTTCAGGCTGAGCACCGGTGATCACTGTCTTGATGATGATGATTGCGATCTTGGTTCCTGGAACCGTCACTGAGCAAAGAGAGTAGGATACGTAGGAATCTGCAAGCTTGAGAAACCAGAGAACAGATTCCGACAATGCAACCAGCCGAAGTTTCTTCTGTTCTACTCATAGCTGCTAACGTCCAAAGATAAGCGTAAAGCTTTTATCTCCGTTCCTCCGTTAATTGATCGCTAAGTCGGTTGCGTCGCCGCCACTCTTAATGAATATTCTAGTTGCGGAATTCAATTAAAATAAAAATTATGTGGAATTTTATGAGATTTGATTTTCGGATAAATAATTTGTTAAAAAAGGCAGATAATTTAGTACACAAAGCAAAAATTCTACCAATAGGTATATATGGACCCAGTTTTACCAATTTGGTAATAGATTATTTTACAAAATCGTTTTTTAATAATATTTGTGCTGTTGTCGAAAAAAAATCTGTCCAAGCAAATTCATTAAAGAGTATTTCATATAAAAACAAATAATACAATTTAGCATAAAACGTAGTCTTCAATCAGTCATCATTTATGTGGATATGATTTTATCGGTTTAGCTAGCTAAACTAATATTTTTAAAGAAATATTGTTGTAGAATTTAAAAACAAGAAACATGAATTATTTTGCTTAAATACGTAAAAAAATTTCCCATTAATTTTCGGATGTGTGTTTGCCAACAAAAATATTGCCAGGGAAAGAAAAAAAAACAAATTAATATCAACTTGTTAAAACTTACTGACCAAGAAAACCAAGATTTGACCTTCTCCCTTCTCTCGCCGGAGAAAAGATCGATCAAATGGCCGACGATAGCCAGTTCCGAATCGGAGTGTTGAGCTGCAAAATTCAGTAAAATTGATTATATTTTTCATAACAGGAATTTACTGAAATTGACACGTCGAGTATTTAGACAGTTTTTGCTACTTGATTCTGGGCTAGTTTGACATTTGTTACTTGTAATTATATCACCTTTCTGTTCTCTGTCTCTCAATGTTTCAAACGCCAATATTTGCGTTTGCGTTCATAAGAAACAAAGAGTTTCGTTTTCATTTGGATATAAAAAAATAATCCTATTATGTAAAAGTTTTGCAGCAAACGAAACTTTCCTATAAAACGACATTCGTGTTAAGCCTGGTCTTAATGGACTTGGTGCACTCGGTGATTCGGGAATCGTCCGCTCTTGTGGTGCACTGCTCGATTTGGAAGAAGGGAGAACCGCAACAATCTACTGCTCTTTCTTGACAAATCTAACAATGGATTGAGTTTGCTCGGTTAGTTGGTGAAATCAAAAACAGAGGGCTAAACCGGATTGGTTTTGGCTTAGGTTATTGTTGATGCCGTGAAGGAGTCGATTGGTAATAATCTTGAACCGATTTTTCTCTCAGGCCGGTGATTTAAAGAGAGAGCTCAGAACAGATTTGTTGGGTCTATGCTTTAGATAAAATATCAAGATCTTACTCATCTTTGATAAAAGATAAGTACAAAAGAAAGTATCAATCGACTAAGATATTTTTATCACTTCATAAAAAAATTGATAATTAAATAATTATGTGATTTAGAAAAAACATGAATCGATTGCCAAAAGAAAAAATGTATTTTGGTAACTACAAATAATTCATAAGTTATATTTTATTTTATTTTATAAATCGTCTGGCATTTTCAAATTTGGTTGTATAGAGAACAAAACATGACCAGAAATAAGCAAATAAATTAAATGAAATTATGTGGTTTCTTGCTCTATGTGCAAAGATATTAATTTTTATTATTATTTAACTGTGAAAATATTGTTTGCATTTTTATTTTTGTTTTTAGATTTTAGCATAGTAATAAAATAAAACCATAAAATAATAATTTGTAATTTTTATTTTGTTAAAAAATATTATTTTAATTTTAGTAATAATTCTGTTTATTATATATATACTGAATGGCCATATTTAAATTTATAAATAATAATAATAAATTTTGGTTTTTTGTTTGTTTTACTTGAGATATATTAGCTACAAAAAATCAACATATACCATAAATACAATATTATATTTTTTATCGCAATTAAAGTTTAACAATTTAAAATCTTATTTATTTATTTTTAATATCGATTTTAAATTTAAATAAAAATTTAATTTTAATTATCCAAAAACTTAAAATTTTTATTGATATTGTTTGTTAATTTTTGACGTTTACAATTAATTTTGATAAAAAATATGAATATTTATCTAAAAATTTGCTAGTAACAAATTGCTACATTTACGATTATATAATATTATTTTAATGTTAATAGTAATATATATATAATTTATATTAATAGTGATATATATGAGTTATTTTCATACTTTAAGAATTTTACAAGAAAATGTAAATCTATATTAAATGTAATTGTTCATATTTTAATTAAGTTGATGTTATATTATAACTTTTAAAAAATTATTTCATTTTTTATTTTTGTTTGTAAGACTAAATGTGATGATGACACATTAGCAAATTTTAAAAATATTAATTTTCTAATAATGTTGAGGAGATTAGCAACCAAAATAAAATGACAAAGTTAAAACAAAAACATGACCAATAAAGGGGGACAAAATTGCAACTATTTTAATTTTCTTCCTCAGGTTGGAAAAAAAAAAAGAAGCAGAAAAAGCAGTGTTTGAGGCTCTGCTGCGTATTAATGGCGAATGTGAGTGAAAACGACAAAAGAGACAGACCAGCCTTGGACGGGAGGGTCTCCGTACGTGCGCTCAGAGCACAACATTCTCTCTCTCCATCCATTTTCTGTTATATCACCAACCTCTCTCTCCGTATTGTCCACTTTTGTTTTACTCTCTTTCTCTCTCTCTCCCTTTCGCCATACTTGAATCTTCTGCTTCTTCTTCGTCTGTGAAATCGCTTCTTTTCCTCTTCCCCTTTTCGCTTATATCGAACAATTTTTGAAGAAATACTTATGGGTTTCGAAGGTTTTCATGGCGATTTCAACATAGGACGAGCTTCGGATCGTCCTCTTCTTCCTGATTTTGGTTCTTCCGGTGGGTTTCAACAGAATCCCGACAGAAACCCATTTCTGAACAAGAATCTGTGTTATAACAAGGTGAATGCGAAGAGCGATATGGTGGGTAATGGTCTGGATTTGTGTAAAACGCTTAACAAAATGGGTATCTCTTGCGACATGAGTATTTGGAGCAGACCCGGACAGATACGGGTCGATCCGGATGATTATGGGTCTTGGAGAAATCTCCATGGGTTTTCTGGGTTCGACCAGAATCCGGATGGAGCTTCTCGTCGCCTTCCCCCTGATGGGTATCGCAACGATTACTCTGCTCGCCAAGTTTTTCTGCAGAACTCCTCTCATGGAGTTTCTCCGCCAGAGCTTAGATTCCTTGGCGTTCAAGACTCCGTTAACCCCAACGGAGTTAGAGAGATGATGGCTATTACGAATCACAGAGATATTCTCTTGGACCATATGAATGGACCCATAAAGCGTTCATCTCCTTGTCTCAGAAGCGTCTCTCTTGAGAACGATGCGTTTCAGGGTTCATTGATGTATGAGAGAAATAGGGTTTCTCGTTCCGCCATTGAAGGTGCTGAAGAGCTTGGAGCTTATTATCAACGGGATAGTCTTAGAGGCGTCTCTCTTGGGAACGATGCGTTGATGTTTGAGAAAAGAAACAGGGGTTCTCGAGCTCTAGCTGCCATGGAAGGTCCTGGAGCTTCTTATACAGAAGATAGTCTTAGATGCGTTGGGAACGATGCGTTTATGTTTGAGGGAAAAAGGGTTTCTCAAGCTCTAGTCGCCATTGAAGGTTCTGGAGCTTCTCTGATGGGTCAAGGCTCATATGGGATGATATATCCAAAGACGACGAAAGAATTGCATCTGGATCTTGCCTACATGGTTAACATCTACGGATCTGTGAACTTAATGGGCCAAGATCAGATTGGTTGTCGATTTTTGCAGAAATTGGTCGATGAAGGAATGTTTCTTGACACTATATTCTTTGAACTCATTAACCATGTCGTTGAACTTTCCATGGATCCCTTCGGTAATTACTTAGTCCAGAAGCTAATAGATGTCTGTGATGAAGAACAGAGAACGTTGATTGTGAGTGTGTTAACCTCAGAACCAATGGAGCTGATCAAAATCTGTCTAAACAATTATGGGTAAGCTTTTAATTTTCTATCACTTTATACATGTTCTGCTGCTAATTTGGTAACAAGAAACAGAGCTTATGTCAAAGTTCTCTTTCTAACTTCAGTCAACAAATTAAAATAGGGATTATAAATTCCCACTAGTCCACGAGTTTTCATTAGAGATAAAGATAAAGACATTTCATCTTTTGTGGATTAGGTAGTAATCGTTCTTTGTTATCGAGAAGGAAGAAACTTTTACTATTTACGGAAACATTTGAAATCTCTGCAAAGTTTCGTAAAAGGTTTAGCCATCGTTATCAATACAAGAAGGCAACATTTGGTAGAAAAGGATAAATTTTATTTTTTAATTTTTTTTGCTGTTTTTGGACACACCAAAACTGTGTACTTTAAGAAGCTATAGAAAAAAGCTGAGACCTTTGGCCAATCAGCTGTTTCTGATTTGAGTTCTGCTTAATGGGTTTTTTTTAATAAAACAGGACACGGGTTGTGCAGAAGATGATCAAATCGGTGAAAACAAAACAGCAGATCGGGATGGTGAAGTCAGGTCTCAAATCGGATTTTCTTTCTCTTGTTAAAGATTTGAATGGGAATCATGTGATTCAGACTTGCTTGACTTCTCTTGGTCCTAACGACAACAAGGTTTGAATTAATGTCACCTAATCACCATCTTTTGTTTCGTATTTAAAGCTCTGATTATGTCTAGCTCATATGTTATGAAATTATGGTGTCAGTTTGTGTTGGAAGCTGCTACGAAGTACTGTGCTGAGATAGCAACTCATCGCCACGGATGCTGTGTGCTTCAATGCTGCGTTTCAAACTCTGTTGGAGAGCCACGTGAGAGACTCGTCGATGAGATATCCAGAAACGCACTTCACTTTTCTCAGGATCCTTTCGGGTAAAATTAATCGTGACTCTAAGACTCAATAATGACTTTGATTTAGTGTGATAAAACTCTACTTATGGTTTATGGAATTGTTCCAGGAACTATGTAGTGCAGTATCTAATAGAGCAAAAAGTATCTGCAGTGAAGTTACTGATTCAGTTTAGAATGCATTACGCCGAGCTAGCGACTCAGAAATTCAGTAGCCATGTGATGGAGAAATGTCTTAGGATATATCCGGAGAGTCGAGCTGAGATTGTCCGCGAGCTTCTCTCTGTTCCAAACTTTGAACATCTCTTGCATGATCCTTTTGGAAACTACGTTATCCAAACTGCTCTCTCCGTAGCCAAGGTCGGTCCAAAATCAAATAGAAACGAAAGATTTTATGAACCCCAACTGACATGGGTTTTTTTGGGTTGAAACAGGGTCCTATTCGTGCGAGCTTGGTGGAGAAAGTGCGTAAATATGGGAAACTTAGTCCTTATTGCAAGAAGATATTCTCCAAGATCATCTTGAAGAGGTGATAAGCAAAATTGTTGTTCTTTTTGTGTTTCAAGATCGGATTAGGCCATTAAAAAGGACCACTTCCCATTTGGTTTGGAAGAAGTGACTTTGGTTAAGTAACAAAAATGTTGTTGTTTTGTGTTTTAATATCATATTAGGCCTTAAAGTAGACACTGCTCTCTTTTATTGTCGGTCCCTTTTTGTGTAGTGACAACGTAACAAACTTTGTGTGTTGTTTTAAGCCATGAGTCTTTATATATATATAGTAAAATTTCTATTCGATAAATTTATAGTTTTTTTTATTTTAATTTTGTTAAAATATTTTATTACTTAAATTTTCATATCCATTATGGTTTACATATTATATATTAATATTTTTAGCAATAATGATAAAGTTGAAAATAATATTATAAATTTTTGCAATTAGTTATGATTGCTTAACTTTTCAGATTTTTAGATGCAAACTAAATTGTTGATGGAATAAAAAAATAATATATAGTTTCAGAAAATTCAAATTTTCAGGAAAAAACAGACAATACTAAAGCCATAATTTATTAAATTACTTTACATATATATATATGTCTAAGATTTATAATTATTGATTTATAATATTACTGGAACCATGAATTTACATAGAAATTTTTTATCAAATTTTATTAATTTTTACATTGATCCGATTCTAACAAAAATTATTATTTTATGAAGATCATTAATATATATAGAATATTAATTTATAAAAGTTTAACGATATCACAATAGTTCTCTCACTTTTGCATTATTTGGGAACTCAAACCACAAACAAGTTCTTTAAAGAACAAATTAAAGTCATAAAATTTCACAACTCAAATTCTCAGTCGTATTTATTCGTATTGGGTATAAAACGAAGATGATTACGTCTAGGAGGAAACATTTTGCTGCAGGAGTTTAGGTGAAATTTGATAAACAAATTTGTTTGGTGATATTTCCAGAACAGGAATTCACTGAAATTGATAATTGCTTCACGTGGAGTATTTTGACATTTTGGTACATCGATCCATAGATTTTGGTCTAATTTGACATTTTTTACTTGTAAATTATATCATCTTCCGCTACAGAAGTGTGATAATTCTTTTGTTATATGTCTCTAAAGTAGACATTGTTATAATATATATGTGATTATTAATATGTAAATAAATATTGAAATCTTACTTTATTTCATATTTAATATTTGTTATTGTATATATATGCAATAGAAAAGTAAGAACAAGAGAAAAAATTGCATGCAATAAAAGAGTAAAAAAAGAGCGAAATAATGTATACAATAAAAGAATAAAAGAATAAGAATAAGAACAAGAGATAAATAATGTATGCAATATAAGAATAAAACAATAAAAAAATAATGCATGTAATAAATATATAAAAAAGAGAAAATGCAATAGAAAAGTAAGAACAATAAAGAATGCAACAATTTTTTACCTATGTTTATATTGAATTTCAAACACTTGTACATATATTTATAGTAAAAAATTTAAACAAATATAACTATGCATAATTAATAAACATGGGTTTCATGTACAAAATCACACACAAATGCAAGACTTTTGTGACACTTCTTTGGAGACCAATGTTTATATCGTTATAATTATATCTTTGATTTTTTCATAAAATATTCTTCTATAGAAAATCTTTGTAGAAAAAACTATAGGAAAGTAAAAAAAGTGTAACCATGCAAATTCTCCCTCAAATAATTAAGACTAATTTATAAGTATCGGTGATGACACATTTTAATGTTATGGACATGCTTTCTGAATAACGAGGTAGATAATGACTCTGTGAAAATATTCTCGGTTGATCAAATATATCTCATTTCAATTTATTTGTTCCAGAGAATAAGCAAAATTAAAATAGTGAAAAAACAACATAACTCCAAGCCACCTCGGAGAAGAATAAACGCTAAGAAATGGAAAAAAAAATAGTAAACCATGTAGGAAAGAATACTGACTTTATACCCTGTTTAAACAGATACATAATTACTATTGCAAATCTCTCAAAACAACCTTAAAGACACGCATGTCACAACGGCTGTGCGTGGGACTATTGGACACATTGCTCCTGAGCATCTCTCAACCGGAAAATCTTCAGAGAAAACCGATGTTTTTGGCTACGGGATCATGCTTTTGGAACTGATCACAGGTCAGAGAGCTTTTGATCTTGCAAGACTGGCGAATGACGAGGACGTTATGCTTCTAGATTGGGTAATATTATAACACAGATTATCTCTTAGAACCCATTACTTGAATAAACTTGTATCTACTCTCAAAGCTTAATCTCTTTGTTGTTTCATTTGTTCTTTCTCAGGTGAAAGGGCTCTTGAAGGAGAAGAAACTGGAGATGCTTGTGGATCCTGATCTGCAGAGTAATTACACAGAAGCACAAGTAGAACAGCTCATACAAGTTTCTCTTCTCTGCACACAGAGCTCACCAATGGAACGGCCTAAGATGTCTGACGTTGTTCGAATGCTTGAAGGTGATGGTTTGGCTGAGAAATGGGAGGAGTGGCAGAAAGTGGAAGTTCTCAGGCAGGAAGTGGAGCTGTCTTCTCATCCCACCTCTGATTGGATCCTTGATTCTTCTGAAAATCTTCATGCTGTTGAGTTGTCTGGTCCGAGATAAAGAGATTGTAATTTGTCTAACAGAAACAGAGAAAGATAAAGAAAATTCACTTCTCAATATTCTTTTTATTTCTTTTGTGGAAGAAAAACGTAAATCATAAAAGATGGCGTTGATAGAAATTAAATCCTGACAAAAAAAAAAAAAAAACTCCATTAACTTTTACCATCCAATCAATTTTTTATCAATGAAACATTTAGAAACTATAGATACTGCAAAATGCTCATACTCAATACTTTCCTACGAAATCGTTGGTAAAACACTAACATTTAAAATATTTACAAATTTTAAATAATTTATTTATTTAAATTATTTTGTTTAATACGATCAAAAATTATGTTTATATTAAAACATAAATTTCTATTCTTAAAACTAAGATTTATCATTATCTTTTTAAAAATAGTATTTAAAATTGAAATTAATCTAATAAAATTAAATTTAAATATAAAATATATTTTTAACTAGAAAATATGAATAAAATTAGAAGAACATATATGATAAATATATATAAATAAATATATTACATATTTTCTTATCATATATATAAATTACTCACATCTCTGCTAATCAGTTAAATATGTTTATTAATCAAAGTACAAACTTTACTATTCCCATATGTTATATTTCCACTTATTAATTCCATAATATGTCCGTGTTGTATTATTGAAATGTAGGACAATTGTAATTATTTCATTAAGGTTAGTTCATTCAAAACTTAAATTTTAAAAATATGGAGAATAATAACTGTGACACATTCATGATATATGCTTATTGGATATTAATTATCCAAACAAATTTTATATTATATTATTATTTTAATGTGAGTGTGACATATATGATAATTATAACTTATGTTATTGTTAATTTAGACATTGACATGTTTTACTCTAATAATATTATGTAGAATAAAATTTTCTATTATTAGTTTTTAAAGAATAAAATATAAATATATATTTAAACCTAGAAACTATAAATCAAAATAAAATAAAATAAAAACAAAAATAATAAAATGAAGAAAACAAAAAAAATTAAAAATTGTTTTTATGTCGGTTCAGAAAGAAAAATTGAAACATAATTATGTAAAACAAAATAAATTTATTTCAAATATAAATATGAGAAATAGTTCCTTAAGATTTTTTATAAAATGTATATATAGAGATATATGAATAGTTAAATAATAAAAATTAAAATTCAAATAATAATTAAATTTTTTTGAAAATATGTGACATAATTTAAATTAAAAAATAGAATCAAAAAAATAAAAATTATTACTTTGGTAAGCTTTTCTATATTTTATCAGCATTTTCAATCTAATTTTATTTAATAATTTTTATCCAATTTCAAAATAAAAAGTGTATAGTTTATGGGAAGGGTAAGCTAGAATCGGATACCCTGGATCCGTCAGATAAATATTTTTGCTGCCTGTATCCGGGCCGCAAACCTCTGATATCCAAAAAAAATTTAGATATCCTGATTTGATCAGTAATTTAATATACATATGAAAATTTTGTTTTATTATGTAATTTTATAATAACAATAAAATCTATAATATCTTAAGTATAATAAAGTAAAAATATTTTAAAACAAAAAGAATTAAAACCTTTTAAAATTTAATATCAAATATTATATGAAAAGTGAATCACTAAATTTAAAATATAGTTCTCGTAAACCTGAATTTGTAATTTATGACAAAAGAAAAATAACACCAGTTAAAAAAATATAAAAATTAAAAATAAATTAAAAATAACACAAATCACTAAATAATAACATTAGTTAAAAATCAACTATAAATTTATAATTTGTAAAAAAAGAAAAAAATATATATGAAGCTTGTGAGTCATACAGAAAAACAATAACATATCAGAATGGATATTAATGTTATAATAAAAATATTACCCTCAGATCCGGATTTGTATTCGTACATTTAATATCCAGATATGGATCCGATCACCTCAGATACCAAATTTTTTGATCGGATCAGATCGGATAACGGATCGGAGAAAATTTGATAAGTACTTTCTTTTCTCAGAAATGGATAGAAAAAAGTTTGAAGCTTTTGGTCTTGTCTACTCTATTACATCTGATACTGTTTGAAAGTTTCAAATTTTTGGAGAATTTTGTTACGTAATTAGGCTCCTTCACATATCACAATGCCTTGGTTATCTGATAGTCATTATTTTCAAACTGTATTCATTTTATTTCTTTGGCGGAAAAAGTAGTCTTAGTCTCTGAGTTGGATCGCCTACGGATTGTCGTTTTGGCATTGTGTTTGTTGGTTGTGCGTTTGTATTCAGCAGACGCTGCACTAGGCAACAGCATCCCTAATTCATTTTTCAAGCAAACCAAACAAAACAAGGCTTTTATTTGAAATATAATTATATAATCACTCACACCAAGTTCTATACATTTCAGTACATACGTCTTCCACTAATTCAAGAGGAAGAATAAGGATGTTCAAGAAACATTTTGAAACAACAAAAATGAAACAAACTGAAAAACACCAAGCTTGCATTTATAACATTTGCAGGTAAGAGTCAAGAATCATGGGCAGGTTTTGTATTGTCTGAAAATGAACGAGAGCCAGGTGAGCGGTCAGGATTCTGCGATGTGAACAGATTAGGGTATGAGTAATAGGGATCATCTTCCATGGCGGGTAGTCTCATTTGCTGGTGGTCCTGGTCAGGGCTAAGTCTATCAAATGATGAGGTCTCTGGTCTTTGGAGCTCTGTAATATCACCATAGCTGCTGACTGATGAGTTCTGATGATCAAACCGCGGGTTCTCCATTGAAGGGAGTCTCTCTGCTTGGTCGTTGTTCCGCTCATGACTGAAAAGTGATGAAGGGGCACCCATTTGGAAGTCAGTAAGATCTCCGTAGCTGCTGACTGAAGAATCCTGGTGATCAAATTGCGGTTTTTCCATTGTCTGTGGTGGTGGGTTTGAATGGAAAGGGTTCTCATTCGGATTTTCTGGAGACTGGTCAGGCGTCTTATTGGTGAGCTCACAGATTCTGAGTTGTGCCAGACTTGCAGCTGAACGGGCAGCTGCTGCTGCACGTTCTGCTGAGTCAGCAGCAGCTTGAGCAGCCGTTAGGACATCCTGCAAGTCCATATCGGATATTTTCCTTGGAGGATCCCTCGAAGCACCACTCTCTTTTGTAGAGAAGGGTCCTAGTGAATCAACTGATGGTGGAGAATAGTTGTTCCGTTTCACGGGATCAGATTCCATCACGTACTGAGACGAAACAATGGGTGAAGATCGTTGGTCTTCCACAACAGTGGTGCTTACTTTTGCAGGATGTTCATCTCTTTTGGAAGCCGGTTTTTCTTCTACTGCATTCTTTGAATCAAAGGGCAAGTCGAGAGAGGCATGCTCATAACTGGCAGGTTTCACTGCCTCCGGTGCATTCTCAGGGGTGGCACCAGGAGTCGGCCGCAGCAAGACATTTGGAACCTCTGGAAAGTCCAACTTTTCATACTCTGAATCAGAATCAGATTGCTCCTCTGGACGTGAAATAGATAACATTGTCAAACGTGACCCTTTATCTTGTTCCTCCTGTAATGGCAACTTAGAGCCCCCACCAAATTGCTTTGGTCCGTCCTACAAAAAAAGAAAACAAGAAAATTTAGGAGAAACAGAGAGACTGAGGGAGAAAGGAAACAGAAGGCCGCCGATATCACACAAAAAAAAAAAACATGAGGTTATACATTGAATTGACAGATTCTGCGTTTAACACTACATACTAGGTTTGATGCAAACTCAAACAAAGCACCTGACATGTTCTGACCAGACAGAGAAGTACTGACAATAAAGGATCACGAAGAGAGAAGTACTGACAAGGAGATCTTCATGAGATTTGAAGAGATCAGTTTCTGTAGAAGAAGGGTCCCAATCAAGTCCATGTTCTTCTGCAATTTCCTTAAGAAGTTTCAGTTTAGATTCTGGGGAAGGTGCACGCACAGACAGCAACTCCACCAACTGTAAAATTGATTTGGAAAAATATTAGAAACAAGAACAATTTTATTGTTTCTCCTAGACTGATAAAATGTTAGCGATTCAGTCTGCAGAAAATAGATCAAGAACACTAGTTAAAACTTAAAACTAGTTCTACAAATTTAATCTTAAGGAATTACAGACACTAAACTTGATGATTCATATAGATTATTTTTCAGCTATGTTGAGTTTCTACATGGTAGTCTCACTCTACCAATTTACCTTACGATTGACACCACAATCTGGCTTGAGCTCAGATGCAGCTGCAACGAACTCCTTTCCATACTTGGAAACAAATAGTATCTGAACCTGCTGCAGCTCTGTCAAATCAGAGCACCTTGGCGCAGCAAAACATACACTTGATATTGCTTCTTTTAGATCTAAAGGACATTCCCTACACACAAAAAAAAATTTAAAGGAAGGATTCAGAAACTCAACAATAAGGATTGAAAAGAAGACTCGGTACCAGACAAAACACATATCAAACTATCATCTATAAAACACTAACACAAATGCAAGACAGAGAGGAAACTGAAGTTCAGAATTGTCTAAAGACCAAAGTGGAGAAAGATTCAAGTTATAACCTTTGTGCCTCAATAATTGGAAGACGAACAGCTATGAGCTCACAGAAAAGCTCAAGGATCTCTTGAGAAGCCATCATCTTCTCTTCCCTTATGATATGTTCAACCTAAGAGTAACTAAGAGTTAATAGAAAGTTCACAGATGATCCAATCAAACTAAGGCCATGGATAAAGCAAAAAAAAAAAGATTACCCGAATTCGAGCAGTGGCTTCTTGACCAGTCTCGAGAAGCTTAGCAATTTCACGGCGCATTTGCTTAATCTGCGCTTCTCTTCGATTCCGGATAAGCTTTATCCGAGGGATCGTTAACTTGAGCAACGTTTTGCTGTGTATAATCACCAGAAAAGAAACCAACACATGAAGATAGAGTCAGATACAGAAACGATTTGGTACACTAACTCATCCAATTACAAACAAATCCACAGAGAATCTTCTTCCGTTTTCCAGATTGATAACTGGCAAATCCAGAAAATACCAAAACCAAACAGATGAAATCAGAGGATTACCATTTTGCAGCTTTGAAGCCTTTATTGAAGAACGAATCGAGCATCGACATGATCGATCACTAAAGATCGATCGTAAAGCGTTGGAACAGGGCAGAAAAACGAAGAAGATTACAAAGATGCTTGCTTCTCAGCGAAGGACTTATTTTTCCTTTGTTCTTTTCCAGCAAAATAATCGGATGACAAAAACGGTGCGTTTTAATCAGAGTTATGATTTAAATGATCTATCAAGTGAAGTTGGTTACTATTTAGCAACTAAATTACGTCGGTAAACAAATGGGCTCAGTGTTATGGGCCTACTCTATTGGACTTCATATTAGATATAAATACGATCAATTCTTTTCTCGAAGCACTTGTACTTGTACGTAGCTCTAAAAAGTTCAACGAGTTCTCTCAGAATGTGAGAAGTCTTAACAAAAGTTACTAAAATATAAAAAATTACAAAGGGAGTTATACTATAGAGTAATTGTCATTAATTTGCTAAACCAATACATTAGTACATAATTGGTCTAGGATTTGTGCTAAAATCCTAAACCATTTATTAATCGTTTACATGATCATCGGTACGTTAATGAAGCTCAAAATTTATGGTATAAATTATTCTCTAAACCAATAGTTAACATATAATGGCTGACTTCATAAAAATCGTCGTTTTTCTCAATGAAAGAAGAGACAAACAATGAGACACACATGATTACAGAAATGTGAGCTTTCAAGTCTCTTGCGTTGTATTGTATTGCTTTTACCTTTTTATCTTTGATAGTTTTGGCTTAGAAAACTCATCATATAAAATCGTTTTCTTAAAATATTTACTATAAATATATATATATATATACTAATATACTAATGAACCAATTATGTACTAATATATATATATATATTATGTATTGCAAAAACATAGTGATGTAAGATTGGATGTCCAAGCTTAACAAACACTCAATAGAACATAAACAAGGGTTTGATGCGGAAGAGGTGGAAGAACATAAGATGAACACTTCACGGGTTGGGGTTGATCCTGGAGATGCGGCTTGAATCTTTAGTCCAAGGAGCAACCACACAAGGATTTTGAGAATCAAAAGAGTTTCTCTTTGTTAAGGGGCAACCACGCAAAACAAAACAAAATCGGAAAGGAAAAAACTGTTTTCAAAGACTCAAATTGTTTGAAAGCAAAAACCGAGTTTATTAATATAATAATTGGTAAATGAAAAAGATACAAAGCATAAGCTTAACATATTTTTTTGACTTTGTATATCTTCTGGAATCTTTAAAAGGTAGAGAGTAGACAATACGATTTGATTTGATATTTGGAGTTTCTTTATTTGGACCATAAAATAGATAGATGTTGAACTGAGTTGATATTTCTCTCGGTTTGATTTGACACCGACCGATATGACTTTAAAATTAGGATAAGAAAATATGATTCGATAAAATTTGATATGATTATAAAAATCGGATATGTGAAATCAATTTATAAACGCGATTTGAGAAAACGATTTAGAATTTGAAACGAATGCGAGATTTTATCTCTTTCTTTAACTTAATAAAGTGCACATAGTACAACGATTTATATACGTTTTTAAGTCTCAGGATACATCGTTTATAGACCGATTCCCTACACTCGAATTTGGAATCTGTGAACAAGTAACTATGATATACTCAAGAAATAAGATTCATTTATGAAAGAGAGAAACGAAACAGAGAGAGAGAGTTAAAACTTTTTGGTTGCTTGTGAATTTTCGTGGAAAGAAAGAAAACAATCATACTTTTCTTTTAGGAGACGACCTTACTTATAGAATATGGCATGCCATTCCAAGATCATGTGGAGATATTTTGGATTTAATTTATTATGTTTTAAATTAGGATAAATTAAATTTCTAGATTTTTATATTGATTGACTCAGTTTTGTGCGATATTTCGTTGGCGATCGATCGATCTTGGAAATATCTGCAGCAAATGATCGATCGATCTTGTATGGATGATCGATCCTGGAACTACCAACAACAAGGGATCGATCAATCTTGTATGGATCGATTCTGGAAATACCTGCAATCTTTGACTAAGTCTTAAACTTTAAAAGGGACTTTTTGACGATGAGACATTCTCAAAGCCAAAAATCCAAAGCGCAAAATCTAAAGCGTGAACGGCAGTGGTGGTGTACGAGTGTGGATCTTTTGGTTCTCCCCATATATCAATATAAAATTTATATATATTGTGTCAATATATATACTAGTGATAAAAACTTCATGACTTTATTAACTTTCTATTTATTTATTGATAGACCCAAATTTTATGTTTATTTCATATTCATAAATACAACATATCATGTCAATTGGATTTATGATATTTTTGTCCAACATGATTTTCCTTGGGTTTGTAAAAATGTTCTTTGAGTCCATATATCTAGGCACCAACTCTATGTCATTGTGAGCTATCGGTACGATGTCCAACTCCATGTCCTCATCACATATTTTTTAGAAAATATGTTTTCAAGGATATAGCAGATCTAATCCACTCGAATATGGTTACAATATGGTCATAACAACGTCCTCAACAATAAACCAAACAACCTACGACTACAACACTATATATACACCATTAGATATTGGGCTAACATGTTTGGTAGGGTTAAATTTACACATACGAAAAGACTTTGTAACTAATGTGCAGATAAACTAGCCTAATATGCGGTTACATCTCAATCCCAATGAAGTTTGTTCCATTCTTGTCCAAACTTCCTCGTGGAATTTGTAATCTTTGACAAGAATCATTAATAAAACTAATATGTAATCTTTTAACTTTCGTAACATTTCTTCTAGACCAAAGGACATGGAATTTGTTGGATCTAAATGAGAAAATGGATACTAATCTAACATGTTATAATTTATGATTGAAAACAAAACGCAAGGAGCTCATTATTGGAGCTATAGGAGAAGGTCATTAAAAACAAGGGCAAGGTTCACGTTTGTGTGACATGTTATTATTTTCCAAGATCTCTGACCACTTTTGGCTGTGCCCTCTCTCCCATTGTGAACCTTATGACTGCACTTATTAACTACTATTCTCACTAAGGGCCACCATATATAACTTATCTCTACGTATAATTTCTCTCTCTCTCTCTATATAACTTTACAATCAATGCTTCTATGTTCTACATCTTTATAATATGATTATGAAAATTTCTTGAGTTGATTAACAAGTTTTTTTTTTTCAGTTACGTGAAAATAGTTATGGGTATACATATGATTATTAGACTGGTCACTAATCGACGACGACGATGAACTAGATATGATTAGTAATGAGACTGTATGTTATATCCAAAAAGTTAAATAGATATTTGAAACATAAAATAAAACAATTGCACAACCATATAAATCTCAGGACGACTTGTCGTTGCTACATTTGAATAGTTCTCTGATTCAAACAAATTCAAATGAACAAATTGAATGTAAATGATAGCGAACAGGTTGGTTGATATAGCTAAACGAATAAATCTTTTTTTTAAAAAAAAAAAAAATGTAGAAAAATATAAGAAAATCGACGAGAATCATGTGACCTTCATCAGGTGTATGTACCCTCTCTTATTTTTCATTGATTAATAAAACATACCATTTCTTCCATCTTTTCCTCAACTATATATAGACAGACATATATGACTTACATTTAGATTCTTATCACACAACACACGTACTACTGTCTTCTCCTTTCATCTTCTAGAATCTTCTCTTTAAAACCTCTGTTTTCAGCAGAAGGTTTCTTCTTGTTAAAAAAAAAAAAAAGAAAGGAACAATGAAGAAGATACTCCGCACGGTATTGTTTGCCCTCGTCGTAGTCTTCGCCGCGTGTTCTTTGGTCGTTAACTGCATTCGCACGCCGCCACTAAGTCCGTCACATCAATATATCTCATCCTTTTCCATTTATTATTATATGTATTTAATTTGTTAATCATTTGTTCATACCATATAATAATTTTTTTTGGGTGGGGGTCAAGGTTCATTATGATATAATATATTAACACTTCATTTTATAGAAACTACGGTCAATGGCGGAGAAAAGATAAACGCCGAGATAGAACGAGCTCAAACGCACCACAAGGTAGGTCAAGTCTCTCACGGTGCACTACTCTCAATATTTTTTTTTTTTTGAGCAAATTATTTATTTATTACTCTCAATTTGTTTCTCCAGTATCATTTCTAAAACACATGTATGATTTAAAATTATTTTTATTTTTTAAATTTGGGTTTCTTAAGAAAATACATGTCATATTATTTTATATATCATAATTAACAAATATGCCATACTTTAAAAAATTAATAAAATAATCTTAAATTAAATCTTAAATTCTAAAAACTAAATTGTAAATCTGAAATTCTAAAATGGTAGACTGTTTTAAGAGTTAAATTAATTCGTATATTTGTTACAAAAAACATAAAATTGTAAAATTGTGTATTTTTAATTTAGAAAGAACTTAAACTTTTCTTTAGTTTTATGTTTAAAATTTTAGTTTTTTATCATTTTTCTCAGCGGTTCCTTTTGATTATTTTTGTCTGACAAGTCTTTGATATTAAAAGTGTGATTTAATAATTGCAACTGCATTTTTCAGATAAATACTCTGTCCTTTTTTTATTTTGGTCAACTCTCAACTCCTCTTAATTATATGTTTTTTGAATTTATTTTTGTAATTATTTTGTGGTGAAGAAGGAAAAAAGAGGGGTAGAAATGGAAATGTACCCGACAGGATCGAGTTTGCCGGACTGTTCATACGCGTGTGGCGCATGCTCGCCGTGCAAACGTGTGATGATTAGCTTTCAGTGCTCCGTCGCCGAATCATGCAGCGTCATCTACAGATGCACGTGCAGAGGAAGATATTATCACGTGCCTTCCAGGGCTTGAATCTCTGCCGTTTATTTACTTTATTGCTTTTGACGTCTGTGATTAAGATATAAGTTTTGGCGGGTGGCGGCAAAACTATCTATTTTGTACAATTTTGTTGGAAAAAAAATTAAATTAATCTATGGGCCCTCCTACAATTAATATTGGGCTTTCTTAGGCCTTTTCAATGCGCGTCATGACACGACCGAATCAGATGCTTGAAGTAAAGTCAAATGTTTCGGCCAATTTATTTATTTATTTTTTTAATTGCAAGATGATACTTTTTCCTCAAAGGAAACCATCAAACCGTTTGAACCAAAACACATCATGTAACATACATGAAAGTAATAAACTTTTTTTTAATCATTGAAGAGTTTTTAAATTTATATCTCCTTAACTTAATCTGATTTGCATTGGTGAATCCGACCTGAATGTTTAATATTAGTTTAAGAAATCACTAGACTTTTGTTTCATTGTTTATTTCTCAAATTGTCAATTTATTTTATGTGCACACAATCTATAAATTTTGAGTATTTTAAGAAATATTA
Organism: Streptanthus diversifolius; assembly: GCA_039880935.1. NCBI lineage: Eukaryota > Viridiplantae > Streptophyta > Magnoliopsida > Brassicales > Brassicaceae > Streptanthus > Streptanthus diversifolius. Next base: position 20,691,115 of record JAXGFM010000014.1, on the reverse strand, counting down.
TAATCGAATCTATTTTAAAGAAAAAAAAAATTTAGTCTCGAGTGTTAAAGTTAAGACCGGGCCATGATATTTGACAAAAACAAGGCTCTTAATTCTAATAAAATTAAAAATCTAAAATATTGCCTTCTCATTTTGAAAAGGAAGGTCGAATAAATATCCCAAAAACAAATGGTCAATAGTCAGCAAAATAAAGGGATGCAACTTGCAGGACTGTTAAACATTTAAGTGACACATTTTAATGGATATTGTACTTATGTACATGACATATAACCAACCTCATGGAATTTGGTTTTCAGTATTTTGCTTTTGAGTTTATTTTAATTTACATAAATAAACATATAAACAATAACTTTAAAATATTAAGTCATCCAGATTCTATAAATCAATAACATGATAACTGATAAGTTAGCACGCAGTGTAAGAAAGTTTCTTTCAAAATAATTTGTAAACTTATAATAGTTTTCTTTTATAAGTATCTAGTTGTCAAAAAAAAATGAACATGATTGTGAAACAGTTTGTATAAATATTTATTATATTTTGTATTATCTATAAAGATAAAAAGCATCAAAACAAGACTCAATTAAATTGACAAGTTTGATATTTTTTGAAGACAAGAAGTATCAAAAGATGACCTACTCAAAGACTAAGACCAAGAACATGTCACAAAACTACAACTCCTATTCAGCAATTCCAATTATATTTCATGCAGCAAGTACTCAGGCCAAGAATGTGTCACAAAACTACAACTCCTACTCAACAAGTCCAATTAAATTTCATGCAGCAAGTACTCCCTCCTTAGTATAAATACCCCTTTAGGATTCACAAGTTTTCAGCAAACATTTATCTCTTTCCGAAAACACTTAACTCTCCAAGTTTTGAATTTATAATCCAATTTAATATCTTATTTTGATTAAATCTTGTATTTTCATAAATATCAATAAAATCAAAGTATTACTCATTTCCACAGTTTATTTTTATAAAACCTACAATATTATCAAAACAAGTTTATGTATCAAAATATCCAAAACAAATCCAAAATATAAAGAAATAATGGTATCAGAGCCAAATTTTGTTTTCAATTGATGTATTCTCTACAAAAAGTTTTATAAAAAAAAGGTTTTGTTTTCAAACTAGTTTAAGCTTCAGTTAAGTTACAACCCTTCTCCTGAAGCATAATCACTTCTCACGAAGCACAGTCACTGTACGTGTTCCAGGCAGCAAGTACTAGAGTCATACCGTAAGACCGTTGGAAAGCCACATTAGTGCCAAAGAAGAAACTTGTTATTATATTTAGCTTAAAGTTTAAACTTAGTATGAAATCATGGCGTCGTTTTTTAGAAATTTTTTTAAATCTAAACATGCAACAACTGCATCTTATAATAAAATTAATTCAAGAGAAATTATGTCAAAAATAACTTCTTTTAACAATGAAATATCAAAAAATCAATTAACCTCATATTAATCTAGAAAATATATATCAAATTGGTACTTTTGATTTTATAACAGCTTATGCAGTAAAAGAACATGAACAAACCCTATCTTTACAAAATGAATTTGAAGAAATAAAATTATTATCTTCAATTGCTCTAGATAAATATAAAAAAAGATTTAATTATATTCACTTTGGACTTGTTCAAATAGAAATTAAACCATTATCAAGAACTGATATTGATTCACCAATTTTAATGCTATTAAGAGATAGAACTTATTAAAATTTCAAGATTCGATTGTAGGAACAGTACAATCAAATTTATGTAATGAAGCAATTTACTTTAATTGTACACCTAATTTTCAAGTAAGTTTACATGATCCAACAATACTCGACACATTAGTATTAAATGTTCATTAACCAGAAATAAAATTTCAAAATGAAAGACATGGATATTTATTACTTTATCGAATTTACTTTAAACAATCAACATCAGAATTTAATCCTAGATGTTTATAACAAGATTCTAAAGGAGAAAATACAATATTATCGGTTCATAGTAAAGATACACCAACAGACACTTAAGCACCTCAACAATTAAAATGGGATCAAATAACTATTCTGGATCATTGGAAAATAGAAATTATACAACCTTCTAGAAATTTTGAACAAAAAAATATTTCAAGAATTACTGAACAAAATGGTCGAAAAATATTATTAAGATTTAACTCATTTAAAGAACTTTTACCTCCAAGAATAAGCTTTTATCACTCTGGAGCTTCATTTTCGTAATCGTACTGGTCAATCTAGTGCAGATTCAGAAACAGAAAGTGTAAACCAAAATATTAAACAATACAACTCAATTAAATTTTAAACACCTATAGCAGAACCAGAACAAAATATGTATCCCACATCACCTACATATTCAGATTTTAAATCCATAAATGTAATAAATAAAGAATTTGAAATTAATAAACAATATATTAAAAATACTTTTATTCAATAGAAAATGAAGAAAAAAAAATGGTATTTCAAAACCTTTTCTAAAGAACAAACCACTAATTTTAGAGAAATCTCGTATGAAATTATGATAACAAAAGAAATAACTATTCCACTTTTTATATGGTTTGAAACTTACTCCACTGAACATAATATTGATTATTCATTTAAGTCTATAAATACAAGTTCATCTTTAAGTCAAATATGAGAACAACTAGATGGTAACAAAGTTAAATCAATACATCCACCTTTAAAGGATTTAAAAATAAACACGTTCAATCAGCAAATTACTGTCATTTCTTTTAAAACAAGAGCTATTAGAGAAGATAAAGAACCAATAGTTGTAAATTATATTAAACCCATATACCAACAAAATAATTTTCAAAGCCAACTATTATATACAATTTCCAAACAGGTAGATCATATAGATAATAAATTAAACCTCAACAAATCCAAAGGTATAAATCAATATAATCAAAATATTCAGCATCCGTTTTCAGCTACTTCTACACCAATATTTAAACCTATAACTAGACAAGTTAAATTTCCAGAAAATGAAATTTTAAATCTATAGCATCAAGATTGGACAAATTAGATAAAGGTAAAGAAATAAACAATATAGACGAAAATGATAACAAATCTATACAATCATATACACAATCAAAAATTGATATCCAAGAAATAAATAGGATTAAAAATAGAATAATGAAATATAACAAACCCTATTACAAAAGACATTCTCCACCTGATTTATTATTTGAAGAACACCATAATTATTCAAACAACATATATACAGGTGATGATATATATGAATGGAATATTGATGGTCGTTCAGAATACGAAATAATGAATCTAATTCAAGAAATGGGTATGACTGTTATAGCCTATAAAGCTAAAGGACATAATGATAGACAAGCATGTGTATTATTAATAGCTGGATTTAATGGAGCATTAAAATATTGGTAGGATAATTCATTAGACTCAATTACACATGATTCAATTATTAATCACATTTAAACAATAAGAGTAGAAAATGATGATGGCTTTTATGAAGAACAAGAAAAACAAAATGCAGTAGAAGTATTAGTTCATACTATAACTATGCATTTATAGGAAATCCAACATAAGAATTAAAAAGTAAAAAAAAATTATATTAACAAATTTAAGATGTCCAATGTTAGGTGATTTTAAATGGTATAAAGATATATTTATAACTAATAAATTTCAAAGACAAGTCTCTAATCAACCTTTTTGGAAAAAACGGTTTATCTCAGGATTACCGTCCTTCTTTGCAAAAAGAGTAATCAATAAATTAAAATATTATTCTGTTGGGCAACCAATCTCATGGAATACAATTACATATGGTCAATTATTTGCATTTGTAAAAAAGGAGTGATTATCAATATATCAAGAGCAAAAGGATAAAAAAGAATTGATAGATTTAAATTTAAATTAACCATGGGTTCATTCTGTGAACAATATGGTTATAATAAACTTAATCCACCTTCTAGAATGAAAAAAAATACAATTTAGACAAAAAAATTACATAAAAATATCATAAACATAGATATTATAACCAACAACCAAATAATAAATATTATTCAAAAAATAAAAATTATTCAAAAAAACATAAAATCATAAATCAAAACAAAAATAATATGCTAGAATTGTAAAAGACCAGGTCATACTTCTAAAGAATGTAGAATGAAAAAATAAATAAATGAAATATTCCAAGATCAACCTGATATACAAGAAAAATTAACAAAACTATTCATATCAGAATCAGAATCATCTAGTGAATCTGAAAGTAATTATTCAATAAACAAAGTTAAAAATTCAAGTAATTCCTCTACAGAATCACAAGAACTATCTGACAATTTATGCAATTGTAAAACAATTAATGTTATAACTAAAGATAGCGATAAACAATTTTTATTAGACATAATAGATAAAATAGATAATGCATAAATAAAATACTTGAAAAATATCCAAACCAAATTTTATTTAAACAAGTAACTACATGAGAGCTACAAAATAAAGTTAAACAATTAAAAACACAAAGTAAAGAATTACAACTAGTAGTTAACCAAACATGAATTAAACCAATTACAAATAGACACTAGATTAAAATTTGTAGAATCAAAAAATTCTCAAGTCTCAACAAGTAATCAAATATCAGAAGAAGATAATAATTACATTCAAATATTAATAAGATAAATTATCAGAAATTGTATACTGATATTACATTACATATAGGACACAATTTTCAAATAAACACAATAGCCTTAATAGATTCAGGAGCAGATTATTACTGCATCCGAGAATATTTAATACCAACTAAATATTATGAAATAACAACTGAACGCTTAAGTGGTGCTAACAGAAGTAATTTAAAAGTACAATATAAATTACCTAATGCAAAAATATGTAATCAAAGATATTGCTTCAAAAATCAGTTTATCTTAGTTAAAAGTTTAACTCAAGAAGTAATATTAGGAACCCCTTTTCTTACTCAAATATATCCATTTAAAGTAATTGTGTTGGGTATTCTAACAGAAGTAGTATGAACAAAATTATCATTTAATTTCCTATCACCCATGAAGTCAAAAGAAATATTGTATCTTCAACAAAGTACAATAAAAAAAAAAATAAACTTAATAAACAACAAATATCAACATATTCAATACCTGCAAGATGAAATAACCTACCAAAAAATAGAAGAGCAACTTAAAACATCTTGTATACAAGATAAAATAAATCAATAGAACATGATTTGTTAAATCAAGTATGTTCAGATTTACCAAATGCATTTTGAGAAAAAAACAATAGTGTTCAACTCCCATATGAAAAATATTTTAATGAAAAACATATAACAACTAAATCACGACCCATTCAAATGAATAAAAATTATTAGAACATTGTAAACAAGAAATAAATAAACTATTAAATAAAAAACTCATTAGACCTTCCAAATCTCCTTTTAGTTGTCCGGCTTTTTATGTTAATAATCAAGTTGAAAAAGAACCAGGAGTACCAAGACTAGTAATCAACTATAAACCTCTTAACGATGTTTTACAATGGATTAGATATTCGATACCTAATAAAAGAGATTTATTAAAAATATTATATGATGAAAAAATCTACTCAAAATTTGATATGAAAAGTGGATTCTGGCAAATCCAAATTGATGAACAAGATAGATATAAAATAGCATTCACCGTCCCATTTGGAGATTATGAATGGAACGTGATGCCATTTGGACTTAAAAATGCACCATTAGAATTTCAACACATAATAAATGATATATTTAATAACTATTCAAAATTCACAATTGTTTATATTGATGATGTATTTGTATATTCAAACTCAATAGATCAGCACATAAACCATTTATATACATTTTTAAATATAATTAAAAAATATGGATTAGTAATCTCTGCTAAAAAGATGTCATTATTTCAGACTAAAATTCAATTCTTAGGTCATAATATATATCATGGAACAATTAAGCCAATAGCAAGATCTATAGAATTTGTTGATAAATTCTCAGAAGAATTAAAAGAAAAATCACAATTACAAAGATTTTTAGGATGTCTCAACTATGTTTCTGATTTTCTACCAAACCTTAGAAAAACTATTCAACCTTTATTCCAATGATTACAAAAAAAATCATAAACCTTGGTCAAGTACCCATACTAATTTAGTGCGCCAAATTAAACAAAAAGTCAAAACTTTACTGTGTTTGTCAATCCCAAACCCTGAAACTGATATGATAGTAAAAATCGATGCCTCTGGAATAGTTTTTACTAAAGCAAAAAACTTCCACAAACCAATCAAGAGTCTATAGTTAGATTCCATTCCCGTGTCTGGTCAGGACCACATAAAAATTATTCTACCGTTAAAAAAGAAGTTCTTTCTATATTTAATTGCGTTACAAAATTCCAAGAATATTTAATAAACAATTTTTTTTATTACGTGTTGATTGTAAATTAGCAAAAGAAATTTTACAAAAAAATGTCAAAAAATTAGTTTCAAAGCAAATTTTTGCCGGTTGGCAAGCTATTTTATCAGTTTTCAATTTTGATATTCAATACATTAAAGGAGAAAATAATTATTTACCTGATTTTCTAACAAGAGAATATTTACAGAAAAAATCAACTGATATTCAACAAAATATTCAAGATGAGTCAATCAAGCAAAAAACCAATGACTGCATCAGACTATATGAAGACTCATCCACACCTTCAAGGCAGAACTCTCACTATCCAAAACCATTTCTCAGCTTTTGCTGAATTTCCACCACTATCCTATTCAAGAGCAGTAACCACCGACAAAGGTCAATCTTCCACAATTACCAAAAATCCTTCCCAACAAACTACTCAAAAGTCAACCAACTATTCTAAGCCACAAAAGCAACACCTCATTACTACCCAATACACCAAAACAATTTCACTAAAAGAACTCCAGATTTTTACTAAGAGAGTTTTCTATGATGATAGCTTGTACCCAACAGATACCTTAACAAGAATCATACCTTCTATGAGAATATTCTAGTAGACTCTAAGTCAGTCGAAATTACTCATTATCCTGATAAAATCAACTCTAACCTCATCTCATAATCCACCTTCAAAATCCTTAAAATCGTCTCTATCCAAGACCTAGGATTTATCCATCACCATACCACAAAACCATTTTCAACCCCTGGCTACCATATCCAAGGCTATACATATATCGACTACCATAATGCATTTTTTCGTACCTTTTACCTTAGACCTTATGACCACTCCTGGTTTATATCTTTTGACCACAATTGCCCAAAATTAGTCAGTGGCTGGTTCAACGAATGGTGGCACTGGTTCAGACCTTCCGACCCAATTTACCCAGATACAGTTCTCAAAAGTTCTCTCCCTTACTACCAAAAACATTTACCCCCACAACCCATTGGTCCGTTATCTAAAATCTCTTTCCATATCAACATGGACATCCCTTGGATTTGTTCATGGCATTTTAACCTTGCAATTCATTTATCAGATATGCCATATTCTCTTATCCGAGAATTCCGTGTTAAATGGTGGGATAAGTACAACCTTAACCGGTGTTCTTTAACCAACACTCAACACTTTTTTGAAACCCATAATCAAATACATTCAGCTATAAAAGTCATTTCCAAATTGATCCCATTGGTCACACCTTACCAACTTACTCAAAAATCCATACCACAACCTTCACCACCAAAAACAGCTAAACACACTCCTCAATCCAGCCCAGCTCATTCAGCAACTTCTTCAACTTCCAAACGATCACAAAAAGACAAGCTCCAAAAAATCCTCGCATTAATTCAAAAACAGATGGACTCTTCTGATGACGAGGATATTATGCAAGATGATCCATTCGGCGGTCCGCTAAGCCAAGATCAATAAAATAAAATAAAATAATAAAAATAAAATAATAATAATAAAAAAAATAATAATGATGTTTATTTTTGTGTTTTAATCAAAGTATATTCTAGTAGACTTTGTATATTATTAATCTTTGTATTAATCTTTGTATTATTTTACTTACTGTACTAGTTTTATATTTTACTTATTTATATTTTTAAATAATCTACAAAGTATAAATATGTATTATACTTTGTATTATCTACAAAGACAAGAAGCATCAAAACAAGACACACTCAAATTGACAAGCTTGACATTTTTTGAAGACAAGAAGTATCAAAAGAAGACCTACTCAAAGACTAAGGCCAAGAACATGTCACAAAACTATAACTCCTACTCAGCAATTTCAATTATTCATGCAGCAAGTACTCATGCCAAGAACGTGTCACAAAACTACAACTCCTACTCAGCAAGTTCAATTAAATTTCATGGAGCAAAGACTTCTTCCTTAGTATAAATACTCCTTTAGGATTTACGAGGCACAAGTTTTCAGCAAACATTTCTCTCTTTCTGAAAACACTTTTCTCTCCAAGTTTTAAATTTGTAATCCAGTTTTAATATCTTATTTTAATATCTTATTTTGACTAAATCTTGTATTTCCATAAATATCAATAAAAATCGAAGTATTACTCATTTCCACAGTTTATTTTTATAAAACATATAATATTATCAAAACAAGTTTATGTATCAAAATCTCCAAAACAAATCCAAAAAATAAATAATCATAATATCCAAAACAAATCCAAAATATAAAGAAATATAACAGTTCATCATATATATGGCATGAAGTCAACATGAAACATTACAATCTGGATTTTCTGGTTTTGTCTTTTTAGAATCCGAGTTGAACCAGTGTTATCCTACGCATACATCTGAGTTTTTCGATAACTTTGAAATAGATTTTTTTTGTCTTTTTAAAATTTTGAAAATTAAATGATATTTGCATTTATTTTGTGCTTTAAATGAAATGTGTTTGTAAATTGCTAGTGGTCGTGTAAGATAGCCACTGGAATGTCTCCCTCTTTTTAGACGACTAACAGTCTCGTCAACTGTCTCTCTCTTTTTAGACGACTAATAGTCTCGTCGACTTATGTGTCCTGATGAATTGGTTTAATTTTATCCCGATATTTGTCTGTAATTTACACCTAATTCCCGGTTTGGAATGAGATATTAGTACACTATATAGGTATTATAGGTCAGGTCCAGATTTTTTTTAAAAACCCCTGATTATTTCTTTTATACACCTAACCAACATGCTAAACCCATCCTATTTCAAGATGAAACATATGACTAAATTTTCTCATTGTCAAGTTCCAAAGCAAGCCAAGAAGGTCTTCCTATAACCACATAAGATTGACCAAACCTGTACTGTGTTGCACTTTGAGCGATGAAAAAAGCTCCTTTGTTTGATGATCTTTACTCCACCATAGTTTCCAGTTTTTCACTTTATCCAAGCTTTTCCGGAGAGTCAGTCCTTGATACTTGAAAGAAGGCCAAGTCTTTGGTCTATTGACTGCTCCAAGTAGAGTCTTATCTTACGTCGCAATTATAACTCCTTCCACTTTATGAGAAATTATGTTCTGAATTACCCATTCTAAACATAGCAGATTTGCATCATTTATAGATGTCACATTAGCAAAAGATCTTCTGCTATGGAGAAGCACCTCTTCTTCACTGTTTCTCAAAATCCAAGCGACTCCAAGAAGATGTTTCTTTTTTAACCAAAATAAGCCAACATTACACTTGAGAGTACCAACCTGTGGTGGTTTCCACTTTGGAGCATTATGTGATTCGGTGACTGACACCTTAATTTCTCCTTCATTGTCAAGTTGTTGCGCCAAAAACCAAACTTTCACTTTATCTCTGATCTTATTGATTAGATCAAGAGCATTAAAGGTTGTTCCTTCAAACATTATATTGTTCCTATTTTTTCATAGGAGCCACAAGATCCATGGGAAACTTCATCTTATGGATATGGGAAATTTAATATTCAGACCCATCATGAACAGATAATGCATATTCACATACATGAATTGTGGATGAAAACCATTTTCAGGAGACGGAAAATACAAAAAACCCCATACTTGTCTTGTTACCGAGCATATGAATAACACATGATTTAAAAATTCTCCTTTCATTCCACAGAGTTGACACCAGATATCCACCTTTATGTAACGTTATAATAGGGTAGAAGCCACTGGGATAGCATCAGACAAAGCTCTCAAAATGAATGCTTTTATCTTCGGCGATGCTTGAATATTCCATGTCTTTTCTTTCGAAACATTGATTGAAGGCTGGATCAGAGCTTCTTGAAAGATATCCGCCAGTTTTCCTTGAGAAGCAAGCCAAAGCCTGATTTAACAACATACTCCACACTTCGAGTATGTTTCCACACCCAAAAAACTTCCGAGTCATAAACCGGTTTGATTTTCAATATCAGCTCCACATCAAATGCAAAAAATGGTGGTTAAGTATCAAAATGTTCCACCCGCTACCATCATCCATAAGCAGATCACTAACTCGGAGATTCAAATCCACCAGAGGGTGCTTCATAAAAGGTACTTTCCTAATTGGTGCTTCAATCCATGCATCAACCCATACACTTATAGACCTACCATTTCCCACTTACTTTCTCAAACCTTTGATTAAAAGTTTCCTTCCAAAAGTTAGACTTCTCCAACCATATGATGGTCTAGTCCCAGCATTTGCCTTCAAAAAGTCTCCACCATTGAAATACATGCTTTTCAAGAAACAACTCAGAAGACTATGGATTCTGCAAAACTCTCCACGCTTGCTTTGCTAACAAAGCCTGATTGAAACATTCAATATCCTTAAAGCCCAGACCTCCCAATTTCTTAAGGAGACATAGTTTCTTCCAGCTCAACCAATGAATCTTCCTTTTATGTTCCATTGAATGCCACCAGAAGTCCCCCATTACAATCGTCAGTTTTCTTATTGTAGCTTTTGGTAGTTTGAAACAACTAATTGCATACACAGGTAGCGCCAATGCAACCGCTTTGAGCCGGATTTATTTTCCTCCGTGAGACAAAGTACGCGCAAACCATCCATACATTCTTGACTTTAATCTTTCGAAAATGTAGTTTAATAGCTCAACTTTAGAACCACTAAAACATTCTGGTAACCCCAGATACTTCCCCCCCCACCTTCATTGAAAATTTTAAACAAGTTTGAATTGGGGCTTGATCCTCATTCATCAGTCCCCTACCAAAAGTAATGGATGATTTTTGCGGATTGATGATATGCCCAGTTGCCTCTCCATATATATATCCAAGATGAGTTTCAGGCTCTTTGCTTCTTCCACAGATGCTTTACAAAGGAACAAGCTATCATTAGCGAAGAGGAGATGGCTGATTGACGGTCCCTCATTACAGAATTTAATCCATTCAAAATGCATGCTTCTTCTGCTTTAGCCAATAGATGAGACAATTCTTCCGTGCACAAAACAAACAGAGATGGCGATAACGGGTCGCCTTGTCTCAAGCCTCTTCCTGGCTTTATGAGATCATGCAGATGACCATTGATTAAAACTGAGAAAGATACAGTAGTTACGCAGAACATCACCATATCTATCCACTTTTGATGGAATCTTAAAGCTACTAGAAGGATTATAATGTATCCCATTCCACTCTATCATAAGCTTTTGACATATCCAATTTAATTGCCATAAAACCTGAAGCAACCCAAGGATGAGCAATCAAAATATTGTTTGCAATTTTTCTCTCAGGAACGAAAGCAGACTGCGAAGGAGAGACAATTTGAGCTAGAAAAGGTTGGATCCTTCTCACCATCACTTTAGAAATAATTTTATAAAAAGCCGAACATAAGCTTATGGGACGTAGCTCCAACATTTTAATCAAATTTACCGTTTTTGGAAGCAGGCAGAGATGCATGAGATTCCATTCAACCGGGAATGTGCAAGTTATGAAGAAGTTCTTCACTTCCTGAGTCACTTGAGGGCCAATGTCTGTCCAAAACTTTTGAAAGAATAAGTCTGTCACCCCATCTGGACCAGGAGCACTTGATGCTTTGATTGAAAAAACCTCAGCCACAATTTCCTCATCCAAGGCGATTTTAATGAGGCAGTTGTTTATATTTTCATCAACCTTTGGAATGAAATCTTCAAAGAGGTCCTGAAATCCAAACGGTTCCGAGGATGTAAATAGCTTTGTGAAGTAATCACTCGCCACTACTCCTTTGGCAGCATCTGTCCTGTGCTTTACCCCATCATTATCCAAAGTTTTTCCAGACCCCCTATTTCTTGCCATAATCACTGAAGCATGGAAAAACTTAGAGTTTCTGTCACCGAGTTTAAGCCATTTTTCATGACTTTTTTTGCTCCAATAAGACTCCTCTTCACGGTAAGCTTTCATTAAGTCTTGTTTAAGAGTTCGGACTAAAAATCTCTTTGGACATTGCCTTGATTCTTCCTCTTCCAAAGCTTCCTGAATTTGAGAGATTTTGTCTCTTGCATTGAGATTGAAGTTTTTTTCCACAAACTTAAAGCTCTTCTGCACAACCTAATTCTCTGAGCCACCGAACTCATGCTTCCATTTCTTGGACTATTCCATGCCCTTACCACAGTTTGCCTCACATTTGGTAGACTCAACCAACGTTTATCAAACTTGAAATTACCTTTAGGGGATTCAGTAGCATTGAGCAACTTTAATAGGACAGGTCTGTGATCAGGTCTTCTTTTTCCAAGAAATATTGATTAGATGCGGGGAATAATTGTATCCGTGCCTTATTTCCGAAACTCCTATCCAATTTACACTGAATCCAGTGGGTGCCTCTTCTTCTTTCCCAAAGTACACTATATAGGTATAAATAATAAACTATATATATTTAATATATAAATATATATTTAGATAGTGTTACTTCTGCCTAAAATTGAAAGGCAGGAAACGAAATCCAACCTAATAATGTGTTAGGCCTACTATTTATTGAGTTGAACAATCAAGAGCTAATATTTTTTTTTTTTACTTTAGCTTCTTTAATTTTTGTTAAATTATCGCTCCTACCAGTAAACATATATATATATATATATATACATCTATTAAAACCAATTTTACGTATACTAATCTAAAAAAAAAATATTTGGCTAGAAAATTCTTATCTAAAGGCTATTAAACCTGTAGAGGAAGGTCGACCAACTCTTTGTGGGTAGACAGACCTCGCGACACTATTACCAAAAGTCTCGTAAGGTTACGACGGGAGAAGTGTAATGACCGCGATCGAGGGCAAAACTGGCAAGGGCGGGAAAAAAAAGGAAATTTCGGGGATTATGGGCGAAGATATCTGGGAAGGAAGTTTCGAAATATTCTTGTAACAGACTTTCCGGAAATTTCGCAATATCCTAACAACCGGATAATGGATTATTCCCAAAGGAAAAAGGAATTATCCCAAAGGATAATGGATTATTCCCAGCGGATAGGGAATTATTCCCGAATGATAGGGAATTATCCCAAAGGATAGGGAATTATCCCCAAAGGATAAGGGATTATTCCCAGCGGATAAGGGGATTGGGTTGGTCGAAGTTGTTGGCAACAACTTCCGAGATTTTCGCGCTAAATCCCAACCACTTCCCGAAAATCATGCTGATATCCTAACAAACGGATGGATATTCGAAGGGATAAGAGAGGCTGCGGATTAAGGGAAAATCCTAACCGCCTTCCCTTATAAATAAGAAGGCAGGTCGCCTCATAATTCCCTGCGTGAGCAAAAACGAAAATTAGAACTCTGAAAGAAAGAAAGTTCGAGGAAGATAAGCGATTATCCTAGAAAGGTTCGAGAGGCGCCCAGTTACCTGAGTATTCATCGATAGCGGTTCATTCGGTTAAGGAAATCCGGGTAAGCATCGATAAACTTAGAGTTTTTCCTTTCTGGGCTATAAGCATCGAGAGACTTAGTGTTTTGGTCGATGTGTTCCGAGTAAATCGCTAGGTTTGTGTGACGCGCGTCGGTGCAGCTTGGACGATCTGCGTCAAGAGGTGTCAGAACGTGAGTTTTCATCGGTTTATCGAGATCCTAAGGTGAGTGCGTGACTGTGGCTATGGTCTAGGGTCGTGAGCGTGTGTGGATTCAATAAGTGCTTGACTGTCTGATCTAATATACTTGTCCTGTCCTGTTTTAAGTGTTGAGCGTGAATAAGAGAGTCTTGTGTGACTCGTCCTGGTGAATGATCCAACAGTGGTTGGTGAATCACGTTTAGGAAAGTATATCGGCCTGATTTTGCATGATTGACTTATTGTTTGGATTACTTGTTTTCGATTTCTTGACCATAGCTATGTGAGACGGGATGACCGCCTCACTAAGCAATTCGTTGCTTATGCCTCCTTATGGATGCAGGGTTAGGTAATACTCGGGAAGGTAACAGCAGTGGCTAGAACGCGAGACGAAGGCTGGAAAGAAGGGATGGTGGCTTAGTAGAATAATTGGGTCTAGTAGCTTGGATGATGTATTGGTAGATTTATCGTTGTACTAGAACCTCGATTTTTATAATAAGAAATCTATTGCACGTTTATGCACTGTTCCGTTGAATCGAATCTGAAAATGCTAAGAAAAATTTAAGTAAAAATTTGAATTAAGGAATTTTTACTAAGTGCGGTCGGTTGGTTCGACCGCGGGTAGGAAACCTTTAACCTGAGGTAGTTTTTCCGGGTTAGGGTGCTTCAGTTTGGTATCAGAGCATGGTCGATTCTAGGACAGTGTTAAGCATAAACGGGTTAGTGGGTTAAGCCATCCTTTCCAGCCAGTCTCGCGGTAAGTGATATTTTAGAGAATAAGTTAGTCTCATGCTAACTTAATAAACTGTATGATTGATGCAGATGGTAAGGAACACTCGATCGCAGGTTGGGAATGGTGGTGCGGCTGAGGAACGCACCGATGGGAATGGTGCGAACCCCACCAACGGTCTGGAAGGCGTCGCGGCAAATGTGCCTGCGAATGGAGCCGCTGCACCCCAGACCGAATTGGGTCAGTTGATGGGGATGTTGGGGCAGATTCTGGAAAGATTGACGGCTGCGGTACCTGCTCCTGCTGCACCCGCGCCTGTTGCGCCCGCGCCGGTGGTACCACCACCCGCGGTAAATGACCAGGTCGCTGAGGCAGTAGTTGAGGAGGTATTGTCAGAGCCGAGGATTGCATCGTACCTACGATGGCTGATCATATGCGGAAGCTGGGTACAAAGTACTTCGCGGGTGGTGCAAAACCGATCGAGGCCGATGAGTGGCAATCGAGACTCGAGCGGAACTTTGCATCAATACGCTGTCCGGATCAGTATAAGAAGGACATCGCGGTTCACTACTTGGAAGGTGACGCGCATACTTGGTGGACCACGGTCGAGGCAAGGCGCCGAAATTGCTCATGGACCGTGTTCCGTGAGGAATTCCGCGCCAAGTACTTTCCAAGGGAAGTATTTGACCAATGCCAACGTGCGTTCCTTGAGTTGCGTCAAGGAAATATGAATGTGCGCGAATATGAGATTGAGTATAACTCTCTCATGAAGTTCGCGGGGCGCGAATTCGAGGATGAACAGACAAGGATAAGTCGGTTCTTGTGGGGACTTCGGGTCAATCTCCGCAATCGGTGCCAAGTGCGGAGATACGACTCGATGTCTGAGCTGGTAGAGGTAGCGGCTCTTATGGAAATGGGCTTGAAGGAGGAAGCAGAGTTGGCAAACATGGAGTGGAAAGCGTCCACGGTACCTTCTGCTAGACTAAGACTCGGTTCGAGCCAAAGGAGGAACTCAAACAAGAGTCTTAGGAGCAACAAGACATTGACGGTGCAAACTGCATGTCAAAGTTGCGGGAAAACGCACTCGGGTCAGTGCAGGACCAGTTCGGGTGCGTGTTTCCGGTGTGGCAGTCTGAGCCATAAGATTGGGGACTGTCCGGAAAGGTACCCTGGGGCGCGAGAGTCGGGACGAAATTTTGGGGAGCAGATATGCTACCATTGCCGTGAACCGGGACACTTCAGGTCTCAGTGTCCGAAGCTGGCGCAGTCATCCGGGAAACGGGCAAATGAGGGACTGCCGCCACCACCACCAGCTAAGAGAACGGCCCATACAACTGGTGGAACACCACGGGTCTTCTCGATTTCTGAGGAGGCGATAGAAGGCAGCTCTTCTCGTCCGATCACTGGTAAGTTCCTAACACTTACTAAGTAAATTCGATGTCTGCTTGTGTCCTTAGCAATTTAGGGGATATTGTAGGGACCATCCTTATGGGCGGAATACCGACCCATGTTCTGTTTGATTCCGGGGCGACACATTGTTTTGTTAGCCCTGAAGTGATTGGGAAATCCGGGTTCCATAAGGAACTTGGAGATCAACTCGGACTTGTCCGAGCGGCGGGTGGTCAAGCTATGAAAACCTTTGGAAAAGTGCTTGACGTTCCGATAATGGTATGCGGTGTGGACATGCCAGCTGACCTAGTCATATGCGGAGTGAAAACTTATGAGGTGATATTGGGCATGGATTGGCTTGGAAAGCATAAGGCCCATTTGGATTGTCATCGAGGGAGAATCCGGTTTGAGAGAGGGAACTCAACGCTGGAATACCAGGGAATTCGACCCACTTCAGGAAGCTTGATCATTTCAGCGATTCAAGCAGAACAATTGATCCAGAAAGGATGTGAGGCGTATTTGGCCACGATCACAACATCAGAAGTTGGACCAGACATAGGGCTTAACGATATTCCGGTAGTTAAAGATTTCGGTGATGTGTTCCAGGCCTTGGTTGGACCACCACCGGAAAGGTCGGATCCATTCACTATTGAATTGGAACCTGGAACCGCTCCGATATCAAAATCCCCCTATCGAATGGCACCAGCTGAAATGTCCGAACTAAAGAAACAGTTAGGTGAATTGATGGAGAAAGGGTTCATCCGTCCGAGCAGTTCACCTTGGGGAGCACCGGTCCTGTTCGTTAAAAAGAAAGATGGAAGCTTTAGGCTTTGCATCGACTATCGGGGATTGAACCGAGTTACGGTGAAGAACAAGTATCCGCTCCCAAGGATTGACGAGTTATTGGACCAACTCAAAGGGGCGACTTGTTTCTCCAAGATTGATCTGGCTTCGGGATATCATCAAATTCCGATAGCCGAATCAGACGTTCGAAAGACGGCTTTTCGGACAAGGTATGGACATTACGAATTCGTAGTCATGCCTTTCGGATTGACCAATGCACCGGCTGCATTCATGAAGCTGATGAACACTGTTTTCCGAGATTTCTTGGATGAATTTGTGATCATTTTCATAGATGATATTCTGGTTTACTCGAAAAACCAAGATGAGCATCAAGGTCACTTAAGAACGGTTTTGGATAAGTTGCGAGAACAGAAGTTGTTTGCTAAGCTCAGCAAGTGTAGCTTTTGGCAAAGTGAAATTGGGTTCTTGGGTCATATAGTCTCGGGCCAAGGAGTGTCTGTTGACCCAGAAAAGATCAGGGTTGTTGCGGAATGGCCGAGACCCGAGAATGCCTCGGAGGTGCGGAGCTTTTTGGGATTGGCTAGCTATTATAGACGGTTTGTTAAGGGTTTTGCAAGCATGGCTCAGCCAATGACCAAGCTGACCGGTAAGGACGTTCGGTTTGTATGGTCAGCAGACTGTGAGACTAGTTTCGTTAAGCTAAAGGAAATGCTTACGAGTGCTCCAGTTTTGGCATTACCAGAACCCGATGCACCTTATGTAGTCTACACAGATGCATCTCGATTGGGACTTGGGTGCGTTCTGATGCAAGTGGGTAAGGTCATCGCTTATGCATCGAGACAACTAAGGAAACACGAAGCGAACTACCCAACCCATGACTTAGAGATGGCGGCTGTGGTATTTGCTTTAAAGATCTGGAGATCCTATCTTTACGGTGCAAAAGTTCAGATCTTTACGGATCACAAGAGTTTGAAGTATATCTTCACTCAGTCTGAACTAAACCTTCGGCAAAGGAGATGGATGGAACTTGTGGCCGATTATGACTTGACCATTGACTATCATCCGGGAAAGGCCAACTCGGTTGCAGATGCACTAAGTCGAAAGAAAGTGGTCAAGGATGTTGTAAGAGACATGGAAGGTCTGGTCAGTATGATAAGCACTTTGCGCCTTACCGCATTGACGGATGATGTGGAACCGTTGGGCTTAGGTGCTGCCGACCATGCGGATCTGTTAACCCGCGTTCGGCTAGCCCAGGATACCGACGAGAAACTTAAAGAGGCAGCAAAGAACGAGAACACTGAGTATCAGATATCGAATAATGGTACGATATTGGTGAATGGTCGGGTGTGTGTTCCCAAAGATCAGCAGTTGCGTGAGGAAATTCTTAAAGAGGCACATCAGTCCAAATTCTCCATTCACCCAGGAGCGACTAAAATGTATCGAGACTTAAAGCGATACTATCACTGGGTTGGAATGAAACGGGATGTAGCCAAATGGGTGGCTGGTTGTCATACATGCCAAAGGGTCAAAGCCGAACGTCAAGTTCCGGCTGGGTTAATGCAGAGATTACCCATCCCCGAATGGAAGTGGGATTTGATCACGATGGACTTTGTTACCGGACTGCCTATGTGTGATAAGAAAGATGCGATTTGGGTCATTGTGGACCGTTTGACCAAATCTGCTCATTTTCTCGCAGTTAATCGAAAAGATGGTTCAGAGAAACTTGCGGAGTTGTACATAAAAGAGATCGTTCGGTTACATGGAGTTCCTGCGAGTATAATATCAGATCGGGATTCTAAGTTTGCGTCAGCGGTCTGGAAGTCATTGCATAAGCGGCTTGGGACTAAGGTTAACCTGAGCACGGCTTATCACCCGCAGACGGATGGTCAATCGGAACGAACGATCCAGACACTTGAGGATTTGTTGAGAGCGGCTATCTTAGACTGGGGCGGTAAGTGGGAACAATACTTACCATTGGCCGAGTTTGCATACAACAATAGCTATCAGACTAGCATTGGAATGTCTCCGTATGAGGCATTGTATGGACGGCCTTGCCGAACCCCGCTATGTTGGACCGAAGTGGGGGAGCGGAGCATTTATGGGCCAGACTTAGTCGATAGGACGACTGAGAAAATCAGGATTTTACAGATTAAGATTAAGGAAGCTCAGGATCGACAAAAGAGTTATGCAGACAAACATCGAAGGGAATTAGAATTCGAAGTTGGGGAAATGGTCTATCTTAAGACGGTCACCTATAAGGGAAAGGAAAGAACAAATCAGACCGCAAAGTTAAGTCCGAGATATATGGGTCCGTATAAGATTCTGGAACGGATTGGGCCAGTAGCTTATAGATTGGAATTACCACCAGTCTTAAGTGCATTCCACAATGTGTTCCACGTTTCTATGCTAAGGAAGTGCATAAGTGATAGACATAATGTGATAGTGGAACCACCAGCAGATTTACGAGAAAATCTGACTGTGGAAGGAAGGCCAGTTCGAATTGTGGGAAGGAGAGTTAAGACAGATCGCAGGAAGAAAACCAAAATGATTCAGGTCGTTTGGGATTGTGATGGAGAAGAAGAAATCACGTGGGAACCTGAAGTCATTATGAAGGACAAGTTTCCCAAATGGTTCGACAAACAAGCTGTCGAGACATCTAAGCCTAAAAAGACTAAGTCCTAGATTCGAGGACGAATCTACCTAAGTGGGGGAGAATTGTAATGACCGCGATCGAGGGCAAAACTGGCAAGGGCGGGAAAAAAAAGGAAATTTCGGGGATTATGGGCGAAGATATCTGGGAAGGAAGTTTCGAAATATTCTTGTAACAGACTTTCCGGAAATTTCGCAATATCCTAACAACCGGATAATGGATTATTCCCAAAGGAAAAAGGAATTATCCCAAAGGATAATGGATTATTCCCAGCGGATAGGGAATTATTCCCGAATGATAGGGAATTATCCCAAAGGATAGGGAATTATCCCCAAAGGATAAGGGATTATTCCCAGCGGATAAGGGGATTGGGTTGGTCGAAGTTGTTGGCAACAACTTCCGAGATTTTCGCGCTAAATCCCAACCACTTCCCGAAAATCATGCTGATATCCTAACAAACGGATGGATATTCGAAGGGATAAGAGAGGCTGCGGATTAAGGGAAAATCCTAACCGCCTTCCCTTATAAATAAGAAGGCAGGTCGCCTCATAATTCCCTGCGTGAGCAAAAACGAAAATTAGAACTCTGAAAGAAAGAAAGTTCGAGGAAGATAAGCGATTATCCTAGAAAGGTTCGAGAGGCGCCCAGTTACCTGAGTATTCATCGATAGCGGTTCATTCGGTTAAGGAAATCCGGGTAAGCATCGATAAACTTAGAGTTTTTCCTTTCTGGGCTATAAGCATCGAGAGACTTAGTGTTTTGGTCGATGTGTTCCGAGTAAATCGCTAGGTTTGTGTGACGCGCGTCGGTGCAGCTTGGACGATCTGCGTCAAGAGGTGTCAGAACGTGAGTTTTCATCGGTTTATCGAGATCCTAAGGTGAGTGCGTGACTGTGGCTATGGTCTAGGGTCGTGAGCGTGTGTGGATTCAATAAGTGCTTGACTGTCTGATCTAATATACTTGTCCTGTCCTGTTTTAAGTGTTGAGCGTGAATAAGAGAGTCTTGTGTGACTCGTCCTGGTGAATGATCCAACAGTGG
The DNA here is from genome assembly GCA_039880935.1 of Streptanthus diversifolius. Taxonomy (NCBI): domain Eukaryota; kingdom Viridiplantae; phylum Streptophyta; class Magnoliopsida; order Brassicales; family Brassicaceae; genus Streptanthus; species Streptanthus diversifolius. The sequence continues at coordinate 20,670,614 of JAXGFM010000014.1, read as the reverse complement.
TTGGTGAATCACGTTTAGGAAAGTATATCGGCCTGATTTTGCATGATTGACTTATTGTTTGGATTACTTGTTTTCGATTTCTTGACCATAGCTATGTGAGACGGGATGACCGCCTCACTAAGCAATTCGTTGCTTATGCCTCCTTATGGATGCAGGGTTAGGTAATACTCGGGAAGGTAACAGCAGTGGCTAGAACGCGAGACGAAGGCTGGAAAGAAGGGATGGTGGCTTAGTAGAATAATTGGGTCTAGTAGCTTGGATGATGTATTGGTAGATTTATCGTTGTACTAGAACCTCGATTTTTATAATAAGAAATCTATTGCACGTTTATGCACTGTTCCGTTGAATCGAATCTGAAAATGCTAAGAAAAATTTAAGTAAAAATTTGAATTAAGGAATTTTTACTAAGTGCGGTCGGTTGGTTCGACCGCGGGTAGGAAACCTTTAACCTGAGGTAGTTTTTCCGGGTTAGGGTGCTTCAAGAAGCCCACAAACCGTTCGAGTGTGGCCATCCCAAAACGCAAAAATGATGAAGTAAACACTTCTCTCGTTATCGTGGACAACTCGCCAAGTATCCCCTCTATATAAGTAGAGAAGATGAGAGGACGAGGAAATAGGTATGGGGGGAGGTAAGAAAACACTTCTCTCGTTTTATATGAAAACCAGATAAAAAAGGAGAGTTCCAACTCCATTCCTTTCATCATTCAGTAGCCTTCTTCTGGCAATTTTACACTCATCAACATATAAAAGCTCCAATCTATGGACAAAGCTCCTCACTTACCCTCTCATACTTCCCGACTACACTGATACAAGGTTAATTGAACCAAATGGTTAAAGCCATAGAAAAAAAAAATCACAGCTACTAGTGCACAACAAACAATGTAGTATTTAAACTATCGATCTACTAAAGATTAAGCTATATCAAAACAAAAATTTTTGAATTTTTTATGCATAAAAGTAAACAAAAGCAGTAAAGAAAATAGTTTTAAATCAACAAAAAAAGTATTTAGATCATGAAAAATTCGCAGAAATACATAAACATACAAAAATAATAATTAGGGTTCATTCTGTAAGTTTTTAAACTCAAAACACAAGTTTATAATAATCTCACTGGTTTGGCTCAAATCTTTATCTTACAAATCAGTAAGCTCATAATTATTTGGTTATTGTAAGATGTAGATATGCATTAAATCGATCAAGTTAAGATTGTTTACAATACTTTGTAACTCGAATTGTGTTTGTCACAACACATTGTTCATCAAATATGAATTCAGGTTATTAGATGCAGCAGTGTCGTGGTTCTAACTTCCTAAAATCAGTTCACTAGTTAGATACCTAGAATCATGGTTAAACACAAATAAAGGTGAAGAACTTATGAATTAAACCATATTAAAACCGTTACAAAAAACAACATGTTATGCACTTATAGAAAATTACACAACCTGACAACTAATATACTCAGACATGTTGAAAGTAAAAAACTCAGAGAATCATATATTTATTAAAAATAGAAGGGTTAGAAGATCATACCAAATTTCTTGAAAAAGGGTGAAAACTTTTTGAATTTCTCAGAATAAGTAAAATAAAAAAGTAATTTGTAACCCTAAACTTTATTGGATGTGTGTCAATTGACATCTTGTGTGTTTTTCCTAAAATAGGCTAAAAACAAGTATTTGTAAGTTAGTTTTGTTTAGGTTTAAGGGCATAAAAATATTATTTTTTCTTTGAAATTGGTACTTCGTCAAGGAAAAACACATCAACCAAGGTTAATGGCCGAGGCTTTTGACTTATGAGGTTGATGAATCTTTCGGTCTGGAGACAAGATGTAAGGCGGGCGAGGTTTTAGCTTAACTCTTCTATAGTTTTCTCTTCAGAACCAAATAAATATATATTCACTAAATGGGATGTATCTCTCCAACGAAAACTCTTAATGATTTTAAACAACTTGCATCTGAAAGCTAATTCAAAAAAAATTATTTTCACCAAAAAATCATCCAAAGGTGAATTTTATAAGAGCTTCGTCCAAAGCTAGACATATGATATATCAGATCTGCTAGTTGAATAATTTTTAATTTTTGGGTCCTAAAAAAATTAGTCGAGTCTACGACCTTGAGAATATCGATGGATCATGATTTGATATTTTTTCTCTTTTTAATGTTTTTGCTATTTTAATCTTAAATGACTTTAAAAATAGAAAATATGAGAAACTATTTTTTGAATCACATAATTGCTGTCTAAGTAAATTCGTAATAAAAACCTAATAAAAATTAGATAATAATGTTGATATTCAAAGAAAGTAATTTTAGAAGCGAGAAAAAATGTAAAAAAAAAAAAGAAAACAAAAAGATGGTGGATTTTTTTTGGGGTGAAATTTAGTAGATATGTCTAAGGGTTAGATGTTAATATCCCATATTTTAGTTAGATTAATCAAGTTGGTTCTGAACATGATATGAGGCAATTGCACCAAAATAAGCTATAATTTTCCTGTACCATAAAAATCTAATATTTGGTAAAAAATAAAAGACACAAAGGAAATAAATGCTCTTTCATCTATGACACGGACCAGTTCAAGGCCAAAAATGGCCATGAGTGCTTAACAATGCATCAGTCTGCCAGGTGTTGTGTTGATATGGTGTCGTCTCCTTCTTCTCCCGCTTAACCATTGATTTCTCAGAAACCATCTTAGTTAAGCTACGTGGCGAGATCTTATAGGACCAGCTAAGAACACTCTTTCCGCAGCGGATCATGGTCGTTTTCCTCAAACCGGTATTTTCAACAATCACTGATGAATGAATGATTGATTTTATTGTTGATAGAAAAAAAACAAAAGAATGATTGACCTTATTTTATTTTATCGTAAAGAATGATTGATTGATCAATAAAAAAATTGTCTACCATGAAATTTATCCCGTAATTAATAGTAATATCTACAAGATTCGGTCTATGATTCAATGTCAAAAACAATATTATTATCATATAGAAAATAAAACGCCTGAAGTTCAACATTAAAAATCTAATTGATTATGTGGGTGATGAAAATTTCGGAGTAGGGATTACTTTTCGATATAATTGATTAAAGATTATTTTTTCATTTTTCAAAATATAGTAAAAACGCAAAATATATAAAACATACTATTTTGAAAATAAAAAATGACCGAGTAAAATCGAATTTATTGAGTGGAATTATAATAAATATTTGATAAAAAATCTATTTAAGAAGTTATATAACGAATAAGACTGGAAATCAAGAAATCATAATTTTCTTATATTTTTTTGTGAGATTTATTTTGGGAGATCATATATATATTAATCGATGTGTTAGATTTTTTTTTGTGAACATCAAAATAACAAACTACAAAAATCTACTAAAAACGAATTATATAATCAATTTGGTGGGGTTGAGGCGATATACTTTGTAGGTGATGACAATATTCGCGTACTCCGAGCGAGCTTATCCGCCTTTGTGTTTGTTGTCCTTGAAATGTAGGTTACTATGAATGCTGGAAAAATGGTTTTTAAACTGCTGAAATCCTCTAGTTGAGTTACAAATGCTAGCCACTCCTCCGACTTTTGCACCATCTTCACTACGTCCAAACAGTCTGTTTCAAAAACAACATTCAAACGTTGGACTGTCTTCATACACTCCATTATACAAATAAGTGTTTCAAGCTCTACGTGTAGCGGTGAATGTCTGCAAAGAACGTTCCTTGCTCCCATCAGCATCTTTTTATTTCCACATTTCCTACATACCCATCCGAGCCCTGAAAATTTCTCAGGCTCTTTCCAGGATCCATCTGATTGACAACTCCATATGTGATTCCGTAAACATAAAAATTTCCTAAGGATTCATGTCTCTATTCTTGAATATTTTGTCGTTCATACTTTTCCATAAATACCAAATAATCCAAGGGAAGAAACCATATGTTATATATTGTTGTAGCCTCTGAAAGAGATAGTCTACGTTCGAAAAAATTGAGCCTGTTGGAAAAATATCCGGATGTGGGGGAATCAAGGATAAAGTTCAAGTTTGAAATGCCGGTGGACATTCAAATAGAACATAATTTATCGTCTCTTCATCCGCTCCACATGATTCCGCGTGATCTCAAATTCTTTGATACCGATACATATCCTGATAGTATCTATCAAATAAAATGTTGTATTTTTGGTGGACACTGAATCTTTCATATTCGAACTTAAAGAGAAGACACTGTGGGTCCATAACTTCCGTCTAGAATACCTTTATCTGGATAAAGTTGTTCTAACATATAACATGATTTTACTGCATATTTTACCATTTTTGTAAAGTACCAGCCATTAAAATTGTTATTTTATATGATTTGGGGTGTTTATATTATTTTTAATAAAAACAAATGAATTACTATTACAAAAAACCGATCGATAAAAATCTAAATTTGATAGATTTTAAATATTAATTAACTATTAATCAAGTGGTTATTCATCATATAGTAATTTAGACTTTTATACATATATTTATATGGGATAAAATTTGTATTAATAATAAGGATAATCATGATATATTAAAATCATAGAACAAAGATTATATATATATATATGTATAGGACCAAAAAAAAAGAATGTAACAAACATATTAAACATGAAGTATGTCGTAACATAAATCGTTATATAAGTTATAACTATATTTTTATGAAAAAGAAACGTGGTAAGAAGAAACAAAAAAATTAAATTCAAACCAATATATATATATATATATATATATATATATATGAACAATGAAAAATAATTTGTGGTCCTTCAACCGAAAGTATAAAAATAAAAGCCTAACTCGAATAGTAAAATGTTGAATAATTGTAATTTTTAAAAATTATATTTTTTACTTTATAAATCATATAAACAATCACATACGGCCATTATTTAGAACATTGACTACTAGAGTGATGAAAGTTCATGATAACAAAAAAATGTTGAACTACTCTCATAAAAACTGAGTTACATTATATAGTTAAATAAAAAAAAATATAATTCTATAATAATAAAAATTGAGGTAAAATGTCATTAAGAATGTCCACATGAAATTTAAAATCACCAATTAAAATATGTAAATCAAAATTTTAATTAAATCTTAAAAAAATATTAAGTTTCCAAATAACCAATCTCTCAAAACAAAAAAGGGAAAATATAATTGAAAATTTTCACATAGCATTTAAAACAACCAGTTAAAATATGCAAATCAGTATTCTAATTATTTTTTTTAAAAAATGTTAAAATTTGTAAACAATCAATCTTTCAAAACATAATAAAAATAAATACCACTAATTAAAATATGATAAATCAGTATGTTAGTTAAATCTTAAAACTATCAAGATTTCCAAAAATCTATATCTCAAATAGAAATTAATATAAAGAAAACTAAAATAACAAAGAAAAAATCATCTGAAAAAGAGAAAACAGTCAAGAAAAAAGAGAAAAATAGTCTTTTATCAAAATCTTATAATAAAAGTTATTTTTAAAAAACTAAACATAAAAATATTATATAAAAAAAGAAAATATATTATATTTAAAAATGTCAAAACCTCCAAACAATCATATCTATCAAAATGAAATAGAAATCAGTATAAAAAACTTAGAATAGCAACATCACAAGAACATTAGAAATTAACTTGACATCTACACTAACTTTCTGAAAAATCCACATCACATAAGCTTAGCTAACAATTTTCTTTGTAATTTTAAATAACTGTATATACTTAAGTTTCTTAAAAATGCATTTATAAATATGTAAATAAATCACACATCTATATGATAGAAATATAATTTCATTTAATAAATTAGATATCCACATGTCGAAATCATGTAGCACAATGGTGGTCAATTCTGAAATTCATGACACATGTCTGAGGTTTGAAAAAAAATAGTATAGCACAGAGAAAATTATAGGAAAACTTTGTTTGGTAGATGTTTCTGTAAATATATAATTTTTAATATCATATTATTGAATAAAATCACTCAAATAGTTAAATGAAAATGAAAAGGTTCACAGTTATTGAATCTTACTCTTGTTCGCTAGCAAAGAAATGAAATATATTCTTGAATGCCATGTGTTTTTTTTTTGTCAAGGAATGCAAAATAATCACAGAAAGCATCAAACTCAAATCCGACTAAACATCTCATATTTTTGTAATGTTAGTTAAACCAACCTTATTAGAATATAACAAGCTTCTATTTTATTTATTATTATAGAGTTCTGATTATAAATAATAGAAAAAAGCCACAAAATATTTGTAACCTTTCGAATTTTATATTTTGATTTTTATTCTTTTTGCAACTCAGAAACGTAATTGTCATGTCTTTGACATATGGAAACAGATTTAACGGTCTAGACTAGAATAAACATAGTAAAACAATGTTAAAAAATAATTATTAGCTGTAAGTAAATAAACCTTTATTTTTTTTTTTTTTTTAAAAATGAGAGATAAAAAATAAATTAAGCATGCGAACGGTAAATAAAGAAGTGGAGCCCACTGGTTTAAATAGAATATAATGAAAATATTCTCCCTTGGCTTCTTCAAACTTCGTCTCCATTCTTTCTATCCACCGTCGATAACTCTTCTTGGACTCGTTTCATTTTGGGGAAGAAGAAATCAATCAACTTCTCTTTTCTCTCTTGCTTTGTTCTACACTGAAGGCACATAAGAATCTGCAAATTTCTTAGGCTTTCTTCAAGCTCATAGTAAACCCATTTCTCTGTATATTTCCTTTTGCTTCCGCGGTGAGTCATTCTTTTCGATTTTCTACTTTTTCTTCGTCTTTTTTTTTTTTTTTTTTTTGTTTCTCCGGAGATTTGAGTTCAAAATCGCACTTTAACGGATGATCTTCGGGTTCGTTTTCATCATCTTTGTTGTTTTTTCGGTAATTTTGAAGATTATCGAATTTTTTTTTTTTAGCTGAAATTTGAAACCAATTTGATTCCACTGTTGATTCGTGTTCGTCTTCACTTATTCCTGAGTGTTCGTTCCGATTTGGGTCGTGAATTGTTGATTTCCGATTCTGCGGAAATTGATTTCCTCCTGTTCTTCATTATTTCGCAGTACAATTTTTTTCACAGAAATTAAAAATCTGAATGGATTTTTATTTTCATAAATCCTAGATCTTCGCGAATTTTGTCAAACTGAAAATTCAAATCGTTTTCACTGTTGATTCTTGTTCGATTTGACTGGTTCCGATTCGTCTCGTTGATTGTTGATCTCCTAGTCTGAAAACAAAAATGACTTCCTCATGTTCTTCATCATTATTTCGCAGTACAGTTCGTTTACAGATATTCGAAATCTCAGTGGCTTTTTTATTTTTCCATAAATCCCTAGATCTTCGCGAATTTTGTCCCTTTTTTATTTTAGCATGCTCGATATCATAAATCTCCGTCGGTCGATAATTTTTTTTTTTTTTTCCATTTCAGGATTATCTCATTAATTTTTGTCAGATTTATTGGCGTAAATGTTAATATACGTCTCGTCTTTTGATTCAGTGGAAACGTGTTTGTACACAGATCTTGGTAAAGAGGAGAATGATAGAGAGGATAACAAATATCCTCTGAAGTTGTGGAGAAAGTGAGCATCTTTTGTAGATTTCGCATCGAGAAGCACAAGACTTGGTTGGAGATTCCATTGATGACGACGACAAACTCCTTGTTGGACAGTGAACGCTCTCTCTCAGGTATCTGTAGTTATTTCATTTCTTGTTCTGTGCTAAATAATATGCTACCGAAAGCTCTTCAGTATTTATCTAATTTTATTGTTTGATTATCTTTTACTAGGCGAGTGTTCGGTTGATGGAAGCTCTTATGAAAGGTAAGGCTACTATGTTACTAGGCGAGTGTTGGATTGATTATGCTTGTAAACAGCATATCAAGATTGTTGATATACTTTTTTTCTATCTCTGCCAGGGGTAATGAAGATGAATGTTCAAGCCATGGTAGTCAAGATGATGTGGACTCCATGGAAAAGGAGAAGAAGGTAGATCGCCAATATACCTTAGAGCGTAAGTCCAAGAGCATGCCAAGTGACATTCAAAGGGATATAGAAATTTTTGGTGAAAAATCAAAAGAAAACGGTGTTGAAAGTGTGCAATTCCTATCTGATCGTGAAGATGATAGTGCTGAAACGGATTCTCAGATTTGGGAACCCCCAGAACCAGAAGACCCAGAAGATGAACTAGAAGAACCAGAAGATGATTATGATGATGATGATGATGAATGCTGTGATGGCTCTAAGTGGAGCAAATCAAGTTCTTTAGGGGAACCTAAAAATGAAAGTAGTAAAAAGCGAAAGTCCAACGAAGAATATCGAAGAGCAATGCTTAAGGAGGCAGATTCAAAGCTTAAGTTCGTTGTGAGTCAACTTATTAAGTCGGCTGGATTATCTACGGAAGAAGGTGAAAATTGGATCGAGATAGTTGCGAGGTTATGCTGGGAGGCTGCTTCACTATTGAAGCCAGCTATTGATGGCAAAACTGTTGATCCGACTGAGTACATCAAAGTGAAATGCATAGCAACTGGTTCTTGCAATGACAGGTATTACAAATTACCCATTGATTGCTTATACTTTGCATTTTTTGTAGTTCTCTGACCTGTAAGAAAATTCAGAAAATCCGCCAATTACTGTTTCATTTCATATAGACTGCACATGATTTTTTTATTCATTTTCCATCTACTGTACTCTCCTAATGATTGTTCATCTATGCAGTGAAGTCTTCAAGGGCTTGGTTTTCAAAAAACATGCTGCTCTTAAACACATGGCAACTAAATATGAGCATCCTAGAATAATGTTGGTCGAAGGAGTACTGGGCCAGCCATTAAGTGGTTTTTCTTCTCTCCAGTCAATGGAAAAGGTGGGAGCACTTATTATTTGGCAATCACCTGTATGACAGCTTTCAGTTGGTAATTTTCTTGATTTTCTTATGCCAACAGGACTTAACGTATGTGGCGCCTGTTGTTGCTATCATAGAAGCTCTCAAGCCTGACGTTATGCTGGTGGAAAAATCTGTTTCACGTGATATCCAATTGTCTATTCTTGAAAAAAAAGTCACTCTGGTGCTTGACATGAAGCTCCACCGTCTACAGAGAATTTCTCGATGCATTGGTTCACCAATTATATCATTGGACTCTCTGTCTAGTCAGAAGTTAAAGCACTGTGATTCCTTTCGCATTGAGAAAATTGTGGAAGAGCATAATGCTGTGGGCGAAGCCGAGAAGAGGCTAACTAAAACGCTGATGTTTTTAGAGGGTTGCCCTACCCGCCTTGGTTGCACGGTGAGTGCTTGATTGAATGTGGAGTGTGATAAGTCATTAATGCTACGAGATATCTCTACTTTGGTAACACTGACTTCAATAACATCACATGATCGTGGGTTTTATGGTAGTTTCCATTGTATGAAAGTCTTATCCCCATAACATCAACTGATGAATTCTCTCAAATTTTGATTTCGTGACATTGACCTTAAGACTTTCTTGCAGTGTACCACTGATTATCTGATTTTTGACATTTGTGATATGTGACAGATTTTACTTAAAGGAAGCCACAGCGATCAGTTGAAAAAGGTCAAAGAAGTAGTACAATATTCATTTATCCTGGCATATCATCTAATCTTGGAGGCTTCTTTTCTCGCTGATCGGCACACAATGTTTTCAACCATCTTTACAAATGAAGCATCATCATGTGTTGCGGAAACAGAAAAAAATCCACTATCTCCTTCTCCTGGTGAATCTGCCTCTGAAGCAGTTGATATTCCTTTGTCTAATGGATTCGATGAACGATCTATTCAGATAAATGGGGAAACAGATGGTGAGAAAGCTGAAAAGTGGGATTCGGATGGAGATCGTGTCTTCTCTCACGAGCCATATAATCCAGTTATCTTTACTGGGTTCTCATCTTTATCTGCCAAACTAAGTAAATACTTAGGCTTTGTTAAAAATCCGGAATCAGTTCCAGTTTCTGTGGATACAGATTTTTCGAATATCAGCTATCTCGACTCAATAAGGGAATCTAGGGAAGATAGTACAGAAAAGGATGAAAGTACACAACCATTGCTACTTGACCCTGGGCTCCCAGTAATCACGAATTCAGATGATGGAGACAGGTCGCAAACAGAGAATGATATCGAGACCACCTTGGAGTCTCAGAGTATATTGGTTTTAGTGTCAAAGAGGAATGCCTTCAGGGGGATAATGTGTGACCAAAGTCATTTTTCGCACATAAAGTTTTACAAGCATTTCGATGTTCCCTTGGAAAGATTCCTGCGAGATATGTTTAATCAGGTTTGACTCTTGTTCTTTGTCAATTTCTAATAAAATACTGTTTCGTTCTTGTGTCAAGGTTAATCCGTGTTCATTATGTTAAGAAGCTGAAACTCTAGTGTCGCTAGAACATTTTTTGTGGTTCAAATATATTAAGGCAACTGTTCATGATGCAGAGAAGCCGATGTCAAACGTGCGAGGAATGTCCGGAAGCACATCTTTACTACTATGCCCATCACAACAAGCAGCTAGCAATCCAAATCAAGCGAATTCCTGTACCAAAATGTTTGTCTGGTGAGGCAAAAGGAAAAATTTGGATGTGGAGTCGTTGTGGAAAGTGTAAAACAAAGAATGGGGCCCGGAAATCCACAAAACGAGTGCTGATATCGACTGCTGCTCGTAGCTTGTCATTTGGAAAATTCTTGGAGCTCAGCTTTACTCAGCAAACTTTTCTGAATAGATCGTGTAGCTGTGGGCACTCTTTCGACCGAGACTTCCTTCACTTCTTTGGGTATGTTTTTGGCTCTATTTTATTCTGCCTGTAGCTTCACATATTCGAACCAAGTAATTTAGTAAGATTTAAGATACTTTATAATATGGATTTCGACATATAAACATTCACATATCACAGGAGAATAGTCTGGGACTAAGGTTAGTTTATACCCGACTTTACTAGTTTATGGCTTAGTTCTCTTGAAGTCCCTTCTTGGTTCTGGTGGGGAAACGTAAAAATCATGAATGATTCAGTAACTTTCTAACATGGATGATGGTCTAAGAGCCTTCTTTATTTCTAATATATGATATATCTTAAACGTGTATACAACTGCAGATTGGGCTCCATGGTTGCTATGCTCAGTTACTCCCAAGTCACATCTTACACAGTGTCTCTACCACCCATGATGCTGGAGCCCAGCATTTTAATAAAAGTGGGTTGGCTTGAGAAAGAATTCCAAAGAGTAAGTTTCTTTTCCGAGTAGAACAGTACTGCAGCTATATTTTCTCGTGCATGGTGTTAGCAACAAATATTATGCTTGCTTGGGACGGGGGCTGGCTTTCAAATTGTATAGTGCAGACTCAAGATGATTCTTGCTGATTGTTTCTTTTTACTTGTTCAGGTATTCACTAAAGGGATCTCCTTGTTCGAGGACGCTACTAGTTTTCTGAAGAGGCTAAGATCACAGTTCACAAATTCAGATCTCAGCTATCAATGTGCAATAAAATTGCTGTCTAACATCGAGGAGTTGCTGAAGCACGAGCGTGGCGTATTTGAGGTTAGCTTTGCAACAATTTCTTTCAGTATACGAATATCTTTGTCATGACACAAGCTTACTAATATCTATTCATCCGTTTTTTGGACACAATATTATTGCCGAAAAATAGGAAAACATCAAGATTTCTTTTGACAAGGCTAAAACCATTGATGATGTTTCGCACAAACTGCTCCGCTTAAACCGCATGAGGTGGGAACTTCTGCTTCAAGCTCTCACCTGGAACTACCGGTTGCAGTCGCTGGTTTTATCTGATCGTTTGCTACCTTCAAGTGGTGAGGGCAAGAGAAATGAAGTTGGTGTGAAGACCGTCTCCGAGGCTGGAATGACAAGATATGAAAATATTGACAATGTTTCTGATTCTGGTAGCAATGGAGGCACGGACGTTCCACTTGTTGACGGCAAGGAAATACCAATCGTTGGTGCGTCTGTTGGGGACAATGATCAGATGGGAGAATCTTATGTACCTGAAGACGTTGAGTTGCAAACTCTGTCCAGCCCCAGGGCCGATACAACCTCTCCCATCAACGATCATTTTGACACTCATTTGGCTGTTAATATCCATTCAACCAATGAACAAGAAGCAGACAAATTAGTTCCAGATACTGGAGGTTTACCGGATGGCAAGGTTGCTGCCTCTAATCGGTCAAACATCTTAGGTTGGGATGAATGGTTTTGGCTGCCATTTGAAGAGCTACGCTCGAAGCCCATAGTCGATGTTGAGAAAGAATACTTACTGAAATTCGAGTATGTTAACAATTTCACCCAAGAAAATCTACAGACGGTGAATCAGATAATTACTGAGGAAGGTTCTCGTCTGCGCATCTCTTTGAGGGATGATGATTTTATCGTGTCAGACTATGAAGACGAGCTCTCGAGCCTAATTGCTTGTGCGCTTGCCCATCTGAGCAATGCTGACAACAGATTGCCTCTTTCAAGGTGCATACATGGATCTCTTGAAGGGTTCTTGGATAAAGATCAAGATTCTAAGCAAACTGTAGACCGTGAGGTTTCTCGTTTCGCGAGTGAGAGTACAAATCGGTTGGAAATACCACCTCCAGAGGTCCTTGTTACTTTTGGGTCACTCAAATCAGTTGGAAAACCCAAATATTCTATTGTGTGCCTATATGCAGATGATTTCCGCGACCTTAGAAAGCGTTGTTGCTCCTCAGAGCTTGATTATATAGCTTCACTTAGTCGCTGTAAGCCGTGGGATGCTAAGGGCGGGAAGAGCAAATCCGTGTTTGCTAAGACTTTGGATGATAGGTTCATTGTAAAAGAGATCAAGAAGACAGAGTACGAATCATTTGTGACGTTTGCTCCGGAGTATTTTAAATACATGAAGGACTCGTATGATCTAGGCAACCAGACTTGTCTTGCCAAAGTTCTTGGGATCCATCAGGTAATTTCTCTAGAATTAATTTTTGACCATTCCACCATTAGGATTTTGCTTAATCGTTAAAGAAACGGAGAGGGCTTAGTTTGAAGGATCTTTGATCGCTATTTTCAGGTAACTGTAAGGCAGCCAAAGAGCGGGAAAGAGATACGGCATGACCTGATGGTAATGGAGAATCTCAGTTTTGGCAGAAAAATTACTCGCCAGTACGACCTTAAAGGCGCTCTACACGCTCGGTTTACGGCTACTTCTGCTAATGGCGCGGAAGATGTTCTATTGGATCAGAACTTTGTCAACGACATGAATAAATCCCCGCTTTACGTTAGTAAAACATCAAAACAAAATCTCCAAAGAGCGGTTTACAACGACACAGCCTTCCTAACCGTGAGTTTTTTTCATCTCTCTCTCTCTCTCTCTCTGTATGTCATGACACATATATGTTTTTAGCTCAGTTTATATTGTGTTACACAACAATCTACTTATCATAAATGGAAAACAAAATCGCAGAGTATAAACGTGATGGACTACTCATTGCTGGTTGGAGTAGATGATGAGAGTCATGAGCTAGTGTGTGGGATCATCGACTACTTGAGGCAATACACATGGGACAAGCAATTAGAGACGTGGGTGAAATCGTCTTTGGTGGTTCCAAAGAATGTGCAGCCGACAGTGATCAGCCCGATTGATTACAAGACGAGGTTTAGGAAGTTTATGAAGACGCATTTCTTGTGCGTCCCTGACCAATGGTGCAACCAAGGAGAGACTGACTCTTGAAGGACAAAGAAAAGCTATTGATAAAATACCCAGTTTAAATCACTTAATATGATTCTTTCATTTGATTTAAATTTTACATGTAAATAGACACAGCTCTAGTTTTTATTCACCCTGTTATTGTGCAGTTTTTAGCAAGATCCTGGGGTGGATTTAGTGTTTGGATTGTCTTTTATTTTCCTTTGTTTTCATTTCATTGAAAAGCAGATTAAAGCAAGTGAAAGTCTGTACTAAAAGAAAAGTGTCAATTGACTTTTGAGACTTGAAAGTATTGTTTTGGTAATAGAAAGAAAAAAGTGATTATTGTTACATTTGTTTGTCAAAGCATTTTAGTATTGAATTTTACACTGCAAAGGACATAATTCAGATACATTGACATCGACGAGGAATAGAAGTACCAGCTGGTTTTCTCCTCTCCCTAATCACTGCTTCCTTCACCATTGGCACCTTCTGCTGAACCTTCTTCCATATGTGATTCACCGCACCATCAGGTTGAATCCGTCCAATCCCATCTGCTCCATTATCATACACAAAAACTGTCTGAACCTTTGCCATCCTACTTCTAAATGTCTCCTTGTCTCTTTCAGAGAAACTTCTGAGAAGATTGGCCAACCATTTAGGTGTTAATGCATCGCTTACAGAGACAAAGACCGAGAATTCTGAGTAATCGATAATTCCTTCAAACGGGAGCTCTATGTTGTCGCTGACAATTACAGGGATGCATAGGCTTTGTATGGCGTCAAAGAGACGGCATGAAGTGGGAGTGTCACCAGCTGGATGCAGGCAAAACTCTGAGTTTTTCATTCCCCTTATAGATTTCTCTCTTCCCGTTGCATTAGGGAAACCTTCTTCCATGACAACACCATGTTCATTCACCAGCAAGTCCCATAGTTTTTCTCTAATTAACCCTCCCTGTCAAATAAAACACAACCGTAGGGCGACACGCTAAAGGTAATGGATTCATTAGGAAAAATTAAACATTATGCAAACGCAGCAAACAAACAATAGAGGCCTAAGCATTCCAAGACTGAGCAACACTACCGTTTTCAAAATGACAGCACATTTACTCTGTAACGTATACCTCATGAGCCATGAACTCACTCACAAAGGTCTCTGAATAAAGCAATGTACTAATGATTTAGATAAAGAACATTGTTTCGCAAGAGTGATTACCCGATGCCTGTGCTTAGCACCTTTGAAATAAAGAAGGCTGTGACGTTTCTGGTTCTGGGACAAATCTAGTCTAGGAAGTAGATGCGTGTATGGAACTATCACATCCTTGATGACAGAGACTTGCGTATGCTCTATCCTCTCAGGCAAGCTACTACAATTGGACGACTTAGAATCTTGCCTGAACCATCCTCCAAAATCCACCACTAGTAGAATCGATAGAGAAATCTCCTCACGAACATGCCACATTGCAACAGGGTCTGCCAAAGAACGCTTCAACATTTAACTAACCTGAACAATCCATCCACAGATTTAACTTATATAAGCTTCTACACCAAATCCAATAAGACAATGTTCCATTCAGTTCGATTTAACAACACCAAAATCTAAAGATACTCACATGGCAGATTCTCAAAGAAGACTCAAATCTATAATTATGTATAAGATCATTTGTCAAATTGAGTGTGAGATGACATCCACACAAGTTGCAAAGATATGAAATTTTAAAGAGAAATGGAACCAACAGAGTGAAATTTTGGTACCGGTGAGAACAAACACGTGATCACGACCACCAGATCGCTTCCAAGCTTCAGTGTTCTTCACAAAGTCAAGAACTTGTCTCTGCCTCTGATAATCTTCGTTTCCGGGTTTCTTCCTAAATGAGCCTTTTCCATTTCCAAGCTCCATCTCCGCGCTTAGAGTTGCGAAGAACGGCACGAACACTACATCAGCGTCGGATTCACTGAAAACTCTTTTGGAAAAAGATCCAATTCGCTTCTCCGGTGGAGTTTCGAGGTCTCCCATGATCCAGTACTCGGCACTGTATTGCTTAATCAGCGGATTCTCGGGGTACGGTGGGTATTTACCGGGTTTGGGTGAAATGGTTTTCCGGATAGGGTGATCCGGATCGCTAGGTATCCGTGAATCTGGAGACGAGGACCAGTACTTCTCGAGAAGACCATAATTTAGAGATCTTGGAAGCTCAGCTACAAAGACATTGATGCCGTTTTGAAAGGTATCGTATGAGTTCCTCGGATTTGGGTCGGATATTAAGGAATTGGAGAAGAAGAAGAGAAGCGAGACAACGAAGACGAGAGAGAAGGAGAGGAATAAGCAAGAGACGGAGCACAGAGGTCTAGTGACCGCCATTGATATGATCTTAGGAACCATCGTAGCTTAAGTAAGATCTCTGCTTCGCTTCGCTTCACTTCACGATACTTGTACCCCTGAATCCTCTGGTGAGTCTGAGGCACGTGGAACAATGTCTTAAATGCATAATCTGAAAAAACAATGTCTCAAATGTCATGACCAATATTTAAATGGACAAAGTTACTATTTTATCCTTATAACAGATTATGTATTTATAATTGTAAATGATACCAACGAAAACACGCTAGCGCAGATGGTATGACGTGCTCGCGTGACCCAAATAACTCGGGTTCGAGTCTCAGATGTGTAGTATAACTGAGAATAATTTGGATATTCAGTTATACTAGTTGTATTCGAGTACAACTGGATATCTAGTTGTGCTAGTTGTACAGGTTATCTAGTTGTACTTGAATGGTACAACTGGAGTATTACTAACATCAGTTATACCGAAGTCAGGGATATTTCCGTCTTTGTACCAAGGCCAGGGGTATATTTTCGTCTTTGTATCAAGACCAGGGGTATTTTCGGGTTTACATTAATTGGAGGATATTCCAGATTAAAAAATGGCAGGTCAGATTAAATTTTCACACTTTGTGGCATCTCAGCCATTTACCCGAGACACCCGCACCGTAAGAAAAGGAAAGAAAAAGCGTTCCGTTTTTAAATCCAGGGTCTTGAAAACTCCTTGGCGTTTTGATATCTATTAAAGCATCTTAACAAAGAATTAAGGTTTAAGGTGTGTTTTTTTTTTTTTTAACACCTTAAAACTTACTTCATTAAATGAAAGGCATGTTCAATAAGCTATATGAGTGGCTCACCATTGACAATTGGTTCTAACCAACATAGTATCACATTATCAATGAAAGCAAAGTAAACAGGTTTGCTACTAACATTCTTAGTTATTGTGTCAGCTGCTCTATTAGCCTGCTTTCCTACCAACTGAACTGAATAGGTAGCATTTATGGACAAAATAAAGCAGATTTCAGACAGGTATCCTTCTATCGAAGGCCAACTAAGAGGTTTCATAATAGCAGTACATAAGTTAGCACAATCTGTTTGAAAACAAACATTTGAGAGTCCCATATTCGAAAGGCAACGACAAGCCCATGCTAATACAACTGCTTCCACATGTGAAGGAGACGGAAGCGCTGGATTCACTTTTGCACCCAGAATTCTAATATGGTCAGTTTTATTCCTAACTATCCATCCAATTCCAAAGCCTCAGATTCCTTTTTTCCAAGACTCATCTACGTTACAGAGAACATTACCTTCACATGGAGGATTCCACTTGATGAGACTATCTGAATTTGCTCTTTGATGCTCAGGTCCCTTGTTCTTCTGAAATTGGTTCGGTATCCCCTCAAAAGCGAGATCTTGGGAGTTAACGTCTATCCACTCCCTTGCACTTTCTCTCGCTTCAACTCCAAGGTCAGCTGGCTGCTCTAAAAAGTTTTCGAATATGAATCTGTTCCTCGCTTTCCACAGCTTCCATACTACCCAAGGCCAATAGGAGCTATCAATCCCATGAGTTTTCCTCCATAAACATCTGGCCATGTTCACATAAATGGAGTCATCTGCCCTGGGTGCAAAAAGAAACCAAATCTCCGTTGATGCCCAGACCGCTCGCGCATATGGGCAAGTGAATAGAATGTGGTTGTCATCCTCCTTCATTGCTCCACAGCGTTGATAATCCGAATTATTGGCTAATCTGTGCTTCTCCAAGTTATTGTCCAACGCAATTGAGTTGGTAAGAATGCGCCAAAGGAAGTGTTTAATCTTTGGTGCAGATTTCACTTTCCATATCTCCTCATAAAACTTCCCAAGATCAGGTTTAGAGGCCTGAGACAGCTGCTGCTTAAAGAAAAACTTTTTGTACCAAATCTGATAACCGGATCTAACTGTATAACGCCCATTGGTCTGATGAATCCAATTATATGCCACTGTGGCACTATATTTGTTTGGTCTCACTTTGCTGATGTAGGTACATTCCTCTTCAGAGAAAGCTTTCCTCAGCCTTTGGATATCCCACTCATCAGAATCTGATTCTTTGAAGTTATAAATTTCTGCCTCTAATACATTGAAATCTTGTCGAGCCACTGGAGGTCTGGGTTGTGAATTTGAATCCACAATCTATGGTTCCTCTAACATTCTTATATTGTTTTGTTACCTATGTTCTGTTGCATCCCTTTCTTGAGCAGAGCTTGAGTTTTCTGAATGCTACACCAGGCATAAGAGGGCATACTTCCTTTTTTAGCCGTTAATACTTCACCTCTTTTGAAATATTGACCTTTGTACACTCGCGCCAGCAAACTCTCAGGTCTAGTTGCTATACACCACAACTTTTTCCTGACCAATGCAATGTTGAATCTTTCAAAATCTTTAAAACCTAATCTTCCATCTACTTTGCTCTTGCACAAATGTGACCATTGTGTCCAATGAATAACTTTATCGAATTGTTATTGTGCCACCAGAACTTAGCAATAATGGAGTTGATGGATTTGCAAGTCGACTTTTGAAATAGGAAGCAGGACATGAAATAAGTTGGGAGGGCTTGTGCTAGTACCTTAATTAAAATCTCCTTGCCGGATAAAGACAAATATCGTGTTTTCCACAAATTCAGCTTCCTATTGATCCTTTGTTCTAAGAATTTCAGAGAGATCCTCTTAGAGCCTATGAATGCTTCTGGTAGCCCCAGATATGACCCCTTTCCTCCCGAGCCTTGGATCCCTGACAGTGAACGAAGTTATCTTGCCTTTTTTGATCTACTCTGTGACCAAAGGTGATACTTGATTTGGACATGTTGATTCTCTGCCCCGAAGCTTCACTGTAATCCATAAAAATGGTATTGATTGTGTCGACTTTATCGCTCTGAGCTTTGCAGAAGAAAAAAGAGTCATCCGAAAAAAATAGATGAGAAACTCTAGGGCTCTGCTTAGCTATCTTGATCCCCTGAATCAAACCTTCCTGCTCAGCAAGCTTGATTCTCATCCCCAGCATCTCTGCACATAATATAAAGAAAAAGGGTGATAAAGGGTCGCTCTGCCTCAAACCTCGAGAAGGTGAGATCTTGCCAAATGCCCTTCCATTGATGAGAACCTCAAAAGATGCTCAAGTAATACAAGTCATTGTTATATCAATCCACTTTTCGCAGAAACCAAGTCCTCTAAGGGTATCTTCAATAAACTATCATTCCACTCTGTCAAATGCCTTCATCATATCCGTTTTTATTGTCATAAAGTCTTCCGACACCCCTTTCTTCGTTCTCAGAGCATGCAAGAGTTCATGGACAATTAGAATATTGTCTGTAATGAGTCTCCCCTCTACAAATGCTGCCTGATTCTCTGATATTATAGCGGGAAGGAAATTGCACAAGCTTATTGGTCGAAAATCACCCATTCTCTGAGGTCGATGAGTCTTTGGGATTAGACAAATGTTTGTATAGTTCATTATTGTGTCCAAAGATCCTGTCTCCATAAAATCATACACCATTCTGCTTATGTCCGGTCCAACCACCTCCCAATTGTCTTGGAAGAATGCCCCAGACAAGCCATCTGGTTCTGGAAATTTATTCGGATTAAGACCAAAAAATGCTGCGTTAACCTCATTGGACGATATGCTTGCAATGATTCCCTCTCCAGCCAATCTCTGCGTCTATTACCCTCTCATTCGCCTCGACCATTTTCACCGAAACATCCTCTTTCCACATCAATGCCAAATCCCGCTTAAGCCTTTTGGTTCAACCGTGAGTAAATTATAGAAGGATAGTTGCTGACACAACATTTCCAGCTTGTGCCTCTTATTTTTAGTTTCGCTTAGGAAAATCAACCCTGGATCTTGCTGACTACACAAGTCCTTCTGATGAGGACATTGGAGCTTCGAGGACTTCAAGCGAGCCAGCTGACGCAGAGATTATACCTCAGGTGCCAAGTGGACCAATCACTCGACAGAGGGCAAGAGCAATCAGCTACAAGTTCAACCATTTTGTGGAGTTTGTGCTCGAGCAAGAACCAGCTGATCTGAGACCAGTCCCATCCGTTTTGTTCACTAAAAGAGAAGATTCACTCTCACACTTCTCGAGTGAACTTCTCCAGCTTCAGACTTCTTCCTCCGGTGTCTTTACTATCACCAAGAGTAAAGACACATAAAATCATGCCAAGGAATTGTACTCTTTTTCCTATCTTCGGTTTTGTCCCACTGGGTTTTCCGAAGAAGGTTTTAATGAGGCAACACCCTTAGTGTGTCTGAAGTAGAAGACTTCTTTGTCTACTTCAGTAATAAAAATCGTTATTTATTTATATTATTTATTTGTTTTTAGACTAAGTTTATTTAATTACACCAGATTATTTACCAAATGAAGTGGTAAAAATCTTGGTTTATATATTTTTAGGATAGGATTTTATTTAATTAGTTGGACCAGATTATTTACCAAAATTGTGGTAAAAATCGTGGGATGTCTAACTTTTAGGATAGGGTTTTTATTTTTCTGTACTTAGGCTATTTAAAGCCTTTGAGTTAATAAAATTAGACAGACTTTTTACAAAAAAAACTACAGCAACCCTAATTCTCTGAACAATTAGCCGTCAGCCATAGCCTACCTATTGCTAACGAATTTAGCTTCTTCTAACTTGATTGGATTTTCAGGTTGAAGAATATTGGTGTATCACAGGTTCTCCACCTCCTGTGTGGTCCAAATCGCATCCACCCTTGCTGTGCAATCTCTGGAAGAGTTTCTCTCTAGAGATCACAAACACAACCTTGATCCAGAACTTCATCTGACATCCGGACTTGTATCATCTTTTGGTATCAGAGCTGAAGCTCCTGACGCAGGGTAGTGTATAAACCTATCCCTTGTTTTCTTTTTTGTTATTTTTGATTTGTTTGTCAAGTGTTTCAGGTTCAAGTCACAATCGAGTCTCTATCATTTGCATCCATCACTCACCAATCACGCGATTTGCACAAGGTAAGGAGAGGTGAGATTCTCCCTTTTCATTTTTTTGCATTCGTTTGTTTTTCATTGATTATTTTTTGTTAATCCTTTTTTAATTAATCAAAAAAAAAAAAAAAAAAAATTTAAACTCTCGTGCGTGAGAAAAAAAAAAAAAAAAGTTAAAATTAAAATTTGAACTTCGCGTGAAGTGAAAAAAAAAAAAAAAAAAAAACAAAAATTAAACTTGCGTGAGAGATGAGAAAAAAAGAAAAAGAAAAAAAAAAATTTGGAATTTGAAATTTAAATTTAATTTTAAAGTGAAATAAAAAAAAAATTTTAATTTGTTAAATTTAGATTAAATTAGCTATTTTCTAGGGTTAGATTAGATTAGCTAATTTTTAGGATTTTAAAATTTTATGCAATTAGAAAATTTAGGATAATTTTATGATATAGTTTTTTTTCTTTAGCATATAATTTTATTTGCATACTAGGTTTTTAGGTTAAATTTATTTGCATAGTAAGTCCTTAGATTAAGTTTATTTGCATACTTAGTCCTTAGGCAAAAAATAATTACACATTAGGTCCTTAGGTCAAACTTATTTGCATACTTAGTCCTTAGGTCAAAATTAATTACATATAAGGTCCCTAGGTCAAAATTATTTGCATAATTAATCCTTAGAAAAAAAAATTGCATAAGTAGTCCTTAAGATCTTTTTTTATTCTGGTTCTCCTCAAAGAAACAGAATGTCCGACAAGTCGGACCCCGCTGACGTCAACAGTGCCATGTTGTACATGTTGGCGAATCTGAGTGGTCAAATCAATGCTATGGCCACAGGCATAGACCGACTAGGAGAGCTATTAACGGCAACAAGAGCTGAGATCCCGGAATCCTCTCGTCAAGGAGCAGATCGAGGCTTTGAGCAACCACCACCACCGCCACCTTTCCAACCACCGCCACCACCACCTTTCCAAGCTCAACCGCCAACACATCAAGCCCCGGAAGTAAAGCTTAACCCTCCCACGTTCGCTGGTAGAGTGGACCCCGAGGCTTATTTAGATTGGGAGCGCCGGATGGAGCATATCTTTGACTACTATCGATATGCTGATCCGAGGAAAGTAGCTCTAGCTACTTCTCAGTTTACCGACCATGCTCTGACATGGTGGGATAGAGAATGTACTGAGAGAAGAAGAAACCGGTACGGAAACATAGTATCGTGGGACGAACTAAAGTACATCATGAGCCAACGTTACGTTCCACCACACTTTCACCGAGACTTACAAAAACGCTTTAGACGTTTAAGTCAAGGAAGTAAGAGTGTCGAAGAGTACTATGAGGAATTCGAACATCTAAGGAACCGTCTAGGAGTAGAGGATTCCTTAGAGAGTCTTACGGCGCAATTCGTGGACGGATTAAACGAAAAGATTGCTCGGAAAATCGAGAGGCAGACGTACCATGACTTAAGCGAGTTACTTCACCTCGCTATTCAAATCGAGCAACAGAACAAACGCAAGGTCTCAAGCGTTGTTCGGCCTAAGACTAGTTGGACACCCGTGTCCAAACCAACTGAACGGAGCAGCCAACCGGCTACGGACAACCGGTTTAAGGCTAAGGTGAGTGATTTCACCAAGACTCCACGACCGGGCCCTAGCACGTCTCAGCAGCCGGTCACTACTACACATTCTACAAGAAGTCGAGACATCCAATGCTTTAAGTACAATGGAAGAGGACATATGGCTCGGGAGTGTCCTAACCAACGAGCCATGATTCTCACTCCAGCTGGAGAGTACGAATCAAAGGATGAAGCAGAGGATGACCTGGACAAGTCCGGAGAAGACGACCTTGAATACCCGGACATCGGAGAACTCTTGATGATGAGACGAGTTCTCAACACGATGGTTCATCCTGACGAGGTCGTTCAGCGAGAGAACATATTCCACTCTCGATGCACAATTCAAGGAAAAGTGTGCTCGCTGATCATAGACGGAGGTTCGTGCGCGAACGTAGCCAGTGCCTACATGGTAGATAAGCTCGGCTTAAAGAGGACCAAACATCCACACCCTTATAAGTTGAGATGGCTCAATGACAAGGCCATACTACCCATATCTGATCAAGTTAACGTTTCATTCAGCGTGGGACGTTACAAGGATCAAGTGTTATGTGATGTAGTGCCAATGCAGGCTGGTCATTTATTGCTAGGACGTCCGTGGAAATTCGATAAGGAAACTACACACAACGGACGGACGAACTTGTATACGTTCGAGCATGAACGACGCAAGTATAACTTAGCACCATTGACACCTCGAGAAGTACATGAGATGCAGGTTCGAATGGCCAAGGATGAAAGAAAGCGTAATGAAAACTTTCTTATTAACTCTGGAGACATACGAAAGGCCGTTAGCAGAAAAGACACGCCTGCTATCTTGCTAATGTACAAAGAATTTATAAGCGCTCAAAATATAGACCTCAAGCTGCCATCTGAGGTGAACGAACTGCTAGAGAGTTATGCCGATGTATTCCCCGAGGAGCTGCCTCCTGGACTGCCGCCAGTTAGAGGGATTGAGCATAACATTGATTTCGTTCCAGGTGCCCAGTTGCCCAACCGAGCCGCTTATCGGGTTAACCCAGAGGAAGCTCAAGAACTTGAGCGCCAAATACGAGAACTGATGTCCCAAGGGTATGTCAGGGAAAGTCTCAGCCCGTGCGCGGTTCCAGTCCTTCTAGTTCCAAAGAAGGATGGCAGTTGGAGGATGTGTGTTGATTGTCGCGCCATCAACAACATCACCATCAAGTATCGTCATCCGATTCCGAGATTGGACGACATGCTAGATGAGCTTAGTGGTGCTACCGTGTTTTCCAAGATAGATCTAAAGAGCGGTTATCACCAAGTCAGAATGCGAGAAGGATATGAATGGAAGACAACATTCAAGACGAAACAAGGGCTGTATGAATGGTTGGTCATGCCATTTGGACTCTCAAACGCACCAAGTATGTTTATGCGTCTAATGAACCACGTTCTTAGACCATACATTAGTAAGTTTGTCATCGTTTATTTCGACGACATCCTTATCTATAGTGCGTCGTACTCTGACCACGTGTCACATCTTGAGATGGTGATTCGTACACTTCAAAAGGAGAAGTTGTACGCGAATCTTAAGAAGTGCACGTTCTGCACTGATCAAGTCGTGTTCCTCGGCTTTGTCGTAAGCTCTCAGGGTTTAAAAGTCGACGAAGAAAAGATTAAAGCCATAAAGGATTGGCCCACGCCGACTAGTATCAGTCTAGTGCGGAGTTTCCATGGCTTAGCGAGCTTCTACAGACGCTTTGTCCGAGACTTCAGCACAATTGCAGCTCCGTTAACGTCCGTGATCAAGAAAAACCGCGAGTTTTCTTGGGGAGAAGAGCAAGATCGAGCTTTTCAGCTCCTTAAGGACAGATTGACTCACGCTCCTGTGTTAGCTCTCCCAGACTTCAACAAAACATTTGAAGTTGAATGTGACGCATCTGGCGTCGGGATAGGAGCCGTGCTAACACAAGGTGGCAGGCCGGTCGCGTACTTCAGTGAAAAACTCAGCGGTGCGCCGTTGAACTATCCTACTTATGACAAGGAGTTGTACGCACTGGTTAGAGCTATGGAGACATGGCAGCATTACTTGCTTGCCCGAGAGTGTGTTATTCACACTGACCACCAAACCCTTCAGCATCTCAAGGGTCAAACAAAGTTGAAGCGCCGTCATGCACGGTGGCTAGAGTTCATCGAGACGTTCCCTTACGTTATCAAGTATAAGAAGGGAAAAGAGAACGTCGTAGCTGATGCACTTTCGAGGAGATACAACTTAATCTCGATCATGGAATCAAAGGTGCTAGGATTCGAGCTGATAAAGGAGTTATATTCAGCTGATGACGATTTCAAAGAGATATTCAAGGAACATGGGAAGGGCGCCTACAACAAATACTACTTATTCGATGGATTCTTATTTAAGGAAAGGAGATTGTGCATTCCAAGGGGTTCCATAAGAGATTTAGTATTGAGGGAGGCGCATGGAGGGGGAATGATGGGTCATTTCGGAGTGGATAAGACGTTGAGCATGCTTAAGGAACACTTCTATTGGCCGCATCAGAGGCGAGATGTAGAGGCTCATTGTGCTCGTTGTTTGGTCTGCAAACGAGCCAAGTCGAAAATCCATCCTCACGGTTTGTATATGCCTCTTCATATTCCTACTACGCCTTGGACTGATATTTCTATGGACTTTGTGCTAGGCTTACCTAAGCAAAACCACAAAGATTCCATCTTTGTCGTAGTAGACAGGTTCTCAAAGATGGCGCATTTCATACCTTGTGCCAAGACGAATGACGCAAGCCAAACCGCCAACTTATTCTTTAAGGAAGTGGTGCGGCTTCATGGTATCCCGAGAACCATAGTGTCAGATCGAGACACGAAGTTCCTGAGTCACTTCTGGAGATCCTTATGGAGGAAACTAGGAACCAAACTAGTTTTCTCGACGACTTGCCATCCGCAGACAGATGGGCAGACAGAGGTGGTTAATAGGACACTATCGACTCTACTCAGAGCTACTATTGGCCGAAACCTAAAGAGCTGGTTAGAGTGTATTCCGTTTGTGGAGTTCGCCTACAACCGAGCTATTCATTCAGCGACTAAGATGTCTCCATTTGAGATAGTCTATGGATTTAATCCACAGTCACCACTGGATCTCACTCTGTTGTCTCCAGCCGAGATTGTGAACTTAGAAGGAGAAACCAAAGCTGAATTTGTAAAAAAGCTTCATCAGAAGGCTAAGGAGAATATCGAAAAGAGGACAGAAGCCTATGCTCGACAAGCTAATAAAGGCCGCAAAGCAGTGAGCTTCAAGGAAGGAGATTGGATCTGGTTGCACATACGGACAGAGCGGTTCCCCCAGAAAAGAAAAGACAAGCTTGCCCCGAGAGGAGACGGACCATTCAGAATCCTGAAAAAGATCAACGACAATGCATATCAGCTGGAGCTGCCAGGTGAGTTTAATGTATCGTCTACATTCAATGTTTCTGACTTAGAATTTTTTGATGCAGGAAATGATCCAGTTTTGAGGACAAAACCTTCTGAAGAGGGAGGGAATGATGAGGACATTGGAGCTTCGAGGACTTCAAGCGAGCCAGCTGACGCAGAGATTATACCTCAGGTGCCAAGTGGACCAATCACTCGACAGAGGGCAAGAGCAATCAGCTACAAGTTCAACCATTTTGTGGAGTTTGTGCTCGAGCAAGAACCAGCTGATCTGAGACCAGTCCCATCCGTTTTGTTCACTAAAAGAGAAGATTCACTCTCACACTTCTCGAGTGAACTTCTCCAGCTTCAGACTTCTTCCTCCGGTGTCTTTACTATCACCAAGAGTAAAGACACATAAAATCATGCCAAGGAATTGTAATCTTTTTCCTATCTTCGGTTTTGTCCCACTGGGTTTTCCGAAGAAGGTTTTAATGAGGCAACACCCTTAGTTTGTCTGAAGTAGAAGACTTCTTTGTCTACTTCAGTAATAAAAATCGTTATTTATTTATATTATTTATTTGTTTTTAGACTAAGTTTATTTAATTACACCAGATTATTTACCAAAAGAAGTGGTAAAAATCTTGGTTTATATATTTTTAGGATAGGATTTTATTTAATTAGTTGGACCAGATTATTTACCAAAATTGTGGTAAAAATCGTGGGATGTCTAACTTTTAGGATAGGGTTTTTATTTTTCTGTACTTAGGCTATTTAAAGCCTTTGAGTTAATAAAATTAGACAGACTTTTTACAAAAAAAACTACAGCAACCCTAATTCTCTGAACAATTAGCCGTCAGCCATAGCCTACCTATTGCTAACGAATTTAGCTTCTTCTAACTTGATTGGATTTTCAGGTTGAAGAATATTGGTGTATCACAGGTTCTCCACCTCCTGTGTGGTCCAAATCGCATCCACCCTTGCTGTGCAATCTCTGGAAGAGTTTCTCTCTGGAGATCACAA
Source organism: Streptanthus diversifolius (assembly GCA_039880935.1). Lineage (NCBI taxonomy): Eukaryota > Viridiplantae > Streptophyta > Magnoliopsida > Brassicales > Brassicaceae > Streptanthus > Streptanthus diversifolius. Next base: position 20,643,664 of record JAXGFM010000014.1, on the reverse strand, counting down.
ACACAACCTTGATCCAGAACTTCATCTGACATCCGGACTTGTATCACATTCATGTGTCAAACTGTCAATGCTTTACCTATGCCCTGACAGTTCCAAGCGAGTGTCTTCATATTGATTGTGGTGGTTTCTGGATAACCACTAACCGTTTAGCTACTGGGGTTTGCTGTGTGATTGGAAGTCTAGGTGAGAATGATAGGAGTTGACGAAGATCAGTTACCGGGCCTTGCCCTTGGCTTGAACTCCCTATCGAGATCTGACCATGTGAGTCATCCGTTTTAGAATTCTGATTACTGGAAGTATCTTTCTTGCAAGTACCACTTGCACCATGTTTGGCCCTCTTTCGAGCATGATATCTTTCAGCACTTGTCTTTTTTTTTTTATTGGAGGAGATTCCAATTTTAGATGTAGCCTGCGCCCCTTTTTCCTCTACGATTCTACCCGAGCTTAGAAGTCGCTCCGAAGGCTGAAGAGCGGGCTCTGCAATCCTCTGAGAGGCTGGACGTCTAGGTGCCTCAAACTCTGTGTTAATCTCCCTTTCTTCTCATTCGACAGATTCAGCTGATTGTCCACTTGGAAGTTTAGTGTCATTCAAATTTGATGGCAAATTTGATGGCAAGTTTGAAGCCGGAAGCCGTGTATCTAAGTTCTGTTGAGCTTGGTGAACTTCCTTCACATAAGGGTGGTTCCTGCTTGTTCCAACCTTATCTGGGTCAAAGCATTGCACTGAAGGTAGGCTCACGCAGTGGCTGTTTTGGCTTTACCTTTATCCTTGCTAAGGACCACTGCATTCCCTTTTTTTGCACCTTGATGGGGACCATGGAGACCTTCTTGGTTCCCATGATTCTCTGAGCTAGAATGAATAAGTGTTTGTCTTCGGTGAGACTGACTAGAATCCCGATGATCCTTGAAGGTAATTCCTTTCTCTTTTGGTTTTGCAGGATTCTCCAATCGCAGTGTCTGGTTGGTAGATGAGGAGAACTTGCAGTGAAATTGATCGTGGGTCATCTTTTTGCACTTTAAACAAAGCTTTTGCAGTTTCTCGTACTCAAACTCTATCACAAGGACTTCACCCGCATTAAAGTTGATTGGAAGCTTAAGAGTTATCAGATCATCCACCTGAATCCATATACGAGCTCTCACATACTCCATCGAGTCTGGGGAACGTGCATGGAGAACAACTTCGTCTGAAACTTCCCCTATCATTCATCCAATTTTTCGAATTGTCTCTTCAGTCACATAACAAACATGAATGTTGCGTATATTGACCCAAAAGAGAATACGCTTTAGAAAGTTTGGAGATGCCTGGTCAGAACCTCTAGCTCCTACAACCATCCATCCATTAACATACCATGGTGCATTGCTAAGAATCCTTTTCAATTCACACTCCCAATCAAAGTAGAACTGTACTGTGTCTTGCCCAATTGGCCGAGCCCGGACATGCTTTTCTATATCCCAAATTTTGAGGAGAGATGATGCTAGACCTGAGGATTTTATTGACTATGTGTTGAGAATGCGCAAGACAATGCTAGATTCCAGCTCTTCAACTATTGTTCGATTTTCCAGAGCATTGATAATAACAACCTCCTTCAGATTGACCACCTCCTGGTGCATCAGCTTCCGGATGAGATCATCATCCTTCCTCTTACTTCCTTTACTCATGTCACTTAGTAGTATAGAGCCTAATTTGTATCGATTCGGGGATACCGTAAATTCTTCCACCTAGAGTAAAAATTAACAGGGATTCTACCTATATATCTTTCCAGTTTCTACCTCAGTTTGTTCCCTATGATTTGAACTAGTGTAGAAAAATGGTCGAAAAAATCGCTGGTCTAATGTAGTCCTCAATTACTTTCTAAGAGTAGCTATGTATAACTCCCTAACCTGAACTAGAAATCATGTTCAAGTAGTAAAATGTCTCAAAGTGGTAAAACTCATCATACCCGTTTAGCTCCCAGCTTGGTTGAGAGGACATAATATGTTGTAAAAATCCACGAAGTAGAGCTATATCACTCTTGAGACTATACACTGTACTGTGCACAAGAGGATATATCACTTATCGGGTAAAAGTTTCTTGTTCAGTATGATTCACCACAAATGGGTAGATCAGTCAAATCAGAACATAAGATCTGAGTGACTAAGAAGTCCTTCTGAGGACACAAACCCAAAAGGAAGAGGATTAGGTAAAAAGAGACGACACCCGAGGAAATCGAGAGAAACAAAGTTAGGGTTTGCAGAGGTTTCAAGAGATTTGGGGGAAATGGAGAAAACCCCCACAGATCTAAAGAAACATGAAGAGAGGAGCAAGATCTATAAGAAAAACGTATTAGAGAGAGTATGAAAGGAAACCTAGAGAAATCGAAAGAAAAAAGAGGATTAGGATTTATGGAGGTTTCAAGAAATTTGGGGGAAAAGAAGAAAAACCACCATCGATCGAAAGAGAATGAAGAGAGGAGCAAAGATTTAGAAGTAAAAAAGACTTTTAACGTCGAGATGATTCATGATCTAGAAAAATCATCCGCCATTGAAATCGCCTTTTTATCGCTCTTTTTGGGAGAGACGAAAGGGTTTTTGTTCCTCTATATAATTCACCGGATTAGGTTTAAGGTGTTGTCTTTAAAGCAAACTTCAAATAAAACCTAAAAAATATTTATATTTTACATAATAGTTTTACTATTAATAATAGTTTATTACAATGATGACATTATTATCTTTAAAAATTAGTCCTAAAACAATTATACGAAGAAAATAAAATATTGTTAAACAATTTAGATTCTATTGCTGATCTTAATATACCAAAAAAATCATACCAAAAAATCAAAAACAATAACAACAATCTTTGGTTTCACCAAATATTTATGAACTATAGTTTGGTGACTTTAGTAGTTCATGATCAAATTTTTCTGAGTATTAGTACTGTTGTAATATCTTAGTTTGTGTAATATTTATGAATTCATGTAATGTTTTTTCTTGCTCTCTTTTACATTAAATTTGCTCAATGTAATATTGTTATTGTGTAGTACTTATTTTTAATGTTATGAAATGTTTTTTTCTGTATTAATATTTTCAATTGTCATTTTAAAGTGTTTATTTTGTTTTCTATATGACAATTAAATTTATATTTAGAAGATATAAAATTTTAAGAACTAAAATGATAAAAACAAGTTAGTAAAAATATTTTTAAAATCTAAGTAATTGAAAAGATTAAAATATAATAAAAAGATAAAAACTCAAAATTGAAAGTTTTAAAGTTGTTTTTGGAGAAGACAAAACCTTATATATGAAGATTTGGGATTGTTTTTGAAGATGCCCTGAGTCTAACTCGACCATGTTAGCATTTATAAAATTTATTTGCATTTTCAATACGTTAAATTCCAAATGCACTTTATTTATTTTTTCTTTTTAAGGTCAAAGTCAAACACCGATACACTGACTTTTTTTCATGCTAATTTCCCACTGTATAAAGTGGTAAGCTCTCATAGTCTCATAAATCATAATAATTACACTAATTTGAAATGTCAACTTTGGAATATTACAATTTCTAATCGTAATTATTATTACTAATAAATTACTGATTTAAAAGAAAAAAACAATAGTCGTTTCAGTCTTCATTGATAATTTCGCTCAAGAAAATGAGTAACAGAGAAGAGAGAAGCTTCACAATCACAACAATGGCGGAGACGCCATATCCCAAACTTCTTCCTCTTCTTTTGCTTATCCTTCTCTATTTCCCTTTTTCAGCTTCAACCATACCTCTCGGTTCTGTTCTTTACGCATCCGATTCCAATCAGTCTTGGTCGTCTCCAAATTTCATTTTCGCCGTCTCCTTTGTCCCAACCACTTCCCCTGATTCCTTCCTCGCCGCTGTTTCTTTCGCTGGAAACGTTCCCATATGGTCCGCAGGAAGCGTTGACTCTAAAGGATCCCTTCGCCTTTCCTCCTCCGGCTCCCTCCGACTTATCAACGGCTCCAACGCCACCGTCTGGGATTCCGGTACCGATGGTCTCGGCGTCGTTCTGGCTTCGATTGAAGATTCCGGTAACCTTCGACTCCTCAACAACCGAAGCATCCCGGTCTGGTCTTCCTTCGATCACCCGACAGACACGATCGTGCAATCGCAGAATTTCACCGCCGACAAGGTTCTCCGATCTGGTAACTACTCGTTTCAGTTAGCGAGAAGCGGGAATCTCACTCTTAGGTGGAACAATAGCACGATTTACTGGAACCAAGGGCTAAATTCGTCATTTAGCTCGAACCTATCGTCCCCTAGCTTAGCTTTGCAGACTAACGGAGTTGTGTTGATGTTCGATTCAACTCTTCGGGGTGGAGCTGAAACCATTTACAGTGACGATTACGGCGAAGGTAGCAATACGTTTAGGTTCTTGAAGCTAGACGACGATGGGAATCTGAGAATCTACAGTTCTGCGACTAGAAACGGTGGCCCTGTGTCGCCTCATTGGTCAGCTGTAGCTGATCAGTGTCTTGTTTATGGATATTGTGGAAACTTTGGGATTTGTAGTTACAATGATACAAATCCGATTTGCTTGTGTCCGTCTCGTAACTTTGATTTTATTGATGTGAATGATAGAAGAAAAGGGTGCAAGAGAAAAGTAGAGTTGCGTGATTGCTCTGGCAACGCAACGATGCTTGATTTGGCTAACACCAGGTTGATTACAGACCCAAATGACCCAAACTCGGAGATTTTCTTTGCGGGTAGTTCGCCTTGTAGATCGAATTGTCTTGTTAGCAGTGTTTGTCTTGCTTCTGTCTCCATGTCTGATGGGTCAGGAAACTGTTGGCAGAAACAACCCGGTTCCTTCTTTACCGGTTACCAGAGCTCATCGGTTCCGAGTACCTCTTATGTTAAAGTGTGCGGTCCAGTGTTGCCTAACGAACCTTTGGTTGGAACAAAAGGCGACGGTAACAACTCGAAAGTGCACCTGTGGATTGTTGCTGTTGCTGTGGTAGCTGGGCTTCTTGGTTTGGCTGCGGTAGAAGTAGGTTTATGGTGGTGCTGCTGCAGAAACAATCCTCGGTTTGGAACTTTATCGTCTCACTACACTTTGCTTGAGTATGCTTCTGGTGCACCCGTGCAGTTTTCCTACAGGGAGCTGCAACGTTGCACCAAAAGTTTCAAAGAGAAGCTTGGAGCTGGAGGGTTTGGTACTGTGTATAGAGGTGTGCTCTCGAATAAAACCGTGGTTGCAGTGAAGCAGCTAGAAGGAATAGAGCAAGGAGAGAAGCAGTTTAGGATGGAGGTTGCAACCATTAGCAGCACACACCATCTGAATCTAGTCAGACTGATCGGGTTTTGCTCTGAGGGAAGACACAGACTTCTCGTCTATGAGTTCATGAGAAATGGATCTCTCGACAACTTCCTGTTTACTTCTGACTCAGGGAAGTTGTTGACTTGGGAGTATCGGTTTAACATTGCGCTTGGGACTGCAAAGGGAATAACTTACCTCCACGAAGAGTGCCGTGACTGCATTGTTCACTGCGACATTAAACCAGAGAACATTCTCGTGGATGACAATTACACTGCCAAGGTCTCGGATTTCGGACTTGCCAAACTCTTGAACCCAAAAGACAACCGACACAAAAACCTGAGCAGTGTTAGAGGAACTAGAGGCTATCTAGCACCTGAATGGCTCGCAAATCTTCCCATAACCTCAAAATCGGATGTCTATAGCTACGGAATGGTTCTACTAGAAATTGTCAGCGGACAAAGGAACTTTGATGTCTCAGAGAAAACGAACCATAAGAAATTCTCGATCTGGGCGTACGAGGAGTTTGAAAAGGGCAACACCGAGACAATCCTAGACAAATGTTTAGGCGAAGATCAAACGGTTGATATGGAACAAGTGAGGAGAATGGTTCAGACAAGCTTCTGGTGCATACAAGAGCAGCCATTGCAGAGGCCGACAATGGGGAAAGTGGTTCAGATGCTAGAAGGAATCACTGCCATAAACAAGCCGCCACGTCCGAAGACCTTAAGCGAAGTGTCGTTTACAGGGAACAGTGGGAACACAAGCCACGCATCTATCTTGGTTGCTTCGGGTCCGACTCGATCATCTTCTTCATCTGCTACACGGTCGTTTCAGACAATGGGGATTACGTCGTCTGGACCGGCTTCCACAAGGATCAGTGAAGGTTCGTTGCTTGGATTGTAAAAGTGTAGTATTGTGATTACTGATGTGTGTAAGCTTTTGTTTGTACTTTACTTATAGGAAACGTTGTAATTGTATAGGAACGCAGCAAAGCTATATCTATTGTTTCTTTCTGAATTAAATTATAGTTTATGACATTAGATTGAAGAACTATAATTAGACCTTCAAGTAAAATATGCAAATATTAAAGGCAATATTATATGATTGAAAACAAATAAATTTAAGATCTCAATATCTTCCAATATTGTTGCGTGTACGTCGTCTCGTGCGAGCATAAGAAACTCGTCGTGGAATGAAATAATAAAGCAAAATTCCACATTTTTTTTACTCGATAAAGAAATTATAAACTTTTCTTCGTGCAAAAAAAAAAATTGATGGAAAATCTATTTCTTAATATGAAATTGTATAAAATATATATTACAAAATCACACAATTACTGTAATTTTTTTGTTGTCAAAGTGACTTGAAAATATAAGTGATTTCTAAAAAAACCTTATTAAAACTTTACATAATAGATATTCGCTTTACTTTTTGATTATCTGGTAACATTTGCTAAAGTTTTTTTTGACGTTTTTTAAATTTGATTTTACAACTTGTTGTTTCTTTTGATTTTTCTTTTAATAACAGCTAAAATATTATCGAAAACGTTATTATCACCATAATAAGATTCTAGAGACATCAAAATCCAGAAAAAAAATGTGAGCCGTTTGAATCGTAAAACTACATCGTATTCAACGAAGTGAATCTATTCTCCATCATTAGCTGTCTATAAATTTTAATCCTCGCTATTATATTTTTGGTCAAAGATGGTAGTTTACCGCATTTGTTTGATCATCAAACTCCAACACCCATATCTATTAATTTGTTCATAATCATTAGTCAACCACATATTTTCAACAAATATTTATATGATAGAAATGCGATGGAGACACTCATAATATAAAATTTGACTAATGTGAACTTGTTGATTCGTGGAATTGGTCCAAAAGAGAGGCAATCCTTGCGACCACCCCATGTAGCCATAACATTAATGCTTCATCTTACGTACTTGCATCTTAAATCTTACGGATCAAAGATACTCATAAGATGTTCATCATTGCCACATAAGGTAATTTGGTAAATTTTGTAAACTCAAAGCCTACTTTCGAAATTGTTGTTCTTTATTTGGTAAAAGTCAACATTCATTTTCAATCAAACTAGATATGGGTATACATGTAACTTGTCGACTGAATTTTCACTTTTCTATCTCAAAGATCTGCAATAATATAAGCAAGATTTTCTTGATTCAAACAAATAAGTATAAAATGGATAATTTTTTTTAAAGTAAATACTTGTTGGTACTTTGTAAAATATATTGCATCTTATCTATAAAAACACATATGAGAAAAATATGTGTAATAAAATAGTGTAAAAATGTGTTATGCGAGAAGCCCTTTCCGATTGATTTTGGCAAATGCACTATTTTTTTTAACGCTTATTCCAGTGGTTATGCCACATCCATACATGTAAGTGATCTATCATGGGTAAGGTGCATAGTTCAAACCCCGACTGAGAAGTGATATTGGGAAATTCAGAGGTAGCAACTTACCAACTGCACTACTTGCTTCCATCACCTAAAGTGCTACCGGAGATTCGAACCCAGGTGGAGAGACTCCCGCCCCCATTTACCACTGGACTGTGAGCTCTTTCACGGCAACTGCACTATCTAACTTTCTCCAACTTCAACAAAACCAGAGACAAAAATTCCTAAAACTAAAAGTAAAAATTAATGCACTTTTTTTTAACAGTAACTAGCACAAATACAAAAAAAAATTATGTTGTCGATTTCTAGTTGAATTTATAATAATTTCATATCTGGAGTAAAATATCATTGATTTTTCATATAAAACGAGATATATACATGTGACTTATTTTTCAATTTCTAAAATCCACAATTTCCTTCTTGGTTTAAATAATAAAAAAAATTAAAGGGTAAAATGTTTTAAAATCTTGTTTTTTCCCATTTTATATAAAACAGATGTTAAAAATTTAGAATTTACAAAATACATATGAAACAAAACAACAGATTCTAACAATAATAAAGACGATAAATACATATACTTAAAGGGTTATGAATCATAACAGAATACTTTTTATAATAAACAAAGTTCGCATCCATCATGGACATCTTTAGCATATGAATGATTTTCAACCACAAATTAAGTTTTATTGGTCAATATTTGTCCAAATAAAATCCAAGAAATAAAATTTTAGAATAATTCTGAGTATTTTATCGGATCCAAAAATCCAAACCAGAATCAATCCAAAAAACTTGGTTTGAATCAGGTTTGATTTTTGTATATTTTACATTATTAAGTTTTGAATTCCGAGATCTATGAATAATTTGGGTCCGAATCTTATCCAAAATCGATCAGGTAATCAAAATTAATAATATTATAAGTCAACAATTAAACCTCAATATATCTCATAATATGGTACTATTCTACCACTAGATAGACCACTAATTCTTCTTATGTTACTTTACTTCATTTTAATTAATAAAACATAAATTTTCATTTTTGAGTTTTTATTTTGGTTTGTTGAATGTTTATTTGAAATTTTGATTTTGATTTTGATTTGTTTTCGTTTAATTAGTTTTTGGATATATTTTTTTGGTAAACTTTTGAGTTTTTAGGTAAAAAATATCCAAATTTACTTGAAACTGATTCGGATCCAAAAAAAACTTTGGATAAAAAACCCAGAATATCCAAAAATATTAGCTCCGAACAAAAAAAAATTCAAATAATAGTGTAAACTCGACAAATACATATACTTTATGGTAGTCTATGGTAGTCGATACCAAATTTTTTTTCTACATCGCTCACAACGTAACCACTTTTAGTGAAATCTTCAAAAATGGAGAATGTAAGAAAATTGGAATCTACCAACATATCTGGTGCAATCGAATCATCACTATAGCCATCTTTCGGCATTACACCTAAGTAATGAATGTGCATTTTCAATTTTTCGTCGTCACTACAAATCATACGAAACAAAACTGATTGGTCACAATTTGATATCAAAAGGAACTCAAACGAACCAAACGAATTGAACTCGTTTCACATGACCATCTGTCCATCGCTTGGAACTCAGAATCGATAGTTACCAGAGATTTTTTCCATAACCCGGAAATGGCAAAGCAGTACAACTGATATATTAAAAAAATAAACAAAAATTTGGATTATAAAAATCTTTGAAGTCATCGAAATCGTAATCCAAGCATATGAAGATCAGAAACAGAAGAGAAAATTATTATAAAGATCTCTAAAAAATTGATACCTCATCTTTCTTTATCTTTCTCTTTTCATTGTAATTGAGTCGAAAACTTTTGATTTTGATTTCGAGTTCAACGTGATTTTGATTTTGTGTTCATCTGAGATTTTGATTTTGGTTTCTATTTTGATTTGGAGATTTTAATTATGTATGGGTTGGGTTGTATTAGGTTGGTGCATAGTTTAATTATATATGGGTCGGGTTGTATTGCGGGTTTGGATCTGAGTTTGAATTCAAGTTTGGTCAATTCTACGTCAAAATTATAAAGCTTTTCAAGTTTCTCATTGTTGACTTTAATCTCAAGTACTGTTAGCTCAAGACATCTAAGTAAGGATAAGAATAATTAAAGTTGTTGTGATAAGATTAAAGCCAAAGAAGATAAACACAAGGGATAAGCTTAAGAGGATCTTTAGGAGTTATTGTTAGGAAGTATCTGATCCCTAAATTTTAAGAGTTTATCTACAATGTGTAGCTCTATATAAACACACAAGAATGAGTTGTATTCTTTGTCGGACAAGAAATAGATTGTTTAGTTTTGAGTTAAGTTTCTAAGCAATAAGAAAAGTGTTTTACAAATACTTTGTTTTAAAACCTCTATTCTTAAAACTCTGTATACGAAACTTGAATTGGTATCAGAGCGGTTCGAAGGAGGAGAGGTTGCGTGCGTTTCCGGAGCCATGGGTGACACAAGTATAATCCCGATAACAAAAGATCTTCTCTCGCCTGCAACAAGCTCTGCAGTCGGAAGCCCTATCTTAACTACAAAAAACTACACGGTGTGGACGATTCGTATGAGGGTAGTTCTTCGAATACACATGGTCTGGGAGACAATAGAACCTGGTTCTGCAGATGTTGAAAAGAATGATATAGCAAAAGGCTTGATATTCCAATCCATACCCGAGTCACTCATTCTTCAGGTTGGTGATCAGAAGACATCAAAGGAGATATGGGAAGCTATCAAGTCTCGCTATCTAGGGGCTGAAAGAGTAAGAGAAGCATGATTGCAGACACTTACGTCTGACTTCGAAAGGTTGAAGATGAAAGAAACCGAGTCCATCGACAACTTTGTGGGAAAACTTTCGGAAATTGCATCAAAATCAACATCTCTTGGAGAACCAATAGATGAAGTCAAGTGAATAAATTTATGAATAGTCTTCCAAGATCAAAGTATATCCAGATCATAACATCTCTGGAGCAGACTCTTGACTTAAAAAAAAGAGTTTTGAAAATATTATCGGACGAATGAAGGCATATGAAGAAAATATTCTTGAAGAAGACAATAACGGTGATACACAAACAAGGCTAATGTTCTCTGGAACTGTAAATTTCAGCTCTCGCAGAAATCATGAATCTTCAGATGGAAGAAACAGAGAACGTGACAGAGGAAGAAGAAGCAACGGGGGAGGAAGAGGGAGAGGTAGGACAAGCTACCATGAACTCTCTCAACCAGGACATAACCAAGGCAAACCCAAGCGTGACAGATCTACTATAATATGTTATAGATGTGATCGGGCTGGGCACTTTGCATCTAAATGTCCTGAGAGAATTCAAAAACAAAACCCTGAAGCAAAAATTTGAAAAAACAAAGGAGGCTGATGTAGCTTTGTACTCACGTGAAATTTTTTATCTAAAAAAAGAAAAATTAATGCCTAAAAGGTATGAAATCACAAAAGAAGAAGACGGAGTCTGGTACCTTGATAATGGTGCTATCAATCACATGACCGGTGTAAATGATTACTTCTCAGAACTCAACACAAACATTAAGGGAAATGTCAAATTTGGCGATGAGTCTTGTGTTGATATAGAAGGAAAAGGGGCAATCATTTATCAAGGACTAAATGGAGAAAAAAATCTTATAACTGAGATTTACTTCATACCGCAACTGAAGAGCAACATTCTCAGCCTAGGACAAGCCACTGAGTTCGGATGTGATGTAAGAATGAGAGAGGATCTCCTCATGATACATGACTCACAAAGAAGACTCTTAATCAAAGTAACAAGGACCTGGCTTTATAAAATAAAGCTTAAAGTGGGAAAACCAATATGTCTTCACGCAAGAATGAAAGAGGACACTTGGCGTTGGCAGGAAAGGCTCAGACATATTAGTTTTCAAACACTTCAAGCTATGTCTACAAAAGCTATGGTCCATGGTTTGCCGAAGATTACAACAAAGAAAGAATTGTGTGAATCTTGCTTGATTGGGAAACAGACTCGTCAAGTGTTTCCAAAAGCTTCCGAGTACAGAGCTACTCAACCGCTAGAACTTATTCATGCAGACCTCTGTGGTCCAATTTCACCATCCACATTAGCGCAGAACAAGTATATATTTGTTCTCATTGATGATTACTCTTGCTACATGTGGACAGTTCTTCTCAAAGAAAAAAGCAATGCATTTGAGAAATTTATAGCATTCAAAGCATTGGTTAAGAAAGATGTCGGAACTTACATCAAGACCCTAAGAAGGGTGTAGAATTCACCTCAAATTAATTCCATCTCTTCTGTGAGAAAAATGGCATAAGGAGGAACTTGACAGCACCATACTCACCACAGTAAAATGGAGTTGTAGAGGGACGAAACAGAACACTTATGGAAATGGCAAGAAGCATACTCAAAACTATGAAAGTATCCAATCACTTATGGGGAGAAGCAGTTCGCCATGCAACCTATATAATTAATAGGGTACCTACAAGAGCTTTGATCAACCAGACGCCATATGAAAGTTTAAGGAACAGAAAGCCTGCAATTGATCATATCTGTGTGTTTGGGTGTATCGCTCATGCTAAGATTCAAGATGTGAATCTTAGGAAGTTGGATGATCGTTCTCAGGCACTTATTCATCTTGGATTAGAACCAGGAACTAAGGCTTACAGACTGCTTAATCCAAGTTCACACAAACTTGTGATAAGCAGAGATGTGGTCTTCAATGAGCAAGCAAGATGGACTTGGAATCACAAAGATGCAGAAAATTGCAGAGAACCTGAAATGTTTCAGATGGAATGGGGAAACATTATCGACACATGAACTGGTCCTACTATGACCACAAGCGTAGATGATGAACAAGAAACAGACGAATGTGGTGACATTTCTGGAAAGCAGCAAGGAACATAACAAATGATAGCTCAACATAATTCTGATCAAGAGCCTAATAACTACCAAGACTTGGAATTGGTGGATGAAAATCAACCAACTATAAGGAGATCAAACAGACAAACGAAGCTGCCCCATTATTTAAGCGACTATGTGCTAATGAGAGACATCGAGGGAGAGACATTACTACTCTCAATTGATGAAGAGCCAAGCTGCTATGAGGAAGCTAAGGACATATATGAATGGTACAAAGCATGTGTGGAAGAAATGGAATCCATAAACAAGAGCAAGACATGGACTCTTGTGGAAAAACCTCAAGGAGCAAAAGCAATTGGACTCAAGTGGGTTTTCAAGATAAAGAGGAATGCAGACAGAATAATAAACAAGTTTAAGGCTCGATTAGTTGCAAAAGGGTATGTGTAGAGACTTGGCATAGAGTATGAGGAAGTTTTTGCATCCGTAGCTCGCATTGAAACCATAAGACTTTTTGTTGCTTTGGCTGCCACACACGGATGGGAAATACATCATTTGGATGTTAAAACGGCTTTCTTGCATATAGAGCTCAGAGAAGAGGTGTTTATAATGCAACCAAGGGAATTTGAGAAAGAAGGGGAAGAACATAAAGTGTACAAACTTCACAAAGCTTTGTACGGATTGAAACAGGCTCCGAGAGCATGGAACACAAAGTTAGACTAGATTCTAATGGGCTTGGGATTTGAGAAATGCGCAAAAGAAAACTGTGTAAATCGACAAACGGTGAATACAAGCTTTCTGTTAATTTCAGTGTATGTGGATGATCTTTTTGTTACCGGCAACACATTAAGAGTCATCTCTAATTTCAAACAAGACATGGCTAAAAAGTTTGACATGTCGGATCTTGGCAAGCTGACATACTACTTGGGTATTGAGATTCATCAAACCGTGACTGGCATTGAATTCAAACAAGAAGCGTATGCAAGGAAGATCTTGAAAGTTGTAGAGATGGAAACCTGCAATCCATCTCATATACCAATGGAATTTGGTCTCAAGATGTCGAAAGCTCAATGAGAGGCAGAGATTGATGCCACGATCTAAAGAAGAAACATTGGTTGCCTGAGATATCTACTTCATTCACGACCAGACCTAGCATATGCAGTTGGCATTGCTAGTCGATATTTGCAGGAACCACATGAATCACATGGAGCTGCTATGAAAAAAATCCTAAGATATATTCAAGGTACCCTTACCTATGGTCTAAAGTTTTTACGTGGAGGTGAGAAGAAAATTGTGGGCTATAGTGACAGCAGTCACAATGTGGACGAGGATGATGGAAAAAGCACGTATGGACATGTGTTTTATTTCGGTTCCACACCATTCACATGGAGCTCTACTAAACAAGAAACTGTAGCTCTCTCTTCATGCGAAGCCGAGTTTATGGCAGGAAGTGAAGCTGCTAAGCAAGCTATATGGCTTCAGGATCTACTTAGTGAGATAACAGGGCAACAATGTGAGAAGGTCACAATTCGCATAGACAACAAGTCTGCTATAGCACTCACAAGAAACCCGGTCTTCCACGCCAGGAGTAAGCACATCCACAAGAGATACCATTTCATACGGGAATGTATTGAAAAAGAACAGGTGAAGGTGGAACTGAAAGAATAATAGATTTAGGTTCACCATTGATCAAGAGAATAGAGAGAGAGTTTTAGAGGCAAGAGGATGAGAGAAAGGAATTTTTATTAATAATGAGATAATATTTTCTCTTAGTTACAAATGTGAAGGGAGATAGATATTTATACTATTCTAGTCTAGGCTTGTTTGGATACAAGGATTGCCTTATACATGAATGGCTTCAAGGATAACATAACACTAAAACACAAACAAGCCTTAGACACTCCCCTTTGACATTGACAACTCACGCCTTTATACTTGGATTTAAAGGCTTTCATCTTTTATCATTTCTTCTTCATTCCAACACTCCCCCTCAAGCTTAAGACATGGAGAATGCCTAAGCTTGCAACCATGAAGCGTTACCTCATTAAAAACCTAAAGAAGGAAAACCCAATTGGGACAAAACCTTTTCTAGGGAAAAAGAGTATAACACTCCATGTTGGGATCATTGGTGTGGAATGGACTGCTTTGAAGCTTCTTATAAGTCTGGTCCATTTTTCCCCCTTTCTTTTGACTCCTTGTTTTTAAGAGGTGATTTTGATCCAGCTTTCTCAAAGCTTTCAAGTTTAACCTGTTTCACATACACATATACATGCATGTATCAATTCTCACAAGATAAACCAATGCATTATAATATAAGAATGATTTTAACTTCCCTTTTTATAAGAGTGGATGGCGGATTGGATGATATTATCTAGACCAATCTGGTTCTCTAAGAACTCCATATTAAGGTCTTTGGATTCATCATGATTACATGGTTCTCTTCTGGATTCATCATGATCACATGGTTCTCTTCCCTTATATGTGTAGGATCCACTTTGGCTAGCTTTATTTTGCTTCACTTTCTACTTTCAATAAGCTTAACTCAAGAGAATAAGATTGTAGAGTTAAACTTTAGTAGAGTGAGCACACTTATCTCATAATACACATTCCCACCATGCTTCTACTAAATGATGTAGGGTAAGTCATGCTTATGATTGTTTTCCATCACTTCCTGATCTAAAACATCATAGCAACTCAAAAATAAAGATTAGTATTCCAGAACTTGAATAAGATCAAATCTGGTATCAAGTATAATATCTAGCCAAATTCTCAACCTAAAATCATAGAATTAAAGAACTTATCCTAGATAGAACCTTTGATGAGAGATTTTTATGTCCTGAGGTGATTCATCACTTTCCACCAGCTTACACCTTCTCTATGAGACTTGGTAGCTTGATGACCTTATTCACAGCCTCCATTAGAGAATAAGACTGAGCACACTTCTTGTGCTTACTTTCCAAGGCAATCATCTTGGAATGACCATGATCCAGCGTGGAACCTTGTCCATACATGAACTACATGAACCGCATGAAAACCATCATAACAACACGGCCATGTACCATGTACCAGCGAGACCTGACCAGCATCATGCGCCAACTTGTTAACTTGGGCCAGCTTCATGTGCTTCCTTGTCACGGCCATGTTGTTATAGATTAGATGCTCATTTTCTTTCCCCCCCCACAAGCTTGACACTAAGAATAAGAGTCAAGTTTGGAAGAATGAGCATACACAGAATGAATGTCTCAAAGTGGTCTTCTTTATCCTTTAAACATAAAGAAGAACATTGTAAGTATCTGTAAAAAATTTTGAGAATTAAGAGATTTGAAGTATTGAAGAATATGAAGAATGAAAGATTTGGAGATTAAAAGTATAAGTGATGAAGAATTATAGAGAATTATGATGAATGTCAAGGTGAATTTTGAATCCATCTAGGTTCTAAATGCAATGCATAGTCTTCCTAGGTTCTCTTTCATCCTATGAACATTTCTAAATGAGAAAATTTAATCAATCAAGGAATAAGTAGAGGGTTTAGAGATAGCCTTTGCAAATACTTTTATAAGTCTTTGTGAGTTTCCTTCTTTGTGATTGATTATGATCTGAACTTGCAGCATGTGTGCTTTGTTGATTTTCTCTTGAAGCACACACCAAATGTCACCTTACTCCATGAGAGAGCTGATTCATCACATTACACCAGTCTTTCCTCTCCACTTCTTGTGGTGGCTGTTCTTGGTGGCCATTGGTTCTAACTTCTTTTCTATGTGTTGTGACTTTTTTTTTTCACTTGCTCTCTTTTGCCTTTGTTAGACAATGAAGCAAAACATCAACTCACATCTTAAGTCTTTGAACCTGTTGAGAATAGGCAAATTCTAAACAAAAGATAGTGAGTGAAAGAGATTGATTAAGAGTAACCAAACTTAATTTTAAACACTGCCTAAGGTCTTTTGGATTCAACATGTCTTCTTAAACTTATTTTCCTAAATAAAAGACAAGGTTCTCTTCCTCTAGGATCAATGCAATTCATGAACAAATGATTCATCTAGCTAAACTAGGTTCAAAATGTATCATTCTACCAATTTCTAAATACATGAACAAAATTCAATAGAATTCATGATTTACTACCCACCTAGATACCAGATTTCCTAAAGTTCTAACTCACACAACCATCAATAAAATCAATAAAATAGTTGGATAAGAGTTTAGAAATAGCCTGAATGCATAAGACTTTGATACTAGGTCTTTGCATTTGAGTTTAGGAACTGGTTCTGATCTAGGCACTCCCTTTCATTATGTTGCTTTCAAAGTGCCTTTGGTGGTCCATTTCTCCCCCTTTGGAGCAGTATCTTAGATAGAATTAATTGAACCTTCCATATTAAAAGAGGTATTATAACCACTACCTCCTTGTTGAACTGCTTCTTGAGGTGTTGATCTTCAGATCCTCGCTTATGCAATGCATTAATCGTGATTACTCCTTCATCTTAGGAGACGGACCACAATTACCCAGTGAAGCTCATCATTGTGCAAAATAAAGGAGGATACATGTCCCCCTGTTACCCATCTCACTTCAACAATACGCTTTTCAGTATAGAAAGACATAAAGACACGTGCAGCAAAATCATTTAGACTATCAACAGCTAAATCGCTTTCATGCCGTCAGCTCTAAGCTTTGCACCACCTGTTACAGCTGACGGTTCTCCTGCAGGCATCTGAAATATTAAAGCTTCAGATCTCTGCGAGCCATCGAATAAGCACCGGTGTCCACAGAAAATTAATTCTTCACCAGACTAGCAAATTAATTCATCCCGACAAGTTTTCCGTTATACACGACATATCCCTTGCTTCCTGTGACCTCTATAATAGCTAGACCACTGTACATAATTCTTGTAATCTGGCACAGTATTTTAGATACTGGTTTGATCCCAAAAGCACAATGCTTAAGAACTCTCCTTCTTGGGTCTGGGTCTGGGTCATTGGATAGGCGAAGCTGAGTGATCATAATCCTCTTTAAGCGTAACTGTCCCAGCTACAGCAACCAAGGTCTCATGTCCTTGCGTCTGATCTCCTTTCATCTTTCTTGTTAGTTTTCTTGCTGAGTAAATTGTGGAAACTGAATTTGTTGGTGGATGTAGCAGTCGCCATGTCAGAGTACGAAATATCAGAGGCCCAAATTTACGAAGAAGAAGCAAGAATTTGCGAGGAGGATTACAAAGAAGCGCCAACTTGTTCGTCTTTTTGAGGTGGGTTCATCTTCAATATCCACGGAACTTGAACAAGAGCGTTTAGTAATTCAAAACCATAATCCTGTCCCGAGTACTTCTTCTTCTTCTTCTTCCATCGTCATCTGTTCGTAGTTTGTTTCGCCCAAAGACCATTATGAGGAACTAAAGACTGAGCTTCCACGCAAACAAGATTAATTAACAGACTCTTCCACAATGAGTAGTTTCTTGCCAATCAAGTCAACAACCTAACTCCCTTTAACTAACTTCAACCAACTCCTACAACAGATTTTAACCAACTCTAACCAACAAAATCTACTTCTAACAATCCTTATCCAATTCAGCTAGATTTAAAGCACAAAATTCTAATTTCAATACACCAATCCTAAAAAATTCAAGATTCTCTTATTTTCAAAATTTCACAGATTAATAAGGACATCAAGAAAATCAATCTTGAAGACTTAAACCTATCAGATTAAACTGAAATTTCGTGGAGACCCTCATAAGACACTTATTTAACTTTAAAGATTCAAAGAATTAAAGAAAACTGAGAAAGAATTAGAATTATATCACCAAGATCTTGATACAGGTGATTTTGGACGTTTCTGGGGAAAACTTCAAGAAAATCCTTCAAACTGAATGGAATTGAGTTCTGCTTTCTTTAAAAAGACATTAGACTCGAAGGGCTTGAGTTTAGGATTTAGAAAAACACGATTTTATGAAGAATCGACGTCGGGGTAACCTGGGAAACACGGAGGTTCGCGGCGGAGGCACTCGCAAAAGACCTTTGCAAGAAAATTTGTAACGTTTGATTCCCTGGGTCAAATGATGCAATTCAAACGAGAGTGGCTTCAGAACTCGCCTATGTACAATCCAAAGAAATAAGATCATCAAAAGGTGTCGTGGTTTGGCCGGAAATTGCATTACAAGATGACGTTCGATTTCAACTAAGAAAAGGATGAAGAACAAGAAGATTTCTTCTTAAATCAATGAATGAATGATGAATTTTACCCAGATTTGATGTAACCTGGCTCTGATACCATGAAAGAATAATAGATTTAGGTTCACCATTGATCAAGAGATAGAGAGAGAGTTTTCGAGGCAAGAGGATGAGAGAAATGAATTTTTATTAATAATGAGAGAATATTTTCTCTTAGTTACAAATGTGAAGGGAGATAGATATTTATACTATTCTAGTTTAAGTTTGTTTGGATACAAGGATTTCCTTATACATGAATGACTTCAAGGATAACATAACACTAAAACACAAACAAGCCTTAGACACTCTCCTTTGACATTGACAACTCACGCCTTTAAACTTGGATTTAAAGGCTTTCATCTTTTATCATTTCTTCTTCATTCCAACAGGAACATGTCTCAGGAAAAAAACATAAAGCAGATATCCTAACAAAGGCACTTGCTAGGAACAAGTTCAAGCAAATAAGGACTTTACTTGGAGTGCTTGATCTTCAAAAGACGACATGAAAATTAAAGGGGAGTTTGTTGACTTTAATCTGAAGTACTGTTAGCTCAAGACATCCAAGTAAGGATAAGAAGAGTTAAAGTTATTATGATAAGATTAAAGTCAAAGAAGATAAACACAAGGGATAAGCTTAAAAGGATCTTTAGGAGTTATTGTTAGGATGTATCTAATCCCTAAATTTTAGGAGTTTATCTACGATGTGTAGTTCTATATAAACACACAAGAATGAATTGTATTCTGTGTGGGAACAAGAAAGAGATTGTTTAATTTTGAGTTAAGTTTCTAAGCAATAAGAAAAATGTTCTACAAATACTCAGTTTTAAAACCTCTATTCTTAAAACTCTGTTTCTATACGAAACTTGACTCATAACCTCAGTTTCATATATGATGTAAATTAGACATATGGTTCATATTTGAATATTAAAAAATCAAATAAAAATAGTCGAAGTACTTAGGTGAACATAAAAAATGTAAAATATTAAATAGTTTCTCGAAATAAAATTCATGTATTTTTATGAAATTTTTCCAATATTTGATCTCTAAAATAAAATATATTGCAACTTGTTAGGAAATAAATACATAAAAATAGTCGGAATCATGTGATACAATGGTGATCACTTCTAAAATTCATAACTTGTTCGGAATCACGTGATACAATGATGATCACTTCTAAAATTTATAACACAAGTCCGAAATTTGAACTCAGCATTTCGCAATATTAAAAAATATATTATACTTACTAGGCTAAGTTGATAAAAAAAAAGAAATATATAAAAATCAGAAAGAGAAATTATAGAAATTTATCACATAGATTCAAATTAAATACTCTCCAATATTTAAAAGGATATTAAAATTATCTTTAAAAAAAAAATGAGAAGTGTATCAAAGATATTTAATTGAACGAGAAAGCCCCTTCGTGTTAATTTTGGCAACTTCACCATCTCACACTCTCCAACTCTCAACAAAACCTGAGACCAAAAAAAACAAATTTCATAGTTTTTCTTCTCCCTCGAGTCGCGTTTCTTCAGCTGGACTTTTGGTCACTTTCTCGGAGCTTAGCTCATGGTTGGAGCAAGAACGAATCCGAAGTGGCGAAGAAATTGTTTAATCTGACTCTCAGATCCGAGTTTCTGGCTCTTAGGTCTTCCCCTTGCTTCTACCGTTTTGTATTCTCGGCTTACGCTACAGAACTACTGATTGAATCCTTCTTTTGGCCTTTTAGATGACTTGCTAGGGTTTTTGATTTCTAGCTCTTCTCTGGTGATTTCCTTGGATTGACTTTTCTTCATGATTCATGGCAGGTTGTTTTCTTTGCCGAGCAGTTGCTCCATTAATGGACTGCTGCTTTCATACGGATCAGAATTTGCGATTGCTGTATTTTGCTGTTTTACATTGTTCCTCCGTTTGAAGTTTCGCAGAGTTTTTCTTCTAGCTGATGTTCTTCCCGTTACATTCGATTTCGAGATCGAGTTCGTCATTTTCAAAGTGTCTAACGTTGGTTTGCCTATGGAGAGCTTCGAGCTAATTTTGATCATAACTTGGTAAAAGCAATTTCTTGCCGTGATGGGTGGGCTTTGCTCTAGGAGTTCCTCTGTAAATAACGCTCCTGGTGGAAGCTTTACACATGTTAATGGTCATCTCAATAATGGGTCTGCGGTGAATTTCCAGTCCGGTGAAAGCCGACACAAAGATGCTGATCTTTCTCCTGTGAGGGAGAATCTTGTTGAGAAGCCTCCATCAGAATCGTTTTCGTTTCCCAATCTGAACATAGCTTCTGTTGGATCTCATCCTCAAAACATCGAGGATGGGATTCCCCGGTTATCGAGGGCTTTATCTCAGAAATCAAGATCCATTAAGTCTAGGCAAGCTGCTGTGGCAAAGGTAAAGATATGTTAGCATTTTGGATTAGTTTCTACGTCCAAGTTACCTCTTTTATTTGACTTAAGGTGTTTCTATTTATAGGTTTCGGAAGTAAGTTCTATTTTGGGCAGGGCTGGCACTATGGGACTTGGTAAAGCTGTGGACGTATTGGACACACTCGGGAGTAGCATGACGAATCTGAACCTAAATGGGGGATTTTCTTCTGCGACGACGACAAAAGGGAATAAGATTTCAATCTTATCTTTTGAAGCAGCTAACACCATTGTTAAAGGCGCCAATCTTATGCATTCTCTGTCGAAAGATAGCATCACACATTTAAAAGAGGCAGTGTTACCCTCAGAAGGTGTACAAAACCTAATATCGAAAGACATGGATGAACTGTTGAGAATAGCTGCTGCAGATAAAAGGTAACAGTATTTTGACAATGTTCTCTGTTGTTTGTGTATACTCTTTACACTGTTTTCTATTTGTGGCTTGGTGATAAGCGAGTTATTTATCGTTTACAGGGAAGAGTTGAGGATTTTTTCTGGAGAGGTGGTGCGTTTTGGGAATCGATGCAAGGATCCTCAGTACCACAACCTGGATCGCTTCTTTGACAGGTTCCAACATGATCCTATCACTTTGGTTACACAGTGGGTGTATTTCATTTGAAAAGTATCTGACCTTTCATTAGTTCTGTGTTATGATTTAGGTTGGGCTCTGAATTTACACCCCAGAAACATTTGAAACACGAAGCAGAAACCATAATGCACCAGCTGATGACATTTGTTCATTTTACAGCTGTACGTATTTTCATGCAAATTTGTGATATTTGGTCCTGCTTGACTCTCTCGATGGCAATTTACTCTGTTTATCTGCTATGCGTTCAGGACTTGTATCATGAACTCCATGCGCTGGATAGGTTTGAACAAGATTACCAACGTAAGATCCAGGAAGAAGAGAACCCAAGCACAGCACAACGAGGTGAGTAGCAAATAATTATATGTTCTAATTTACTCATTCAAAAGATGTATCTTCCGAAATGGATGATATTGTTTTACGATCTCTATTTGTTGGTCACCATTTAAATTTCAGTTCCATTTGTCTTACTTCTATGTAAGGTGTGGGAGATACCCTCGTTATCTTGAGAACTGAATTAAAGAGTCAGAAGAAGCATGTAAGAAACTTAAAGAAAAAATCTCTTTGGTCTAGGATCTTGGAAGAGGTAAGTGCTGCAAACTCATAAAGCAAGAACGTTTCCTTTTTAAGAAGTTTTCTCGGCTCATCTGGATTCCATTCTTAATTGAATACTAATAATGCTTAGGTGATGGAGAAACTCGTAGACGTTGTCCATTTCTTACATTTGGAGATTCACGAAGCCTTTGGGGGTGCGGGTGAGGCTCGATTACTGGATAAAGCGTTTTAGTCTTATTTTAACTTCCTGGAAGATTGAAATTTTAGATTTCTTCTTGTATCTAAAACGAAGCAAGTGCTTACGATTCATGATCATTCTACCTGATATGCAGATCCGGATAAACCTGCAAATGACCCGCCAATCAATCATAAAAAATTGGGCTCCGCTGGTCTTGCCTTACATTACGCAAACATCATTACTCAAATTGATACTCTTGTAAGTTATTATTCTTTTTTTATCACGTAGTTTTACTTTCCATGTTTGACTTGTTGTCCAAATTGTGAATCATTTGTTTCTCGTATCTAATGGTTAGCCAATCGTATTAATGATCTACGACCAAGCATTAGCAATATTAATATCAATATGGTTAGAATCGATGTTGGTTTGAAGAATTCATTTCCAAATTAAGTTATTTCTCATTTTCTATGAGTAGGTGTCCCGGTCTAGCACTATGCCTGCAAGCACAAGAGATGCTTTGTACCAAGGTTTACCTCCAAGTATAAAATCTGCTTTACGCTCCAGAATACAGTCCTTCCAGGTTAAGGAAGAGGTATTAGTATTCTTCCACACTGCGCATAATTCTTTTGTGCTGACAAAGTGAATTTACGATGTGCATTGTTACTTCGAATTGTTATTTGTATGCGTGCTCACCTCACTGTATCTTATCTGTTTTTAACCAGCTCACTGTTCCTCAAATAAAAGCCGAAATGGAAAAAACGTTGCAGTGGCTTGTTCCTGTTGCTACAAACACAACCAAGTAAGCTTCTGCACTATTTTCTTTTCTCATTATCTTGGGTTTGTTTCGTCATTAGATCTGCGTATCTGTCTTCATTTTCTCTCAACTAAAGCATGTTAACCGTTACAAAACCCACTTGGTTTCAATTATTGAAGTAAGTCAGATTTATTCTTCTGTCTTTTCTTTTCTCAACCAGAGCACATCACGGGTTTGGATGGGTTGGAGAATGGGCAAGTTCTGGGTAAGCCCTGAGGATAAGCTTGATTGTTAGGCTATTCTCTCTTTGTGCTGTATATATTTGCATACATTTTGCGTTCCTTGCTGAATGATAGATATGCAAAATAATTTCAGGTCGGAGGCGAACCAAAGACCCGAAGGTCAGACCATACTAAGGATAGATACGCTTCACCATGCCGATAAAGAAAAAACTGAGGCTTACATGTTAGACCTGGTGGTGTGGCTTCATCATCTCGTTACCCAAGTGAGGGCTACTACTGGTTGTGGCCTAAGATCTCCGGTTAAGTCTCCAATCAGATCACCTAACCAGAAAACCATCCAACTCTCCAGCGGTTCACACAACCCAAGTATGGGATCTCCATTGCTGACTATGGAGGATCAAGAGATGCTTAGAGACGTGAGCAAGAGAAGAAAAACGCCAGGAATTAGTAAGAGCCAAGAGTTTCAAACGGTGGCTAAATCACGGCTTTGTAAGCATCACAGGCTGAGCAAAAGCAGTAGCCATTCGCCAATGATGAGCGAGATGATGAAGAGTAAGAAGGATACTTTCTCAATCAGAAGACCTTCTTTTCCCATCATTGATTTTGACATTGATCGCATGAAAGCCCTCGATGTGATTGATCGCGTGGACACCATCCGGAGCTTGTAGTTAACTTCTTTTACACCGTCTGAGTTCAGAATTGGGATTGGTTGGATGGTAACGACCATCCTCTCTTATATCCAAAAATTTATAATATGAAGAATGTGGATGCGATTGATCCCATGGATTGAAACCTTTATATAAGTTGATTCGGGTAAAAAATTGGCACATGTTAGTAACTTTGTACTCTCTTCGTTTTTGTGGGGTGTAATTTGGTTTGTTTTTGTAGCATTTTCTTTGTATTGTTCTTTTTTTTTTGTAGTTGTATTGTGTACATACAAGAGACGTTACTGCAAATGATCATTTTGGAGAATAAATAATATTTTAAAAAGTTTTTTCGTCGAAGTGAATACTGCTCGTCTATATATAGCTTATTGTATGGTAGCTTGAAAGTTGCATCTTTCATTTATAAGGTATCGGATGGTGGATTCACACTTATTTAAAACTTTTCAAAAAGTGAGTGTTTTTGTTTTGGAGCTAGGGTCCTATTTAGTATTTGAAAAACCGCAATACGAGGGATGGAAGAGTGTGATTTAGGTGTGATTGCTATTTGATTGTGGGAGCGATATGGTTTGGGTGCGATATGGGTATGTGTTGATATTATTTTAAGTCTTGAATGTGTTTTGGGTTTTTTTTTTGGTTTTGTTTGTTTTATTTTGACTTTCATGCTAGTGATATAAGACCCTTGTGAATGATCTAGTTGGGACTTATCATAGATTTTGAAACTTTTGGGACTGGTACTTTCATTAATGAACATTTCTTGAACTTAGAAAAATTCACTTCGTTCTATGGTTATTTTACCACTATTTCTTAGGAAGTCAATCCAATAATGTAGAATTTGATGTGGAACTGATTTGCTTTATTAATTTCAGACATATGTATATAGTAAAAATTTTAATACTCGGTAAAATAAATTAATTTTTCTAGTTTCAAATTGAACTATTTCAAAATATTACAAAATTTGATAAAATAATAAATTTTAAAACTTCTATACAAATATATAATCTTATTAATATCACGAATATATATGATTAATGAATAAAAAATGCAAGTGAACATGCTTGATCTAATGATCGGCTCTTTATTTGGTATGATCGAGGTATTGGCTATGGAATTACATAAAAGAGCAACAACATCTTGTTTGGACCGTCTTTTAGCATGTAAAACACCAGCGATACTTCTCAAACCAGACATATGTCATCATTTCTTTTGGAAATTACTATGAGCTTTATGTCTTTGTGTAGGTGAACAACTTCACAAACGAGGGATGAACGTGCATGGATCGTAACTATTGTAGATCCTCAAGAGAAATTGGAAAGTGTGTGTTTAATCATGTTTTATCCACATGTTCGTTTCTTCATGCTATGTGGAGAAGATCTAGTCTTTTATTTGCATGTTGTTTCGAATGCTTTCTGTGGCTTATATATGTTAAATCTGGGCAAACTAGGAATGATTTGGCTTTTGAACCTATACAAAAGGGCTCAAGAAAATCTATCAACAACGTAAGATCATTCATAGAAGAGTGGAAAAGTTAAAAGAAAACTTAAACAAAAAGGAAAATTCCATTTTAATAAAACACGGACTTAATTTATTTTTTCAATTATATATACATATTTTTTTTCATTTTCAACTTAATACATCAAATATATTTTATTTCTATTATAATATATCAACTTTTAAAATTATATCCATTTAACATCATCAACTTAACGGAGAGATAATTGCCATTAATTTTTTATTTTTATGCAAAATTATTAATATTTAAATAAGAAATAGTAACAAAATTGTAGAAAAATCTCAAAATCCAAAAAATCTCCAAATATTTTAAAAATAAAATTCAAAAATTTAAAATTAATTTAAAAGAAATTTATTTATATTTTCATAATTTTAGATAAAAATATAAATTATATACAGCAACCCATTTGTTTTGTTTAAATATTATTTTTAACATATAAAATAATATTTAATAATGAATGATATACATAATACATCAATCCAATATATAAATCTAATTTTTTAGTTATATTATTATACTTTTAATCTAAAAAGTAATATTTTAATAATTAGACATCATATAACTAACTAAAAATTATGCTTTTGTTCGTTTAAATTACTCATAACCTAAAAATTTATATATACTATTTCAAAAATATAATTTTAACACGGAATTTTTTTGTTTTCTATCTTTTTTAAACCATTTTGACAGTGTTACTTGTGCATGATTATCCTTTAAAAATAATATTACATATCCATGGTGAATTTGATCTTGTCAAAAGACCATATTGATAGTGTTATTTGTGCAGGATTATCTCTTAATGATTGTATTTATGCATCATTCTCTTGATATACCAGCTTTAACAGTCTAAATTATCATATTTACCTTGTTAATTATTTTTTTCTTCTGAAATATAAAACTAATATTGCTGAATAATTGTATAATTTTTAATTATTAAAATATTTTTAATAGATTAATAATAGTAGTTTTTGACTAAACCAATGGGTTGATATGTATATCATTTGTATTTTATATTTTAAATTATTTCATTTTTATTTTTAAATTTATATTTTTTAAATTTAAGTTTCTATTAGTTTTAAAATATATTAATTGCTAATATTTTTTAAAAAATATATTTTCGGATTTTTAGATTTTTCAAATTAATTTTTAGATTTTAACTATATTCTTAAGATTTTTTTTAGATTTTGAACGATTTTTTCATAATTGTTTTGTAATTATTATTATTTATTATTTAAATATTAATAATTTATTTTTAAAATATAAATAAAATGTTAACAACGGTTATTTATCTTAAGTTTATGGAGTTAAATGAGTACAGTTTCAAAAATATAAAACCATCATTGCTGATTAATTGTCTAATTTTTAATTATTAGTTTCGGGACAGTAAATCAATTTTGTTAAGTTATTTATACAATTTAGTCACACGATTAGAGAAGGGGTAAAAGAAGAAATGATGTAGATATTAGGCATAACTATAATTTGAAGTATATCAATGTATTTAGGGATCTCCGAAAGTTTAGAGGATCAAAAGTACAAGTTTTGGGATATATAAATCAAAGACTTCAAAACCGAATGAACGGACGGACTATGCAGTTCTTATCCAAAAGGAGAAAAAAGATTCTGGTTTATCAGTGTTAACGACATTACCTGTATATGTAATGTCTTGTTATCAATTACCAAAAACGATATTGAAAAAGCTTACACTAACGATATCAAATTTCTGGTGGAGTTCAGATGAAAATAACCATGAGATGCATTGAATGACATGACAAAAATTATGCTGTAAAAAAACAAAGGGGGCCTAGGCTTCATGAATTTAAGGGATTTCAATATCGCTATGTTGGCAAAACAGCTATAGAGATTAATGTAATTTATCGGAATCACTATTCTCAAAAAACTTCAAAGGCTGCTATGTTTGTACTACGAACCCATTGAATCACACCCGATCTTACACTCCTTCATATGGATGAAAAAGTATGATCTCATATAGATCTCTGGTTAACAGAGGACTGATCAAAAGAGTTGGATCAGGTTCAAGTATTTCCGCATGGAATGTCCCTTGGATTCAGTCCTTCGTCCGAGATCAGCAACATGTAAATTTTCTACTTACCCTACGTCACTAAAGGTCAAAGATTTCTTTGATACCCAGACCAGGACTTGGAACTTGGCGCTGCTGGAAGCAACTATTATTCCGAAAGATGTACGCATAATTCAATTACTGGCAGTAAGTCAACATACAAGATTTTAGTGGCTGGCACTTCACAAAAATAGAAAATATACAGTAAAATCAGGTTATATGTTAGAACAACTTTACCCAGATAAGAGCAATATAGACAGTAGTTATGGACCGACATTTTCTTCTCTTCAAGCTCGGGTATGGACGATTCAGTGTCCACCAAGAATACAATATTTTATTTGGAAAGTATTATCAGGATGTGTATCGGTAGCAAATAATCTAAGATCACACAGAATTTTGTGTCTTTAAACGTATTATGGAGGAAAATTTAAATTTTGAGATTATAGTAGAAATTATGCATGTTATATGGGTAACAGTCAATCGTTAACAAATTATGACAGTAGAAGGTCACATTGTTTATGGCCGATTCCTGCAAACAAATAAAGAAGTTGAATCGCGTCAAGTTTGGAATTGAGAATTTGTCTCTATATTTCAGAAACGAAAGCAGAATCGAGAGTTAAATCAACAAATCTGATATTAGTGGAGTTACAGGGTGGGATTTTGGCGAGGAACGTTGATTCTGGGAAAAAGTGGTTAACAACGGTGGATTTAGGGTTTCACGATGACATATTTAGGTTTTCACTGCACCAATGTTTCTGAGCGGGTCTATTCACCATTGTGGAGGTCTGGTGAGACGCAACAGTTGGTATCATAAAATCTATGAATACGAGCACGAAGATTAAGTGGACATTTTTTGATAAATTTTTTTGGTAAAGTTGTTCGGTGAAATTGGATCTGAAATTTTTTATGCATTTATGTTTTCCAGTGAAAATTATCGAGAGTGAATTTTTAAATACACTGATAAAATTAATATGAAATAAAATTTTATATTATATACAAAAGTAAAGATCTGAGTTTTTGCTTATACATAGAAATGATGATAAGGTTTCTTAGTTATAGGAAATGGAAAGCAAAATAGATATCTTCTTTGGTTCAAAGAATGCCTACAATCAAAAGAATGTGTATAATTAAAGAGTTAAAAAATGGTCGGAATCATGTGGTACAATGGTGATCACCTCTGAAAGTCATAACATATGTCTGAGGTTAAAACCCAACACTCACAATATTAAAGAAATATTAAAGTCATTAGATTATGTTGATTTTAAAAAAAAATTAAAAAAATGTGTAATAATAAATTTAGAAAAAGATAAAAAAAATTATTGGAAAAGACAAAGACTAAGACAAACAATCGAGGTTTAGGAGCGAAAGCGTCGGCGTGTAAATAAACTCATAACAAAGAATTTCAAATATGAATTAAATAATGTTAAAAATAATTTTTAGTTCCGTAATAAATTCTGCAACCCGCCAGTTTGTCGTTCGCCTAACCATATCAAGAATTAGCCCTCTCTCTAGTTCCTATCGCCGGATCTCTGAGAGCTAACAACAAAAAGAAAAAGAGCAATGGACGATCCGATTCTATCTCCTCCTTCTCCATACGATCTTCTCTTTCAAGGTCTCTTGCTCATCCCCATTCGTCACTACCTCGTCGCTCTCTTCGTCGTCTGGGCCATCTTCTTCTACAATTTCCTCGAGTTCCATTTCCTCGGTGATACCATTCTTCAGTTTCTCAGATGTCGAGTGAATCTCATCTACAATCCAGATTCTCCTGTTTATCACGGCGTTGTCTCTCGCTGCCGGATTCTTCACGGCCGGTGAGAACGATTTACCTCGCTACTTCATTTTGACGATTTCTGAATTTTAATTTAAGTTTTTCTCCTATGCTTACAGATATTTGGCGACACCATGGTTATCGAGTCCTCATCTACAGACTTGTTTCCTTAATTTCAACGGATTGCCTCCGGTTTTCAGATACACGAGGTGATTGTGATTTCTTGCTAATTTTCAAGTGCTTTTGTGAGATTTAGACACATTCTAGCTGATGAAGTCTCTTTCTTTTGTCTTGTATTGTATCAGACAGCTCTTTCGTGTTTCTGATGGTGGAACCATTGCATTGGATTGGCTGACGAACTCTGCTGGTGAAATTTTAGTGATTGAAACGTTCATTTTTTTACACTATCTTTGATTGAATCTGATTGATTTTTGCAGTTCTTGATGGGGATCTTCACAATCAGAATGAAATCGCAAAAGAAGACACAACGCCAATTGCTGTTGTTGTTCCAGGGTTAACTAGTGATTCTTCATCTGCCGTAAGTCTAGTTTATAGATCTCTTCTCTGGTCTAGAAATGTGCTTTATACAGTACATTTGATTTTGCAGTATCTAAAGCACCTTGCCTACAACACTGCAAAATCAGGTTGGAATGTTGTTATTAGCAATCATAGAGGATTGGGCGGTGTTTCTGTTACCGTGAGTTCCATTGTTCTGTCTCTGTATATTCTGTTTTCATGTTCTATAAAACCTTGTGCTTGCTTAGCTTATATACATGTTCTTCTATAATCTTGTTATGCTGCAAATGCATGCAGTCCGATCGCTTCTATAATGCTGGATGGACAGAGGATATACGGGTAGTTCTTGGCCATCTTCAACACGAGTACCCAATGGCTCCTCTCTTTGCTATTGGAACTAGCATCGGAGCAAATATTCTGGTATTGAATCAGATATTTAGTGTTTTTTCTTACAGTTTTAGTTTCTTGTTTACGCTCTGTGTTTGATCAAGTTGAGCAACTATTATTAGCTTTGACTTAAGTGTTATGATTTGCTTGTCTTTCTTGGACTTTCTATTTCGTATTGCTCAGTTGGCTGCACCATAGCTACATTCAAAGAGATATATCAGGCTAATAGAGTCGCTTGCCAATTTAGGTTTTTTATAACATTGATATGATGGAGGAGGTTCATCTAATAGACAACATCAACCTAAATCATGTTTCAGGTCAAGTACCTTGGTGAAGAGGGTGAAAAGACTCCACTGAGGGGTGCTGTAGCTATTTGCTCTCCATGGGACCTCTTGGTGAGTTATTTTTCATAACTATCTTCTTCCTAGATATATTGATTCCAACATTTGTCGTGTCTTAAGTTCGCTGTAGTTACTATATCAGAAATCGAAACTTCTTTTATTTTCTTCATTGGGATCTAATTTCATACTTTTGAACTTGTAAATAGTACTAAGGGTTTCGATTAAAACAAGTGAACACATTATGCTTTCTTTTCCTTTCTATCCTCCCAACAAGATTGGTGACAGGTTTATCTGTCGGACATTCAAACAAAAGTTGTACGACAGAGCTCTCACTATCGGACTTCAAGGTTATGCCCAATTGTATGTCCACCTCATTGGTCAAGCACCGCATATATTTTGAGTTTGAAAGATGGGTTGAGAGAAGAAGTTTCAGATAAATACTTTGAAAAGATCAGGTTTCAGTTATAACCCTAGTTTCATTTGCAGACATGAACCTCAGTATACACGGCTTGCTAATTGGGAAGGCATAAAAAAGGTTAGTACTGTAACCACAGATACATAACTATACAAATATACTTGGTAGATGCAGTTCTTGAGCAAACAACGAAAACATACAAATTCCATCCACTGAAACTTACATTTTTCTTTCGCTACTAACATCGTCTGTTGTTGCCCAACTTCATTGCTTCATCAGTCACGTTCCATCCGAGATTTTGACAATCATGCTACCTGTCATGTCGGGAAATTTGAGGTATTAGTTCTCCTCCATATTGTTTTTAACTTTTGATATTAGTTTTCCTCCAGAATTGGCTTTGTCATTGCTATATCTGTACATCTTTGTGATGCTCTTCATAATCAGCGGTAAGTCACTAAGTTAAGTTCTCTGTTGATTTGACGAAGTGACACCCTAATGCAGACTGTGGATACGTACTACCGAAAATCTAGCAGTACTCAATACGTAGGAAATGTGGCGGTGCCGCTACTCTGTATCAGTGCTTTAGATGATCCGTTATGCACAAAGGAAGCTATTCCTTGGGAAGAATGCCGGTAACACCCTTTAACTCTTTAAATCTTGAATCTCATTACAGATTATTGACATGAAGTTTCTTTGTAAAGGGCAAACAAAAACATTGTCTTGGCGACAACAAAGCACGGGGGACATCTAGCGTTTTTCGAAGGTTTAACTGCATCTAGCTTGTGGTCGGTATCTCTTTAGATTCTTTCTTACAAAGTATTAAAAACAGATTCAGACTTCCTGTTTTCACTGTTATATTCGCTGTGTACAGGTGGGTCCGGGCCACCAACGAGTTTCTTGGCGCCCTTAGCTGCAGTCGTTATATGCATGTACAGAAAGTAAGTTTCTGTTTGTTAGAGTTGCAAATTCTACATTACACAACCGTTCAGTCTATTGGTTTCTTTCTACATGCGGCTTACATAACACTCAAAGCAACCTCAAACAGAAAGTCACCAATTCAAATTCTGCATGCAGATTCAAGAGAGTAGAAGCTCAGGATCAGGAAAGCAGGAGGAGCCTTCGATAAATCAAGGCCCGTATCTAAACATTGCAGAAGATGGGTTGGTGGCAGCAGTCAACTACGAGCAAAACACTAATTCCACCACACCATTAGAAGAAGCAACACAACTATTGAACCAGACCGGACAAAAGCCTAAGGATGATGTAACAAAGAGAAGCTTTAACGAGCTGTGCCGCCAGACAAAACCGTCCATATGGTTGCTTGGTTACATAGGCGTGGTAACAGGTTTTCCTTTAGTTGGGATGCTCCTAAACTACTTCTTCCGTAAGAAGCAACTACCCACAACATCCAAATCATGAATTTGCTTCGTTTCTCCTCTCAACAACTTCATTCACAGATTCTTAATATTATATGTGACTAATTTGTTATTGATATTTTGTTATGTTAATAACATTATCCTAAACCCATTCCTCTTCACGTACTAGAAGAAAGAAGAGGGCTTGAGGGAATCTGTGTAGAAGAATTGGTTAAAATGTAGAAATTTAGTTATCCTCTAACTATATAGGAGTATATCATAACTACGGTGATTATGTAGTTGTGCATATTAATCTTGTAATCGTTACAATCTCTTGGTAGAGAGCATTGAGTGATTTGCTAGCGTTGCTCTTATTATTTTCCTCTCAACTGAATCAATTTATGTTTACTTTGATAACAATATGACATTCATGTTTTTGCATATGATCTAGTTGATTGTTTTTTTTGTCAATTCTATTCTAATGATTTTAATGTTAGGTTCAAATCCCGTTGATTATTAACCAAATAATATTAAGGACATCCTCATTAGTGAGACTTATTAGAGTATCCTAAGTATATTTTAATATTAAAGTTAACAATAATATAATGTTTGAAACTATTTATGAAACTGTGAAGATTTGTTTGTGCAATAATGAAACAGAATTGAGTTTCTAAAAAATTAAAAAATAATTTAATTTAATTTTTAATTTTTTAAAATAATAAAAGAAAATCAAATTTGTATATAGAATGTTGTAGTGATTCAAATTCTAAAACACTCAAGTGTGTCAACCACACTTTTCTTATTTCTAAAACGCTCTCTATGTGAGTCCCACTAAATTTTTTACCATATTTTCTATCATTTACCTTATTTTTCTTTATTTTATTATTATTTAATTAAAAATCATTCTGTCTTTCCTCTCTTTATTAAATATAAAAAAATTATTTTGTAGGACCCACAAAAAATCATCTTCTTCTTTCTTACCCATTTACGTAGATACACTTTTCTCAATTTTTTTTTTCAATTTTTTTCTTCTTCTCTCTTCTCATTTTCTTGAGTTTATACATGCACACTTGTGTACACTCGTCCGCCAAAACATTTTCGTCCGTTCTCAAGCTCTGAAAACTCTTTTCCATTATTAACATGGAGCTCCAAGTTGGTTAATTTGTGGTTTTGGCGTTTGAAGATGATTTGAGCGAGATTTGAGCTCTGATTCTTTATTTCAGGTTGTGTGCATCATTTAGATGTTTGTTTCAGGGTTTAATGGCAATTTATTAATAGAATTTGAAATGTAGATCATTTTATTTATCACAGAAAAAGTACAATTGGATGTTACAAAAATACAACTAAATACAATTATGTTGGAGTAGTATAACATTAACTACGCGGGATATTATGTAAAGAAGGGAGATGATGTTGTATGAGTTTCAAGAGAAGATGTTCATCACGCTCTTATGATGAAAAAACGTGGTTTCAGACAAGGTTCTAATGCGAGGAAAGATTATGAAGATCATGCGGAAAATATGTTGGATGTGAAAGTTGTCAGTAATCAGAGTCAATTCGTTGCAAGTAATTCAAACATGATTATTAGTGCGAGGGAAGATTATCTTGCGAGATAGGATTGTCTTGATAAATGTTGTCATGAAACTTAGAAATGGGCAAAATGTTATTTCTCGGGAGATAGGTACAACATGTACACAAGCAATCCATGTGAATCTATTAACGCGGTATTGAGAGAAACAATGAAGTATTCTCTTCTACCAATGATCGATGTCATTGTTTCAATTGTAGCTGAGTTGTTCAACAAGAATCTGTAGAATTGTGTATTACAAGGTATTACTGAATTTCATGGATTGAAATAATTGTGTATTACTCATATAACTATGTACAAAAAATACAACTGTGTATTACTGGTACAAATATGTTGTAGAATTTAAGGTTTAGAGTTTAGGGTTTGGATTTTATGGATTATAATCATGTATTTGAGATATTAAAACCAGCGTTTATCATATTAATTATGATATCTAATTATTCATCTAGAAAAAGTGAAAATAACATGTTCTAATCTTACAAACCCTAAACATATATATGTGTTGTTAACTTGTTTGATCATTACTATGCGAATTGCCGAAAATTTTTGATTTCAAAAATCTATTATTATGAAATATTTATAATCCTAATTTAGTAACCTAATATAATTGATACAACTCACAAAATTGACTACAAATATCGATATAACTGAAAAAACCATAATATGACATTTAAATAACTATGTGTTATTTATACTACTATGTACTACTATAGTGTGAACGCTCTTAGTGTGAACGCAAAATATTTATTATTTTTTATTGAACAGTAATGTGAACGCGCAGGAGAGCACATGTGATTTAGCATCAGTCGTACTCAGTTGTATTTGTACTACTCAGTTGTATTCAATTGTACTCTCAAAACTCAGTTGTATTCTTAAAACTCAGTTGTATTCGTCATTTACATAGTTGTATTCCATTGTATTCTCAAAACTCAGTTGTATTCATGACATGTTTTCCTTTTCAGCCACTTAGATGGACTTGGATTGTCTTCATCACTCTGACCACCACCACCACCACCACCACCATCACCACCATCCTCACCACCACCACATAAAACCAAAAGTACATAAAGATATTAGCTTGCAGATTTTATGTTAGCTTGTAGATTTTAGCATACTCAGTAGTTTTGAAGAATAAAGGTTTCAGTGCAAGTGGTTCAGTATCCTGCAATCTATGCAATCCAAACACATTTTATGTTACTAGTTGTATCAATTGATATTCGGTTGTACAATAACATGTAGTAGTATCTATTGATACTCAGTTGTACACAACCACATAGTTTTTTCTAACATACAATTCACATTTCCTACAGATCAACTATTAATAAACTACTAATATATGGCTATTGAGCATGTGACCATTGAGGATGTTGCAATGGTTGGAGATTCTGCCATTGTTGGAGATGAAAGATTTGGAAGAGATGTAGGGTATGGAGAAGATGGAGGAAGAAGCGTTCATCGATATTATCTAATATAAGTATAATTTAATTATAATATAAATATTTTAATTATAATTTATATATAAATGTAATTATAAATAATTATAATTGTAAATTATGAATTGAGTTTATTAATACTAATGTGTTTATAATATTTCAACTCCCTTGCTAATTTTCAATAATTCTACATTATATATATTAAATATATGATACATACGTAAAATATTGATTTGGTCTAGTAGTTCATGTTATTTGTTCTCTTTTGTGGGAACTGAGTTCAAGTGTAGGTGTGTGCATTTTTTAGAAGAAAAAATAGTAAATCCCACCTTTTTTTAAAAAAAAGAACTCCACCTTGAAAAAAGAAGGAGGATTTCACGATTGATATGAAGAAAAAGAGACTGGTGGGCCCCACCACAATTTTTTTTATTTATTAGTTTTACCTGTTTTGAATTTGGATCAATACGGGTTACCCAATAGATCGCGGTATGAGTCGTAAATAAATTTAAGTTTAATGGTTTTTTGGTAGTTGTATAATTTTTAACTATAAAAAAAATCAAAAATAAAATGATAAAGAAGGGAGAATGTTTGAGAAACAGTTTTAAGTTTGAGGAGCTTTTTAGAAATTGACTCATGTTGTACTAGAGCACAAAAATTAAGATTTAAACAAGAATCAATCATTCAAGTAGAGGTACCTCAGCTTGAGCAGGAGCAACAGAGCCACCGATAGTCACTCCGACGGCTTTTCTAGGGAAACTGCAACTATTTGAAATTCATAATTTCTTAATGATAATTCAAATCTTAGTAGATTGATTCAAAAAATTTCCAGAAGGACGAACCTTTTAGCAAGGTGGGAACCCACGCAATCGTACCACCAGCTAGCATTGGGGAAAGCATCGCGGGGTTTCTCCACAACAGATGCATATATGATGAGGCCCCGGACCCAGCTAACCACGCCCACGGCCCAAGTGGACCAGAACTCGACCCAGACCGTCCCGATTGTTTCCTCGACCCAGCAGCCGACCCAAGCTATCCGGGAACTGCCGAAGCTGTCCCACTCGTGCCGACCGGACCTATGACCCGATCGAGAGGTAAGGCATTGGGAACCAAGGTCAACCACTACGTCAGGCGCTGTCTTGAGGTTCTTCTGTGGATGTCCGAACCCGGCCTAGGACCCGACCAAGACCCTGCCCATTCATGGGAATTGCTTAGTCGACGAAACTAATGTGTCGACTAATGTGTCCTTACCATCACCCCGGCATAAGGACGCCAAAGACGCACCAAGGAATTGTACTCTTTTTCCAACCTACGGTTTTGTCCCATTGGGTTTTCCGGAGGGGGTTTTAACGAGACAACACCCTTGGTGTGCATTCGGATTTGGGCTTCACTCAAGCAAGAAGCCCACGGCCAAGTCATTCTCATTATGTTTCTTTGTTATTTTGTCTAAGTATAGAACTTGGGCCTGCGCTAAGCCCTTAGGGCCCGCGGCCCAAGCCATTAAAATGTCTTGTTGTTTTATTTAAAAGTTCTTGTTGTAAACTACATGTTGTGTTTCTGTAAGGGTAAAACCCTAAGACTTAGGCCTTATATAAGCCAAGTCATTTCATCAATAATAGACAGACATTACACAGAAATCAAAAACCCTTTTTCACTTGATACAAGCGCCCCGCCTAGTCTAATTTGTACTCGGTAGCCGCCAGCTTGAACCAATCCCGGTTCTAGCCTCTTTGGTGTATCGCGGTCCTTCCATAGCCGCATGGTCCAATTCGCCTCACCCCATTCCATGACGTGTTGACTGGTCGAGACTCTCCCTGTCCGCGTCCCAGCCTGTCCACGGTCGAGCCTCTCCCTTGGACAGGTCCCACGACCGCGTCCTAAGAACCTCTACTGGTTCTAGCCTGCGTCCGTGCCCACATCATCTGGTATCAGAGCTGAAAAGCTCCTGACCCCGGTTGTTCTTATCCCCTTAGTTATCTCTTTTGTTTTCGTTTTGTTTATTTAAAAACATCTAGCTTTGATTCGTTTGCTTTTCTAACCTGCAAGGTTGAGAGGAGCCGAATTCAAGTTTTTTTTTTAAAAAAGAAGCCTCATTAGGACCGCTACAACAAATCCATCCTTCAAACCGGTTTTATCCTCATTCTCTTGTTTTTTTTTTATATTAGCTTAATTCAAAAAAAGAAAAGAAAATTTGCTTGCTTGATAGGTTGATTAGGTTGTCTGCATTTAAAAAAAAAAAAAGAAGAAGGGTTTATGTTGTCTTAAAAATCGGATTAGGTAAAAGAAACCAACCTAGGGCATATCACTTTGAGAAATCGTGAAGCAAGCTCTTTTGCTTCATGCGCTTGCTAGCTAGGTCCTTTAATTGTGTTTGCTTGTCTTCACGCGTGTGTAGCTAGGTTTCCTTGTATGCATTCGCGTGTGTCCTTTAACTAGACCAGAGCCGAGTTTCGTTTCTAGCCGTTCCAGCGTCTAGCACCATTAGGAGAATCCGCGCGAGAACTGGTGCTCCCTAACCCTCGTAGTCGCCCTCTAGTGCAACCAGTGAGCAGCCGCTTACCCTAGAAACCATTAGGTTTAGCAGCCGCCACCCTTGCCCATTCTCGTGTCCTAAGTTGAATTAAGGAAAGATTCCCTTAGCATTAAGTGGCCTTAGATTGTTTAGGATAGTTGCCAGAAACCTTTAGGCCATTATCCTTTTCGGTTTAGGCAGTTTCCCCTAGCATTGAATCCGCTTAGACTTTTGCCCTTTTAGGTTTAGGAAGTTTCCTTAGCATTAAAATCGCCTAGGAATATTTCCAAAATCCCTTTAGGAAATTCCTTTTTTGAAAATTAGGCAATTTTCCTACACTTAGAAGATTTCCAAAACAAAAATATGAAGGGATTTAAGGCTAGAATATTTCCTTTAGGATATTTCCTTTTCCTAGTCTAGGCAAGTATCTAAAATTAGGATAGCTTTCAAGTCTAGTTTAGGAAAGTTCCAATTTAGGAAAGTTTTCATTTTAGAAAAGTTTCATTTTAGGAAATTTTCTACATTAGGAAAGTTTATAGATTAGGAAAGTTTATAGATTAGGAAAGTTTCCATTTTAGGAAAGTTCCAATTTAGGAAAGTTTCCATTTTAGGAAAGTTTCTAGATCAGGAAGGTTTTCATTTTAGGAAAGTCTATTTTTGTGGAAAGTTTTTCTATAAATATCCATGTCTAGTAGTTCGGACGTACCCAAACGTCCCAAACGGCTCAGATGAACACGCTTACAAGTCGTATGGAACGAGTGGAGCAGCCCGGTCCTCCCCTGCGACAGGACATCCCCGAGGCGTCCTACCGAGGCAACGGAGGTGCCACCACGAATGGACGAACGCACTACTTCGGACCATATACTCGCGACCCGTAAGAAGCGGATCCACCCGACGATCCACCCTACCGCACCCCTTATGACCGCGACCCACGCTACGACAGAACACACGACCGACCGCCCCCTTACCAATCCCCTGACGTCAAGATTAACTCGCCGTCTTTCGTCGGTAAGGTCGACCCCAAAGCTTACCTAGACTGGGAATGACGTATGGAGTTAATCTTCGATTACTACCGGTACGGAGACCCCAGGCAACTAGCCCTTGCCACCGCCCAGTTCACGGACCACGCCTTCACCTGGTGGGACCGTGAAGCGCTGAATGACGGAGGAGCTCACGCATTTAATGCGGAAACACTACGTTCTGCCCCATTTCCACCGAGAGCTGCAAAGACGGTTTAGACGACTCACCCAGGACACTAAGTCGGTCAGTGAGTATTTCGACGAGTTCGAACACCTGAGAAACCGACTCAAGATCACTGACTCCCCGGAGAGTCTCATGGCTCAGTTTCTTGACAGGCTTCAAGAAAAGATCGTCCGGAAGGTCGAGAGACAGCAGTACCACGACCTCGGAGAATTATACCACCTAGCCTATCAGGTGGAACAATCCAACAAGAGAAAGGCTGCAGGCTACCAACGGCCCAAGACCAACTGGCCCAAGCCGTACAACAGGCCGCCTGGCCCTAGCCCCGACCCGCGCGCGCTGACTAGACCCCGTGAGCCGACCTGACCCACGACCGGACAAGGCCTGCCGGCCAAAGCCACCAGAGCTGTACCACGGAGCCGAGACATCTGTTTCAAGTGCAACGGGCGAGGACACATGGCACGAGACTGTCCGAACCAACGGGTAATGATCCTGACCCCGTCCGGAGAATATGAATCCGCCGACGAAGGCAAAGAGGAGCCTTTAGAAAAACCAGAACAAGCAGAAGACGACATCGAGTACCCCGATTCCGGAGAGCTCCTGATGTTCCGCCGCGTTCTCAACACTATAGCTGGCCCTGACGAGATCGCCCAGCGTGAGAACATTTTCTATACCAAGTGCACTGTCAAGAGCAAGGTATGTTCTCTGATTATCGACGGAGGTTCATGTACCAACGTCGCTAGTGAATACATGGTTGATAAGCTCGGTCTTGAGAGGACTAAGCACCTGTGATGACAAAAGGGAGGAGGAAGGCTGGGCCTGGATTTGGAAATGATAATGGGCTGATATAAATGGATCCAAGAGCCATTCTCCAATGGACCGGGTCCGTATGGTTAGTTTCAGGTTGCCCGTGGAGTTGTACGTCTGGTCGTCCTGTCTGTCCGTTGGTTCATCTAGCTGGTCACATGTAGGGCTGTCTGGGACGTTCGTCATAAGCTTCAGGTTGACCGGTCCAACCTTTGGGTCATCGTGTTGGTCCATTTTCAGCTCCAGATCTTTATATTCATCCTCTTCAAGTTCCAGATCTTCTGCTCCTAGCTTTAGGTCGTCCGGAACCTCCTTAGGCCTGGTGAGGATCTCATCATCCCCTTCCACTTGAAAAGGATTTGTCCTCAAATCCGAATAGTCTTGAAGTTGTTGCAAATTTTGTGACTTTTCTTCTGGACAGTCTTCCGGGTAAATATCCCACCGTGGTTGCCAAACATTTTCATCTTCAGGTTTTACTTCTTTGATTTCCAGAAGCTCATGGTCTATTGCCTTAGGTATAGATGGACGTTTGATTGGGCTCTTTGGATGGTTCTTTAAAACGTCCTTAAGCACTTCCTTCATCTCCTTTGATAAATCGGCAACAAAAGTGTTCTTCAATTGCTCTATTCTGGCTGTGATAATATCCCCAACATTTTTTGGAATGAACATCCTTCTTGTTGTGTTGCTCTGATACCACTTGATATGATCTTGGTCAAGATCACAAACCCAAAACCGGCACAACAAGGGAGTAGAAGGGATAAGCCTTGCACAACGAGCGTGAGCTCAAGTTGCCAAGGGATGTGGAGCGTTAGGTCGCACAAAGGCTGCGGAAGACCTTTGATTTACCGGACTTGATGAACCAAGGATATGACGCACCAAGGTTCAACAAGGATTTCCTAGACGGGTCCAAGGATATTACGCACCAAGGGAGGGCCTAGGAGAGAGTAGATATGACGCACTACTCGGTGATCGAAATTCTTAAGAAAGAAAAGACTCTTTTTATTAAAATTTTCGATGAGAAGTACAAATGGCCAAGCCATCTATATATAGAGAAGGAAAAGGGAAAATGTAGAAGGCTTGCATGTTCGGAACAAACTCCAAGAACATGCAAAGCCATGCAAGAGAGGAAGTAATGGAGATAACTCCCAACTCCCAACTGCCAACTACTTTATTAAATGCAAAGAAGAGAAGAGAAAACGGGTTGGGCCTAGAAATAGCAAATGGGCTTTATGAAAAGTGATCCTTTAAAAGTCCATCCAAGCCCTTGGATCAGGCCATGGACGAGGTCGGATCATAGGATGATCTGATGATGGCTGATGTCTGGTCGGGTCTTGGTCCTTGTACTGGTACAGAGTCGGGACGTCCGGGTACTGGATTGGGACGTTCGTGACGTGTTGCATGACGTCTGGCTTCATGATATGGACGTTTGTTGAGATGATTGGATGGACGTCCACAACCTCCTTTGGGCCTCCTGTTTCAACTTTAATTAGGACATCCGTAAGTCCGTCCGTGCTGGTCAGGATCACATCATCCCCTCCCTCTTGAAAAGGATTTGCTCTCAAATCCGAACTATCGTGAAATTGGTTCAGGCTGGGCATTGACTGGTTTATGGCATTCTGTGGTTCCTCTTGTACCTGTGCTGGTTGGTTTTCTTCATGAACATGAAGTGAGTGGACCGTTTCTTTGACTTGATCCACCGGTTCTACAATAGAACAACTAAACTCCTGATTGGTGGTAAGAGCTTCTGAAGATGGGCAAGGAGCTTTGTTCTTTTTCCGGATATTCATCCAATCCCTAAGCGCTTTCTTAAGCGGATCATCAAGGTCGTTCAAAGGCTTTGGCGTCTCCAGCTGTTGGTGAAGTTTGCTTGGTTGTGGAGGCTTGTTTTGCTTGAGTTATTCCAAAGCTTCATCACCGGAATTTCTGTGTTGAATATGTCTTTCCTTTGAAGAAGGATAGGAACGCCTCTCATATGTCTGGTGAAGCCATTCATCAACATAAGAATCTTGGCGTTCACAGCTTCTTTTTGGAGACTCCATGGGGCACCTTTTATGCACTTGATCAGATAATTCACGCCTAGGTGGTTCATGGAACTGATATCGTTGAGGTACTCGCCTTTCATGAATCTGGTCTGGACATCGACGTCTAGGTGGGGATTCAGGTGGATGATGTAGTTGATGGATATATCTCTGATCTGGATAGAGCGGTCTGCCCCATTCTTGAACATCATCTCTCCAATGGGCTTGAAAAGAGTCGTGTCGAGCTCTTTTGATGAGATCCTGGGAAGGACTCAACCCAAAATTGGCACACAAGGAAGTTTCAGAAAGGGATAAGCCTTGCACAACGAGCGTGAGCTCAAGTTCTCAAGGGATGTGGAGCGATAGGTCACACAAAGGTTGCGGAAAGCCTTTGATTTACCGGCTTGAATTCCTAAGGATATTACGCACCAAAGGAAAACAAGGATATCTTAAACTAGCCTTGGATATTACACACCAAGGGGGCTTAAGATAAGTTGGATATTACACACCAACAAGTGATCAAAAATTTAGAAGTAGTAGAAACTTTCATTAAAATCTTTGATGATTACAAATGAAAAAATGGGGTGCTACTTATAGAAGGGAAAAAGGCAAGTCTTGCATGCTTGGAACAACTTCCAAGAACATGCTTGGAACAACTTCCAAGAACATGCAAGAACATGCAAGCAAACTATAATTAAAAGCAATAAAGATAACTCCCAACTCATAACTCCCAACTACTTTTTGATGACAAAAGAGAAGGAAAGAGTGGGCCTAGAATTCAATAAATGGGCTGAATGAGAAGTGGACCAATGGCCTCATTAAAAACCTATCTTTGGTAAACCCAATGGGACAAACCCAAAGACAGGGAAAAAGAGCACACATTGGACCACTTAGCCACTTATTGAAAATCAAAAGAGATAGGACGTTCATGATAGTCCATGGTTTTGGCTGCTAGTTGCTTGTGCGTCCGTCCCTGGGTCAGGATCATATCATCCCCTCCCTCTTGAAGAAGATTTGACCTCAAATCCGAATGGTCTTCTGGTGGTGCTTGTTTGATCAGGATGAAGAGGCTGACGTCTTGACGTGTATCCTGGTCCAAATCAGGTGGCTTGAACCTTTTGTCTTCCTCTCTCTTTAGAGTTCCTTGTTGGCGTTTCCCTGCAGCCCTAAAACCTGCATTTGACTCTTTTGACAAAGACAAGTGAATCATATCTGTGTGATCAGAAATAAAAATAAATAGATTAAAGGGATTACAAGGTTGAGAACATTTCTTGATCATCTCACACAATTTATCAAACTGAAACAAGTCAAGACTCAAATCAAAATTGGAATCACGAATTTCATCAAACAAACTATCCTTTTGTTTAGAAAAGTTCTCAAGTTTAAGTGTTTCAAAGGAATGAAGCATTTTATCAAACTCAAATTTTGAAACACAAAATTCTTTAACATTTTCTAGATCAAGGCGTTTTTCCCCTAGAGCAGAAATCAGCACAAAATAATTAGAGTTTATCTTAACCAAATCAAACTCCTTACAGTGCTTGATGCGATTTTCACAAAGGAAAGAGGAAATTGTCAGTTCATCTTTGAATACTTGATAGCCATTTGTTTTGTTGTTAGCATCAGGCTTCTTTTCTTGGTCAAGCTTTGTTCTTAAAATCATTTGACCTATACCAATAGAAAGCAAGTTAGGCTTCATTCGTTTTTGGGAGTCTAGATAATTACCTCGAGCTTGTTGCTTTAGATTTGGTTGGCATATCTCTGATGTGTCCTTCTTGATTGCAACATTTTCAGCTTCTTTTGGACAAGACAAAAGGTGTTATCACGTCAAAAGAAATATTGAAAACATCTTGGTCCAATTGATCACTGTCGAGGTAGGTGTCAAACTTAGGTCCTTCATCTTCTTCCTCAGTGATGTTTTCAACATTCTCCACAAGAGCCATGGGCACATCTTTAGGAATCTGCTTTTTATCATGGTGCACAAAGATTTCGTCAGCACTTATGTTTGACTTAGGAGTGTCGTTCATACCTTTGCAGATTTTGAGTGGCTGATCTGTTTCTGTCCTTTGAACAACTGATTTGTTTTTAGAACAGCTAGGCTCCTGGTTTGTGAGAGCAACTCTTGAAGTTGGACGTGGGCTTTTGCTCTTTTTCTGATCTGGTTTAGCACTTGGTTTCCTTTGTTCTTCTTTGCCTCTCCATAGTGGCTTCCTTTGTTTCATGTCTTGTAAAACTCTTTGACAAAATGCATCAAATCTGGTCTCAATTACTTGCTCCATTCTAGACAAGATAGCATCAACCAACAATTTGTCGTCTTAATGGTTGCTGGACTTTCTTCTTCTTGGTTTACTTTCAATCTTGTGGTCAGATTCATCTTCTTGCTCATGCATCCTCCTGAAAAGAAAACACAAAACAGCCAGTCAAAAGTTCTTTGGAAGGAACAAAAATGTAGACATGAGACAGATCTTAAAGAAACTAAAACAACTTTTTTTTTTTTACTAAATAAAACGAAAATTAAAAGGAAAGAAGGGAAAAAAAACTTAGCTTGTGCGTTGCTCTGATACCAAATGATGAGATCCTGGGAAGGACTCAACCCAAAATCGGCACACAAAAGGGATAAGCCTTGCACAACGAGCGTGAGCTCAAGTTGTCAAGGGATGTGGAGCGATAGGTCACACAAAGGTTGCGGAAAGCCTTTGATTTACCGGCTTGAATTCCTAAGGATATTACGCACCAAAGGAAAACAAGGATCTCTTAAACTAGCCTTGGATATTACACACCAAGGGGGCTTAAGATAAGTTGGATATTACACACCAACAAGTGATCAAAAATTTAGAAGTAGTAGAAACTTTCATTAAAATCTTTGATGATTACAAATG
The DNA here is from genome assembly GCA_039880935.1 of Streptanthus diversifolius. Lineage (NCBI taxonomy): Eukaryota > Viridiplantae > Streptophyta > Magnoliopsida > Brassicales > Brassicaceae > Streptanthus > Streptanthus diversifolius. The sequence goes on along the minus strand of JAXGFM010000014.1, from coordinate 20,598,739 downwards.
AAAAAATGGGGTGCTACTTATAGAAGGGAAAAAGGCAAGTCTTGCATGCTTGGAACAACTTCCAAGAACATGCAAGACATGCAAGCAAACTATAATTAAAAGCAATAAAGATAACTCCCAACTCATAACTCCCAACTATTTATTGATGACAAAAGAGAAGGAAAGAGTGGGCCTAGAATTCAATAAATGGGCTGAATGAGAAGTGGACCAATGGCCTCATTAAAAACCTATCTTTGGTAAACCCAATGTGACAAACTCAAAGACAGGTAAAAAGAGCACACATTGGACCACTTAGCCACTTATTGAATACCAAAAGAGATGATAAGGACGTTCATGATAGTCCATGGTTTTGGCTGCTATTTGCTTGTGCGTCCGTCCCTGGGTCAGGATCATATCATCCCCTCCCTCTTGAAGAAGATTTGACCTCAAATCCGAATGGTCTTCTGGTGGTGCTTGTTTGATCAGGATGAAGAGGCTGACATCTTGACGTGTATCCTGGTCCAAATCAGGTGGCTTGAACCTTTTGTCTTCCTCTCTCTTTAGAGTTCCTTGTTGGCGTTTCCCTGCAGCCCTAAAACCTGCATTTGACTCTTTTGACAAAGACAAGTGAATCATATCTGTGTGATCAGAAATAAAAATAAATAGAGTAAATGGATTACAAGGTTGAGAACATTTCTTGATCATCTCACACAATTTATCAAACTGAAACAAGTCAAGACTCAAATCAAAATTGTAATCACGAATTTCATCAAACAAACTATCCTTTTGTTTAGAAAAGTTCTCAAGTTTAAGTGTTTCAAAGGAATGAAGCATTTTATCAAACTCAAATTTCGAAACACAAAATTCTTTAACATTTTCTAGATCAAGGCGTTTTTCCCCTAGAGCAGAAATCAGCACAAAATAATTAGAGTTTATCTTAACCAAATCAAACTCCTTACAGTGCTTGATGCGATTTTCACAAAGGAAAGAGGAAATTGTCAGTTCATCTTTGAATACTTGATAGCCATTTGTTTTGTTGTTAGCATCAGGCTTCTTTTCTTGGTCAAGCTTTGTTCTTAAAATCATTTGACCTATACCAATAGAAAGCAAGTTAGGCTTCATTCGTTTTTGGGAGTCTAGATAATTACCTCGAGCTTGTTGCTTTAGATTTGGTTGGCATATCTCTGATGTGTCCTTCTTGATTGCAACATTTTCAGCTTCTTTTGGACAAGACAAAGGTGTTATCACGTCAAAAGAAATATTGAAAACATCTTGGTCCAATTGATCACTATCGAGGTAGGTGTCAAACTTAGGTCCTTCATCTTCTTCCTCAGTGATGTTTTCAGCATTCTCCACAAGAGCCATGGGCACATCTTTAGGAATCTGCTTTTTATCATGGTGCACAAAGATTTCGTCAGCACTTATGTTTGACTTAGGAGTGTCGTTCATACCTTTGCAGATTTTGAGTGGCTGATCTGTTTCTGTCCTTTGAACAACTGATTTGTTTTTAGAACAGCTAGGCTCCTGGTTTGTGAGAGCAACTCTTGAAGTTGGACGTGGGCTTTTGCTCTTTTTCTGATCTGGTTTAGCACTTGGTTTCCTTTGTTCTTCTTTGCCTCTCCATAGTGGCTTCCTTTGTTTCATGTCTTGTAAAACTCTTTGACAAAATGCATCAAATCTGGCGTCAATTACTTGCTCCATTCTAGACAAGATAGCATCAACCAACAATTTGTCGTCTTAATGGTTGCTGGACTTTCTTCTTCTTGGTTTACTTTCAATCTTGTGGTCAGATTCATCTTCTTGCTCATGCATCCTTCCTGAAAAGAAAACACAAAACAGCCAGTCAAAAGTTCTTTGGAAGGAACTAAAATGTAGACATGAGACAGATCTTAAAGAAACTAAAACAATTTTTTGTTTTTTACTAAATAAAACGAAAATTAAAAGGAAAGAAGGGAAAAAAAACTTAGCTTGTGTGTTGCTCTGATACCAAATGATGAAATCCTGGGAAGGACTCAACCCAAAATCGGCACACAAGGAAGTTTCGGAAAGGAATAAGCCTTGCAAAACGAGCGTGAGCTCAAGTTGTCAAGGGATGTGGAGCGATAGGTCACACAAAGGTTGCAGAAAGCCTTTGATTTACCGGCTTGAATTCCTAAGGATATTACGCACCAAAGGAAAACAAGGATCTCTTAAACTAGCCTTGGATATTACACACCAAGGGGGCTTAAGATAAGTTGGATATTACACACCAACAAGTGATCAAAAATTTAGAAGTAGTAGAAACTTTCATTAAAATCTTTGATGATTACAAATGAAAAAATTGGGTGCTACTTATAGAAGGGAAAAAGGCAAGTCTTGCATGCTTGGAACAACTTCCAAGAACATGCAAGAACATGCAAGCAAACTATAATTAAAAGCAATAAAGATAACTCCCAACTCATAACTCCCAACTACTTTTTGATGACAAAAGAGAAGGAAAGAGTGGGCCTAGAATTCAATAAATGGGCTGAATGAGAAGTGGACCAATGGTCTCATTAAAAACCTATCTTTGGTAAACCCAATGGGACAAACTCAAAGACAGGTAAAAAGAGCACACATTGGACCACTTAGCCACTTATTGAATACCAAAAGAGATGATAAGGACGTTCATGATAGTCCATGGTTTTGGCTGCTATTTGCTTGTGCGTCCGTCCCTGGGTCAGGATCATATCATCCCCTCCCTCTTGAAGAAGATTTGACCTCAAATCCGAATGGTCTTCTGGTGGTGCTTGTTTGATCAGGATGAAGAGGCTGACATCTTGACGTGTATCCTGGTCCAAATCAGGTGGCTTGAACCTTTTGTCTCCCTCTCTCTTTAGAGTTCCTTGTTGGCGTTTCCCTGCAGCCCTAAAACCTGCATTTGACTCTTTTGACAAAGACAAGTGAATCATATCTGTGTGATCAGAAATAAAAATAAATAGATTAAATGGATTACAAGGTTGAGAACATTTCTTGATCATCTCACACAATTTATCAAACTGAAACAAGTCAAGACTCAAATCAAAATTGGAGTCACGAATTTCATCAAACAAACTATCCTTTTGTTTAGAAAAGTTCTCAAGTTTAAGTGTTTCAAAGGAATGAAGCATTTTATCAAACTCAAATTTCGAAACACAAAATTCTTTAACATTTTCTAGATCAAGGCGTTTTTCCCCTAGAGCAGAAATCAGCACAAAATAATTAGAGTTTATCTTAACCAAATCAAACTCCTTACAGTGCTTGATGCGATTTTCACAAAGGAAAGAGGAAATTGTCAGTTCATCTTTGAATACTTGATAGCCATTTGTTTTGTTGTTAGCATCAGGCTTCTTTTCTTGGTCAAGCTTTGTTCTTAAAATCATTTGACCTATACCAATAGAAAGCAAGTTAGGCTTCATTCGTTTTTGGGAGTCTAGATAATTACCTCGAGCTTGTTGCTTTAGATTTGGTTGGCATATCTCTGATGTGTCCTTCTTGATTGCAACATTTTCAGCTTCTTTTGGACAAGACAAAGGTGTTATCACGTCAAAAGAAATATTGAAAACATCTTGGTCCAATTGATCACTGTCGAGGTAGGTGTCAAACTTAGGTCCTTCATCTTCTTCCTCAGTGATGTTTTCAGCATTCTCCACAAGAGCCATGGGCACATCTTTAGGAATCTGCTTTTTATCATGGTGCACAAAGATTTCGTCAGCACTTATGTTTGACTTAGGAGTGTCGTTCATACCTTTGCAGATTTTGAGTGGCTGATCTGTTTCTGTCCTTTGAACAACTGATTTGTTTTTAGAACAGCTAGGCTCCTGGTTTGTGAGAGCAACTCTTGAAGTTGGACGTGGGCTTTTGCTCTTTTTCTGATCTGGTTTAGCACTTGGTTTCCTTTGTTCTTCTTTGCCTCTCCATAGTGGCTTCCTTTGTTTCATGTCTTGTAAAACTCTTTGACAAAATGCATCAAATCTGGCGTCAATTACTTGCTCCATTCTAGACAAGATAGCATCAACCAACAATTTGTCGTCTTAATGGTTGCTGGACTTTCTTCTTCTTGGTTTACTTTCAATCTTGTGGTCAGATTCATCTTCTTGCTCATGCATCCTTCCTGAAAAGAAAACACAAAACAGCCAGTCAAAAGTTCTTTGGAAGGAACTAAAATGTAGACATGAGACAGATCTTAAAGAAACTAAAACAATTTTTTGTTTTTTACTAAATAAAACGAAAATTAAAAGGAAAGAAGGGAAAAAAAACTTAGCTTGTGTGTTGCTCTGATACCAAATGATGAAATCCTGGGAAGGACTCAACCCAAAATCGGCACACAAGGAAGTTTCGGAAAGGGATAAGCCTTGCACAACGAGCGTGAGCTCAAGTTGTCAAGGGATGTGGAGCGATAGGTCACACAAAGGTTGCAGAAAGCCTTTGATTTACCGGCTTGAATTCCTAAGGATATTACGCACCAAAGGAAAACAAGGATCTCTTAAACTAGCCTTGGATATTACACACCAAGGGGGCTTAAGATAAGTTGGATATTACACACCAACAAGTGATCAAAAATTTAGAAGTAGTAGAAACTTTCATTAAAATCTTTGATGATTACAAATGAAAAAATTGGGTGCTACTTATAGAAGGGAAAAAGGCAAGTCTTGCATGCTTGGAACAACTTCCAAGAACATGCAAGAACATGCAAGCAAACTATAATTAAAAGCAATAAAGATAACTCCCAACTCATAACTCCCAACTACTTTTTGATGACAAAAGAGAAGGAAAGAGTGGGCCTAGAATTCAATAAATGGGCTGAATGAGAAGTGGACCAATGGCCTCATTAAAAACCTATCTTTGATAAACCCAATGGGACAAACCCAAAGACAGGGAAAAAGAGCACACATTAGACCACTTAGCCACTTATTAAATACCAAAAGAGATGATAAGGATGTTCATGATAGTCCATGGTTTTGGCTGCTAGTTGCTTGTGCGTCCGTCCCTGGGTCATGATCATATCATCTTTGTATATGTTCCCTGCGTAGTGTAAATGCTTCAACAAGACGATATGCTCTTTCTTCTGAATCAATCATTGTACTCAGCTTGTTGTGTTGCTCTGATACCAAATGATGAGATCCTGGGAAGGACTCAACCCAAAATCGGCACACATTGAAGTTTCGGAAAGGGATAAGCCTTGCACAACAAGCGTGAGCTCAAGTTGTCAAGGGATGTGGAGCGTTAGGTCGCACAAAGGCTGCGGAAGACCTTTGATTTACCGGACTTGATGAACCAAGGATATTGACGCACCAAGGTTCAACAAGGGTTTCCTAGACGGGCCCAAGGATATTACGCACCAAGGGAGGGCCTAGGAGAGAGTAGATATGACGCACTACTCGGTGATCGAAATTCTTAAGAAAGAAAAGACTATTTTTATTAAAATTTTCGATGAGAAGTACAAATGGCCAAGCCATCTATATATAGAGAAGGAAAAGGGAAAAGGTAGAAGGCTTGCATGTTCGGAACAAACTCCAATAACATGCAAAGCCATGCAAGAGGGAAAGTATTGGAGATAACTCCCAACTGCCAACTACTTTATTAAATGCAAAGAAGAGAAGAGAAAACGGGTTGGGCCTAGAAATAGCAAATGGGCTTTATGAAAAGTGATCCTTTAAAAGTCCATCCAAGCCCTTGGATCAGGCCATGGACGAGGTCGGGTCATATGATGATCTGATGATGGCTGATGTCTAGTCGGGTCTTGGTCCTTGTACTGGTACAGAGTCGGGACGTCCGGGTACGGGATTGGGACGTTCATGACGTGTTGCATGACGTCTGGCTTCATGATATGGACGTTTGTTGAGATGATTGGATGGACGTCCACAACCTCTTTTGGGCCTCCTGTTTCAACTTTAATCAGGACATCCGTAAGTCCGTCCGTGCTGGTCAGGATCACATCAACCTGCGGCCCTACGGGCTTAGGTGGCTCAATGATAAGACCGAGATACGCATAACCGATCAGGTGACGGTGCCCTTTAGCGTAGCCGTTACACCGATCAGGTCTTGTGCGACGTGGTCCCGATGCAAGCTGGACACCTCCTTCTAGGACGTCTATGGCAGTTTGACAGTGAAATCACACACAATGGGCGGACTAACCTGTACTCTTTTGTCCACAACAAGCGCATGTTTAATCTAGCACCACTCGCCCCGCAGAAAGTCCGCGATATCCAGCAGAGAACGGATTCCACCAAGGGACCCCGGAAGGAGAATTTTCTCGTTAACTCCAGGGTCATCCGCAAGGCAGTAAGTAGGGACGATACTAACGTCGTCCTTATGATCTTTAAGGAGTCCCTCCACGCAGACAGCACCGATCCACCACCCTTACCAGAAGTCGCCAAGCTCTTGGAGACCTATGCAAGCGTCTTCCCAGCTGAGATCCCACCTGGACTGCCGCCACTTAGAGGGATTGAGCACAACATCGACTTCATCCCGGGAGCTCAACTGCCCAACCGACCCGCCTACCGTGTCAACCCGGAGGAAGCTAAGGAGCTCGAACGCCAAGTTCAAGAACTCATGGACCAAGGCTATATACGAAAAAGCCTCAGTCTCTGTGTTGTGTCTGTTCTGCTCGTGCCAAAGAAGGATGGTTCGTGGAGGATGTGCGTAGACTGCCGAGCCATCAACAACATCACCATCAAGTACCGGCACCCCATTCCACGTCTCGACGATATGCTAGACGAGCTAAGTGGAGCTTCGATCTTTTCAAAGATCGACCTGTTGAGCGGATATCACCAAGTCCGCATATGAGAAGGAGACGAGTGGAAAACGGCTTTTAAGACCAAGGAGGATCTCTACGAGTGGCTCGTCACGCCATTCGGGCTATCCAACGCCCCCAGCACCTTCATGCGGCTAATGAACCATGTTCTTAGACCGTACATCAGTAAGTTCGTCGTAGTATACTTTGACGATATTCTCGTTTATAGTGCTTCCTACGCCGACCACGTCACTCATTTAGAGTTGATTATACGCACACTTCAAGAGGAGAAGTTGTATGTCAATCTAAAGAAGTGTACGTTCTGCACTGACCGGGTAGTCTTCCTAGGTTTTGTCGTGAGTTCTCAGGACTTACAGGTAGATGAGGAGAAGATTAAGGCCAAACGAGATTGGCCCACGCCCACGAGCATCAGCCAAGTCCAGAGCTTCCACGGCTTGGCAAGCTTCTACCGAAGGTTTGTCCGGGACTTCAGCACCATCACCAATCCTTTGACCTCCGTGATCAAGAAGGATCGAGCATTCAGCTGGGGACCCGAGCAGGAGAAAGCCTTCAACCTGCTCAAAGTCCAACTCACTCATGCCCCGATATTAGCCTTACTGGAATTCCAAAAGACCTTCGAGGTGGAGTGCGACGCATCTGGCGTCGGAATTGGAGTCGTCCTGACCCAAGGAGGCAAACCCGTTGCTTATTTCAGCGAGAAGTTAAGCGGAGCCGGGCTCAACTACCCCGCCTACGACAAGGAGCTGTATGCCTTGGTTCGAGCAATGGACACCTGGCAGCACTATCTCCTTGCCCGAGAATGCGTCATCCACACTGATTACCAGACGCTGCAACACTTATGAGGCCAGACCAAATTGAAGAGACGATACGCACGCTGGCTGGAGTTCATTGAAACTTTCCCCTACGTGATCAAATACAAGAAGGGGAAAGAGAATGTCGTCGCAGATGCACTGTCCCGGAGACATTCCTTGATTTCGGTCATGGAAGCCAAGGTCCTCGGGTTTGAGCTACTCAAGGAGTTATATGCCCAAGACGACGACCTGAAGAAAGCCTTCCACTACGCCAGTACTGGTACCCACTCACGGTTTTATTTGTTTGATGGGTTCCTTTTCAGAGACCGAAGGCTTTGTATCCCGAAGGGTTCGACCCGGGAGCTGCTGCTGAGAGAAGCCCACGGAGGAGGCTTGATGGGTCACTTTGGCGTGGCCAAAACCTTGAGCCTACTCAAGGAGCATTTCTACTGGCCCCATCTGAGGTGAGACGTTGAGGCCCATTGCAGTCGCTGCTTAGTCTGCAAACAGGCCAAGTCCAGAGTTTACCCCCACGAGTTATATCTTCCTCTACCTATTCCTACTACCCCTTGGACTGACATTTCTATGGACTTTGTGCTAGGCTTGCCTAAGATCAACCACAAAGATTCCATTTTCTTCGTAGTAGACAGGTTCTCGAAGATGACATATTTTATCCCGTGCGCCAAGACTAACGACGCCACACAAACGGCGAGCCTGTTCTTCAAAGAAATCGTGCGCTTACATGGAATCCCCCGGACCATTGTCTCCGACTGGGACACTAAGTTCCTCAACTACTTCTGGCGGATCCTGTGGAAGAAGCTTGGAACCAAACTGGTGTTATCAACGACTTGCCATCTGCAGACTGACGAACAAACCGAAGTAGTGAACCGGACGCTATCGACCCTTTTGAGAGCAACCATCGGACGTAACTTGAAGTCATGGCTCGAGTGTCTACCGCTGGTCGAGTTTGCTTACAACCGAGCCGTCCACTCTGCGACCAAGAAGTCCCCGTTTGAGATCGTCTACGGTTTCAGCCCTCTGTCGCTAATGGAGTTCACGCCCCTACCACCAACTGAGATCGTGAGTTTGGAAGGAGATAGCAAAGCCGAATACGTCAAGAAGCTGCATCAGAAGGTCAAGGAGAATCTGGAGAAGAAGACGGAGACGTACGCTAGACAAGCCAACAAAGGGCGCAAACAAACCATCCTGAAGGAAGGCGACTGGGTCTGGCTACACATGCGACCCGAGAGGTTCCCTCAGAAGCGCAAGGACAAGCTGGCACCAAGAGAAGACGGGCCATTTCGAGTCCTGAAGAAGATCAACGACAATGCCTACCAACTCGAACTGCCAGGTGAGTTTAACATTTCCCTGACATTCAATGTATCTGACTTGGAATTATTTGATGCAGGTGAGGATGCTGATTTGGAGACCAAACCACTTGAAGAGGGGAGGGATGATGAGGCCCCGAACCTAGCTAACCACGCCCACGGCCCAAGCTATCCAGGAACTGACGAAGCCGTCCCACTCGTGCCGACCGGACCTATGACCCGATCGATAGCTAAGGCATGGGAATTGCTTAGTCGACGAAACGCCGACTCATGTGTCCTTGCCATCACCCCGGGATAAGGACGCCAAAGACGCACCAAGGAATTGTACTCTTTTTCCTACCTACGATTTTTTCCCATTCAGTTTTTTGGAGGGGGTTTTAACGAGGCAACACCCTTGGTGTGCATTCGGATTTGGGCTTCACTCAAGCAATAAGCTCACGGCCAAGTCATTCTCTTTATGTTTCTTTGTTATTTTGTCTAAGTATAGAACTTGAGCCTGCGCTAAGCCTTTAGGGCCCGCGCCTAAGCCATTAAAATGTCTTGTTGTTTTATTTTAAAGTTCTTGTTGTTTTAACTTAAACTACATGTTGTTTTTCTATAAGGGTAAAACCCTAAGACTTAGGCCTTATATAAGCCAAGTCATTTCATCAATAATAGAAAGACATTACACAGAAATCAAAAACCCTTTTTCCCTTGATACAAGCGCCGCCTAGTCTAATTTGTACTCGGTAGCCGCCGGCTTGAACCAATCCCGGTTCTAGCCTCTTTGGTGTATCGCGGTCCTTCCATAGCCGCATGGTCCAATTCGCCTCACCCCGTTCCCTGACTTGCTGACTGGTCGAGACTCTCCCTGTCCGCGTCCCAGCCTGTCCACGGTCGAGCCTCTCCCTTGGACTGGTCCCACGACCGCGTCCTAAGAACCTCCACTGGTTCTAGCCTGCGTCCGTGCCCACATCAATATACCTTCACATCACTCACAGACAATTGATCTCTGCGAAATCAAAGCTCTCTTAGACTTCAAACAACGATCGAAATAATGGAAAGTTTACGAATAGTATAACAAAAGAAGGAAAGTGACAAACGTACCCGGAGATGTAGGTTTTCCCGACGAGGTGCTCCTCCACGGATGAGATGAAACTTTGTATGTCTGAATTAGAGAGGCAAAACTGGAGAAAATCCAGAAAAAACGAAGAAAAATAATTTTTTTTGTAAGAGATAGGAGGAGGAAGAAGAAGAAAATGTTGAAATTATTTTCTTCTCACATTAAAGGAGAAGAAAAAACGAATTACGCTGCAATAGACGATCTTGTCGAGGAAGAAATGAGAGTGAAGAGGAGGAAATCGGTCAATGAAGGTCACCAAGTATCGGTATGAGACGTTCAACCGTCTTTACCTTTTTTTTTTAACAGCAAAACCATAGTTTATTAATACTAGAAATGTTCATGAAACTACAACAAGATCACCATTTATAATTGGAGATAGTCAATTGAGTGATATATGATCTATGGAAGTGTAGTACATAGAAAACCGAGTTACATTCCTAGCAATAGTATCAACAGTCCTATTAGCTTTCCTTCTTATAGGTTTAACAGAGTAAGTTGGATTAGCTACTAAGACCAAGTTTATTTCCTTAAGAAAATCTTCTAGAGCTGGCCATTTTTAGGGATTCTTTATTGCTTGATAGAGATTTAGGCAATCTGTTTGAAAATATACATTTGTTAATCCCATATTTGAGATGCATCTACATGCCCAACATAAAACTGTTGTTTCAGCATGAAGAGGGGAGAGCAAATGTGGATTGACTTTAGTTCCAAATAATTTAATCCTACCATTCTCATCTCTAATTATCCAGAGGATACCAACTCCCATCGTATTTTAAGACCATGAACCATTTATATTACAGACCAGGTTACCTGCACCCGGGTGTTGCCAAAGTATAACTGAGTCTGAAGTAGAACGGTTGCAGCCTCCATTCTTAGGAGATTAGTGCTCTGTTGGTAACTTATTGTGGTCATCGTTGTTGTCGGACCTATACACACTCACACTCAGTGGGTTTTATAGAATTTTTTTTATTATTATTTTAACTTTTAGCTGAGACAAACCCAATCTGTTTGAGAATGTTCTAAGGTTCAGTTTAGATGTTTCCCGAAAATTCATACAGTTACATTCACGCATGGCATTATTGTAAAAACGTGGAGCCACGAGGGCATATTAAGATGGCGGCGATTTTTTTTTTTTTTTTTTGTCCCTGGCGACTTCGAGAGCATTAAGCGGCAAGCAAAAACTCGTTTTCGAAGAAGGTTTGAGAAGTGGAAACTGAGAAAAAAAAACGAAGGAGGAAAAGGGATTTGGTTACTTGTAGAGTGTGAATTATTTAGCAGCCGTCCGATTTCGAACTGGAATCTGGGGTTTGTTGGTGAATTTCAGTAGACAATGGAAGATATAAGATCGGCGATGGAGCAGCAAATGGATCTCATGGCGGATCTGGTCCAGAAGCTCTCCGGAGAGCTCCGAACCGGATTACAACCTGCCTACGAGAATTTCATGGGGTTTTTCCACGCCATTGATTGGAAGGTGATGAGTCTCTTATACTTTTGAGTTTTCTCTTTGCTTCTCGCGAAATATTGTATGATCCATTGGTCTGGGAATATTAGAATCAGCAGAGTTGCATTCTCGGTTCTGTGATACTGATGCAGCCATAATTTGGGATTCATTTGGGTTTTTTTCTCATCTGGGTTTCTGGTTAACATTTTGTATTTTAATGTTTTGCAGGAACCTTGGATTATGGGATTAATGGCGTTTCATGCTCTGGTACTACTGGTGACACTTCTTTCGAGAAGGCATCTCAACTTCCATATGTTCTTGTTCTTATTGGCATGTAAGTTCCCTTTCAAACTGTTGAAATACCCAGCCTTTCTCCTCTCTTTTAGCCGCTTCTTTCTGGAGGAACTTGTTCTCGATTGATCCACTAGACGATATTACCAGCGTCTTTCTTGGAATGAAATTACATTCTAAAGTTTATTTGATTTGGGATCTTATTCATCTATCCAATGTTGGAAGTTACAGTTCTGCTATGTTAGATTTCCTTTTAGATTTGGTTTGTTATGGTTTTCTATAGTTTAGACCCTTAAGGTTTTTGATTTCTATGTCCTTTTCCCCCTTATGGAATCAATGCTCTTTCTTTGATCTAATGATCTCTCTAGGCTAGGTTGCAGTTTTCATATCGTATCAAGTGATTGGAGAGCTATTTTGGACACTTCTGTCATGCAGCTCTAGATATCTCTTCCTTCAGACTAGCCTATACGAATCAACAACCTAGGCCTTCATTTTTGGTTGAGTACAAAGATTAATTTGGACGTCTCAGGGTCCATGGTTAGAGAGTCTCACCATCCATAGTGAGAAATGCTTTACAAGGGTCATTGAGTTAGTATACTAGAAAACGTCTCGGATACTATGGATGGTGAAAGAAAAATATGACATCCATATGACTAGACAACAGTTTATAGTCTTAAAGCATATTGACTAGCATCTCCCGTGTAAGATCATGTGCGTTGTCATTGCATATGTTTGAGTATGTTTTCTTATTACATGTAATTGATAATGATCATGTGACCAAAACAACTGCAGTGGGTGGAGTATACTTTGCAGAGAGTCTCAACCGGCTCTTGAGAAAAAATTGGAAGAGCTTCTCAAGTCAAAACTACTTCGACCCGCACGGAGTCTTCCTATCTGTTCTCTGGTCAGGACCACTGTTGGTCATTGCAATGATAATCCTGGTATGTGTCAGCAATGCCCTTCTCTCTTTCCGTTTCTTCTCTGCGTTAATATATAAGAATCGACTGTTTTCATGAACCAGATTTTATTAACAGTGCATAGATTTTGCCCAAGTACATCCTCCACTTGAACACAAAGGATGTACAAAACATACTAATGTTGTAACAGACCACATAGTCCTCCTATGTTTATTTCCTCAAAAAAAGTGGTGAACCCTAGGAAAGAGAAGTGAAAATTAGTAGTTTTCTAGCATGAATTAGTACCATGACTGACTAAGTAAACTGAGAATTTGAGGATCTGTTTCGTGTTTGACTTAAGAACAATGACGTCTGGTGTTTTTTAAGCATGTTTATAATTTTTATGCATATAACGTGGAAAATCTTATGGAAGTGTTTGTGTTTTGTTTTTTACAGATAAACACACTCTTTTCGCTTTGCTACCTTATTGTAAAATGGAAAAGAGCTGAGCTCAGGCATCGTGCAAGGCTTGCTCGTTCCAAGCAGGAATAGATCCCAACTCTCTCTCTCTCTCTCTCTCTCTCTCATCACATCCTTTTTCTCACATTTATGTATACTCTGCACAACAAACTGTTTTCGATTATGTATTTCGTTTTGAAATGATTCGAACCGAACCTAACCAAGCCAATTTATTCTATTTCGGTTTGTTTTGGTGAAATTGAAATCGAAAGAGAACCCTAACCGGGGTATTTGAGAATTGAACCGAAATTATGTTAGGGAAACCTTAACCGTACGATTAATTAATTGGTTTTACAAATTTGAAATAATAATAGATGACATAACTAGCCGTTACGAGTAAATAGAGGTCGTCGATTTCTCGACACTCTCTTCAACGGCCTCCCTTCATTTCAAAATCAAAACTGACGAACTCTCTTAACCTTCATCAATCGTCATCTCCTTCGTTTTCAAAATCCTAAACTCGATAATCTCTCTCTCTTTCGCTCTTAAGACTTGATCCATGGAGGAGGTCAAAGAAGAGAAGCCGATGGAGAACCAACGAGTGCGGGAGAAGACGATCCCCGTCTTCACCGTTCTGAAAAACGGCGCGATTCTCAAGAACATCTTCGTCGTCAACAGTCGCGATTTCTCTTCGACGGGGAGAAACGGTAACGCTGTTTCCGATGACGACGAGGTAGAGGAGATTCTGCTCGTCGGTCGGCATCCAGACTGCGATATTCTTCTAACGCACCCTAGCATTAGCAGATACCACTTGCAAATCCGCTCTCTTCCTTCTCGTCAGAAACTCTTCGTCACGGATCTGTCCTCTGGTATGAAATTATCTCTTACTTCATTTCCGATTTCTAGGGATCTCTTAGCGAAATTTTTGTAATCCGAAATTAGATTGTTTCTAGTGGATTTTTCTCAAAGATTTCATTTAGTGGAAACATGGTGTATGCGTTTTGGTTGTTAATTGGATTTATTCTTCGATTTAGTGCATGGGACATGGGTTACGGGTCAGAAAGTTGAGCCAGATGCTTGTGTTGAGGTGAAGGAAGGTGATGTTATTACGATTGGTGGTTCAACAAGGATCTATAGGCTGCACTGGATTCCTCTGAGCCGTGCATATGATATCGACAATCCATTTGTTTCACCGCTCGACGCATCTACAGTGATGGAGCAAGATGAAGAGAATAGAATGCTTGAAGCGGAAAATCTAGAGATTGCGCATCAGGTTCGACCTTCTCTCATATGTTTTCCTGCTTCTAGCATTTGATACGTGTTTGCTAAGTCCTTCACTGCAGTGAACCTTTATTGTTTGTTTATCTGTTCTTATCTTGCTTAGCTCTATGCTTGGCTGGTGTTATTTTCTTAGCCTGAATGTGTAATATTGCTTCTACTGCAGGCACTAGCGGATACTGCGTCAGGTGATGACGGAGATGGACATTTGGATGTGTCTTCTGAAGGCAGTGGACCATCTGCCCCTAGTGAAGATGAGAATACATATATTACAACAAGGAAAATTTCGTTGCCACTTGCTTCTCCAAGTGGTTTGACACTACCTCGAAATTCGCTAAAATCCAATACGCTAAAATCCAATAAAGATCTGCAGACTTCAGCAAAGTGGGAAGTCGCTGTTGTAGAAGCTGCAGCAGAAAAGCCAAATAGCAGCTGCGGCTCAAGTAATCAGCAGAGTGGTAGCTATCCGGAGGTCTTAGGTTGTTCTGAATTTGCTGCAGAGGCTGATGAATGCAATGTCAGAGGAGATGGAGGTCTGCTTCTGAATGTGATGTCGGAGATGATGGATTCATCAGTCTCTAATGAGGAGGAGGATCCATATCTAGCTGCAAAGGAGACTTCATCGCTTCCACTCCCAAGAGATTCCATTGAGACAGAAAATCTACAGCTCATAGAAGTTATACAGGCTTCACCAGAGTTGACCGTAAATATTATAGAAGCCAACGCAGAAAATCCAAGTAGCTGCAGCTCCCTAAGTAAGGCACAGATTGATGGTTGCTTTGAAGCCTCAGGTTGTACTGCATTTGAATTGGCTGCAGAGGCTGAGAATTTGAGCCTTCGTCAAGAAGTCGTTGGAGAAACTGAGTTTGTGACCAAGCAAGTAATGGAAGCATCTGCTGAACCACTAACTGAGGCTGAAAATCAGAGTCACGTAGAAAATGGAGAAATTGAGGTCTCAGGGCAAGTTATTGCAGTATATTCCAGTTCCTGTCCTCAAGCTGACCGACTGGTAGAAATTTTAACTGAAGATGCCCGAGACCTCTTAGGTTCTGGATACCGGAGTGAAGTTTCCATAGAGACTGATAGTGAGAACCTACAGGATATAGGCAATGGAGTGATTCTTGCAGGAGACCAGAATAAAAAACAAGGAATGAGCAGAGAAACTGAAAATATATTTGATGATGGGAGCAGCTCGTGCCATTCGGAGGATGTTGAACAGAGTGATACACAAAGTTTCTTGTCATTAGTAAATTTGAAACCCAAAACAAAAATGTCTATTTTCTCTGAGAGCTCTGAAGCCTCTTACAGCCTAAGCGAATTATGGGGCGAAGGAAAGACTGATAAGGAGGTTTCATTTCCTTCAACTCTGGCTGCAGAAACACTTCAGGATACAAAACCGATTGAAAAACTGCCTTCTTATTATACTGCGAGTCAAGAAAACCAGACCGAGCAACCACATGCTGTAAGAGGTGATGCACTGTCTCAGATGGGTAGCTCTTGGAGCGGAAAAGCTGCTTCTGTTCCATTACTTGAAGCCTCAGGTTTCTCTGCGTTTGAATTGTCTGCAGAGGTTGAGATTCTGAGCCTTCGTCAAGAAGTCAGTGAAGAAATTGGTTTTGTCACAGAGGAAGTACTAGAAGCATCTGCCGAACCACTAACTAAAGCTGACATTCAGAGTCACGAAGAGAATGGACAAAATGAGGACTTGAGGCAAGATATTGCAGTATCTTCCGCTTCTTTCCCTCAAATTGAGCCAAAGTTAACTGGAGATTCCAGAGGCCTCTTAGGCTCTGAAGTGGCCATAAAAACCGATAGTGACAACCTACATCAAAAAAGCAATGGAGAAACCAAGATCAGCTCAAGCCAAGCCAGTGTAGTATCTGATCGTTTGTTCGCTGGCAAGAGAGAAGATATCCAAAGTCTATGGTCGAGTTGGCAGCCACTTCCCGAGAGTGAAGTTGGGGCTCCATCTGAGATCTTGAGTAAAGCGAACCTTGCAGAAGATCAGAACAAAATATCAGCAATGAACGGAGAGACTGAACGAATATTTGATGACGGGAGCAGCTCGTGCCATTCCGAGGACATAAAACAGAGTGGTACGCAAAGTCTCTTGTTAACACCAAATCAGGAATCTAAAACACAAATGTCATTTGGCTCTAGGAAATCTGAAGAATCTTACAGCCTAAGCGAAATAAAGGGAGAAGGAAATACTGATAAGGAGGTTCCATTTCCTTCAAACTTGTCTGCCGAAACATTTGAAGATACAAAACTGACTGAAAAAATGCCGTCTGATTATACTGGAAGTCAAGAAAACCAGAGCCCACAAACACTAGCTGTTAGAGATGATGTATTGTCTGAGATGGATAGCTTAAGAAGCTCCTCGAGAAGATTGAGCACAAGCAACATTTGGTCTAGGAGGGGAAAAGCTTCTTCTGTTCTTCATGTTCGGACCAACAAGAGTGAAGGAAAGCAAAATCAAATTGGGAAACAACCAAAAGCCCAGTTGCAGAGAAAACAGGCTCTAAGTGACAAGTCTATTTATCTGAAACTGGAACCAGAGATCTTTACTCCTGACAAGGAGAATTTGACCCCAAGCTCTCATATGTTGAAAAGGTTACAAGATATTGGTGACATAAAAGATAGCAAGGGCTCTTCAAAGATTTCGGGCCAATCATGCTCATCAAAGATTCTTTCCAGTATTGCTCTAACAGAACCAGAAATCTTTACCCTAGATAAGGAGAATCTTACCCCAAACTGTCATATGCTAAGACTCTTGCGAGAAGTCGGTGAGATGAAGGATACGAAAGGATCCTACTCTAAAGCAATACGTAAACCATTCTTTGATATTCATGTGGAAGAAAACCTGATGGCGGAACAAAAATCAGATATTCACTGCATGAGCAGCAACTCAAAGGTAGCCCATGAGCCAGTGGGACAGAAGAAGAAAGCTGAACGGGCGCCTTTTCAACCTCTACTTGAAAAATCTTCGTCCCAGAGCCAATCATACACCGAGGCTTCTTCTACTGCATTAGCACGAAACAACATTCCTAGGGGCATTCGTTCGTCTTCTGTAAGTCATAATCAATTTGATCGTCCTTGATTCTTTGTGTAGTTCTTATCGTAACCTTAAGTTCCATGTGCTTTTAGAACCTTTCTGATGGAAAGAACAAGATCAAATGGACCATTGTGTTGGACACTTCTTCACTCCTCGACAAGGAATCTAGGAAGCCACTGCAACTACTACAAGGTCTCAAGGGGACACATCTGGTCGTCCCAAGAACAGGTAAAAACCTTAAACCCTCTAGCTTTGTTTATTCTATCATACACTGATAGTAGTTTCTATCTTCACTTAACGCTCTAAATACAAACCATAAAATCATTTACAGTTTCTATATGACAAGGCTGTAGATGCATATGGCAGATGAATCGAGTATACAGATCTGGAAGAATTATCTCCGTAAAAACATAAGTTCTAGTTTAAGTCTTAGGATAAACCAAGAAGCCTCTGTGGCTGAATTTGCTTTAATCATCCAAATCTTTATTTCTTATATGAATCAATCACTTTAAAACAAGCTTTTTACCATTAGAAACATCCCTCACATTTCGTTTCATTGTTCAGTGTTAAGGGAACTGAATGAGACGAAGCACACTCGCTGTCTTCTGTTTAGAAGAACATCAGAGATGGCTTCCTCAGCTCTGGATTGGATCGAAGAGTGTAAAGTTAATACCAAATGGTGGATTCAACTCCAAAGCCCATCAGAGGAAACAAAAGCAACTGCACCAACACCACCAGTCACTCCTCAGTCAAATGGCTCAGCATTCCCATTTTCACTTCACTGGAATAATTATGCAACAGAGATCGATTCTCCTACATCAGAAGATCAAGTTCTCGAATGTGCACTTCTCTACAGAAACCGTAACATCGATGAAAAACTCGTTCTTCTTAGCAACGATGTAACTCTCAAGATCAAAGCCATGGAAGAGGTGATTTACTAACAAGATTCTCTAATCAGTATTTCTAAAACAAAGCACTTTTGTGTAATAAATAACGTTTGGGTTTGGATTCAGGGTGTGATTTGCGAGACGCCACATGAGTTCTACGAGAGTTTGAAGAATTCGTTTTCGGAGAGGTTTATGTGGCCAGAGAGCTTGCCAAGAGGAAGAACTTGGAGTCATGCAGACGACGTCGTGTTAAGAGAAAAGAGTGGTGCAGCAGCAAAAGGCTTGAAGCTCATATTGCTCCATAACTCTCACTATGGCCACAATCATTGATGCATCATAATCAATCATCATCATCCATTGCTGTGTCTTCTTTTCAAGTAAGCTAAATCAATTCAACTCGCTTACACAAAGGGTAACATGGATACTTTTTTAGAATAATGACATTTTCATATCATCATGACTCTTTATGTTGTTATGGAATTACATTTGTCTTCCAACTATAGCGATCGTCATTCCCACGAAAATTAGAATATTGGGTTAATCATTCAGCTTACATATATAGACCACATAGTTTGGGAATGTGCTTTGAAAATAATCAATGAGTTACTGTTATGGATCATTAAGGTGGTAATGACTCTTCAAAACATGAAGAAATATAAATATATATTAGAAGGGGCATTTTAACCCATTTATAAGTTCATGATTAGTCTATCAGATGTTAGCATTTGCACATGCAACATCTTACGCAACCCATGGTGAGTCGATTAAATTTGCGACACGTATTATGTGGTTTATTTTGATAAAAAAGTCGAGATTGGATCGGCAAGTATATATTCCTTATAAACTTAAAATTGAAATGTTTTCTTTTTATTGGAAAATATGGATAATAGTATTTTTTTTTTGTTAACTTATTCTAATAGTTTTAATATTCGTTAGGTTTATGAATTTTAGAGATAATCACCTTACATGATTCCAATTGTTAATTTAATTTAATAACCTGAATTAAACTCATTTTAAGAATTTTAAATATCATTTGTGAAATTTTTTGATTATGTATGTATTCAAACACAAGAAATAGATGTGTTAAGTTCACCACATTTGATTAGTAAACATTGTGATAAAATAAAAAGAATTTGGTAGTGGAAGTGGTGTTTAACGATATTTTTGGTATTAAGGTTATTAAAAATAAAATAAAAATAAAAATGTTAATTTCCACTTTATCTTTAAAAAGACATTGATGTAATATAGAGTCATAGACACTACAGTTAAGAGATTCCCACCACTTTTATTGGGTGTAATCATTTTTGCCCACTTTGTCTGAACAATTTCTCCTCTTACTTTTGTTCATCTCAAAATCCTATTTGGTTTTGAACTCTTCTCCTACTTGCTAGTAGGGCTAATAGCTACCTCTTTTTTTATTTTTCAAAATTGATACACGCTATTCCATTATTAATATATAAAATAAAGTTCAAATACATACTAGTCTAGATAGAATAGATTATTAAATATTTTTATGTTAAATTCATGGAAGAATCTATAAAATATTAATGTAAAGATGAATTAGCTGGTACAGAATATACTTATCCAACTGTTATATGTTTTTTTCTGTTTCATATTAAGTGTTATTTGAGAAATTTTCATACATATTAAGAAATTATTTAAAAGTTCTATTTTACTTTGCTTTTTCTCATTAATAATTATGTTAAAACTTGATTTTTATTTAAAATTTGTATTAAAAAATATAAAATGATAATTCTGTAAAATAAAATAAAAATAAAAATAAAAATTTTAAAACAACAAAAAAAATATTGTTTATGTAAATTCTATGTTTTTGGTTTGATTATTTGAATCATTTTAATTTTTTATATTATTAACGATAAAAAGATTGTAGAATATTTTATGAGTAATCATGATGTGAACCAATAAATTTAACATAATTTTTTCAAATGTATAATTTATATATCTAATCTATTTTTCCTCTGTTATTGTTTGATGCAAGTTCCCTTATTTTTGTAAACGAAAAAGAATTAAAGAGCATTAATCAAATAAGATTGGGGTTGTAAATATCGAGAAATGGTGAAAGCGGAAATAAAGGGAACCCATTGGTGTTTGAAAATAGCGATTGTTGCTGATATTAACGGTGACATATCTCATAAGCGATTTAGCATGTGGGAATCTTGTGTTTCCCAATCAACTCTCTATCATTTTATTTAAAATAATCTATTTTGTTTTCATAAATATGCCTTCTTTTTCAATTTTGGCCTTCCAGTGAGTGCATGAACGAAACGATCCTTCATGGCAGGTGACCCCACGTGGCAGATTTAAGTAACTTTTTTTTTTCTTTTTTTTTTTCCTTTTTTGTCGTCAACTAATTTAGTAACTTTATCCTAATTTCCCGAACATTAAAAATAACTATATCCTCGTTTTTTTTAAAATAGCTTTGTTCTTATATTCATTCTTAAGAAGTTTCGGTATATTACAAGATTTTTAAAAATTAGTTCCCAGTCCAATTAAGATAAAAAACAGTCCAGTTAAGACTATTCACATTGGTTTAATTTTACACTTATTTTTTTTGTTTTTATGGTAAAAAAATTCTTAAAATATCTTTAATTAAATTCACATAATTTATAAAAAAATAAAAGAATCACAATTAGTGATTAATTATATTGATGAAACTAAAACAGCTAAATAACAAAATTCTATAATCTTCAAAAAAATTTGTAATACAACTCAATAGAAAATAGAGAAAGTAGTAAATAAAATAATTATTTGTGTCAAAATACTTGATACATATGTGATAAGTATGTGATATAATAGTAGATATGTTTGAAATTCATTACATATATTTGAAATTAATCTACTACTAAAAAAATATTAAAATCATTAAATTAATAGATAAAATTATTTGATGTATATAATAAAATTTTCAGTAATAGCTGGTGTCGAGAAAGAAAAACATTAACAGCGAATAACGACTAAAAATTGAATGTTAATTAATGTTCATTTTCAATTAAGTCAAAGATGCAAATGAAGCGCATGGAGAAAGAAAGAAAAAGAGAGAATAAATATTTAAAATTGTTACATAGGACTAGTTGTGGTGTGGACCCCACCACTCTCTCTCTATCTTCTCGTCATCTTTATTTTCTTTTCCAGAAATCAACGGCTCAAGTGTAGCGTTACTGTGTTTGATGCGATCAAACGCTTGAAAGCCGTCGGATGTGGTGGATGTTGATGAAAATACATCTCAACGGCTGAGATCATTGAGTTGACTTTAGTTGGGGGTAAATCAGAAAGTGGAAGAGCACCCAAAGGAGATTTTCGCTAATAAACATGAGCCTCGCTCAAGCTCTGCTTCTCTCTTCTTCTTCTCTCTCTCATTTAAAGCGCCTATTGGAGGTCTCGAACAACCATTTTAAGCTCTACTTCTGGTGAATCTTCTTTCTCTTTCCTGTGAATTTGAACCGATTTGTTTCAATGATTTGTTAAACTTGTGTTCTTATCGTGTCTTTTTTGCTTGAGAAAGCGTTATTATGATTTGGGTTTTTCTTCTGTCGAATTTTATTGTCCGCCAGTTTTGATTTGATGATAGTGAGGAATCTTATGGGTTTTTCTTTGACCGTGTATGGTTTTTGTTTTCTTGTGGATGTTACGTTACGCTTAAGCTTATCATCGTTTGCAGATCTCGAGAGTCGTGTGAGAAGATAACTCTGGGGGAAAATTTTGGCTCTCGGTTAAGGTAAAATGGGGCTTTTTGCTCGAATTTGATTCTGTGTATTATCTTATTCGTGTACTGCGTGTTTTTTTCTTTTGTCTCGTGAAATTTGAGCTGGTCCTGATTCTGATTCTGATAAAAAGATTTGTTGTATTTTTTTAATCTTTTCAGTTCTAAGTTCTTGCTTTATTGATTTGATGATTCTTATTGATTTGTAGATTAGTACAAGATCTTGAAAAAATGGAAACAGAAGATGATCTGTGCCAGAATAATTGGGGAAACTCTTCCTCTTCTTCGAAATTGTGTGAGCCGGTATGCTTCACGTCACAGCATAAGTGGGAAGATGCTTCAATCTTGGATTACGAGATGGGTATGGAGGAGCCTGATTTGCAAGTTTTCGACCAGATGAAAGCTTCGTCTGGCCAAGATAACAACAACACCAGTCAAGCTAATGTTGACTTCCTGCAAGGCGTCAGGGCTCAAGCTTGGGATCCGAGGACGATGCTGAGTAATCTATCTTTTATGGAACAGAAGATTCACGAGCTGCAGGATCTTGTTCATCTGATTGTTGGACGAAACGGCCAGCATCAAGGTCGTCAAGACGAGCTCGTTGCTCAGCAGCAGCAACAACTCATAACGACAGATCTTACTTCCATAATCATACAGCTTATTTCAACTGCAGGTAGTCTTCTTCCATCTGTTAAGCATAGTATGTCGACAGCACCGGGTCCATACTCTGGGCAGCCCGGTTCAGCCATGTTCCCTTATCCAGGAGAGGCTAATAACGTTGCTCCACAGAGCCAAAACAATAACAACCGTGGTGCACAAGAGTTCGATTTGCCTAAGCCGATTGTTGTTGATGAGAGAGAAAGCCATGTTGTGGAAGAACATGAAATGAAAGACGAAGATGATGCGGAGGAAGGAGAGAACCTCCCTCCCGGTTCGTACGAGATATTGCAGCTTGAGAAAGAGGAGATTCTTGCGCCTCATACACACTTCTGCACGATATGTGGCAAGGGTTTCAAGAGAGACGCGAACCTGAGGATGCACATGAGAGGGCACGGAGACGAGTACAAGACCCCAGCCGCTCTGGCCAAGCCTAACAAAGAATCTGTACCCGGGTCTGAGCCGATGCTGATCAAAAGGTACTCGTGCCCATTCCCGGGTTGCAAACGTAACAAGGATCACAAAAAGTTCCAGCCTTTGAAGACGATACTATGCGTGAAGAACCACTATAAACGCACCCACTGCGACAAAAGCTTCACTTGCAGCCGGTGCCATACCAAGAAATTCTCTGTCATTGCAGATCTCAAAACCCACGAGAAGCACTGCGGGAAAAACAAGTGGCTCTGTTCCTGTGGCACAACATTCTCAAGGAAAGACAAGCTGTTCGGTCACATTGCTCTGTTCCAAGGACACACGCCTGCGATCCCACTTGAAGAGACAAAACCTTCAGCTGGTGCATCTGCGCAGAAAGGGAGCTCTGATTGCGGGAACAACAACAACGCAGGAATGCTTGCTTTCAATATTGGTTCGGCAACAAATGCTAATCAAGAAACCGCACAGCCTGGATTCATGGATGGGAAGATAAGTTTCGAGGAGTCTTTCTCGCCGCTGAGCTTTGATACATGTAATTTTGGAGGGTTCCATGAGTTCCCACGACAGATGTTTGATGATTCCGAGAGTTCATTTCAAATGCTTATTTCGAGTGCATGTGGTTTCTCACCCAGGAATGGTGGTGGTGTGTCTGTTTCAAATACTAGTCTCTAAGGCATATGCCATATATGATAAGCTATGTAAGATGTTCTAGTTTTTTAGCCTTTAGGCAGCTCCTTTGTGTCTGTAATTGCTATTTCCTAGAATAATATCAGGAAAGGAAAAAGTGGATTTCCTTTTCGTAAATTCTGTTGCTAATATAAGAAAGTTAGATTCTTTTTTTCTTACGTTTTATGGTTCACATTGGTGGAACCAACTAGGCCAATTGTGATTAACACATTTAGGAAAAGATTTGATCTCTCCATCTTCATGTAATACAAACAAATTTGATATAGATTCATCTAGATAGAAAGTATGTAACCAAATCAAATATGCAACTACAGTGTCGGTACACTGAACGTGCGAATTAGTTTCAAGGTTTACTAAAACTTGCGAACAGCTGTTGGGCTGGCATCCGCCAAAAGCTACCATCAGTTCTTGAGCACGAATGTGTTGACTTGGTCAGATCCATCGAGTTCTGCCTTTGAATGGTTAACAGAAATATGCGTTGGTGTGCTTGATCTTCTCAGTACCATCCATGCAAGGTTGAGAAAAAGCTTGACACTACTTCTGAATCATTGCTTGCATCTCTCTCCACCAGCCATTCCTCTTGAATCTGTACCCTCACATCTCTATTTTAAAAGAAATCATTACATAATCAGCAAGAATATCCTACAATAGATGCATAATCGCGGTATTATAATAAAAATGAAGGCATTGAAAGCGAGAAAGATGTAACCTTTTCAAGGCAAGAACTTGATAGTTTCTTCTCAAGTAATCTGCGTATTTCGTAAGGGCCTCTTGAGAATATGGGCTTCCCACCGTCCTTACAGCTGCTGCGCTTAGTAAACTCTCTAAGGATCCATGTTTTCTCACAAGTTTCATCGCTGTTTTCCTTCCAAACGCCGGGACAACATGCTGAATCCCCGGAACTCCATCGACCTCATCACCCATTATACATCCTATCACCAAAGTTCATAGTCCTGTTTAGTATAGTCAAGAACCAAAATAACTCTCCGGCTAAACCAGACTTGGATTTATCTGGCCAAACAGCTAACAAAGCAAAACATAAGACCATCTTCTGAGATCAGACAATGGAATGACAATCAGAACATTTTCTGAGATTAACTGCTTAAAGTCTTTGTCAGGCGATGCAATAACCGCGCGGTATCCTCTTTGCACGGCTTGTTCCATCAGTGTAGCCACCACATCGTCTGCTTCATGCCCTTGTATTCTAACAACCTTGTGGATCAACCAGTTTCAAGTCAGATCATTCATCCACTTCTTTGGCTAAATTCAGATACCAGCTCTATAACTGTTTTACCCACTGGCACATTGCATTTTCTAAGAACATCATCGACGAATTGTTGTGGCCTTTTGGAGTATTTCCCATGATTTGGTGATTTCCTATGCGCTTTATATGAAGGCAGTAATTCTCGGCGTCGCTTGTTACCTTCTTCTCCGTCGAGAACCTACAAAGAAACATCTTTCAGACGCACATGAATCGGATAAAACAAGAAAAATAGTGCAGAGGAGAATGTTTTACAGCTATGACAGGATCGGTGAGGCTGACTTGAGAGAAGAAGAGTGAAAGCCAGTGACCAAAAGCGTGCGAACTTGGCTTGTTTCCATCGTAGCAAAGTGGACTAACGTCTAAGAAGAAGACCCTTTTCTTTTTCTTCCTGCTTTCTTCACTGATACCATAGAGAACATCCTTGTCAATGGCTTGCCCATAATCTGTTCCATGAAATGTCTCAGTGGAAGAGGACGAGAATGGAAATGCAGGAAGAGAAGAAGAAGAAGACGACGACGAAGCGACCCATTTGTGTCGCGAAGATATTGTCTTTTCGATGGATTTACTAGTGAAAGAAAAAATAGAAGAATTCGATTGAGCAAATCCTACTGTTGTCATCATCTTCTGCAATCTCCAGAGGGAGTGGTTTTACATTCAATTTCAAGATGGTTTGTCATCGGTCATTTCTACCTGGATCAGTCTTATTATGGGCCTTAGTGGGCTTTTTAGATGGGGAACTTACGGAGATTTTTGGACGTGCTTCAGTCGATGTAAACAAATTTTCCCTTCGCTGTCAATAACACCCATATCGATCTCACTAACCTTCAGCCAACTGAAACAATGCATGCGTCTCTCAATGTGAGCAAGTGGTAACACCGCGAGAAGAAGAATTCATCCATATTTTAATCGTATGGGACTGTCACTTATTTACATTGTGGTAGAAATGATTTAACCTGGAAACGCAAATCAAAGAGATAGCTGGATTCGTGTACAATTTGATAACCGGAAGATGGTTATTGTCAAATTGAATAAGCTTTAATTTTTATAGATTTTTTTTTTTATCAACAAAATAGAAAAATCTAGAACAATTCGGACAATCAAACTAGTGGTTCATAAGTGGCTTATAATTTATATAAACAAAATATGATAATTAGTAGAAATTATGTGGTACAATGGTGGTTCATAAGTGGCTCATAATTCATCTTTAAAATTTATCACACATGTATAGGTTTCAAATCCAACAACTTACGATATTAAAAAAACTATTAAAATCACTAAATTAAGTTAACAAAAAATGAGAATATGAGCACATCTTGCGACTTTGTGATTCCTTATATTATTTATGTATAGAATAATTGAGACAGCGAAAGTGTGAAAAACATTTTATATCTCTGAAACTCTTTTATATGAATTGAGAATACAGACCATTCCAATGGATTATATACCATCTTCACCAATTCTAAATAGTATGTTGCAAAATTTATTTTTATTTATTGAAATATAATCATACATTTCATAGCCATATTAGTGCTTCGATTTCAACATGAAATGGTGAGATATTACTTTTGATGTTTTTAGTCCATCATTCCATCCACTTGTTAGAAAAATAAATAAACAATTATATTTGTTGGAAAAATAGATAAATAAATCAATACCATGAAAAACAATTTTTTATAATGTTTTCATGTATTTTCCAAAGTCAAATTTTACTTGATTATTAAAGATAAACACAATAGTATATGAATAATACATGAATCCATAATTTTGCGGAATGATGGTGGCGATTACTAATCAAAAGATTAGAACCGAGATGTTTCAGATCTTATTCAACTAAATTTTCTTTATGCCTCTAAGAGACTTTTTATGTTTTTCCCTCTTTCTGGGTAAGTAAAAAACTCTTTGATTTAGTGTGTTGGAGACTTTAACCATGTGTCTCATTTTATAGTAAAAAAATAGGAATTCAATAACTCCCAAATTTAAGACTATTAATATTCCATTTATTTAGTCAATATATAACTTAATTATTTTCAGTTTCATGGACTAAATAGTCCACTAAATAATTAATTATTTTTTTCAGTTTTATAGACTAAATTAGTCCACTAAATAATTAATTATTTTCAGTTTCATGGAATAAATTAGTCTACTAAATAACTAATATAATTGCATTGAATATGATGACCACTAAATTAAAATTCGAAATAAAATTTCAAACAATCTCCCACTTGGACATCATATTCATCTTTAGACAATTATATTATAATACTTTAAGTGTGCATCCGTATGCTATTTATAATCAACTTACTCTTTAAACAATCTTGTCCATCACATTTACAAATAATGGAACCAACGCGATTTTTGATCATTTAAATATCATAATCAAACCACCATGATCACCATATAAGTGTATGCAATGACATAGATCAACATGGATGAAATGACATGTCAAATATCATTATACATGTCTCTTTATTGGTCCTACTTAAATCTTGATGATGTCATATCTTTATGCAAGATGAATATTGCTATTATTTGAGTTCAAGAATAATAATACCCTTTATTTAGTCTGCATAATTAAATAATTTAATTATATATATAGAACATATACATAACTACCACTAAACCAAATTACTATAAGAAATAATACCCATATGAGCAACATGCTCCTTAAAGACAATAGATATTAATCCTTTGGTTAATGGGTCCGCTAGCATATCCGTTGTCCCAATATGTTCTATAGAGATTTGTTTTTCTTGAACTCTCTCCTTAACAACCAAATACTTGATGTCGATGAATTTTGATTTAGTCGATCCTTTATTGTTGTTGGAGTAAAGAACAGCTGAATTATTGTCACAATAAATTTTTAATGGTCTGTCCACACCATCTATCACCCGAAGACATGTGACAAAATTTTGAAGCCATATACCATGATTAGTAGCCTCATAACAAGCGATACATTCTGCAGCCATAGTTGAAGGAGCTATAATAGTCTGTTTTACGGACTTCCATGAGATAGCTCCTCCAACCAAAATAAAATGTAACCAGAAGTAGGTCGCTTGCTATCTTGGCATCCAGCAAAATCAGAGTCAGAGTACCCGATGACCTCTAATTTATATGATCTCCGATAAGTGAGCATGTAATCCTTTGTGCCATTTAAATAACGCATTACACGTTTAGCGGCCTTCCAGTGTTGTAAGCCTGTATTGCTTAAATATATGCCCAACACTTCCACTATAAATGCTATATTGGGATGAGTACATACTTGAAAATACATTAGACTTCTCACTGCAAGGCAATAAACTAAGTGGCCCTATACCTGACAGGATTGGAAATATGGGTAATCTAATAGAACATCAGCTCGTGAAAAATCTGCTAAGAGGGAGGATTCCAGTAATGCCACCAAAGTTGCAGATGGACTTGAATCTCAGCGTCAACATGTTTGAAGGACCTATCCTGTAACATCGCAGCCCAAGACCATGCGAAATTGAGGCCCAATGGCCTAAGCCTATGGCATCTCCTTTTCCTAAAGTCTATAAAAAGAGAGGCAATACCCCTTCTGCCTCACACACTCAATTCCGAAGGAAGCTCTGCCAAGTTTTGGATTAGTCGCCGCAGGTACAGTCCCCACCGTCGTCAGAAACACCGCAACTCGCCGGAGTCGTGGGGTGAGTTTTTCCAGATTTGGTTATTCAATCATTACTTCTTCATACGGTATCAGATTTTAGCGATCTACATATCAAACTGTAGATCTCTCCGAGACAAAGCCAGACACACAGGACGCTCCGGATTTGATAGGTGGACGCGCCGTCAATCGCCACTAGAAGGTTCGCCGGAAAAAATTGAAACGTCTCCGATCTGCGTAATTTTACGGCATGTGATAGTTCATGCTGTTCTGATTCCGAACCTGCATGAACTATACATAACTCCCACTAAACCAAATTACTATAAGAAATAATACCCATATGAGCAACATGCTCCTTAAAGACAGTAGATATTAATCCTTTGGTTAATGGGTCCGCTAGCATATTCGTTGTCCCAATATGTTCTATAGAGATTTGTTTTTCTTGAACTCTCTCCTTAACAACCAAATACTTGATGTCGATGAATTTTGATTTAGTCGATCCTTGATTGTTGTTGGAGTAAAGAACATATGAATTGTTGTCACAATAAATTTTTAATGGTCTGTCCACACCATCTATCACCCGAAGACATGTGACAAAATTTTGAAGCCATATACCATGATTAGTAGCCTCATAACAAGCGATAAATTCTGCAGCCATAGTTGAAGGAGCTATAATAGTCTGTTTTACGGACTTCCATGAGATAGCTCCTCCAGCCAAAATAAAAATGTAACCAGAAGTAGGTCGCTTGCTATCTTGGCATCCAGCAAAATCAGAGTCAGAGTACCCGATGACCTCTAATTTATATGATCTCCGATAAGTGAGCATGTAATCATTTGTGCCATTTAAATAACGCATTACACGTTTAGCGGCCTTCCAGTGTTGTAAGCCTGTATTGCTTAAATATCTGCCCAACACTTCCACTATAAATGCTATATTGGGACGAGTACATACTTGAAAATACATTAGACTTCTCACTGCAAGGCAATAAACTAAGTGGCACTATACCTGACAGGATTGGAAATATGGGTAATCTAATAGAACATCAGCTCGGGAAAAATCTGTTAAGAGGGAGGATTCCAGTAATGCCACCAAAGTTGCAGATGGCCTTGAATCTCAGCGTCAACATGTTTGAAGGACATATCCTGTAACATCCCAGCCCAAGGCCATGCGAAATTGAGGCCCAATGGCCGAAGCCTATGACATCTCCTCTTCCAAAAGTCTATAAAAAGAGAGGCAATACTCTTTCTGCCTCACACACTCAATTCCGAAAGAAGCTCCGCCAAATTTTGGATTTGTCGCCGCATGTACAGTCCCCACCGTCATCAGAAACACTGCAACTCGCCGGAGTCGTGGGGTGAGTTTTTCCAGATTTGGTTATTCGATCATTGCTTCTTCATACGGTATCAGATTTTAGCGATATACATATCAAACTGTATATCTCTCCGAGACAAAGCCAGACACACAGGATGCTCCGGATTTGATAGGTGGACGCGCAGTCAATCACCGCTAGAAGGTTCACCGGAAAAATTGAAACGTCTCTGATCTGCGTAATTTTACGGCATGTGATAGTTCATGCTGTTCTGATTCCGAATCTGCATGAACTATACATAACTCCCACTAAACCAAATTACTATAAGAAATAATACCCATATGAGCAACATGCTCCTTAAAGACAGTAGATATTAATCCTTTGGTTAATGGGTCTGCTAGCATATCTGTTGTCCCAATATGTTCTATAGAGATTTGTTTTTCTTGAACTCTCTCCTTAACAACCAAATACTTGATGTCGATTAATTTTTATTTAGTCGATCCTTTAATGTTGTTGGAGTAAAGAACAGATGAATTGTTGTCACAATAAATTTTCAATGGTCTGTCCACACCATCTATCACCCGAAGACATGTGACAAAATTTTGAAGCCATATACCATGATTAGTAGCCTCATAACAAGCGATAAATTCTGGAGCCATAGTTGAAGGAGCTATAATAGTCTGTTTTACGGACTTCCATGAGATAGCTCCTCCAGCCAAAATAAAAATGTAACCAGAAGTAGGTCGCTTGCTATCTTGGCATCCAGAAAAATCAGAGTCAGAGTACCCGATGACCTCCAATTTATATGATCTCCGATAAGTGAGCATGTAATCCTTTGTGCCATTTAAATAACGCATTACACGTTTAGCGGCCTTCCAGTGTTGTAAGCCTGTATTGCTTAAATATTTGCCCAACACTTCCACTATAAATGCTATATTGGGACGAGTACATACTTGAAAATACATTAGACTTCTCACTGCAAGGCAATAAACTAAGTGGCACTATACCTGACAGGATTGGAAATATGGGTAATCTAATAGAACATCAGCTCGGAAAAAATCTGCTAAGAGGGAAGATTCCAGTAAAGCCACCAAAGTTGCAGATGGCCTTGAATCTCAGCGTCAACATGTTTGAAGGACCTATCCTGTAACATCCCAACCTAAGGCCATGCGAAATTGAGGCTCAATGGCCTAAGCCTATGGCATCTCCTCTTCCCAAAGTCTATAAAAAGAGAGGCAATACCCCTTCTGCCTCACACACTCAATTCCGAAGGAAGCTCTGCCAAATTTTGGATTCGTCGCCGCAGGTACAGTCCCCACCATCGTCAGAAACACCGCAACTCGCCGGAGTCGTGGGGTGAGTTTTTCCAGATTTGGTTATTCGATCATTACTTCTTCATACGGTATCAGATTTTAGCGATCTACATATCAAACTGTAGATCTCTCCGAGACAAAGCCAGACACACAGGACGCTCCAGATTTGATAGGTGGACGCGACGTCAATCGCCGCTAGAAGGTTCGCCGGTAAAATTGAAATGTCTTCGATCTGCGTAATTTTACGGCATGTGATAGTTCATGCTGTTCTGATTTTGAATCTGCATGAACTATACATAACTCCCACTAAACCAAATTACTATAAGAAATAATACCCATATGAGCAACATGCTCCTTAAAGACAGTAGATATTAATCCTTTGGTTAATGGGTCCGCTAGCATATCTGTTGTCCCAATATGTTCTATAGAGATTTGTTTTTCTTGAAATCTCTCCTTAACAACCAAATACTTGATGTCGATGAATTTTGATTTAGTCGATCCTTTATTGTTGTTGGAGTAAAAAACAGCTGAATTGTTGTCACAATAATTTTTTAATGGTCTGTCCACACCATCTATCACCCGAAAACATGTGACAAAATTTTGAAGCCATATACCATGATTAGTAGCCTCATAAAAAGCGATAAATTCTGCAGCCATAGTTGAAGGAGCTATAATAGTCTGTTTTACGGACTTCCATTAGATAGCTCCTCCAACCAAAATAAAAGTGTAACCAGAAGTAGGTCGCTTGCTATCTTGGCATCCAGCAAAATCAGAGTCAGAGTACCCGATGACCTCCAATTTATAAGATCTCCGATAAGTGAGCATGTAATCCTTTGTGCCATTTAAATAACGCATTACAAGTTTAGCGGCCTTCCAGTGTTGTAAGCCTGTATTGCTTAAATATCTGCCCAACAATTACACTATAAATGCTATATCGGGACGAGTACATACTTGAAAATACATTAGACTTCTCACTGCAAAGCAATAAACTAAGTGGCACTATACCTGACAGGATTGGAAATATGGGTAATCTAATAGAACATCAGCTCGGGAAAAATCTGCTAAGAGGCAGGATCCCAGTAAGGCCACCAAAGTTGCAGATGACCTTGAATCTCAGCGTCAACATGTTTGAAGGACCTATCCTGTAACATCCCAGCCCAAGGCCATGCGAAATTGAGGCCCAATGGCCTAAGCCTATGGCATCTCCTCTTCCCAAAGTCTATAAAAAGAGAGGCAATAGCCCTTCTGCCTCACACACTCAATTCCGAAAGAAGCTCTGCCAAATTTTGGATTCGTCGCCGCAGGTACAGTCCCCACCGTCGTCAGAAACACCGCAACTCGTCGGAGTCGTGGGGCGAGTTTTTCCAGATTTGGTTATTCGATCATTGCTTCTTCATACGGTATCAGATTTTAGCGATCTACATATCAAACTGTAGATCTCTCTGAGACAAAGCCAGACACACAGGATGCTCCAGATTTGATAGGTGGACGCGCAGTCAATCGTCGCTAGAAGGTTCGCCAGAAAAAATTGAAACGTCTCCGATCTGCGTAATTTTACGGCATGTGATAGTTCATGCTGTTCTGATTTCGAATCTGCATGAACTATACATAACTCCCACTAAACCAAATTACTATAAGAAATAATACCCATATGAGCAACATGCTCCTTAAAGACAGTAGATATTAATCCTTTGGTTAATGGGTCTGCTAGCATATCTGTTGTCCCAATATGTTCTATAGAGATTTGTTTTTCTTGAACTCTCTCCTTAACAACCAAATACTTGATGTCGATTAATTTTTATTTAGTCGATCCTTTAATGTTGTTGGAGTAAAGAACAGATGAATTGTTGTCACAATAAATTTTTAATGGTCTGTCCACACCATCTATCACCCGAAGACATGTGACAAAATTTTGAAGCCATATACCATGATTAGTAGCCTCATAACAAGCGATAAATTCTGCAGCCATAGTTGAAGGAGCTATAATAGTCTGTTTTACGGACTTCCATGAGATAGCTCCTCCAGCCAAAATAAAAATGTAACCAGAAGTAGGTCGCTTGCTATCTTGGCATCCAGCAAAATCAGAGTCAGAGTACCCGATGACCTCCAATTTATATGATCTCCGATAAGTGAGCATGTAATCCTTTGTGCCATTTAAATAACGCATTACACGTTTAGCGGCCTTCCAGTGTTGTAAGCCTGTATTGCTTAAATATTTGCCCAACACTTCCACTATAAATGCTATATTGGGACGAGTACATACTTGAAAATACATTAGACTTCTCACTGCAAGGCAATAAACTAAGTGGCACTATACCTGACAGGATTGGAAATATGGGTAATCTAATAGAACATCAGCTCGGGAAAAATCTGCTAAGAGGGAAGATTCCAGTAAAGCCACCAAAGTTGCAGATGGCCTTGAATCTCAGCGTCAACATGTTTGAAGGACCTATCCTGTAACATCCCAGCCTAAGGCCATGCGAAATTGAGGCTCAATGGCCTAAGCCTATGGCATCTCCTCTTCCCAAAGTCTATAAAAAGAGAGGCAATACCCCTTCTACCTCACACACTCAATTCCGAAGGAAGCTCTGCCAAATTTTGGATTCGTCGCCGCAGGTACAGTCCCCACCATCGTCAGAAAAACCGCAACTCGCCGGAGTCGTGGGGTGAGTTTTTCCAGATTTGGTTATTCGATCATTACTTCTTCATACGGTATCAGATTTTAGCGATCTACATATCAAACTGTAGATCTCTCCGAGACAAAGCCAGACACACAGGACGCTCCGGATTTGATAGGTGGACGCGACGTCAATCGCCGCTAGAAGGTTCGCCGGTAAAATTGAAATGTCTTCGATTTGCGTAATTTTACGGCATGTGATAGTTCATGCTGTTCTGATTTTGAATCTGCATGAACTATACATAACTCCCACTAAACCAAATTACTATAAGAAATAATACCCATATGAGCAACATGCTCCTTAAAGACAGTAGATATTAATCCTTTGGTTAATGGGTCCGCTAGCATATCTGTTGTCCCAATATGTTCTATAGAGATTTCTTTTTCTTGAAATCTCTCCTTAACAACCAAATACTTGATGTCGATGAATTTTGATTTAGTCGATCCTTTATTGTTGTTGGAGTAAAAAACAGCTGAATTGTTGTCACAATAATTTTTTAATGGTCTGTCCACACCATCTATCACCCGAAAACATGTGACAAAATTTTGAAGCCATATACCATGATTAGTAGCCTCATAAAAAGCGATAAATTCTGCAGCCATAGTTGAAGGAGCTATAATAGTCTGTTTTACGGACTTCCATTAGATAGCTCCTCCAACCAAAATAAAAATGTAACCAGAAGTAGGTCGCTTGCTATCTTGGCATCCAGCAAAATCAGAGTCAGAGTACCCGATGACCTCCAATTTATATGATCTCCGATAAGTGAGCATGTAATCCTTTGTGCCATTTAAATAACGCATTACAAGTTTAGCGGCCTTCCAGTGTTGTAAGCCTGTATTGCTTAAATATCTGCCCAACAATTACACTATAAATGCTATATCGGGACGAGTACATACTTGAAAATACATTAGACTTCTCACTGCAAGGCAATAAACTAAGTGGCACTATACCTGACAGGATTGGAAATATGGGTAATCTAATAAAATATCAGCTCGGGAAAAATCTGCTAAGAGGGAGGATCCCAGTAAGGCCACCAAAGTTGCAGATGACCTTGAATCTCAGCGTCAACATGTTTGAAGGACCTATCCTGTAACATCCCAGCCCAAGGCCATGCGAAATTGAGGCCCAATGGCTTAAGCATATGGCATCTCCTCTTCCCAAAGTCTATAAAAAGAGAGGCAATAGCCCTTCTGCCTCACACACTCAATTCCGAAAGAAGCTCTGCCAAATTTTGGATTCGTCGCCGCAGGTACAGTCCCCACCGTCGTCAGAAACACCGCAACTCGCCGGAGTCGTGGGGTGAGTTTTTCCAGATTTGGTTATTCGATCATTGCTTCTTCATACGGTATCAGATTTTAGCGATCTACATATCAAACTGTAGATCTCTCTGAGACAAACCCAGACACACAGGATGCTCCAGATTTGATAGGTGGACGCGCAGTCAATCGTCGCTAGAAGTATCGCCAGAAAAAATTGAAACGTCTCCGATCTGCGTAATTTTACGGCATGTGATAGTTCATGCTGTTCTGATTTCGAATCTGCATGAACTATACATAACTCCCACTAAATCAAATTACTATAAGAAATAATACCCATATAAGCAACATGCTCCTTAAAGACAATAGATATTAATCCTTTGGTTAATGAGTCCGCTAGCATATCCGTTGTCCCAATATGTTCTATAGAGATTTGTTTTTCTTGAACTCTCTCCTTAACAACCAAATACTTGATGTCGATGAATTTTGATTTAGTCAATCCTTTATTGTTGTTGGAGTAAAGAACAGCTGAATTGTTGTCACAATAAATTTTTAATGGTCTGTCCACACCATCTATCACCCGAAGACATGTGACAAAATTTTGAAGCCATATACCATCATTAGTAGCCTCATAACAAGCGATAAATTCTGCAGCCATAGTTGAAGGAGCTATAATAGTCTGTTTTACGGACTTCCATGAGATAGCTCCTCCAGCCAAAATAAAGGTGTAACCAGAAGTAGGTCGCTTGCTATCTTGGCATCCAGCAAAATCAGAGTCAGAGTACCCGATGACCGCCAATTTATATGACCTCCGATAAGTGAGCATGTAATCCTTTGTGCCATTTAAATAACGCATTACATGTTTAGCGGCCTTCCAGTGTTGTAAGCCTGTATTGCTTAAATATCTGCCCAACACTTCCACTATAAATGCTATATCGGGACGAGTACATACTTGAAAATACATTAGACTTCTCACTGCAAGACAATAAACTAAGTGGCACTATACGTGACAGGATTGGAAATATGGGTAATCTAATAGAACATCAGCTCGGGAAAAATCTGAGAGGGAGGATTCCAGTAAAGCCACCAAAGTTGCAGATGGCCTTGAATCTCAGCATCAACATGTTTGAAGGACCTATCCTGTAACATCCCAGCCCAAGGCCATGCAAAATTGAGGCTCAATGGCCTAAGCCTATGGCATCTCCTCTTTCCAAAGTCTATAAAAAGAGAAGCAATACCCCTTCTGCCTCACACACTCAATTCCGAAGGAAGCTCTGCCAAATTTTGGATTCGTCGCCGCAGGTACAGTCCCCACCGTCGTCAGAAACACCGCAACTCGCCGGAGTCGTGGGGTGAGTTTTTCCAAATTTGGTTATTCGATCATTACTTCTTCATACGGTATCAGATTTTAGCGATCTACATATCAAACTGTAGATCTCTCCGAGACAAAGCCAGACACACAGGACGCTCCGGATTTGATAGGTGGACGCGCCGTCAATCGCCGCTAGAAGGTTCGCCGGAAAAAATTGAAACGTCTCTGATCTGCGTAATCTTACGGCATGTGATAGTTCATGCTGTTCTGATTCCGAATCTGCCTTCAATTTTTCTTGAATCGATGTGGTTTGAAATTTATGGCTGTCTTAAGTTGTGAAGGTATTATAGTAATTTTGTCTAGGAGTCGTTCTGATCTGGAATCTGGTCCCGAGTGGTTACTGATATCGTTTTTGAGCATTCTGATATCAGTAGTTCTCACTTTGTTTTGAACTTCCATTTATGACAGGTTTCCATTTAAGGAAGATTTCCCTTTTTGGCAGTTTTCAGAAAAGGAAAGTTTGTTCATCAGTTGCTAAGGTGAGGAATTCGTTAAGTGTTTCCATTAGTTCATTCCTATAACCATTAATCTCCGGTTTGAGTCTTTGCTTAAAACATGTATGTAACGAGTCTAATTAATAATAGATTTGTTATTGTTTGTGATTGTATAAACTATATATTATGTAAACAAATATATACATGTATCACATAGAATCCATAGGATTAAATGATTAAAAACTTTTGTGTGATGATTTTTTATTTGAGCATGCTAAGTTGTATTGACGTGTTGTGTTAGATACGAGCGTTAGGAGCTTGCGATAGGTTGGTTCGAGTGGAGCTGTGGCATTTAGACCCAGAATTTCGAATCATGTGGGATTGAGATATGGTGTGATGATGGTCTGTCATGTATGGTGTGCCCTGCATGAAGATCCACATTACCGTTTGTCATGTATGGCATGCCCTGCATGAGGACGTGCATGTTTTCTTGTGTTTGTGAAGGAAAGGAGTTTCTATCATGTATGGCGTGCCCTGCATGAAGATTCGTGTGACCGTTTGTCATGTAAGATGTCTATGCATGAAAACGTGTCCCCTGGTTTGTGTGTGTGACACTGAGTTGTCATATGTTTGAGTGTTCTAGACACTATGATTGTTTACATGTTTTAGCCTCAAACTTGCTTTAGATTATTGTTATAAGTTGTTTTGGTGGATTCGTGAGTCCTTAGACTCATTTCTCACAGGGTAATCCAATTAGCTATAATAGTCTGTTTTACGGACTTTCATGAGATAGCTCCTCCAGCCAAAATAAAAATGTAACCAGAAGTAGGTCGCTTGCTATCTTGGCATCCAGCAAAATCAGAGTCAGAGTACCCGATGACCTTCAATTTATATGATCTCCGATAAGTGAGCATGTAATCCTTTGTGCCATTTAAATAAGCATTACACGTTTAGCGGCCTTCCAGTGTTGTAAGCCTGTATTGCTTAAATATCTGCCCAACACTTCCACTATAAATGCTATATTGGGACGATTACATACTTGAAAATACATTAGACTTCTCACTGCAAGGCAATAAACTAAGTGGCACTATACCTGACAGGATTGGAAATATGGGTAATCTAATAGAACATCAGCTCGGGAAAAATCTGCTAAGAGGGAGGATTCCAGTAATGCCACCAAAGTTGCAGATGGCCTTGAATCTCAGCGTCAACATGTTTGAAGGACCTATCCTGTAACATCCCAGCCCAAGGCCATGCGAAATTGAGGCCCAATGGCCTAAGGAGACTCCCAGAGTTAACATCGATGTTCCGGTAGTAATTAATGAAGTTGAGTTGCCTGGAGAGTTGATCGAGATGAAGCTAAACCATTATGAAGTTATTCTTGGGATGGTTGGTTATCTAAGCATATAGTATCCTTATATTGTCATCGTACTAGAGTGCTAATTCTGAGGAAGGGTGGAAGGTTGGTCTTTCAAGGTGTTCGATCTATCATCAATATTCCACTTATATCGATGAATTAAGCAGAGGACTTACTTGATAAGGGTAATGAAGTTTATCTGGCGACTATCTCTATAGTGGGGGAGGGATCAAAGTTGAATCTAAGCACGATTCTTGTAGTGTCAGATTATGTAGATGTTTTTTTGAGCCTTTGCAAGGACTGCTACCTCATATAAGTAAGCCGTTCAAAATTGAGTTGGAGCCTTGTATCACTCCTAAATCGAGAGCGTCTTATCCTTTAGCTCCCGCGGAAATGGAGGAGTTGAGAAAACAGTTGGAGGATCTAACAGATAAGGGATTTATTCGACCCAGTAGCTCGGCTTGGGGAGCACAAGTTTTTTCCGTCAAGTAAAAAGATGACAGTTTCAGATTGTGAATCGATTATCGGAGTTTAAACAAGGTGACTATCAAAAATAATTATCCTCTTCCTCAGATTGACGAGTTGCTAAATCAGTTGCAGGGGGCTACTTGGTTTTCCAAGATCGACTTGACTTCAGGTTACCATCAGATACCTGTTGCAGAGGAGGATATTCAAAAGACAAATTTTCGTACTCGTTACGGGCATTACGAGTTTGTAGTCATGCCTTTTGGATTGACGAATGCGCCCACAACATTTATGAAGTCGAAGAATGATATTTTCAGGCAGTAATTGGATAAGTTTGTCATAGTGTTCATCGATGAAATTTTAATATATTCCAAAAGTGAGGAAGAGCATGTTTGTCATCTTCGGTTAGTATTGGATAAATTGTGTGAGCATCGTTTGTTTGCAAAACTGAGCAAGTGCAGTTTCTGGGTCATGTTGATTCTGAGACAGACATAGCAGTTAATCCTCAGAAGACAGTAGCAATTTTGGAGTGACCTACACCAGTTAGCCCTACTGAGGTTCACAATTTTTTTGGTTTGGAGAGTTACTACATAAAGTTTATGGAAGGTTTTGCTAGTATTGCCAAGCCTATGGCCACGTTAACAGGGATGTGGATAAAGTTCGAGTGGTCAGAAGAGTGTGAGAAGAGTTTTCAGAAGTTGAACGATTGTTTGACTAAGACTCATGTATTGGTTTTACTGCGAATAGGTTTTCCATAAGATGTCTATACAGATGCTTCTAGGATGGGGCTGAGTTGTGTGTTGATGCAAGAGGGTCTTGTAATAGCATATGCTTCCAGGCAGCTCCGAAGTCATGAAGCTAATTACCTGACGCATGATCTTGAGTTAGCTGCAGTGGTCTTTGCGCTTAAGATATGAAGAATTTATCTCTATGGAGAGAAAGTCTGGGTCTTACAGAAAAATTTGAAGTACATCTTCTCGCAGAGCGACTTGAATTTAAGGCAGATGTGTTGGATTGAGTTATTGGCAGATTACGACTTGGACATCGCTTATCACCCAGGAAATGTTAATCAGGTGGCAGATGTTCTAAACCGTCGAAGGGCATATGTTTCAGACACTAAGGAAATGCAAGAGTTGGCTGATACCTTGGCAAATATGAGGTTGTGTGTGATATCGGTTGAGGATAACCAGACCGGATTTGCGATGTGGGAGCGAGCTGATCTTCTTAACGGGATTCGGGATGCTCAATCAGGTGATTTGGGACTTAAGAGGATGATCGAGAAAGTAGTGATTGGGTATCACACTGCATCTGATGGTACTATCTTGTATAAGAACCGGGTTTGTGTTCCTCCAGTTGAGGCATTGCGGAGAGAGATTCTAAGTCAGACTCATCAGTCTCGTTTTTTATACATCCAGACAACAACAAAATGTATGCTGATTTGAAGCGTTTTATTACCATTGTGAAGGCATGAAGCAGGAGATTGCAACTTGGGTATCTCAATGTCAGAACTATTAGTTGGTTAAATCTGAGCGTCAAGTTCCGAGTGGGTTACTTCAGGATTTACCTTTACCAGAATGGAAGTGAGATATGGTAACTATGAATTTTGTGACTGGACTTCCAAGGACAACAAGCAATAATGATGATATTTGGATAGTAGTGGATAAACTCACCAAGTCGTCACACTGTTATAGCTATCAAGAAGACGGTTAAGACCGAGGTTTTGGTTCAGATTTATCTGGATGAGATTGTTAGACTGCATGGTGTTCCAGTGAGTATTCTATCGGATCATGATCCAAAGTTTACTTCGATTTTCTGGTAGGCCTTTCAGAAAGCTTTGGTACTAAGCTGCATCTCAGTACATTGAACCATTCTCAGACAGATGGACAGTCAGAGCAAACCATTAGGACTCTTGAGGATTTACTTTAGGCTTGTGTTCTTGATTGGGGTGATAGTTGGGGAAAGTTCCTGCCTCTAGCAGAGTTTTCTTATAATAATAGTTACCATACGAGTATTAAGATGACACCTTATGAGGCTTTGTACGGTAAACCTTGTCGAACTCCACTTTGTTGGACTGAAGTTGGAGAACAACGAGATTTGGATCCAGATCTGGTTTGAGAGACAGAGAAACAAGTTAAGTTGTTGCGCAGTAGGCTTAAAGAAGCTCATGATCGTCAGAAGAATTATGCTGATAAAAGAAGGAAGGATTTGATTTTCGCATTGGGGGACTCAGTATATTTGAAGATGAGAACTTTTAGAGGAGCTGACAGCTACATGAAGCTGATGAAGCTAAAGCCGAGGTTCATGGGACCATATGTTATCATAGAAATAATTGGGGAAGTTGCTTACAAGGTTAAGCTCCCGTCAGAGTTAGCTGATTTCCACGATGTGTTCCATGTTTCAGTTCTCCGAAAAGTAGTTTGAGAACCCGAGTTGATTTTGTCACAACCACCGACGGATTTGAATCGGGATCTGACAGCCCCGAGTTTACTGCGAGAGATCTTGCAGCGTTGTGAAAAAGAAGATCAGGAGAAAAATGTGTGGAAAGTTTTAGTCCGCTGGGAAAGAGATAGTATTAGTGAAGAGACTTGGGAACCTGAACAGTTTATGCGAGAGGATTATTCGGAGTTGTTTGTCGAGTGTGCTGAAGAGGGAAATACTTAGGCTTAAATTTGGGGACGAATTTTCCTGTAGTGTGGGAGACTTGTAATATCCCAGCCCAATGCCCATGCAAAATTGAGGCCCAATGGCCTAACCCTAGGACATCTTCTCTTCCCAAAGTCTATAAAAGAGAGGCAATACCCCTTCTGCCTCACACACTCAATTCCCAGGGAAGCTCTGCCAAATTTTGAATTCATCGCCGCCGCTACAGTCCCCACCGTTAGAAGCACCGCAACTCGCCGGAGTCGTGGGGTGAGTTTTTCCAGATTTGGTTATTCAATCATAACTTCTTCATACAGTATCAGATTTTAATCTATATATAAAACTGTAGATCTCTCTGATACAAAGCCATACATACAGGACGTTCCGGATTTGGTCGCCGGACGCGCTGTCAATCGCTGCTGGAAGGTTCCCTGGAAAATTGAAACGTCTCCGATCTGCGTAATTTTCCCGCAGGTGATAGTTTATGCTGTTCTGATTTTGAATCTGCCTTTAGTTTCTCGTGAATCAATGTGGTTTGATAGTTATGGCTGTCTGAAGTTGTGAGGGTATTTTAGTAATTTTGTCTAGGAGTCGTTTTGATCTGGAATCTGGTCCTGAGTGGTTACTGATATCTTTTTTGAGCAGTCTGATATCAGTAGTTCTCACTTTGTTTTGAACTTCCATTTATGGCAGGTTTCCATTTAAGGAAGTTTTCCTTTTTTGACAGTTTTCAGAAAATGAAAGTTTGTTCATCAGTTGCTAAGGTGAGAAATTCGTCGAGTGTTTCCATTAGTTCATTCTTATAGCCATTAATCTCTGGTTTGAGTCTTTGTTTAAAACATGTATGTAACAAATCTAATT
The DNA here is from genome assembly GCA_039880935.1 of Streptanthus diversifolius. Classification (NCBI taxonomy): domain Eukaryota; kingdom Viridiplantae; phylum Streptophyta; class Magnoliopsida; order Brassicales; family Brassicaceae; genus Streptanthus; species Streptanthus diversifolius. Next base: position 20,556,412 of record JAXGFM010000014.1, on the reverse strand, counting down.
AATAATAGATGCATTATTGTTTGTGATTGTATAAACTATATATTATGTAAGCAAATATATACATGTATCACATATAATCCATATGATTAAATGATTAAAAACTTTTGCGTTAGATATATGTTAAGTTGTATTGACGTGTTACGTTAGATACGAGCGTTATGAGCTCGCGATAGGTTGGTTCGAGAGTGGAGCTGTGGCATTTAAACCCAGACTTTCGAATCATGTGGGATTGATATATGGTGTGATGATGGTCTGTCATGTATGGCATGCCCTGCATGAAGATCCACATGACTGTTTGTCATGTATGGCGTGCCCTGCATGAGGACATGCATGTTTTCTTGTGTTTGTGAAGGGAAGGAGTTTCTGTCATGTATGGTGTGCCCTGCATGAAGATTCATTTGGTTGTTTGTCATGTAAAGCGTGTCCTGCATGAAAACGTGTCCCCTGGTTTGTGTGTGTGACACATAATGGTCATATGTTTGAGTGTTCTAGACAGTATGGTTGTTTACATGTTTTAGCCTTAGACTTGCTTTAGATTATTGTTTTAAGTGTTCTAGTGGATTCATGAGTCCTTAGACTCATTTCTCACTAGGTAATCCATTTACTCATTTCCTCCCTAATCTTTTAGGTTAGTCTGTCATCGTGTTCGAGTAACGTCAAACTGTTATACCTTTGAATAATATTTTCTGGATTATTTATTATTGATTTAAAACGAATTTTAATTAGTTATTTTAAAATTAAATTATTTTTGAATTATTTTTTATAAAAATATTTTAAATTATATTAAAAATATTATTTTAATTACTATTTTTGGAAAATTTGGATCGTTTTCGTATCCCCTTCATTGTCTCAATTTGACCGCTTGAAAGTTCTTGATATGTCAACTAACAAATTTTCAGGCGAAATCCCTGAATTTCTGACCAGTTTAATATCCCTTACACAACTCATCCTCTCCAACAATCAGCTTACCGGAAATAAACCGAGGTTCAACAAGAATGTTTTTCTCAATGTCAGCGGAAACCCCGGGATCAAGGACGCGGATGCTGTCCCTAGCCAGAGAAGGCCATCAGGGAAGATCAAACCAGGATTGGTTGTAACCTTTGTCGCCATGGAGTTTTTCCTCTGGTGGCAGTGATCATAACTATCATCATGCTGAAACTTTCTAGGCGCTTCAAGGGGATTAACAGCATGCAAGTCGACCCGGATGAAGAAGGATCAACTGAACTTCCCGAGGTCATGGCAAGCTTCTGACTTCAAACTCTTTACACAGATCAAACATCAACTTCGCCAAAGCTGTGGAAGCTGTTGCTTATCCAGAGAATGCTCTGTTCCAGACATGTTCTGGAGTTACTACAGAGCAGTCATGTCCTCCGGTTCAAGTTACTTCATCAAAAAAACACAAAAGAGAGGGTTTTCCAGCAAGCCAGCAATGAGCAACTAGAGTTAGACCTGGAGATGCTGGGCAAGCTGCATCACTCAAACGTAATGATTCCACTGGCTTATGTGCTCTATTCAGCAGGATTCTTGCTCTTCTATGACTTTGCTCACTCTCGTACCCTCTACAATGCTCTACACAACCATCCCAGCGATGTGGTTGATTGGACGAGCAGGTACAGTATAGCAGTTGGGATAGCTCAGGGAATCTGCTATTTGCATAGATCCAAATCCAGTGGTCGTGATCCTATCCTCCCAGATCTCTCTAGTAAAAAAATTATGCTCAAGTCGCTCACTGAGCCACTAGTAGGGGACACTGAACTGTTCAAGGTAATCGATCTTTCCCGAAGCAATAGCAGCCTCTCGGCAGTTGCAGGCACCATCGGCTACATTCCACCAGGTGAGCATATAATACAAAACCTTATTGAGCTTGTCTGAGAGATGAGCTCTCTTAATCTTTCACTTTTGATCTCTTCATCAGAGTATACTTACACAATGAGGTGACAATGACTAGGAACGTCTACAGCTTTGGGGTGATACTTTTGGAGTTGTTAACGGGAAGGCCGGCGGTAAGCGAAGGAAGAGAGTTGGCTAAATGGGTGCAGAGCCATTCGAGCCAACAAGACCAGCGCAACAACATTCTTGACCTCAGAGTGAGCAAAACATCAACTGTAGCAACAAAGCAGATGCTCCGTGCCCTCAGTATTGCACTTGACTGCATAAACATCTCTCCTGGGGCAAGGTCAAAGATGAAGACTGTCCTACGGATGTTCATCAGACTCTAAGTAAAAGTACCGGATGATGCATGATGTGTAAATTTTTGCTTATTGCTGTATATATAAGCAGCATAGAGAGGTTTGCTCTGGCAGCCTATTATCTGCATCTCCATTTTTGAGATGCTCAGATACAAGAAGGATCCAATGCACTCAAATGTGTAGTTTAAAAACTATCAGTCCATATCAGTTTCATCAGATGAATATCTAACCTAGGAATACCAGATGGCTACAAATGATCGAAATCAAATATGGATATTTATATGAAAATGTCCGCAATAAAATCATGTGGGAAGGCCTTTGCGCCAAATGTTGCAGGAGATATCCCAAATAAACAAATGATTATGTTTAACATTACCCTTAAAAAGTCGATTCTATCAACGAAACTGATTACCGCAGAAATACAAGCTCCCATGGAATCAAAAGCAGAGAAGACTGAATTGCAAAAAGCAGTAATTTGGCCTAGAATGTAAGGTCCTTTGGGTCCTCAATAATTCTGGCCAATGTTTGCAAAAATTGTGCAAGATCAGCACCATAGATGACACGATGATCTGCCGTCACATTCACCTGTGGGTTTGCAAGTGACCAGTCACCATTAACAAGTGCCCAGGACAACTCGGGACGGTTCCATAACAAAAGGAAAACAGGAACAAGTTCGAACGATGGTTGATAAAAAAAGTTACCTGCATCTGGGTTTTCATACCAATGCGGCCGTCCTTAGTAGCAACCACTGTAGGTTGTGATGCTCCTACAGCCATAATCGCTCCCTTCATTGACCACAGACAGAGAAAATTAATGATCTGTTACTCCTTAGCAAAGTTACGAGCCTAAAAGATATAAGCTTATATAGTTTTATAAACTAAAATAAAGTCTACATATATACATAAAGGAAAAAAAGCACTTACAGTCCCAGGGGGAAGAATGGCATCAAACCGATCAACACCAAACATACCGAGGTTAGAGAGAGTGAAAGTGCCTGAAATTACCCGGCATGAAAATAAGAAACATAGACTCAAATGATCTTTACATTTGATCATGAACCTATACACAATATATTCTAGAATCAGGTTTACCAGTGTTGTACTCTTGAGGCTGCAGCTGCTTGGCTCGGGCCTTATCAACCAACTCTTTCCATTTTCTAGACAATGAATAAATGTCAACCTGTTTACAAAACGAAAAACACGTTGATACAGGTTCAAAGGCGGAGTAAAATCAAAGCTGTTGAAAAAGCACAGAAAAGAAAATGTAACAAAAAGAAAAACCTTATCGGCGTTCTGAAGCACTGGAGTGATCAAACCACCATCAATAGCAACAGCAACAGCAATGTTGATGCTACTGTTATACACAAAACTGTTACCATCTCTGCATGACGAATTTACAACTGGATGTTTTGCAAGTGCAAGTGCAGTTGCCTTTGCTAGTAGTGCCGTCATTGTCACTCCTTTCGACTTAATCTATAAACCAACAAAACCAAAAAAAAAAATACATTAAACAAGAGTTGGAACCAGTGTATGCTTCTGATGCAAATCATAAGATACTACCATAATTAACTATCTATAATCTCATTCTCTGATTATTTAACCTTACATACGATCAGAAACATTACTATACTTGTACAGAGACACCCAAATCAGTAAAAAAAGTGTTCCATGGTGTTCCTTACCGATCAAATTGCGGTTGTTACCTAACCATCTAGGTAAAAATAAAGCGTTAAACTCTAATTCTTTAGCTCCAATCTTCTTCAACATTAATGATCATCCAAAAGTTCAAAAATTTTCTTCAACTAATTTCTATTCTATCTACTTGCAATCAAAATCAATGGAAGCTCCAATTTTCTCTCAACTCGAGCAACTCAACTTTCAAAACTTAACTCACCTTCTTGTAGAGAGCATCAAGAGCATCCGTGTTGATTATGTATCCGACTCTAAAAGTCGGAACCGACAAACTCTCAACCATGTTCCTGCTCACGGCGCCCTGCATTGTCGTGAATGGAACCTCCGATCCCAACTCTACACCAGGAGCAGCCGCCGTTGTAACAGCTGGAGCAGCAGCAGACCTTCCAGCTACAGCCGCTTCAACATCTTTAGCCACAATCCTTCCCATTGGCCCACTTCCAACAAAACCAGCCAATTCCACTTTCAATTCCTTTGCTAGCTTCTTAGCGTAAGGAGAAGCCACAATTCTCTTCCCTCCTTCAGACGCCGGATGCACCGCAGACGCAGCCGCAATTTTCGGCGGAGGAACCGAAACCAAAACCTTCTTCTCAACAACCACAGGTGCTTCGGATACAGGCGGAGATTGAGAATTGCCTCCACCACAAGCTTTAGCCCTAGCATCAGCGATTTCTTCCTCAGACTCAGCTAACAAAGCAATGGCGGATCCAACGGGAGCAACACCGCCTTCTTCGACCATGATTGCGGCGAGATAACCATCGTAGAAAGTCTCAACGTCCATATCGGCCTTGTCGGATTCGACGACGACAACACTCTCTCCTTTGCTAAGCTTGTCGCCTTCGGATTTAACCCATGAGACGATTTTACCTTCGGTCATTGTGGAACTGAGAGCAGGCATGAAGATCTCTCGGATCTTCGCTCGGACGGGGACGATTCGTGGCTTGTTAACCCCGAAATGCGGAACGGAGAAGGATCGGGTTTTTGAGTGGAGCGAAGTTGAAGACGGAAGGAATGATGTCTGGAGAAGACGAGACATTTCTTTTGAGTTTCGTAAATCACAAAGGTCGCGAGAGAGAGAGAGAAATGGGATTTAACGAGAGAATCTCCTCGGAGTTATCGAAAAAGCAGACGGACTTTGCCAACTAATTTACCGGTGACGTGACGACCACTGTGACTGTACTCTTTCTTATTTGACACGCGCCTTTTTCTAGTTACTATTGGGCTTTTGGAAAGGCCCAATATATATTTTATTGTTTAAAATCTCCAGACTACATCTACGCACATTTTTGTTTCTCGACCACATACACCACACAAACATTTTGTCTCACTCTCGTATGCCTTATTTACATTCGCAAGTGGAGTCTTTATCAAATTTTATAAACCAAACTTAGAAGGACAAATGAAGTAAAAGAATCGTTAATGTTTTCTGTTTGGTTGGAAACGATCAACCACTTCCTATTATATATGTATTTATTAGGGGTTAAGCTTGTGGATATGATGGATTAAGGCTCTTGTTTAGCAAGACACATAAAACTACTTTGCGATGATTCGTGACCAAACTCTTTTCGTTTTTGTTGTACTTGATAAATTATGAGCAATCATCAACAACGAACTAGTAACACATTTTATTGTTGTTGTTAGATCAATAAACCTATGAAGTATTGTCGTAAAGGGAAATAGAAATAGGACGAATGATGTACACTAGCCAGATCTTCTTCTTGATCAAATATTATACACTTGTTAATTACATATTTGGTTCCTAATGTAGAAAGAAAAATAAAGTTTTTATAAATGTATGGTTATTGAATTCTTTTGAAGAAAAGAATAATAATGACAGGTTCAAAAAATCTTACCTTTTTCTCTCACACCGCACTCGTATGTGTAGATGATTCATCACTGCTTCAATTTCTCTGTTCTTTATGCTCTTGTCTTTTTCTCCGATCTACCTCGTTTCTTCCTTCTCCAATCCCTATATCGTCTCCTAGATCCTCTCGCCAGATGGACAAACCCAAGATCTGAAACCCTTTCTTTTTTGTCTCCTAATTGCGTATTTCTTAGCAGATTCGAGCTTTGTCGACACACCCAGTAGCCAAAGCTCGTTTTTTTTCCCTCTGATTCCTTCTGGGTAATTTAGGGTTTTAGGGTGTTTGAAGAGAAGCATGGCGGGTTTGAGTGAGAGTTGGAGAGATGCGTATAAGGGAATGTCGTCGGATAATATAAAGGGTTTAGTGTTGGCTATATCTTCTAGCTTATTCATTGGTGCCAGCTTCATCGTCAAGAAGAAAGGTCTCAAGAGAGCTGGTGCTTCTGGTCTCAGGGCAGGTGTTTGATATCTCCTACTTCATCACCTCTTAATTTGGAATTTCGGTGTTACCTAAAATGGTTTTTTTGATGCTTTGTTTATGGCTTGGATGGATCTTTTATTCGATTTGGTTAGAACATCTGGACATCGGCGTGTGTTCCAATGAGTGACTGAAACTATTATTCGTGGTTATTTTAGTGTTACTGTTAAGTGGCAAAGATTTGAAATTTTTTATCTGGAAGATTTCTGCTTCAGGGTAGATTCAAATGCAGCACTCCTTTCAGATATTCTAGTGGATCATTTGATGTGTTTCATTTATGTGTAATTTTATAGTCAACGGCCAATGGGCAGATCTTGTAGATACTAGTACCTCAATCAAAAATCACATAGATATTGATCACATTGCTGGTTTTGTTGATGGTGTTTTGTAGGTTCCGGAGGTTATTCTTACCTTCTTGAGCCTCTCTGGTGGGCTGGCATGATAACGAGTGAGTTCCCTTCATATTTAAAGGTTTGGTTTATTCTCTTTTGGGGTATTGATTAGCTTGTGGTCAGTCCAGCTTGTAGTTCCTGGAAGATGGCGTCAGTATAAATTGTTATTGGCATTTCTGTATTGTTGACTGCAGAGACAATGTTCATTTCTTTTGCAGTGATTGTTGGTGAAATTGCTAATTTTGCTGCTTATGCCTTTGCGCCTGCCATTTTAGTAACTCCTCTTGGCGCCCTCAGCATTATCATCAGCGCTGTTCTTGCTCATATCATCCTACGTGAAAAGTTGCATACTTTCGGGATCCTTGGTTGTGTATTATGTGTTGTTGGGTCGATAATGATCGTCTTACATGCTCCTCAAGAGCAAGAGATCGATTCCGTGTTACAAGTATGGAATCTTGCAACAGAACCTGGTACCATCTTATCTCTTTTTTTAAACCTGATATCATTCTCGTGTGATTGATTTTTGATTAATTTTTTCTAAGACATGGTGTTTATGTCCCCTGCAGCTTTTCTTCTCTACGCCGGAGCAGTAATAGGAGCAGCTATTGTACTCATAGTTCAGTTCATACCACAGTATGGACAGTCACATGTCATGGTCTATATTGGGGTTTGTTCTCTGGTTGGATCATTATCGGTATGTACCCAAAACTTACACTCTTAACATGTTTATTTTCTATATCTAGTGCCAATAATTAGAGCGTTGCGAACAGGTCATGAGCGTTAAAGCACTTGGGATCGCATTAAAGCTTACGTTTTCAGGAATAAATCAGTTAATTTACACTCAGACATGGGTCTTCACGCTGATAGTTCTCACCTGCGTGATAACCCAAATGAACTATCTAAACAAGGTATACATAGAGAATAGCCTCAAGTTTCATGTAGATATCTGTTAACAGATCAGAAAAATTCATTCGGTTTCTCTTTGTTTTTGTCTTGATGAAAGGCGCTTGACACGTTCAACACTGCCGTGGTTTCACCCATATACTACGTTATGTTCACGTCGTTGACTATCCTAGCTAGTGTCATCATGTTTAAGGTAAATATTATCTCTCTTGGTTCTAACTTGTAATCTGTTTTGCTAAATTAAAGATAACAACAATGGTGAAGTTATGTGGAACAGGACTGGGATCGACAAGACGGAACTCAGATTGTGACGGAGTTGTGTGGGTTTGTGACAATCCTTTCAGGAACCTTTCTTCTTCACAAAACAAAGGACATGGTTGATGGTGAGTGAGCTCTCTCTCTCTCTTTAGGGATGGATATAAAACGAAGAATTTTTCTGCAATTAAAGCCATTAACAAGTGTCCATTTGTTAGGTTCTTCGTCCTCTGGAAATTTGGTTATTCGTCTTCCTAAACATATGAAAGACAGTAACGGGTTTGAACAAGAAGGGATCCCACTCAATCTCATAGGTCAGGAGTTGACCAAGTCACCAAGACCCAACCGTCACCACATTCTTCCTCAAGACGGTCTCGAAGCTGTGTAGGGAGAGAGAGAGAAAACAGATACAATACATATTTATGGATACCACGAGGCCGCAGAGACAGTGTGAAACACTTCACTTCTCAGAAGAAACGAGAAGAGAAAGAGAAGAGATGACAGTTACGAGTTGCATAGGGATTTTTTCACAGTTTGATAATCATTCATTTGTTTTGCTTTTGCTTAACATTTGATACTGAAAGGGATGTGAAATGTGTCAACAGATTAATTAACTGTTATATATACACACAAGTTGTATCCTTTCCCAATATTGGTTACAGTCATATTTTGCAACAGTTTGGTTTGTCAGCGGCGAAAAAAAAATGTAATAATAAGCTTACAAAACTAAATCATTATTTGAGGATGTTAATACAAAACCCTAATGTATTACAATAAAGCATATCTAAAATTTTAGAAGGTTATAAAACAAAATCACTATGGTGTTATTCAATAGTGGATTTAATGTTAATACTATAGGTTTTATAATCTATTGTTATTCAATGATTGATTGTAAATTTTTTATTAAAATCTAGTGTTATTAGTTATTCTATTTCAAATATCTCTATTTAGAGATAATGAAATCTATTATTATTGGTTCTTAAAAATTTACAATCTTTTCATTAAAAGAATTTAAAATCCATTGTTATTCAATAAAATATTTGATTAAATAATTAAAATCTTGTGTTATTTATATTTGATAGATTTTACTATTTATTCTATTTGAAAAAGTTTGAATGGGTAAATCTCATTTTATGTGTAAATTGTGGTAATCAAAGTCTAATATTTTATCCTCAGATTTTATATTTATTAATAAGAAAATTAACAATCACTATTCTAATAAAATAACAATGATTATTATAAAAATCTATCGTCACTTTTTAATATTTCATTCCTTTTTCTTATTTATTATAGTTATTTAATAAGAACTTTATGTCATATCATCACTAAGAGCATACCAATACATATTAACGAGAAAAAAATGTAAACTATAATGTTGCTTTGCGATTCCTCAAAAAGATGGCTAATGATAAGAAATATATTAATAGTAATATGTAATAGTGCAACCGGTAAAACCATAACTGAATTAAGAAAAATATATAAATATATAATAGAATTACAACATCATTATGCGAAATTAAAACTTGATTTATTGCGGAAGAACAATAAATTTTGCATAGTCAAAACATCAAGCTGCTATTTAAAAAAATGTAACAAAAAAGACATAGATAATTAATTGGTAACATAATAATAATTACTCACTCGTCCAACATCTTTTGATAAGTTTTGGAGCGCAATACAAACAAGCTACAAGAGCCGAGATGATGATGAGCGCCACAAACACGATTGTTAGAATATAACCTGTATCCATCTTTTTCTTCACCAAACTACTAAATCTTTTAATTTCTTTAAGTTTTTTTTCTTTTTCTTATAATCTACAAATTTTACTTATATATTTATAGATATATTGTGGAGATTGAGTTTACTTTTTTGAATAATCAGAGAAATTTGGAAATTGTACATTTTCTTATTAATGAACATTAACTACTAGAAATTGTAAATGTTTACATTTATGGTATTTTATTGATTGTTATGCATGCATCGTATTTACTTTTATTGTTTTTCATTTTTTTATGATGTGAAACTCACCCTCAATGAGAATGCTCTAAGCCTAAAGTTGTGATACATCGATGTCTTTAAAATGAAGAAAGCTTTGGCAAAACTCGTTTCCTTGTTTTCTATCTCTGTCTAGAAACAGAGACATTGTTAGTAAACAGATTTTTGCAATAAATATCGTAAGGAAGAAAGCGTTGGTCTGCGGCTCATCTTCGGTCGAAATCCAACTATCGCAGCGCAAAGAATCAATCAATTGCCATCTTTTTTTTTCTGGGTTCGTCAAAGCAGTTGGGATCGCATTAAAACTTACGTTTTCAGGAATGAATCAGTTAATACGCAGTTTTGTGGGTTTGTGACAATTCTTTCAGGAACCTTTCTTCTTCACAAAACAAAGGACATGGTTGATGGTGAGTGAGCTCTCTCTCAGAAATTTGGTTATTCGTCTTCCTAAACAAACGGGTTTGAGAAAGAAGGGATCCCACTCACTCTCAGACGTCAGGAGTTGACGAAGACACCAAGACCCAGTGTCACCACATTCTTCCTCAAGACGGTCTCGAAGCTGTGTAGAGAGAGAGAGAGAGAAAACAGATACAATACATATTTATGGACACCACGAGGCTGCAGAGACATTGTGAAGCACTTCACTTCTCAGAAGAAACGAGAAGAGAAAGTGGAGAAGAGATGATTGTTACGAGCTGCATACAATTTCTGTTTTCCTTTTTTATTTTATTTTAATAATATTATTTTTCATCAATCAAAACAAGTTCTTGATTCTCCCATATTTTCTTAGCCAAATTATAATTTTTACTAACAGTATATTTAGTATATATATATTTTTTTCATATTCATTATTTAATTTATTATTTACTTTTTTCTTTTGTGTTTATCTTTTTTTTTTGTTGGTTTTGACCAAAAGTGTACATATTCTTAAGAAAATTATGTGTGAAATCAAACAAATAAAACACATTTTGATCTAATAATATTTTATTAATAAATTAATTAACTTTTTAAAATTAATTTATGCCTCTAATAAAAAATATTTCTGGATCCGCCACTATTCTTTATGGTATGGGCAATACCGAAGTATTCACATACCACTCACTCTTTACTTAAATTATTACTTCATCTTGTGGACACTTATGACATATAACCCATCAAGATATGATTATGAGAGGTGTGGCCAGAGATTGAGCGAAAAAGAATAGTTCTGTCGTTGAATATATTCTTATCATATCCTGCAATTGCACCTGATCTAAAGAAGAAGCTACCAAATTTGTTGTCATGTCATTAGGACATCTATTGAGTTCTGGGCAGGTTTGACACTATTGACATCCTCTCATAACCTCTTTTCAAAAATAATGGTATATATGCCCATAATGGTTTTTTAATATTTCATATTTTTTTCTTATTTGTAGTTATTTAATTAGAGCTTTATGTAATATCATCGCTTAAAGCATACCAGTACATATTAATAAAAAAATGTAAATTATGGTGTTTGCGATTCCTTAAAAGTTGGGTTGATGGTAAGAGATATATTACTAATAATATGTAACACTGCAACATATGATAAAACCATAATTGAATTATGAAAAATATATAATATATAATTGAGTTACAACATCATTATGTTAAAATTTTGATTTAATGGTAGAATAACGACAAATTTTGCAGAGTTGCAGTACTGATCTGATATTTTTTTAATAATTATAACAAAAAGACATAGCTAATTAATTGGTAACATAATAATAGTTATTCATTGGTCCAACATTTTTTGATAAATTTTGGGGCGCAATACAAGCCAGCTACAAGAGCCGAGATGATGATGAGCACCACAAACACGATTGTTAGGATATAACCTGTATCCATCTTCTTCTTCTTCACCAAACCACTAAATTTTTAGTCTTTCTAAGTTTTATATTCTTCTTTTTATAGCCTACATATTATACTTATATATATACAGATGTATTGTGGATATTAAGTTTACTTTTAAGAATAAGTCAAAGAAATTTAATTTTTTAGATTTTCTCATTAAAGAACATTAACTAGTAAAAGTTGTAATGTTTACATTTATGATATTTCATTGATTGTTATGCATGCATCATATTATTCTTTCTAGAACACTAAAAGCATCCATAGTGATGGATTTTTCAAATGAGGTTTAAAACTAATAAATATTGATATTTTAGTATAATATAATTAGTTAATTAAGTTTTAATATTTAAAAGACAATTAAACCAATTTAAGAACTAACATGTGTCATTAAATTTTCTGAATTCTTTTTAAAATTTTCTCATTGAGAAATCCATCATCATTTACTTTTATTATTTTTTTACTTTTTTATGATGAGAAACTCATTGAGATACCCTCATTGAGAATGCTCTAATAAAATCTAAAGTTGTGATAATTAAAAAGTCTCTTTTTCAGATATGCAATTCATTATTTATTTTTGGTTTGTTTCTTAATATTTGTTTTTCACAGAGTAGAATAGTTAGTCTTAGTTTTTAAAATTACCATTTTGGTGTATATGTTTTTGTATTTACTACTAAAAATAATTTATTTTACTATTTACTTGTTCGGTTCCAAAGCTGCAATAACTATGGTGCGGTATGGTGATTGGTTCCATAAAGATTGCTCTCAACTATTTTCTTCACTTTATATTAGTGTATGGTCAAACATAATTTAAACCGTATATGACTTCTGAGCAGCACATTGTTTTCTCGTTGGGTACACATTTAACGGCGTAACACCTTGGCATATGATATGAACTTTATTCTAGTTCTTATCATGTGGGAAATTTCAAAAAATCCTAAAGAAAATTACATGGTAAAGCTTTGAATATGAATTTTGATCTATGTTTTTTATGTGCACAAATATGTAAAACAATAGTATGGTAATCTAAAATCTTCATCTAGGATAATTGGATCAAACACATCTACGACAGTCTAAAATGTTTGATATGAAGAAAAAAAGAGTTTATTTACCAAATTAAATATAAAACTGATTATTATATAGATTATGATGTAAAAAAGTGATTATGACAACTTTAACGATTGTTTAGAAATCAACAAGAATCCCATGTTCGAGATGTTCTCACAAATATACAAAATAGTCAAATTTTATTAGTTGATTCGGAAAATCTAAAATCTTTCTCTAAGACAATGAGATCAAACATTTCTAAGACAATCTAAAATGTTATTCTATGAGGTTTGGAAGACTCTAGAAAGTTTGGAGGTCAAAGTTAGGTATGAGGACAAAAAGATTTTGTTTGCCGAATTAATAAAAAACTAACTGTCACATTATGATGTGAAAACAAATCAATCATGACTCCTCTCAACGATCAATTAGAGAAATCGACAGAATTTCATGTTTAAAATGTTCACGCAACTATGCAAAACACAAATTTCATTATTTAATATGAGAATCTTTTGGATCAAACAAATCTAAAAAAATCTAAAATATTCCTCTATAAATTTGGAGGTAATGGTTAGGTGTGAGGACAAACAAAATTTATTTGCCGAATTAATTTAGAAAACTAACTGTCGTATTCTTTAGGATGTGAAAACAACGCGATATTGATACCTCTAACGATCGATTAAAAATTGACAGGATTCCATATTGAAGATGTTCTCACAACTATGCAAAACAATCAAATTTTATTATTTAATCAAATAATCTGAAATCTTTGCCTAAGACAATGGATTTATACATCTACACAATCATACATCTATTTGAATACCTAATCAGATAAGGCTAATCTACAGAGTTAAACTAACCTTTAATAAAATTCTGGCAAATGATAAAAGGTGGTCCATTCCAAACTTTGGCAGTATCACGATTCACCTACGAATTGAATTAGTAGAGTTATATCAGACGCATAATCAAGTCAATTTTTTTGGTTATTTAATTGAAATCTAAAACATATAAAAGTAAAAGAAAAGAAATGAATATGAAATCTTTTTGTTGTTTAAAGGGCTTAAAGAGTTACAGTGAAGAAATCTCTTACCATGGCCTCTGGTATTCCTTACAACAGTGAGAAAAGAGCCCCTAGTTTTCTCAATTCTTCGGAATCTGAGATGGGCGAGAAGAGGAAGAAGGGTGAGATAAGGGTTGATTCTCAGGGAACCGTAGAAGAAGATGGCCAACATCAAGTCTACAAATGTAGGTCTCCATCATTCTTTGGCTGCCCAACTAAGAAGTATCTTTGAAGTGTCATAACGAGATGGTAAGAGAAAAATACGTGAGAAGATTCAGGGTCATTAAAATGTAGAAAGCTTTGGCAAAACTCGTTTCCTTGCATTCCATCGATGTCAAGAAACAGAGACATTGTTAGTAAACAGATTTTTGCAATAAAGAGTTGGTCGGCGTCTCCTCTTCGGTCGAAGTCGAACTATCGCAGCACAAAGAACCAATCAATTGCCATCGTTATTTTTCTGGGTTCGTCAAAGCACTTGGGATCGCATTAAAGCCTACGTTTTCAGGAATGAATCAGTTAAGCAGATTGAAGAGTTGTTTGCCGCCAAACTTCAAAAAGTGTTGATTTTCCGGTTAGGGAGCGGTTTAGCTCGGTTAAAATTTAAGTTCTAATCGGGTTGTTGTTTGGTTATTAGAGTTAATACTTTGTCGTTTTGATTCACGACTTTCAGTATAAAAGGGGTGATCAAAACAGAGTCTCGTAACACACATTAAAAGCTTTTAGAATTGCAGAGAAAGATTGATCATGTTGTGATCTTCTTTGCGGATTGAGTTGCTGAATATTGTGTAACTCGGACTTCTTATACGAAGCAAGTATAAAGATCGCTTAGCTCTAGCTAAGCCCCGGAGAGTATAGCGGCTTCACTTTTCGGAAGCGCGGTGAACTCCGGGTAACCAAATTCTTGTGTTCTTCTTTGTTTTTAGATTCAATTGCTTCTTCTTTTCTTTGTGATCGATTCAAACTCAATTCATCAAGATTAGTAAGGTAAGAGTAATTCTAACACAGATTGTGACGGAGTTGTGTGGGTTTGTGACAATCCTTTCAGGAACCTTTCTTCTTCACAAAACGAAGGACATGGTTGATGGTGAGTGAGCTCTCTTTCTTTAGGTATGGATATAAAACGAAGAATGTTTCTGCAATTAAAGCCATTAACAAGTATCCAAATATTAGGTTCTTCGTCCTCTGGAAATTTGGTTATTCGTCTTCCTAAACATATGAAAGACAGTAACGGGTTTGAACAAGAAGGGATCCCACTCAATCTCAGAGGTCAGGAGTTGACCAAGTCACCAAGACCCAACCGTCACCACATTCTTCCTCAAGACGGTCTCGAAGCTGTGTAGTGAGAGAGAGAAAACAGATACAATACATATGTATGGATACCACGAGGCCGCAGAGACAGTGTGAAGCACTTCACTTCTCAAAAGAAACGAGAAGAGAAAGAGAAGAGATGACTGTTACGAGTTGCATAGGGATTTTTTCACAGTTTGATAATCATTCATTTGTTTTGCTTTTGCATTTGGTACCGAAGGCATCATAAAATTCTTTCTAGAACACTAAAGTCTAAAGTTGTGATAATGAAAATTTTTCTTTTTTAGATATGCAATTCATTATTTAATTTTGTTTTTTTCTTATTATTTGTTTGTCACATACTGCAATTCCTATTAGCTAGTCTTAATTTTTAAAATTACCATTTTGGTGTATACATTTTTGTATTTACTACTAAAAATATCTTATTTTACTATTTATTCGTTAGGTTTCAGAGCTGTTGCAACTATGGTGCGGTATGGTGATTTGTTCCATGGCGATTGCTCTCAACTATTTTCTTCACTTTATTTTAGTGTATGATCAAACAGATTTTACAGTAAACCGCCTGTGACTTGTGAGCAGCCCATTGTTCTTATTGTTGGGAACACATTTAACAGCATAACACCTTGGCATATGATATGAACTTTATTCTAGTTCGTATCACGTGGATGAATTTCGAGCAATCCTAAAGAAAATTACATGGTAAAGCTTTGTATTTGATTTTTGATCCACGATTTTTTTACGTGCACAAATATGTAAAACAATTAAATTTTATTAAATAGTTTGGTAATATAAAATCTTTATCTATGATAATTGGATCAAACACATCTACAACAATCTAAAATGTTTGATGTGAAGACCAAAATAGTTTATATGCCAAATCAAATATAAAACTGACTATCATATACATTATGATATGAAAACAAAGCAATCATGACAACTCTCACGATTGATTAGAGATCGATAAAAGTTCCATGTTCGAGATGTTTTCTCAATTATGAAAAATAGTCAAATTTTATTAGTTGATCCAGAAAATCTAAAATATTTCCCTAAAACAATTGAATCAAACACTACTAAAACAATCTAAAGTATTATTCTAGGAGGTTTGGAAAACTCTAGAAGGTTTGGAGATCAATGTTGGGTGTGAGGACAAAAAGATTTTGCTTGCCGAATTAATAGAAAACTTAAGTGTCACATTATGATGTGAAACCAAAGCAATCATGACTCCTCTCAACGATCAATTAGAGAAATCAAAAGAACTTTATGTTCAAGATGTTCACACAACTATGCAAAACATTCAAATTTCATTATTTAAACTGGCAATCAAAAATATTTCTTTAAGACAATTGGATCAAACACATCTAAGAAAATATAAAATATTCTTCTAGAAAATTTGGAGGTAATGGTTAGGTATGAGGACAAACATATTTTTTTTTCTAAATTAATTTAGAAAACTAACTGTCATATACATTAGGATGTGAAAACATAGCGATCATGACACTTCTAAGAAAATATAAAATATTCTTCTAGAAAATTTGGAGGCAATGGTTAGGTATGAGGACAAACATATTTTATTTTCTGAATTAATTTAGAAAACTAACTGTCATATACATTAGGATGTAAAAACATAGCGATCATGACACTTCTAATGATCGATTAAAAATCTATTAAGTATAGTCTTAAAGAAAATAGGAATAAGACGAAGGGAAATAAAAATAAGAATAGCACAATGCAAATTCGGTACAAACAAATTATTTGCAAATCTTTGAAACTATAGTATAATTTGTTGATGTTATCGACAATAATGAAGGAAAAAAAGACATTGTTCGTTAAACTCGAAAATAATTTACATCACATGATTTAATTGTCGGATAGAAAATATACTACTTAGCAAATAACATCTTAAGTAGCCCAACTAATTATTTTCATTCTTTCTAACAAACTGAAATTGCATGAATGAATTCTAAAAACTATTGGTACTGTGGGCAAAGAAAAAAAACCTCAGAAATTTTGACATGCTGTTCAGATTTGCGAATATTGCTCAAATCATCATTAGTGAGGGGCACAAAAAACCACCTAATATGTAATAACTTGGACGTTTTTAAATATTGTTGCACTACTATAACATGTGGTTTCACCTGCAAACAATAAGATAACAGTGAAGGTATCTCAAACAAAATGTAAATCAACATAACCGATAGATTAAAAAGGATTCACAAATTTTATAACAAGGATGTCTTACGGTTTTATATTGATGTTGTACATGAGTGAAAACAGCGTATTGGTTTCGAGAATTGTGCAGGCAAAACCATCACGTCGATCTAAGTGTTAAGCTCACTCTGTTTTATGATTGGCTCTTCTTCAACGAAAAAATCCACAATATTATGAATGTTGAACCTGCTGAGATACGTTAAAGGAAAGTGAGGCATCTGCCTCCGATCAACTTGAATGTTTTGACTCACACTGTGTGATATTTAATTAGGGTTACTCTTACTGCATATAATTTCTGTTTTTCTTTTTTTTTATAAAAAAAATATTATTTTTCATCAATCAAAACAAATTCTTTATTTTCAAATATTTTCTTCCTCCAGTTACCATGTTTGCTTATGACACTAAATTAACTATATTATTTTCTTTCCATATTCTTTTCTTAAATAATGGATTTATTTTATTATTTACTTTTCCTTTTATGTTTAGCTTTTTTTTGGTTGGTCTTAACTAAAACTGTACATATTTTAAAGAATATTCTGTGTGAAATCAAACAAATAAATGTAAATAAATTTTCGTATAAAACTTTTACACACATTTTGATATAATAATATTTTATTAATAAATTAATTACCTTTTAAAAATTAATTTATGCCTCCAATAAAAAATATTTTGGATTCGCCACTATTCTTTATGCTATGGGCAATACCAAAGTATTCACATATCATTACTCTTTACTTAAATTTTTACTTCATTTTGTAGACAATTATGACATAACCCATTGAGATATGATTATATAGTACTAGTTTACTACTACGTTCTTATAATAATCATATGAAATTGGAACGTTACTTATAATTAAAAGCCTAAATTTCAGGGGAACAATCCATCCATTGATACCAAACATGGGCTTCGTGGGATATTTTCAAAGCAACTCAAACCTACACACATCAGAGATACGTTCCCTGTGGTTAAGCCGGCTCGTGGATCAGAAATTCAAATTACCGAGCAAAGAGAAAATGTTGGATCAATTGTCCAAGGAAATGGAAGTCATGAGAAGATCGAGCAGATTCTATAAACGTCATTGCATTTCTACTTTCAGCATCCAACATGCTGATGATTTGTGTCATAACATGGGACTCAATCCTCGGCGTAAATCCAACTTGTTCCTCGAAGCCTTTAGTCCTTATGGTTCTCAAGATTATCGACTCGATCAAGAAGAAACTAATATTTGAATATAATATTGAAGAGATATAACGAATTGTTACATTTGATAGATGATGTCTATTGTGTATAATACTACTGTGTTGGTGAGTCATTGAATAATCATGTATGTTCGACTACATGAGCTTTTATTGTTCAAATAAATATGTTTTATACTATTGTAATTGTGTGAAGATATAATTTAATTCATATTATCAGTTTTGATATTGATCTCATTATTTTACACCTTGGTCAAAAGCAACTAGCAAATTTCCTTTACTTTATTATTTTTTGAAAATAAGTTTTTTTTTAAAATAACTAAATTTTAAATTTTCATACCCATTTGTTCTTTTTTTCATTGCGGTCTTTGCTTCTGAGCAAAAATTCCAATTTTGTCTTTTTTAGTTTTGGGTCAACGGAAAGTCATTTCAGCCAGAGATTTTCCTCACTTGAAACACTCCCTTTTGGCTCTTCAAACGACGACTGTCTCCATTTCCTCGCTTGTAAAATTGAATTAGAAATGCTCCTTACGGAACTCGAACCATGTGGTTGTTTTTGACTCACTTCTTGTGCTTGCTTCTTCAACTCCTTCACCACGGTTGGTCTGCCGCAATAAAAACACTGCACTATCTTTTGCTTCCTATTCTCTAATAGCGTGCTTTGGTTTCCAAATTCATCGAATCATATGTTATGTGGAAGCTTCCTCTGGTCTTAAACCGGAGCATTCTTTTGAAGAATACTACGCTTCTAGTCAAATGTGAAGATCGAGCAGATTCTACAAAAGTCACTGCATTTCTAATCCAACATGCTGATGATCTGTGTAAGGACATGGGACTCAAGCCTCGGCGAAAACCCAACTTGTTCCTCGGAGCATTTAGTCCTTATATGGTTCTCAATATTATGGATTCGATGAAGAAGAAACTAATTGAATATACTACCAAAAGAAGTATATATAACAACAAGTGTTCAAGATGTGGCAAGCAGCCACAAAAGAGTTACACTTGCACGTACGAATCCAATATAATCTACGCATGCAGCTGCAGCTATTTGTCATGATGTCATAAGCTTTTATCTACTTATTTACTTGTTATATGGACGTCTTTGGTTTCACCGTCCATCTCCGTAGCTTTATGTTTCAAGAGTTGTTCCATTTTATGTTTCATTTGGTCATTGTGATTTTATTGGATTTGAATAAGACTTTCTAAAGATTTTATTGGACTCTCTACAAATTATTTCTCATGCAAAGTGTTTCTAGAACCCCAAATCGTTGGGGTTAAGGCAGAGAAATTCCAGAACCCTAAATCGTTGGGGTTTGTGTTGCGATAATCGGCTTAGCGATGGAGGGTGTAGAGAAGTTTTTTGGGAAGATAGTGAAAGATTCGAAATCGTCAGCTTCTTCTTCTTCTTCTTCTCTATCTGATTTTCCGGATAATCTAATGCTGGAGAAACGAGCCGCCGCGGCCGCCGCTGCCAACTCCACTTCTTACGACAATTCCGTAATCTTGGTCAACAGACCTCCCACGTAATCTCTCAGATTATTTCTTAAGTATGTGAAAGGATAATATTATCAAGAAATTATAAAATCGAATGAAAAGAGTGGGGCAGATTCTTTTCAAGAAAGCTTGTGTCTTTTACTCTGTCTGCATAAAAGCATTGAAACTGTCTATTTGCATTGATCTGTTGAAATGATCTAAGATCCTTAGTTGGACAGACTCAGTTATATAGGGTTTACAGTACGTGAGACAGGTCGATTTATAGGACAAACATGTTGGAGTTCAGTGTTTTTTTTTGTAAAAACACTAATGAAAAAAAACATGTAAACTACATTGTTGTTTTGTGATTCCTCAAAAGGATGGTTTATGATAAGAGATATATTACTAGTAATATGTAACACTGCAACATATATAAAACCATAATTGAATTGTAAAAATATAAAAATATATAATAGAGTTACAATATCATTATGTGAAATTAAAAATTGATTTAAAAGCAGAATAACAATAGTTTTTGAAGAGTCGCAGCATTGAACTGCTATTTAAAAAAAATATAATAAAAAGACATAGTTAATTAATTGGTAACATAATAATAGTTACTCACTGGTCCAACATCTTCTGACAAGTTTTGGGGCGCAATACAAGCCAGCTACAAGAGCCGAGATGATGATAAGCGCCACAAACACAATTGTTAGGATATAACCTGTATCCATCTTCTTCTTCTTCACCAAACCACTAAATCTTTTAATCTTTTTAAGTTTTCTCTTCTTCTTCTTATAGCATACATATTATATTTATATATTTATAGATATAATATGTATAAATCAGAGATTGAGTTTACTTTTTTTTATATAAATCAGAGAAATTTGGAAATTTTACATTTTCTCAGTAAGGAACATTAACTAATAGAAATTGTATATTTACATTTATGGTATTTTATTGATTGTCACACATGTGTCTTAAGATTTTTTCTAGAACACTAGGGGCATCCATGTTGATAGGTTTTTCAAATGAGATTTTAAACTAATAAATATTGATACTTTAGTATAATATTTAAAAGAAAATTAAACCAATTTTAAAACTAGCATGTGTCATAAAATTTTATCCCATTTGAGAAATCCATCTCATTTTCTTTCATTTACATTTATTATTTTTCATTTTTTTTTATGATGGGAAACTCATTGAGATACCGTCAATAAAAATGCTCTTTAAAATGACAAAAGCTTTGGGAAATCTCGTTTCCTTGCATTCCATCGATGTCTAGAAACAGAGATAAACAGATTTTTGCAGTAAATATCGTAAGGAAGAAAGCGTTGGTCGGCGTCTCGTCTTCGATCAACAGAACTGTCGCAGCGCAAAGAACCAATTAATTGCCATCGTTTTTTTCTTGATCGCATTAAAGCTTACGTTTCATTGTGACGGAGTTGTGTGGGTTTGTGACAATCCTTTCAAGAACCTTTCTTTTTTCACAAAAGAAAGGACATGGTTGATGGTGAGTGAGCTCTCTCTCTTTAGGGATGGATATAAAACAAGTGTCCAAATCTTAGGATCTTTGTCCTCTGGAAATTTGGTTATTTGTCTTCCTAAACATATGGAAGAAAGTAACGGGTTTGAGAAAGAAGGGATCCCACTCACTCTCAGACGTCAGGAAAGACCCAACCGTCACCACATTCTTCCTCAAGACGGTCTAGAAGCTCTGTAGATAGAGAGAGAGAGAGAGAGAGAGAGAGAGAGAGAGAGAGAGAGAGAGAGAGAGAGAGAACAGATACAATACATATTTATGAATACCACGAGGACGCAGAGACATTGTGAAGCACTTCACTTCTCAGAAGAAACAAGAAGAGAAAGTGGAGAAGAGATGATTGTTACGAGTTGCATATAATTTCTGTTTTTCTTTTTTATTTTATTTTAATAATATTATCTTTCATCTATCAAAACAAATTCTTTATTTTCCCATATTTTTTGGCCTAGTTACCAATTTTGTTTATGACAGTATATTATTTTCTTTTCATATTTTTTTTTATTAAATAATGCATTTAGTTTATTATTTACTTTTTAGTGTTTATCTTTTTTTTTGTCTTAACCAATTTAAGAAAGTTGCATATATATAGGAATTTTTTCACAGTTTAATAATCATTCATTTTTTTTGCTTTTGCTTAAGAGAGTTCGTATATGTTTTAAGTGGAAGGGAAGGATCCAGCAACCAAAATGAATTGTTCAACTTTTGCCATGCATCGTTAAAAAACGTTTTCGAGAGAATTTTTGGTATATTTAAATTTCCGTTTATGATTTTAAAATCTGCACCACCATTTTCTATTAAGATCCAAGCAGAGCTAGTTCTTGCATGTGCGGCCTTATATAACTTTCTTCGTACGAATTGTCGGTCAGATAAATTTTTTAAATGATGAGGAAAGTGTACAAATACACATTAATGAAAAAGTGTTAACTATAGTGTTGTTTTAATCTGGTTTTTAATTGAATAGTGTAATATCATCGAATAAATTTATTTTTATAAATATTTAAATCTGATAAAAGTTTTTTTAATTTAGAATATATTAAACATTTTACCTTAATCAAAATATAAGAATATATTTTAATGTGATTTTATTAAAAATAATTTTTTGGTTAAAATATGATAATGTATTATTTATATTAATTAATGTAAAGCTGAGTATCATTTATATTAATTATAATGAGATGGATTTTTATTTACTTTATATTTCTTACTTTCAATTCAAAAATTATGTATTTTTATGAGGGAAAAATGTATTTTTATCTTTTTAAAACATTTTCCCCATCGTTTAATTTTAAAAATTGCTTATTTTATTGATTATTTTATATCAAAAAGAAAATTATAAACGAGATGAAGTTATATTATTACAAAAGAGAGACTTACGTCGAAGTATATGCATGATAATTATATAAGAAACCAATTTTTTCTATTACTGAAGAAAACCAATTCATATAGAGATAATTTATTAAATTCATTCACCACAAAAATTAAAAACATGTAATATCACTCGAATTATTTATCCATTTTGTTATATAGAAATTTATTCATATATGAAAGATTTATGAAACATTGTATAGATATATAATATATGATGTGTAACATCAAATCATCATTAAAATGAATTCAAATTAGATAAGTTTGTGCAACTAAAATATTTGTACAAAAATTATTAAACTATTATATATTATATTATATTAATTTTATTAATTTTAGTTTGCAATAATATCAAATTTAAACAATTTCTACTACATAATTGTATTCTAAATTTTTTTACAAAAGTTCTCATTATAAAAAATTCCAAATTTTTAATTTCTATAGTTAAATTCCAAATTTTAAATATTTTTAATAATTTATGATATAATATTAAATTAATCATTATAACTAATTAATATATATTTTATCTTCCTCAAAATTCATGTTACTTTTTAGTAGCTAACTAATTGGTAACATAATAATAGTTATTCATTGGTCCAACACTTATTGATAAGTTTTGAGACGTAATACAAGCCAACTACAAGAGCCGCGATGATAATGAGCAACACAAACACGATTGTTATGATATAACTTGTATCCATCTTCTTCTTCACCAAACGACTAAATCTTTTAGTCTTTATAAATATATTTTTTGTCGTTTAGGTATGAATTCATTATTTCCTTTTTCTTCTCAATATTTGTTTGACACAGACTCAAAATAACTCTTTTTAGTTTTGTATTATGATATATATTTTTTGTATTTACCACTCTAACTTATATAAATAATTTATTCTACTATTTACTCGCTCAACCTGCTGCAAGCTGCTGTAACTGTGTTGCGGTGTGGTGATTGTATCCTTTCCCAATATTGGTTACAGTCATATTTGGCAACAGTTTGGTTACAATAAACTTACAAAAAAAAATCATTATTTTAAGATGTTGCCTACAAAGCAGATCAAATTTAAACTTTTAGAAGGTTACACAAAAAATCACTAAGTTGAGTTAGAAAAAAAAAGAAATCAAGAGAATTTAAACGAATAACTTTGGGGTCATTATCTATGTATTGGAACTTGTTTGCTTATTCGTCCCAAATAATTTTTTGTAGTTCTGACGTTACCAATTAATCCTAACATCTTTGAACATGGGATGCAGGGAGAAAACAACTCTAAAACAGAAAGGTCAATAATTGAGCAAAATGTCGAAAACATGAAATTAGCGACTACAATATTAATCGCTAAATAGTAGCTAATTGCTGCGTTATAACTATGTTACGACTAATAAATGTAGTTGTAAATCCTTAATCGCTAATATTATTGGTTGTAATGTAGTTTTAAATAGGCGATTAGGTTACGACTAATAACAGTAGTCGTAAAGTAGTTGTAAACTAGTCACAACATTTGACGACTACTCTTCAACTAGGTTACAATTAATAATCAAGAACATGTCTAGTCGTGTTGTAGTCGCTAAATTTTGGCAACAAATAAGCGACTACGTAACGACTTATTTATGTTATAGCCATCAGAAGAAGAAGTCGTAAAATTTAGCGACTGTATTGCATCTATTTTACGATTATAAAATGGCTAATATGCGACTGTTTGGTGACTGTCAGCTTCATCAAAACACCATATGGTGTTGGTTTTAAATGCGATTTCAGAACAAATACTACATAAATTTGATTTACATTCTAAGAAATAAAAAACACAAATCATGTTTTAATATTACAACCAAGAAACAACATTCATTGTCACATACCTTCAACCAAAAAGAAAAAACACAATCTATGTTCTTAAGTTACAACCAACATTCATTGTCACAAACATGATAAGTAACAACTATACCATAAGTTCATGAGTTTATTAATAGAGACTAACAAGTAACATAAGAGGGAGTTGAACCTTGAGCCGGAACTGTTAATGTTGCAGAAGTGGATTGGGCTGCCATAAAGTCGAGGAATGCTGGGTCAGTTTGTACAACTGATGCATCTTACTCTTTTGATCAGCCATAGCTTGGGAATGCTCTACTGTCTGCTCTTCCATTTTACGTTTAGCTTCATTCAGCTGATTTTGCAATACAATGAATGATTTTTACTCTTCTTGTAGCATGTTGCTGCCTATGAGATTATTTACAACACCCTTCGGGCTATCAACTCCATATAGATGTCTTCTTGCATCCTTTTCTGTGGAATATTAGCAGAAATGTGAAAAACATAAGTAATGAATATGATAAATAAAAGTTCTAGTGGTGGTTGTTACTTTACCTGAAGAAATATGACTGTATATTCTTTTGTTGTCAGCTCCCGAGGCACACATGAAGCACCTTCTGAAATAGTTGAGGTCTCTACTTGAAGCTGTGACAACTTATCTTCCGCGTTTTTCTCATAATTCTCAGCTCTCTTCTTCGCCTTCTGATCGACATAAGTTTCATCTGGCTTTGTATGTGTCTTGATAAGACCTCACCAAGGCTCACTGATCTTCCTAATTTCTCTTCCTGCAATTTTGCAAAAACAAATAATCATATGAAAGGTGGACGAGAATAAGAATAAAAACATATAGCTGGACAAGAATAAGAATAAAAACATATGAATGTTAGTGATCACAAAAAAAGATAATGTTATTAATAGAATGTTACCGCAAATTCGAGGAAGTATTTCTCCTGTCTGTCCCTAGGCACACATGTCCATCTATAATATGGACCATTAAACTTGTTTGTAAAGATTTTTGTGATCTTCTGAACTAGTTGTGATCCTTTATCTCGACTAAACCTGCAAATACACAAACAAAAAATCCCTGTAATTGAATAAAACTTGAAGCAGAAACAGAAACAAAAAAAGAAATACTAATTCATACCAAAACGTGTTTGGCTTGGGTATGGGAGAGAGGACAGTTGTGAACTGCTCTCAGTTAGGCCCTGATAGGAGAGCGTTTAGAGCCCTTTGCGTGTCATTTTGGATTTCAGGCAACACATATTCTTGGAAGTTGTTACCTTGAGAAGATGTCGACCTTGGAGTGTCTTGCTGTGGAGACGATGGAGCGTCCGAAATTTGAGCGCCATGGTAAAGAGCTATTGGTGGTGGATAGTCTCGCAAATGTGGTGTTGATGACAAAGTTTGATTGGGCCTAACTGGAGCTTTGTCCGAGTGAACTGGATGAATATGATTTGGTGGCCTGAAGTCATACTGAGAGCTTGGTCTTCTCCATGCAGAGCTTCGAGTTGACCCTCCTGGTCTTTGAGAAGCGGGAGGCTGAGAAGCGGGAGGCTGAGAAGCGGGAGTCTCATCTGGAGGAGTCTGCGAAATGATGTGTACGGGTTTTCTCCTGCATGCTCTCTTGACCTTAGGCATTGTGCGATCTCTGATGTAAGAACATATATAAGTGTAAGATAAAGAAGGTTAAACTGTGAGTGATAATCTACAGATCACAATTTGCTCTTTATTTAATTCAATCAAGTAAATTATTATCGTAGAACCTACAGATCAATACAACATACTGCTTCTGAACCATTGGGGAAAAAAAACTTCAATACCAAACTATTGAGTATTGACGAAACCTAAAATGAGAAAAAACTATAAAGAAGACAAAACACAAATGTTTACTTTCGTTATTAGATCGTTCTCCACATCACAAATCACAGTTACAAACAAATGGTATCAAGACTACTCAATTAGTTATGTGCTTCCCTTTTGACAAACGCAAAATCAAGACTACTCAATTTAAAAGTTGATTAAATAATACTATTCCTGAATAAATAGTGGAGGTTCTTAAAATAGATGCTACATTCCTCATATACTCAAAATTTCTCGGTAATAACCAAAAAAAACAAACGCATCCCAAAACCAGATTAATTTCCCAGAAATTTATAAACAACCATTCAATAACCCCTACTAAACTAAATCAAGCATCGCAAATTTCAGAGAAATATGAAAACATAAACGACGAACACAAAAAAATCCTAAAACCTAAACATGAACACAAAGACAATCGTAAAACCTAAACCATGAACACAGAAAAATCGATGGAAACTCATGACTTAAAATGAGATTACCAATTTTTTAAAAGAAAGAGAATGGAGACATTACCTGATGAAACAATCTGAGGCGAATCGAAGAAGATGGAGGATGAAAACGGCTTCGTAATCTGTAACGTCAGTAGAGAACACGGCGAACTCCACTTTCGTTGCTAGCTATATGAAACTTCATTTCATCGGCTATCTTTCAATGGATTCCAAGTGTAGAGCCAAGATGAAGAAAATAGAAGGAGTGAATCGAAGAAGCTGAAAGAATCGAAGAGATGGAGGCTAGAATTTTTTAGTGAGGTATAATTCATTTATGCCAAAGGGGGGGGGGGGGTTAAATCTATTTTTCGACTGGTTTTCTTGTACCAAAATAATCGGTTATTAAACCAAAATAATTGAATTTGGTTTACAAAATTAGTCACTTTTTAGTCCCAAATATAATTTATCGTTTATTATTCGTTAAATTAGCGACTAATAGTCGATTACCTATCATGCAATTATGTAGTTGTAACTTTATCACTAATTTACGACTACAAAGCCGACTATTTTATTTAGTCGCAATATAGCAACTATCTTACGACTACGTATACAAAGTTTAAAAAAGTTATAATATAGTCCGCCTAGTAATCATATATTTCGGCGACTACATATTTAGTCGTCATACACAGTCGTCAAATCGTTGTTTTCTTGTAGTGTTGTCAATCATTTTATCTTTGAATACTACAGAGGAAGACTACTCCAAGGCTAAATTTCAATCCTTGTATCTTTTATAGGATCATGAAGCTGCATGCGGAGCACGACTACTAGTGATTGCTGGCCCAATTAGGTCCTTAGATACGGTGGACTTTATGTTGCGACGTTTCATGATATTAGAAGTTGCCTTTTTAGCAGGTTCATAGTTAAGGACTATAACCTTGTCGTCTTCTATATCAATGGTCAAATTTTCAGTGCAATTTTCCTCTATGAGCTCACATAGATTCCTTAGATTCTTTACCGTTATTCTGCTCACTTCCTCCACCTGTTTCCACCACAAATATATATATATATATATATATAATTTTATAGCAAAACCATAGTTATATTTCTCAAAATACATACAAATGGTGTTTGAGATTTATAGAAGAGAGTCTCAAGAGTTAGCAATAAATAAATTACCTGCAAATCTTTGAAACTATCATATCCCTTTTACTTCAAGGAGGCTCTCGGATCGCTTTTATCCGGGTCGACCTGGAATCAAAACCGGTTAACTTTATGGATTGAAATCGTTCAGAGAATCAGTGTATTGCGGCTGAACAAATCATTGGACCGGCACAGCATAATGTAGTTCCTAGTTTTTAAGAGATGTCCAAAATGAGCACATTTATCACGAGTTTCAAGAAAACCAAAAAGGTGTGGTTGATTATGATGTTGAATGAAACAATTTTGCATAGTATTTAAAAGATGTCTTGGTTAATGAAGAAGACAATACTATAGTTGGTGGGGTTGACTAGGGTGTTGCTGTTGAGTAAGTCATTGGACCGGTAGAGTATAATACAGTTTTTGGTTTTCAAGAGATACTTCCAATTAAAAACATGCATGTTCATCACAACTTTCAAAAAAAACCAAAAAGCTGT
Source organism: Streptanthus diversifolius (assembly GCA_039880935.1). Lineage (NCBI taxonomy): Eukaryota > Viridiplantae > Streptophyta > Magnoliopsida > Brassicales > Brassicaceae > Streptanthus > Streptanthus diversifolius. The sequence continues at coordinate 20,527,853 of JAXGFM010000014.1, read as the reverse complement.
GGTTTATGATGATGATGAATGGAACAATTTTGTCTAGTTTTTCGAGGATGCCTTTGTTAATGAAGAAGACAATATTATGGTTGGTGGAGTTGATCATAGTATTGCGGCTGAGAAAATCATTGGACCGGCAAAGTATAATATAATATTTGGTTTTCAAGAGATGCTTTAAAATGGACATGCGCACATTTATCAAAGATAATGGTTTTGTTCGTTTACGAATTAATGACGACTGTGACTAGCGACTGGGACTAGCAACTGTTTGTTTGGTAGTCGTAGAATCTGCGACCAGTTATTGTGACTGGTTGCAACGACCAGCGATTGATAAATTTTAAGTCACTAGTTTTTTTCGCGACTGACTTTTTGTGACTGTGATCTGCGACCAGCGACTAAAAACCAGCGACTGTCAAACGAACATACCTGCGACAGTGACCAAAACTAGTCACTGTCAAACGAACATCATAACAGTTGCTGGTTGCAGTTGCTGATCGCAATTGCTGGTAGCTGGTCGCAGTCACAGGTCGCAGCGATTGATAAAGGACTGATGATGCTGAATAGAACAATTTACTCAGTATTTAAAAATGTCTTGGTTAATAAGAAAGACATTATTGGAACTGGTGGGGTTGGCTAGGTTGTTGTGGCTGAGAAAATCATCGGACCACCGATCGTTTTGTAGTGCTTTATTTTCTTAGGATGCTTCCAAATGGAATTACGCACAATCATCACGAGTTTTAAAAAAAAATCAAGAATGTGTGGTTGATGATAATGCTCAAAAGAACAATTTTTTTTCTAGTATTTACAGGATGCCTTGGTTAGTGAGGAAGACAATACTGAGGTTGGTGGAGTTGACCCATGTGTTGCAGCTGAGCAAATCATTGGTCCGGCGTAACATAATGCAGTTGTTGTTTTTCAAGGGATGCCTCTAAATGAAATTGTACACGTTTATCATGAGTTTTTAAATAACAAGATGTGGTTGATGATGACGCTGAATTGAACAACTTTACCCAGTATTTAGAGTTAGAGGATGTGTTTGTTAATGAGGAAGATAATATTGGAGTTGGTGGGGTTGACCAAGGTGTTGTGGCTGAGCAATTATTAGATCGGTGGACCATAATGCAGTTTTGGTTTTCAAGGAATGCTCGAAATAGAAATGCGTATGCTCATCACAAATGTTAAGAAACCCAAAAAAAAAGTATTGTTAATGATGACGCTGAATTGAAAACTTGGTTAATGAAGAAATTAATATTGGGGTTGGTAGAGTTAGACCAGAGTTTTGCGGTTGAGCAACGCAAATTTTTGGTTTTCAAGGGATGTTTATAAATGAAAATGTACGTTTATCATGAATTTATTAAAACCTAAAATGTGTAGGTGATGATGACTCTAAATTGAACAACTATGCCTAGTATTTAGAAGATGTCTCTGTTAATGAAGAAGATCATATTGAGATTAGTGGAGTTGACAAGGATATTGTGGCTAAGCAAATCATCAGAGTAGCTGAACCAATCATTAGAACAGAACAAGTTTTTGAATGTTGGTGCTGCTGGACTTGTTTGGTGATGACGATGTCTTTAATCTCATCAATTAGAACGGTAAAAACATGTTGCTGATTGAGATTGTGAAACTTATGGTAAATAATCCATCCCCAATAGACTTCTTTGATGGTCTCTAGATTAAATAAAGAAGAGAGAGAAGAAAGTTAATAGTTAATGCTCGAAGTTTCTGCCAACATAGTTTTAATTTTAGCATCATGTTACTAATGACAACGAGGTTTTTAAAATTTGTAAAAATCGAATGAAGGCATACTTTGCTTTGCTTGGGCCCTTTTTTTTGGTTTCAGAAGAGTAAATATTATCAATGAGTTTCATTTGTTGTATGATAGTGATACAGAAAAAAAAAAAATCAATGAATAGAACAAAAATCAAGGACCCTCTCATGAAATCGAATCGAATCAAAGCCTCTTCATCTTCTTCTTTCAAAGTTTTAACTCTTTAAACGCCGCGCTACATCTACAAATCACCTCACATTGTTTTCGTATATCTCCTCTGGTTCTCACCACAAGCAACAGACTCGATCCAACGTAAGCAGTTCTAAAGTCATTGGAGCAAAGAAACGTGGCTTTTCTCCAAGTGACACTATGAATATAGCAGTAGAGAGCCAACCAGTAACATACAGGACGGATTAAACAAAAAAGCTCAGGTCGTTTATTGTTGTAGTGCTGCTTGTATAAGGTTTCGCTTCTCCTCTGATCTGTGATGGAACAACTTTGCAATCTTTCTTCTCTCGCAGTCCTGAAATTCAGACGAGGAAACAAAACAAAACATATGGAAACTTAGAAATCTAGTTCTGGATACTCTTTACTACTTGGGACTTATGATATGAAACCTAATCGACGGTTCCACCAAATCATCGGTTGAGTTTTCTCCATAAAAAGGAGCATGGGCTCTGTGAGACATTCTTCCGTTCCATAAGATATATGATTCTTATACTAACAAACATGGAATTAACAAATCTTAGATCTGGTATTATTATTTCCTAACGACCCATGCAGTTTAATCATAGTTTGCTGACCCCATCGGTGACTAATCAGCTTACAAGATATATGTGAGACCATTACATACTACCCTGGTTCCACGACTAGACATACCACTGCATTTGCGGTTGGGTCTGATACTAGTTAATAGGACCTCAGTCCATATAATGTCGAGACCTTTTTGACTTTACAACCCTAAACTCAGCTAACACATGGAGGCAAGGCAACCCATTGTTCTAGATGAGCATCAAGCACTTATTGTTAGGTTGACGCGGAATTATAATCATATAGACTTTTCAAACGGAGATTTTACCTTGAACATGTGAAGATTAAATGGTTTGTCAGGATTCATCCTTCTTAATTTCTGGTAAGTATAGGCATAGCTCAGCTGGTCACGGGGAGTGAAGCGTTCCACTTCGTTGAACCAAAGACAGGAGAATAGGTTCGACATGGGAGTATGTGCTCGTACTATGAAAGAGCCCTCTGGAACATCTGCGAACATGATAAACAAAAAGGATTGTAAGTAAACAAAACGCACAAATGTATTGTACGCATGACCAATGCCAGGTATTGATTGACCCATGCATGGTGGCGATAAGGGATTGACCGACAAAGAGCATATAACCTAAATGCTGGAATAACAGCTGGCATTAACATACCATGACCAAGGATACAGTTGCACATGCAAAAATCTAAAACCTCGATCGATAATAAACATTATAATACTTCATAAAGAACTTAAAAACCGTGTGTGCATCTAATGAGCATCCTAGTAGCCATTATGGTCACTAACTAATGCAAACGCTCCCCCAAAAAAAGGGTTCTAATCTTGGTTTGTATTAGTTATCCAAGAAAATCGTACTACTAGGAAGAAGCTTGAACGGATCCGAAGCGTTGAATCTGGTCAGCCCGTCAGCCTTGTAAAACTCAAATTGTTGATCAATAACAGTATGGTTGTACTTGTTCAGCTTCTTGTTTTGTGCAACCTCTTCCCATACACAATGGCGGTCATAGTGATTGGAAATAGCATACTCGTGACCTTTACGCCATAGGAAGTACTCCAGAATGAGTAGGGGATCCAACTGAAGTCGTAACTTGCTATCTAACCAGATTGAGTACCTGGAAGAATAAACAGCAGATGAGTTTCTTTGTGTGTTGACAGATTTGGTCTGACTTGAGAAGCTTTTCGGTGGGTATTGCATATCGTATTCAGATGCATGTCCAGATAAACCACTTTCAAGATCTAATCTTAATGACCACACTTGACTTTTGTCTTTGTGGCCCAGAATGAAGAGTATACATACCCTTTAGAACTTATAGCTAATGCTCTTTCTGTTTATTTTTTCAATCATATTCAACTATGAGCCACTGATCTATTTTCTACAGCAATTGCTGGAAAATTATGTGCTAGTTAGACCAATCAATTTGAGAGTTATCGCTATCACATAAAACTCACCTTGCTGATGGGAAAAGTCGGTGTGGCAACAGTTTTGGTATTTTTCCCACCCTCCTCATATCTGCGTAAGGCAGATTCTTCACCACAACCAACTTCCACAAACCAATGAATCCTGCTCTGTCTGGGGCATGGCCTTCTGCAGAAACTGTTTGCATGGTAATCTCGTCCACAAACACAATGAAGCAAACGTTTTTTCTTGACAACCGACTTATCTATATGAAAAGAAAAAACTCAGGTTAGCAAAAGTAACAAAATATCATAACCAATAAAGCAAAAGGAAATTACGAACACAGATGAGCAATATGTATTTTGAGATTCTTAAGGAAACATGTGGTTGCTTGTTAACTCTTACTCCACTACAATGAAGCTAGGTAATTTCGCGAGAGGAGCTACTCCCAGGTCCTGGTAAACCCTAATCAGGCCATGAGCAGAGATCTTAACGGATGGCTGTCCATGGCTGATGAACCACCCACAAAACCAACTTTACGATGCCAGCTATTTAAGCATTCATAACTCATTATTTGTGCTCAAAAACCGCTCATCTTCATCTTATTTGTAGCCACTAGTCTACAAGAGTGGTTAAACTGCAACCTCAGGTCAACACGTGCCACTCGAACTCCAAGATAACTCAGTTCGCAAGTATCTACTAGTGACTATGTATGTGCCACTAAAACTCAGGCTCCATGTATTCGAGGTAGGCTACTCTAATGATACACAACTCACTGGTCACAGTTTCCAAATCTTACGTGGAAAAGATAAGTCCAAACAACATAAACATACATCATACCATTTTATTGGCAGGAGGCCTCAAGCGATCAGAATTGCCAAAGATGCATGAGATCACAGCGATGTGGCATCTACTGATATAATTAGTATCATCTTCTGTCAGGTCAAACCCAGTGCTTGGAGTTCCTTTGGGAGCTTTGACAAAGCCACAATGAATTTTCTTGTCTTCAACCAAGAAGGACTCTTCTCGCTCCTGTAAACTTTGATGACCTGCAAATCTAGGCTCCCACTGTTCTTCTCCGTCAGGTTTATCTTCATTGTCTACGTATTGTAAGGAGAATCTAGCAGATTTTCGAGTATTCAAGGGCTCCACTATTGGTTGACTAGAATTCAATAGCTTCATCTCACAAGATGCACCTGAAAGATTTGAATAGCAAAAGAATGATGAGCAGCAAATAACCCAGACTGAGGTTCTCAACCCAGCTAACTACAAGTTATCACCTGAAGATCTGCGACCTCGACCTCTTCTTTTTGATGTTTTCCCGGACTTGCCACCCTTACTAACAAGAGAAGACTCCCCAAGTGACCTTTTTGAAGTATCTCCATCATCTTTTTCCGTAATATGTTGCTTGGTCATGGAATGAAGAACCTCGGTAGGCTTCTCTTTGTGCTGCTCTTCATTGTCATCCTCATCATGCCCAGAATCAACGTATTCATCCCCCTGGCTATCATGAGAATCAATTGCATCATCGTCATCAGGGTCCATATCAACTGCCTCGTGATGCCCACCATTTTCCTTTGATGATTCACTACCTTTTACAAGGGAAGCTTGATACTCTGCTTCATACTTTTTTAATTCGTTCCGTCCAGCTTCATTGTAGAAACCAATCCCCTTCAAATCTAAACTCTTGACAGGATCCTTTTTCACTTCAGGCACATCATAAGATTTATCTTCAGATTTATGCTCTACTACATCCTCATTATAATCATCATCTCGTCTTCTGTCATCCTTATCCCAATATCTCGAGTCTCGTCCATGAACAACCGAACCGTGACCAAACTCAAGCACCTTTGCTGCGTCAATTCTCGTCACATTCGTCAGAAAATCACCATCGTAAGAATCTAATCCTGCGAAAAATACAAGTTATAAGAAACAATCTGAGAGATATAGCAAAAGAAAGAGACGATACAGAGAAGTAGCTAGACAAAGGAATCCAACGAACCTTTATCATCGTAGCCATTATTAATAAAACCAGAGATGTAATAGTATGCTAGAACAGTGACAACGAGCACAAGGCAGAGAACAAAGACAACAGAGCCGATTCCAAGGCGACGAATCCTGTCAGGTCGTACGGATCGCCTCCACCGGTTAGCTTTCCCGTGCTGAGTCAGTCCTCCTCCAGCTCCTCCGATGCCGTTTCGGATCCCGATCGCTACGTGATCAGACGAAGAAGACGCTGCGCCGTTGTTGGCGTAGTGAGGGTAACCGCCGACGCGACCGCTGAATCTCTCCGTTCCCGATTGTCTATATTGAGCCATTCTAGCATTGTCAACGAGACGAGCCCTCTCTACGCCCTAGAGAGAAGGGGAAGAAATTGCGTATGTATACACACAAATAGCAGAGAGTGCTTGTTGTTGTTGAGAAGGAGATTTGAAGTATGAATGAAGCAAACTGGCTTGAGTTACTTCACGGACGAATAAACATCAATTTTCACCATTAAAAACAATCTCTGATTAGGTGTGAGAGAGAGAGAGAGAGAGAGAAAGGAGAAACATAGGAAGATTACAGATGATTGAGCGTGACCGGCGACGCGCTTCCGGCGAGATACTTATTATATTTACGGTGTGTTGCTCTTTAGATCTGTATACGTGGACTCAAGCCGCTAGATCTGGCCCGACCCGGTCTGGTTATGGATATCCGCTATTTTTTGTATGTGAACATATATTAAGTTTTATTTTTCAAGTATAAACATTACAACTTAACCATGTTTTATTAGGCTCAAGTAAAAATATGTGGCATGTGTTCACAAAGATGATGATGGAAATGAACAAATATGAAGTTTTAAGCTAATGTTTCCGTATCTTTACCACAAACCCTTTAAACTTATTATTGTAACCTAATTTTAAAATTATATAACGCTTTTGATATTCTTTATCACTAAATTTTTTATTATTCTTAGAATAAATTAATAACATGTCTCAAATTAATATATATATTATTTTATTTCTTTTGATTTCATAAATTATGTTTTCATTAGTGGGAATCATGTTTAACAAAGGTGATCACCTTTGAAATTTATCACACATGTCTGGGATGGATTTCAACATTTTGCAATATTACAAAAAATATTAAAACCAATAGATTAAATTGACAAAAAATAATTTTTCATTAATTCACCAAAATTTTAATTTAAAAAACTGTACTAAAATATTAACGGATCTAGTTAAAACCCCTCAATAAAATTACTAACAAAAAAAGTCTTTCAAATATATTTTGATCCATTTCAATTTAAATTACTCAACTAAATTATTAATCAAAAACATTTTTAAATGAAGATTTGTTTACAAAAGAAATTGTCCACCTACAGTACTATAAAAAATTCTTTTTTTTGCCTTCCATTGAATTGAAATTCTGCATATTGGTTTATTAACTAATAATGTGTATATTTTCTATAGACATGCATTTGTTAAAAACATCATAAATGTGGTATAATGGTAATCATTTTTGAAATTTATAATACATGTTTGTGGTTTGAATTCAACACCTCCACAATACTAAAGAAGATATTAAAACCGCTAAGCCAAATTGAAAAAAAAAAAATGTGATGCAATCAATTGAGAATTTAAAAGGAGCAATCAATATACCAAAAGAATGTCTTTTGTGTTGCATAAAACGATGAAAGTTGATAATTCATATATAAATCATAAATTAAACGCATCTAAGATAAAAGAGAAGCAAGAGGATAAACGATTTATATTTTAAATGATTTTGAGATTTTTTAATCAACAATATAGATTTTTAAAATAAGTTGTGATGAAGAACCTTAACTAGGTCTAAGTAAATATGCATTCAATGAGAATTTCTATGTGATCCAACACCATCATCATCTATAAACAAAGAAATTACACTAGAAAACCCCGTGCCTTGTTCTTTTCTATTAGATTACATCCATGAACCAGAGATTAATGTTCTTATTTCAACACCAGTGAGGCTCAGCTCGGGGCCACCTTGGCCTCACTTAATGTGCCGATAAAAAAAAACCATAACAATGTAGATATAACCTGCACCAGCAATAATTTCGCTCATAACTTTATTCTTGTCTGTTTAAGGGAATCAAATCCTCTCCACATGATCAAGTGAAGCCTCCAGACCATCTAGGAGAGTTCAAGATTATTAATTTCGTTCAATAACCTGAAGAGAAAGGATTTTCAGAATTATAGGAGATTTTCTTATTTGAGTTAGTCATATACTTATTAATTATTTGATTGTTTGCTGAAAATTATTGACCCATCATTCATTTCAGAAGATGCACCTTGACACCCTCAACCCTTTCGAATCCAAAGTAATCTTCAGCCAACAAGAATTAAGTTCTCTATTAAATTATAATGGCTAAATCGGTAGAAAAAAATCATAATGTGATATAGCTAATTTATTTCCCTTTTTAATTTAAGTTATACATAAATTTCTCTTGCGTTTTAATTTCTTTAATCATACAGTTTTTTCGAGTGAACTTGTTAAACGTTCATATATTCACATTGTAAGAAAATCACCCTATGAAATCAAATATCGTAAATTCTTCAGGTTTCTTGTTTGGATCATCGCCGTTAGTCATTGAAACTTTCAGAGATCACAACCATCGTTCTGTGAAGTCAGTCAGCAGCAAAATAGCAGAAAATGAGTCTAATTTTTTATTATTATTAACTTTTAAAAAATTGCTCTTGCGTACTATATATAGTTTCATTTTATTGAATTTTTTTTTTCTTCTTCATTTCATCACTTTTTAGAAAAACATTCATTTTCCTTAATTGAAAAGACAATTCTTAGATTATTTAAGTTTTCTTCTTATATCTCGTTCTAACACATTATCATTTATTTTTTAAATCATAATATTATTTTTTCTTCACTTTACTTGTATTTTCATCTTTTACCAAAAGTTTAACAATATTAACAGTAATATTCTATATAAAGTTTATAAAAAACAATTGGTAGAAAAATTAACTTTAAAGTTTGCATCAGAATATTTTTCCGTGGGAAAATATGTCAATAAATATTTTTAGAACATAAGTGTAATATCTTATTTTATGAAAAAATTATTTTCATTCACCATAATTTATATTTAATAGGTGAGTATCCACATTATGTGTGTATTGTCGTTTCAGATTTCGTAAATTTATGTTGAATATTTGTGATTAATTCGGCTTTCTTATTTTTAAATTTTTTGATTAACTCAGATTTAGTAAACTATGACTTAACTTTTGAAAATAGTAAAATGTTTTAAAATCTGTGTACAGAATTGCTTAAAAGAAAATATAAGAAATCATTCTCTTATTAATTTAGAAAACTCTCTCAAAAACTAATTTTTTCTATATAAAAGCTTGGTTGATACAAATCATCAAACTTCTTTATAGGAATTAAATTTATCCTTAAGGATTAAATCACTTCTAATCCTAGATACAACTAGATTTTATTTTCTAACTGATTCAGAATATTCTCTATCTTATTCTTATTATCGGTTTGTTTGTGAAACTTATCCTTCATTTTCATCTTTATCTCTTTGTATATTTGAAGTTTATCCTTTTGAAGATGATGTTTTACCAACATTCTCCCTCTGAAACTTCATCGTCTCTATAGATAAGTAATTCAGTAAGCCCATTGCTTTTAGAATAGTCCTTGTCATCTCTATCAATGTGCGATTTCTTCTTTTTACGACACCATTCTGTTGTGGCGTGTATGGTGCCGCTTAATTCCATTCAAGTTGCAGAATTCTATGAATTCATGTGATGTGAATTCTCCGCCTCTATCGGTTCTCAGGGTCATGATCGGTTTTCTGAGCTCTGTCTTCACTAAGCTTTTGAAAGCTTTGAATATCTCCAGCGCCTCACTCTTCTCTTTCATCAGAATAGTCCACATGTATTCATACACTATAACAAATATGTATTTGTTAAGTCCAAGTGTTGACGGAAAGATCGGCCCACATAGGTCTCTGTGAAGGATTCCTAGTGGTTTACTAGTTCGGAAAATTGTGGCTTTCAGAAAAGATTGCCTTGCTTGTTTCCCGACCAAACATGATGCGCATAACTTTTCTTTCTTCTGCAGTTTGCGGCAGTCCTCTTACCATCTTTAGTTTAGACATTTTGCTCAAGCTTTAAAGCTTGTGTGTCCTAAACTTGCATGCCACCTCCACGAGTCGTCTTCAAGTTTTGTGTTTAGGCATAGGTTTTCCGATGGTTAGACTTATTTTATAAAGTCTATTTGCATATCGTATGAATTTTGCGAGGAACCTTCCATTTTGTTCGTGTAGTGTTAGAAGGTTCTGCTTTCTTCTAACATCACAACCAACTTCTGTAGCTTGACCTAAGATAAGAATATTGCTCTTCAATTCATGTAAGTAGTTGATGTCATGTATCAAGTGTTGCTCATCCGTTTTGCTTTGGAAGATTACTGAGCATTTGCCACAGATATCTACACAAGATCCATCTATGAATTTCACCATTCCTTTGATGTTTTCGTTGAGTTCAGTGAAATATGATCTAACTCCAGTCATGTGGTTACTTGCGCCATTGTCCAAATACCAAATGCCTTCTTCTCCCTTCTTAATTTTGTAGAGATCATGGTCTGCTTCTTCTGTCTCGATTTTATTTGCCCCTTGTAGCTTCTCGATCTTAACAGGACAATTTTATGCATATTGACCAGTTTTCTCACATCGAAAACATGTTATTTTCGATAAATATTTCTTCTTCTTTGACTGATCATAAGATCGACTTCCTGAATTTGTGTACAAATTTGATCTGCCTCGCCCTCGTCCTCTGCCTCTGCTTCTGCAACCATGACCTCTTATCCCTTCCGAATTATGTTCTGTATTTGGGAACTGTAGTTTGCTTTGTGTTTCTTTGTAGCTTTCATCATCAAATATTCTCTCCTTATAAGCCTTTAAACTACCGACTATATCTTTGTAGGCGATTGTATTCAAGTCTAAGACTTGATCCAATGAAGCTATAAGGTGGATGTACTTGTTTCTTGGCAGGCTATTGAGAAACTTCTTAACCGATCTTTGTTCTGCAATGTTTTGGCCAAGGGAGGCTGATTTAGATGTGATTTCTGATAGCTTTCCGGCAAAGCAATCTATTGTGTCTGAGTCTATCATTCTGAATCTTTCAAACTAAGACATAAGGGTTTGAAGTCTTGCTTCTTTTATGCGTTCTGCTCCTTGATGTCACATCTTAATTGCTTTCCATATGATTTTTTGCAGATTCGTGCTCTCCAACCTGCATTATTAGGTTTTCTGGGATTGACTGAAAAATAAGTCATGTTGCAATGTCGTTTTTTCGGGATTAGTTGAACCACCTTCAATGATCTCCTTATCTTTGTTGATTCTCATTACTGCCCATACCACATAGTTTGTAGGAGTTAGCATGGGACACTTGAGAGAAGTTGACGTTGGTTCCTTCGCTCGAACGTGTGGGAACATGTCTCCCATGATAAGATGATGATCTTAAAATAGAGGTTGGATCTCTCGCCTAGAAGCTATGATACCAAATAAAATGTTTTATGATCTGTGTATGAATGTTTGTATGTGAATTGCTTAAAATAAAATATAAGAAATCATTCTCTTATTAGTTTAGAAAATTCTCTTAAAAACTAAAATTTTTATCTCTTAAGGCTTGTTTGATACAAACCATCAAACTTCTTTTAAATATGAAATGAATTTATCCTTAAGGATTAAATCACTTCTAATCCTAGATACAACTAGATTTCCTTTTTTAACTGATTCATAATATTCTCTATTTTTTTCTCCTTATTTGTTTGTTGGTGAAGCTTATCATTCAGCTTCATATTTATCTCTTTGTATTAGTTTATACTTTTAAAAATAATGTTTTACCAACAAATTGTACTGGTTTTTAAATATTTAGTTCATAACTCATGAATGATGTATTTGTAAGTTTGTGTGAGTATAAAAAATAGTGGTCAAGTCTTTATATTAAATAAATAAATAAATATGTAATATACATAGTACATAAACAGTTATATATATGTTAATAAAATTTATCATAAATAATTATGTATATGAAACCATAAAATTATCTGATTCATAATCTTTTCTTATATTTATGTAAATATTTGAGAGTTATATAAATCATATTCACATATTGAATTTCGAATAGTAACATCTCTAATCTTGATCCACGTAATTAACTTTTAGTAAAATCACATTAAATAACATAATTAAGCAAACGGGCCTAACCAAACATATTACCATTTGGTTGCGATCCCTACATATAACACACGCCATAGAAGCTATTAAGCCTCTTTGGAGTTATAATGATCGAGTCATATCCGTAAAAGTACCCTACAAAATTACAAATGGTCTCTTTGGTCATAATTAGTACGATCTAAACTAGCCGTCCAAAATTTTGGTTAACTTCAATGAAAACCTTAGTTTGGACAATGGAGAATGAGATAACTTTTAGGGATTCAATCTTACAATAGAGAATAATCCATATATATATATATATATATATATATATATATACTTAACATATTCACAAATATAGGTCAAATTTCCATTCATCTGATATTGATCTTAAAAGAGTATGACATGTTTTCAAGATGCACTTATAATCTCTCTCTCTCTAAGCTCATATAGTGGATTAAAATGAACCATGGGCTACATTTTAGCCAGTTTAAAACTAATTTTTATTATCTTTTGTTGGAATAATATATTAATAAATATATGTATTTATAATATATAATTAAAATGTGAATAAGAATTTGCTTACACGAATGTTAAAGATTTTTTGTAATTTACAAATTTTGGTATTAAAAACCAAATAAATTTGTGCATTAAATCTACTTGACCACCAAGCTATTCCTCTCCTATAAATACCAAGCTATTTAGAAAAAAAAATCATCACTTCATTCTAAAGCAAGAAAACACCATTAGACACACTTTAGATATTTTTTTGAGAAGTTTCTAAGTGTTGAAGCTCTCTTAAAATATCTTCTTGGTTGTTGGTGTTAGGTGCTAGTAGCTAAGAAATTCACAAGGTTTAACAGGTTCCTATTTTCTCCCTCTTCTACTTCTCTCTTTCAGAAGTAGATTTATGTTCTTGAGTATATAATAGAAATTAGCTTGTAGATTCAAACATGAATGAAGCATGTTTGTCTTAATATTGGTTGTATCCTGGAATTCAAAGAATGCATAAAAACGGTCTCATAGCGGGCATTTTATTGAGTTAAGCAAAGAGATCATCACGCTTCCAAATATTTTTTTGTTTTTTTTTCTTATGATTCTAAAAACAAAATTCTATTTAAAGTTTTTTTAGTTATATTTGTTATTAAGTCATGTTAATCTTATTTATTATTAAATTTTAAATATTAAAAATTTTGTCAATAAATCATGCATTGTTAATATTGAATTTAATAGCCATGATCATAAAGATTAATATGTGAATATGAAACTATAATTCTTAGTCAAAAAATAAAATTAAATATTGTTAGCTTTTATGTTCTTGCTAATAATTATGTTGGTCATTCTTTAATTTATTATTCATGGTCGAAATATTATATTTAAGTATATAATATAATATTGCTGAATTATGTAAATGCTATAATTATTTTTCTAAAATAAGTTATGCACATAAATTTCAATATTAATGTGTGTGTGTGTTTGATAGTTTATTTCAATTTCAAGAAATAAAATATGATGCAAATTGAAATTTCTAAAATCCGGTTTTATAAGATTCTACAATCTTAACTCAATAAAAATTCGATTTTTAAACGGATTTGTTATGTGAAAAATCGGATTTGCAAGATAAGTATAACTATTTTGAATGTTGAAAAAATAAATAAATAAATAATTCGGTTCAAGATTTCGTGACCGGATCAATCGATCCGGGTCTCAAAACGATCGATCCTTGTCGGTCGTTCGAGAGAAATCAGCTAAATTGTAACTGAAACTGGTACTGCGGGTCAAGCGACCGATCGATCGCAAGCCAATCGATCGATCTCGCAAGATCGATGCTGTTAACCGGGTAGGCGACTGATCGATCAAATGTCTGATTGAACCAGGTTGCAAGACAATACAATAATTAAGATCGATCGATCCACGTGAGGTCTATCGATCGCAGCATACAAACTCCAATTAATCTCCTTCAGATCGATTGGGAGTGTAAATGCATGAGAAAAAAAATTCTTCTTGATATTACGTAAGTGTCCACATGTGTTACAAATGTATCTGAAAACATGTTAAAAATAAAATTTTAACTCAAGGTTTAACAGTGTTAACAGATGGCAAACACAAGTAACAATGCTGAGGTTGCACCAATGGTGGCAGCTCAAACCACCTTTGTGCTTGTCAACACAAATAGGATACTTCTCGAGAAGTTTGACCGGAATGACTTCAACAACTGGCAACAAAAGATGTACTTCTACTTGACATCTCTGAACCTGACCAAGTTCCTCAAGGAGGACAAGCCTGAAACTCTCAAAGAAGGAGAGACAGATGTGCACACGTTAGCCGCACTGGAGGCTTGGAAGCACTCAGACTTTCTATGCAGGGGTTGGATCCTAAGCCGACTGGTGGACAACCTGTACTCTGTCTACAACAATGGCAAAGAGTACTCCACTGCCAAGCATCTTTGGATAGCTTTGGAAAGGAAATAAAAGATTGAAAATGCTAGTTTTCAGAGATATGTTGTGGCAAAGCTTCTCGACTTCAAAATGGTGGATTCAAGGTCTATAATAGATCAAGTTGAGCAATTGCAGTTGATCAACAACGAAATTGCAGCTGAAGGAATGATCCTTTCTGAAGCTTTCATTGTTGACTGCAACATTGAGAAGTTACCGCCAAGCTAGGTGGATTTCAAGAATTACTTGAAATAGAAGTGAAAACAAATGTTGTTTGAATCGCTGATCTCAAGACTTCACAATGAAGAAACGATTTGTCTCTCCAAGAATGAAGAGAGAGGGTATCAGACTTACCTTGCTGAACAGTTTAAGACAAAAGGCAAGGAAAAATAGGAGAAAAGAACTACACATTCAAGAACCCCAGAGCCACTAGTTCCACGAACTTCAAGAAGCATACTTCTGGTGCAAATAAGTTCAGTGGAAAGTGTCACAAGTGTGGAAAAATGGGTCATAAGGCAGACATGAGTCGCACCAAGACCATACAGAAAAGACCACATAATGCCAATCTCACTGAAGTAGATCTCTGCTATGTTGTGACTGATGAAGTCAATTCAGTGGAGAAAACCCATTGGACTGGTGGTATGATATCGGTGCAACGGCTCATATCTGCAAAGATATGGCAATGTTCAACACCTATCAACAGTGCCACACAGATGAGAAAATCATGATGGGCGACATACATTCATCCAATGTCGCTGGACATGGAAAGGTGATACTGAAGCTGACTTCAGGACATGAGATCACCCTAAAAAATGTGAGACATGTCCCAAAATAAGGAAGAATCTCATTTCTGGTACTCTCATGAGTAAGGCTGGATTTAGCATCAACTTTCACGCTGATAACTTGATACTTAAGAAACCTGAGGTGTATCTGGGCAAGGGGTTTGTTAAGAATGGACTAATCAAAATGAATGTAATGACAATTACTCCCAAAGCTGTAACAAACTCTGAAATTAATAAGAATAATCTAGTTGTTTATTTGGTCGAATCTTCTACTATTTGGCATGAAAGATTAGGACATGTGAACTATAAATCATTAACTCGGTTAATGGATTTAAACCTAATTATGAAATGCAAATTAAGTAAAGATAAATGTGAATTATGCGTACACACGAAACTCACAAAACGACCATCTCCAAAAGTTGAGAGAACAACCGAACCTCTAGGTTTAATCCACACTTATTTGTGCAATTTAAAATACTTACCCACTAGAGGAGGTAAAAAGTATTTTGTGACTTTCATTGATGATAGTACAAAATATTGTTATATTTACTTTTTTTAAAAAAGAAAAATTAGGGTTTGAATAAATTCAAGAAATATAAGCTGGAAGTTGAAAATCAACTAGACGAAACTACAAAAATAGTTCGGAGTGATAGAGGTAGAGAATATGAAGGACAGTTCGATGCATTTTGTAGAGAAAATGACATCATTCATCAAACAACTGCTCTTTACTCACCAGAATCGAATGGAATTACAAAACGAAAAAACTGAACTCTGAAATAATTGATGAATTCAATGATGCAAGAATCTGGCGTAACCCAGAACATGTGGGGGGAAACTTTAATGACTTCGAATTATAGTCTAAATAAAATCTCACACAAAATGATGGGAAAAACGCCATATGAACTGTGGAAAGGTATAGTCCCTTCATACAAATACATGAAAGTGTGGGGGTGCCTAGCAAAAGTGGCAGTACCTGTTCTGAGAAAGGTCACAATTGGACCCAAAAAAATTGATTGTATTTTTATCGGATATGCGCATCATAGTAGTGGTTATCGATTTCTGGTTTACAAATAAGATATTCTAGATATCCATGTAAATACAATTATAGAATCGTGAAATGCATCCTTCTTTGAAGATTTTTTTCTGTGTAAGGATAAAATACACCCTAATTGGACTAGGGAAGAAAGAGGTGCAGGTGAAGCAAACACTTCTGCCATTGATCTAGACAATACGGAAAACACTGAAATTGAACTCAGACGTAGCAAAAGAGCTCGAAAGGAGAAAAAAATTGGTGATGATTTTCTAATGATTTTAGTCACGGAAAATGAACCAAATACCTTTGCGGAAGCAATGTCTACACCTGATGCTCCTTATTGGAAGGAAGCAGTCAACAGTGAATTCGATTCAATTATGCAAAACCATACGTTTTACATAACAGATTTATCAGAAGGGTTCAAAGCTCTCGGTTGTAAAAGGTTCTTTAAGATCAAACTAAAAACTGATGGGACTATTGACAAGTATAAAGCCAGACTTGTGGTCCAAGGATTTCGTCAGAAAGAAGGTCTAGACTTTGATATGTATTCTCCTGTGACGAGAATTACTTCTATAAGAACTATCATATGCATCACAACATTACAAAATCTGGAAATTCACCAGATGGATGTAAAAACTGCTTTTCTTAATGGAGATATTGAAAAAGAAATATACATAAAACAACATGAAGGGTTTGTTATTCCTGGACAAGAAGACAAGGTCTGTAGACTTGTAAAATCGCTGTACAAACTTAAACAAGCTCCAAAGCAGTGGCATGAGAAATTTGACAAAGTTATGATATCAAATGGGTTCCGCATAAATGAATGTGATAAATGTCTGTACTTCAGAACTACGAAATATGCATATGTTATATTATGATTATACGTAGATGATATGCTTATCATTGGAAATGACAACGACATTATAAATCAGACTAAAACCATATTACATGAACAGTTTGAAATAAAAGATATGAGACTAGCTGATGTAATTATCAGAATTAAAATCACTAGACATCCTGGAAGATATATATTATCCCAGCAGCATTACACTGAAAATGTATTTGATAGATTCAAGAACTATTCAACTGAACTTCGATAACACATGTGGATACCATACTTCACATGACGAAAAATTCAGGTGCAACAGTATCACATAATGAGTATGCCCGAGTAATCGGAAGTCTAATGTACTTGACTAATTGTACTAGAACAAATTTAGCTCACTCGGTTAATGTACTAATTAGGTACACTAGCAATCTAGGACACACCCATTGGAAAGCAATAACGAGAGTATTAAATTACTTACGCTTTACAAAAAATTATGGACTGCATTACGGTTCAGAATCTGCCGTGTTGGAAGGATATACCGATGCTAATTGGATATCAGATTCTAAAAACTCGAAGTCCACAAGTGGTTATGTGTTTACACTTGGGGGTTTTGCAGTATCATGAAAATCTTCAAAACAAATAGTGGTGGCTAGGTCAACAATGAAATCTGAGTTCATTACGTTGGACAAAGTAGCAGAAGAAGCAGAGCATCTTTGAAATTTTCTGGAAGATATTCTGATGTGGGAAAAATCAGTGTCATCGATTCGGATACACTGCGATAACCAATCGGCTATAGCTTATGCTAACAATAGCTTATAAAATGGCAAGTCACGTCACATACGTAGACGACGTAAGACCTTTAGACAATTGATCTCAAGTGGTGTAATTTCGCTAGATTACATCAAATCAGCTGATAACTTAGTAGATCTTTTTACGAAAAGTCTGACCAGAGATCAAGTATTGAAATCATCAATAGTAATGGGTTTAAAGCCTATGATTTAACGATGAAATTTGGCGGTAACTCCACCTATACTATCTAGGTTCAAAGGGAGAACTAAGTCAAATTAAGTCAAAGAAAACACTATAAAACTTATGTTTCTACCCATTTCCAAATAATGATAAACAGTGTTCTCTGCATAACAGAGGGTAAGCGTAAGCTTTTAATGATTTCATCATATTTATTTCAATGAAGTACAACAGATTACTTCAAAATAGAATACAAAAATCACCTGTTGGGGAAAACGATCTAGATCTCCACAAAAAATGAGACATCGTATCATATGCAGCCCATTTTTTAATCTCTGCCTCGATATCTACCAGTACATATTTAAAGATCTAAATATCCATGGTTTGAAAGTTACAAACTTATTTATCCATGAAAACAAAGTTTTAAACTTAATTTTCCACTAACTCGGTTAATAGCACGGTTTAAAATTTTGTAATCCAAATTATGAAAATGGTTTAACCTAAAATCGTAATTAAATAACTAAACCATTTAACCTAAAATTAAACCGATTAAAAAAAAATAACAAATAACAAAAATTAAAAAAAAATAAGAAAAAAATTGTAAGCTTCAATTACAACAGTTTCTTGAAACTTTTGCCACCGTGAAGCTTCGATTTGGGTTAATGTACCTCCACATCTCCTTCTTAACAACCTTCTGAGAAGTAGCCAAAGCAAGTGGCTGGAATTGGATTTTGAAAAGCACGAGAAGCCTGGAGAGAAGTGGAAGAAGATCCTTTATCAGACGTTTTCCGAATAAGAAAAACCAAATCTGTGGAATCCACTCCAAACCATCAAAACTTTCTTCAAGCCATTATTAACCGGCCCAACCCATGAGGATGAAATATTGACTCTTCCATGAAGAAAAGATGAAGCATAATCAAAAGGTAGGAAAACTCAGAACCATCGCTTTGAAAATTTTGATTACAATATCTGCAAAGTGTTAGAGGAGTACAAACAAAATCCGAAAAACAGTTCGGAGAAAAAACAAAAAATATCGAACAAGTCGGAAGAGAAACATCTGTCCAAGTGGGAAGTATATCACACCAAAAAGATCCAGACAAGCGGAATTTATTTCCCATTTCAATTGGAAATATAATATCCATTTTTTTATCGAAAATTGCCTCTCTCTCTAGTAGGAGCTTTGCCACTTTGGTTTCCGAATTGGAAACCAGAAGATTGAAAATTCTCATTTTCATCGTTGTCTTCTTTGGCCTAATGCGACTCGAGGATGTTGACAGCTTTTTTGCAAATCTCATAATTATCGTGACTCTAAAGATTCTCGATCTTCTCCAAATCTTCGACGTCGTCAATATCTGTGTGTAGATATTTTAGCCTCCGGTGTTGCCTTGATTCAACTCGTACTCACAAACTTTGAGAATATTCTCTAGAGCTTCAAATGCCACTGTGACGACCCTTGGATCGTGACATGTGAGGAGACAACAAAGCGTTTAATGCATCCTTGGTTCTAGAGAATTTGTACGAATCAAATTCAGTTTGGTTTACAAAACTAGTTTTATTTTGATTTAAAATCGGTTTAATTTGGTATGTCACCTGATTCAGCAATAAAACCAAGCAAATTTAACATTATGAGAAATTAGAACGAAACTAAACAATTTGAGTGCAAATAAATATTTAAATATGTACTAATGGATATAGAGATAGAGGTTAAAAATGGGTCGCATCTAATACGATGTCCCATATTTTGTAGAGATTTAGATCGTTTTCCCCACTTGTTGAGTGTGAAATAGGGCCGTTTCTAGGAGAATAAGGGAATGTTGTATTCTCCAAATTCACTCAAGAAATACCAAGCATGTTCAAGGCCAAAATGAACACAACGAGAGAGAGAAAGTTCTACTAGAAAATATAATTGTGTTATATCTATTGTTTCTTTTTACACTAAAAATCTGGATGGTTCAAGACATTGTGTTCACCATCTGGGCTTGTAAACTCGATAGATTATAACAGTGATTTGTTCAACGCTGAAAAATGCAATATTTTCATATACAATTATTTTTCACATATACTCAAGAAAGTCTTCTTTTAGTTTAAATCTATCCTAAAAAGGTTTTTCAAAACATCCTCAGTATTTTAGAGTCAATTCTATTCATGTGGGGGATTGTTGGAACAATATATTAATAAGCATGTTGACTTAAAATATATAGTTAAAATGTGAATGAGAATTTGCTTAGGTGAGGTCAAAGATTTTTTGTAACTTACAAATTTTGATATTAAAAATCAAATAAATTTGTCTATCAAATCTACTTGACCACCAAACTATTTCTCTCCTATAAATACCAAACTACCTAGAAGGAAAAAAATCATCCCTTCATTCTAAAATAAGAAAACACCATTATACACATTTTAGATATTCTTTGAGAAGTTTCTAAGTGTTGAAGTTCTCTTGAAATATCTTCTTGGTTGTTTGGTGTTAGGTGCTAGTAGCTAAGTAATTCACAAGGTTTAACAGGTTCCTACTGTCTCTCTATTCTACGTATCTCTTTCAGAAGTAGATTTATGTTCTTGAGTATATATTAGAAATTAGCTCGTAGATTTAAACATGAATGAAGCATGTTTATCTTAATATTTTGTTGTATCCTGAGATTCAAAGAATGCATGAAAACCGTCTCATTGCAGGCTTTTATGGAGTTAAGGAAAATGATCATCCCGCTTCCAAATATTTTTTTTGTTTTTATTTTTCTTATGATTCTAAACACAAAATTATGTTTATGATTTTTATAGTTTGTATTTGTTATCAAGTCATGTTAATCTTATTTAATATTAACTTTTTAATATTAAAATGTTTGTCAAGGATTCATGCATTGTTAATATTGAATATAATAACCATGATCATAAAGATTAATATGTGAAATATGAAACTATAATTATTGGTTAAAGAATAAAATTAAATATTGTTAGCTTTTATGTTCTTGCTAATAATTATGTTGGTCATTCTTGAATTTATTATTCATTGTCAAAATGTTATATTTATGTATATAATTTAATATTATTGAATTATGTAAATGCTCTAATTGTTTTGTTAAAATAAGTTTTGACACATCAATATCAATATTAATGTTTGTATATATATATATATATGTATATTAATATATATATATATATATGTGTTTGATAGTTTATTTTAATTTCAAAAAATAAAATATGATGCAAATTGATATTTCTAAAATTATATTTTATAAAGTTCTAAATATTTCTCTCGTTTTCCGGATTTTATAGTCAAACATGCATTATCTCATTTTCATCCATAAGTCTTCTAAAACTTTCTGCAAATACCTTTATTGAACGAATCTTTGTCTGCATGCTCGAACACCATTTTTGCCCGTTAAAATGCATTAACTTATTTTTCTCGTATAACGTACTTAGAGTAACATGTTGGTTCCCAAAAATTTGTCCTAAACAATGACTAATCACTAAATTTATTATTTCCTAATTACAAAACGTTTTTCAACAATTATGAATGTTTAAAATTGGAAAAATAATAAAAATTTCTCTCTTTTGAATCCAGATCTCTATCGATCTGGTTGTTTTCTCTTTGTTTTCTTTGTGGATATGTCACCTTCACATTCTCCTCTTTTGATCCATGTATATCTTTATCCATTTCCCTATTTTTCTTTTAAAACCCTAATTCTTCAGAAGTACCTATTTTCAAGAGATCTTTCATAATTTTCGCGGATCATGTATTTCTGAGCATGCTTAAGACTTCTAATCCCCTTCCTTCTCTCTTGTTCTATTTTCTTTTTCGATTTCCCTAAACCTCTGCATGCTCACTATAATATGTATTACTTAGCAAAAACTTTTTACTCGACTAAGCAAAACCTCCTTGGGGAGCTTTTTTGCGGCTTGAGTTGTGGATTTATACAACCTGCATATTTCCATATTGTCGGAGCAGGTTTGATATTTTTTCTAGCTGTAATTGGAAGGAATACGATTTCTCAGATCCTTAGCTAGTCTAGGATCCCAGAAGTTGAACATGCTTTATTGCTCTGGCTCCATCGTTGTGAGGAAATAATTTCCTTTAACAGACAGATTACTCAGCTCTTATAGTTAAGAGTTAACTAGATATCAATTACAATAAGTTGCCATTATCAGAATCTGTTATACGTCTTTCGGTTCCACTTCTTAGTTTGCTAAGAGGAACAAGACAATTATTTAGCTCTCAAGAACTTACTTATTCCCCCATAATATTTTAGCTGAATAGGTGGTTAGCTTCGTCAAGTTTAGAAAGCATGAATAAAGGGGGAAGAAAAAAGGAGGAGGTTGTCATTAAAAAAGATTATGGAACATGAGGTGGTCGATTTACAGAATGTTGTGGTCATCAGTGCACCCCAAAATAAAGCTATAGTTGAAGAATTAGACTCGAGCATCATAGTTTGTATTCTGAACCTTCACTCCATCAAGCCTCTCGGATTAGCCTCAGCTTTATTGAAAATCTGGGATATTGATAAGCATGTGAGAGCAAGACCAATTGGTCATGATCGAGTACAGTTTTACTTTGACTGAAAAAGTGAGCTGAAGAGGATACTAAGCAAAGCCCCCTGGTTCGTAAACGGCTGGACGGTGGCAGTAGAGATGACCTCCCATCCACCCCCAAATTTTCTGAAGAGAATCTTGTTCTAGGTAAACATCAGAAACACCCCGGTCATCTATGTCTCAGAGGAAATCTTCTGCATAATAGGGAGAATGATAGGGGAGGTCTCAGATGAAATGTTACTTCATGCCAGGACACCAGATCCTCTAAAGTATGTTTGTTCCCATATTTGGATATAGGTTTACGATCTGGTTATCTTCAAGCTCCCAGTAAGCTTCAACGTTGAAGAATTACTAGCAATTGAATTTAAGTATGAGAAACTTCAAAAAATATGCATACGATATAAAAGGATTACCCATGACCAATACTACTGGGAGACAAGGAGGAAGGCAAAAGGAGAAGGGCATAGTGCTAAACGAGCATTTAAACTCAAGTCATTCCAATATTCATTCCCAATCCAGAACTCGTCATGAACCTCACCACCATCAAGATAGGTATTCAAATACCATTCAAGCCTTGGGATCAATCAATCGCAAAGGCAAATCCATCTCTACAGCTCCTACTAAATCTAAAGGAAAAGCAAAGGCCTCCACGACGTGGAGACTAAAACAGGACTTACCAATCCTCCCGAACTTGAATGTTGATAAGGTTGATGTTCGTAATAAGGAATCCTATGATCGCCTAGTCCAAATAGAAATAGAACAAGATATCACAGATTACCGGCTTCTACCCAAAGAAGTACCTCGTCAGTCTCGGTAGAAGGAAAACAGAAGGACACCCCTAACAAAGCAGAGGAAGGCAGAATCCCAGCCTCACTTCGATTGGTAGGTCCTCTTCTACAACCCTCTGAAATAAATTTTAACTCGGGAAGAACTGTGGAGGATCAAAACATGCCAGGAAGAATGAATATGTCCCCTCTGAGACAAATTAAAGCAATTGCAGAGCTTGATGACACTGATGAGGGACATCTTCTATTAGATCATACTGCGAATTCGGATTCACAGAGGATTCCAGCGATCAAGAGATTATGCGAGCCTAACTCTCAGATAGCAATAAGGATTCTAAGTTCGGACATCAAAGTTGATGCGATAGTTGAGAAGGAGGAATCTGTCTCAGCTTTCAGAAAGCGAAAATCAAGTATAAATCGCAATCTAAGACTTTTCATGAATCAGCAGAATCACAGGATCCAACCTCAGTTGGTAGCTCCAGCCAGGTTAAAGACCCAATAACAGATGTTCGTCAAAGATTAAATCCTTTAGATCACCAGACCTCGACAGTAAGCCCGAGATCTTTAGCTCCAAAAAGGTTAGTGGTTATCCAGAAACCACCACGATCAGTATGAAGATAGTTGCTTGGAACTGTCAGAGAATGGGAAAATCTCTGACGGTTCGTTACCTAAAGGACGTGTGTGGTCAACGCAATCCAGATTTACTTTTCCTAAGTGAGACCAAGAATAGAAAGGATAGATTAGAGTTACTTTGCTAATCTTTAGGCTTTTATGATTTAATTAATGTAGAGCCAAGAGGATTAAGTGGTGGGCTAGAATTGCTTTGGAAGCAAGAGATTCATGTGACAATTATAGATGAAAATGATCGCTTCATCGATAAGTTAATCTCTTGGAAAGGAAAGAAGTTCTTCTTCACTGGGGTCTATGGCAATCCAGTCCAAGGGGAACATCATCATCTGTGGCATGTCCTTGCTAATATAGGTAATACCCGCAATGACCTGTGGATGTTTATGGGAGATTTTAATGAAATTACATGTGATGAGGATAAAAGAGGATGACAG
This sequence comes from Streptanthus diversifolius, assembly GCA_039880935.1. Taxonomy (NCBI): domain Eukaryota; kingdom Viridiplantae; phylum Streptophyta; class Magnoliopsida; order Brassicales; family Brassicaceae; genus Streptanthus; species Streptanthus diversifolius. Next base: position 20,503,314 of record JAXGFM010000014.1, on the reverse strand, counting down.
CATTGTTCACATTCATCTTTTTACCCATTTACATCTTTTATTGATAAATGTGGATTAAGTGAACCAATACTTTTGGGATATCCTTTATCCTGGTTTGGGAGGAGAGGGATGAAACTCATCCATTGCAAGCTGGACGGAGCCCTATGCAACTCTCAATTTAATCTTGAATTTCTGCGAGTTAACTCTGAATACCTATTTAGGATATTGTATAATCACAGCCCCATCTGCTCTTCTTTGGATGGGGAGGATCGTGAAAGAGCTACTCGCTTTAGATATGATATGAGATAGAGAAGACATGAAAGCTTCCTGGAGGTTTTCCAAACTGGATTGGACATACAAGTCCATATCCCTTATTCTGATTGGTATAATCCAGATATTGCTCTTAGAATTCAGGAATGTTGGAAGTGCATTTCCCAATGGAAAAAGCATTTTTTTCTCAATTCCAGACTTCGTATACTTACTCTCAAGAATCAAATTGATGAAATGACACATAGTGATCACTTCCATCAAGAAGAGCTCGCCAATTTGAGAGACACATTGGAACAAGCTTACCGGTATGAGGAAGTTTACTGGGGATTTCTAAGTAGAATTCAATGGCTGCAAGCAGAAGATCGCAATACAAAGTTTTTCCATGCGTAAGTGAAAGAGAGACGCTCCATCAATAGGGTTTATGCACTTTTGGATGAATCATCAGGAATCTTGGTACACTTGGATTTGGAGATAGGGAATTTAGTGATCAAACACTTCAGTGATGTCTATAAATTTCAAATTCTGTATACAAGTCCAATTAGAGAATCATTAATTTTCTCCCAGAATCAAACTTTAGTCACAGAAGAACATAATCAAGTACTAACTGCCTCGCCATCCATGGAAAAAGTGAAAGCGGCTGTTTTTGGATTGAATCCAAACAAATGCCCTGGACCTGATGGAATGACTGGTGCTTTCTACTAGGATAATTGGAACATAGTAGGCTAAGATGTTTACCAAATAGTGAAGGACTTTATAGAAACGAGAACATTAGATAACAGGCTTAACTTCACAAGTATTTGCCTCATTCCCAAGGTCCAAAAGCCAAACTGTATTGGATAATTCAGACCAATAAGCTTATGCAAATTTATATACAAGGTCATCTCCAAAATTCTAGCATCAGGGATGAAGAAGATACTCTCATTGCTAATCTCTGAGAACCAAACAACATTTGTTGAGGGTCGGTTGATAACTGATATTGTTTTGATCGCACACGAAATTTTCCATAGTTTGCGAACATATAAAGAAGTTTCCTCAAGCTGCTTAGCCATCACGACGGACATGACCAAAGCTTTTGATAGGCTGGAATAGCAATTCATAGAGGACTTAATGCGCGGAATGGGATTTTGCGACAGATGGATTGACAGAGTAGTGGTTTGTATTACGATTGCAACTTTTGAGGTACTTTTAAACGGCAAACCATATGGCAGGATCACTCCATCTAGGGGAGTCAGACAAGGAGATCCTCTTCCCCCTTCCTTTTCATTATCCGGACAGAGATGCTGGCAAAGCGCTTAAAACTAGCAGAAGCTGATGGTCAGATTTGCCAGAGTGTCCAAGAATTTCTCATCTTTTTTTTTGCAGATGATTCTTTATTTTTCTGCAAGGCGCAGCATGACCAAATTGATCTAATTAGCAAGCTTCTTCGGAAATATAGTGAAGAATCAGGACAGAGAATCAACCTCAACAAATTTAGTATCACTTTTGGGAAACACCTCCCGAAGGAAACCTTGATGGAATTCAAAAATAAAATGGGGATTAGAAAGGAAGGAGGTGTTGGTGTATATCTTGGACTTTCAGAAACTTTTGTTGGATCCAAGGTGATGTCAATGAAATACCTAGAGCACATGATTAGCAAGAGCCTCAACTCCTAGAAAGCAAAATATATATCCTTGGCAGGGAAGAAATCTCTAGTTAAAGCGCTAGCTCTTATTCTTTCCACATATTCGGTGTCATGTTTCCTTCTCCCAAAATCAACAAGCAAGGCAATCAACTTTGCAATATCAAAGTTATGGTGGAGAAATCAAGAAACATGACAAGGGATACATTGGAAAAAAAATGGGAAAGCATATGTAAGGCTATGGATGTAGGGGGTTTAGGTTTCAAAGAACTGGAAGGTTTTAACAAGGCTCTATTTGGAAAGAAAATCTGGCGAATTCCAATAACCCCAAAAGTCTCCTGGCTTGGACTCTTAAAGGGAAATACTTCAGGAACACTACAATTCTATCATCTTCTCTTGGTTCTCATCCGTCCTTTGCGTGGAGGAGCATCCATTAGGCAATAAAGCTTCTCGCTATAGGAATGCAAAGAAACCTGGGGAATGGATTAGGAATTGATCTTTTAGAGGAACCATGGATCGTGAATGAACGACCCAGACCTCCAGTCCTAAAGGACAAATTTGATCAGGCTTTGGCTACTACTAATTATTTCAAAGAAGAAGCAAGATATGAATGGTTAATCCCCATACTTATGGAAGCCTTTTTGGATAAAGAAGTGGAGCTTATCTGCAAGATTAAACCCATCAAACGAATTCCACTTACGCTATACTCATGGATCTTTCAGATAAATGGAGTTTACACAGTCAAATCAGGTTAACATGTATGTTACAAGCATTTCTTTGACTCGGCTCAATCATAACAGGTTCACAATCCAAACCTCAATATGTTTTACACTGAATTATGGAAGGTTGCAACCACACCAAAGATCAAATTCCTTTTATGGCGCATTGATTCTGATAGTCTCTCAACAAATGCTAAGCTTAAAAGCAAGGCTTTGTCTCACACTCTGGAATGTCCAAGATGTGGGCATGAGGTTGAGGACATAATCCATCTCGTTTTCAAATGCCCAATTGCAAGAGCGGTCTGGATATTTACCCGAGCATGGTTCAAGTTCACCCCTGATATGGATGATTCTATATATGCTAACATAGCAACATGCTTGGAGATGAAACATTCAATAGAGGATATCCACATCTAGTTTTGGCTCCTATGGAGAATATGGGAATCACGGAATGCTCTCATCTTCAATGGAGAGCAACATCATCCATTGGATGTAAGTAATCAAGCTATATCGGATGCAGCAGAATAATAGAAAGCTTAGGAGGATGAACCTCTACTACATTTGGTACCAAGATCATGTATCCCAACTCGCAGACTTAACAAGAATCATCAAACACTAGCAACCAAAATCCAACAATGGCGCCCTCCCCTCCAAGTACCATTGCTTTCAGTATATATGCTTATTGGTCTTCTGTCTCTCGGTTTGTGTGTGTTGCTTGGATTCTTAGGGATAACCATGGACACGTTAGGTTGTTTGGAACTAAGACATATCCTCAACTGTTCTCGGCATTACATGCTGAAGCAGCTGCTCTAGGTTGGACAGTCTCGTGTATGTCAAATATGGGATACTCAAAAGTGGAATTTCAAGTGGATAGCTTAAACCTAATCTTGAGAATCAAGTAGTCGGATAAATGGCCAAACATAGATATGTTCACACAGGATATCCTTGATGTTTTTAGGAGGTACAATCTTTTATCTCTGTTGCAAATTTGGAGGTCAGCTAATAGGGTAGCTGATGCATTGGCCAAGCATGCTATGAAAGGTCCTGTGTATTATGTTGATATTAATAACATTTTGCATAGTTGTTTCATGCCAATAATAAATGGTGATATCCTTGTAAACCCATAACTTTTATCAAGTAATGAAAGAAGTTATATGCGGGGAAAAAACTAGATAATTAAATATTAAAACATATATAGTGACGTACGAAGGCGACGAGGTAAGAGATCAACCCGTTGATCGACATACAACTCAGATCGGGTGCGAGATTACCATTTTTATCTTGGAGGAAGTGCGGATTTCATTTCTCGGTCTTCATCAATATTTTCATTATATGTCAGGTTTTCACGCGATGAGGTAGGAGGATGAATTCGCTCGTCATATTTGATTACCAGTCCATATTATGTTTGAAGAAGATAGTGCCCAAGTCTAATGTTTGGTATATGGTAACCATGACGTGTGAGACAATGGATTTGGTTTCGATATAAGGTAATTACGGATGTTTGCGGTGGATTTAATGCATAATAATAGGGATTTCTAAGTTATTGATAATTTGGGATCGAATTGACAATGTAACTATGAGGTTTCGTTGGATTGAGAATTGAAGAGTATCTACGATGTTGAAAGGGGAGAGTATCACCAGAGATATTTACGGCAAGTGAATTTTGTGTGGTCTTTTTGGAATAGGGATGAGATTTTTCGTAGGATTTTTAGAATAGGGATGAGATTTATCGTAGGAAAATCCTGCGTGATATGGATATAATTCATGATTTATCACCATAGGAGGCAAGTATGGGAATTAATGGGAAAATTTTGATCCAGGATACAACTGGGGACGAGATTGTAAGGAAATGGAGTAGGGGATTTTGTAGAGAAAGGAAATCAAATCTCTTAATCATCATTTTTTAGGGGGACAACTAGAAGTATGTATACATAATTATTGGTATAAGGAATTATGGTATTACAAAACTATGTGTGTATTCAAAGACCAAGAAGTTAATATTGGTCAAGTAGCAGGGGATAATGTCTTTAAAGATTGTATGGGTTACGGATTTGCAGTTACTGCACTGTGGTATATGTTCTCTAGGACCAGAGGATATATCGAGAAAATGGGGAAGTTAGTAAGGAATAGTATCACATTAGAGCTAGGCGTTAGGGAGAAGCTAGCGGGTGGGCAACATTTGAAAGTAGTATATTGTTACAGTCTCTCTGGAATGTTAGAATAACAGAATGGATTTTGGAATATCAATGGGTTGGGGTCATGGAAACAGTTAACGACGGAGTTGCAGGAATTGGTTTTGTGCATCACAATTGCTCGAATTGGTTTTGTGCATCACGATAGTATATATATATTATGAATTGTGTGGCAGCTTTGGAGACAATTCTGGATTTAATTTCAGTTAAAGGGCCACAAATGCAACACATTGTGAGGTCAACAATCACAAATGCAAAGGAAGTATATAAGGTATTTGGTTTTTTGGGTTAATTAACATTGAGCCTTGTACTTCCCGTATGTTGATGTTTAAGGGTATCAACAGTCCATCTTTTATAAGTTTGGTACAAACCAATTTTTCTTTGTTTGTACGATGGTTATATATATTCGTTGGAAAAAGGGTAAATGATCAGAGTTATTTTGGTTCAGTATCGGACTTTGTTGGTTCTATGGGTTTGGTCCCTACTTTCTTCTCAAATGATGGAGTCTGCAACAAATACGATGGGTTTATCACCATTGGGAACAATTATGGGACAAGGAGGATTCAGGTCTCCAGGAAACAGGAAAAGGAGAGTAGTTATTAGGGTGAGTTGAATTGGATTCACGGAAATGTTTTATTGGGTCTGATTTACTATGTTTAATAATAAGGATTTACCTATGATAGATTTTCTAGGAACTGATCTAATTTGTGTTGAGTTTGGTTATCGTAACATTATGTCATCTACGATTACTGAGAAGGGATTCTTTTGGTTGATGGGAGAGAGCAAGGGCATAATGACTCAATCACATTAACTGTTGATTCAGTCGCATGTTTTGGTTGTTACTTGGTTATATGTGTAGCGTCTAATGCTTTTCCTTTAATGTTGGTTTAAGTCCGGTGGATGTGGATGATATGTGTAATAATAAACTCCATTATATAGATTTTAAACTAGAATTATCAAGGTTTAAGAAGTAAATGTATCATTAGTTATATGAAAAATTTGATTTAAGAATAAACCAGAATTATTGTTTTTTTCTGACACAAAACAAGGTTTTTTTTCGTGTAACAATTTCAGCATCATTTTAGGTATAATCATTTACATACGGTAAAACCTAGATGAGCTAGTGGAGGTATATCATTGTACTATAACGACATATACAATGTTAATATTGCTTTCTCGAGTAATAGAATTATTGATACTGAAACAACGATTGAAAGAATGAAAGTATGTCTATCATTTGTCTATGGCGATTCTATACAAAACTTACGAGATCAGGTGTGGAAAAGATTGGCTAGGATGAGCTTGACAAGGATTGAACAATGGTTCATAATAGCGGATTTAAATGAGATTACTGGAAATCATGAAAAGGAAGGCGACCCTCTATGACATACATCAACATTCGTTTCTTTCAACAATATGATAGCTAAATGTGGATTTATTGAGTTTCTGTCCATAGATAATACACTTTCATATAGGGGTATAAAGAATAGACAAACCATAAGGTTTTGGTTGGATAGGGCACTGGCAAATGAAGATTCACATATTTTATTTTCATTCTCATTTGTAGAATATCTCAGAATGTAGGCTCTGATCATCGACCAATAGTAACTCCAATTAAGGAAAAAAAAGAAACATAACCAATTTAGGTTTGACAAGAGGTGGATAGGGAAATATGGACTAATGAATTAAGTCTCGAAGGGTTGACATACATCACATAGACTTGATGGGAGACATTTGGTGGAAAAAATTTAGCAGGGATATGATTAATGATTTACAAAAGGCTTTAGAGGAACTTCAAAATGACAGTAACAAAACTGAAGGAGAGGTCAGGGAGGTGACCAAAAAACTAAAAGAAGCCTATTAGGATGATAAATTATTTTGGCAACAAAAAACAGAAATATGTGGAATAAGCAGAGAGATCAAAATACAAAATTTTATCATGCATATTGACAAAGCAAAAAAAGAGCATAAAATATGATTGTTGGGTTATATAATGAAAAAATGTTTGGGTCTCACAGGATATAAAGTTGTAGGCAGTGGCAATTAATTATTTTAAAATTTTGTTTACCTTAACATCTCGTAAAGAGATTGATGAGTTTTTATGGGAGGTCCCAGTGTTAATTACTGATCAAATAAATAATCAGCTTACAATATTGGCCACATAAGAGGAAGTGAAGAAAAGTATATTTACGATGCACCCAAGAAAAGCACCAAGTCCGGATAGTATGATAGTCTTGTTTTATCAATAATCATGGCCAATAATAAAGGGGAATATTTTGGAATTCATAAATATTTTTTACAAATAAGCTGTTTGATCAAAGAATAAATTTGAGAAACATATGTCTAATTCCTAAGAAGGCTAGATCAACGAGAATGGCGGAATTGAGACTTATCAGCCTCTGTAATGTGGGTTATGAAATCATCTCTAAGATTTTATGTCAACAGTTAATATTTTATTTACCAGGATTAATTTATGAAACTAAATCAACATTTTTTAATGCCGATTGATTCACATAATATTTAATTACTCAGAAAATGTTTCATGGCTTACGGACAAACTGATGCTGTTAAATTAAGTATATGATAATAAAGATGGATATGAGTAAGACATATAATAGATTTGAATGGTCTTTTATCCAAAAGCTCTTACAAAAGATGGGTTTTCTCCACTTTAGATCTCGTGGATGATGTAGTGTATAATATCAATAAAATATAAAATCTTAATGGGAAACCACATGGATGTATTATCCCGGAAAGAGGGCTCCGTCAGAGATACCCTCTCCTTATCTCTTTATTATCTGTACGTAAGCGTTAATTTCTAATATAAGGAGAGCGGAACAGGAAAAATTGTTGACAATGTTAAAAATAGCAAGACCTAGTCCAAACCGAGTGGATCTAAATCCATACTCGATAGATTGCGGTATATGTCGTAATTTTTAACAACTTATCAAATGTTTTGGTAATTTGATATTTTTAACTTATAAAAAATACAAAAGTCAGAAAAGTATTTAAGCAATATGTTTGAGCAATTGTCTATATTATCTCTCTGGTGGTATCTAATAATAGATTAATTAAGGAAATATTTCTTCTTTTTTTTTTCATGTGAAAAATATTTTTCCCCTTTAATCATTTTTAGTTCTTGATTCTATCCACAAATACTCTCGAAACTCTTTGATACAATCCACAAACATACTCTCTAATCTCTTAAATTTTTACACTAAATACCTCACTTTACTCACCGCAGCTCTGATATTTTCTAATTCGATCTCCCAATCTAATCAACTCTGCTCAGTTCTCAGGTATCTTGTCGCTCTCAATCTATCATATCTCACTGATTCTTAACAAATTATCGAGTTTATCATGTTTAGGGTTTAATAACGCTATTTGCATATACGCTCTCTCGCCGAATCTAAGGTTTCGTGCTTTGGATTACGAAACTCATCTGAAATCTTATCTTCGTACTTGTGAAGTATGGGAGACGCTAGAGACAACGAAGCCTACGAGGAAGAGCTTCTGGACTATGAGGAAGAGGACGAGAAAGTCCCAGATTCTGGAAGTAAAGTTAACGGCGAAGCCGTGAAGAAGTGAGTTTTTTTTCTTTCTTTATTCTCAATCTGTTTCATGAGAACACTGGCTGTTCAACTTTGAGGTTGTTCTCTGATTAAGAAGGCTTCATTACCCGTTTGCCTACGAGAGTAGCAATTTGTAAGTTCTTTTATGCAAAACTTCCTGGAAGCTAATAGTTTTTTTTTTTTCATCTTTTGTGGGAATACACAGTTCTGGATTCAGAGACTTCCTTTTGAAACCGGAGCTTCTCCGAGCTATTGTTGACTCAGGATTTGAACATCCTTCTGAAGGCAAGTACCTTTCAGTCTATTGAGTATTCTGCCTTTCTGATGTCGTCGTACTATTTTATTGTTGAATGATATGATGTAAATCAACAGAAATGATTTTCCCATAAGCTGTTTTTAGTTGTCCAGTAAAAATTAACCTACTTTCGAGAAGATATGTTGGTTTAAGATTACTTAGTCTAGTTTCGAGAGGATGTATTATTTGATCATGGGGTTAGATTCTTTGTTAGTTCCAGTTATAGTTGTTTTGGAGTTGTCCATTGTTTGGAGTGAGCTTAGCATTTGGTAAAGCCATCAATTAAAAAGTTACGGAGGTTATACTCTACTTATAAACGGTTCCTTCGGTGCAATTTTTTTCTATAGGATACAAGGCTATCACACTATTCCAGTGGATAATACTTATCTAGTCTTTGCTGGATTGTTTAGGATTAGAGCAGCATTAACTCTTATATGCATTGCTAATGTATGCTTTCCACGTCTTGCTGAACAGAATCATCATTTGGTTTAGGCAATAATGATCACAATCTTGAGAATTTAGATGGATACTTTTTCGGAAGTTCAGATGAAGAATCAAGTGAAGCTTACTTGATGAACAAGGATTCAGAGAAGAGACGTGTGACATTCCACATGGTATATATGATATCAAAACTTTTATATATGATTGACTTTTCTGCTAATTCGATATTATAGGCTGGATACCGTGATGGGATTACTGCTGGACAAGAAGCTGCTGCTCAGGAAGGTTATAACGCTGGCTATAAGGAATCAGTTCGTACTGGCTACAAGTTTGGTATTGTCAGAGGTGTTTCCAGGTAACTAGATTCGTTTGCCGCTTCTGTGATGTTGTGTTACACGTAGCTTGTACAAATCTGGTGAAGCATATCGAGTAGTAGTCTAATACATATTCTGTTTTGACCCTTTTGAAGTGCGCTGGCTTTTCTCCCAGAGGAGCTAAGAAAAAAGCTGATCGATGAACAAGAAATTGGAGAGAAGTTTCAAAATTTACACGATTCTGTGCAGGGTCTCTCAACGGAAACCGCAATGAAACTGTTTTATGGAACTCTTAGTACAAAGCAAAGGGAAGAGAAGAGTGGAGAAGAAGGGCCTGACTCTAGTCTTGCTTCTGGTTCTGGCTCTGTTTTTTGCGTTACTGCCACAACTGATTTAGGAAACTATGTTACTGAGCTAAGCTCTCTTCTTGACAAATCTCCTAAGATTGAAGTTAGATTGGACACATAGACGAAGAGAAGAGTGGAGAAGGAGGGCTTGACTCTGGTCCTCGTTCTGGCGTTACTGCGACAACCGACTTGGGAAGCCATGTTATTGAGCTAACATTATATTGAGCTAAGCTCTCTTCCTGACAAATCTCTTAAGATTGAATTGGACGCATGGAGGAGACTTGCAATCACAGATAGTGGAGAGCATATAACTTGTTTAGTAGTATGGATCATCCCAGTATTCAATAAACAAGAGTATATAACTAAATAATAATATAAACCTTTTTATGCATAATCATTACTTAATAACAATATATATTTTTGAATCTTTTGTTTTTTAGAAAGAATTGGTTATGCAACCCCAAGGCCCTCCAAAAAACATGCTGGGTTAAGATACATTGAATATATATATATATATTTTTTTGAATTATGCCTTAAAGAATTTTAACTGGAACATCATATACTTTATATTAAATTTTATAATTTTGTTTTTCTCCATTAAGATATTATACTATTGTTTTAAAGAAATTTTTTTGCTGATATAATTTTCTAAAAAAAAATTAGAAACCATACGTAAAATTTAAAGTTTTTTTGCAAATCTTTAATATTGTCGTTTTTTTATTTACGAAAAATATAAGTGAAATAAAAATTATCATTTTAAAAAACAATATTGTGTTAGACCGAGATTTTTAAAATATTTCTAAAATAAATATTTATAAAAAATTATTGTATTTATTTGTTTAAAAATATGATTTGGTTTTAATTATTTTAATGATTAACATTTGAAAAATTTAAGTTGTAAAGGAAAAAGAAATTGAATTTATGATTTTAATAAAATAATTTCTCAAGTACTGGTTGAACAATTTTAAATAACTCAATTAAATTATTAATGAAAACCCTTCAAATAAGAAATTTGATTGAAAGCTCTCATCAAATATTGGCTGATTCATTTGAGAGAATTCAACTAAATTATTAGTAAAAAGCTTTTCAAGAAGTAAAGATTCGTTGATAAAAAATATTATCAACGATAATTCCGTCTATGTTATTTAATTGATATTTTGTTTTTTTTTTGTTTGTTAAAAAATGACATATGTATTTTCCGTAGACATAAAATAAGATGGTGTTTATATTTAAAATTTAATACAAGCACAAGGCTGTCACAAAACTATAATTTTGGATGAACATATTTTCAAATAAAAAATTGCTAAAAAGATGATGGTGGAACGAATAGCACCACAAAAACTGCAGATGGTCTTTGATACATCTCATTTTCTTAATTTGGAAGTATTCATTTAGCAAGACTAAAAAAACACAATTTTGACGAAAATCTTAGGATATTTGATTTCATAAAAAGTAATAGGTGATTTTCTTACAGTGGTAATAAATGAGCTTTTAATAGGCTCTTTTAACAGGCTCCTTTGCAAAATCTTCACGATTAAAAAAATTAAATTACAAAAGAAATATATGTATAACTTAATTTAAAAAGGAGATTAATCAGCCATACTACATTATTAATTTTTGTTGGCCGAAGATTATTTTGGATTTGAGAGGGTGGAAGGTGTTAAGGTACATCTTCTGAAATGAAGGGTTGGTCAATAATTCTCAGCAAACAATCAACTAATTAATAAGTATTTGACTAAATCAAATAAGAAATTCTCTTTTAATTCTGAAAATCCTTTCTCTTAAGGTTATTAAACGAATTTAATAATCTTGAAATCTTCTAGATGGTCTGGCTTCACTTGATCATGTGGAGAGGAGTTGATTCCTTTTAAGGTGTTGTAGTTTGGATATTTGAACACAATATCTATTAAAATTAAATTTAATTTTGGGTCAAAATCTAGTTATGGGTATAATACAATTCTCCATTATTGGACTTAACCCAAAAATTAGGTCTAATTTCTAGAATTTTTCTAGAAACATCATTAGAGTTCATCACCTTAAGTATTCTAGAGAATTCTAAAAGATAATAATATAAGATATTTATGTAGAAAACTCTATAGAGCAATAATTATATAGGAGGTTTGTAGAATAATTTAGAGTAGTTTGTAAGATGTTTTGGGAGGCTATAAATACCACCTCACCCTTTCATTTGTAGACACAAGAGAAGTTGAACAAGAGAAATAAAGAAAAGTTTTAAAGAGTGTTCATCATAAGTTTTTCTCTCTAAAAATCTTTCAAGTGTTCTCTTCTTGTTCTTCCATATTTTTTTCATACTTAGAAAAGTTGTTTAACTTAAGTCTCTCGGATATTACGATCTTGGGCTAGTGCTAAGCACTACGCTTGGTTTTCTCTACATGGTATCAGAGCCATTCTGTTTTGGTTCTTTTCAAGATCTAAAGAGAGCTTGGATTACTCTAAGTATGGAGTCAAATGTTCGCGTAGTTGGATTGGGAATGGAAATCTTAAACCAATCTAACTATCCGTTATGGAAGTCATGTATGGAGTCATACTTGGTGAGTGAAGATTTATGGGATGTCGTCGGTTGTAGCATCACAACACCACCAAGGGGAGATGTTGGAAACGCGGAAGCGATAAAAGAGTGGACACCGAAGAATGCCAAGGCGGAATTTGCTTTGAAGAGGTCAACATCCTCGGGATTATTTGAGCATATCTCAAGGTGTACCTCCGCTAGTTCTATTTGGCAGGCACTTGATCAATTGTTCAACAAGAAGAATGAGGCTAGGCTAAAACTGTTAGAGAATGAGCTGGCTAATGCAAAGCAGGGGGAGTCTTCAATCTCAGAGTTCTTCATCAAAGTAAAGAACATTTGTTCTGAGATTAATACTCTTAATCCGGAGGAATCAATTTCAGAAGCACGGTTAAAACGGTCTATTATTCGAGGTTTACGACCTGAATATACACCGTTTGTGACATCAGTTCAACGATGGGCTACACAACCTTCCTTGGAGGAGTTTGAAAATCTTCTAGCCTCGCAAGAATCACTAGCCATTCAAATGGCTGGAGTTAAATTCCATGATGAATCCGAAAACACTTTTGTAGCACGAAGACATCAAAGCTTCAGAGGCAAACCTAAGGACTCTGGTGGTAAGAATAATGATGGACAAGAAAGATCTTCTATGGGAGAAAAAAGCGATTTAAGTGCTACTGGTGTGAAAAACTTGGGCATTTCAAAAAGGATTGTAGAGTAAAGCTGAAGGAAACAAATATGGTGAAATCAAAAGGTCATGATGAAGAAGAAGAATGGGGAAAGTGTTTCACGGTAGAGGCTGCAACTAAAAATCTGGGAAATGATTGGATAGTAGATTCTGGTTGTAGTCATCATATTACCGGAGATGAAAAATTATTTTCTAGTCTTCAGAGTCATGACGGAAGAGAAGCCATCATTACTGCTGATAATTCAGTCCATCGAGTTGAGAAGGAAGGTACTGTTGTCATTGAAGGAGATGATGGAAGCCCAATCACTCTCAAGAATGTTTACCATGTCCCTGGTGTAAGGAAGAATCTTCTCTCTGTGGTGAACGCAGTAGATTCAGGTAACTATGTTTTATTTGGCCCAAGAGACGTTAAATTCTTGAAGAATATTAAGGAATTAAGAGCGGATGTGGTTTATACCGGAGCACGGGTTAAGGATCTATATGTCTTATCTGCCTCCAACAGTTATGTTGAGAAAATGAGTACCAATGAAAATGCCTATATATGGCATGCTAGACTTGGTCATATAAATATGACTAAGCTTAAAGTCATGATGAACAAGGATCTGGTTAACGGGCTCCCGAAGATAAAGATCCAAGATGAAGGAAAACTCTGTGAAGGTTGTCAATATGGAAAGTCACATAGACTCCCATTTGACAACTCCACCTCGTGATGCAGTGCTCCGTTGGAGAGGATCCATAGTGATTTAATGGGTCTGACAAGAACATCCTCCTATTTCGTGTTTCACTACATGTTGCTCTTCGTATATGATTTTTCACGATACACTTGGGTATACTTTGTGAAGGAAAAGTCAGAAGTATTTTCAAGGTTTCAAGAATTCAAAGTTATCGTGGAAAGAGAGTTTATGTCAAAAGAGTTTCTCTCATTTTGCCAAAAACATGGAATAAAGAGAGAATTTACATGTCCACATACACCTCAACAAAATGGATTAGCGGAAAGGAAGATTAGACATCTAAGTGAGACATGCAGAAGCTGGCTACATGACAAGAACTTGCCTAAAGCCTTATGGGCATAAGGTATGAGATGTCCAGCATATGTCATCAATCGAATGCCACTTAGTCCAAATAATATGAAGTCTCCTTATGAGATGATTCATGGGAAGAAACCAACGGTGAAGCATCTCAGGATATTTGGATCTATCTGCTACGTCCATATGGTCAATTCTTAGAGAACCAAATTGGAGGTAAAGGCAAAGAAGTGCATCTTTGTTGGGTATGATGAACAAAGAAAAGGATGGAGGAGTATGGATCCTGAGACACATAGGTGCATTGTGTCTCGTGATGTTGTTTTTGATGAAATTTCATCTTACTATGGACCACCTCAAGTCTTGGTTGACCAAGAAGGTACGAGTTCCTCTAAGACCATTGAAGAAGTTGTTTTGAACACAATATATATTAAAATTAAACTTGATTTTGGGTCAAGGTCTAATTATGGGTATAATCTAATTCTCTATTATTGGACTTAACCCAAAAATTAGGTTCAACTTCTAGAATTTCTCTAGAAACATCATTAGAGTTCATCATCTTAAGTATTTATAGAAAATTTTAAAAGATAATAATGCAAGATATTTATGTAGAAAAATCTAGAGAGCAATCATTATCTAGGAGGTTTGTAGAATAATCTAGAATAGTTTGTAAGATGTTTTGGGAGGCTATAAATACCTCTTCACCCTTTCATTTGTAGACACAAGAGAAGTTGAACAAGAGAAATAAAGAAATTTTTTAAAGTGTTCATCATAAGTTTTTCTCTCTAAAAATCTTTCAAGTATTCTCTTCTTGTTCTTCCATATTTTTTCATAATTAGAAAATTTGTTTATCTTAAGTCTCTCAGATATTACGATCTTGGGCTAGTGCTAAGCACTACACTTGGTTTTCTCTACAATATCAAGACGCATCATTCAGCCGGACGAAATATCTGGAAGATGTTCGTTTGTTATTTTAAATCATGCGTCTAGAAATTGTATTTAGATGCAGTTATATTTGTTTGATGTTTTTGTATTTGTATCTGGACGCATTTAGTGTAAAATGACCAAAAATATAATTTTGTAATTTCGGCAAAAAAATACAATTTTGTAGTTTAGGCAGAAAAATATAATTTTGCGGTTTTGCGAAAAAGTTCAAATTAGCGGTTTTGGTGGGAAAATGCAAATTTGCGATTTTGGCGAGAAAATAGAATTTCACGATTATAGAGGAAAAATGCAATTTTACGGTTTTGACGGGAAAATGCAATTTTGAGATTTTTGGTGATAAAATACAATTTTGTGGTTTTGGCCAGAAAAGTGCAACTTTTCGAGTTTGGCGGGAAATGCAATTTTGCAGTTTTTGCGAGAAAATGAAATTTTGTAGTTTTCGAGGGAAATTACAATTTTACGTTTTTGACTGGAAAATATAATTTGTAGTTTTGGCGAGAAAACACAATTTTCGGTTTTGGCTGGAAAATGAAATTTTGCGATTTTTACCTAAATTGTGATTTTTCAGTTTTGGTCGAAAAATACAATTTTGTGATTTTGGCGAAAAATATGATTTTGCTGTTTTGGCGGGAAAATGGAATTTTGCAGTTTTGGCCAGAAAATACCATTTTACGTTTTTACTATTTTGCGATTTTTGCAAATGTGATTTTACGATTTTGGCAAGAAAATAAAATTTCGCGGTTTTGCCAAAAAAATATGATTTTGCTATGTTTGACAAAAAATGTGATTTTGCGGTTTTGATAGAAAAATATAATTTTAAACTTTTGAAATTTTGGATGCGTTTTAGTGCGTCTAAAAGTTTGTTTCAAATTCTTTCAAATATCTAGTTATTTTGGATGAGTTTCATTTTGCATTTAGTTTTTGTATCCAGATGCATTTTTTATTTTAACAAAAACGAATATCTAATAACTGCATCTAGATGTTGCGTATGGATGATGAAGCGAACAACACCTAACTCAGAAATTGAAAGCTGAGCAAGATTCCGTTCGACAAGATTATACCATGGGATTCAAAACTCAACAAGATTGTTACTTTAGATAAAAAAAATATGGTAAAAATTGGTATGGGCAACAAGTAAATTAGCTCTTATAAAGGCTAACAAGAACATAAAATCAGAACTCATAAAAATTGATATAATGTTAAACAACCTTCAAGTGGTTCCATCATTTTTTTCAGCGACAATGTAACGATGTAACAGTTTGACTCAAAGACGTTAAAGCACATAGAGACTTCGATGACCACTAAATTAGGGATTTTCAAAAAAAATTCTGGTTTTATTTTTTTTTTGGAATTAATCCCAATAATTTTAATATTTTTTTTAACAATACTGTGTGTTGGGTCTGAACTCTATACATATGAATTTCAGAAGTTTTCACAGTTGTGCCACATAATTACACAAAGATGAGTTTAACTAAGATGAGGTCATGTAATCAACGACGTCATTTTGGAATTATTTGAAATTTAAAAATTAAAATCATGTCTTGTGAGAGACAGTTCAATGGAGTTTTTGAGAGAAAAATACTGAAATTCTATCTGTTTAAGAGAAATTCTAAATTTGTGAAATTTGATAGAAAAGAAGACATATTGGAAGCTTAAATCAAGCATTGGTGTGGTGGAAAGTATTGTAGTAGTTCAAAATGAAGTAATTTTAGTCTTCCAAAAATTTAAAATATTTTGAGAGAATTATGTTAAATTACTGATTCATGGTAAAGATAAATCGTATAATGGTTAAATATGTACAAATATCAAACTAATAGGTTTGTGGAAACATGGATATTTAAGATTCATTTGAATGGATAGGAAAAAAAGTAGAATGTACAATAGGTGCTTGATATAATGTGTGAATAAACTTTTTTTTGTTATTTTCACTTTTTTTAACCTGTTTTCACTTCTTTTTTATTATTTCAATGGAAACAACGATAATTCATTCATAATAAACTACGATGGAAAGTTTGTAAATAGTGAAGGAGAAGTTTTATATGTTGGTGGAAAATCTCATTCTCTTTAAAATGTCTTTCATGCTTTGTTCAGCAGTACATTTAGATTTTCGAGACTTGATGAAAAAGTATTCTACCAACTGTAGTCGTGCTTTTAAAAGACCATTTCTATTTGTGAAGATGCCCTCAAAATTTTCTAGGAGGCTTACAACAGCGGTCTTGAAAACGCTAGATCTCTTTCATTGGTTGAGATTTTAGATACCATGAGAAAAAAAACCAATGGTCCGTATGAAATAAGGAAAATACAGTTTTAAGGTGGCACACACCATAGTTGATGAGGAGAAAGAGTGCAGATGGTGTAACAAATGAATCCATTGACCAAATGCCATATGAGATGAACATCTTATACCGTGAATATTGACAAAAAAACATGTAGCTGTAGGAAGTGGGATGTTACAGGGATCCCATGTCGTCATGCTTTGAAGATGTTTATGGATAATAAGTATAGTGATTCAATCATTTCGGTTGAAGGTATGAAGTTTTGGAAGGAATCTGGTGGCTCACAAATTGAATCACCACTGAGAGATAATAAGAAGGGTTGGAGGAAGAACCAACTGGAAAAGGAAGAAGGTTATTCACTAGTCTCCTACTAAAGGAAAAAAATGTCCAAACACTTGAAGGTGATTCATTGCTACCGATGTTGGTTTGATGGGCAGAACTCTTCAGTTTGTTCTAATGTTGGAGTTCCTAATAATTCCAGGAAGATTTATCCGAGGAAGAAAACACAGGGGAAAAGAAATAATCAATCCAAGTAAATGGCAACTGATTATGGTGAAGGCCGAGTCGGCCAACTTAAACATCTTCGGCCAATGAATAATTTGGTCCCAGTTTTAGTGTGTTGGAACTTTAAGATTCTTGTAAGAATGACTGCTTTTGGCTGTCTTATGCAGGTTTTGGTGATGGATAAATAAAGCGAATTGTTGTTAGTAGTATAGTTGCTTTGGTTTAATTTTAGTGATGGAAGTGGAAGTAGACTTGTTGCTTTGAATTGTTCTTGGTCATGGAAGCATTATTTATAGTCGTTTTGATTTTGTTTTTGGTGATGGAAGAAAGCATGTAGTAGGATGGAGGAGATACAATTGCTTTTAGTATTGTTGGTTTGATGATGGAAGCACCCTCTTGTATTCAATATATCCTTATTTTTCTCTTTTTTCTTTACCATTTTCATGTTTTAGTTTAGAATTCATGTGTCTCATGTCTGTGAAAACAAAACTTCAATTTTTAGGTAAAATCTGAATAACAAATTCTACTAAAATCTTCTTGGAACCAAGATTATTGATGTTTCAATCAATACAATGTTGTTTTGTCTTTTTAAAGTAGCCAAAATTTTCATTTAGAAAGACGTCGTTTCATATCAATGGTAATTTGTGAATTCTTTATTACTGACTGGAATAAAACATAATTGTCCATAATAGTCATGTAATTACCCATATCGAACATGTCATTTTCCATAAACTTTGACTAACAGATAAAAAATCAATATATTAATTAACTTAATTTTGAAAGTTCAAATATGAAAAGTTATACAAATATATATTGGTATATTGTTGCACAACATATAATTAAATGTACTGATCTGAACTGATGAGATAAGTTGGGGTATGAATTGGCTGGTTTTCCATTGTTTAAGCTGAATAAAGAAGAGCTGACAAAAAATATTGAATAAGGTAGACGAAAAATTTATTATTTAAAAATAATATTTTAAGTAAATAATAAAGTAAAGAAATTCAAATTGAAATGTTTGAAAAATGTGTAAATTAAAAAAATTAATATAATAGATTTTATTAATTTGATATCACGAAGTCATGAATAGATTTGGTATCCAAGTAAAACTATTCTGTTGCAAATAAAATTGTAAATAATGTGAATGGACTAGTATGATGTAGGAAAAACACACGATTCCAATTACATATCTCAAAATTTGTGATTATGTGTCTTGTTTTAGAAAAAGTGAATCAACTTCAAAATTTAGTTGAAAAGTGACTACATAAAATTATGTTTTGCTACCACGCAACACAGCTTTTGAAAAAAAAAAAAATCTTTCAATTGTCGAGTTACATTCTCTATGTTCATAAGCAAAACAACAAATATGATCCAAACATAGATTTTCTCTTCTATCACCACATGTCACAAAATCTAACTCCACATAATCTTTCTTTTTCTTTATCATATGATTTTTTATTTGATTATTTTTTATCTTTACTCTTTATTTTTTCTGTAATTCTTTTGATTTTTTGTTTGAATCAGCTAGAATTGAGCCATCAAGATTTTTAAAGATAATAATTATCACTGTGTAAAGTCAATCACTATCGAAAAGCGAGCCATTTTTCTTTTTCTTTATCATATGATTTTTTATTTTGATTATTTTTTATCTTTACTCTTGATTTTTTCTGTAATTCTTTTGATTTTTTATTTGAATCAGCTAGAATAGAGCCATCACGATTTTTAAAGAAAATAATTATCACTGTGTGAAGTCAATCACCATCGAAAAGCAAGCCATTTTTTTAAAAAAGAAATATAGGGCTTTTATGCATTTTTATAAGAGGTCCACAATTTTTTTACTGAGGTAGTATTGTCCATCATTTTGATCGTTTTTTCAGAAAGGTGTTCATCCCTTTTTTCATCCAATAGATGATTTATTAAGATCTTTTTTTATTAAATCTTGTTCTAATACATTATCATTTATTTTTTTAAAAAGTCGCAATCTATAACAAAGAAAAACTGAACAATTACGGAAAAAACAAATACTGTTTAAAGCATTATTGCACTTCATTTAATTTGTTTTTTTATCAATATGTGCAAATTTAGTTCAAAAATATTTAATTAAATTTTTTTGTTAGTCAAAATCTATAAAGATATATTTTCAAGTTAATATCTACAAAAATATATGGTTAGTAAAAGTTTAACAACAAGAAAACTAGGTCTCCAGCTAGGTAAACGCTAATAAGTTTTATCTTTTCTCCTACCTTCAGAAAAAAAGGCATGTCCACTGTTATTAGATATTAGAATTTTCTGAAAGGTAACTATCCCGAACAAGAACATAAAATCAGAAATCATAAAAAATTAGTATCATATAAAATAATATTGAGGTGGTTCAATCAGTTCTACACCGACCATTTAATGATATATATATTTGACTCAAAGATGTCAGAGCACAAAGAGACTTCAATGACCATTAGATCAGTGATTTTCATAATTTATTTATTTTTTATTTTTGTTTCAATAATTATGCATGTTGTCTTATGCTTATCTGGCCCGACCAAGTAAAATTTTTGGATTCGTGGAATCCAATTTAATTATAATAAAAAAAATGTTTGAGGGAAAATCGGCCAATTGATATCTCAACTATTTTTGCGGTTATGATCAGTACTACATTTATAGACTGTGCAATAACATTTTTTATATTTTAATTTTCAAATTAGGCTACTTCATAAATTGGCTTTTTATCTATTAGTCAAATGTTTATGAAGCTGACATATTCGTTAAAGATATTTAATTATCTATGCTAAAGTCCTATGTGTTAATATAATCAGAAATTAAAAAAACAAAATTATGAGTTTAATTAAGATGATGTCGTTAACTATATGACTTCATTTTAGATTTTTTAAAAAAATTTGAAAAATTAAAATCATAAGCTTTGTGAGAGACAATTTGATGGATTTTGATAGAGAAAAATATTGAAATTTTATCCATTTAAAAGAGAGTCTAAATTTGTAAAATTGGAATCTTTAGAGAGAATTTATGGATTCATGTTAGAGATAAATCAAATATTGTTTAAATAGGTGCAAATATCAAACTAATAGGTTTGTGGGAACATTGTTATTGGAAATTCATTTGAATGGATAGGAAGAAAGTAGAATGTACAATAGGTGTTTGATAAAATGTGTAAATAAACTGTTTTTTTGTTATTTTCAGTTCATTTTATATTTTTTCACTTCTGTTTTATTATTTCAACGATTTTCATTCA
Organism: Streptanthus diversifolius; assembly: GCA_039880935.1. Taxonomy (NCBI): domain Eukaryota; kingdom Viridiplantae; phylum Streptophyta; class Magnoliopsida; order Brassicales; family Brassicaceae; genus Streptanthus; species Streptanthus diversifolius. Next base: position 20,482,361 of record JAXGFM010000014.1, on the reverse strand, counting down.
TGATAAGCTATGATGGGAAGTTTGCGAATTGTGAAAAAGAAGTTTTATATGTTAGTGGAAAACATGTTTTTTATAGTAGTATATTCAGATTTTTAAGACTTGATTACAAAAAATCCTACCAGCAATAGTCTCGCTTTCCTAAAAATCATTTCTAATTGTGAAAATATCCTCAAAAATCTTGGAGGTTTACAACAGCGGTCTTAAAAAAACTAAGTATTTGTCAGAAAATCTAACTATGCAAAATCTTTCTTCTTCTTTATCATTTTTTTTTTTATTATTTTTGTTTCTTTTCTCTTGATTTTTTCTCTAATATTTTTGATTTCTTGTTTGAATCAGCGACCATAGTGCCATCACAAATTATAAAGATAATAGTTATCGTTGTATGAACTTAACCACCATCGAAATATCGGAAAGCGAGCCAATTGTTTTTTCAAAAAGATTTACGATTTTTATATATTCTTTATAGGAGGTCCATAATTTTTTCACCTAGGTAGTATTATCCATTATTTTTATCGTTTTTTAAGAAATACATTTTTTCATTAAAAATATGAGTTATTAAAAAAAATTTTTATTGAATCTTTTTCTAATAGATTATCATTTAAAAAAAAGAAGTTGCACTCTATAACAAGGAAAAAATGCACAATTAGGTAGAAGAAAAAATATTAATTAGAGCATCATTGCAATTTTTTTTAATTTGATTTTTTTTATTAATACGTGCAAATTTAGTTCAACAATATCTAATTAGATTTTTGTTAGTCAATCTATAAAAATATATTCGTAAGTTTAAATCTATGAAAATATATACGTAGTAAGATTCTAACAACAAGAGAACATAAAACCAGAAATCATAAAAATTTGGTATCATGAAAAATATCCTTCAGATATCTCATCAATTTTAAAGATAATGATGTAAAAATTTGATTCAAAGATGCCAGAGCACGGAGAGACTTCCATGGTCACTAGATCAGGGATTTTCAGATTTTTTTTTTCTTTTTTGTATCTTTATTTTATTTTTTCCAGTAATTACGTGTTTTGACTACCTGTATTCCAATTTGGATACAGTAAACAAATGTTTGAGCGGAACTCGGCTAATTGATATCCCAACTCATCTTTGCGGTTCCGATCAGTATTACATTTATAGGGTATGCAACAACATAGTTCAACTTATATTTCAAATTTTCAAAATTAGGCTAATTCATATATTGGATTTTTATCTATTAGTCAAATGCTTACAGAAGTTGATATATTAGTTAAGATAAACTATATGATGTCGTTTTAGATTTTTTTGAAATTTGAAATTTTTTAATCATAAGTCTTGTGAGAGACAGTTCAATTGAGTTTTAGAGAGAAAATATTGAGATTCTATCCCTATAAGAGAGATTCCAAATTTGTGAAATTAAATAGAAAAAAGACATATTCGGAGCATAGTTAAGCGTTAGTGTGGTGAAAATTATTGTAATAGCTCAAAATGAGGTAATTTTCGTCACTTTGAAATTGAAATCTTTAGAGAGAATTGTATTAAACTATGGATTCATAGTAGATATAAATCGAATATTGGTAAAATATGTGCAAATATCAAACTCATAGGTTTGTGGGAACATGGTTATTGAAAATTCATTTGAATGGATATGAAGAAAAGTAAAATGCAGAATATGTGTTTGATATAATGTGTAAATAAACTGTTTTTTTTTGTCTTTTTCACTTCATTGAATATTTTTTTCACTTCTGTTTTATTATTTCAACGGTAACAAAGACATTTCATTCATTATAAACTACTATGGAAAGTTTGCGAATAGTGAAGGAGAAGCTTTATACGTTGGTGGAAAACCTCATTCTCTTGTAGCCACCTCTCTTGCTTTATTCAGCAATACATTCAGATTATCAATAATTGATGACAAAGTATCCTACCAGCTGTAACCGTGCTTTCTTAACGACCAATTCTATTTGTGAAGATGCCCTCAAAAATTTCTCGGAGGCTTACAATAGAGGTGATATGATCCTGACCAAGGCTGGACATATAGACGTCCAGAAACCATTGGGTCCTATGACCAAGTCCCAAACCAGAAAGCTTGAGGACATCCCAGGAAGTTATCTGAAGACCATACAGACCAAGATGCGAGTAGGACCAAGGATGACCAAGACTGCACCTACCTAAGTCGGTATGCTAAGTTTGATCCAAACTATGTGAATTAAGTAAAGGAGAAAGTTGTATATCTTAGTACTCTTTTTCCTTAGTGAGTTTTTGTCCCACTGGGTTTTTGTCACTAAGGTTTTGATGAGGCTTGGATATACATCTTAGATGGACCTTTGTTTAAGGCCCATAGCATTTTGTTGGATTAAACTTAGAATTTTTGGCCCGGCCCATTTTCTATTTTTTTCTTTATTGTCTTTTTGCATTTAATAAGTATTTGGCAGTTGGGAGTTGGGAGTTATCCTCTTAATTTCCCTTCTTGCATGGCTTTGCATGTTCTTGGAATGTGTTCCGAACATGCAAGCCTTCTACCTTTTCCCTTTTCATTCTCTATATATAGATGGCTTGGCCATTTGTACTTCTCATCAAAAAATTTAATAAAAAGTCTTTTCTTTTTTAAGAGTTTCGATCACCGAGTAGTGCGTCATATCTACTCTCTCCTAGGTCTTCCCTTGGTGCGTAATATCCTTGAGTCCGTCTAGGAAACCCTTGTTGAACCCTGGTGCGTCATATCCTTGGTTCATCAAGTCCGGTAAATCAAAGGTCTTCCGCAGCCTTTGTGCGACCTATCGCTCCACATGCATTGGCAACTTGAGCTCACGCTCGTTGTGCAAGGCTTATCCCTCCTACTCCCTTGTTGTGCCAGTTTTGGGTTTGTGATCTTGATAGAAAAGACTCTTTTTATTAAAATTTTTGACGAGAAGTACAAATGGCCAAGCCATCTATATATAGAGAAGGAAAGGGGAAAAGGTAGAAGGCTTGCATGTTCGGAACACATTCCAAGAACATGCAAAGCCATGCAAGAAGGGAAGTTAAGAGGATAACTTCCAACTCCCAACTGCCAAATACTTATTAAATGCAAAAAGACAATAAAGAAAAAAATAGAAAATGGGCTGGGCCAAAAATACTAAGGTTAATCCAACAAAATGCTATGGTCCTTAAACAAAGGTTCATCTAGGATGTATATCCAAGCCTCATCAAAACCTTAGTGAGAAAAACCCAGTGGGACAAAAACTCACTAAGGAAAAAAAGTACTAAGATATACAACTTTCTCCTTTACTTAATTCAAATAGTTTGAATCAAACTTAGCATACCGACTTAGGTAGGTGCAGTCTTGGTCATCCTTGGTCCTGCTCGCATCTTGGTCCTTATGGTCTTCAGATAACCTCCTGGGATATCCTCAAGCTTGCTGGTTTGGGACTTGGTCATAGGACCCAATGGTTTCTGGACGTCCATATGTCCAGCCTTGGTCAGGATCATATCAAAAAATCTTGAAAAAGCTAGGTCTCTTCAATTAGTAGAGATGTTAGAGACCATGAGAAGATTATTAATGGTCCAGACTTAACTAAGGATGAAAAAATTAACATAGCATAAGGCAAAATACAGTTTGAAAGTGGAACACACCATAGCTGCTGAGGAGAAAGAGTGCAGATGGTCTAACAAACAAATCAATTGACTAAATGGTTTGTCAAAAGTTTTTGAGAAAGGTACATCTTATACCATGAATATTGACAAAAGAACATGTAGCTGTACAAAGTTGGATGTCATAGGGATCCCATGTCATCATGCGTTGAAAATGTTTATGAATAAGAAGTAAAGTGATTCAATCATTCCGGTTGAAGGTATGAATTTTTGGAAAGAATCTGGTAGCTCACAAATTGAACCACCTCTGACAGACAATAAGAAGGGTTGGAAGAAGAAGCTACATAAAAGGAAGAAGTTGATTCACAAATCTCCTACTTAAGGAAAAAAAAAAGTCCAAACACTTAAAGGTGATTCATTGCTACCGATGTGGGTTGGCTGGGCACAACTCTTCAGCTTGTTCTAACACTGAATTTCCTAATAAGTCCAGGAAGATTTATCGGAGGAAGAAAACACAGGGAAAATAAATGATCAATCCAAGTCAATGACAACTGATTATGGTGAAGGACCAAGTCATCGACTTAACGTCTTCGGTCAATGAATAAATTCAGGTATTTTTCTCTATTCAGTCCCGATTTAAGTGTGTTGGAACTTTGAGATTCTTGTAAGAATGACAGTTTTTGGCTCTGTTATACAGGTTTTGGTGATGGAAGCATCAAGCTGGATTGTTGTTAGTAGTATTGTTGCTTTGGTTTGAATTTAGTGATGGAAGTGGAAGTACACTTGTTTTTACTATAGTTGCTTAGATTTGTTTTTGGTCATGGAAGCATTATTTATAGTCGCTTTGTTTTGTTTTTGGTGATGGAATAAATCATGTAGTAGGATAGAGGAAATACGGTTGATTTTAGTAATGTTGGTTTGATGATGGAAGCACCATTTTGTCTTCAATTTATCTTTATTTTTCTCTTTTTGCTTTACCATTTTCAAATTTTAGTTTAGAATTCATATGTGTCTTATGTTGGTGAAAACAAAACTTCAAAATGTCAGGTCGAATCGGAACAACAAATTTAACTAAAATCTTCTTGGAACCAAGATTTCTGATGTTTCAATTAATACAGAGTTCTTTTGTCTTTTTAAAGTAGCCAAATTTTATTTTAAAAACGACATTGTTTCATCTCAATGGTAATTTGTGATTTTTTTAACACTGACTGGATTAACACGTAATTCTCCATAATAGACATGTAATTACCAATAATGGACATTGTCAGTTTCTATAAACGTTTGAGTACCATATAAAAGATCAATGTATGAATTTGCTAAGTTTCGGAAGTTCGGATACGAAAAGTTATACAAATATATGTTGGTGTGTTGTTGCAAAGCCTATAAAAAAATGTACTGATTGGGAGTGATAAGATAAGTTGGGGTATGAATTGGCCGGTTTTCGAATATTTAAGCTGAATAAAGTAGAGTTCACAAAAAAAAAATTGAATAAGGTAGACAAACTTTTATGATTTAAATTGCAAATTTTATTTTTTGAAATGTTAGATTTATTATTTAACAAAATTTTAACTAATTAAAAAACTAAAGAACTTTAAAGGAACATTAAATTCATAAAACAAATGTGTAAATTAAAAAATTAATATAATAAATTTTATTAATCTAATATCACAAATTCATGGCTAGTTTTGGTATCAAAGTAAAACTATTCGGTTGCAAATAAATTTGTGTATATTGTGAATGGATTAGTATGATGTAAAAAACCACCCGATTCCGTTTAAGTATCTCGAGATTTGTGATTATGTGCCATGTTTTTGAAAAAGTGAATGAACTTCAAAATTTAGTTAAAAATGTCTTCATAGAACCATGTTTTACCACCACGCAACACAGTTTTTGCAAAAAAATGTCTCTCAATTGTCCTGTTACATTCTCTGGGTTCATAAGCAAAACAACATATATGATCCAAACATAAATTTTCTCTTCTATCACCACAAAATCTAACCCCTTATAATCTTTTTTTTTATCATTTGTTTTTTTGTTTTGACTATTTTCTTATCTTTTGTCTTGATTTCTTTTTTAGTTTTTTTGATTTTTTTGTTTGAATCAGTGACGGTTGTCAGAATCGACGGATTTCTGACGGCTATTGAAAATCCGTTGGTTCCGGCGGTCGTTGGAAATTCTTCGGTTTTGTTAACCGTCGGAAATCCAATGGAACCGTGGCCGTCGGTTCTGCAGTTTTTGGGAAGCCCTCAATTTTATTGGCCGTCAATTTGCCATCAGTTTCGTTCGCCGTCAGTTTTTGTCTCCATCGGTTGACCATTAGTTTTTTATGACCTCTGTAAATAGTTAAAAAACCGTAAGAAAATACCAACAGATTTTTGATGGTCGTGAATTTTCTAACACCGTAGAACCGATGACCTGCATCAATCAATTCATCATCAGAAAAGACTATTTCTGATGGTAAACCGACAGATTCAGGCCATCAGTTCCTGATTGTTTTTTTGTAGTTGTAGTGTTTCTTCATTAGCCATTAGATTATGAGAGGTTCCAAAAAAACACAAGTTATCTTGAGTCTTATTTAGATTAATTTTAGTTAACCTTTGAGTTGTCATTGCTGATAAATTTAACCATAGACGTGTTCATCAAATTTAAATGTTCACATTAATGGTTATTTTTATATAAAGTTTATAAGAAAAAAATGGATTAGTACAAGAAACTCACTTTATTTTGAAGTGACACAAGTTTTTATTATAACGTAACGCACAAATTTCTCAAATGGTGATTAATGTTCTGTCATTAGTTAGTTTAAATCAATCTTTATTATGTACTTTCTTTTTTCAATCTGTCATCATATTTTCATGAATATTGTATAATATAGTCGATCTGGTTTAGTGAAAAATGTGGATTGTGTATTAGTAATAGTGACAAGTTGCAACGCTAGTAATAGTATCAAATCGGAGTCCTCAATGTTTGGTTTTTTTTACACATCAGTTTAAAGACAGCTGAGAGATTTAACAGTGAATCAAAATACAAAGAAGAATAAGAGACAAAAGAAACAACTAAATGGTTTGGTTTGAATATTAAAAAATGTTATCAATAAATCTATATGGGTTCAACATTTTTATCTCCATCTTACATATGCTAGTGCAGAAAATTTCCATATTAATTATTTTATAGTTAATGGATGATTTGGTTCATAATTTCAAAAATGTCTCAAATAAACCTATATGAGTAGATAGTAATCATGTGGTACAATGGTGATATCTCTGAAATTCATTACATAATTATGGAGTTCGAATTCAGCATTCCGTGATGTTAAAGGAGATATTAAAGTCACTAGGCTGAATTGACAAAAAACGTATTTGAGTTATGAGAACATATAACACAATGGTGGTCACCTCTATAATTCATCGCATATGTCTAAGGTTCGCACCCAGCACCCCACGATGTTAAAAAGAATATAAACGACACTAAACTAAATTGACAAAAGAACGAGTTAACACAAAAAATTTTTTAAAAAAATAAAAGTATGATGTTTTTTAAACTTTTAAGAGCATAAGTTCAATAACAATGAAATAGGATATTTAATGAAATATAAATCAAATATGTGTAAAATGGAATGGATATTAAAAATAATACAATAATTGGGGGAGGGGGAATATAATATAAGGAGGGTTACTTCCAAATTAAAAGTAGAGCATGGATGAGAATTTTATGATATGAGATGTGTGTTTCATGATTTTTTTTCTTCTTCCTATTCTTCAATGGTGTATTTGATCCAATTATCTTATATGAAGATTTTATATTACCAAACTATCTAATAAAATTTAATTTTTTTACATATTTGTGCATGTAAAAAAAGTGTGGATCAAAAATCAAATACAAAGCGTTACCATGTAATTTTCTTTAGGATTACTTGAAATTTACCCACATGATAAGAACTAGAATAAAGTTCATATCATATGCCAAGGCGTTAAACCGTTAAATTTGTTCCCAACGAGAAGAACAATGCCACTGCTCATAAGTCACAAGTGGTTTACAATAAAATCTGTTTGAACCTAACAAAGGAACCAATCACCATACCGCACCATAGTTGCAGCAGCTTTGGAACCTAACAAGTAAATAGTAAAATAAATTATTTTTAATAATAAATACAAAAGTACACCAAAATGGTAATTTTGAAAACTAAGACTAGCTATTGTAGTATGTGACAAACAAATATTGAGAAACAAACCAAAAGTAAAAAAAGAATTGCATATCTAAAAACAATATTTTTAACTATCAAAGTTGTAGACTTTATCAGAGCATTCTCGTTGAGGGTATCTCAATGAGTTTCTCATCATAAAAATAATGAAAAATAATAAAAGTAAATGAAGATGGATTTCTCAAATGAGAAACTCTAAAAAACACTTGAGAAAATTTCTAAACATATGTTAGTTTTTAAATTGGTTTAATTTTCTTTTAATTATTCAAATTTAATTAACTAATTATATTATACTAAAATATCAATATTTATTAGTTTAAAACCTCATTTGAAAAATCTATCAATATGGATGCTCCTGGTGTTCTATAAAGAATCTTACAATGCATGCAAGACAATCAATAAAACACCGTTAATGTAAACATTACAGTTTCTACTAGTTAATGTTCTTTAATGAGAAAACCTAAAAATTCCAAATTTCTCTGATTTATTCAGAATAGTAAACTCAGTATCCATAATACATTTATAAATATATATAAGTATAACACATAGGCTATAAGAAGAAGAAAAAAACTTAGAAATACTAAAAGATTTAGTGGTTTGATTGTGTTTGTGTAGTTCATCATTATCTCAGCTCTTGTAGCTGGCTTGTATTGCGCCCCAAACTTATCAAAAGATGTTGGACCAGTGAGTAACTATTATTATATTACCAATTAATTAGCTATGTTTTTTGTTATATTTTTTTTTAAGTAGTACATATCGATGTTGCGACTCTGCAACATTTATAGTTGTTCATCATTAAATCAAGTTTTTTTTTTGCATAATGATGTTGTAGTTCTATTATATATTTATATATATTTCATAATTCAATTATCATATGTTGCAGTGTTACATATTAATAGTAATATCTCTTACCATCAACCCAACTTTTGAGGAATGGCAAAACGACACTGTAGCTTAAATCTTTTTTTATTAATGTGTACTGGTATGCTCTTAGTGATGATAAGAAATAAATATCTAATTAAATAACTACAATCAAATAAGAAAAAATGTGTGTAAATTTGTATAACATCGTGTATAAATGATTATTAATACTACAAGAATACTATTTTTGAACATAATAAATTTATATACGTAAATTTATTTACATTTATTTGTTTGATTTCATATAGTATGCTAGAACTTTCGTAAAATATGTACATTTTTGGTTAAGATCAACAAAAAAATAAGCTAAACACAAAAGAAAAGTAAATAATAAACTAAATCTATTATTTTTAAAAAGAATATGGAAAGAAAATAATATACTAAATATACTGTTATAAGCGAAAATGATAACTGAGCCAAAAAAATATGGAAGAATCAAGAACTTGTTTTGATTGATGGAAAATAATATAATTAAAATAAAAGAAATTGTATGCAGTAAGAGTTGAACCCTCAGTAACTCTCACAGTGAACATTCAAGTTGATCGGAGCCAGATGCCTGATTTTCCTTTAACTTAGCTCATCAGGTTCAACATTACATTCATAATATTGTTGATTTTTTCGTCAAAGAAAAAGAGCCAGTCATAAAACAGAGTGAGGTTAACATTTGGCTCGACGTGATGGTTTTGCTTGCACGGTTCTCCAAACCAACCTATACCAATTTATACTTAAGCGTTTCATAACTGTTGGCCAAGAAAAGGTTTTTCTTTTGTTGAAAATGTTGGAGTGGGAATAGATCGATATTTAACTTTTTTTAGTAGAAGTTGAGTACGTGTTGCACATATGATTAGATTTCCAAATGAAACATGCGATTTTCTTAAGAGTAATGACTTTAATTTGTTTGAGACTCCGTAACTAATTATGTTATTTATTCTTTTTAGATAGTGGGCTCATTATAACGGTGGATTACGTATCAAAAATCTAAACCAAACTAATCCACAATATAAATCATAATTCTAAGCACGAGTGGTTAAGTTTGTTTTTTTGGACGTTCAAGCAAAAAGCACACTTAATTTAGCCATCTAAACGTATTTTGGAATTTGAAATGTTAGAAACCAAATGTTGTATAAGAGTTTTCTTTTAGGTTGTTGGTTTCTAATGATATATCTATTCGAATGTGAGTTTGCTTAAGGTTTTTGTTTACTTTTAAACATTGTTATTCAATTTCCATATAATGAACCAACACTTAAGTTATTTTTTTGTTATTTTAAATACATTGTTATCCAATTTCGATAAACTGAACCAAGTCCGATTGGAAAATGTATAAACATGAAATCAAACAAAATTGAATTTAGCTAAACACTTGTACCTAATCTAAATGTAAACCGGATTAAAATTTAAATATGTGTCGAAATCAAAAACCATATTCAATCGACAGGTACAATATTTTCTTTTCGTTTCGGCTACTAATTTTGTAAAAACGAAAACTCTGAATCGCAAAATATAATTAAATTTCTTGGTTTCCGAAATGTCACAATAAATCAAGAATAAGAGTTAGTGGAACCTCATGAGTCATGGACCAACGGTCTATGTTATGTTTTACTACCAAATTCGTGGAAGCTTAACCTATAGATAGATTTCTCTAAGGGAAATTCTAAAAAAGACTTGAGAAAATTTCACGACACATGTTGGTTTTTAAATTGGTTTAATTTTCTTTTAAATAATAAAACTTAATTAAATAATTACATCATACTAAAATATCAATATTTATTAGTTTAAAACCTCATTTAAAGTCGGAATTATGTGGCACAATAGTGACCACCTCTGAAATTTATTACACAAGTCAGGGGTTCGAATCCAGCACCCTACAGAGTTAAGAAGATATTAAAAGCCACTAGGCTAAGTTGACAAAAAAAAACTTCATTTAAAAAATCCATCAATATGAATGCTCTTAGTATTATAGAAATAATCTTATGATGCATGCGTGACAATCAAAGAAATACCATAAATGTAAACATTTACAATTTATACTAGTTAATGTTCCTTAATGAGAAATTCTAAAATTTCCAATTTTCTCTGGTTTATTCAAAAAAGTAGACTCAATCTCGACAATACATCTATAAATATATATATATATATATATATATATATATATAATTTGTATGCTATGATAAGAAAAAAATAAAATTTAAAAAACTAAAATATTTAGTGGTTTGGTGAAGAAGAAGAAGATAAATACAGTTTATATCTTAACAATCTTGTTTGTGGCGTTCATCATCATCTCGTCTCTTGTAGCTGGCTTGTACTGCGTCCCAAAACTTATCAAAAGATGTTGGACCAGTGATGATGTGAGCTTGGGTGGTGGACAACTTCAAACCGATATAATCGAGGCTCTCAGAAGCAAAGAGATGGAAATGTGGATTGAACAGGACCACACGAGTTGCGGAAAAATCGTGATACACCAGAAGTATCCTTCCTTGAGGGAAGAATTCACCAATCTCTAAGAGATAATGTGGCAGCCGTTTTTGAGTAGTCAAAAACTTATGGTTCTTGCATAAAAGTTGTGTTTTTCCATTAATGAAAATGTTAGGCTTATATAGCCTTACTTAGGTTAAACAACAAGCTGTTTAACCAAACTACAAATCGTTTAAAATAAAACCAAATGAAGTTTGAACTGCTGGAAACAAAATGGGCCAAAGCCCATAACTTAAACAAAATAAAAGCAATTGGGCTTAAGGCCTTTTAATACTTAGTCTAAAAAGAATAGAAAAGATAGTGATGGCCTCTCATATTGAGGAGTGACCGATTTTTAGATGAAGTCTTGTGAAGAATGATGGTGAGTGAACAAGTCTTCATCTTTGTGCACACTAAGGTTGTTGCCTCATTAAAACCCTCTTCGGAAAACCCAGTGGGACAAAACAGAATATAGGAAAAAGAGTACAATTCCTTAGCATATCTTTGGTGTTTTTACCGAATGATAATGGTAAAGACACCAGAGGAGGAAGTTTCATCCGACAAGAGTCTCCACAGCATCTGATCGGGCTGGAATGCCCCATTTTCTGAAGGATATTCTTTATAAATATCCATTCCACTCTATCATAAGCCTTACTCATATCCGTCTTTATAGCCATAAATTTATCCTGACAACAATTATTTGTCCTTAGACCATGAAACATCTCCTGGGCAATTAAAATATTATCTGAAATCAATCTACCAGAAACAAAAGCTGATTGAGTTTCAGAAATTAACGCTGGTAAAAACCTCTTAAGTCTCTGACATAGCACCTTTGATATAATCTTATAACCCACATTACAAAGGCTGATAGGTCACAATTCTATCATTCTGGAAGGTCATCCCGTTTTGGGAATCAGAAATATATTTGTCCAGTTTATTCTTTGATCAAAACTGCTAGTCCTCAAGAAATCGTTAAGAAACTCCAACACATCTCCCTTTATTATTGGCCATGCGCGTTGATAGAACAAAGAAGTCATACCATCTGGTCCTGGTGCTTTTTCTTGATGCATCATTAATAAAGCCTTCCTTACTTCTTCTTCCGTAGCCAATTTCGTAAGCCTATTATTTGTCTGATCCGAGATTAATGTCGGGACGGTCTCTAAAAACTCCTCTAAATCCTCTGGAGATGTAGAGGTAAACAATTCCAAGAAATAATTCACTGCCACTTGCTCCACCTCAGTATCCCTAGTAACAAATTCCTCATCCTTATTATACAAACCTATGATCCTATTTTGGGTCCTCCGTTGTTTTGTTAATGCATGATAGAATTTAGTGTTTCGGTCCATCACGTGCCACATATTTTTACTCTTTTTCTGCCAGAATATCTCTTCTTCCCGATAAGCTTCTTTTAACTTTTGTACCACTTTTCGAACATCTTCTTCATCACACATACTGTCCCCCTGAACATCATCTAATGCTTTTTGTAAATCATTAATCTTTTTTCTTCCATAAGGCAAATTATGTTTCCTCCAGACTGATATCTTATGTCTACACCTCCTAATTCGATTCACTAAATTACCCCCACTACCTATTGGACCTGTATCCCAACCTTTTTTTATTGAATCCATTAGTCCGTTTTTTCCTATCCCTCTCTTGTTAAACCTAAATTGATATCGTTTCTTTTCTCTTTGTCTCTCTGTCGTTATAATGACCCACACCTTAAGCTGGACTTAGACCGGCCATCCGACTGTCTGTTTATCAGTTAGTTAGTAAGTTATGGACCGTCCGCATCAGTTTTGGTCGAGCGGACTGTCCTGTGGTCAAGCGAGAAGGCAGTGTTCGAGAAAGACGACCCATGGTCGAGACCAGTGTGTGTGGTCGAGTGACTCACCTGCTTGTTCCACGTCGTGCTTAATTCCCATCTTGCTTGATCCACGTCGTGCTTAAATTACCGTCGTGCTTAATTCCCGTCATGCTTGATCCACGTCGTGCTTAATTCCCGTCGTGCTTGATCCACGTCGTGCTTGATTCCACGTCGTGCTTAAATTTCTGTCGTGCTTAATTCCCGTCGTGCTTGATCCACGTCGTGCTTAATTCTCGTCGTGCTTGATCCACGTCGTGCTTGAATTCCCGTCGTGCTTAAATTCCCGTCGTGCTTAAATTCCCGTCGTGCTTGATTCCCGTCGTGCTTGTTCCACGTCGTGCACCAGCTGGGTGTCACGCATGCGTGTATGCTGCTGACACACGGCCAGCTGCTTCACACCTAAGGGGCTGTGGTCGCGCCATGCAGCAGCCTGCGTGCTAGCCTGCTTCCAACCTATAAATAGCCTAAGTTAGTCCACAGAAAAAAGTTTAGAAAAATTCCCACACTTATAAATTTTCGTTTAAGAGATTTAGAGGCTAGATCCGTGCAACTGTGGTTGGAACGCGCTAAGCCCGTGGTACGCAGTGAGCACCGTGACTGACCTGAGTATCCGTCGACCGTCAGTGGGAAAACCCACTAAACCGTGAGTTGGTCTTTTATTTTATTAAGCAAGAACGTTGTTTTTGAGTTCGGGATAGGTTATGGGATACACGGTTGGTTTAGCTAAGGATCAGTCCTTATGATTTATGCATGTCTATGATCTAATATGCGTGTGGTTGCGCTGTTGATTTCTTTGTGAATGCCTTAGCTATGCCATTATAATGCTCGTTTCTATGTTGGTTAGGTTTGGGTTAAGAATATATGGGTGATTATGGATGTGATGAATTTTTGTTGCATGCTTGGTGCTTGATCTATGATATTACATGCATGTGAATTGGTTCTTTATTTAGTAAGCAAGAAACGTTGCATTTGAGTTTGATGTAGAATCGGGTTTTATATGCATGCTAGCGTTTATCTAAGTTTGCATGCATGATCGTGAGTTGATTTCTTTATCCTTAAAGAAACAACGTTTCTTGAGTTTAGTAAAACCATATGATTGGTTAAACTAGGTATTGAACCTAGTTATGATTGATGCATATTGGATGATCATTATGTGTGACTAATGTTCCGATTTTCTTGTGCTTGTGTGATTCTTATGATGAACTATCTGGTTTGATGGTTCGTTTGGTTTATGAGCTAGGGACTGAGTATTAGTCCTAGAGATGCACATGGGTTTGTGCGGTTTAGTGTCATGGGCTAGATAAGGATTTGTTACGTGACTGAGCTATTCTCGGTAAAAGCCGATGAGGTGCGGGTAGCGACCCGCCTCAGCTACGCGTTTTATGCATGCGAGGGTTGGCTTGCCACCAACCTGGGCGTACTTGCAAGGGGCACCCCACGTCAGTTTACTTAGTAGTATAGCTGTTGATCCTTGTAGCCTATGTGGCCAAGGATCTTCCGTACAAAAAGGGGAAGTGAGCTAGTCACGGCATCATGCTTGTGCGATGGCTGATGCGTGCGCACTGGGTAGATGTTATAGTGCATGGTTTTATGCTTGTGTGATGGCATGATGTGTATGCACTAGTTAGGTGTTATGTAGTGTACGGCTTTATGCTTGTGTGATAGCATGATACGTACGCATTGTTTAGCAATTATGCAGTGCACAGCATCATGCTTGTGTGATAGCATGATACTTATGCACTGGGTAGTTATAGATGGTGCAGTGCTTGTGTAAAAGCATGCACTTAGTCTTTGATCGCTTATTGTTTCATGAATGCATGGTTTTATTGATGTGTGATCCATATGTGAGTGTGATTGTGATGTTTGATATGTTGATTGTTGCGGGATCGGGGTAGTTAGTGATTTCCAACTCACTCAGAAAATTCGTTGCTGACCCGAACTCATTCTTGCAGGCAAGGGCAAGTGTGGAGGGAAGACAGGACGTGTGACCAGTGTAGATTTATAGTCCGCCCTTTTGTAAAAGCGTATATTTTAATATACTTATGGAATGTTTTATAAAACGGTTAAGGATGTAGTTTGAAATCCTTGTAAACTGTTTTTGGATCGATATGTTTATAAAAGAAGTTTTTTTGAAAAAGAGCTTTGAGCTTATGCATGTTTTCTTAGTTTAGTTAAGTAAGCATGTTAAGCCCCGGCCGGGCAAGCCAACGATGAGTCCCGTCCCGGGTTAAGGAACCTCGGACGCGGATGAGTGGGATGATACTTCAGGTTACTTTGGGTACGGTTCTCGTTCGCTCGAACTTTCGGAATATCTTCGGAAGTTTGGATGGACGGGGATCGTGCCATCGTAGCGTTTTCCGGTCTAGGAGGATCGGGGGCGTTACAGTCGTAACCACAATCGGTCGATGATCCAATCCCACCATGCCTAAATATTCCACAAATGAGAAAGGGAACCAAGTATGTCAATCCTCGTTTGCAAGTGCCCTATCCAGATGACATCTTATAGTTTGCTTATTTCTAATACCTCTCCATGAAAATGTATTTCCTACTGACGGAAATTCAATTAAACCATAATTAGTAATCATAGTGTTAAACGACGTGAAGGTCGAGGCATGTCGTAATGGACCACCTTTTTATCATGATTACCTGTTATTTCATTTAAATCTCCTATGATAAACGAAGGATCATCTCTATTTAAGCTAAATCTTGTTAATATTTCCCATACTTGGTCCCGTAATTTTTTAACAGGATCTCCATATACAAAGGATAGACAAACCTTTGTTCCTTTAACCGTAGCTTCAATGTCTATAATTCTATTACTTGAGAATACAATATCAACATTGTATGTATTATTGTAAAACACTGCCAGACCCCCACTTGTTCCTTGTGGATCCACCGTATATAGGTGGTCGTATCCAAAATGACTTTGAAATTGTTGTACAAACGAGTGTGATTGTTTTGTCTCTAAAAGAAACAAAAAGTCCGGCTTATTCTTAAACCAAATCTTCCTTAAATAACTAATAGTCCACTTACTTCTCAATCCTTAACAATTCCAACTCAAAATTTTCATATTTTATGTAAGTGATGATATACCACACTTTTGGTTTCCTCTTTTTCCAATAAAACTTTGTAATACCACCATAGGTTTTAGACCAATTATTCCTCCAAAAATTGATTTTATACCACCATACCATTTTAGAGCCCCATTTTACCACCTCGTTATACCAAATGATTCTTTCGTATTGCAGGTGTCTTGATATTTCCTGAAAACATGGTGAGATTCTAGAATTTAAACAACCAGAGCCAAACACATGGTTATGACATATAAATCTCTTTTCTTGTATCCACTTTAATTCTTTTCCATAACTCCAATTAGACATAAGTAAGCTCCATCCAGTTTCCAAAACGTAACTCCCAGTTTGTAGACGGTCTAAACCATAACACTAATCTAATTTTTTCTTGATTACTTTTCCCCAAATGATCTGAACAATATATGTAACCTTCACCCCTAGTCAGAATGATCCAATTATCCCAAAAGAATGCTAACGCCGTTTCCACATTTTCTTTTACCATCACCCCCTGTAAGAGATTTCTAACCTTTAAGAGCATGTACTTCAGAAGACCATAAAAACACCTCGGAAACTGTAACTAACTATCGATGTCCGCAGTTCATCGCCATTTAACAAAAGCCCATCCCTAAGGTCACCTTCCATTTGAAATCTCCTCCAACCAGACTCCTGTTCGAAAAGACAACTATGCATGGTGAGACTATACAAACTTGACCCTAATATGGACCTAAAATCCAGGTTCTTATCTGAAACCGCCACAGAATACTCCCTATTCCAGTAAATGACAATCTCATTAACCATATCCATACTATCACTCTCGGAAAACTAGCCATTGGCTATACTGAAAATCTAAATCCTCTTTATAGACATTACAAACTCCCTGATTAACAAAACCATTGACCTGCGGCAGTAAAATACTTGGTGCATAAACAAAGTTTACAAGGACCAACCATATAACACAAAATAAGAACCGAAAAAACCACCAAAAAACTGTCCGCATATATGCCTTTACTTCCTTGTTCCTTCCCCTATTACCAGCGAATAACATAAAAATTTGACATTGTATTCCATATATGCAAACAATGCTACCACTTTTATCCCTAACACTGGTATACTACAGTCTGAAAAACTGAACCAAAGATTCCAACATGACAATGAAAAGGTCCAGAATTCTCTTATGCTAGAAAACCCAACATTCTCCAAACATGACCACCACCAAGCCATCTGTCATAGCCTCTAGACTAATCCATAACTAAAGATTATATTCCATTCAAAAATCAATGAATCACTTATATAATAATCCAGAAGCTAAAATAATATTTTAGAAGCAAAGAGCACCAATATGTGTGCTTTATTGAAATACATCTTGTCTGAATCCACCAGACATAATCCTACCAGAAGCAAATATATAATAAAAACACATAAGGCATTTTTGAAGATTACATTTGTACTGGTAGTCTTCTTTATTATCCAAACCGAACTCCAATTGTAAACGTTATGTTTAAAGTCACCCATCTAGACTAAAATTATGTTGTTCCCCCCCCCCCCACCTACTCGGACAGACTCCTTCCCATTTCCCCCACCTAATCCTTTAACATATTTACCTTTAGTATTACCATGGACAACCTTACGAGGAGACAACATTGCATGAACCATCCTCTTCTTGGTGTTGCGACCAATAAAAATCACAGTAGGAGGGTAAACCTTGTGTTTAACCCCTTGTTTCTTTTCGCCTTTTTTGCTCCCGGTAATCTCCTTAACTTCCTGATCAAGCTCATCCTCCTCCTCCTTGGTGAGAGACTCTTTAATAATCGCCATATCAAAACTTCCCACCTTTGTTTATGCTTCAGTTTCTGGTAAATCCTCATCATCTGTACCATCGTTTAAAGCTACCTCAGCACTTAGTGTGGCAGACTCCGGACAAGGGACAATAACCTCACTCCCTAACTTGGTAATCACTGTTACAACTTTTTCTTCAGAAACCTGTTGGGACTCATCTGGAAACATAAGCTCCCTTTGGACAGTCTGAGGCTTCATTACATTTTCAAGTATTACACCATGTTCCCCATTCTCCATTAAATGCTGCATACTTCCTTTATCTTAGTCCCCAGACACCTTACCTTCCTTGCCCTGAAACGCCTCAAGCATCAATCTTGTTGGTGGTGGAATATTTTCCGATGTGAATGACAACTTCAGAATATCCACCCATGCAGTTATTGCTACCCTTCCCTTCCCTTCATTCTTTGAAACTCGAGCCATACCTGATCCCTCCCCCTGATCACCTTCCTCTTTTTTAGAACTTTGCTCTTTTGCTGGGGCCTTTGCTCGATAATAGGTTTTACTCATTATAGATTTACCTCTTCTTTGATTCCATGTGTCTTTTTGATACTCCTCTTCGCCTTTCTTTCCCATGGGAACCTCTTTTTGCCTAGTAACCAAAGCTCTTTTATAACTTTTCATAGTCAGAGTGCTCTTCCTTCCCTCTTCCCCGCCCATTTCCTCGCCTCTCCCTTGTGGTCCCTTGTTCATAGGGCACACCTCAACTTCATGACATAAACTAAAACACTTTCGGCAAAACTCATATAGCTTTTCATATATGAGATTAACCACTGTCTCTTCTCATGTATAAAACTCCCCTTCTGTCTCAAACACCAGTGGCTTTAAACCATCAATTAAAACTCTTACCCTGCCATTGTCTAGGTCGACGCCATCCTCTTGAACCTTTCCCAATCCCTTGCCAATGCTGCGAAAGGTCGGATCCGCCCACCATTGGAGTGGAACTCCTACCACCCGGACCCAAAAAAAGGATGTGTGAAGGATAATTTCGATCCATCACTGGTTCCCACATCACTAGTGACACCATCCAATAGTCAAAATGAAAAG
Source organism: Streptanthus diversifolius (assembly GCA_039880935.1). Classification (NCBI taxonomy): domain Eukaryota; kingdom Viridiplantae; phylum Streptophyta; class Magnoliopsida; order Brassicales; family Brassicaceae; genus Streptanthus; species Streptanthus diversifolius. Next base: position 20,463,420 of record JAXGFM010000014.1, on the reverse strand, counting down.
GCTCATTTTTTAATACCTCTGCGATATCCTTAGAATCAAAGTCAAACTGGAACCTCCCCATACCAAGGTCTGCCCCTACTACATGTTCCTCCATTTTCTAAATTTTTGGCAGCATAAATAATAGAGCCTTTATGTCTTGCAATCTAGGATTCATACACCGACCGATCAATGTTTTTAAGTAACCCTTAATGAGTTCAGAGTTGTCAAAACGAGGCACCGTGATCTTCATTCTCTGTGGCGCATTCACTGCAAAATCCTTCTTTCCACCGGAAGTAATGAGGTTGCTTTGAGACATTAGTGGTATCACTGTTTGTTGATGTAAAAGGTTTCCCCAAGCTTGCTCTTGTTTTTGAAGACTAAAATGTAATATGAGCAAGACCGAGACATGTGTAGATTGCCCATAACTTTCCTCCCTCTTATATAGGACCACTCCACCTCTATTCTGCATTGAAATCAATTTTAATAATTGCCAATCTTGAAACTTCCTAATCTGCATGATCGAAAAAAATGATTGACGTCCCGTATATAGCTGATTAAATCCTATCCGATCCCAGACAGCATGCCTATTGATCCCTTTCTCTTTTCTCTGAGATTGATATCCATCCATATCTATCACCAAGTCTATTAAATCTGTTTTCCTTTGAAATCTTGTACCTTGTTTCACTATGTTTTTCCTTAATCCCTCCTCACTGATTCCCTTATGTAAAGTCCATAAATTCTGAGAATTTGAAATCCTTTTGTGATTTCTAAATTTACAGAGCAATCATAGACTTTCCTCAAAATCAAAACACCTTTGATCTCAGCCTGTAACCCGTAATCAAAGGATCCCAAATCCTGCCATAATATTTTCGAAATCTTTACTTCATTCCCAGTCAGGCCTAATCTCCCTGATTGCTTCCCTATCGAATTGCCTCCCATTTCTGCTTCCCCAGTATGAGTTGAATTAAGTCTCATACGGGAATCCTTAATCAGAGGCAAATTCCTGATTCTAAGCTTGCTAAACACAAGATTGTTCATATATTGACGTTTAAAATTTTTGCACCCAGTGCCCTTAAAGTACTTCCATAACCCATCCACCTTCCACCTTCTTCTAATCCATTCAAATGAAAAACCAGTGTTACAGATCCACAGCCAATCTAGCTTGCAACCTCGAACAAGAGAGAACCCGATCGGAAACCATAACCCCATAAAGAGATCCCATACCAGATACCGCAATAGCCCAATGGAAACGAGCCATTAACTCCGCTCCACCCTCTCCGAAGCCCCCTCCGTAATCAGACCGTCGACCTTCCGTTTCATCCTAGAACCTCGACCATATCGCCATTCACCTTTCTCTCTTCCGTTTCTTTTTTTTTCAATCGAACAAGTTATTAATACATTTTTTTAACGCAAATAACCATTTTCCATTAACGGTAAGCGATGCCATTTTTGGCTAAACAAAGCCACAAGGGCTCAAGCAATTCCCTCCGGGAACTGAGACCACCCAACCAATCTCACAAGCGAGATGGGGGATTCTGCCATTTATGCATCTATGATCTTAAAACTCCATTAAGGATTAGTTTTAAAATGACCTAGATGACTCACTACACGGACACTACAAAAACAAAATAAAAAACGACCTTCCAAAGGCGATGGTGAAAATCACGAAGCATCCAAAAATATAAGCCAGCAAGCAAACTAGCCCACACCGTCCACGAGAATTCATTTCGGTTAAATTTGTTGCGTCTCCAAACCTTGTCTCCAAACCTTATCCGCAAACACGTAACCATTGAAAATACACCGAAGACTTGGATATCACCAAAAATACCACCGTTCTCCCCCAAACGCCAAAGATTGGACTGGTGGGAAGTAAACAACACGATAGACTAAGGCAAACCGCAATTTGGAAGCATTAGCATCGAAGACCCGTCCTCAAAGACTCCAAATGCACAATTTCCAGACAGCTAAACGCTAGACGCCAAACAGCAAACGCCAAACGTCAAACGTTAAACGCCAAACGCCAAACGCCAAACGCCAAACACCAAACGCCAAACACCAAACGCTAAACGCCAAACGTCGCCAAACGTCAAACACCGCCAAACGCAGCCAAACGCCAGCAGCTAAACGCTAAACGCCAAAATGTTGAACACCCTCGTAAGCCGCCGTCGACGAGGTCACCACCGAGAACAGATCCAGCCACAAGCACAGGCCAGTCGCAAGCACTGATTCTCCATGAACGCAGGTTCACCACGCACACAGACCGCCGCAAGCGAGAGTCCAGCCTAACCGCCGCAAGCGAGAGTCCCTGCCTTGAGCTTCATCACTTCTGGATCATAGCCACCGCAAAAGCTAATAAAGACTCAAAAACACCGCCATCAATAACATAGAGAGGAGAGGAGAGTCGCACATGAAAGACAGAAGAGAAAAAAGGTTTTCTCCGGCACCGGCAAAGAGCGCCGGCACCGGAGAAAAAAAAGATCTGGACTGGCGGCTGTTGGGGAGAAGAAGAGGCTTGGGAGAACATAGGGTTTTTTTTTAGGTTTTATTTCTGTGTTATTAATACACTTTATAATCAACAATTTGTTTTTTTTTTTTTAACGCAATACCATTTTTCATTAATGATATAGGAACCTATAAATAGGCTATTACAACCTAAAATTAGGCTAATCCAACCTTATAAAGGTTAATACAACCTAAAAATAGGCTAAAAACAACCCAGAAATAGGCTCAAAACAACGCCAGAGCCACTGCCAAAAGGCATAAAATCGTTAACTGAATGTATAATTCAGTCAACTCTCCTAGGAATTAGACCATCTAAACTTTCCTAAGAAAATTTAGACTTAACCTAGATGACTCTATCACGCTAAAAGATTTATCAAAAGGAAAAAACGACCCTCCACAGGCGATGGTCGAAATCACTGGAAACCCAAAATTACATAATGGCCAATCTACTGCCAATAGTAAAAACCATCGAAAACTCCAAATAAGGTACGACTTAAAACATCACCTGGTCCTGTCCTCGTCGGATTCGGATCTGCATAAGAGCACCCATCAAGGAAGAGTCGATACTTGGATGTCCCAGGAATCTCAAAGCACTACCTCCCACAACACCGGAGATGGATCACAACTAGTCTCATGATTTGCCGGAACCCGACAATCTTCAGTCAAGGTAGTCACGAAGCAAAGAAATTCAGCTTTGGAGTCTCGTCCTCAAAAACTCCCTTACACCAAAAATCTTGCCTCAATCGCCTTGCATCAGATAAACGCATCAGCTAAATCGCAACCGCTCTGAACGCCAAACGCAACCGCCTGAAACGCCAAACGCACGGCTTAAGAGGCCAAACGCAGCCGCTTGAAACGCCATCGCAACCGCTTGAAACGTCAAACGCAACCGCTTGAAACAAACGCAATCGCTTTCAACGCCAAACGCAAACGTTTTCAACGCCAAACGCAACCGCTTCAAACGATAAACGCAACCGCTTCAAATGCTAATTGCGACCGCTTTAGTCGTCAATCGCAATCGTTTCAAACGCTGTTTTCCAAAACGCAAGCAAACACAGAGGTACCGGCGATTCCGGTAACCACCGGCGATGAAAACGACGAGAGACTCGCCTCAGCCCGCTGAGCTTCTCAGGTCAATCAGATCTTGTCGACTTGCGGGAGAAAAGCGGGAGATCCATCAGAACGAGCACCCTCCATGAAGAAACGCCGCTTCTCGTTGTCGCTATCGCCGGAGTCTCGTCTTCTCGCCGGCGGCACCACGAGAGAAACTCGCCTTACCGCACAGAGCGGAGAAGAACCGCGTGCGGAAGGGGAGAAGGGTCGGAACGGAAAGAGAAAGCAAAAGCCTTCTCCCGGCGTTGGACAAGCCAGTCAGCCGGAGAGACAGGTGGAAAACAGCGACGGCGGCTCCTTTGTTCGAGGGTTTTGGAAAGAGGGTTTCAGAGGGTTTTTTTCCAACAATTTGTTTTGATTGATGAAAAATAATATAACTAAAATAAAAATATATATGCAATAAGAGTCGAACCGTCAGTAACTCTCACAGTGAACATTCAAGTTGATCGGAGGCAGATGCCTCACTTTACTTTAACGTAGCTCAGCAGGTTAAACATACATTCATAATATTGTCGATTCATTCGTCGAAGAAGAGCCAGTCATAAAACAGAATGAGCTTAACACTTGGCTTGACATGATGGTTTTGCCTTCACAATTCTCGAAACCAACCTATATTTAGCGTTTCATAACTGGTGGCGAAGAAAACGATCAATACACTGTTTTCACTCATGTACAACATCAATATAAATTCGTAAGACATTCTTGTTATCAAAATTTTGTGAATTCTTTCTAAATTAGTGGTTATGTTTTTGTTATCAAAAGTATTTTTTTAAGTAATATGTTTTTTTCGATATTGATCGCTATTTACTTAAAGGTGTTATTTGCTAAGTAATATGTCTTTTCCATCCCGCAATGAAATTATGTAATGTAAAGTATTTTCGAGTTTAACAAACAATGTCTTTTTTCTTCATAATTTAGATACTGAAGAAAAATAACTTGCTTGTACGATAGGATACGATAGTTTCAAAGATTTGCTGATAATTTGTTGTACCTACTTCGCATTGTGCTGTGTTTTGAGAAAGATAACTATCGTTTTCATTATATATATAAGTGTAGAAAGTGAAAAGAGAAAAGGTAAAAAATCTAAGGCATCTATGTGAGCTCATAGATGAAAATTGAACCGAAGATTTGAGCATGGATTTAGACTACGACAAGGTTATATTTCTTAACTTTGAATCTGCTGAAAAGGAAACTTCTAATATATGTCGTGAAACGTCTAAAAAAAATTGAGAAAATTTCATGGCACATGTTAGTTTTTAAATTGGTTTAGTTTTCTTTTAAATATTAAAACTTAATTAATTAATTATATTATATTAAAATATCAATATTTATTTGTTTAAAACCTCATTTGAAAATTCCATTAATATAGATGTTCTTAGTATACAATGGATACGTGACAATCAATAAAATATTATAAATATAAACATTTACAATTTCTACTAGTTAATGTTCTTTAATAAGAAAATCCAAAATTTCTAAATTTCTTTGATTTATTCAAAAAAGTAAACTGAATCTTGACAATACATCTATTAATATATAAGTATAATCTGTAAGCTGTAAGAAGAAGAAAATAAAATTAAAAAGACTAAAAGATTTAGTGGTTTGGTGAAGAAGAAGATGAATACAAATTATATCCTAACAATCGTGTTTATGTCGCGTATCATTATCTCCATTCTTGTAGCTGATTTTGATTTGTTTTGCGCCCCAAAACTTGTAAAAAAATATTGGACCAATAAGTAACTATTATTAAATTACTAATTAATTAGCTATATCTTTCAATTATATCTTTTTAAAATAGCAGATCAATGCTGAGACTCTACAAAATTTATTGTTGTTTCGCCATTAAATTAAGTTTTTATTTCGCATAATGATGTTATAAATCTATTATATATTTATATATTTTTCATGATTCAATTATGAAAATGCGCCATTTGCTGCATATGCTCACTCTTAAAGATTTTTCTTCAAAAAAAGAGATTAAACTGCATCATAAGTAAAGTCATTAGGCAGAGAAAAACTTTTATTTCACCTAAAAACCCTCGACAAAACTTTTATTTCACCTAAAAACCCTCTTTAAATCTTTTGTTCATTGGTTTATACAAAAAATAAAAAATAAACAGAAATTAATGCATGTATTAAAATAAACATAATAAAAATAAACGAAATGGCTATCGGAGGATTATTTTTTTATGTTGCTGGTGCTGGTGGCAATATAGACGCCAAGATCACAGCCGCAGTTGCCATGACATGCGTTGTAGCTTCCTTAAGCGGTCTCATCTTTAGCTACGATATTAGAATTTCAGGTTACAATTTAAAGGATGAAAAAGAATAATTTTTTTTTTTTTTTTTTTTTTTTAATAATACTTTCATTAAACAGCCAAAATACAAAGATTTAACAGAAAGGTGCTTAAAGCACTAACACCTAGCTTAATCAGCTAATCTAATCCACCACCTGCGACATCCCAAAAAACTCATACGAAAGTGGGATCCACAAAACCAAAAAGACCGAATCTCCGGCCACCTACTAACACATTAAGATACTAAAAAAAGGAAAATCAATACTCCAGCAAGGAGGGACCTGCTGAAACTAAGTCATGACAACGAGAAAGAGGGATGAGTTTCAAATGGATTACCCGCTTAATTTCTTCAATTACTTCCATTGCCGGTCGAGCTACTTCCGAGTGTACTCTGGAATTGCGTTCTTTCCAAATATGATAGATACAAGCCTGAAAAATTAATTTCTTTAGGAAAGCAATATTCTGGTCAGGAATTCTTGCTTTCAGCCAAAGAACCTTATTTTCAAAACCTGCTGGAGAAGACAAGTGAAGCTTAGTCATGAAGTACTGCCACACTTCGCAGCTATAAGAGATTTCTAACCTTTAAGAGCATGTACTTCAGAAGACCATAAAAACACCTCGGAAACTGTAACTAACTATCGATGTCCGCAGTTCATCGCCATTTAACAAAAGCCCATCCCTAAGGTCACCTTCCATTTGAAATCTCCTCCAACCAGACTCCTGTTCGAAAAGACAACTATGCATGGTGAGACTATACAAACTTGACCCTAATATGGACCTAAAATCCAGGTTCTTATCTGAAACCGCCACAGAATACTCCCTATTCCAGTAAATGACAATCTCATTAACCATATCCATACTATCACTCTCGGAAAACTAGCCATTGGCTATACTGAAAATCTAAATCCTCTTTATAGACATTACAAACTCCCTGATTAACAAAACCATTGACCTGCGGCAGTAAAATACTTGGTGCATAAACAAAGTTTACAAGGACCAACCATATAACACAAAATAAGAACCGAAAAAACCACCAAAAAACTGTCCGCATATATGCCTTTACTTCCTTGTTCCTTCCCCTATTACCAGCGAATAACATAAAAATTTGACATTGTATTCCATATATGCAAACAATGCTACCACTTTTATCCCTAACACTGGTATACTACAGTCTGAAAAACTGAACCAAAGATTCCAACATGACAATGAAAAGGTCCAGAATTCTCTTATGCTAGAAAACCCAACATTCTCCAAACATGACCACCACCAAGCCATCTGTCATAGCCTCTAGACTAATCCATAACTAAAGATTATATTCCATTCAAAAATCAATGAATCACTTATATAATAATCCATAAAATAATATTTTAGAAGCAAAGAGCACCAATATGTGTGCTTTATTGAAATACATCTTGTCTGAATCCACCAGACATAATCCTACCAGAAGCAAATATATAATAAAAACACATAAGGCATTTTTGAAGATTACATTTGTACTGGTAGTCTTCTTTATTATCCAAACCGAACTCCAATTGTAAACGTTATGTTTAAAGTCACCCATCTAGACTAAAATTATGTTGTTCCCCCCCCCACCTACTCGGACAGACTCCTATCCATTTCCCCCACCTAATCCTTTAACATATTTACCTTTAGTATTACCATGGACAACCTTACGAGGAGACAACATTGCATGAACCATCCTCTTCTTGGTGTTGCGACCAATAAAAATCACAGTAGGAGGGTAAACCTTGTGTTTAACCCCTTGTTTCTTTTCGCCTTTTTTGCTCCCGGTAATCTCCTTAACTTCCTGATCAAGCTCATCCTCCTCCTCCTTGGTGAGAGACTCTTTAATATTCGCCATATCAAAACTTCCCACCTTTGTTTATGCTTCAGTTTCTGGTAAATCCTCATCATCTGTACCATCGTTTAAAGCTACCTCAGCACTTAGTGTGGCAGACTCCGGACAAGGGACAATAACCTCACTCCCTAACTTGGTAATCACTGTTACAACTTTTTCTTCAGAAACCTGTTGGGACTCATCTGGAAACATAAGCTCCCTTTGGACAGTCTGAGGCTTCATTACATTTTCAAGTATTACACCATGTTCCCCATTCTCCATTAAATGCTGCATACTTCCTTTATCTTAGTCCCCAGACACCTTACCTTCCTTGCCCTGAAACGCCTCAAGCATCAATCTTGTTGGTGGTGGAATATTTTCCGATGTGAATGACAACTTCAGAATATCCACCCATGCAGTTATTGCTACCCTTCCCTTCCCTTCATTCTTTGAAACTCGAGCCATACCTGATCCCTCCCCCTGATCACCTTCCTCTTTTTTAGAACTTTGCTCTTTTGCTGGGGCCTTTGCTCGATAATAGGTTTTACTCATTATAGATTTACCTCTTCTTTGATTCCATGTGTCTTTTTGATACTCCTCTTCGCCTTTCTTTCCCATGGGAACCTCTTTTTGCCTAGTAACCAAAGCTCTTTTATAACTTTTCATAGTCAGAGTGCTCTTCCTTCCCTCTTCCCCGCCCATTTCCTCGCCTCTCCCTTGTGGTCCCTTGTTCATAGGGCACACCTCAACTTCATGACATAAACTAAAACACTTTCGGCAAAACTCATATAGCTTTTCATATATGAGATTAACCACTGTCTCTTCTCATGTATAAAACTCCCCTTCTGTCTCAAACACCAGTGGCTTTAAACCATCAATTAAAACTCTTACCCTGCCATTGTCTAGGTCGACGCCATCCTCTTGAACCTTTCCCAATCCCTTGCCAATGCTGCGAAAGGTCGGATCCGCCCACCATTGGAGTGGAACTCCTACAAAGATGTAAAGTATTTTCGAGTTTAACAAACAATGTCTTTTTCTTCATAATTTAGATACTGAAGAAAAATAACTTGCTTGTACGATAGGATACGATAGTTTCAAAGATTTGCTGATAATTTGTTGTACCTACTTCGCATTGTGCTGTGTTTTGAGAAAGATAACTATCGTTTTCATTATATATATAAGTGTAGAAAGTGAAAAGAGAAAAGGTAAAAAATCTAAGGCATCTATGTGAGCTCATAGATGAAAATTGAACCGAAGATTTGAGCATGGATTTAGACTACGACAAGGTTATATTTCTTAACTTTGAATCTGCTGAAAAGGAAACTTCTAATATATGTCGTGAAACGTCTAAAAAAAATTGAGAAAATTTCATGGCACATGTTAGTTTTTAAATTGGTTTAGTTTTCTTTTAAATATTAAAACTTAATTAATTAATTATATTATATTAAAATATCAATATTTATTTGTTTAAAACCTCATTTGAAAATTCCATTAATATAGATGTTCTTAGTATACAATGGATACGTGACAATCAATAAAATATTATAAATATAAACATTTACAATTTCTACTAGTTAATGTTCTTTAATAAGAAAATCCAAAATTTCTAAATTTCTTTGATTTATTCAAAAAAGTAAACTGAATCTTGACAATACATCTATTAATATATAAGTATAATCTGTAAGCTGTAAGAAGAAGAAAATAAAATTAAAAAGACTAAAAGATTTAGTGGTTTGGTGAAGAAGAAGATGAATACAAATTATATCCTAACAATCGTGTTTATGTCGCGTATCATTATCTCCATTCTTGTAGCTGATTTTGATTTGTTTTGCGCCCCAAAACTTGTAAAAAAATATTGGACCAATAAGTAACTATTATTAAATTACTAATTAATTAGCTATATCTTTCAATTATATCTTTTTAAAATAGCAGATCAATGCTGAGACTCTACAAAATTTATTGTTGTTTCGCCATTAAATTAAGTTTTTATTTCGCATAATGATGTTATAAATCTATTATATATTTATATATTTTTCATGATTCAATTATGAAAATGCGCCATTTGCTGCATATGCTCACTCTTAAAGATTTTTCTTCAAAAAAAGAGATTAAACTGCATCATAAGTAAAGTCATTAGGCAGAGAAAAACTTTTATTTCACCTAAAAACCCTCGACAAAACTTTTATTTCACCTAAAAACCCTCTTTAAATCTTTTGTTCATTGGTTTATACAAAAAATAAAAAATAAACAGAAATTAATGCATGTATTAAAATAAACATAATAAAAATAAACGAAATGGCTATCGGAGGATTATTTTTTTATGTTGCTGGTGCTGGTGGCAATATAGACGCCAAGATCACAGCCGCAGTTGCCATGACATGCGTTGTAGCTTCCTTAAGCGGTCTCATCTTTAGCTACGATATTAGAATTTCAGGTTACAATTTAAAGGATGAAAAAGAATAATTTTTTTTTTTTTTTTTTTTTTTTTAATAATACTTTCATTAAACAGCCAAAATACAAAGATTTAACAGAAAGGTGCTTAAAGCACTAACACCTAGCTTAATCAGCTAATCTAATCCACCACCTGCGACATCCCAAAAAACTCATACGAAAGTGGGATCCACAAAACCAAAAAGACCGAATCTCCGGCCACCTACTAACACATTAAGATACTAAAAAAAGGAAAATCAATACTCCAGCAAGGAGGGACCTGCTGAAACTAAGTCATGACAACGAGAAAGAGGGATGAGTTTCAAATGGATTACCCGCTTAATTTCTTCAATTACTTCCATTGCCGGTCGAGCTACTTCCGAGTGTACTCTGGAATTGCGTTCTTTCCAAATATGATAGATACAAGCCTGAAAAATTAATTTCTTTAGGAAAGCAATATTCTGGTCAGGAATTCTTGCTTTCAGCCAAAGAACCTTATTTTCAAAACCTGCTGGAGAAGACAAGTGAAGCTTAGTCATGAAGTACTGCCACACTTCGCAGCTATAAGAGCACTCAAAGAACAGATGATTCCTTGACTCTTCTCTTAAGTTGTAGAGGACGCACGAAGCTGGGACAGATAATCCCCATCTCCTTAATTTGTCTCGGGTTACCATCCTGTCATGCACAGTAATCCAGCAAATGAAGGCATACTTGTGAATCCTTCCTTTGAACCATACCTCGTTATGCCAAAACACATCACTTCCCGAATCAAATAATGCTTGCCATGTACTCACAGACGAGAAACTCCCCGGCTGCATTGACGGCTTCGGTTTCCACAAGTAAACATCATCCTCGTCTATATTCCCAACTATAGGCGGGTGATGGAGACACTGTCTTAGAAGAGTAATAATCGGATGTCTCGATCTCAGCCGGTTGATCCACCACTCGCCATCCTGCAATGCGTCTGCAACTGAAGCAATTCTAGATAGGCCAGAGATCACAGGGCCGGCATCACCTGTTACTTCAATTAACGGGCCAAGATTTGTCCAGTTATCATACCAAAAGCTCGCTGTAACGCCTGAGACCACTTTACAAACCAGCATTTGATGAGCCAAATTTCGAAGCTTGCAGAGGCTTTTCCAGATCCAGCTTCCCTTTCTCTCAGGCGATAGCTCCCAAAAGATCTGGTTTCCTATTAAGTTTCTCCTCATCCAAGACACCCAAAGTGAACCACTAGCTGTGAAAATCAGCCAAATGAGTTTTAACCCGAGGACCTTATTCCAATCCGCCAGTCTTCTTAGACCCAAACCTCCTTTCCTCTTAGGTGAGCAAACAGATTCCCAGGCTATCTTTGCCCCCATAGCTGAGTTGGGGGCGCCAGACCAAAGAAAAGCGTTACACAAGCTCTCCAAACTTCTAATAGCTTGTTTTGGTAGAATGAAAACAGATGCCCAGAATGCTATAGTTGAGTATATTACCGATTGAATCAGCTGCATTCAACCCGCAAAGGATAAGTGCCTTGAAGTCCAAGAATTAAACCGAGCACCAATTTTATCGAGCAATGGTTGGAAATCTGTTTTCTTCATTTTTTTGAAGATAAAGGTAATCCCAAATACCTTAAAGGCAAACTCCCCTGCGCAATTCCAAATTTGTTTGCCAATTCTCTGCACACTCCAATATCACCTCCATCAATCACCAGTTCCGTCTTACTCCTATTTAAGCCAAGACCAGATAAAAGTTTGAATCTGTCTAAAATGCTAAGGATCCCTGAAAGCGACTCTTCAGACCCATCAAAGAAGATTAGCACATCGTCTGCAAAACTCAAGTGAGTAACTAGTGGAGCAAAACATAGCGGATGTGGCGTAAAGACACCGTCCGCTGCTCCTAAATCGAGCATTTTTTAGAGAACGTCCATGACCAATGTAAAGAGAAGCGAAGAGATGGGATCTCCCTGTCTCAAACCGCGCTTTCCTTTAAAGTAACCTTGAAGTTCCCCATTAAATGACACACTATACGCGGTAGTAGTCACACACTCTTTGATCCAGCCTGCTAGCTTTGTAGGGATCTCAATTAGTTCCAGAATCTTTAGCAAGAAATTCCAGTCAATACTGTCATAAGCTTTTGACAGGTCAATCTTCAAACAGCCTCTTGAAACCGGGCCTTGCTTATGGTAATCGACCACTAGCTCTGACGCCAGCAAAACGTTCTCGCACAGGAGTCTTCCTTTTACAAAGCCTACCTGATTTCTCTGAACTGCTTCGCTAACAAAGGACTGGAGGCGTTGCTTAATAATCTTTGCAATACACTTATACAGAGTAGAGCACAGAGAAATCGGACGAAGTGCTGAGATAGTATCCGCGCCAGGGGTTTTAGGAATTAGCGTGATTACCGTTGAGTTGAAACTTTGCAACATTTTGGAACTCACAAAAAAGTCTCGGATAGCCTCTGTAGTTTCCCCACCCACTACTTCCCAAGCTTCCAAAAAGAACTCTATGGGGAACCCATCTGAACCAGGCGCCTTATTCTTTGGCATCGCAAATAGAATCTCTTTTATTTCACCAACTGTTGGAATTGCTGTAAGCGCCAACGATAGACTCTGTGGGCATCGATACGTAACATATCTATGTTCCTCCTCTGATGTTAAGCACTGCACCGATGTATTATTCTAGCCAAACAAAGAACAGAAATAGTTTATAATCATGTCCTTAACATGCGCCTGATTGACTATTTTTTCACCTGAGTCATTCATCAAGTAGGTAATAGCATTTCTTGCCTGACGGTCCTGGACCGATTTAAAGAAGAACCTGGTGCAAGAGTCTCCATCACTTAGCCATCTAATGCGAGATTTCTTTTCATAGAAAGTCCTAAGGGCCGCTTCAAAAAATAGCCATTGCTTTCTTGCCACGAACTCTTCCCGAAAAAGAGAGTCAGAGGGTGCCACCAGTAAACGATTCTGCACTTCCTGAAGCTTATACAGCGCATCATTAGTCCTCTGTTGAATATTTCCAAAGCCTTCTTTATTAAGTATTTTACAGGCTCCCTTTACCGCTTTCAGCTTCTGTCTCAATGTAAAGAGTGCTAATATTAACTCGTCAGATCACCCCGAGTTATGGTTTGTTAAAACTTCAAAGCATTCCCGGAAAGAGATGAGAAAGCAACTTCTGCTGAAAACTTTAAGCGAAAAGTCACCTCCAATCACTAAGGATGACCTTTACCGCGAGTCAACTGCGGTGGGGTCTGTTCTCCGGGATTAATCTTCATCTGGTCTCCCTTGCTATCTCTGGTTTTTAATGAAAATCTTCTGTTGGAATGTAAGGGGGCTAAACAATGTTTCTCGCCAACAATCAGTGAGGTATTGGTTGAGAAATAATTCCTTCAAGGTAGGGGCTCTACTGGAAACACACATCAAGGAGGCAAACGCCCAGTCCATTGCAAATAATATTGCCCAGGATTGGAGATTTGAAACAAATTATGCTATTCTAGAAGGGGGAAGAATCTGGATGCTATGGCATCCAAGTATTTCTCTGATAATTTACTCAGTTACGGACCAACTTATTGCTTGTGGAGTTTTTGACCTTTCTAATGGATTTTATGCAACGGTAATCTTTGTATATGCAGTTAACTGCGAAATGCAGAGGAGACAAACTTGGAAGGATATTATTCAGCTCTCTCAAAGGTCTACGGTTAGTGAAAAACCTCTTTTGGTTTTGGGAGACTTCAATCAAATTTTGTCCACTTCTGAACACTTTTCACTACGGTATTACCCTTTACCGCTGAGTGGGATGTCAGAGCTTCAAGATTGTCTTCGGGAAAGTCAGTTGAGCGATCTTGCGATCAAGGGGAATTACTTTACTTGGTCCAACGGAAAGGTGGATGATCCAATTACTCGTAAATTGGATAGGGTCCTAGGTAATGAAGCTTGGCGTGAAGCCTTCCCTGATGTTGAAGCTACCTTTGAAGCTCCTGGAGATTCTGACCATTCTCGATGTTCTCTGGACTGTTCAGGATCGTCCTTGATTCGAAAATCCAACTTTAAGTACTTTTCGTTTCTCTCTACCCATCCAAGATTCAGAGTAGTGTTGGAGGAATCTTGGGGAAGAGACATCTTGGTCGGATCAAAAAGAATAAATTTCGAAAGAAGACATGAAAAAAAAAAAAAATTTAATTGAATTTTCGTTGAATTTTTATTTAACAAAGGGGATGTGACGACGATGAAGCCGTTTCTTGAGAAATTCTTTCCATTTGTCATGAGAAAAGGCCAGCTAATTGGTTACGTTTCTTGACGTGCTACAAAGTCGTCACGGTTATTAAGCTATCTAAATAAATTCTCAAATTAAAAGCATTGCAGGATACAACTAAGGAGGCCCTAGCTACAGTTACGTCTTTGGTTCTCTCTACCAAAATGGACAACACGTGACAAACCACCATTATGTATACATTGTCTTGTGGGGGAATTTATTTTCATATTCTTTTTTTTTTGTTTTACGTAATATTGGACTAATTGGGACTTACTGGCATATTTTTTTACGTAATATTGTATTTTTATATATTTAACTAATTAAAAATAATAATATAAATTTACAAGGTTTTTGTTATGTTTCCAAAATATTTACAAGCACAAATAAAATAATAACAAAACGTTGTTGATTTACTCATCATCACAGAATAAAAATCAAGAGTAAATTAGTTATTACTTATTACATTTATCGGTTATGCCATTAACTAAGAGATAAGTGGTGGTTGCACACTTGGGTTGTCCAAAAAAAAATTGGTTGCACACTTTTGACGATCAAGTCACTACGCCAACTAACCAAAGAGACTCACATAAAAGCTCTCTTTAATGTCTTATCTTTGTTCATTGGTTTTTACAACAACAAAAAAAAGTAATGTATAACAAAATGGCTGTCGGAGGATTAGCTCTTGATGTTGCCGGCGCTGGTGGCAATATAGACGCCAGGATCACAGCTGCGGTTGTCATGACATGCATTGTAGCAGCCTCAAGCGGTCTCATCTTTGGCTACGACATTGGAATCTCAGGTTACAATTTATACAATGTAAAATAAAAAATTTAGAGAGAAACATGAAACAAAACATTTTAATTGAATTTTTTATGGATTTTAATTTTAAAAAGGGGGTGTGACGACGATGAAGCCTTTTCTTGAGAAATTCTTTCCATTAGTTCTTAAAAAAGCTTCGGAGGCTAAGGCAAATGTGTACTGCGTCTATGACAGCCAACTTCTAACATCTTTCACATCAAGCCTTTATGTCGCTGGCTTAGTCGCATCCTTACTGGCTAGCCGTCTCACCGCAGCTTACGGTCGCCGCACCACCATGATTCTTGGCGGTTTGACTTTCCTCTTTGGTGCCGTCATCAGTGGCTTGGCTGCCAACATCGCCATGCTCATCTCCGGACGGATTTTGCTTGGATTTGGTGTTGGCTTCACCAACCAAGTAGCTATATTTCAATCTCATCAAATTCTATAATCTGTTTATTTTATGTGGATACATATCTCTAGAAATATATCTGGTTTATAATTTGATTTCGGTTTATTTTTTATGTTGGTTTTCCAAAAAACTAAAAGTCTAAAATCAATCAAAACATATATAACTTCATATTTTGGTTTGGTTAGGTTGGTTTTCGGTTTTCGGTTTGAAAGAACTTAAAACATAAATAAAAAATGATTTAAATGATATTAAACTTAGGTAATATATTACTTATGTTTTTATCAAATTTCTGTTCATTCGGTTCGGTGTTCTTTAGGTTACACTGAAATTGCTCAGCTCCGGTTTCACGGGTTTTACAATTAATTAAACAACAAAAACAAATTTTATGTTCGGTTTTAACGGTTTAAACATTTTAGTTTGATAAGCTTTGGTTTTTACGGTTACGGTTTAATGAAGAAATTGCTAATCTATGAATGTATATACTCTAGGCTGCGCCGGTATATCTATCGGAGGTAGCACCGCCGCAATGGCGTGGCGCCTTCAACTCCGGCTTTCAATTCTTCATCGGCGTCGGAGTTGTAGCAGCCAATTTGTTGAACTACGGCACGGCCAACCACCGCAATGGCTGGCGTATCTCACTCGGCCTCGCCGCTTTACCAGCCGTGATCATGACTGTTGGATGTCTACTCATCTCCGATACGCCTTCTAGCCTCTTAGCGCGTGGTAATCACGATCAAGCTCGCGTATCGCTGTTTAAAATACGTGGCCCCGAAAACAGAGCTGACGTGGAAGCTGAATTAGCAGAGCTGGTTAAGTCGAGCCAGTTAGCTAGAGAAGCTAGAGCCGAGCCGTTTAGGACGATATTGGAGAGACGGTACAGGCCTCAGCTTGTGGTTGCTGTGGCGATACCTTGTTTTCAACAGTTAACCGGGATAACGGTTAATGCGTTCTACGCGCCGGTTCTATTTAGATCTGTCGGATTTGGTTCTGGTCCGGCTCTTATTGCGACGTTAATACTTGGGTTGGTTAATCTCGGTTCGATTCTTGTTTCAACGATGGTTATTGACCGCTTTGGTAGACGCTTCTTGTTCATTGCTGGTGGTATTCAGATGTTCGTCTGTCAGGTACGTTTTCATTAAGTTATGGATTAATTATGCATATGAATGCAATTTAAACAAAAAATGTGATGTTAATAAATGTTAGTTTTTTCATAACATTTGATCAATTCAATAATTTCTTATAAATTTTATGTTATATAAGTTTAATGCAAATCAAGTCCGGCTTTATGTGTGTGCTAAGAGTAATTGAGCACATGACCTTAATCACAAGTGTTTTAAAACTGGAAGCATTTCAAATACTCCAGACGTCCGTTTATAACTATTTATTAATGTTCCTTTTCAGTTCTCTATGCAACATTTTAAGTTTATTTCACTCAACTATCTCTAGTAACTTTTTTAATCTCCGCACATTAACCTTAAAACTGTTATAAAACGAAACAGCGAGAATAATGTTTAGCTTTTATTGAAGTCTCTTAAATAATGCCAGGGAGCCAAATATAAATAGAGAATGCTAAAAATGTTTACAAAAGAAAAACATGTGTTTGGTCCGAGCAGAATTATAAAAGAGTTGCTAACTCTCTCATGTACAGGTGGCAGTGGCTGCGTTACTAGCGGCGACAGTCGGAGCCGCCGGAGATGGAGATATGACGAAGGGCTACGCCGTCACAGTTGTGGCGTTGTTGTGCATATACGCAGCTGGATTTGGTTGGTCGTGGGGCCCACTGAGCTGGCTGGTCCCGAGTGAGATATTCCCGCTCAAGTTACGCCCAGCTGGTCAGAGCTTAAGCGTCGCCGTGAATTTCGCCGTAACGTTCGTTCTCTCTCAGACGTTCCTTGGAATCCTCTGCTGTTTCAAGTATGGTGCGTTCTTGTTTTATGGTGGTTGGATCTTGTTAATGACGGTGTTCATCGTGATGTTATTGCCGGAGACCAAAGGGATCCATGTGGATTCTATTTACCAAGTTTGGGAGAAGCATTGGTTTTGGCAACGGTATACCAAACCGACTTCAACTTAAAAATGAAAGCCTTGGGAAACAAAAAGATACGATGCAACAGTTTGCACCTTTCATGAAAATTATATGATGCAACACTTTGCACTTTTTCATGGAAATTATATATGATGCAACAGATCATGAAAGTTATGTATATTTCTTACGTAGGAATATACTTACGGTATTAGGTATATATATATATATATATATATACTACTTGGATTAATTATCATTGTATATGTATATTCTGACCAGAATCTTTATAATGTTGTGTCTAATCTTGTGATTTTATGGCTATTCTCTATTTGGTACCTTTAGGTCAACTAGACCCCTAACATGTAAGAACTTTAGGTTATATCACTATATCTATTGATTATCGGAGTCATTCGACGAAAAATATCATGTATTCTCCTGATTGATATTGTTAAGATATAAATACATGAATTTTCTGAGGCTGTAAGAGCTGTATACAACTTTTTGGTATTTCTACAATTCCAAATTTAACCAGCAATGAATAAAAAAAGGATATGATTCATATGCGTCTGCCGCATTAGAAGCAAACTTCCTTGCATAAGCTTTAAGGCAATCAATCTTCATTTAGAACACACACGAGTTCAATAAGCCATGTAAGTACAATGCTGTTCGTCATAGAGTTCAAGTATCTAAGTTTTCTATTGGTTTTTTTTTTTTAAAACAAACTATTTTTCCATTCTCGAGGCTGCCTTATCAGGGTAGCACACTTTTACAAATTATAGGCATCATATACTTGGTCGTATCTGGATTTGGTGGAAGGAAGAAGTGTTTCTTCAACTTGTTCCATCACTTCCTTGCATAATAGAGTGTTGTTGGTGCGACCCAGAATGAACCTGACTTGGATTCATCAGAAGAGGAGGAGGAAGGAGAGGAGGAAGGACCCGGCCAGCCTACGACCGACCACCTCACGCCCCCGGAACACGGCCAGGCCACGATCACGGAACGCAGCCAGCCCACGTTCCACCGATGGTCCAATTCGCATGTGTCCGATGACCAGTCCAAGCCACAACTTGTACCACCTGACCAATGGATCATGACTGACCCAAACTCGACCAATTCCTGGCCCAATGACTTACAAAACAAAGAAGAAGAAGGCATGGCCCAAGTTCAGACCCAAGAAGAGTTATGGCTTGGTCCAATAACAAGCTCCAGAAGCAAGACCCAAAAAGAAGCTCTCCAAGCCCTAGTCCTAATCGAAAATAAAAGGGAAGAAGAATTTGAGAATGGACCAATCCATTGGTTTAATTTAATGGTTTGTGATCACTTAAATTAAACCAAGGGGGATTAGGACAAAATAGAATATCTTTTGAAATTAAATCAATTAAATCAAGAGATATTCTTGTTAGCTAAAAATTAGGATAAGAGTATCTTTTGATATTAATAAATTAAATCAAAGATATTCTTGTTGTCTAGAAATTAGGAGAAGTAGTTAGGATATGATTTTGTAGATATGATTTAGATAGGATTATCAGCCTATAAAAAGGCTTCTCCTCCCCTTGTACAAAACACATCGAATTTTATACTTAATACAAAAGCTCTTTTGCTTCTTGCTTTCTCTGTTCAGCCTAAGAACATTGATTTCTATTCACTTAAGGGTAGAGTAATCTACTGTGAAATTCCATAGCTCTTTGCAGGGTGATCCTGTGCTAGTGGAATCAAAACCCCTTCATCATTCACAACAATTGAAGAGCTAGTAGCCTTCAAATTCATCCCCATCCAGCCTCCATCAAAACAAGAGAAGCTAGTAGCTTCTATCCATACATCCAACCATCCGCTGCCCAAGGAGAGTTAGTAACCTCTTTCTTCATCATTCAACCTACCTTCAAGCCGATCTTCTGGTTTATTCATAACCAGGGCCGCACCAAGTGGTATCAGAGCCTACTTGAAGGTTAGAGTTTTTGAAATCATCTGATTTCAGAACCATATCACCCCATCATCAATTTCCTTCTATTTATTAAAAAAATTTTCTCATAAACAATTCTTATCTTTCTATCTTTTGTAAATCTGCTGAGCCTTTCCTGAATTACAAAAAAAGATCTAAAGAAAAGGATCTAAACTAAAAAAAAAAAAAAAAAAAAAAAATCGAAAATTATCATAAAGCAGAAGAGAAATCCTGCTAAGGAATAGGTTAATCAGCTGACGAAAAAAATCTTGCAATCTTTCTATCTTAAAATTCAGTAGGTTTGGCTCTAGGTCTTAGGTGATTGAGCTTTGATCCAATCTGAACTTTTGGGAATAGCAAGAGAAGGAGCTAGTGAGTGATTACCAAGAAAAGTGAGAGAGAGAGTTTAATTAACCAGTTTGCTAAGTTGTTTCAGGAAAAATGGAGAATCCAAATGAAGAAACCCCTAGAGGAGAAGGAAACACACGACCTCATAGGCTTGACCCATTACAGATGGAAGCAATGATGGATGAAATAACTAGGAGACTTCAGACTATTTTTGAAAACAGAACTAACCAAGCTAATGAGTTTCTTTATAGAGTTGATCCTCTTGCAGGTAGATCAGCTCGTGGAGACAGGTTAAACCGAGGAGGAGGGCGCTTAGGAAGAGGCGCAAGGGTGAGAGTTAGATCAGGAGTTAGGCGTAATGAAGAGGAAGCTCAGGGATACTCGGATGAGAGTGGAGACCAATACCAAACTCAAGAACCGAGACCAGATAACAACTTAGGAGGACTCAAGCTTCGAATTCCCCCTTTCTCAGGAAAGAATGATCCAGATGCCTATTTGGAATGGGAAAAGAAGATTGAAATAGTCTTCAGCTGCCAAAACTATTCTGAGGAAAAGAAGGTCAAGATAGCAGCCACAGAATTCGATGGATATGCTATCAACTGGTGGGAGCAGATTGCCACCACAAGACGTCGCAATGGAGAGCCCCAGGTCACATCTTGGTATGAGATGAAAACCATGATGAGAAAGAGATTTGTGCCAGCCCACTATGGAAGAGATTTACACCAGAAGCTGAGGAGACTAAATCAAGGAACAAGGAGTGTAGAAGATTACCATCAAGATATGGAAAGCCTCATGATCAAGGCTGAAATAGATGAGACTATGGAAGCTACTATGGCTCCATTTCAAGGAGGACTTAATAGAGATATTCAGGATCGATTGGAGTTGCAGGAATATGAAGACATGGATGAATTACTCCACAAGGCCATTCTTATTGAACAACAAAACAAAAGGAGGCACAATACAAGGAATCCATACATATCAACTTCTAAACCGCCCTATAACAGAAGTGATAGACAAGGAGAGTCATCTTTCAAAACGCCTGCTAAGGCTAAGGAAGGACCAACTCTGCCCTCCCCACGTGAAGACAAGGGCAAGGGACCAGCAATCCAAACGCCACCAACAAAGACCAGAAACATCAAGTGCTTCAGATGCCAAGGATTTGGACATTATGCCAATGAATGTTCAAACAAGAGGGTAATGCTTATCCTAGAGAATGGAGAGATAACATCAGAGGATGATCAATCAGAATCCGAAGGTGAAGCTTACCCAGTTCAAGCGCAATTATTGGTTACTAGAAGAACCTTAAGTGCACAACCCAAGGTTCAAGAACAAAGGGAAAACTTGTTTCACACTCGATGCCTCATCCAGGAAAAGGTGTGTAGCTTGATCATAGATGGAGGGAGTTGCACCAACGTGGCCAGCCAAACCCTTGTGGACCGGCTCAACTTGGTCACTCACAAACATCCCAGACCATATCAGCTACAATGTCTTAATGAGGAAGGAGAAATGAAAGTTACAGAACAAGTAGAAGTACCTTTAAGCATTGGGAAGTATCAGGATCAGATCATATGTGATGTGTTGCCCATAGAAGCAAGTCACCTACTTTTGGGAAGACCCTGGCAATATGACAAACGAGCCATACATGATGGGTACACAAACCGGCATTCATTCAAACACAAAGGAAAACAGATCACATTAGTGCCACTCACGCCCCAGGAGGTTCACCATGATCAGATGCAACTAAAACAAAGGAGAGAAGAAGCCAAAGCTCAGCAACTCACGGCTATGAACACCCTAAGGTAAGTCATCATAGTCTCTTTGCTACTCCTAGTGAAGTTAAACATGCCCTAAATGAGCAACAATTCATGATGTTACTAGTTTGCAAGGAATTGCTAGCTAGTAGTACTAACCTGACTCTGGAAATACCGAGAGAGATTGAGTTTCTTTTGCAAGAGTACAGGGATGTGTTTCCAGATGATCAACCAGTGGGATTACCTCCTTTCAGAGGTATAGAACATTAGATCGACTTTGTACCAGGCGCCACTCTTCCAAACAGACCAGCTTACAGGACCAATCCTGTAGAGACAAAGGAGCTTCAAAGACAGGTCAATGAGCTCTTGGAGAAAGGACATATCCGCGAGAGCTTAAGCCCTTGTGCAGTACCTGTTTTTACTTGTACCTAAGAAAGATGGTAGCTGGCGCATGTGTGTAGACTGCAGAGCCATTAATAACATAACAGTTAAGTACAGACATCCTATTCCTCGCTTAGATGATATGCTTGATGAGTTATATGGATCTTGCATCTTTTCTAAGATAGATTTGAAAAGTGGATATCACCAAATTAGAATGAAAGAGGGGGATGAATGGAAAACTGCTTTTAAAACAAAATTAGGATTGTATGAATGGTTAGTTATGCCTTTTGGACTCACTAATGCATCTAGTACCTTCATGAGATTAATGAACCATGTATTAAGGGCTTTCATAGGGCGATTTGTAGTAGTCTATTTTGATGATATCCTAATTTATAGTAAAAACATGGCAGAACATCTTGATCACCTTAGACATGTCTTAGATGTTTTAAGGAAGGAAAACTTATATGCAAATCGAAAGAAATGCTCTTTTGGGACAGATAACTTAGTCTTTTTAGGTTTTGTTGTGACTTCTCAGGGTATTCAGGTAGATGAAGAAAAAGTGAAGGCAATCAGGGAATGGCCCACGCCTAAGACTGTAGGAGAAGTGAGGAGCTTTCATGGACTTGCTGGATTCTATAGAAGATTTATGAAAGACTTTAGTACCATTGCAGCTCCACTTATAGAAGTCATTAAGAAAACCGTGGGATTCACTTGGGGACCAGCCCAGTCTGAAGCATTTGAATTGCTAAAAGGGAAGTTGACGAATGCCCATTTACTTGTGTTGTCAGATTTCTCGAAAACTTTTGAAATTGAATGTGATGCTTCAGGAATTGGAATTGGTGCTGTATTAATGCAGGAAAAGAGGCCTATAGCTTATTTCAGTGAGAAGTTAGGCGGAACAACTCTCAATTATCCTACTTATGACAAGGAGTTGTATGCTCTAGTAAGAGCCCTGCAAATATGGCAACATTATTTATGGCCTAAGGAGTTTGTAATTCACACAGATCATGAATCTCTTAAACACCTCAAAGGACAACAAAAGTTAAATAAAAGGCATGCAAGGTGGATGGAATTCATTGAAACTTTTCCTTATGTCATTCACTATAAACAAGGTAAGGAGAACATCGTGGCAGATGCTCTCTCAAGAAGGTATGCTCTTTTGTCATCTATGGAAACCAAATTATTAGGTTTTGAACATCTTAAAACTTGTTACACTAATGACCTTGATTTTGGAGAGTTGTATAAGGACACTATTTCTCATGCTCAAGGACGGTTCTATCAGTTCAAAAGGTTCCTATTTCGTGACAGTCAGTTGTGTGTGCCATGTGGGACCATCAGAGAACTATATGTTAGGGAAGCACATGGAGGAGGTCTAATGGGACACTTTGGCGTCGCCAAGACTTTAGCTACAATACAAGAGCACTTGTACTGGCCTAGCATGAAAAAGGACGTAGAGAGAGTATGTTCAAAGTGTGTCGAGTGCAAACAAGCTAAATCAAAGGTACAGTCCACAGGTTTGTATACTCCACTACCTATTCCTGATCACCCTTGGGTAGACATTTCTATGGATTTTGTTTTGGGACTACCTAGAACTAGGAAAGGAAGAGACAGCATATTTGTGGTGGTTGATAGGTTTTCTAAAATTGCTCATTTTATTCCTTGTCATAAAACAGATGATGCAGTTTTAGTGGCTGACTTATTCTTTAGGGAAGTTGTTAGGTTACATGGAATGCCTAGAACAATTGTGTCAGATAGGGATTCTAAATTCCTTAGTCATTTTTGGAGAACCCTTTGGGGAAAGTTAGGCACTAAGCTGTTATTTTCCACAACTTGTCATCCACAAACTGATGGTCAAACAGAATCAGTTAATAGAACCCTTTCTACTATTTTAAAAGTTGTTATTAAGAAGAACATTAGAACTTGGGAGGATTGTTTACCTCATGTCGAATTTGCTTATAATAGGTCAGTCCATTCAGCAACAAAAATGACACCTTTTCAAACTGTTTATGGTTTCAATCCCTTGTCTCCTTTAGACTTACTTGCTTTACATTTAAAAGAACAGACTAATCTTGATGGCCAAAAGAAAGTCGAGTTTGTTAAATCTTTGCATGAACAGGTTAAGCAAAATATTGATGAAAGGACTAAGATGTACACTAGGAAGAAAAACAAAGGTCGAAAGGAACTAGTGCTAGAACCAGGAGATCTCGTATGGATTCATCAAAAGAAGGAAAGATAGAGAGAAAATCGAAATTACTGCCAAGAGTAGATGGACCATTTTCAGTCATGAGCAGAATCAACAATAATGCTTACCAAATCGATCTTCAAGGTAAGTATTCTATAAGATCTACTTTTAACATTTCTGACTTAATTCCTTTTGTTGCAGATGAACTGGATTTGAGGTCAAATCCTTTTAATGGAGGAGGGGATGGTGCGACCCAGAATGAACCTGACTTGGATTCATCAGAAGAGGAGGAGGAAGGAGAGGAGGAAGGACCCGGCCAGCCTACGACCGACCACCTCACGCCCCCGGAACACGGCCAGGCCACGATCACGGAACGCAGCCAGCCCACGTTCCACCGATGGTCCAATTCGCATGTGTCCGATGACCAGTCCAAGCCACAACTTGTACCACCTGACCCATGGATCATGACTGATCCAAACTCAACCAATTCCTGGCCCAATGACTTACAAAACAAAGAAGAAGAAGGCATGGCCCAAGTTCAGACCCAAGAAGAGTTATGGCTTGGTCCAATAACAAGATCCAGAAGCAAGGCCCAAATAGAAGCTCTCCAAGCCGTAGTCCTAATCGAAAATAAAATGGAAGAAGAATTTGAGATTGGACCAATCCATTGGTTTAATTTAATGGTTTGTGATCACTTAAATTAAACCAAGGGGGATTATGATAAAATAGAATATCTTTTGAAATTAAATCAATTAAATCAAGAGGTATTATTGTTAGCTAAAAATTAGGATAAGAGTATCTTTTGATATTAATAAATTAAATCAAAGATATTCTTGTTGTCTAGAAATTAGGAGAAGTAGTTAGGATATGATTTTGTAGATATGATTTAGATAGGATTTTCAGCCTATAAAAAGGCTTCACCTCCCCTTGTACAAAACACATCGAATTTTATACTTAATACAAAAGCTCTTTTGCTTCTTGCTTTCTCTGTTCAGCCTAAGAACATTGATTTCTATTCACTTAAGGGTAGAGTAATCTACTGTGAAATTTCATAGCTCTTTGCAGGGTGATCCTGTGCTAGTGGAATCAAAACCCCTTCATCATTCACAACAATTGAAGAGCTAGTAGCCTTCAAATTCATCCCCATCCAGCCTCCATCAAAACAAGAGAAGCTAGTAGCTTCTATCCATACATCCAACCATCCGCTGCCCAAGGAGAGTTAGTAACCTCTTTCTTCATCATTCAACCTACCTTCAAGCCGATCTTCTGGTTTATTCATAACCAGGGCCGCACCAGTTGTCGCAGTTGATAACGTTCCCGGTTCCTCATAGTAAGGTATCGTTGCAGAAGCTCATGTTCTCGCTTTCTCTTCGTGTCCCTAGATAAAGTGAAAATTATGTTGGTGAATACACGAGCCGTCAGTTGGCTGTCGGAGCCAGAGTGATGTGCTTCTCCGACACGTCTGATACGAAGCTTGTCGGCTAATCTTTGCAACCCAAAACGGCTGCTCAGTCCTTTGCAGTGTCCCGCAAGTTTCTTTACATCAAAAGTTAACCCTAAAAGTCTCTGAACTGTTTCTTTAAACCCTTGTGAAGTCTGGGGAAGAAATTTTCTTCGTCCGGTTATGCTTTGAGTGATATAACCCAAGTCGTATGATCCATCAAAAGTAACCCAATTCATCCTTTTATCTTCCTCCTTGATAATCTGCGTAAACTCTGTGAAGAAATCGTTGATATTAACTCCTTCCTCTCTGATTCTCCTCAAATCAAAACCATTACGCCTAAGGAAGGCGATGGATTTCTCGTTACATGGATCCTTTGTCTCGTCAAAATCGGAAAAATTAACCTCCCAGGTTCCGCTAAATTTTCCCTTACTCTCAAATAACGAGAAACCTAATTGAATTGGTTTCGTTCTGTCCACGTTAAACCTCAAATTTTGGTAACGAGTTTCATCGCACGCTTCCATAGCCGTCTCTTTCAGACAACCGGGAAATTCGGTGTCTACCGCTACGAAACTACAACCTCTAAGTGATTCTCGTATCAAAACTAACTCTTCTCTCTTGTTCCAAGACCAAATCTCGGGGATGTCCGTCATATCTTTCTCTCTGATTTTTCTTTTCGGAAACAAGAAGAGCAATGTGTATCTGTGAATTATTATTTTTATTATTTTTATTTAATGTTTATTCAGAAAAATAAACAGTGTACAGTTAAACCTGTATAAATAAATATTTTAGGGATTATAAAAAATTATTCGTTTAGATAATTTATTAATTTATCGATAAATAAATATTATATTCATTTATTGATAAATGAATTTTCGTTCGTTTACATAGTATTTTTTGCATATCTAGAAACTTCAAAAAATGCAAATTAAAAAAACTAAAGTTTTTTAAGACTAGGAAAATGAAGTTTTTTATAATTATGAGAAAAGCTTTCTATATTAATGTAGAATTAGAAAAAAATAAATTTATAGTTCTTAAGATTCAACCTAAAAAAGAGGTATATAGACAAGAAAAAGTTGTTTAGTTTGTAGAGAATTTTTAAAATATCCTAACGACAATGATATCGCTATGGAATTACCTACAGACGATAAAATTATTGAGTATGTATTGAATGATGAGAATGATTCATAACAAGAAGATAGTAGTTTCATACTAAATGTGTCATCAAAAGAAACATATCAAACAGTTATCACCTTACATAACTATTTTTACAACACAAGCAAGATACTCATAATTTTTTTTGCATTAGGAAAAATCAATGATGAGATGAATTTTGGTGGAAAAAAGCAAAAAAATTATAGAATTTTTTTTGTAAAAGAATGACTTATTGTACGACCATTGTTGATTGAATGATTATTCATTTATATTTACATAGGGTCTTTAAGATTTCAAAAAAAAATTATTCATTAATGTATTTAGCGAAATTATTCATTTAGTCCATTAGTCCAAGTTGGAACATAAAATTTTTTGTTCATTTGTAGAGGTTATTCATTTATCGAAGTGTAATTGTATCTCAACTGTGTTGTGAATAGTTTTATATAGATGTTTAGGATTTTTCATGTTCCTTTTTATCCCCACCCGAAAATTTCCTTTTCCCACTCAAAAGTTTCCTTTTTAACAAGTCAAAGGATTTTTTGACTTAAAAATCCCTTTTTTGTTTATGGAATTGAAAAAAAAATCAAATTCACATGTGTTACCGTTCCTAAATTCTAGTAATAATCGGCTAATTGATTATATATATATATATATATTATAAGATCATTTCTATCAATAGTTTTTTTGCTGAGTATTTCTTTTTGACAACAAAATGATTAATATACTAAAATGTTTTTAATAACCATGGTGGAGGAATAGAATTAACATATATCATTTTTGATGGATGCTCTCGTGCATTTCGTGCTAGATTGTCCGTTTTTGTATTTGTTGCTTTTGGTCTGTATAAGATTTTTATGTCTTCAAATGTGCTCTTTCGTCTATTGTATTTGTTTTGATAAAATGCATAGGTTGAGTATCTAAAGAATTAAAAATTAAAAATATTTTAATATTTAATTAGTGAGTATCTTAAAATTTATACCAAAATTTCTAAATATCTTATTTAAAATATTTTTTTTGTCAACATATACTAATGATTTTAGTATCCTTCATAAAATAGAATGATGTTGGGTACGAACTCCAAATCTGTGTCATAAAAATTTAATATGAGTTTTTAAAGATTTAAAAATTTCATACCAATTATATATTATATCCTTATTTTTTATTTTAAGAGATTGAATATTAAAACTTTTATTAGAAATACTCTAATATTACTAGAATTGAGGACATCGTCTTCGTGAGCCTCGTGTCTGTGGAGGCGCGTGTCGTCGTCCTCGTCGTCCTGGAGGTGAACATCTGCCATATACTTCATAAATTCTAGTAATAATCGGATAATTAATTTTATATTAAATATATATGTATTATGATATTCATATATGTAATAAGCGTTTCTCCCATGTAATTTTCTTCCTGTGGGACAAATAATAGAACTGGAAAGTTTTGTTAGATATATTATATTGCAATTTTAAGTTTTTGAGTATTTCCAAGATGGATCTTAGGTGTGGAGTGTCAGCCTGAGCTAGGACTCCCACAGGTGGTTTTAACATAATTATGGATCTGGTAAAGAATTAAAATTAAGTAACATATGTCACCTAAAAAATTGAATAAGAATTTGCAAAAGAAGAAAATATAAGAAACAATTCAATCTTTTGTATTAGAAACTTTTTTAAAAACTAATACACTTTTATCCTTAAGACACAATTCACCAAAAGCTAGTATTTATAGACTTATCTACTTGTAATTTATTTAAACTTATCCTTACGCTTTACATGATCTTGTTTAGATACTCTTATTTTCTAAATTTATCTTTAAGTTTTATTCTAAACTAGTGTATATCTTATTCACTTTAACCACATATTGGTTTAGTGAATATCTTAGACCCACGTTTGGTCTATTATTCAACAATTTCCCCTCTAATTTCCGAACTTGAAATTGTGAGGTATTTAACTCCAATCTTTTCTCTCATTTCCAAAAACTTGAACCTTCCTAATCGTTTAATCAATATGTCAGCCTTCTGTTTAGTTCCAGCCACATGCTCCACTTCAATCTGATCGTTTTCGATATACTTTCTTATAAAGTGATATCGAGAGAGTATATTTTTACTCCTGTCATGGAATACGGGATTTTTGGTAAGAGCAATCGCGGACATGTTGTCTATCCTTAAGATCACCTTCTCGCTTTGTAAACCCGTCGCTTCCCTTAGTAACTCTTGAAGCCAAATAGCTTGACAGGCTGCTGCTGTTGCTGCCATAAATTATGCTTTGCAAGATGAGAGAGCTACCGTTGGTTGCTTCTGTGAGCACCATGTAATTGGTGACAAACCGTAATAGAAGACGTGACCTGTGGTACTCCTTCCATCGTCTCGATCAATATTATAGCTACTGTTGCTGTAGCCTATGAGTTGTCTTAGGCCCGTGTGCTTGAACATGAGACCGTGACTTAGAGTTCCTTTCACATATCTTAGTATATGCTTGATCGCTTGTCTGTGTGATACTCTTGGAGTCTGCAAGTATCGGCTTAACACTCCTACATCGTATGCAAAATCGGGTTGTGTATGTAGAAGGTACCTGAGACATCCAACCGTTCTTCGATAACTAGTTGTGTCTATCTCTGCTTCGTCCTCGGCCTGGATAGGTACTGACGTCGAATTGCACAACTATAAGTCTGCAATTTTGAGAATCTTTTAAGCATAACCTTTTTGTTGGATGGTTATCTCATTCTTGCCTTGAGCTACTTCGATTCCAAGGTAATAGGATAGCATCCCTAAGTATGTCATCTCGAACTTTGATGACATGTCTTGTTTGAACTTTTGGATTAAGCTTAGGGATGAACCAGTCACGAATAAGTCATCTACATAAACAGCTATGATTAAGAGACTGTCTTGTTTGATCTTCTTGTAAACCGCTTGCTCCTTTGTGCATCTCTGAAAATTAATCTCTTTAAGTACCTGTTCAAGCTTTGCATTACATGCTCTTGGAGCTTGTCTAAGACCATACAGAGCTTTTGAGAGTTTGTAAACTTTTTCTTCCTCTTCCTTCTTTACGAAACCTTCCGGTTGGGATACATGGACAAGTTCTTGCAACTCGCCGTGAAGGAAGGCTGCTTTCACATCTAGGTGATGTATTTGCCACCTATTTCTCGCGGCTAACGCAATTAGCAGACGTATGGTTTCTATTCTTTCAACAGGGGCAAATACTTTGTTAAAGTCAATCCCAGTTTGTTGCACGTATCCCTTAGCCACGAGGCGTGCTTTGTATTTCCTAATAGAGCCATCAGCGTTCCTTTTCAATTTGAAAACCCATTTAAGTCCTATAGGATTTGCACTTGGAAGTTTCTTGACAAGTTCCCATGTCTTGTTTTTATTAATAGAGTCGATTTCTTCCTGCATTGCTCTCTTTCATTCTTTTATTCTTACTGCTTCTGAGTAGTGGGTGGGTTCGTCTTCGTTCTCGGAAAGTGATAAAATCCTTTGTGTTCTGAGAGAAGAACGTAATCTCGAAGATAACTTAGCTTGTTGAATTGGTGATTTGATCTTCTTGGTCTGGGATCGTTGAAGTCGAGTTGCTGTACAATGTCGTGATCGCCAAGTTCGTAATGGTTATTTGAGAAATACGGAGCAAGCGAGTTTCCGTTGCTTGATCTCCCGTGTGAGATACAGTTGCTGCTCGACTCATTTCTTGACTCTCCACCATATGTTGCCGTGTCTTGAAATATTGGGCCCATTCTATTATCAATGATTCCTCCCCAAATCATTTTAAACATGCCAGGTTCGCCCTCATCTAAGATACAAGATTTTTCCCAATTCCACCCTATAGTTTCATTAAAGACTACATCTCGTGAGACGTGAATTCTTCGAGTAGTTGGGTTGAGCAGTTGGTATGCTTTGGAGCCGGGTTCAGTACCGAGATTGACTAGAGGTCTGTAGCGGTCATCTAGTTTCTTCATATGTGCAGGTTCTATCTTTCCGTAAGCCATACAGCCAAAAACACGGAGATGTTCGATATTTGACCTTTTTCCCTTGAACTTCTCGTATGGCATTTGATCCTGTAGAGCTCGTGATGGTATCCGATTGATCAAGTATGTAGCATGTCTAACAGCTTCTCACCAAAGGAAATTTGGGACTTTGGTTGCTTTTAGAATGCTTCTCTTCATCTCCAACAGAGTAGATTTCTGCACGACACCATTTTGTTGAGGCGTATAAGGAGCCGTAAGATGTCTTGAAATGTCATTCTCGTCGCAAAACGATTTGAACTCGATGGATGTTAACTCTCCCCCTCTATCAGTTCTTAGCGTTTTGATGGTAAGACCTTCTTCCTTTTCTACCAAAGTTTTGAAGTTTTTGAAACTTAAGAAAGCTTTTGATTTCTCCTTTAGTAGATTTGACCACATATAGCAAGAGAAATCGTTAATCAAAACAAATAAATATTTGTTATGAGCTGCCGTTGGAGGTGATATCAAACCACAAAGGTCTCCATAGACTAGCTCAAGTTTGGGCGTTTCTCAAAAGGTTGTGGCTTGTGGGAATAGGGCTCGGGTTTGTTTGCCCACCAGACAAGATTCACAAAATTGGTTCTCACCATGAGTTGTTGGCTTTCCCGTGACCATCTTCTTCTTTGTCATCAATTTCATTGACTCGAAATTGATATGTCCAAGTCTTGCGTGCCAACGCCATACTTCGTCGTCTATTTTACCTTGTAAACAGATCGGAATTCCCATGTTCATGACGACCTTGTAGAGACGATTTGCTGATCTGGCTACCTTGAAAAGAAGAACTCCATTGTGATCGTATAGAGTAAGGTAAGTGTCTTTCTTTCTTACTTCACATCCATTCTCGGTAGCTTGACCGAGGCTTAGAATGTTAGATTTCAACGATGGAATGTAATAGATGTCTGATATCAATCTTTACTCCCCTGTTTTTCCTTGAAACAGGATCAAACATTTCCCTTTTATCTCGACACATGATCCATCGCCGAATCTAACATTTTCTGTAATCCGATCATTTATCTCCGAGAAGTATCTGAAATTACTGGTCATGTGGTTGCTTGCTCCGTTATCAAGATATCATACGTCTTGTTCGACCTTTTCGATTTCAAATTTACTCGGTATCAAGTTCTTTTCGTTTAGAAAAACCAGCTCATGCATATAAAGTTCAGGATCAGTTTCTTGTGTCTCTGTTGTTTTACCTCTTCAACCTTTTTGTTTCTATCGGGACACAGATGCAAAGTGTCCAGTTTGTCACATCGGTAACAAACAAGTTTGGAGCGATCCTTCTTTGCTTTTTCTCTTGATTGATTTCCAAACGAGTTATACTAGTTTTGAGTTTGATCGTACGATCTCCCTCTTCCCCTTCCTCGTATACTTTGACCTCTTCCTCAACCAAAACCTCCACGTTGAAAACTTGAATTGGTGAATAAGAGTTTTCCTTGATCATATCATGAAGCTTCTTCTTCACTTATACGCTCTTCATAAGCTTTCAAACGTCCAATAATGTCTTCAAATACGGTGTTGTAGAGATCAAGTACTTGTTCCAAGGATGCGATTATTTGAATGTATTTGCTTCTTGGGAGACTTTTGAGAAAATTATTTACCAACGTTGATTCCTCGATTGTCTGTCCTAGAGAAGCTTATTTTGACGCTAAACTTCATCCTTTTGAATTCTGACATTGAAGTTTGAAGGCGAGCTTCTCTTACTCGGTTTGCTCCCAAGTTTCGTGTTTTTGTTGCCTCCCATATTCCCTTTGTTGTGCTAATTTTGCCGACTTGCAAGATTAACGTCTCGGGGATAGATTTGAACAAGGAGCTGTCGCAACGTCATTCTTGTCGCTATCATGGGATCTGGGGTCAATGTCTTTCCATACTTTGTGAATTTGTAGGGTTACCTTCATACGCATGGCCCACACCATATAGTTTGGTGGACATAGGATCGATGAAGATCCTGGCTCTTTTGTTTTTGTTGTTGTGGTTAGATCTCCCATGGCTTGGAGATCTTCGAAGTTTTGACGAGACGTCTCACGTCAATAAAACTTTTGAACAAAAACGTAACTTTTAAAATTAGAACCGTGGTGCTCTAATACCAAATCAAGAATTGAATATGAATTTGCAAAAGAAGAAAATATAAGAAACAACTCTTTCTTTTGTATTATAAACTTTTCTCAAAACTAATACACTTTTCTCTTCTATTTGCTTATGACACAACTCACCAAAAGCTAGTATTTATAGACTTAGCTACTTCTAATCTATTTAGGATATATCTTGTTTAAATACTCTTATTTTCTAAACTTATCTTTAAGCTTTACATGATCTTGTTTATATATTTTTGTCTTTTAAACTTATCCTTAAACTTTATCCTAAACTAGTGTCTATCTTATTCATCTTAACCACCATTGGTTTAGTTAATATCTTAGACCAAGTTCTGTCTATTATTCAAAAACAATCTTATGTCAAGATGATAAATTTTATATATGATTTTTTCTTTTAATGAAATTTTATATACGATAAATGTTAAAATGAAGTAACATTTGTCACCCGTAATGGGTAATGAAAATTTAATTATTTTGACTAGATTTTGTATATTTTTAACGGATGTAATAAATGGAACACAAAATTTGTGTGTTTTTATTTTCATGGGTTTTTCCTTAGCCAAAAATTAATATAAGTAGATATTATTGAAAGCTTCATTGTTTATTTTTGAAGTTAATTCATTAAAAGAAAAAATCATATATAAAATTTATCACATAAGATTGTTACATTATTATAATTTCTGAATATCTAAAATTATCATAAACAAACACATGAATTCGAATGTTGAGTGCATGGCGTACACATGCTAGATTCTTTTACCATTTTAAAAGTTCTTGTGAAGTCACTCGTATTTTCTTATAACAAGCACAAAAGGATGATGAAAATGGATTACGAAAAATATGAACGTTATAATTAGAAACGGTAACACATGTGAATTTGATTTTTTTTTTGTTCAATCCATTTTCAAAATTTAAATCAAATTTAGAGATTTAATTCGGCAATTAAAAAGAGTGAGAAGGGTAATTTATTTTTGGACATTGAACCATTTATATTTGTGGGATCTATGTGATGGCAACATCTAAAATTCATCACATATATTTGGAGTTCGAATCCAATATTTCACATTGTTAAAAAATAATATTAAAATTACTAAATTAAATTTTAAAAAAATAATAATCTATACTATATCCTCAGAAACATAAAATCCATAGGACATTATAGATCGATCAACCTCATATGAAGAAACTTTCAGCAAACCATGATCTTATGCTTAATCTTCATAACTGTTAATATTGTTTGCGGCATTAAAGCCACAATATTTACAATACTCATAGATGCGGCTCGTTTAAACTGAATGTATAAGAAACTTTGGTTTTGCCTAGAGAGACAAAATAGTTCCATTTCCTTCAAGGTCATTGCCATCAATAATTGAAACCCAACACGATGGTTACAAGCCTTACCAATTCTTTTGACTATTACAGGAACATGAACATAACGATGCGTTTCAAGTGTTGCACCCGTTAATTTCATTTTGATAACATTTACATATATGTTGCACACCAAGACTGTGATTTTAAGCAAAATAATCTTTATATGGATTTCTCTCAAGTGTCTTGTTGGAGATTACATTTAGAAACAAATTAGGCATTACCAAAACAGAAACTATCTTGCAGGCTTTTACAACAAAACTGCTTTCTTTTTAGGTTCAAGAACTGGAGGGTCTATGTCGATCCCCATGTTAGCTGCAGTTCCTGCAATGATTCTCATAGCGGATTCAATGGTCGCGCAGTTCAGATCGGGCAGCTTCTCTGCTGCGATTGTGCGCAGCTGGTCTATTGTTATCATCCCAACTTTATCTTGCTTTGGATCTTTTGATCCCTTCTCAACACCTATTTCCACAACTCAACAAATGTCAAACATCACGAAACTCGCAGGAAGAGAGACAAAGAAATAGTTTAGATGCCACACCTCACACCATCATATAATATATCTATATCCAAAGAACTACATCACAACACATATGGTGTACATGATTTTCTTGCTAATTACTCTTAACTTTGAGTAGAAGCTCAAGTAAAGATCTAACAAAACTAGTAAGATATGTACACAATTTCACAAACATACGATATACATAATTTTTTCTGCAAATTGTTCTTGTACCACACTATTCCGATTTCTATAGTTGACGAGTAAAAGCAAAACTCAATCTACTCAGCTTTGCAATACCAAACAGCTTAAGATGATTATTTGTAAAAATGCACATACATTGGTCATGTTACTCATTCGGGTGGAGAGAAGAATACCTGCAGCCTTAAGCAACAAAACCGAAGCAGGCGGGGTCTTGAGGATAAAGGTGAAGCTCTTATCCTGAAACAATATATATAAACTCCATCAAACGCTCCTATAGAGCTTTGTGACTCGAGACATTATCACTATCCAAATGCTGCTACTATCACAAGTCGAAGATCGGATACCAATATACAAAACATATACAACACTTGCAAAACTCAACTTCTGATGACAAATTACAATAATCTTACTCTTCTCTAGCATACACCAATCAGTAAATCAAGATTGTACCCGGCTCTATCAGAGATTGTAAAGTTAGGATACAAGTAAAACTCACATCGAAGACTGTGATTTCAACAGGAATGATATAACCAGCTTTATCAGCGGTTCTGGCATTGTAATCCTTGCAGAAAGCCATAATGTTGACTCCCTTCGAACCAAGCGCCGGACCTACCGGCGGCGCCGGAGTTGCTTTTCCCGCCTCTAGAGCCAATTTTATAACTCCCACAACTGCGAATTTTCAAACCCATAAGGCAATCGAGCGCGGAAATTAAGAAAATTCTAGGTTTAAAGGAAATGGGTAGTGAGAAGATTGTACCTTTTTTGGCTTTGCCTCCGGGTTTGGGCGGAGCCATGGCGATAACGGTGAGAAATCTTGGGGATGAGGAGAGAAGTGGGGACTGTCTCTTTCCCAGAAACTGGACGGAAACATTTGCTATAGAGGATAAGTTAGCCGAAAGAGAACTTGAGAGCTTAGAGTTGGGATGTAGAGAAGACGAGGTAGAGCTGCAAAGAGTTGATAGAGAAGAAGACGCCATTGATTCACAGTGAAGGTAGTGAACGCAGAATCGAGTTTTCGGACTAGAAAATTCCTATCCACTTTTGAGTTCTCACTTTATGGGCTAAATAAGCAGGCCTAGAGTTTCAGATTCAGTAAGCCCATCTTGTGTAGAGACCAGTATGTAACATATGTAACATATAATACTTTTTTGCATTCTGTCGAGGCAGGAACCTGTAATGTTGATCTTTTTGTTTGACTGCTATTCGTTTTACTTGTCTGGGTTTATAGCCAATGTTGTCTCTGGAGAACACTAGCTAGTTCCTTGTATATAATAATAAAGTTATGTTTGACGAAAGTAAAAAAACAAAATCCATAATCCAAGAATGAAGATTATCAAGTAGCTAGTTCTCAAATTTTTTTTTAACAAGTAGCTATAATTTTCACGTGCGTTTAGGAATTTTGGCAGACACGAGACCTTCTCTGTCAAGAATGAAGACAGATGTTTATTAATTTATAAACGGTGATAATGGATGGATTACATAGAATCACCGTTAAGCTTTGTTTTCTTACATCAGGAGCTAAAACTATTGTGGATTTTTCACCAGTGTTTTACCATTATTAGATCACCGTAACATAAAAAAGTTCATCGTAAAGCAAAACCACATAATGTGTCTTCTTCTCTTGATTTTTCTTTATTTTTTGCCAAAATCCATAGAGTTATGTTCTTCTCTTGATTTTGGGCGAGGAATTTTGGTTTTCTCGTCCTTTTTCATATTTATTTTCCACTATTGTTCTAGTTGATTACCAGTCAGTTCAGAAAATCTTGACGTAACAAATTAATCGATCAATATCATAAACTTTAATTTCATACAATTTAATGTAGATTCAAATGAACTGTTGATGTGGTCTAAATGTTTAAATATACAACATCTGAAGACATTGGAATTAGCTAAAGCCTGAAACTTAAGTAATCCTTTGAATAACAATTCAAAAAAACTAACCGTATTCAGTATTAACTAAGTTCAAACAAAGAAATATCCAGAATATTTGTTGCATACTAAAAAATAAAGGATTTTTTTTTTGCGTTTTTATACATTTTCTATATTTCTCTTTAGTCTGTATTTTTGTTTTGGTAATTACAACTTCAAAACGACTATTGCTGAGTTAAAAGAAAAAAAAAAGATGAGTAAGTGTTATGATGTATTTTGGTTAAATGTTTAAAACAAAATATGGTTGACAAAGAAGTTTCCATTAGTATCTTAATCACATCAGACATTCACATTCATCTTAGAAGTAAACAAAAGAAAAAAGAAAGAAAGTATCGCATTCATGAAACAACAGCCAAAGTGATTAGCTACCTATGTTGTAATAACGTATGTACACCTTTTTTTGGCTTGACCAACAATAAATTATTTTATATACATGAGCAGTTGCATAAAAAATAGAACAATCGTATACTATAAAAAATGATAAAAAAACAAACAAATAAATAAACGGCGGCTTCGTTTATCTGTGTATCGCGCAGAAATCACAGATATATAATAGTTTCAAATCAGTAAAAACGGAAAAAATTATAAAGAAAAGGTCATTTAAAGAAAGAAACGGTCTACAAAGCTGCATTTTCTGATAAACTAATGATAGAAATTTTATGAAATAACAAAATATATATATATATATATATATGTGCTCATTTTTACAATATTTTATTCATATTCATATAGTAAATATGCAAGTTGCCATAATCAGAGCAACCCAATAATGATTTAATATTTCAAAGTTTAAAATATGTGAGCCTAAAAGAACTCAACTTTATATATACACATATATTTAATCTATAATCTATATAAACCTACTTTTTCCACATAAGTCTCTTCAAGTAAATAACAATACATCTCTCTAATAGAACCCGAAATGTCGAGAACACTTATTCTTGTGGCTATATGTCTAATGCTTACTCTGAACATTGCTGCTGAGACTAAGGTACTTTAAGTTTTTCTTATGCCCAGATCTGAATCTCTACTCAATCCTTTGTTTTCCTTTTGGTGTTTAAATCAATACCTCTATGAGTTAGTTCTTGCAAGAAGCTAAACCTTGTATGCCTTGTTTGATAATATGATAGGTTCACATAGTGTATTTAGGTGAGATCCAACACGATGATCCTGACTCAGTCACCGATTCTCATCATCAGATGCTTTGGTCAATCCTGGGAAGGTAATAGTTACTTAAATTAATCAACTTGGCACAAAACTGTATGGTAAAGGTTTTGCCGAGAGAACAAAGCTAAAAGATTTGAAAAAAAATATATGTTTGGTAACAGAGTAATGAATATAATTGGTTAGAGTGATAGTAGCCATAACGTGAATCCAAACGATAGAAAAAGCACAACCGATAATATCTTCTACCTTGAAAACAGTTTGATTACTTGGTGTTCATAAAAACAAGAAACAGTGCATTGTCTTCGTGCAAAGCTGAGTTTATGACAGCTACAAAAGCTTCTAAACAAGCAATTTGGTTGTAAGAATATCTTGGTGAGGTGACGAGGTCATCATGTGCGAAAGTTGCTACCGAATTGATAATAAATATGTTATTGCACTTACAAGAAATCTGGTGTTTCATGGTTAAAGTAAACACATACATATTAGATATCACTTCATAAGAGAGTGTGGAAAATAAGCAAGTTGAAGTTGAGCATGTGTTCGAGAATGAGCAAAAAGCGGACATAAATCTTAGAAAAATCAAATTTATTGAGATAAAAAGTCTCATGGAAGTTCAAGAAGCCGCAAAATATAGTTTCAAGATTAAGAAGAACAATGTTGGATTAAGGTTAAACTAAAATAAGTTAAGAGCATCCTATCTGATCCTAGCAGATTTAGGATTAGGACATTTTCTGTGTGACTTAGGAATAGATATTATGTTTAAGAATTCTAAAAGAATTATGATTTGAATTTATCTATCTTAATAAAAAGATGCCAAAGTGTGGTATTGTTTATAAGTTCGAGAAAGAGATAGTTTGTGTGAGTTTTAGTTTTTGAGAAATTACTTAAAATAATAAAAATTTGAGTATTTATCATCTTGCATTCTTAATCTTTATGATTCTATATACTCAATTATTCATCTGTTTTCTATATATCCAAATGTTTGATTTGGCATATTATACATATAATACCCTTCTTGTATATAGTATGTAAGTAATTTGGTAGTTGATGATCTTGTTTTTTTTTTTTTTTTTATTTCCGTGTGCTTTTTTGTCATTGGTAATACCGTCTTTTGGCATTTCCAAATTTCTTTAAGCACTAGATCAACAAGGTACACCTTTTTGTTTCAGGCTTTCTAAAAATCTAGCCATTAATTAGGTGTTTGCAAGCTTAACTTTTATTTTTCCAAATTATTTCTTCATGTCTTTCTTGTTCTGACTAAGATTCATCAATTTAGATTGCATATTACAACCCAATGAGTCTCCTTATACTGAACCAACAACAAAGTTAACATTCACATCAGATATCGATTTCATCACCAGAAAAGCGGCAGGATTCAAAATGTCCCGGGACTAGAGTATATAAAGCCATACACGGTTTTAAGATATTTCCTCGATGGAGTACGGAATTATTATACTCTCAGTGTTGTACAAGGCAAAAATTATGTTAAAATCTCAACTTGTAATTTTTAAATTTTTCTAACTTCAGGCTACTAAATTTTCGATCTCCAGACTCCAGGCTATGAGTACAGATCAAGTCCCATACGGTCAAATTATTAGAAATTGAACTTGAAGCATATATCATTTGTAGCTTGTATCTCGAAAAACTAATGTTTTCATTGCAAAATTACTAAAACAAAATATAAATTTAAGATAGTTTTTGTTAAAATGCAATATCCATAGTAAACTAGACGCCAAAATTGTCATATCATTATAAAAAATGCTCTGATGGTGGAATCCATCAGTTCATCGTCGAAATCAACTTATTCAGACGATGAATCTCACTATCGGTTCTAAAGCGTCCAAAATAACCATTTCATCAGAATTGATCGATGTAAATCGAGAGAGGTCGGAAAATTCGTCAAAAGCCATCGATACGGTCGTCAAAAGACGTTGTTTCCGATAGTCATTGGAATCTGTCAGTTCTTTACCAATAGATTTTGACAGACGCCGGAACCGACGGTTTTCAATGGTCATTGGAACCAATGTGTTCTGACGGTTGCTAGAACCGACGGATGACGGTTAATGGAACCAACATATTTCAATGGTCAATGGAACCGACAATTTTTGACAGCCGACAAAACCGACAAATTCCGATGTTCAATAGAACCTTACACAGATTCCGACGGTCAATGGAACCGATGGATTTTGATGATTGTCAGTGTTTTTTTTTGTTTTTTTAATTATTTAAATTAATTTAATTATAAATTTAAATTATAAAAAATTAAAAATTATAATTAAAATAAAAATTCAAATTCAAAATACTTATAATTAAAATATTTTCATACAAACTCAAAATCTAAATTTAAAAAATGTATAACATAAACAAAATAAAAATTTTAGTGGAGCGTATAATAGTTACGGAAAAAATTATGACATCTCATGTTGCATTTTACGAGACTTTTTTTATCTGCTTCCCTCTACTTCAGAATTGTTTCCCGCACCTTCTAATCTGCTTTATGCTGTGCCTTCAGTGCATCAATCTATACATGTACTGCTGATAATTCACTATTTCTTGAATCGAGTTCTGACACGGAAATCTCCGTGATAGCAGAATTATGAACCCGATGATTTTCGTACCTTCTTGTTTCTAATGCATTTGACTCTAGTATACTACTCACTCACTGATCAAAACCAATAGATCTCGGTCCGTCCCCAGCTAGTTACAGTAAATCGACTTTGAGTAGTTAAGTAAAATGCAGTTCAAACATAAAACCTATACGTACTTCTAACATTTTTTTCTAAAATGATATATAAAATAGGTTGGTTTTACTGTTATGTGTCGTATGTATATAAATGTTTATATCTGGAGATCTGCCTATTACAGTTTTCGCTTAACAGTATTAAGAAACTATACGTAAGTATGCTTTTAATCCATGCAAAAAGCTTTGTTCTTCATTTTTAGTATTTATGCATGTATAGCGTGAACAGATTTAGTTAAGGAATATTTTATGGAAGATCATACACCCAGACAAAACAGACTGACACACAGATTCGTACAAGAAGACTGTAAAAGAAAAAGAAGCTCCTAAAAGTATGAGAAATAGTATGTTTAGGAGTTTTATAACGTAGCATCCAGAGAGACACGGATTTGCATGATCAAGTTCCTTAGTCAGCAAAACCCTTTTTTTTTACTTTATGAATTATTTTTAGCTTTTATATATTATAAGATTCTTCTTAACAATCAATAAATGATAAATCATCAGTAATATTCACTACTCGGTTTGGGATCAGGCAAAAACCTATACCCATAAATTGGATAAATTAGAATTAGCTGAAAACATTATATTATATTCCACCACATTTAGTTAAATATGTATATTAATTGGACTATTACACACACGACATGAATTCCCTTACACGTACTCTGCATGCACTTGATCATGACCGCTCGTTCTTCCCTCTAAGAGACTCACCTCTTGAGACATTGTAGGCCTTAGCGTAGGTGCCGCGTTGGTGCACATCAGTGATAAACCCATATTTTGATAGTTTTAATAGATCATTATATACATAACTTGTATAAATTAACCAGTAGATTTCACATTTTATGACACATTTAGGTTCATATGCATTAGAATTCTAGGATGTTTTCCACTTTTTGTTTTTCATAGGATACAAAACAAGTTAGGAACGTTTCTGGAGTTAGCGAAGACACCAGTAGCTAGTGAAACGATGCGAGAATGATCAGAACGTGTCACTGGGAGGAATGGACTCAAATGATGATCGAACCTGTACACTCTTTGAAGTGAAGAGATCGATCGATCCAAGTTTACAACGATCGATCGATCGTTTATATGACCGTCTATGCGTGAATCTCCAAGACCGACTAGAAGAAGAAAATAACGATCGAGCAAGTTTAGATCGATCGATATCCATCAAGATCGATCGATCTACCAGCCCAAAATGTCTACGAAGGATTAAAGGATCGATCGATCCCTTCGTCCGATCGATCCCTTCGTCCGATCGATCGGTCCCGTAAATAATTCATTTTTTTATGTCGTTTTAGTTTAATAAATCAGGTTTTTAGAACCTATAAATAAGTTGTTTAAGGAAAACCTAGGGATCATGTTTTATTCAGCCACCAAGAGAGAAAAAGTGAACAAGAGCCCTAGGTCTTATTTTAACAATCTATGGTGTTTAGTAAGACAATTATAGATTTATTTTCTTAAGGATTCTTGTATTCTTCAATCTCTGCAATCTAATTATGATCTTCTCATCTATTATTGTTTTCTCTGCAATTTCTGTCATGTCTGAGTAGATTCTTAGATTCAGCCATGGATAGGATAGATTATTAGGGGAATTGAGATCATGAGATGATATTTAGGTCTAGGATTGTGTAATCCATCACTATTAGATATGTTTATTGCTAGATTGATCTTGGAAGAGTCAATTTAGGGTTTATCGAATTCACACCTTGGAAAAGGGATAGTGAATTTATAGGATAGTCTAATTAGTGAGTCTTATGGTTTTAGCATGCGGAAGTAGTTGTCTAGGACATTTGATGAAAATTTAGATAGATATTAAAGCATGTTTAGTCTTAAGGTTTGCAATGGGAATTGATCAAATCTAGTTCTAAGCATATGGATTTCCACATGGGAATGTCTTAATCTATTCATAATCTCATTGTTTGGAAATATAAATTACACATTCATGATTTATAATCATAACTTGATCTTAACCTTAGTCAATCTAATACCTAATCCATGGTTGAATTGCTTCGTCTATTAGCTTATACCTAGTTTAATTCAATCACAACTTTATTTATTCTGCTATCAATTAGTTTAATTTTCTATCAGTTCAAACATAATCAATTCTAAATCTCTTAGCTTAGATAGAAATTCCTGAAATCTATTGAGTTATAAGTCTTCCCTGAGGATCGATCTCGTTTATACTACGAGAGGCACTAACTGTGCACTTGCAGTCACTAAGTCGGGTAAACTCTTGAGGATACTTATTAGTATACTCAGGTGAAACTCGTGGAGACAAATAAATCTCTATCAAGTTTTTGGCGCCGTTGCCGGGGAAGCAATTTAGCCAATAGATTAAAGAAGTTTTCTAAGACTAAGATTGTTACGTTTACTACATTCCTCTTGTCGCTGACTTAGACTCAAGAATCTTTCTGTTTTGCAGGTTCATGAATTTGAGAAGTAAAGGACAACAAAACTTGCAACCACTGATTCACGAGATAGGACACTTTGAGAGAGGAAACCGTTTGAGGATCACAGAGGAGAAGCTCCACATTTCCAATCAGAAGAATACCAAGGACATGGGTTAGGCGCATTGTCTATTCCACAAGTGGACGCGAGGGCTCCTCGCAAGCGCATTGGAACTTTCGATGAGCCTGGTGAAAGGACCATCAGTCTTGGCATTCCAACACCAACTGTTTCCAACAACAACTATGAACTCAAAATGAGTTTGATCAACATGGTGCAAGGCTTGAAGTTCTATGGTCTGCCTAGTGAGAACCCACTTAATCACCTCGATGATTTTGAGAGGCTCTGCAGGACAGTCAAGATTAATGGCTTTCCTCATAATGCAATTATGATGATGCTATTCCAATTCTCTTTTAGAGACAGAGCTGCTCAATGGGAACACAATGTGCCTTCAAAATTGGTCTCTACATGGGCTTTGTGCAAGAAAGAATTCACAAATAAATTATTTACCAAGCAGAAGACGGGTAAGATCAGGAATGACATCACTACCTTCCGACAGGGACCAAATGAGTCATTCTATGAAGCATGAGATTGTCTGAAGGATACACCAGAGCATGTCCTTATCATGGGGTGGAGAAAGATGCACTGCTGGGAATTTTTCATGGAGGAGTTCATGAGAAGTTCAGAACCTAGCTCAAAGTAACCAATGCTACAATGAGGACTATGATAGGTCATCAAGGAGTGTGAAGCTGGAGGATCAGAAGCTTAAGGAGATCAACGAAAAGCTTGATAGACTGGAAAAGGTTCTGCACTTGAACCAGAGACAAGTCCACTTTGTGGATCAACAAGATGCCTACCAACCAGACTATCAAGACCCTACAATGGAGGCCTTGGAAGGAAACTCTGAAGAAATTAGCTATGTAGAAAATCAGAAAGGCTATCAGTATAAGCCTTACAACAACAAGCTTCTTCAAACAACAACTATGTGCCGAGACCACAACTATGTGCCGAGACCACAACTCAGCAACCAAGCTTCTTCAAACAACAACTATGTGCCGAGACCACAACTCAGCAACTTCCAGCAGAGGGGAAGTAATTCGAATCAACCTCCTCATGATGATGAAGTGAAGAACATGCTGAAGCAACTGCTGGAAGGACAAGGGGGAGCAAAGAAGGAGATAGCTGAGATGAAAGCTTATTACAATGATATGAACTC
Source organism: Streptanthus diversifolius (assembly GCA_039880935.1). Lineage (NCBI taxonomy): Eukaryota > Viridiplantae > Streptophyta > Magnoliopsida > Brassicales > Brassicaceae > Streptanthus > Streptanthus diversifolius. Next base: position 20,418,943 of record JAXGFM010000014.1, on the reverse strand, counting down.
TAAGTTTGAAGGACTTGCAACTCATGTGAAAGGGCTGGAAAATCATATTGCTCAGGTGGTTTCATCCTCAAGAAGCAATGGAAAAGGAGTTTTACATGGACATCCTAAACCTAATCCTAAGGAGTACTGCAAGGCCATAACATTGAGAAGTGGAAAGGAATTGCCAAGTGGATGAGCAACAAGGAAGAAATCTGAGTTGGATGACACACCTACTGAGACAACAGCAGAGGAGATAGCTGGTGAAGAGGTTGAAGAAGATTCTCCTGCAAAAAAGAGCATTGCTGTGAATGCTAAAGCTGACAGAAGCAAAGCTACATGGGAGACCGCTGATTTTGTGCTGTCAACTTATGAGCCAAAACTTCCATTCCCTGGAAGATTCAAGAAACAAATCCTAGACAAGCAGTTTGAGAAGTTCAAGAAGCTGCTGGGAACAGTTCAAGTCACAATGCCACTGATGGATCTTGTTCTAGACTGTCCGATCTACAACAAACCTTCTTGAAGACATAGTGACCAAGAAGAAAGCACTTAAGGAAGCTATGATACAAACTAATCATAAGTGCAGCGCAATAATTCATAACAACCTACCTAGGAAGCTCAAAGACCCTGGAAGCTTTACATTGCCTTACTCTATTGGACCTCTAAGCTTTGAGAAATGTCTGGTTGTTTTGGGAGCAAGTGTTAGTCTAATGCCACTGACTGTGTCGAAAAAATTAGGATTGACATACTTCAAGAAGACCATGATCTCACTGGTGCTGGCAGACAGGTCTATCCGGTATCCCATTGGTATTCTAGAAGACTTACCTCTGAAGGTAGGAGACTGTATAATTCTCACTGATTTTATGGTATTAGAAATGGATGACAAACCTATAGACCCAATCATCCTTGGTGTCCATTCCTAGCCACAACTGGAGCTATCATAGATGTGAAGAAAGGGGTTATCGACCTGAACTTGAGATCCTCAGTATTAAAGTTTGATATACTAGAGGTCATGAAGAAGCCTACGATAGAGAAGAATGTCTTTTACATTGAGATGATGGAGGATATGGTTGAAGAGTATCTGGAGGAATTAGCTGTTGAAGACTCTCTTCAATTAGCTCTTAGTAAGGAGTCTGCGAAATCAATAAAGATCAACGAGGAAGTGGAGCAGTAAGAGTGGATCCTAGATTCTCACAAGCCACTAAAAGGAGAGGTTAAATCAAAGTTGTAAGTTCCAGAAGCTAGCAATAGTAAGACTAGTAGTAAAGACGATTGAAGTGAGGAGAATGCACCAAAGCTGGAACTCAAACCACTACCACCAGGGCTAAGGTATGCTTTTCTTGGAACAAACTTTACTTACCCGGTGATTGTTAATGCTTCTCTGTCTGATGATGAAACGTCTATGTTATTGCATGAGCTGAAAAAGTATAGAAAAGCCTTAGGTTACTCTTTAGGAGACATCAAAGGAATTTCCTCATCATTATGCATGCATTGAATATATTTAGAAGATGACTCTAAGTCATCAATAGAACATTAGAGAAGACTGCATCCAAACTTACAAGAGGTAATAAAAAAGGAAATCTTGAAATTACTAGGTGTAGGAATCATTTATCCCATTTCAGATAGTAATTGGGTTTCTCATGTGCATGTAGTTCCGAAAAAAGGAGGTATCACTGTGATTAGAAATGAGAAAGATGAACTGATATCTACAAGACTATCACTGGTCATAGGATGTGCATAGACTATAGAAAACTAAATGCATCGACTAGGAAATATCATTTTCCATTGCCATTCATTGATCATATGTTAGAAAGACTAGCTAACCGTTCATACTACTGTTTTCTAGATGGGTATTCTGGATTCTTTCAAATACCCATTCACCCTCAAGATCAAGAAAAGATGACATTTACTTGTCCTTATGGTACCTTCGCTTATAGGAGAATGTCATTTGGACTATGTAACGCCCCTGCGACTTTCCAAAGATGCGTAATGTCTATTTTCTCTGAAATGATTGAGGAGATAATGGAAGTATTCATGGATGATTTCTCAGTCTATGGTTCTTCTTTTGCTGTGTGTCTTTCGAATTTGTGCAGGGTACTTAAAAGGTGCGAGGAGACGAACCTAGTTCTGAATTGGGAGAAATGTCATTTCATGGTAAAGAAGGGAATTGTACTTGGACACAAGACTTCAGAAGCTGGAATAGAATTAGATAAAGCCAAAATTGACGTCATGACCAGACTCACACCTCCAAAATCTGTCAAGTAAATTAGGAGTTTTCTCGGACATGCTGGTTTCTACAGAAGGTTTATTAAAGACTTCTCTAGCATTGCCAGACCACTCACAAGACTTCTGTGCAAGGATACATAGTTTATGTTTTATGAGGAGTGCATGACAGCTTTCTTGAAGCTGAAAGAAGCGTTGACAAGTGCCCCGATAGTGCAGCCACCAGACTGGGATCTCCCCTTTGAGGTGATGTGTGATGCAAGCAATTATGTTGTGGGAGCAGTCTTGGGACAAAAAAAAGATAAAAAGCTGAATGTGATCTATTACGCCAGCAGAACACTAGATGATGCACAGACAAAATATGCTACAACCGAGAATGAGCTACTAGCGATTGTGTACGCGTTTGAGAAGTTTTGAACATATCTGGTTGGCTTTAAAGTGATAGTACACACAGATCATGCAGCACTGCGACACCTACTAGCTAAAAAGGATGCAAATCCGAGACTGTTGAGATGGATATTACTTCTGCAGGAGTTTGACTTGGAAATCAAGGACAATAAATGGATAGAAAATGAAGTTGCTGATCATCTGTCTATAATGAGGATTCCGGAAATTCTGCATATCAATGACTCGTTACCTGAAGAACAGATTCATACAATTCAAATGCTTCAGATTGTAGACATCGAGTCAAACAATCTCTTAGAGACTAATGTCGTTGAGCTGAGTCTTCCTTGGTATGCAGACTTTGTGAACTACCTGTCATACGGAATCCCACTTCTAGAACTCCAAGGCTACAACAAGAAAAAATTCTTCCGAGATGTCCAACAATACTACTGGGATGAGTCATACCTCTATAAGCAGTGCAAGGATCATCTATTTCGAAGATTTATCCTTGAGGAAGAAGTAGCAGGAATATTGACACACTGTTATGGTTCTGAATATGGTGAAACTTTTGCTACTTTCAAGACTGTCCAGAAGATACTGTAGGCTGGGTTCTGGTGGCCTACGATGTTTAAAGATGCCCATGACCATATTACTAGGTGTGATGCATGTCAGCGAAAAGGCAACATGAGCAGGAGAAATGAGATGCCACAGAATCTCATTCTTGAAGTTGAGATATTTGATGTGTGGGGGATTGAATTCATGAGACCATTCCCATCCTCATATAACAACAAATACATCTTAGTGGCAGTTGATTATGTCTCTAAATAGGTGGAAGTTGTTGCCAGTTCTACTAATGATGCGAAGTTGGTTATCAAGATGTTCAAGAGCATAATTTTTCCTCGATTTGGAGTCCCAAGAGTTGTGATTAGTGATGGAGGAAGTCATTTCATCAACAATGTCTTTGAAAATTTGCTGAAGAAACATGGAGTCAAGCATAAAGTGGCTACACCTTATCACCCTCAGGCATTTGGATAGGTGGAGGTATCGAATATGCAAATTAAAGAAATCTTGGAGAAGACAGTCGGAAAATCAAGAAAAAATTGGGCAGCTAAGATTGATAATGCTCTATGGGCGGATAAGACTGCCTAGAAGACCCCCATTGGCACCATCCCATTCAACCTGCTGTATGGAAAGAGCTGTCATCTCCCGGTAGAGTTAGAGTATAAAGCATTATGGGCTACCAAGTTGCTTAACTTTGACATCAAGACAACTTTGGAAAAACGCCTGATCTATCTAGAAGAACTTGAGGAGACAAGGCAAGCAGCATATCAGAGCTCAAAAATCTATAAAGAGAAGACCAAAACTTTCCATGACAAAAGGATCTTGAGACAAGAATTCCAAGAAGGAGACAAAGTCTTGCTCTTTAACTCCAAATTTAAACTCTTTCCGGGGAAGTTAAAATCGAGATGGTCTGGACCATTCACCATTAAAGAAGTCAGACTTTATGGAGCAGTAATCCTTTGGAATAAGTCTGGGGGAGAGTTCACACTTAATGGGCAGAGATGCAAACCTTATTTAGCAACAGAAGACAAAGGCGAGAACTTACAAGTCTCTCTCTCAACACCTCTCATTGCATAAGTTCAAATCTCAGGTCGTCAAGCTTAGTGACGTTAAACAAGCGCTCTTGGGAGGCAACCCATGTATCTTTTTGTATATATTTACGTTTTTTCATATTTTAGAATTTAGTTGTGCTAACATAGTTTTTGTTTCATTCGATGTGTAATTGAGGCTAGACGATCGATCGATCTTTCATACGATCGACCGATAACGTAAATTCGGGATTTTGCGGTTATGAACATGATCGACCAGGTACATCACCTCAATCGGTCGAATGAAGAAGGAAAAAGCTACGTAAAAAAAAAGATCGATCGGGCCACAAGTGGATCAATCGATCGCCATGGGAGCGACAAATGTCGTGACATAACTCGATCAATCGAAACTCACACGATCGACCAAACACCGATCGATCGAAAACACCGTGTACAAACACGATCGACCGGTCCAAAGACGATCGATCGATCGCATTCCCAAGTAAGTAAACCGGTTCGGTTTTACTTAAATTGAACCGGAAAAACATGATTAAAACCCCATATTTTGATCAAAACGGACCAAAATCAGTTTTTCATCAACTTCTCTCATTTCCCTTGCGAAAAATATCCTCTCTACCTCCAAACTTTTTCAAACCCTAAAATTCAAAAATCTACACGGTTTTAAGTGTTTTTTGGTCTAATCCGCTCAGTTTCTCGAGTTCTACACGTTTCCATAACTTTCACATTCGATCTGCAAAGGTATGACTCTCAATGTCCACTTTTTCATTTCAGTTCAAATAGGAAAAATCGACAAAATCTTGAATTTTAGGATGTTTTAGGAGAAATGGATGTTGAATAGAGATTTGTTAGGGTGTTTCTCACATAACCCATTCATAGTTTAACGAATTTGGCTCAGATTAGCGAAAATCAGATTTTATGTTCTTCGTCGAGGTCACGATCGATCGATCCCATTACCGATCGATCGATCCCATTACCGATCGATCGATCGCTTTGAATCATTAGGGAAAGGTAGAAGCACCGTAATAGATTAGGATCGATCAATTACATTTCGGATCGATCGATCGGGTTTATATGCATTTGCCGTAAGAGTTATGGATCGATCGATCCTTCAAGGGACCGATCGATCGATGATAGACCCAATCGATCTGATCACTCCTCGATCGATCGGTTATTTATTTTTGGTTTTTGCGATTACTTACTTACGGATTTGCTTCCTAATTATGCAGATATGGCTAGAGGTGACCAAACACGAAAGAGACGAGGCAGGACTACCGCATCCAGCTTATCCCATAGACCGGATTTCGACATGCTGGTAACCACATCATATATGTGGCCTCGCCTGGATAACACACATTTTTATCCGGGGGATGAGCATGATTGGAGGACCGAACTGATCCCGCACACCACTATGCGGAAGGTGCAGCGAGACTTGTACTATCAGAACTACCGCTATGGGGAGGCATGGACTCATCACCACTGCACGTTCTACAACGGGCTGCTTCGCATTGAGATGGCGCCAACCCGTTTCATCTGTGAGAGGACCCTTGAGCGGATGGGTATTAGAGAGGAGGTCCGAGCCATGTTGCAGAGGCAGACACTATAGCATATCAGACCTACCTGCTATTCCCGGAGTTGGTACGCCAATTCCTCGCCTCTGCTAAGCTCCGCTATCAGGATTGAGCTATGCCTGCTGCTAGCGAGGGGACATTGTCATATTTCTCCAGCGGGGTGCAATGTGAGATTTCCCTCCGGGAACTCTGCGACGTCTACGGGTTCGATATAACTTAGGAGCTGTGTAGTTGGCCCTCGGATTTCCCACAGGCCGTTGAACTGTGGAATCTGATTGGTCCGGGAGCCTATGAGTCCAGGTCAGCTAAGCTGACTCACATCCGGAATCCCGTGATTCGGGTGGTGGCGAAGATCCTTGGCAACATCTTGTTCGCCAAGGAAAAGTCTGGAGCGGTGAGGAAGGATGAGCTGATGTTACTTCACTTCGGACTCCCTTCGTCTGTACACGCCATCTACACCAGCCCTCCACCGACTATGCTGCGCACCAACCTCGGTGCGATATTTGCAGAGAACCTCGTCTCCAAGAAAGCCTGCGGCCTCAACACGGTGAACAAGAAGGGGGAGAGGATTGAGAGCCTCCTGACTCCTCTATTTATGCACCATGGCATCGATCTTGGCTCCACACCCAGCGAGCACAATATCACCCTCTTCGACGAGCAGTACTTCCGGAACAGTGACATCCTTAAGCTGGGCTACATCTATCAATTCCAGGACCGTGCAGGAGCCACACAGTTCTGCAAGCTTCCCCTCCGTGACTTTACTGCCCTGAGCTCTAGGGCGAATTTGGAGTTCACCATTCCACCGGAGCGCCTGCATAAGCCTAGCACTGGGTCGCGACGGCGAGGCAGCTCATCCAGGGCATATGCATCCCAGCCCCACCAGAGGAACGACAGAGTCCCCGACTACTATCCACCCGAGACCCAGGAGGCTACTGGGGACGCGTATGCTCTTCCTCCATATTCCAGAGAGTATGACCTTCCACCATACTCCTCCGGTGCTACTGAGGCTGAGTTCTGAGATTGGGTGGTGGAGTCTTACAGGAGGTCCCACTCGATGATGCGACGGATGTGGGAGGCGATAGCTCGGACCAGATGCCCACAGCCACCTTCCTGCTTTAGGGGATCACAGACCAGGGGGACAGGTGAGCCTTCCGAAGCTGCAGACGATATTTCTGATGTTGCTGGACACAGGACAGGAGCTGACACAGAGGGCACGGAGTCAGATTCCGAGGGTCGATTACCCAGGCGCAGATGTGGTGCAGGACAGAGTCGCAGCGTGAGCCCCGAGGACCATTGATTTAGTAACCTTTCTTTCTTTTGTTTTCCTTTGTACTTTTCATCATTTATACTTTATTTTGTATCTTCTTTTAGTTTTATTTTTACACCGGGATAGTGTAAAATAATTCTGGGGGAGGATATTTGTGTTTGCATTCACTTTTGTTTTCATGACTTATTTTTCATCATACATTTAGTTTTGCATTGCATTTTCATAAGGAACCATGATGAAATTGCCTTAATATAGTCTATTGGTCATTTTATTAGTTTCAATTGAGGAGTTATTGGTTATTTGATGCATAAATTTGTTGTTGAAATATAAGATTGATCCATGCCTGGAATTTTTGTTTTTAGATTATCCTTAGTTGAAACGTGCTTGATTTGATGCCATCTCTTATTTATTGGATATAATATTGATTTAGAATTATAAGGTTAGATAACCGGATTTGAACTCATGGATTTACCTATACATACTTGGATTTCTTTTACCTTTTTACCACTCTTTGTGATCCGAGTAGACTATCCTACCCTGAGCCTAATGTTTGTTCAAACCACATTATCTTTTAGTGAGTGCTTTAGGTCTTTTCCGGAATGAACTTGGTAGAACGTGTTAGGTAAGAACGGACATGATTAGCTTCTCATTTAGTTTTGGTTCACCCTTTTTGAGCCAACTAGGATTATGTAGATACTTGAAAGGAAGAAAGGAATGGGTAACCAATGAGTTTTGAAATAGAAAAGCTAATTAAGGTAAACACTTCAGGAGAGAAAGGGATACAAGAAAAATAAAGAGACAAAAGTCTAGTAAATGGTATCAGAAATGGTGATAAAATTTATGGAATAGAAAAAAGTTCTTGCAAAAGAAGTAAAAAAAAAGAAGAAAAGGAAAGAACCAGCTAAAAGAGAACCTAAACCCGCTAGACAGGTTAAAGTTAACCTCTCTCCTAGAAAGAAAAGTTAAATGAAGATTTTATAACTGATCTTAAGGACAATATTAAAGTTAGTGATGCCTTTCTAAGATTTTGAATTAGGATCATTCTGGGGAATAATATTTGCTTGGGTATAGATTTTCAGTGAGTAGTATACTTTGGGTAGATGAAAATCTAGTCTTGTATGCATCTATTTGAGCTTACCTTTAGCATTCTTTTAAAGTTCATTCCATTTTTTGAGAGATCCCTACATTTAGCTTTCAAAACATATGGAAGAATAGGTCATTTTTATCTCTTGACCTTACCCTTAGGCAAATGAGTTCATTGAAAGTGTCTAGCATGATTCACGAGTTTCAAGTTTAATGAATGTTAAAAGAGTTGGTTGATATGAATGCATTGTGTAGATTGAGTTTAATCTGAGATGATTTGTGATGAGCATGGCTAAAATTTTTAAGTAAACTTGCACACTTTGCATTCAAGAACTATTAGCTTTGATGTTGAGCAGAATATTTGACCAATGTGGCTTGGCTCTGAGTTCCATGAGGTTTACTATCTTTCCTATTTCTAGTCATTTTCTTGAGTACAAGCAAAAAGACAAGTCTGGGGGAGTTGATAAACCCACATTTTGATAGTTTTAATAGATCATTATGTACATAACTTGCATGAATTAACCAGTAGATTTTACATTTTAGGACACATTTAGGTTCATATGCATTAGAATTATAGGATGTTTTCAACTTTTTGTTTTTCAGAGGATACAAAGCAAGTTAGGAACATTTCCGGAGTTTGCGAAGACACCAGTAGCTAGTGCAACAATGCGAGAATGATCAGAACGTGTCACTGGGAGGAATGGACTCAAATGATGATCGAACCTGTACACCCTTTGAAGTGAAGAGATCGATCGATCCAAGTTTACAACGATCGATCGTTTATATGACCGTATATGCATGAATCTCCAAGACCGACTAGAAGAAGAAAAGAACGATCGAGCAAGTTTAGATCGATCGATATCCGTCAAGATCGATCGATCTACCAGTCCAAAATGTCTACAACGGATTAATTGATCGATCAATCCCTTCGTCCGATCGATCGATCCCGTAAATAATTCATTTTTATGTCGTTTTAGTTAAATAAATCAGGTTTTTAGAACCTATAAATATGTTGTTTAAGGAAAACCTAGGGATCACGTTTTATTCAGCCACTAAGAGAGAAAAAAGTGAACAAGAGCCCTTGGTCTTCCTTTAACAATCTATGGTGTTTAGTAAGACAATTATAGAATTATTTTCTTATGGATTCTTGTATTCTTCAATCTCTGCAATCTAATTATGATCTTCTCATCTATTATTGTTTTCCCTGCAATTTATGTCATGTCTGACTAGATTCTTAGATTCAGCCATGGATAGGATAGATGATTAGGGGAATTGAGATCATGAGATGATATTTAGGTCTAGGATTGTGTAATCCATCACTATTAGATATGTTTATTGCTAGATTGATCTTGGAAGAGTCCATTTAGGGTTTATCGAATTCACACCTTGAAAAAAGGATAGTGAATTTATAGGATAGTCTAATTAGTGAGTCTTATGGTTCTAGCCTGCGGAAGTAGTTGTCTAGGACATTTGATGAAAATTTAGATAGATATTAAAACATGTTTAGTCTTAGGGTTTGCAATGGAAATTGATCAAATCTAGTTCTAAGCATAAGGATTTCTACATGGGAATGTCTTAATCTATTCATAATCTCATTGTCTGGAAATATAAATTACACATTCATGATTTATAATCATAACTTGATCTTAACCTTAGTCATTCTAATACATAATCCATGGTTGAATTGCTTCGTCTATTAGCTTATTCCTAGTTTAATTTAATCGCAACTTTATTTATTCTGATATCAATTAGTTTAATTTTCTATCAGTTTGAACATAAGCAATTCTAAATCTATTAGCTTAGATATAAATTCCTGAAATCTATTGAGTTATAAGTCTTCCCTGAGGATCGATCCCGTTTATACTACGAGAGGCACTAACTGTGCACTTGCAGTCACTAACTCGGGTAAACTCTTGAGGATACTTATTAGTATACTCAGGTGAAATTCGTGGAGACAAATTAATCTCTACCAATCAGCCCCACATTCAGCATCATTATGGCTTCTTCTTCTTCTGAGTAATCAGAGGCTAACGTTGGATCAACCAGCTCTAGTAAGCATCCCCTCTCTTGCATAACGTTAGCCTGCATGTGTTTGATGCAACAACGTTACATACTTCAATTTATGATATCATTGATAGAGTGGATGAAAGAGATGAGAATTTTACCCAATCAAGAAGGCAAACGAAGTCCTCGCTTGGCCTAAAGTTTGTATTACTTTTTCCAGTTACGATTTCGAGTGCAACAACGCCAAAGTTATAAACATCCTGTCTTTACAGTCAAGTAACCACACATCGCGTATTCGGGAGCCATATAACCTCTGCAACGCAAATGAAAATATCAAGAAATTTTTACCCTTAAGAAATCTCTGCTTAAGCTTATGAGTAAGAAAGAGCCTTACACAGTGTTTGCAATATGATCGAGTGCTGATGTGCGTGTTTCCAAAGTCAGAGATTTTGGCGTTGAGATCCTTATCTAGTAACACGTTGCTTGCCTTGATATCTCTGTGTACAATCTTTATCCTGGATTCTTCATGGAGAAATGTCAGTCCTTTAACTATCCCCAAACAAATTTTCCTTCCTAGTTGACCAGTCTAGTTTCAGTCTAGCACTCACTTCCTTCCCTGAAAAAAGAAAATCACTGCACGCAAAGATATTGAGTATTAATTCCACCAGATAAATGGTTGATATACTTTCGCAGTTGCAAACTTAGAAGAAGAAAAAACATACCAAAGAGTGCACGAGATAGACAGTTGTTCTCCAAATACTCATACACCAATATCAATTGGTTTCCTTCAACACAATATCCATATAGCTTCACAAGATTTGGATGTTGTAGAGCTGAGATCATTCCTATTTCATTTACAAACTTGCAATTTCTCTGCCTTGATTTTGCGGACAACTGTTTAACGGCAATCAATTTTCCTTTTGACAAAACACCATGTACCAAGAGAAGAGACGCACTTTTAATGTCTCCTAGTTTTACTGTAGAAGTGAGTTACCTTGTAAACAGAGCCAAATTCACCTTCACCAATCTTCATGGTTGCATCGAAATTATCAGTGGCTGCTTTTATCTATCATAGGACCATAAACTTCTCTAATTGGAATGCTTGTTGTCTCTTTGCCAGCCCATCGCAAGCTGATCTTCAGATTATGCTCCGTTACATTTACCAGAAAACGATCTGATGACTGGCTTACCGGATCCACCCGCTGCTTCTTGAATATTGAAATTTTTAATCACTAACTTATCCTGTGTTCAGAGAAAGAAGTAATAATACAATATGTTATAGTTTACATTTTTAAGAGAAAAAACTATTGATTCCGTAGACATACCTGAACATAAATATCGAACAAGCATTTGCCTAGACTGTAAAATGTTGTGACTACTCTTCGATTAATGGAATATCCAAATCAGTTCATACAATGGATTTATATGTGTGTCTCTACGACCACGTCGTTCATAGGACTCTCCACGAATGCTCTACCAATGAGGTATCTAGGCTTCCACTTACAACTTAGACGATGACTTGGGTAGATTACGAGTCACTGGTGGACAAAATTTGTACCTTATTTGTAAGCTAGTAAAGTAGGCACTTGTCATTTGCAGGTCAGTTCCACCTCATAAACTCTGTCATTACAAGTATTTCTAATTTTTGGTGTTCGGTTTTTCATCTTCCAAAAAGATGCTTTGTGGAGATATAAAGCATGTGTGGAGTATTCCTCATGAGGAACATTAAAAGTGCGTTTACACAAAAGTGAAAGTGGTGTTAGAATTTTGCGGTTATAAGATGTTTCCCAAGTATTACTTTTCATATAATATGGAAATTGTTTACTCTTTCTGGCTCATTATGGTGGCTTGGGTTCATACTCATTTGATTTGCGTAAGGACTCTCTGGGATACTAGATATATTGGTAGGGGACTAAACAAAACTGTTAAAGATTTGTCCACTTGCTATCGAATTCATTTATATATAAAAGAGTAGAAATCATGTGGTATAATGATATGTACTTTTGAAATTTATCACATGTCTCAAGTTCAAATTCAACACCTCGCAATATTAAAAAAATATATTAAAACTACCAGTGGTTACCACAAATATGTCTTATTGATACTTGGTGAATATGGAAAAAGGCAAATGGGGCTTATGCGGTTTTATGAATGTCTATTGTTGCGGGATCATGTGTAATAAGGTGCTATAGACAATAAAAAATAAGGCAGGTGATACAACATATATTGTGAATATTCAGTATCATATCAGCGCTATGCCAATATGATTTTAAAGTAAATTTTTCGGCTGCTAAAACTTGGGAACAAATTCAAGAATGAAAAGACAAGCATACATTGAGCCATATTGTTTGATTCTCTGAAAAAGTGTCAAGATTTGCATTTACTACTTGGTTGACTGCAAGGGATAGCTTGTCTACGGAAGCACTTACTTGATGTAATTAGGGTTTTATACTGAAATATTTTCTGCAAGTGCAAAACAAATGCAATAGTATTAAGGCCATTTTTAACAGAAAAATCTTATCAATATTTTATTAATAATTTTTTAAAAAAAATTCTTAAAAACTTGTTTTTAAAATTCTTATTTAAAAACTGTTTCTTAAAGAATTTCTTAAATTTTTAATTTTATTTATTTATTTTAATGTTAAAAAACTCTTCTAAAATACTTTTTAAAACTACCATTTGCAGAGTTGAATCCACTAAATATTGAAATGTTACACTATAAGTTTCGTAGAGATAAATTAAGCTAGAACATAATAAAACAGGTTTGGTGTTGTTACTGAAAATTAGTTAATAAATGAAAGCAATAATAGAGAAATAAAACTAGACTCAAATCAATAAACGAAAACGTTGGATATCATGGAATTATATGGGGTTCATAGATTGCTTTATTCGGGCATTTAGGCAGGTAAATTCAGCAGAGTACTCCAAACTCAAATGCACTTTAAAATTATAATCAATTAACATATTCTCATAGCAATGACTATGTCTAAACAACCAAAATACTAACTCTCGTATGCAAAATAGAAAGTTAAACATGCAAATACTTCAAATCAAGATTTGATAGGTTAATTCAACTTTATAACTCAATTCTTGTAGGTTAGAATGGCAAAACTGCTACTCACGAGATCAAGTGGATCATTCAACTGATTACTGATCTTGGTGTTTTCGTTTCAAGATTGATTCCAATATTTTGTGATAATCAAACTACTATACATATAACTGCTAATTCGATGTTTTATAAGAGGACAAAGCACATTAAACAGGATTGTCATACTTATCGTTGCTGGTTTAATATCTATTTGTCATGTTCGTATTAAAAACTAGATTGCAGATATTTTTAGTAAACCTCTACGCTCCACATTGAAAAAAACAATATTACAGATTTCTATTGTGAATATAATTTCTATTACTTTTTAGGATAATTTCTAATTCCGTTTAGGCGTTTAGGATATTTTCAAATTTGTTAAAGACAATTTTCAATTCTTTTTAGATAAATATTTGATAATTGTGTTTAAATATATTATAAAAGTTAACGATTGTTAGTTAATTTCTCTAAAATATAAGCTTCGTTTTACAATATAACCAGAGATAAATAAAAGCTGGAATATCAATGCAGATGAAATATGAAGAAAACTCTAGAATTTCAAGGTTTTTTTAGTCAACAGAATCACACTCAAACGAAGAAAATACGAGTCCAAACAACAAAAAATTATGTAGTTAGAATTACTACATAAAACGTAATAGTTTTCTATCATATATTGAAAGATATGTTTTTATTGATAATCATATATCCATGTTTTGATATATTTGTATTCATTTTCAGAAATTCAGAATATGCAGAAAAATATATAGAAATTTCAAAGTATCTCAAAATTAAATAAATTTTATAACAATAATTGAAATAAAATAACTAATAATGGGGGTGTAACTTTATTTTTTCATTTATGAAAGAAAAAATGTCATTGAAGCATAGAATCGTCAATTTATGTACCCAAACAGTAGATCAATGTTTAGAGATTTATATATCTTGTATATATGCATATGTCAATTTTTTTTAACTCTTATCTTTAAAGAGATTAGTTCATAAATTAACCTTTTTAAAATTTTAATAATGAGTTGACGGGAAAAAAAACAAAAAATTCAAAATAAAATTATCTTTCCAAGCCCATAACCATCACAACCCATACTTCCATTGTCACTGTTACCGAGGCAGAAGATTCAAGAGATTTGGAACGAGAAAAGGACAAAAAGCAGCTGACACGTGTCGGTCAAACTTTGACAAGTGGATAATTATTATTGGCTCTAAATCTGATTCGCTGTACTGTTCTCTTCGTCACTCTCTTATAACTTTTGTGGTTTTCTCTTTTTCCTTCCCCTCTGGCTTTTTTATTTCAAAAGCTAAATCCAATTTCCCACCAAAGCTCACCCATCATCACTTTGGCGCAATCCGATCAACCCATATTCTCGCCGACGTCATGTCGCCGTCTCGCCGGGCGGCGAACGGTTCTCACTGCTCATGCATCCGCGGTGAAATCGATGGAATCGCTGGCGACGATTTCGGTGAATCGTTTGACCTTACATGCATACATTGCAACGGGTCCGATTCGATAAAATCCGATCTCTCTTCCTCTTTATCTCCATCTTCTTCGTCTGAAACGAAATCGGATGATTCGGAGAAGCTTCGAAGAATCATCGTCGCTTCCGTCAAAGGATTCTCCATAGGTACTGGGCTTAAAGGTGGATTAAGTATTTTCTCAATCGTAGCTCGTTTCGCTCGCCGTAGATCTTCTTCTCAATCGAGGTATAGTGAAAAAACCGGAATTCGAATTTCTAATTTTGGATTTTTTTCTGGTTTTTTTGCTTTATCTGATCTTGGAATCTATCGGTTTAGGAGAACCGGTGATTTCTCGAATAGTGAAGCTATTGCCATGGGGATTAAGGAAACACTGAGATACGGACTGTTTTTGGGAACTTTTGCTGGTACTTTTGTCTCCGTAGATGAAGCTATTTGTTCTTTGGCAGGACACCAAAGGCATGTCTCAGTATCTTGATCTTTTTTGTTAATTCCAGTTTTGATTAACCAAAAATAGTACCAATCTATTCAGATTTAGTATGGGAACACGTTTGATCACTGTAAAGTGTTTTGTCTGAATCCCAGAACTGCAAAGTGGAGAGCCCTGTTTGCTGGTTTGGTGGCTGGGCCATCGATGCTTCTCACAGGGCCAAACACACAACATACGAGCTTGGCTGTTTACATATTGATGCGTGCAGCGGTTCTTGCGTCGCGGTGCGGCATTAAAAGCAAACGTTTTGGTTCGATTTGCAAGCCGCTTACATGGAAACATGGTGACTTGTTTCTCATGTGTCTCTCATCGTCGCAGATTTTGTATGTTATCTTTCACCCTTCAATGATATTAGGTGTTTGAATACTAATTACAGAGAAATGGTTTAAACATATGGCTCAGTTGTTTATAGACTATGCAGACTAGAGAAATTCATTCTCTGATTAGTGATTATGTGTGTTTTTCAGGTCTGCTTACATTTTGAAGCAAGAAAGTCTTCCTTCATCATACAAGTCTTTCCTTAACAAACAAGGTGGGAAGGATCTTTCTATCATAGAAGGCGTAAAAGATATCGCAAGCGCCAAACCATTCACCAATTTAAGGGCAATTGAGAAATATTACAAGTCTGTTGGAGTTGACATCAAACTGGATCCTAACATGAAAGTCCCCTGTTCGGTAGGTTTATATTGTATCTTTAGTTTCTCTCAAGTATCAATCGCAAGCATTCGTGGTTGTTAAAAGGAACAGACTTTTGTTCGTTAAATCAAAAAGTGGAAATGTATTGGAGCACTGACAATCTGACACTTCATAGTCGTTCTATTTGACTTTCACCATGTTAATCATATGTAGAAGTATTTTTTTCTTTTCCTCTCACTGCATTAACCTCTTTTTGTGCATCTTTGTTGATAGATGCATCTTAAATGAGTCTGCATGCATGGTTGTTATTGATATTATCTGTAAAAGTTTTACTTATGTTTTTTCTTGCAGATAATACATGGAAAAGAGTCATGTACTAAGCATGGTCTTACGTTTTTCCTTCAAGCTTACAAGAGGGCGTTACCTGTGTATGTCCCTGTCTACCTGATTCCAGCGCTGATAGTCCATCGTCAAGACCTGCTAAAAAAGTAATAGATTTATTTCGCTTAGAATCCATTGCTCTTTAAATGGATTTGTGTATCTTGATTTTATACATCACCTAATTAGAGTCTTTCATACTCATCTCACAGGCAATACTCTATCCTCGGCAAGGGTCTTCTTGGCACGGCGAGATCAAGTTTGTTTCTCTCGACTTACTGCACTTCTGCCTGGTTAGAGTCAAATCTTAAAAAGCTCTTACTTTCATCTTTTAAGTAAAAACATAGTAGGCTTATTGGCATTCATCAAATTTTTGTTTTTTGTTCTTACTTGACGAGGAAACTTATACCATCTCTATAATTATCTAAACTAGGGCTTGGACTTGCCTTCTTTTCCGGACTTTTGAGACATGCAACATACCGCTTGTGGCCATAGCAACGGTATAAACTAAACCCATTCGCATCACATACACGTATGTAGCATTAATGATATACCAAACCCGAGGCTTTTCTTGCAGTTCCCAACAGGTCTGGCCTTAGCAATTGAAAAGAAAAGCAGAAGGATAGAGATATCACTCTACTGCTTAGCGAGGGCAATAGAGAGCTTCTTCACTTGTATGACGGATGCAGGATACATTCGACCGCCCAAGAGTCTAAGAAGAGCAGATGTGGTCGTGTTCAGCGTTTCGACAGCCATTATAATGCACTGTTACGCGCAGGAAAGAGAAGTATTTCGATCAAAATATTTGAACGTCCTAGATTGGGTTTTTGGTGTTCCTCTTCCTCCTCCTCCTTCTCCTCCTTGTGAAAAAACCTAGAGATATTTACTTTCTAATTATCGAATTCAGAAGGTAAAACATAAGTTATTTGTGTTTAACATTTAACCAAAAGATTCTTATAGTTCATTTCTAACACCAAATTTTTGACAAAGATGCTAAACTCACTTGAAAGTATTTGGAACCATGTTCTTTTCCATTTTAGGGTAAAGGAAAATAAGAAACAAAAACCTAATTTGCTCAAAAAAGTTTATTGCCATGAAAGATATTCGTGCATGGTTAGGAAGAACAGAAGAGAAATAAATTATTGTGTTCGACTTTGAAGATACTGAACTTCTACTACAATCAGTGATTCGGTCATATTTATACTTGTGCCATCCTACACTAAAATAATTCAAAAATGCCATCACGGTCACATAATTTGTTGGTATGTTTGTGATCATCAATCTATCTAGATCAAACTTTAAGGAAAAGTTAAAAATTATTTAAACTATTATAAATTTAACTAGAATAAAAAATTATTGGCAAAAGTTTATGATATGTAGTCTAGTTTGTAGTGAAAAATTGATTTACAAAAGTCAACCTTTTGAGAAAATCTGAATAAATATTCAAAATTTTCGAAAAAGCGTAGTTCTTTTATTACAATCTATATAAGGAGAAATATGAAATACAATATAAAGCATGATAAAATCAAAGATTTATCTGCTAGTGATTTGTGCTATTGTTGTTTTCTTTTAAATCAATACCGTAATTCAAACTCATATAATAAAAACAATTTATCTTGCGTCGACATGGTCAATTTTCTTTTTCATTTCGCTCGAAGTTATTCGAACAATAAAAACTAAAAAGTTATTCTACTTTACGTTTTATTTTCGTTACAATCGTGGGTCTTAATATTTTTCCTTTTGTAGGTCTTACATATTATTCAAAAATAAAAATAAAATTTCTATGAATGAAAGAAAAAAAGGCTAATTAACATAATTTGTTAGTTAGCATTATTTAAAATACATAAAAATGGCTTCATTTGGTCACGAACATCCACCACCTATACACTGCATATCCGTACACCGCGCCGTATACAACCATCCTCATAGGGTACACTCTAAACCTGCTTGTAGTTTACATATATATCATATATAATAAATTTGACAAAAAAAAACTATATATATCACATAAATAAATAAAATTAATCATTGCAGAAATATATATTACTTGTAGACCTAATTCGTAGCTATACACAACATTACAAATGGAACCTAAGATTGTAAGTTATTGTTATATGTTCTTACAGATTGAGCAATAATCTAAACCGAAATTTGGATCTATATATGTTTTCTTGTCAACCATATCCATTACACGTTTTTGAATACGCAACAACCACACTAACACAAACTTTTGGTCATCTGGATCTAACAATTTGAATATAACGCAACAACTAATCTGATATTGAAATAAGATATAAGTAACCTTGAAGGATGGGATTTGCGGGAGAGAGCGGCGGCTCTTTCGTCGGCGGTGACAGGGTAGGTCCACCGGGAGAAGCTCCGATCAAAGAAGTCCCAATCCGGCAAAACTATGCCGGCAATCAGAGAAACACCGATCGCGTAAGTAACGACAGTCTTCTTTAAAGACTGTGTCCATAGCCATACCACCACCATCACCACTGCAAGACCTACCAATGACGATCTCAAACCTGCTTCGGTTCCCATATTATAGAAAAAGCCTACAAGAAAATGATTTTGTTGTATGTTGAGGAGTAGAGATTACTTATTTTTAAAAGTGATTAGCTGAAGGTGCTTTATTTGAAGGGAACGAAAAGGTTGGTAACAAAGAAACATGGAAAGAAGATTTACAGATTATGTAGGAGAGAGTTTTTCATTTATCTGTTTATGTGTTAATATATATATATATATATATTTAATGTATTTTTATATCGATATATATTGGGAAAATGCGTGGCAATCAATTCACTTGAATGCAGCCATAATTGTTATTATGTTCCCAACCGTATTTTTGAATCCAATTTGTGTTGAATCAATTTGATTGGTTTTGCTTTTCATGGAAACAACCGCATAAAACCACCTCAACTAATCAAACTCTACACATACCCCCTAAATTATATAACTCTTTGTAAAATATCTAAGTATATAATTTATATTCATAAACCCCCTAAACTTCTCAATTCCACCTCTCTAATTAAAATTACAAATGGCGGTTAAAAATATTGATTGCCCAGTCCAGTAGCCCGACCCCGTAACACTACCCATCTCTTCTTTGTAGTCCAATATGAATAAATTGAGCTTAAGGCCTAATCCAGTAAGAATAAACCCGACAAGCTTTGTTTTAATAATTTTTGTTTCTCTGTTTGATTTTGCTGAAGACTATGCCATTGTATGAAAACTATGCAGATCATGATAAGAAAAATAAAAGATTTGACCCACTTTGAAACAAAGTTCTGAGAAAGTCTGAGCTAACCTTTTGGCTTTCAGCTTTTAAAATGCAGTTTCTGTAAGCATAATAGATCTAATGCTCTTAACATATCAAGATCCAAAACCTCATTGGTTAAAACACATTATGTAGAACCTTATAAAACCAGATTTTTAAAATATTAATTTGCAATAAAATTTATTTTTTGAAATTAAAATAAACTATTAAACTCACATATTTTTATATATATTTTTTAATATAGACATATATATGTAGACACATTAATATTATCATTTATGTGGGCATAACTTATTTCAACAAATAATAATATCATTTACATAGTTCAAAAATATTAAATTATATATTTAAGTATAATATTTTTTGACCATGAATAATAAATTCAATATTGGCCATGCAATTACTCATATTATCAATTCTAGGATTGACCATCATAATTATTGGTAAGAGTATAAAAGCTAACAATATTTAAATTATTATATGACCAAGAATTATAGTTTCATATTTCACATATTAATCTTTATGAACATGATTATTATATTAAATATTAACAATGCATGATTCTTTGACAATTATTTTAATATTGAAAACTTATTAATAAATAAGATTAACATAAATTAATAACAAATATGAACTATAAAACCTTAAACAAAATTTTTTTTTTCCAGAATCATAAGAACAAAAAAACAAAAACATTTGGAGGCGGGATGATCTTTCCTTAACTCAATAAAATGCCCGAAATGAGACAATTTATATGCATTCTTTGAATCACAGGATACAACCAAAGATATAAGACTAACATGCTTCATTCATGTTAGAATCTACTAGCTAATATTCTACCACATACTCAAAAACACAAAATCTACTTTTGAAAGAGAAAAGTAGAAGAGGGAGAATGAAGGAACCTGTTAAACCTTGTAAATTCCTTAACTACTAGCACCTAACACCAACAACCAAAAAGATATTTCAAGAGAGCTTCAACACTTAGAAACTTCTCAAAGAATATCTAAAATGTGTCTAATGTGTTTTTTTTTTTTAGAATGAATGTATGATTTTTTCCTTCTAGGTAGCTTGATATTTATATGAGAAGAATAACTTGGTGGTCAAGTAGATTTAATCTATATGAAATAAGGACAAACCCATTGCCATCTCCAAGACATAAATCTTTCTTGATTTGCTTGATGAACCATAGCCAATTGTCTGCAGTCTCAGATTGTACCACATCCCAAGCTATCGGATAAATTTGATTGTTTCCATCATGCCCAACGACAGTAAGCAATACCCCTTTAACGACAACCTTCAAGAAAGTGCCATCAAGTCCGATTATTGGCCTACAATATCCTCTTCCAGTGTCTCGTGGATTTGCAAAACAAACATAAAACCGACTAAAGACATCTTTCCCAGCTGAGTTTTTGAAAGTTTCTACTATAGCTGTTGATCTCTTATTTGTAGACATGATCTCATGTGCATATCCTCAAAGATGAGCAAATTGTTCTGCATACTCCTTCTCAAGCCATTTTAAAGCTAAAAGTCTTCCTCTATGGCACTGATTCTACATGCTAACTATTTTTCACTTCTCCTTGATAATATCTTGAATTTCCTCAGGCGTTAAATTAGCATTTTGCCTCAGTTTTTCCAAGAAAAGCCTTGCAATTACTGGACTCTTCAGAAGCTTGCATTTTCCATTCGGAGTGCAGCTGTGATATATGTACTTAGTCTTCAAAAACCACTTCTGACTATCCTTGTCATAAGAGCAATAAAGCCGCCATTTACATTTTCCACATATCATGTTTAATGTTTCTTGCTTTGCTCAAATCATATTCTAACACAAGCTTTTTAAACTCATAAACCGTAAAGTAAGAACTTCCCAAATCTAACTTATCATCTCTTCTACTTCTCATTCTCTTTTCTTTCAAATCTATCTCATACTCATTATCATCATCTGAACTCTCTGGAATTGTATTTCTATCAATAATCATCTCATCAACAAAGCTAGCTACTGAATCCTCAATCTCCTACTCAAATGACCCACTGTATCCTCGACTTCATCTGTGTTACCTTTTTTCTTGTTGTTTTCAGATTTTTTGTTTTCCTCGTTCTCACTTTTGTCAGACACTCCTTCCTCTTTGTTTTCTGTTTCATTCTTATCACTTTCGTATACCTCATCTCTGTTGTTGTTTTCCGTGTTTCCATCACTACTAACAACAAATGATAACATCAATCATTGGTAAGCCAAATCAAAACTGAATTAAATAGAGGTGTTAGAATCTCATTCATACCTGAGAATATGTGGTAGTTGATGATTCTCCATTACGAAGAATCCTCGTCTCTTACCTCACATCTCCCCAACTATGAAAAACCCTAACTTTTCTTTTCTCCAGCTATCGACAAACCTAACTTTTCTTTTCCACAACTATCGACAAACCTTAAAAGCCTAGTTAATTCCTATTGGACTAGAAAGAAGAGATGGGTTGTGTTACGGGTTGGGTTACAGATCGAGGTTGGGTACGTGACTTGGCAATCACTATTTTTAAACGCGATTTGTATTTTTAATTAGAGAGGTGGAATTGATAAGTTTAGGGGGGGTTTACAAATAGAAATTATATACTGAGATATTTTTATAAAGAGTTATATAGTCTAGGGTGGTATGTGTAGGTTTGATTATTAGGGATGGTTTATGCAGTCGTCCCAAGAATCATCGAACGCTAAATAAATAACAAACAAGCGTAAAATTATATAGATACTATACTGTGTCTAGTAATTTGTGAATGATTGAATTTGCTATTCAATAAGAAAGAAAAAAGTGACAATTTCTTATTCAATAAGAAAGAAAAAAGTGACAAAAAGATATATATGGTAAAAAGAGTTAATCTGGCAAATTGCTAATTACCTCCATTAATTTTGCCTTTTATGGAAATCTTTCCATAAAAAATAGTTGATAGAAAAAATAAAATGATATTCTATAAAGTAGAGAGAAATCGACAAAAGAAATAATAAAAATGAGAGAAAAGAAACCAGAAGAAGACTGTCTATGTGATCAGAAACTTGAATGGGTAAGAGTTTTTGTGTTCTTTGATCGATATTTCCTCGATAAGACAGCACATTTCAATGTTTTTAAAAGGTCAGCAACGGTGATTTTGGATAACTCTTATGTGTTATGTTTTAGAATTGGTATGGTTGCTAAGCTTAGGGGAAATTACATAGAAATATCATCTAAGGTTGGTGTTGTTTGATGTGGCTTACAAGAGTGATGGTCAATGCAGTGTTCTAAAAGATATGTAATTTCTTATGTTTTCAAACCTTATTCTAGTATTGAGATTTATGTTTTGTTTGTGGATAAACAAAAATCTTAGTGGGGAGTTGATACATTGAGTTTTTAACATATTCTAAACTTTGTTTTATCTCGTTCATTGAGCCAAGGTTTGTATTTTAAGTGTGTTTTAGAGTTTTCTAGTCTTTTATCGAGTCTATTCAGGTTTTAGGTCGCTTTGGAGGAGATTAAATCATTTTGGATAAAAACAAGCATATTAAGATGACAGTGCAGCAACGTCAAAAGTTTGGCATTGGATGAAAGACTTTCCATCGATTGTTCGAGCTCAGTCCTAGATACAACATATAGAATCGAGTTAGCTTTCAGTTGCGAGTGATTTTAGGTCAATCCAACGGTGCGATCAAACGTTATGACCATTATATTGAGGACCGTTCTATCTTTGAAAGAAGGAGCTTAAAATACGTGATGGAGCAATCACTCCATTCCAGAGCGTATGCTCCTATTTGACGAGAGGAAAAACATTTTCTTAAATTATATATTTTTGACCTAAGGATCCCCAAAATTCAACCAACCGCCTTCAGACCTGCAATATATCTTTTCTCTGATATTTTTAGAGTAACAATACTTCATATCACTTTCATAGAGAGTTTACACCGATTTTTGGAGAGCTTAACATTTTGTGAGATGGGAGAAGAATCTCCACAACTTTTGATTATATTTTTGAACCCCATTTGTTTGTTTATCTATTGCATTCATGGATTCTTTTTTTTATCTTTCATGTGTTTTGCTTCTCTATGTTTGAATAGTTCGCTAGCTAGGTTAAGGGCTTAAAAGAGATTTATGAGCAAATGAACTGAATACAAATAGGGCTTTTAGCAATCAATTGTCTTCATGTAAAGTTAATCTTAATATCGTGATTGAATCCATCATTTAGGCTCTGATTGGTAACCTGCGGAATGGAGAAATCGCGTTTAAAAAAACTTGCGGAATCGCGTATGAAACGCAGAAACGCAAGTCTGCGTTTTCGCTGACAAAAAATACAAAGAAACTTTCATTAAGCAGAAAAGTGAGTTTGGAGTAGATTTTTTGTGGAAAAGTAAAAAATGTCGAAATCATGTGGCACAATGGTGGTCACCTCTGAAATTTATGACACAGGTCTGGCGTCGAACCCAATATCCTGCAATGTTAAGCAGGATATTAATTAAGCAATAATTGTTTCTTAACGTATGTGAGACTTTGGAAAATCAATCTTTTTTTTTTTTACAACAGAAAATCAATCTTATGGAAATAAAATGAGTATATTCTTTTCGTGAAAAGTCCAAAGTTTTAAAATTGCACAACTTCCAGTTTTTTTGGTCTTGCTTACATTACAAAGATTAGATTATTTTATATATCTAACACAAATATGTCAACCAATAAAAAAAGTTTCCAAAATACAAATAGTCAAAAAAACATCAAATCAAATAATATTCTACATATAAACTTGAAAAAGTCATATAAAATTAAAAATACATAATAAAATAAAGACAATACTATTTTCTAATTTTTTATATAAAATTTAGACTAATTTTATAAGTAATCTTTACAAAAAGTTTCATGGTTAATAAAAATGTAAACCCGATTTATACTCCTTTTATTCCTTTTTTCTAATTAATCATGGATTGCTCTGCTTTTTCAAATTGTAAACAAACTAGTTAGATCGGTTTTGTTGATAGATAAGTTTCACATTTCAAAAAATAAAATCATAAAATCATTTCATCTTCCCATTATATTTTTCTAAGTTGTCAATAAATTGTAAAAATCATGTAGTATAATAGTGGCTATCTCTGAAATTTATCACATGTTTAGATTTCAAATTCAATATTCTACACTGTTAAAAAAATATTTAAAGACATTATGTTAAGTTGACAAATGTGTCAATAATTGTTAGAATGAGAGATTTAGATTCACCATTGGAGAATAGAGACAGTTTTAGAGAAAAAGAATGAGATAAATGATTTTTATTAATAATGAAAAGAATTGATCTTCTTGATTACAAATGAAGAGTACAAGTGTTTATATAGAGATTTTACAATCATTGTTTCCAAACACACCTTATTAGGTGCCTAATACCCTTGTTTGGCTATAGCTTTAGAAGCTCATTCATACTCTCTCATTGGTTTAGAGTATTTACTTTCTTCTTCTTTCTAACACTTCATATTCTCTCTTTGTCTTAATATACTTCTTTTATTATTCATTTCAACACTCCCCCTCAAGTTTAAGCATGGGTGAATGGTTGAAGTTGCAAAGATGAAGAGAATTTCCTCCTTCCTCTTTAATCCCTTTCAAGCTTGATTTTAAGCTTGAAACCTTAAAGAACTTCCTCATTAAAAATCTTAATATAGAAAACCCTTGGGGACAAAACCAATACTAAAGGAAAAAGAGTGAAGTCTTCTTAGCTAGGGATTGGCCACTGAATCTATGAGCATTAAATCCACCATAGAGAGCTTCGTAGACCCTTGATAAAGGCCTTGTTGAAATCGCATGTGAATGGCTGCTTTGAAGCTTCTTCTAAGTCTGGTCCATTTCTCCCTTTTTCTTTTGACTCCTTGTCTTTAAGAGGTGATTTTGATCCAGCTTTCCTTAAAGTCTTCAATTTAAACCTGTTTCACATACACATATACATGCATGTATCAATTCTCACAAGATAAACCAATGCATTATAATGTAAGAATGATTATAACTTCCCTTTTTATAAGAGTAGATGGCCTGAGATGATTCATCACTTTCCACCAGCTTACTCCTTCTTCATGAGATTTGGTAGCTTGATGGTCATTGGTTTTATCCTCAGTTGATGAAATATGACTGACTGCTCTTCAGCAGCTATTTGGATGACTTTATTTGCGGCCTCCATGAGATAATCAGACTGAGCACACTTCTTGTGCTCACTTGGTTTTGGCTGACAGCTTGGAAACCTTTTAATGTGCGAGACAACTCTTTGAATGTACTTGTTTGTGCCTTGAAAGCTTTTGTATGCACCAGACACCTTCAATGCCCTTGTTTGCACCAGAACCACTTCTTGGATGTCCTTGTTTGTCCCAGACACACCCTGAATGATTGTCCTTATTTGCACCTCCAGCTCCAGCTCCAAGCTCGTCCATTCCAAGATCGACATGAACAGAAAGCTTGACATGACCACGATCCAGCTCCACTGAGCACAAACTAGAAGCTTGGCATGAACACGATCCAGCGCCAGCATGACCACGATCCAGCTCCACTTTGGAACTTCGTCCTTGCATGAACCGCACCAACTTGGAACCTCGTCCAATCCATGCGCCAACTTGGAACCATGTCCATTCCATGCACCAACTTAGAACCTAAAATGCTCATTTTCTTTCCTCCCCCCACAAGCTTGACACTAAGAATGATAGTCAAGTTTGGAAGAATGAGCATACACAGATTGTATGTCTTAAATTGGTCTTCTTTATCCTTTAAACATAAAGAAGAAGATTTGTAAGTATCTAGTAGAATAGGAAATTTCTTGAGAATATGAGATTTAAAAGATTTAAAGTATTGAAGAATATTAAAAATAAGAGATTTGGAGATTAAAAGTATGAGATTTTAAGTAGAATATATGAGATTGATGAAGAATGATGAAGAATAATGGAGAATTGTGATGAATGTCAAGGTGATTTTTAAATTCAACTAGGTTCTAAATGCAAAGCATAGTCTTCCTAGGTTCTCTTTCATCCTTTGAACATTTCTAAATGAGGAATTTAATCAATCATAAAAATAGGTAAAAGGTTTAGAGATAGCCTTTGCAAAAATTTTGATACTAAGTCTTTGTGAGTATTCCTCCTTTGTGATTGATTATGATCTGAACTTGCAGCATGTGTGCTCTGTTTATTTTCACTTCAAGCACACACCAAATGACACTTGACTCCATGGGAGAGCTGATTCATCACTTTCCACCAGTTTTTCCTCTCTACTTCTTGTGGTGGCTGTTCTTGGTGGCAATTGGTTCTAACTTCTTCTCCATGTGATGTGCCTTTTTCACTTGCTTTCTTTTGCCTTTGTTAGACAATCAAGCAAACATCAACTCCCATCTTAAGCCTTTGAACCTGTTGAGAATAGGCATATTCTAAACAAAAGATAGTGAGTGAAAGAGAGTAATTAAGAGTAATCAAACTTAATTTTAAACACTTCCTAAGGACTTTTGGATTCAAAATGCCTTCTTAAACTTATTGTTCTAAGTAAAAGACAAGGTTCTCTACCCTTAGGATCAATGCAATTCATGAACAAATGATTCAGATAGCTAAACTAGGTTCAAAATGTCCCATATTAACAGTTTCTAAATACATGAACACCATTCAATAGAATTCATGATTTACTAACCACCTAGATACCAGATTTTCTATAGTTCTAACTCACATAACCATCAATGTAATCAACAAAATATAGTTGGGTAAGAGTTTAGAAATATCCTGGATGCATAAGACTTTGATACTAGGTCTTTGCATTTGATCTTAGGAACTGATTCTGGTGCATTCATCATTCTCTTTCATCTTTAATGTAGTTGTCTCTAGCTCTTCCTCTTTTGTCCTAGCCTTTGCACTTTTTCTTGTTGCAGCCTAGGGTCTCCTAACCACTTTCAAACTGCAGAAAAAACTTCTTAACCTCCTAAATAACTTGTTTTCAATCAGTTTTAGCTGGTATAACAGCCTAACCAATTCTATTAAACAACCTCTAAACTAGGATTCTCCATCTTTAGTCAACCAATTTCAGACAAGGTACTAGGTTAGGTTGAACTAGTTTTTAAGGCATAAAAGCTTATGATAACTCCTTTAACTGCTTAACCACCTTTTAACCTCCAAACACTAGCCTAAAAACGTCCTCAACAGCTTTCTTTAACTGAACTCCAACTTCTTCTAACAAACATAACTGTCTATAACCACTTCTTGACCAGATTTTAACAGCCTTTTAACTGTCTTATAACAGCTTCTAAACTGATTAAAAACCTCTTAAATACTAACCAAAACCATTTTAGGTAGTTAATAATTGGTTATAACAGCTGAACAACAAGTCTAACCTCCTTATACCAGAATTCAATATTTTTAGAATCTGACTAGTTCACAAGAAAATGAATCTTGAAGCCTAAAAATTTTCAGATTGTAATGAAACTTCTTGTAACCCTCCAAAAGACTCTTTTTTAACTTCTTAAAATCCAAGATTCGAAAAATAATGAGAAGGGATAAGATTTGTATCACCAATACCCCAAAGGGGTCGAAACTGGATATGTCGAGGGAAAACAATCAATAAGGCTTCAAAACTGGATTAGGGTGAGTGCAGACCTCCCGAAAATCATCTAGACTCATTTATATTGAGTTTAGGCTTTGTAACCAATCAATTTGATGAATATTTGAACAAGTTATGCTCGTTGCAATGGAGGAGAACCCAGAAGATGCCAATCGCGACTCATTCATGGATATCTTTTAATTTTGATCACCAAATGAGATAAAAATGGTGCATGGATGATCAGAAACTCTTGCCTGATAATAATTTTAATGGAAAGTGGAAGAAAACCTCATGATCTTGCCGGAATTGATGAAGCACCACCATGATCTTCTCGGCATGTCCTATTTGGAGGCTTGCCTGAAATGATTGAAAACAACTTGAGATTTTGCAGATTATATGGACATTTCTTGATCTGACCATGTTAGAATGAGAGATTTAGATTCACCATTGGAGAATAGAGAGATTTTTAGAGAAAAATAATGAGAGAAATTTTTTTATTTAATAATGAAAAGAATTGATCTTCTTGCTTACAAATGAAGAGTAGAAGTGTTTATATAGAGAGTTTACAATCTTTGTGTCCAAACACACTCTATTAGGCGCCTAATGCCCTTGTTTGGCTATAGGTTTAGAATCTCCTTCACACTCTCTTTAGTTTAGAGTATTTACTCTCTTCTTCTTTCTAACACTTCATACTCTCTTTTTGTATTAATCTACTTCTTTTCTTCTTTTCTTCTTTATTTCAACAATAATAAATATTCATTAATTCAAATTCAAAGCTAGGGAGGGTTTTTGGGATTCATCTGTTCTTAAATTTTTCTTTATTTTAACGCGAATACCATTTTTCATTAACGATATCAAAACCTATAAATAAGCTATACAACGCCAAAGTCACTGCCCAAATGGATTCAAAGCAGTCAACAAAAACATCAACTTACTTGGGAATTATCTATCTAAATTTCACTAAGGAATAATTTAGACTTAACCCAAATGAATCTATTACGTCCAACACAAAAAAAAAAGAAACAATCCTCCAAAAGGCGATGGTCAAATTCACCGAGAATCCACAATTACTACCACCAGAAAATAACCAGTTAATAGCAATATTAACCCCGAATATTCGCAAACGTCGTAGATATCCAAAATATTGGATGTCGACTAAAATTAACACCACTCTCTCACAAACACTGGAGATGGAACCCAAACAGAAGCCCAATTGCTATCCAATCATCCAAGTCCGAAGAGAACCACTAGTCTGATAACATCATCTTCAAAATCCTGTCCTCAAATGCAGTCGCCAAACGCAATCGGCAAACATAGTCGCCAATTGCAGTCGCCAAACGCAAGCCAAACGTTGTCGCCCAATGCAAACGCATAGCATCAGAACGCCAAACGTTAACTTGTCAGAACGCCAAAAGCATATCCCGCCGTCGTCGGAGAGAATCATGCGCCGCGTCACGTCGTCACGCCGTCACGCACGCCGCTGTGCGCTTCTGAAACCTAAGATTTGCTTCATACAACCCAGCCAGACATCCTACACCGCAAACACACGCTGCAACACGAGCACACCGTCCAAGAGCAAGCTAGGATTAGTTGTGAAAAGCTTCGGGAGTCCCATCCACTGAGCGTCCCACCGCTGCTTTGCATAACCACAAAACACCGTTGCGTAGAGGTGACTCCGCCTCACTCCGTCGAGCCCAAAGCTCAATTAAAATGGTTAGAGGAACCAACATCAGAGATATCAGAGGTTCGGGGGGGGGGGGGAAGAAGAAGGGAAGCCCTCTCACAGTGCCAGACGGAGCCGGCCGGAGAGGTAAACGAAAATTTATGTGACGGCATCTGTTTGGGAGAGAGATGGGAGAGAGAACTAGTGTTTTCTTTTTAGATATGTATTCATCTGTTCTTAATTTGAGAGTTTCAAAAACACATGTCATTTTTTTACAATCTAAGACGCATAACTTTGATTAAATATTAATCATTTAAATTTAATGCTACAGTAAACTAAATCTTTTTATTAAAAATATCGTTTTCATTAATAGAATTATATTTGAGGAGTTTTTTTATTAACAACAATATAAAAATACTTTAATAGTGTTTATCTAACCAAACCGATAAAATCATATCCACATATATTATGATTAATGGAAGACTCGATATATTTTGTGTTGAATTGTCCGTCTTTGTGTTAGTTGTTCGTGTAACAAATAAAATCCTGAAGATAGTAAAAAAAAAATCTCTCACATGGCTGAAATTCTTCTATAGATGTGAATATTGACCATTCTTCCGGAGTTTACTTTCTACTAATTTTTACTTCAAAGGTTTTCTCATTCAAAATGATTTGAACTTTTTAAAAACACCTGTCACTTTTTTTACAATATAAAACACATAAATTTGATTTAATATGGGTCTCTACATTTTAAAGCTATCGTAGATAGAATAATTTTTTCTCACTAACAGATTGATATTTAAAGGGTTTTTACATTAACTTTGTAGTTGATGGATTTATTCTCGATCGATCTTTACTTCATGAATGAATGCCATAATTGTTTACCCACACTAACATCTCATTGGCACATAGTGACATGTTCTCATGACATGTAGCTCATTCTTGGATAATGTTAGAACAATATATTAATAAGCATGTGGACATATAATATATAGTTAAAATGTGAATGAGAATTTGATTAGAAGGAGGTCAAATAATTTTTTTAACTTACAAATTTTGGTATTAAAAACCAAAATAAATTTGTTCATTAAACTTACTTGACCACCAAGCTATTTCTCTACTATAAATACCAAGCTACCTAGAAGGAAAAATCATCCCTTCATTCTAAAGCAAAGAAAACACCATTAGACACATTTTAGATATTCTTTGAGAAGTTTCTAAGTATTGAAGTTCTCTTAAATTATATTCTTGGTTGTTGGTGTTAGGTTCTAGTAGCTAAGAAATTCACAAGTTTAACAGGTTGCTTCACTCTCCCTCTTCTACTTCTCTCTTTCATAAATAGATTTATGTTCTTTAGTATATAGTAGATAATTAGTTCGTAGATTTAAACATGAATGAAACATGTTTGTCTTAATATTTGGTTGTATCCTGGGATACAAAAAATGCATGAAAATCGTCTCATTGCGGGCATTTTATTGAGTTAAGGAAAAAGATCATCCTGCCTCAAAATGTTTTTTGTTTTTTTTTTGTTATGATTCTAAAAACAAAATTTTGTTTAAGGTTTTTTAGTTTATATTTGTTATTAAGTCATGTTAATCTTATTTATTATTAAATTGTCAATATTAAAATATTTATCAAGGAATCATGCATTGTTAATATTGAATATAATAACCATGATCATAAAGATTAATATGGGAAATATGAAACTATAATTTTTGGTCAAAGAATAAAATTAAATATTGTTAGCTTTTATGTTCTTGCTAATAATTATGTTGGTCATTCTTGAATTTATTATTCATGGTCAAAATTTTATACTTAAGTATGTAATTTAATATTGTTGAATTATGTAAATGCTATAATTATTTTGCTAAAATAAGTTATAGCACATAAATGTCAATATTAATGTTTGTATATATATGTAGATATTAAAATATATATATATATATGTGTGTTTGATAGTTTATTTCAATTTCAAGAAATAAAATATAAAGCAAATTGATATTTCTAAAATCCGGTTTTATAAGGTTCTACAATTTTAACTCAATAAAATTCGCTTTTTAAACGGATTTGTTGTGTGAAAAATCAAATTTGTAAAATAAGTGTAACTATTTTGAACGTTGAGAATAAATAAATAAATAAATCGGTTCAAGATTTCGACCGGATCAATCGATACGGATCTCAGATCGATCGATCATTGTCGGTCGTTTGAGAGAAATCAACTAAATTGTAACCGAAATCGGTACCGCGGGTCATGCGACCGATCGATCGATCTCGTAAGATCGATGCTGTTAACCGGGTAGGCGACCGATTGATCAAATGTCTGATCGAACCGGGTCGCAAGACAACACAATAATTAAGATCGATCGATCCACGTGAGGTCGATCGATCGCAGCATACAAACTTCGGTCAGTTCCCTTTAAGATCGATCGGGAGTGTAAATGCATAAAAAACTTGTTTTTCTGATATTGCGATGTGTCTATATGTGTTACAAATGCATCTGAAAACATGTTAAAAATGAGATTCTAACTCAAGGTTTAACAGTGTTAACAGATGGCAAACACAAGTAACAAACTCTAAAATTAATCCAGTTGTTTATTTGGTCGAATCTTTTATTATTTGACATGAAAGATTAGGACATTTGAACTATAAATCATTAACTCGATTAATGGATTTAAACCTAATTTCGAAATACTAATTAAGTAAAGATAAATGTGAAGTATGCGTACAAGCAAAACTCACAAAACGACCATCTCCAAAAGTTGAGGGAACAACCGAACCTCAAGGTTTAATCCACACTGATTTGTGCATACTTACCCAATAGAGGAGGTAAAAATTATTTTATGACTTTCATTGATGATAGTACAAAATATTGCTATATTTACTTGTTACAAAGCAAAAATGAAGCTTTGGATAAATTCAAGGAATATAAGTTCAAAGTTGAAAATCAACAAGACAAAACTATAAAAATAGTTCGGAGTGATAGAGGTGGAGAATATGAAGGACAATATGGAGAAAATGACATCATTCATCAAACAACTGCTTCTTACTCACCATAATCAAATGAAATTGCAGAACGCAAAAACCAAACTCTTAAAGAAATGATGAATGCAATGATGCAAGAATCTGGCATAACCAGAACATGTGGGCGGGGAAGCTTTAATGACTTCAAATTATATTCTAAATAAAATCCCTCACAAAGTGACGGGAAAAACGTCATATGAACTGTGGAAATGTATAGTCCCTTTAAACAAATACATGAAAGTATGGGGGTGTCTAGCAAAAGTGGCAATACATGTTCCCAAAAAGGTCACAATTGGACCGAAAACAGCTGATTGTATTTTTATTGGATATGCGCACCATAGTAGTGTTTATCGATTTCTGGTTCAAAAATCAGATATTCCAGATATCCGTGTAAATACAATTATAGAATCGAGAAATGCATCCTTCTTTGAAGATATTTTTTTCGTGTAAGGATAAAATACATCCTAAACGGACTAGAGAAGAAAGAGATGTAGGTGAAGCAAGCACTTCTGTCATTGGTTTAGACAATGGAGAAAGCAATGAAATTGAACTCAGACGTAGCAAAAAAGCTCGAGAGGAGAAAATTTTTGGTGATGATTTTCTAATGAATTTACTCACAGAAAATGAACCAAATAGCTTTGCGGAAACAATGTCTACACCTGATGCTCTTTATTGGAAGGAAGCAGTCAACAATGAATTTGATTCAATTATGCAAAACCATATGTTTTACATAAATGATTTACCAGAAGGGTTCAAAGCTCTCAGTTGTAAATGGACATTTAATACCAAAATAAAAATCGATGGGACTATTGACAAGTATAAAGTCGGACTTGTGGTCCAAGGATTTCGTGAGAAAGAAGGTCTAGACTTCTTTGACACGTATTCTCCCGTGACGAGAATAACTTCTATAAGAACTATCATATGCATCGCAGCATTAAAAAATCTGAAAATTCACCAGATGGATGTAAAAACTGCTTTTCTTAATGGAGATCTTGAAGAAGAAATATACATGAAACAAGCTCCAAAGCAGTGACATGAGAAATTTGAAAAAGTTATGATGTCCAATGGGTTCCGCATAAATGAATGCGATAAATGTCTGTACTTCAAAACTATGAAATATGCGTACGTTATGTTATGCTTATACGTAGATGATATGCTTATCATTGGAAGTGACAACGATATTATAAATCAGACTCAAACCATGTTACATGGACAATTTGAAATGAAGGATATGAGACTAGCTGATGTAATTCTCGGAATTAAAATCACTAGATATCCTGGAGGATATATATTATCCCAACATCATTACGCTGAAAAGGTACTTGATAGATTCAAGAACTATTTGACTGGAACCTCCACAACACTTGTGGATACCACATTTCATCTGACAAAAAATTCAGGTGCAACGGTATCACAGAATGAGTATGCTCGAGTAATCGGAATTCTAATGTACTTGACTAATTGTACTAGACCAGATTTAGCTCACTCGGTTAATGTACTAAGTAGGTACACGAGTAATCCAGGACACACCCATTGGAAAGCGATAACGAGAGTATTAAATTATTTACGCTTTAACAAAAATTATGGACTGCATTACGGTTCAGAACCTGCCGTGTTGGAACGATATATCAATGCTAATTGGATATCAAATTCCAAAAACTCGAAGTCTACAAGTGGTTATGTGTTTACACTTGGGGTGCTGCAGTATCCTGGAAATCTTTGAAATAAACAGTGATGGCTAGGTCAATAATGAAATATGAGTTCAATGTATTGGACAAAGCAGCAGAAGAGGCAGAGAATCTTCGAAATTTTTTGGAAGATATTCCGATGTGGGAAAAATCATTGTCATCAATTTGGATACACTGCGATAACCAATCAACTATAGCTCGTGCTGACAATAGCTTATACAATGGCAAGTCACATCACATACGTATATGACATAAGACCATTAGACAATTGATCTCAAGTGGTGTAATTTCGCTAGATTACATCAAATCAGCTGATAACTTAGCAGATCCTATTACGAAAGATCTGACCCGAGATCAAGTATTAAAATCATCAATAGGAATGAGTTTAAAGCCTATGATTTAACGATGAAATTTGGCGGTAACCCCACCTATACTATCTAGGTTCAAAGGATCAACTAACTCAAATTAAGTCAAAGAAAACACTGTGAAATTTATGTTTCTATCCAGTTTCTAATAATGATAAACAATGTTGTCTGCGTAATAGAGGGTGGGTAAGCGTAAGCTTTTAATAATTTCATCATATTTATTTCAAGGAAGTAAAACAGATTACTTCGAAATAGAATACGAGAATCACCTGTTGATTGTGAAATGGGGCTGTTTCTAAGAGAATAAGGGAAGGTTGTATTCTCCAAATTCACTCAAGAAATATCAGGCATGTTCAAGGCCAAAATGAGCACAACGAGAAAGCGAAAATTCTACTAGAAAATATAACTGTGTTATATCTATTGTATTAGTTTACACTAGAAATCTGGATGGTTCAAGACATCGTGTTCACCAACTGGGCTTCTAAACTCGATGAATTATAACAGTGATTGGTTCAACGCTGAAAAATGCAACATTTTCATATAAAGTTATTTTTCGCATATACTCAAGAAAGTCTTTTTTCAGCTTAAATCTATCCTAAAAAGGTTTTTCAAAACATCCTCAGTGTTTTATAGTCAATTCTATTCATGTGGGGGATTGTTGGAACAATATTTTAATAAACATGTGGACTTATAATATATAGTTAAAATGTGAATGAGAATTTTTTTAGAGGGAGGTCAAAGAATTTTTTTAACTTACAAATTTTGGTATTAAAAACCAAAATAAAATTGTCCATTAAATCTACTTAATCACCAAGCTATTACTCTCTTATAAATACAAAGCTACCTAGATGGAAAAAATCATCCCTTGATTCTAAAGCAAATAAAACACCATTAGACACATTTTATATATTATTTGAGAAGTTTCTAAGTGTTGAAGTTCTCTTGAAATATCTTTTTGGTTGTTGGTGTTAGGTGCTAGTAGCTAAGGAATTCACAAGGTTTAGCAGGTACCTTCACTCTCCTTCTTCTATTTCTCTCTTTCAAAAGTAGATTTATGTTCTTGAGTATATAGTAGATAATTAGCTCGTAGATTCAAACATGAATGAACATGTTTGTCTTAATATTTAGTTGTATCTTGGGATTCAAAGAATGCATGAAAACCGTCTCATTGCGGACATTTTATTGAGTTAAGGAAAGAGATCATCCCGCCTCCAAATATTTTTTGTTGTTTTTGTTCTTATGATTCTAAAAACAAAATTTTGTTTAAGGTTTTATAGTTTATATTTGTTATTAAGTCATGTTAATCTTATTTATTATTAAATTGTCAATATTAAAATGTTTGTCAAGGAATCATGCATTGTTAATATTGAATATAATAACCATGATCATAAATATTAATATGTGAAATATGAAACTATAATTTTTGGTCAAAGAGTAAATTAAATATTGTTAGTTTTTATGTTCTTGCTAATAATTATGTTGGTCATTTTTCAATTTATTATTCATAGTCAAAATGTTATACTTAAGTATGTAATTTAATATTGTTGAATTATGTAAATGCTATAATTAGTTTGGTAAAATAAATTATGGCATATAAATGTCAATATTAATGTTTGTATATATATATATATATATTTATATATCTGTAGATATTAATATATATATATATATATGTGTTTGATAGTTTATTTCAACTTAAAAAAATAAAATATAAAGCAAATTAATATTTCTAAAATCTAGTTTTATAAGATAGTTAGACATGTTTTGAAGAAGAGTACAGACCTTCATTAATTAACCCATAAATCGAACACCAAATAAAAAAAAAGCCCATATGCTTTTCTGAGACTGACAATAAACGGTCCCAAAGTTACGCAAAATGTCTCCTTCGCCGTCTTCCACTCTCACCCGCGACTCCTTTTCCTGTGTACAACCCAGCCATCGAACAAAAAAATCCCCTCACTGTTCTCGTCTGAGTTGATCATGGGGCCGGCGTTTTAGGCTTTAGTTTGTTAGGTCGTATTCTGGTTTTAGGGGGTTATGAATTTTGTAAAGTTTCTAGTATTATTCAGTTAAGATTTTTAAAACTATTTTAATGTTTAGTGTTATTAGTTTATGAATTTGTAACAAATAATTTAAAATCTTTAAATGTCTAGAGTTATTAGATTCATTATTTTACAATCAATAAAAGTCTCGTGTTATTCAATTTAAATGAAAGTAAATGATTTTGTCATTGTTTTAAAATTTTGTGGTATTAGTTTATTGATTTATACAACTTTTTTAACAAAATATATCCTTAAAAATATTATGGTTTGATCAAGTAATTTTCAAGTTTATTATTTATAATATAAAATTTGAATTATCTTCTTCTTCTCCTCTTTTTCTTCTCCTTTTCCTCCTCTTCCTCCTCCTCTTCCACCTCCTCCTCTTCCTCCTCCTCCTCTTCTTCTTCTCTTCCTCCTCCTCCTCTTCCTCTTTCTCCTCTTCCTCCTCTTAAATAGAAAATTTTTCGCCAAACTCTTCTCCGTAGATCTGGTGAATTAGATTTGTGTTGAATTCACAAAATGATATATTTTTCTCTTTCTATCATATAAGTGTGATAAAGATATCTCTAATAAAATTTGGATTTAATTCTTAACAACAAACACAACCAGAAAAATAAATTATTAAAATAAACTCTACAAAAATTATAGATATTTTCAGTTAAAAACTATATAATAGTCAATAATACTCTTTGAAAAAATCTTAAAAAATGTAAACTTTTCAAAAATCAATTGTTAAAATCTTCAAAAATCTGTATATATCACAAACCAATAACAGCCCGTTAGACTAGTTTCAATTGAGTCTTAATTTTGGTATTAAATAATTATCTCGGTTAAGTATAATTTTAAAACGAAAATCATTTGATTTAGCATATTTTATAAAATCAAATGAATTTAAAAATTTGGTATGTGATTTGTATGTTTGTTAAGTTTACAGATGAGGAACATTGCGGGTGGGGAACGAATTTGACTAGGAAAAGTTTGTGTAGTTTACAATTCATATAAATATTCAAATTCAAAACGTCTCTAGGGTAAGCCTTAACAAAACAAACTTTACAATGCACCTTCTCAGTTACCCTTGGTAACACGCTTCCTCCATGGACAGTAACCTTGAATTAAAAATTACGTTTGAAATTTTAAAGAATTGACTTGGCTTAGGTTATACTGAAACAATATGAGAAGACTCCCATACTTTTTCTTAACATAAAGCATTTTTAACACCCAATTGACATCACTAGCATGCTTAGACTAGTTTATGGAGTCTAATTTGTGGATCTGTTGACTGAACACTTATACGACTGAAAACTAACCATGTGGGTTTGGTTTGATAGAATCAAAACATAGATTTTGAAAATTTCGTAGCGTATAACAATCAAACTAATGAATTATTGTCATTATCAATAAATCATGATCACAACGACCTATACAATCGAACTGGAGGCTAAGGGTGATCGAAAACCTTACCAATTTTATAAAGTACATAAAATGTTAACTGATCCAGTTCAGTTTAATTTGAGACTATCCTTTTTTTTCAATTCCCAGAAAGTTTCAATTCAAATTCAAAAATAAGATTACCATTGGGTTTATAAGGTCTTAATTAGATTACGAGAGACCAAAATAGGAGGTCAATGCACTGTCCTGTGCTTGATCGGCGTTGACGGTAAGGACCGACTTGCCAAAATTACTACAATTTTGTTTCTCCCGAAAAATTTCCAAATGATACCAAACCACATGAAACTCAATATCAAAAAAAAAATATATGGTCAAGACAAACTTTATAAGGCTCAGTAAAACATAAACTCGTCTATTTAATAATTTACGCGAGTATTTGAGATATACCAATCGGTGTTTCTAAGCTTCGACTTGTCTGTTTATTGTTAGTAGGAGAGTTGCCATGTAACGGACAAAGCAACTCGAAGTGAAATTTCCACAAAAATTGAAAAAAATAATCAAATAAGTTTAAAACAAATAAATTCAAATATGAGATTTCAGTAAAAAAAGAAACAAAAATAATGTACATTTGACATAAATATATGTGTAGATGTGTTTATGTACCAATGGATGTGAAATGCATGACAGTGAGGCTGATCCACAATGGTAAAAGTAAGCAAGGGGTTTCTTGTGATACAATAGAACGTTTTGAGTATGTGATTAGGTTAACGATTTGGGACTTCAAACTCACAAGATGAAACTAAGTCTAACTATTAATGTTTAAATTCTTCAATTATAGTCACAAGAGGGGACAATCTTGGTTAATAAGCTACCTAACTATTAATGTTTAAATTCTTCAATTATAGTCACAAGAGGGGACAATCTTGGTTAATAAGCTACCTCTTACTTTATTAATTTGAACAAAGTAGCCGTGTTTACTTCCAAGTATAAAAAGGCCAAAGATAATAACAGACAAATTAAAAATAACAATAGCTACGCGACACACTGTAATTGTTGAAGAATCAGGATTTTTTTGGGGTTAAAATGCGTACTAATAAAATTTGCAGATATAAAAAACAAAGTTGTTAATCATTGCAATCGGTTTCTATGACCTTAAACAATATTTTACTCTATTATTAGTAAAGTAATTGGATTACAACTACTATTATTATAATTTGTATAAGAATTTATTGAATTATCTGATGAAATTATATGTTGTAAAATTGCGAGAAAAAACAACAATTTTTTTTGGAAATTTTAAAAAGAGAACAATTGAGTCAAATATTTATCTAAATTTTTATTTCATTAATATTTAAATGAATATTTAAATTATTTTTAATGGGGGTTACTAGATATAGAATTTGTCTGGAGTTTAATATTCTTAGAAATTAAATATTTTTAAATTAAGCAAAATTGACAATGATGTAATGGATTCTTATCAAATATTTTTATGAATTTTCATTGATTATTATTGATTTATATTATTTTCTTCTTCTTAAATTCTCCCAACAAGACAATATAAATATTTTTTGGTTGAAATTTTAAATATTTTTAATATGAAAATTATAAATTTTTGTTTTGAATATGATTAGAGATACTATTTATAATTAATTTGTTAATCGATCTTCATGTGTTTATTCAATTCATTATAAGATATTGGTTATAACATGGTTTGCATAATAATCACTATTATATATAGTTTTATTAAAAAAAATTCAAATTTTATTATTTTTTGTTTGTTAGTTTTTAGTGTGTGTTTTTTTATATACGTTTTAAAATATCATGAATATACATGGTATTTTGAAAATTGAGTTTTATGAGTAAAAATAAAGATAATTTTGTCCCATTAATATTAGATTTTAATAGAAATTTGAAATCAATGATAAAGAAACATTTGAATATAATATATTCCGAATGAAATTTAAAAAAATTCAAACCAATAACAGTAGATTTTATTAAGATTTTAAGAATCCACAAACCAATAACAGTAGAATCTCAAATTTGTTTTTTGAAAAAGAATTTATCTTCTAATGCATCAAGAACTGATTTTTATAGAACTAAATTTTTTGATTAATCTTAATAGGATAATGCACACATCTCGACTAAACGTCCTCTTCTTAGTCTTATATCCCATAATTTGAAATCTTTTACACTTTTCTAAACCTAGAAATTTGCATTTTTGAACTTTATATTCAACTTTAACATTTTTTTTTGTCAACATAACTTAGTGGCTTTTAATATCCTTCTTAATATTAAGAGATGTTTGGTTCGAACCCATACATGTTTCATGAATTTCAGAGGTGGTCACCACTGTACCACATAATTAACATTTCAATCACTTGAAACTAACATATAAGTTTGACATCCAAATATCTTCAAGTTTGATAAATAATATATCTAGTCTACACCTCTTCAGCAATTTTCCCTTCTAGAGACTTCTTGGTGATCTATTAATGAGATAAACCGTCATGTTTTCCTCCTCTAGTCTTTGGAATTCATACATACAACCTCAAACATTTTGTTTTATCTACAATCAAACGATTCATAATTTTATTGACGTCATTTTACTGTGGGCGCTAAATCAGATCTAGTGCACACCATACCATATCTACCTGCAATGTTGAAACTCTAAATCAGTTTAGTTAGATTGTTTACAACGGTTGGCGCTAAATCAGGTACTAGCATAAACAAGTTGTAACATATATCTAATCTCTTCATCAGACATAGAACACTGCAATGTTGAAACTCTTATAAAGTGAATCGATAAAATTGTAGGTACTATTTTTGTATTTGACATGTCAAATCTATCTAAAATGTTTTCTATGAAACTGTTTTGAGACAACCATAATCTCTTAGAGCATTTTTCCTACAAACCATTATCTCAAGAAGTGTTTGAACATCACCAAGATCTTTCATTTTAAACTCCCTTCCTAGTAATTTTTTCAACTCGTTATTATCATCCACATTGCTCCCAGAAAAAAAACATATTATCAACATATATTAGTAGAGATACGGGAGAATTGCTGTCAAGGTACCTTATATAAACGCATCAATCATACATACTGATTTTGTAGCCAATTTTCTACATATTGGATTAAAAACATTTTTGCCATTACCTATGAGCTTTTTTAAACTCGCACAAATACTTTTTTAACCTGTTCACAAGTTTCTCCTCTTTTGATTTTACAAACCCCTCAAGTTTCTCCATAAAGATCTCTTCCTCCAAATCTACATTGAAGAATATTGTCTTCACATCAATCTTCTCTAGATGAAAGTCCCATATTGCTACCATACTTAGCATAATTCATACGGAAATGTGCCATACAACAGGAGAGAAAATCTCGTCATAATCAAATCTTTTTTGTGAGTAAACCCTTTGCTAAATATTTTTGCCTTAAATTTTACTGATTCCTTCTTTGTACTGCTTGTGTTTCATCTTGAAAATTAACTTGCATCCTATCGTCTTCTTATCCTTTGGTAAAAAGGCATAAGATCCATATTCGATTCTTGTTAACATCTTCTCTTCTTTTTCATGACTAGCTATACCTTTTCAAAAGATAAATGGAATATCTGTACCAACAACAAGGGAACCATATCTTTCATATCTTAACTGAACTGGTGATTTTGAGACACGTTTCAGTCTGTTTGTAGACAAACTCTCCTCTGAACGTTTTGGTTCACCTCTTTGCTCCATCTAAACAGGTTTTTCATCACTTATTATTGCATGTCTAGTCTTGATAAACTCCTCCTATACTGTTTTAGATTTTTTTTCAGCCTCATTGGTCACATGTACATATTCTGACCTTGCCTGTTGCATCATATATTGCTCATAAAATATCACATTTTGACAAAACATCTTCTTCTTAGCCTCTAGATCACATAATTTGAAACCTTTTACATCTTTCTCAAAGCCTAGAAATATGCATTTATTAGACTTTAAATCCAAATTTGATCTTTCATAACATAGACTAGCATATAATCTGGACATCCAAATATCTTCAAGTTTGATAGATCCTTATATATCCTAGTCTATATCGCTTCAAAACTTTACATTCTAGAAAATGTTTTGGTGATCTATTAGTATG
The DNA here is from genome assembly GCA_039880935.1 of Streptanthus diversifolius. Taxonomy (NCBI): domain Eukaryota; kingdom Viridiplantae; phylum Streptophyta; class Magnoliopsida; order Brassicales; family Brassicaceae; genus Streptanthus; species Streptanthus diversifolius. Next base: position 20,376,634 of record JAXGFM010000014.1, on the reverse strand, counting down.
ATAAATCGACATGTTTATTGCCTTTTTCCAGAATTGTTTTAGAAACCATGTATTCAACCTCAAACACCTTATTTTCTCTTAAATTAAAAAAATCATCTTTTTATTAAAAATTTTTTACTACACTACAAAACGCCTTCAAATCAATTTTTTTTTCAGTTTAATTTTATGAAAAATATTCTTAACAATATTGTATAAGATCTAAGTCACCATATAATAATATCAGTTTCACTTTAAGACGATAAGATAATAATCAAATTTTATATATAACCTTAAATTACATCATTTGTAAAAAAAATATGTCTAGATGTGACCATAAAAATTCACAAAATGTTATGTATGTGATAAAATTAGTTTTGAAAGAACGAAAAACAATCAGTTAAAATTTTAAGATTTGAAGTTTACATTAAAATTTAATATATATATATATAAATGAGTATGTTAATAACAAATAAGATGAAAACTCCAAAATACTAGAAATAATTTATTTCTTTTTGTCAATTTAATATAGTAGTTTTAATATCTCTTTTAACATGGCGGGATGTTAGACTCTAACCAAAACATGTGTGATGAATTTTAGAAATGACCACTATTTTGCTACATGATTCCCACAACAAACTATGTCATTTTAAAGGAAAAAAAGTTTTTTCAACAGTTTTACATTAATTAAAATGGTTTGAATATCTATACTGAATGAAATCTTCACATAAAATAAAACAGCTCTTTTGTTAATATATTTGCTTTTTAGTTAATTTATAGGGAATCAAAACTAAGAAAAAGTTAGAAAAAAGTTTTACTTCCTGCAGAAATATGAATGAATGTCAATCTGTTGATATAAACACTAGCTTTGTTAGTTGGAAGCAGTCTTTTGCAGAAACTAATGTTAATTTTTCTTATAGCAGTATACATATCATACCCCGGTTAAATGATTCGATATTATAATGGAAAAAAACTTATATATGCCCACATTCCTAGTCTTTATTATCAATTTTTTTTCAATATTGTCTAAATGGCCCGGATCGGATCATATATCCTTTTTGGTTAAAATTCAGTATTCAATATAAATATATAAAAAAATTTAATGAATAATATTTATGAAAGTATCTTATAACATAGAAATTATATGTACTTTATTTTGAATAACATTATTTTTTTAAAAAAGGTCCCTGTCCAGTCGAATTGTTAGCAAAAAGAACTTTTTATGCTATCGATTAAATATATAGTTGTAAGAACGATATACATATATGTACATCATTTAATATTTGTGTGCACAAGAAAGTAGTAAGTCAAAGAAGAAGATAATTTTTAAATACCAAAAGGGAAAAATCTTTTGAGTAAGACTTTGGAGAAGAATAGACATACAATGTCGTCGCGGAACCTCTTGCCAGTTACATGTCCTCCCAAAAGTTTCTCATTTATTTAATTATTATGTAAAGTTTTTTTAAAAAGACATAATGTTTTAGTTGAAGACTTGACAGTACAAGCAATTCAGTTGTTTAGCTGACCCTTGAAAAGTACGATTTTTCCATCAACCAATTCAGTTTTTTTATTTCTTAGCTTTTGTGGATATTTGATTTATTACTACACTTTTCCTTAACAATAATAAATAAACGAATGCTCTATTTAGTTATATATTAATTAATACGTTAAATATATCTGTTCTTTTTCGATACAGAATCACCGTTCACGAAACTAGTTTAGAGGACACATGATCGAGTAACGCTTGAAATAAAGCTAATATTACATATGGTTTTGAGTCTATGGGGATTACGGACTTCGACCCAAAACCTGTTGGTAATCCAAAAAAAAAACCTTTTCTGTGCAATTATTTGATTATTGACTGATTTTAATTAAGGCATACTCATACGCATAAGGATAAATTAATTTGTAAAATAGACTTACATGAATTTCAAATCTTATTAAGAGAAAAAGGAAAAAAAATAAAGATACATGTATGATCTCATGTAAATGAAAGAATAATTTGATAAAATTTATAACAAACTATGCTTGTGGAAGACGATATAATCGAGCTTTTACTTTAACAATATTTTCCATAAAAATAAATCTAAAAGAATATAAACTATATGCATAAGATTTGAAGCACAAGCTAAGAAAACTTCGGACAAAACAACAAACGTCGGGACAAATGTTTGAAGAATAAATTTCTCAAGCAACCGCGTGAGATTTATATATTATATCTTTTTTTAGGGGGAAGATTTTTTTAATTTAAATAAACTGACAAAGAGAATGTTGTAATGTTGGATCATCTGAAATTTGGTAACTTCTGCCACGTTAAGAATTTTGGTTTAAAACTAAAAAGTTTGAAATTGACATTTTCACACTAAAACGTTTGTATTCATATTTTTTTGTTACATATGATAGTAGTAAACAATCAAACTAAACTGAAATCATATATACATCTTTTATTTTTGGGGATCTGAACTGCAATTCAAACTAATATTGAATGCCTGTGAAATTTTTGGTTTTTTTTACATACTGTATAACCAATTCATGGTGGTCAAGTTCGAATCGTTTGGATTTGAAGGACCAAGGTTCGAAACTTTGTATATATACATTGACAAAATAAAACAGTATATGTAAGTATTTGATGTGTGTATAATAAATGGAAGTTGTGCACGTTCGGAGAGTTTGCTGTATCAACTTTACTCCTACCAAACATTTCAAACTATATAGTGGATCGAAAACAGACACGTACGTACTATTACTAGGAAACCATCCAAAATTTTAAAACGATATACACACGCACACATACTTAATACGGTCCAAATGATCTATGTGTGTGGCCAATGTTGTCCCTGATTTGTGTGACTTCAAATACTTCTTGCCTCTTAGGCTTTAGCTAGGACGATCGACCATCTTAACCGGTTTATATACATACACAATATTTTTGGTTTAAATGATTCCAAGATACGATTAATTGTAAATTGTTTTGTGTGAAAAAACGGACATTCGATTAAAAATGTATAATATAGAAATATATAGTCTGAATAATGATAGTTACTTCTAAAATTTATATGTTTAGAGTTCGAACTTAGCATCCCACAAAATTAAAAGATATATTAAAACTATTAAAATAAATTGACAAAAAATAATATAAATCCAAAACTTATTAATTAACCAAATAAAAAGGTGCGTATGTAATTTAATCTCCGGAAACAATCTATTTTTTATAATCATAAAAAGTTGCCACCCTCCAAAAAAATAAAAATTCGATTGTTATGGACGAGAATTAATCAATTTTTCTTCAATAGATACTCTAAGTCTGTTCTGAAAAGCTTTAGTTTGTGCATTTCTTGTTAGGCCAGTATGATTGCATTTGTTATTCATTTCCAATAATGAAAAAATAATGGTGTGAAGGGAGATATTCACTTTGATGCACACGTACCAGATACGAAATTCAGGTGGTATATATACATTTTTGGTACGTAGATATGATGGACATAGAAGAAGCCATGCATTAGATGACAAAACAATAATCGTCACCTTGCGTGCATGGGAAAGGTTCCTTTAGTCCAACCACGTAATTATTTGTTTTAATTTGGCTTTCACATCTTTGTTGACCAAACTTACTATTATAATTGGAATTTTTGTTAAATACAATTATTACTAATTTTCTCAATAAGTTCACCTTGTTTCCCTTTACCAACTCGTTTCAATAACAATAAATACCCAATTTTATTTATCAATTTGGGAATATTTAATTTTGTCAGATTAATAAACTTTAAAGATTTACTTTCGTCTATATAAAAACAAGAACAAACTTCCATGAACAAGATATATCTTTAGTTCCCGAAATAGTGGCTCATACCCAAAAACAAGTAATGCGTTTGAACGTGATTTTAAAAGTCCCATGAATCTTGCGATGGGTTCGTCGCTTTTCAAAATTACTCTAGTGGTGAGTTGATTAGTTTTCGTAATTCTTCTCAAGAAAGCAAAAGTATAATGAACTGAAAAGCTCTCATCGACCTAATGGAACATTGACTCGCGAAGTCAAAGTGTCAAAATATTTCCAGTTGCATGTTCTTTCTAAGCTCTCCCTGTTTGTTTTTTTTTTTCTTTTGTTAAGAAATGCTTTTAGAGTGGTAAGCAAATATATGTAATTACAAAACGCTATTATTTCTTAATGGTTTTAAGACTATTATTCAGTAAAATCTAATTTCCAAAATTTATAAGAAATTAGAGAAGCTTACAATTTAAGTCATCTACAATAGAAAGAAATCCACAACAATTTTCGTAAATGGTGAAACTCGATCTCTAACCTTCAAATCTATATCTTTTAGGGGAAAAAGTTGCAAATCATCAAGAATTGGTGAATAATCGATGATTTTTTAAAACTGTTATCCTACACTGCAAATACATCTGTGTTATATATATATAGTGAACAACTATAAACTATATTTATAATTCATACTAATCATATTTGTACAAGATATATTGAAACTGAATCACATTTGAACGCTGTTTAAATATTTATAAATGATACCCGAAATAATTATAGCTTATCTAATCCATCTACGAAGAAGATTATTTTATTTAGATATGATTTACCGAACCCCCAGAAACAATGCATTACAACAAGGGAGACACTTCACGAATATTGTGCCCAATATGACCATATAAATCTCGGCAAGATTTTCCCCTTCATTTAAAATGTTTAAAGAATTGCTATCTATATTCTTTGGGGAAAATATTTCAGGAAGCTTGAATATATATAATTCACAACTAATCAAATTTAGCATCTTAATGTCGATCATATTTTACCCGAGACAGCACCTGGATGAATCGATCAGCCAGCAGTGTCACATCATGTCGTATGTCAAATTGACATTGGATGATGTGTTATTTGCTCTTTTACACATCATTCCACTACAAATCTGAATATCACCTGGATCACACTCTACGTGATGCACTATCATTTCAAATCTCGGAGATACAGTAGTCTAGTAAGACAGTCAAATTTCTATTTGAACTTAAATTAAAGTTCACAACAGTTCTCATGTATAAATAATGCTTAAAAGCTACAATGAAATTAAGCAGATAACTTTTTTTAACAAAAAAATTGTTTTTTTTTCAGAAAATGCATGCAAAATACGTCAGCTCATGGCACGTATTGGCTTCTTCGCTAGCTAGGAGTAGATTTTTCCGTATCAAGAGAAACGGCGACATAGATTTTGTCTATGAAATAAGTTAATAAAAATACCATAAAACAAAAACGTTAGTCAAACAAATTACATTAAAAAAATCCAAGTATTACGGCCGAAGAATTATCAACTAATATATTTAAAGTTATCGTCAATCTTCCACGAAACTGTATATAAATACCAAGTCCTAACCTCAAGCTTTGTTAGTCTTGGAAGAGAGATAAGACAACATATCAGAGAGAGAGAGAGGAGATGGGGAGGTCACCTTGTTGCGATGAGAATGGCCTAAAGAAAGGACCATGGACTCCTGAAGAAGATCAAAAGCTTATTGATTACATTCATAAACATGGCCATGGAAGCTGGAGAGCCCTCCCCAAGCTCGCAGGTTTCTTCCTTTTCCTATTCTCTTCAACTCGTCGGTTCATATATCTATATATAAGCTCGTCTATATGGCTTTGTATGTATTTATAGATTCGATGTTTTGAAACCCTTTTTTTTCAGATTTGAATCGGTGTGGAAAGAGTTGTAGACTGAGGTGGACAAATTATTTAAGACCAGACATCAAAAGAGGAAAGTTTTCCGCGGAAGAAGAGCAAACAATCCTCCATCTTCATTCCATTCTCGGGAATAAGTAAGTGTTTTCAACATATTAGTCCTTTTTCGTCATAAACTTCGAATGAAACTTTCTTTTCAAAAAATATGTGCGAGTTTGGGACACAACTGCAACACTAGCATAAACCATTAGACTATACATGTCTTGGTATTTTGAATAAAAATTCAAATAATTAATTGTTTATTTTTCATGTATAGATGGTCCGCTATTGCAACACATTTGCAAGGACGTACTGATAACGAGATCAAGAACTTTTGGAACACGCATCTAAAGAAGAAACTGATTCAAATGGGGATCGATCCCGTGACTCATCAGCCAAGAACCGACCTCTTCGCAAGCTTACCTCAGCTAATAGCCTTAGCAAATCTAAAAGACCTTATTGAGCAAACGTCACAATTCTCATCCATTCAAGCCGAGGCAGCCCAACTAGCTAAGCTACAATATCTCCAATGTATGCTTAATTCTTCGGCTTCATTATCCAGCAACAACAATAGCCCGAGTAGTATTCTCGCTATCGATCAGAACCATGCCATGAACCTCTTAAACGCCATGGTCTCTTGGAATAAAGACCAAAGCCCGGGTTTTGATTCGACTCTTGAACTCGAGGCTAACGATCAAAATCAAGTTTTATTTCCACTCGGGTCTATCATTGATCCAACTACCCAACCACTCCAACAACAACAATACCATTTAAACAATAGTCCTAGTGAGTTACCATCACAAGGTGACCCACTTCTTGATCATGTCCCTTTCAATCTCCAAACACCTTTGAATAGTGAAGATCACTTTATAGACCATTTGGTCAAACATCCAATTAATCATGATCAAGATCATGATAATGATGATCCATCTTCTTGGATCCTACCTTCTCTTATAGACCACAACCCTAACAATGGCACGCCTTATCTTCCTCACAACAATACTGCGGATGCGAGTAGCAGCGCAAGCTATGGCGGTGGAGACGCTGCGTCACTATATTGGCACGACTTTTGCTTCGACGAAAGCCTTATCAACGATATGTCTTAATTATTACTGGCTTAATGTTTAATAAATTATGTTATTAGGGCTCTAATCATATCGTCTAGTCGAGATACGTTTTATTAAGCTGAGTTGTTTCTTAGAAAGAAAATCTTTTATTTGTTTTGTTAGTCGTTTTAATGTCTTGTAAGGTGTGGCCCGTCTATACGTTCTTTCTGTTTTGATTTGATGTAATTAGACACGACATATATGTTTTTTTTTTCTTTTATAACGACATATATGTTTTTTTTTCTTTTATAACGACACGATATATATATGTTACATAGTATGTCTTTACATAATTTTCAGTGTGTCATAGTTTTTCTACATATACATTACTTGATGCAATAACCGAGTCGTCATTTTCTTCCATATATATACATACATCATGCGAGTGAAACACATTACCATGTTCTCTTATTACTGGTGGAATCAATATTATATATATATATATATATATATAGAGAGAGAGAGAGAGAGCTCTAAAATGCCATTAATATAACAGTATAATCATTGTCAAAGTAGTGAGCTAATTTTCATTATAAACAATATAGGTTTTATGAAAAGAATTTGAAATAGTTATTTATACTCATATAAAATACACAGCTGCGCGACTAACTTATGAAGATTTTGTAAAGTTTCTAGAATAATAACTAATCTACTCTGCAACCACTCTGATAGGGGCATCGAGTTTCCTGCGTGGGTAGTTAGACAATATTTTCTGCTTGTCTTTCAGTATTTTGACCTCTAATCATCCAAAATTAACTGTGACTATCTTAAACTCGAGCATAGTTTCTGGCAGCTAGGTATAATAAATTTTGAGAGCATGTCACAAAATTTGTAAGAAATTCGTAAACTAGACTTACATTCTATTAAATTTGAAGATCAACTAATTTATTTTTCTTAAGGTACAGTTCATCCGGAAAAGAAATTAAGATAAACTAATTAGATTTTTAATATAAATTAACATTAGCATATAATATATCCATCTAATCTATTAATTTAGTATCATTATATAAAACTAAATTTAATGAAATTGAAAATTAATAAAATATAATCTCATTAAAGTAATTCTAAACTAAAACATATAAGTAAACAATATAAACAATAATAAAAATATACAGTTGATCACATATAATTATTTATATATTAGTTACCAAAAATATTCTTATAATAAATTATTATTTGTACTCATCTTTCTCTCATCATAATTTTTAAAATAAAAAACTAAGCACATCATCTATATATTTAAGATAATTTCAATATATATATATATATATATAATTTTTGGGTCAAAATTTCAGTATATATATTATAATTTTAAGTTTTTAAAAATTATAAAAATGAAATACCATAAAAACCAATAATTTAACTGATAACCAAATTTTTTAAAATAAGAGCTCACCAATTAAAGGCAACGCTCGAGAAGACAATGAAAATATTCGATAGCATGGTCCATTTCATAAGATAGAAGTGTGAGGATTGTCCACCTTTTCCATAAAATATTTTTTCTAGCATTTATTAAGATATTTTTAATTTAACAATTTTATTTTTATTTAATAATTTATTTATATCTGTTTTTTTTAAAATTAAATATTTTTATTTTAATATTTTTATTTATAAATTTTTTTTGTTGATTCTTTAATAAAATTATCAAAAATATTTCTAATAATCCATTAAAAAAATTTCCTTTTAAATATGTCAACAATGATTTTGAATCTTCAAGATGTTTCCTAACGATATTTCTATTGAAAATTCTTTGAAAAGATTTATGACGATTTCTCTAACAAATCCAATGAAAATAGAGCATCAGGATTCTGTCAAATATTTTTCACCTCCTCAAAATTCTATCATAAATATTTGAGAGATTTTCACGAATTTTAGTTTCCGAAAAAATAATCCCAACAACCGATATAAACCAGAAATTTTAACTTCCCAAAGTTTATCAAACACATAAGGTAGCACCATGGACATATGCCAACGTTTGATAAGACACATCAAATGCATCTCTAGATAAGAATGTATCGTATGTATGCTTTCTCTAATTTGGCCCTAATTGCAATAACGCAAAAGAACCCTTAAGAATCTTATGTAAATTTCCCATTGATCACTACCAAAAAAAAATCAACAAAGAACATATAATTTTATAGCAAGAATGAAGACTTTAGAACACCCTCGATAACACTATCTAAAGACAATTCAAAGATATTCGTGGCTTTCCATTGTCTTCCAGAAGATTAATAGAAATGTTATATGAACCTTTGGTGTAGTTCTCTTATCTTTACTTAGCTTGTGGATTGTAAGTGATGTAAATTGAGTAAAACAAAGTTGGATGAAATACCTGATGGAGTCAGAAGAATTTGGAAAGCTCCCATGTTTTCCTGGCAACTGGACACAAGAAAAGCACATGACATATACTCACATCATCTGCAAGTCAACTCTACCTGAATACGTCTTGCTCTTAAATCTCTCTGATACTACCAATGTATTCAGCACCCTGTCACAAACTTCATTTTAATGGATCAATCCATACGGCTCTAGCCTTGTTTTGTCTTGATAAACAGACTAGAGAGCCTAACTCTAAATTTTTTTTTAAAAATGAGAAAAAACTCAAGAAAATAAGAAGTGGCTTTCAATATTTTTTATATTGACAATATGCTCTCTCTGATTTTATAGCAAAAATGAGAAAACTTACATAGACGCCATGGGCATACCCCAACGTTTGATAATACACATCAAATGCATCTCTATATGAGAATGTATCGTGTGTATGCTCTCTCTGATTTGGCCCTAAGTGCAATAACGCTAAAAGGACCCTTGAAAATTTTATGTAACTTTTCTCTTGATCACTACCAAAACAAATCAACAAAGAACATATTCATTTATAGTAGGAATGAAGACTCTAGAATACCCTCGATAACTCTATCTATAGACAATACAAATATGTTTCTGGCCTTCCATTATCTGCCTGAAGATTAATAGAAATGCTATATGAACTTTTCTTGCAGTTCTCTTATCCTTACTTAACATGTGGATAGTAAGTGATGTAAATTGAGTAAAACAAAGTTCGATGAAATATCTGATAGAGTCAGAAGTATTTGGCAAATCTCCCACGTTTCCTTGGCAACTGGACACAAGAAAAGCACATGACATATACTCATATGATCTGCAGGTCAACTCTACCTGAATACGTCTTGCTCTTAAATCTCTCTGATACTACCATTGCACCCAGCACCCTGTCACAAACTTCATTTTAATGGATCAATCTGTGCGACCATAGCCTTAGTTTGTTTCGAAAAACACACTAGGCAGCCTAACTCTCAAAGAAAACTTAAAAAGAATGAGAAAGTCGGGAAAATAAGAAGAAATGGGTTTCAATATATTTTTTATTGATAAGAATGTTGGATGATTAGAAATGAATAATATCACATCTATTTATACAAAAACACCTCCAAAATGGTCTAAAATGGATGGTGGAGATTAATCTAATCCAATGAATATAAAAATATACTCATAAATAAGGCGGATCTTCAGAGGTCAAGGGCGGATCTTCAGAGGTCAGTGGCGGATCTTTATGTATCTTGTTTGAATTCTCATTAATGTTGAATTGTTGAGGAATACTTTCCATAATTAAAATTTTAGAAAGAATCTTCTAGGTTGTGGATCGGACCCATCTGCTCTTGGTACGGCCCAAAGACGCTTTGGAAGTCCGGCCCGTGACATTCTTCTCTACTTAATTTGGCGATGAGGGCGTCGCCATGAACGCTTTTAGCTGCTCCTTGAACTTCCACAAGTTCACTTTGGGCTCCCATGAGGCATCATATTTGGATAGTCATTTCCATTTGATAAAGAAGTGTGTTGAAGAACACCACACTTTTGGACTACCTTTGATGCAAGCACTTATTCCATTTCCATGTCGTAAGACTTAGTTATGATTGGTGGTGCTTGACTGGACTTTCCACGAATTTCATCTTCTGTGTCTTCATGAAACGTCTTCAGCATGCTGACATGGAATACTGGATGAATCTTCAATGATTCTGGTAGGTCAAGTTTGTAGGAGACCTTACATATCTTCTCTGTGACTTTAAATGTTTCTTCATATCTCCGGATGATTCCCTTGTGCATGATCCTAAATATTTTGAACTGTTTAGGAATGAGTTTTACAAACACCTTGTCCCCCACTTTCAAGTCCAATGGTCGTCTCTTTCCATTGGCCCACTTTTTCATGCATTTACGGGACTTCTCTAAACATACTCGAGCAAAATCTGCGTGATCTTTTCATGTTTGAACCATTTTCTGTGCACCCAGACTCCGTGTCTCGTTATGTGGTATGGTCATTGCATGGGGAGTTGTTGGCTGTTGGACGGTGGCCAGATCAAACGGCCTCTTATCGGTTACCTCTCTCCGTTGTAGATGTTTTCTATATCGATAAGTACATATCAAATTAATAGAAGTTAGTTAGAGAATATCTTTCTATATCGATAAGTTATAGAAGTTAGCTACAGAATGTTTTTTGGAAACCATCCCCAATTCATTCAGATACCTCATCCTCCAACAGGGTACTCGCTGTTCAACACCAAACTGCAGAACAACCTACACTACAAACACATAACGCTCACCATCAGCCATCGCAGCAGTACTTGCAGCAGCCACAACACACGGTGTCATTCAACAAAAATCACACCTACTCACCAACAGAGGCAGAGCACCACGTCTTGGCAAACGAGGACGAGGAAACTTCAGAAATCAATTTCGACCATGGCAATATCAACAATGGCCAAACCAATACCAAACATACATATGGTCCTTGGAACGCACATCAACCTTATGGACCAAGCATAGGTATACTTGGCACAAGACCAACTCAGACTCAGGCGTCACAAGACATTCCTCACCAACAACACATCTCAAACATCCCACAATTCACAGGAGATAACCCCCAGGCGTTCAATACAATGGAATTGATTGATCCTACAGACAATCAATGGTACTTAGATTTTGCAGCCAAAACACACTTGTAAGCCTCAGCAGGTAACCTCCATTCGATTTCTAATTTGTGCAATGAAAAATCTGCTATAGTTGGGAACGATAATCATATTCCAATCTCAGCTTCAGGTGCTCTCTCTATCCTAACACCTTTTCAAACCTTATCACTTAAAAATGTGCTTGTCACCCCTTCTATTATCAAAAACCTTATCTCTGTAAGACGATTTACCACTGATAATTCATGTTCCATTGAATTTGATCCTTTTGGTTTCTCTGTGAAGGATCTTCGAACAAGGAAACTCATTCTCCGGAGTGACAGCACAGGAGAGTTATACCCTCTAGTTCCTTTAGCCATTCAACCTACGCCCACAACAAGCCTTTCTCACCTCCACGAACACTTGGCATGAAAGATTAGCTCACCCAAACAATGCTGTGTTAAATTCGTTATTTTCCTCCTCTAAATTTTGTTGTAATAAAGACAAGTCTTCCATTTGTTCTACTTGTCAACTATTTAAACAAATAAAACTCCTATTTTATCCATCACAAACTCTTGTCAATGCACCATTCGATATAGTCCACTCAGATGTGTGGACGTCTCTGATTCCTAGTATAAGCGGTCTTAAGTATTATGTTCTTTTTTTAGATCACTTTTCTCACTTCCTCTGGGTTTATCCGATCAGTAACAAAAGTGATGTGCTTTAAAAATTCATACACTTCACAAATTATGTCCAAACTCAGTTCAATACCAAAATAAAATCACTGCAGTGTGATAATGGTGGAGAGTATAATAACGGAGACTTCGAATCATTTCTCGGAGCTCAGGGAATCACAGTTCGATTCTCCTTTCCATATACATCTCAGCAAAATGGGCGATCAGAAAGAATGATTTGTACCATTAACAACACCATACACAGTTTGCTCTTCCATGCGAATCTCCCTCCTGCATTTTGGGTCGAAGTACTTAATGCCAGTGTTCACATCCTCTATATATTACCTTCAAAAGCTATTGACTCTGAAATTCCCTTCAGTCGCCTATTTAAGAAACCAGTTTCCTATGATCATCTGCGCATCTTCGGATGCTTATGCTTCCCAAACACAAACCATAACAACCTAAACAAACTACTCCCTCGCTCTAAACCGGCTCACCCACATGAACATCGTGGCTTTAGATGTCTTGATCTTGACACTCGCAATATCATTATTTCTCGACATGTCACGTTTAATGAACAAAACTTCCCCTATCGCACCACATCAACCAACACTTCATACGAATTTCTCAATGATATAGATGAGCCTTCTCCTATGTTTCGTACGGTATTAGAAACATCTTCTGCTCCCGCATCTTCAATCAATCCTCAACCAGAACCACCAATAGCCATCCCTTCTCCTTCCCTCCCAAGTCCTACGGACAACACAAATGCTCCTACTGGTCATATAATGACCACTAGGTCCAAACATGGCATTTGTAAACCCAAAAGATATTATCCCTCACCACACAAACCATGTCAGATATACCTCGTTCCCATATAGAAGCCCTAGAAAACAAAGATTGGAACCCAACAATAAGAGATGAATACAATGCACAATGAAAATCGAATATGGAATTTGGTACCACGACCTGAGAACACTAAAATAGTTTGCTCAATGTGGCTGTTTAAGCACAAATTTAATGCAGATGGCTCTCTTAAGAAGTAAAAGCCGTGTTTGGTTGCCAATGGAAAATCCCAGGAGGAAGGCATCGACTACAACGAAACATTTAGTCTAGTTGTGAAGCCTGCCACCATTCGCACTCTGCTGCATGTAGCCCTCTCCAACAACTGGCCGATTCACCAACTATATGTCAAGAATGCTTTCTTGCACTACAATTTAACTGAGACAATTAATATGTCTGTCTCCTGGATTCAAAGACCCTCAACACCCTGATTATGTGTGCAAGCTGGAGAAATCCATATACGTCTTAAAACAGAGCCCACGAGCATGGAACGCAAGATTCGTAAAGTTTATAACATCTTGTGGTTTTACACAGAGCAAAGGGGACGCCTCCTTATTCGTCTACAAGAAAGGTGCACTAGTTTCATATCTAATACTTTATGTGGACGATATCGTTCTCACGACATCCACCACATCATTGCGTGAGTCCATCATCTACCTCCTCAAGAGTGAATTCCCTATGACTGATGAAGGCAAACTCCACCACTTCTTGGGTATTTCGGTCACATACAAAAATAACGGTAGTATCCTCTTAAAACAGACAAGCTATGCACACGATATCATAGCTCGTGCAGGAATGCAAGAATGCAAACCATACAACACTCCAGTCGACTTGCGAAGCAAACTATCTGCCACTGCTGGGGACTTACTTCCGAACCCAACTGACTATCGCAGCCTCGCATGAGCTCTGCAGTACTTGACCTTCACGTGCCCAAACATTGCCTATGCTGTTCAACAACTATGCTTGTTTATGCATGCACCGTCGCGACCCGCACATGACCGCATTACATCGCGTCATTCGATACGTCCAAGGGACTGCAACACATGGACTCCGCTTTCAACGATCTCAAAATATGCACTTATGTGCTTACACGGATGCTGACTGGGCAGGATGCCCCCGACACGAGAAAGTCGACCTCAGACTACTGCGTATAGCTTGAAGACAACATCATATCTTGGTCCACAAAACGCCAGCCAACGATCTCTAGGTCTAGTGCTGAAGCTGAATACAAGGGAGTTGCCAATGTCGTCGCAGAGTCATGTTGGTTACGCAACTTACTCTTAGAAATGCACATCCCCATCACTCAAGCAACCATGGTCTATTGTGACAACATAAGTGCAGTATATTTATCTTCCAACCCTGTGCAACACCAAAGAATGAAACAACTTTGATCGACTTTGATCAATAATACGTACTTATTGATGGCTACAAGGAAACATATTGATACGTACTTATTGATGTAGCAAAATATTCTGTAGCTAACTTCTATAACTTATCGATATATCAAGATATTCTCTAACTAACTTCTATTAATTTGATATGTACTTATCGATATAGAACACTGGGTGATGTCCAGCAATTTTGTCCAGTCTTTTTGATTTGCACTCACAAAGAGCCAAAATTAACATTCCAATATGAAATTTGCTCGCTCTGTTTGGCCGTCCTTTGAGGAGGGAGGTGAAAGCTTGTGAGAAATTATGCCCCGTCCCAAGAGTTTTGAATAACTTCGTCAAAATTTTCCTGATAAAGCGTGGATCACGATCACTTACAATGTTTCTCGGCATCCCCCACAACTTGACCACGTTCTTGAAGAATGCACGGACTGCACCCTTGGCTGTGCAATCCCTTGGAAAAGTTATGAACGTACAAGAAACAAATTCCCAAGGTCAAGCCGGTATTGGTAGTAGTTCCAGCCATCCTGTGGGTTGTCTATTCTCTGTCTTATCTTGTTGTCACACTAGATATGTCTTCAAATAGAGTTCTGTGGTGTCTCGCATCCGTGGGAAAAAATGTACCATTTCTACAGAGGTCAATGATCGCTTCTATCAGGGATGCCCTATCCAAGGAGACTCATGGCATTCCTGGATAATATCCTGCTGTAGATTTCCATGATTTAGGACATACACCCGTCTACTTTTGGTGTAGAGTATGACATCCTCTACCTAAAACGAGAGAGTTTTTCTCTCTAACTCTAACTTCACCAAGTCTTTGGTTGTAGGATCATAATTAAACCCTTCTCGGATCCGTTCCATGATGGTACCTTGAACTTGGCTAATCACATCAAGCTCATCCCTTTGACTTAGTGCATTAGCCACTACATTCCACTTCTCCGGTTTGTACTCCAAAGAAAAGTTGAACTCGGCCAAGAAATCCTGTCATCTAGTATTTTTGGCGATAATTTATTTTGAGTCTGGAAGTAACTTGTTACCACGTTGTCTGTCTTCAAAAAGAAATATACTCCCAATAGATAATGTCTCTAAACCCGCAAGCAATAAAAAATCGTTTTCATTTCCTTCTCTAGCACAATGTAGCACCTTTCAGTATCATTCAGCTTGCGGCTCTCAAAATCTATGGGGTGTCCCTCCTGAATTAGAACTCCACAGATAGCAAAATCTGAATCATTGGATTGTACCTCAAAAAGAATATTGAAATAGGGAAGAGAGGGGACAGGTTCCTGGACGATGGCCTCTTTAAGCGATTCAAACGCTTCATTATATTTGTCCGACCATTCCAAGTCTTTGCCATTTTTAGAAGGTCGGTAAATGGTTTTGCTTTCTTAGAATATCTTTTGGTAAATCGTCGATATCAACTCACAGGAAAATTGATGCTTCTCATTCAGGCATTGTCAATTTTAACCTTTCCACACCCAATAACATGCAATAGGAATTACACTTCCTCCGTAGCGAACGTGCACTTCTTCCGCTTCAGACTTATAACTCATTCTCTTCTAGAATTTTGAACACTATCTAAAGGTGTTCCACATGTTCCTTCAGATTGGGAGTATATGACGATTTTTCCAAATAGACCACCACAAAATGGTCCAAGCAGGACTACTAGTGTGCAGAACGTGGCTGGCGCATTCACGAATCCAAACAGCATGACCATATACTCGAATGCCCATAACGAGTGATGCACGCTGTCTTGGGCTCATTGTTGTACCCCTTTTGTAGGTTCATTTTGATGTAGACTTTTGCACTATCAATCCTATCGAACAGGTCCGTGGTCAATGAAATTTGGTAATGATTTTTGATGGTTACCTAATCCAGCGTCCAATAGTCCACGCACATCCTCAAGGACCCATCTTTAAGAATAACACCGGAGCATCATAGGAAGCATTCCAGTTGAAATTGAGTTGCTTCCTTAGCTCCACCAATTTGGAGGGGCTCATGCAATATGGGGCCATTGCAGGCGGTTTTCCCCTATTTCCAGCTCGATCTGATGGTCCACCTCTCTCATAGGTGGTAATTTCTCATGCATCTTAGCCGACATCATGTCCTTATTGTACTCAAGGACCTTTTCAATCATAGGAGGGATGAGAGAAGCTTCTCCAAACTTGTCATCCATATTCAACACAGTGAGATATGTTGGCTCGCCTTTCTTTATTCCCTTAAAAATTTGAATAGCCAAAAGTAGCCTAATTTCTCCATCACTTGCAACTTCCAGTGGGAATCATGCACATCGAGCACTTATCAAGGATCCACACCATGTTGAGGGCAGGCATAGGTATCACCGATATTTGCCTCTGAAAATAAGGTCTAACACCACCTTGAAAGTGTCCATAGGTAAGATAAAAAACTTCATTGTACCTTTCCACACACCAACTCTTAACTCAACTCCATGTGTAACACCATGAAGTGGTTTAGCAGGCGCATTCATGGCCTTAAAAAAACCATACCCCTTGGTCCACTTTAGTCTGAGTATCCTCACCTCTTCCTCGAAAATAAATTTAAGGGTTTCACCAGTATCGACCATTGCTTGGGCCTCCTTCCCATTGATGTTAAAATCAACATACATCAATCTATTGCTCGTACTCTTAGATGTTGCTGCCGCCTTTAGGGAATTAAATTGTTATAAAGACCCAAGCATGTCTGTCTACTCATGAGTACAAACTTCTTCCTGCTCAATGAGTATCGACAATGATCCAAGCTTCGGGCAATCCCTTGAGGGATGTAGCCCTTTACATACATAACAACCGCTTCTCAGAACAGAGAGCGCTTCTTAGCTTCATACTCTTCTTGTATCGAGCTTTTTCTTTGGTTTCAAGTGTAAGTCAGTGGTGGTTGGTCTCTTCTTTCTATAAGGCTCTGGTTTATTTTGGGTGTAGAAGTCCAAAAGAGATTCACCTGTTGCAATATTTTCATCTATCAACTTAGGTATGTGATGCTGTAACTCTTGCTTTGCCCATTATTGGAGTCCACTAATAAAATGAAACATCAAGTCTGATCGGAAAAAATGGGAATATGTAGCGTAAGGGTTGTAAACTCTTTGACATAGTCTCAGAAGTTACCCTTTTGTTGGAGTTCTCCTAGCTTCCTCATTACCTCATAGACCACATTTTCTGGGTAGAAAAGACGATTCAGTTCCTTCTTGAACTTTTTCCATGTGTCTATCCGCACACCTCTCGTTCAATGTCTCCATTATTCTTTCACCACCATTGCATGGCTGTATTCGTGAAATAGTATGTGGCTACCTTGATCTTTAATGTCTCGTCTTCTAGATCAAAATTTTCAAAGTAATGCTCCATTTGCCACAGAAAATTCTCAACTTTCTTGGTATTTCGAACCCCATCAAAATGTGATGGTCTAGGGTAATCCACTCTACATGCACCAGTATTTTTAGTACCTCCATTGTTAACCACTTTTTTGCACAAAGCAAGGTCTTCTTGTATCGCCTCAATGTTCACCGCATTGCATGGATCACATGCATCAAGTTCTCTTCAATTGATGGAATTTTGTCTCAACTCCACCCACGTCCTCCCTTATTCTTTTCATCTTGGTGAACATCATGCTCTCGAGCTTGGTGGTGGAATACTCAACCTTTTTGAGTCTCTCCCTATTTACGTTATTACACCCATGATTCTAAGCTCATTTCGGAACATACTCTTGTCACACTTCTTCTTTGGCACTTAAGGAGCGAGGACCTCACGTTCCCTTTCATCAACACCATCATTCCCCACAATGATGCCTTCTTCGTTATATCCCACCATCTCTTGATCACTTCTTTGCTTTGGATCGAATTAGCTCTGATATCACTTTTCACGGGCTTGATCTTAAGAGATCAATCTGTACGGCCCTAGCCTTTTTTGTATTGACAAACTGACTAGGCAGTCTAAATCTCAAAGAAAAGTTAGAAAGAATGAGAAAACTCGGAAAAAGAGTGATTTTCAATATCTCATATATTAATAAGAATGTTAGATGATTACAAATTATGGATTTCACCCCTATTTATACAAAAATAATTCTTAAGTAGATAGTGAAGATTAATCTAATACAATGTCTATATCAAATATACTCATGACTAAGACAGATCTTCATGAATCAACTTGTTGAGAAAGACTTTTCATAATTAACAATTTAGAAAAATTCTATATAGTGAGTGAGGTCCATCCGCTCTTGGTACGGTCCAAAAATTGTCTGAATGTCTGATGCGTGACAACCTGCCAAAACCCTTTATATGCAGATAGTGTTTGATTTTTTGGTATTTTTTTTAATATTCCACAGATTTAGCAACAATTTCTTCTCTAAGGGAGACAGAGACGGAGAGGATGAAGATTTTAGATTCTGCAGAGACTCGATGAAATTTGTAACCACTTGGTGAGCTATTAACACCTCAGGCTATAAATCTTCGTCGTTGAAGGGATTCCTGCAGAACATATTGGTGTGTTGAAGGGATTCCTGCAGAGCATATAGGTGTGTGTTGCGTGCAGAGAAATTCATTGCATGTGCAAGAAAGGAAACTTTACTATGGCTAAAATACGGTTTCGAAAATAGACAAAATACTCTTAAAATTGTCATCAAGTTTCATAAAGAGTGTTATTTTATCATTCTCTGAACCTTAATTTATTTTGATTTTTTTTTTTACAATGAGAAGCCATCAAAACAGTAGGATAGAACTAGGGTGTGTTGTTGTTTGTACAGTTTTGGATGCACCTTCATGTGTAAAACTCGATTGGATTTCTGTTTAACGTATAATGAGGGTCAGTTAATAAGATCGAAGTATCAACTCTATAAATGTTTTTTTTAGTGACACGTCACATGGACCTGTGATTTTTTTTTTCTTTTGAGTACAGAAATATCTGGTTATATTAGTATTGGAGCTCTTAGACATTTCTAAACGATTTGTTCATGGTTTTGGCCATATCTATTTCTATTGGAACTGTAGGACATTTTCATGTATTCCTAACAAGAATTCAATTCACTGCAAGGAGTTATCAAGTATCTCTTTAATAATTTTGTGCTACTTCAAAACTATTAAAATTCTTATCATATAAAGATGTCTCTTCTAGATTGGACGTTTCTTACAGACAATGTTGTTCGTCTGGTGCAAAGAATCGAGAATTTTAAACGAATAGAATGAGGGATTGTACACAACTAGATTTGGCAAAAAATTTAAACAAAAGCTGAGACCAACGAAATTTAGTCATAGTGAGGAAAATTCCTTCGGAACCCTATTGTGTTCCAATGTTGATATGTCTTGAATCTGATAATAGCAAAAAATGTAACCTTCACAACATAATGTAGATCGAAAGCTAATACATAGCAGATTGCTTACATAGACTGGATGATATGTAAATTATGTAGTAAATTACAAAAGGTGTAAGCTACCAAACAGACTTTAAAGGTGTAAATTACATAGACTGCATGATATGTAAATTATGTAGTAAATCACAAAAGGTGTAAGCAGTGCCGTACTAACTTTTTTGGGGCTCAGGACAAGTTTAACAAAAGAAGTTTTGTAACATAAGAAAATAAAATAACTAAAATTTAAATATATATTAAAAATTTCATATTAAAATTACAATAAATTATGTTGTTATCATTTTTTGCTTTTAAAAATATTATATATAAGATAAAGTTTTACCATTCATTATATTGTTTTTTACTTTATAATTTTTTATTAAAATTGTTTAAATATGAAAAAAGTTTAATATAATTTATACCTCCTATTATAAAGACCAAAGAAGCTTCTCTGCGACAAATAGAATAAGAAGTGAGTGATCCATACCTTGACTGAAAAGATGGGGCCAGTAGCTGGCCGATAGGGATGTTAAATGAAGGGTTTTGGTCTAGCCCCAAACTATCTAATATAATCAAGTCCAGTTTAAACCTTAATTCTTTTTTAATCTTGTAATTTGTATACTGAATGGACTAAATCATGGTTAGCCTAACCCTATTATGTTTTTATTTTATTTTTATAAACAAGCAAATGTCGGAATAGAATCATGTGGGATAATGGTGGTTACTTCTGAAATTTATGATTCAGGTATGGGGTTCGAACCCAGTACCCCTCGATGTTATGAGAGATATTAAAGCTACTAGGCTATATTGACAAAAAAACAAGCAAATTATATTAGTTTTATGTTTTAGATAATATTTTAATTTTGATAATATTTTAATTTTTAATGAATAGAAACTCATAAGTATATGCTAATATGTTTATGTGAATTGTATTAATATTCATTGTGTCAACCTAAATAGATTATTCAAAAGTATTAAAAATCTTTCAGAAATATATTAGGCACAGTCCAAATATTAATGAAAGAAAACATGTGGAATTCAATGCCAATGGATAATTTGTTCTGTGAATCATCACAAGAACTTGAAAATTGTAATCATACTAAACCATACAATTCTCGGTGAAAACTTCTAATTCAGAGCCAGAAGAAGTTCTTACGACAAACAACCACTGAGACGAAATAATCATATCAGAGAATTAATCTAAAAAAAATCTTATAAAATCAGATTTTAGAAATATCAATTTGCATCATATTTTATTTTTTGATATTAAAATAAACTATCAAACATACACATATATATATATATTAATATATATATATTTAAATAAATTAATATTGACATTTATATTGCATAACTTATTTTAGCAAAATTATTATAGCATTTACATAATTCAACAATATTAAATTACATACTTAAGTATAACATTTTTAACGGTTGACTGTTTTGAGGGCTAAAATGGTGTGGTCAACTTAAATTCATGTTTAAATTGGTCATTTTCAAAAAATTAAAGGTTTAAATGGCTCAATTGAAAATTGGGGGGTTTTTTGGCTTATTTTAGTAAGTTCATGGTTTTTTTGGCCATTTTTTCATACTTAATTATAACATTTTGACAATGAATGACAAATTCAAGAATAACCAACATAATTACTAACAAGAACATAAAAGCTAATAATATTTATTTTATTTTTTGATGAAGAAGTATAGTTTTATATTTAACATATTAATCTTTATGATTATGATTATTATATTCAATATTAACAATTCATGATTCTTTGACAAACATTTCAATATTGATAATTTAATAATAAATAAGATTAACATGACTTAATAACAAATATAAACTATAAAACCTTAAACAGAATTTTGTTTTTAGAATCATAAGAACAAAAAACAAAAATATTTAGAGGCGAGATGATCCCTTTCCGTAACTCAATAAAATGCCTGCAATGAGACAATTTTCATGCATTCTTTGAATCTCAGGATACAACTAAATATTAATACAAACATGTTTCATTCATGTTTGAATCTAAGAGGTAATTATCAACTATATACTCAAGAACACAAATCTACTTCTGAAAAAGAGAAGTAGAAGAGGGAGAATGAAGGAACCTGTTAAACCTTGCGAATTTCTTAGCTACTAGCACCTAACACCAACAACCAGGAAGATATTTCAAGAGAGATTCGACACTTAGAAACTTCTCAAAGAATATCTAATATGTGTCTAATGGTGTTTTCTTGCTTTAGATTCGACACTTAGACACTTAGAAACTTCTCAAAGGTAGTTTGGTATTTATAGGAGAGGAATAGCTTAGTGGTCAAGTAGATTTAATGGATAAATTTATTTTGGTTTTTAATACCAAAATTTGTAAGTTACAAAAAATCTTTGACCTCCCTCTAAGCAAATTCTCATTCACATTATAAGTTCACATGCTTATTAATATATTATTCCAATAATCCCCCACAAGAATAAAATTGACTCTAAAACACTGAAAATGTTTTAAAAAACCTTTTTAGGATAAATTTAAGCTGAAGGAAGACTTTCTTGAGTATATGCGAAAAATAATTGTATATGAAAATGTTGCATTTTTCATCGTTAAACAAATCACTGTTATAATATATCGAGTTTACAAGCCCAGTTGGTGAACACGATGTCTTGAACCATCCAGATTTCTAGTGTATACTAAAACAATAGATATAACACAGTTATATTTTCTAGTAAAACTTTCGCTCTCTCGTTGTGTTCATTTTGGCCTTGAACATGCCTAATATTTCTTGAGTGAATTTGGAGAATACAACAGTCCCTTATTCTCCTAGAAACGGTCTCATTTCACACTCAACAAGTGATTCTCGTATTCTATTTTAAGTATTCTGCTTTACTTCCTTGAAATAAATATGATGAAATCATTAAAACCTTACGTTTACCCTCAATTTTGCAGACAACACTGTTTATCATTATTAGGAACTGGGTAGAAAAATAAGTTTTACAGTTATTTCTTAGACTTAATTTGACTTAGTTGTCCTTTTGAACCTAGAAAATATAGGTGGGGGTTACCACCAAATTTCATCCTTAAATCATAGGCTTTAAACCCATTCCTATTGATGATTTCAATACTTGATCTCGGATCAAAACTTTCGTAAAAGGATCTGTTAAGCTATCAGCTGATTTGATGTAATCTAGCGAAATTACACCACTTGAGATTAATTGTCTAATGGTCTTATGTCGTCTACGTATATGACGTGACTTGCCGTTGTATAAGCTATTGTTAGCACGAGCTATTGCCGATTGGTTATCGAAGTGTATCTGAATCGATGACAATGGTTTTTCCCACATCAGAATATCTTCCAGAAAATTTCGAAGATGCTATGCTTCTTCTGCTGCTTTGTCCAACGCAATGAACTCATATTCCGTTGTTGACCTAGTCAGCACTGTTTGTTTCGAAGATTTACAGGATACTGCAGCACTCCAAGTGTAAACACATAACCACTTCTGGACTTCGAGTTTTTGGAATATGATATCCAATTAGCATCGTTATATATTTCCAACACGGCAGGTTATGAACCGTAATGCAGTCCATAATTTTTTGTAAAGCGTAAGTAATTTAATACTCTTGTTATTGCTTTGCAGTGGGTGTGTCCTGGATTGCTCGTGTACCTACTTAGTACATTAACTGAGTGAGCTAAATATGGTCTAGTACAATTAGTCAAGTACATTAGACTTTCGATTACTCGAGCATACTCATTCTGTGATACCGTTGTACCTGATTTTTTCAGGTGAAGTGTGGTATCCACATGTGTTGTGGAGGTTCCAGTTGAATAGTTCTTGAATCTATCAAGTACCTTTTCAGCATAATGCTTCTAGGTTAATATATATCCTCCATGATATCTAGTGATTTTAATTCCGAGAATTACATCAGCTAGTCCCATATCTTTCATTTCAAATTGTCCATGTAACATGGTTTTAGTCTGATTTATAATGTCGTTGTCACTTCCAATGATAAGCATATCATCTACGTATAAGCATAACATAACATATGCATATTTCGTAGTTTTGAAGTACAGACATTTATCGCATTTATTTATGCGGAACCCATTTGACATCATAACTTTGTCAAATTTCTCTTGCCACATCTTTGGAGCTTGTTGAAGTCCGTACAGCGATTTTACAAGTCTACAGACCTTGTCTTCTTGTCTAGGAATAACAAACCCTTCAGGTTGTTTCATGTATATTTCTTCTTCAAGATCTTCATTTAGAAAAGCAATTTTTACATCCATCTGGTGAATTTTCAGATTTTGTAATGTTGCGATGCATATAATAGTTCTTACATAAGTTATTCTCGTCACGGGAGAATACGTGTCAAAGAAGTCTAAACCTTCTTTCTGACAAAATCCTTGGACCACAAGTCTAACTTTATACTTGTTAAGTCCCATAGAATTCACTGTTGACTGCTTCCTTCCAATAAGGAGTATCAGGTGTAAACATCGCTTTCGCAAAGGTATTTGGTTAATTTTCTACGAGTAAAATCATCAGAAAATCATCATCAAAATTTTTCTCATTTCGAGCTCTTTTGCTATGTCTGAGTTCAATTTCAGCGTTTTCTCCATTGTCTAGACCAATGGAAGAAGTGCTTGCTTCACCTATATCTCTTTCTTCCCTAGTCCATTTAGGGTGTATTTTATCCTTACACAGAAAAATATCTTCAAAGAAGAATGCATTTTGCGATTCTATACTTGTATTTATATGGATATTTGGAATATCTGATTTATGAACAAGAAATCGATAAGCACTGTTGTGGTGCGCATATCCGATGAAAATACATTCAACTGTTTTCGGTCCAATTGTGACCTTTTTCGGAACAGGTACTGCCACTTTTTCTAGGCACCCCCACACTTTCACGTATTTGTATGAAGAGACTATACATTTCCACAGTTCATATGGCGTTTTTCCCGTCACTTTGTGTGAGATTTTATTTAGAACATAATTAAAAGTCATTAAAGCTTCCCCCCACTTATTCTGGGTTACGCCAGATTCTTGCATCATTGCATTCTTCATTTCTTTCAGAGTTCGGTTTTTGTGTTCTGCAATTCCATTTGATTATGGTGAGTAAGGAACAGTTGTTTGATGAATGATATCATTTTCTCTACCAAATGCATCGAACTGCCTTTATATTCTCCACCTCTATCACTCCGAACTATTTTTTATAGTTTCGTCTAGTTGACTTTCAACTTCCAACTTATATTCTTTGAATTTATCCAAAGCATCATTTTTGCTTTGTAACAAGTAAATATAGCAATATTTTGTATTATCATCAATGAACACAAAATACTTTTTACCTCCTCTAGTGGGTAAGTACTTTAAATCGCATAAATCATTATGGATTAAAACTAGAGGTTCGGTTGTTTTCTCAACTTTTGAAGATTGTCGTTTTGTGAGTTTTGCTTGTACGCATACTTCACATTTATCTTTACTTAATTTGCAGTTCAGAACTATGTTTAAATCCATTGACCGAGTTAATGATTTATAGTTCACATGTCCTAATCTTTCATGCCAAATAGTAGAAGACTCGACCAAATAAACAACTGGATTATTATTATTAATTTAAGAGTTTGTTTCAGCTTTGGGAGTGATTGATGAGGACATCGAGCCAGCTACTGCACCGGTCATCCCACCTGGACCTCTTACGCGGTCCAAGAGGAAAGCTTTAGGAGACAAGCTCAGCATGCTATTGGAGAGTGGAACCGGAGATGACCAAGAGGAGCCGACCCAGACGCCCAGCCCACGATCAGCCGTCCAGAGAACCAGAGCGGCTCACGCACCCGACCAGCGTGGCCCGGTCCTTACACCCACGACCGGACCTCCATTCCAGCTAGACAAGGAACCATGGAGGTTCCTTCTAGAAGACTCTTCCTCCTCCGGTGTCTTTACCATTACCATTCGGTAGAGACACCAAAAGTCGTTATGGGAAATTGTACTCTTTTTCCTATCTTCGGTTTTGTCCCATTGGGTTTTCCGAAGAAGGTTTTAATGAGGCAATACTCCTAGTGCGCAAGGCGTTGAAGACTTGTTCACAATTCCATCTCATTCACAAGTCTTCAGGCGAATTCTCAGCCTAAGTGTTGTTGGGCTTTTTCTCTTTAATTTCGATTTCTTAGTCTAAGTGTTTAATTGGGTTTAAGTCATGTTGACTAATTATGGCCCAATATTTATTTTTAATTGAAAATAAGTAAACTACATGTTGTTTTAATCCCTTAAAGGATAAACGCCTTGTAGTTTACCCTAAAGTTGTAAAAAGGCATTATATAAGCCTTCTTGTTTACACTTAATAAAAGAACAAACATTTTGATAAAACCCTAAGTCCTTTAGACTAAAAACTGCCGCCAGCTACCCTAGCTGCAGCCGTCGACTTCAGCCTCCCTAGGTTGAAGTTCTTGGAGTATCACAAGCCTCTTTCACAGCTTGTGTGGTCCCTTCGATCCACCCTTCAACCCCATCGATTTCTGTCCCATTATCCTGAGCTTCTCGGTGAAAAGACAGCCTATCCAAGTTCTTACATCATCTGGTAGCAGAGCTTAAAGCTGCTGCTCATCAGGTTGATTTTATCCTTATTTTTGGCGATTTTTTCATTGTTTTTGTTCAACAGTTTTTGCTTTCGATTGTGTTTCTTTCTCTTTCCCCTGAGGTTCTTGGTAAGAAGGAGAGGAATCAAGTCACATACCACAAACACCCTACACAAAAAAAAAAATCAGGTTCTATCATTCCTTGTTTTTATTTTCTTAATTCAGAAAAAAAAATATATAAGAATTTGTTTGTTCCATTGTTTAGTTGTTGCTAGAATTTTTTTTAAAAGAAAAACAAAATATTGTTTAGGTTGTTTAAAAACAATCTAGGACCTTTAGAAACTCACCTAGAACACCTTCACCATACTTGAAATTCATAAGGAGTTGTGTGTTGCTTGTTCTTTGCTAGGTTTCCTTTAGTTGTCGAGTGCTAGGTTAGGGTTTGTGTCATGCATCCTTAGCTCCCAGCCGGTGTGCGTGAGCATCCTTAGCGTTTTGTGTCCGCGAGTTTAGTGTCCTTACCATCCCGGTCTTGGCCCTGTCCCGCGCCTGGTTTGCTTAGTTCGCTAGCCTTCGAGTCGCACTCGCTTAGTTGCTTGTGTCCGCGTGTGTGTCCTAGCGTGTCCTAGCATACTAGGTTTAGTTCTTGGTCGCGTCTAGTCCTAGCGTGTGTAGTTTCCATAGCCTGTCCCGCGTGTGTGCCGAGTTCACATCCGCGACCTAGGTTAGTCATCCGAGCTAGCGTCCTAACCGAGTTGAGTCCTAGGTTAGGACACATCTAGGTAACCCGCGAGAGTAGTCCTAGGATAACACCTTGTCCCGCGTCTAGTTTGCTTGGGTCGCATTCTAGGTTTAGTCGTGTTGGTAGCCGCGAGTTGTAGTCGTGTCCACTAGGCTGTCCTGCGTCACGAGTCTAGCCCTAGTTCACGTACCACCTTGTTAGTCTGCAAGTGTCCCGTACCACAGTTAGCTTCCAGCCTTGAGCCACGAGTTAGGTCTTAGGGTTTTTGCGAGTCGTTAGGCGGCTAGGTTCAGTTGGTTGTCTAGGTTCTTAGTTTTTTTTAGTCTTTAGGAAATTTTCCTAGTCATTTAGATAGTTTCCTTAAGTTTTTCTAGGCAATAGATTAGTTTAGGAAAATTTCTCGATAGTATTAGGAAGTTTTCTAGATATTTATTAGAGTATTATTTAGTTGCCATTTAGGATTAGGAAATAAGTAAATTTTATTTTTCCTAAGTATTTAGTTTCCTTTTAGTTTAGGCATTAAATTTCTTAGAATATTTACTATTTACTAGTTTCCTTTTAGGATTAGGAAATATATCCTTAGGATATTTTCTATTTTCTAGATTTTCTTTTTGAGAAATAGGACATTTTATTTCTGATTATTTGTAGTGTTTAACTAATTTAGTTATAAAATACAAAAAATATTATCTTGGGAATTTTCCAATTAAGGAAAGTTTTCAATTTCTGCAAGTTTCCCGAAGAGGAAACTTTCCATTTCTAGACATTTCCTTTTCTCGAAAAAGGAAATATGTCAGGGCCGGATGAATCTACGTCAGGGCAAGCTAACCAGACCATGGTACAGCTCTTGCAAACCCTGACGGCTCAAATGTCCACCTTCTCTACCCAACTAGAGCAGTTAAGACAACCCACACCGGCTCCCACTGCAGCACCTATCGCACCACCCTACCACCATGATCGACCACCCATGGGTCGATACCCGTACTACGACGACGAGCCACCACCACCCCCACCTCGATCAGCAGCTCATTATCCGGAGGTCAAGATGAACCCACCTCCCTTCTCGGGCAAATTAGACCCCGAAGAGTACCTCGACTGGGAGAGACGCATGGAACTCATCTTCGAGTACTATAACTACGAAGACCCCCGGAAGGTCATCTTTGCGACAGCGCAATTCACAGACCATGCACTAGCATGGTCGAGTTGACCCAGATCATGAGGCGACGATATGTACCGCCCCACTTCCACCGCGAGCTTCAGCGACGTTTCCGACGCCTCACTCAAGGAAGCAAGACGGTGACCGAATACTTTGACGAGTTCGAACACCTCCGTAACCGACTCGATATAGAAGAGTCTGAGGAGAGCCTTATGGCCCAATTCATTGACGGCTTGCAGGAGTCAATTGCCAGGAAGATTGAGCTGCAGCCCTACCACGACCTAGGTGAGTTGTTCCATCTAGCAGTACAGATCGAGAAGTGCCATAAACGTAAGTTTGTCACATCTTCTCGACCCAGGAACACGTGGAACACTGGTTCCAAGCCTTTTGAGCGTACGACTCAGCCTATTGACCCACGGCTCAAGGGCAAGGCTGTCGCCTCCAGCTCAGCCCCCAGACCGGCGCCTCCAGCCTCTAGACCACCGAGTGCCACGACCCCTTCCCAGCCTCAGCGGAGCAGCGAGATCGTCTGCTTCAAATGTAAGGGCAGAGGACACATTTCCCGGGAGTGTCCCACTCAACGGACAATGGTACTCACCGCTTCCGAAGATTATGAATCCGAGGATGAACAAGAGGAGCCAGCATTTCCGGCACATCAGCCCGACGAGGACATTGAATATGCTGACTCCGGAGAAATGCTTATGATCCGACGCGTTCTTAGCTCACGATTCGAGCCAGAAGAAGAAGAACAACGAGAAAACATTTTCCATTCCAAATGCACCATACTTGGGAAAGTGTTCTCGTTGATCATCGACGGAGGATCATGTACGAATGCCGCCAGTAAGTATATGGTGGAGAAACTAGGCTTGCCCGTGACCAAGCACCCCAAGCCCTATAAGCTTCGATGGCTGAACAACAAGACGGAGTTGTACATCTCAGACCAAGTGAAGGTCTCTTTCAACATCGGCAGATATCAAGATCAGGTCACCACACACAACGGACGACCCTGGCAATTCGACCGCGAGACCACACACAACGGACGAACCAACTTCTATTCCTTCTTCCACGACAAGCGTTGATACAATTAGGCCCAATGTCTGCACACGCCGTCCAAGAGATGCAATCAAAGATGGCAAAAGATCAACATGCCAGAAAGGAGAATTTTATAGTAAATGTGGCCGACATGCGGAAAGCCACATGCACTGCAGGCACTCAAGTTGTATTAATGCTCTACAGAGAGAACCTACACACGGCTAGCACCGAGCACTCCCTACCTGCCGAGATCCGCGCACTCCTCGACAAGTATGCGGACGTCTTCCCAGACGAGATCCAAGCCGGCCTTCCACTTATCCGAGGGATCGAGCACCACATTGACTTCGTTCCCGGAGCTCAGTTACCTAACCGTCCAGCCTACAGAGTCAACCCCGAAGAGGCTAAAGAATTAGAACGACAAGTCCAAGACCTCATGGCTCAAGGGTAGGTTCGTGAAAGTCTCAGTCCCTGTGCCGTTCCGGTTCTTCTAGTACCCAAGAAGGGCAGAAGTTGGAGGATGTGCGTCGACTGCCGCGCCATCAACAACATAACTATCAAGTACAGGCACCCCATTTCACGCCTGGACGACATGCTAGACGAGCTCAGCGGAGCCGCCATCTTCTCTAAAATCGACCTGAAAAGTGGATATCATCAAGTGAGGATGCGAGAGGGAGATGAATGGAAGACCGCCTTCAAGACTAAGCAAGGTCTTTATGAGTGGTTAGTTATGCCGTTTGGTCTATCAAACGCGCCCAGCACCTTCATACGACTTATGAACGAGGTTCTTCGCCCGTTCATCGGCAAGTTCGTAGTGGTCTACTTCGACGATATTCTCGTCTACAGCACGACCTACCGAGACCACCTGGAACACTTAGAGGCCGTGATCACCACACTACAGAGAGAGCAGCTGTATGCCAATCTCAAGAAATGTACATTTGGCACCGACCAAGTTATCTTTCTTGGTTTCGTCGTCAGTTCCCAGGGGCTTCGAGTAGACGACGAGAAGATAAAGGCCATTCAGGAGTGGCCCACACCGACGACCACCAGCCAGGTCCGCAGCTTTCACGGACTTGCTAGCTTCTACCGACGGTTCGTCCGAGACTTCAGCACGATTGCTGGACCATTGACCTCGACGATCAAGAAGAACCAAGACTTCCGTTGGGGACCCGAGCAAGACAAGCCTTCCAGCTCCTCAAGGAACGCCTTACACACGCCCCAGTCCTCGTGCTGCCTGACTTTACGCAGACCTTCGAGGTCGAGTGTGACGCTTCAAGCATAGGCATTGGACCGTCCTTACCCAAGGCGGACGCCCAGTCGCCTATTTCAGCGAGAAGTTAAGTGGAGCTGCACTTGACTATCCGACCTACGACAAGGAACTCTATGCCCTTGTCCGAGCCTTAGAGACTTGGCAGCATTATCTGCTTGCCCGAGAGTGCGTCATTCACACCGATCATCAGACGCTCCAGCACCTCCGTGGGCAGTCCACGTTGAAGAAACGACATGCCCGTTGGTTGGAATTTATCGAGACCTTTCCGTACGTCATCAAGTACAAGAAAGGAACAGACAACGTCGTCGCCGACGCCTTATCTCGTCGATACAGCCTTATATCCGTCATGGAGTCTAAAGTTCTCGGCTTCGAGATGATCAAGGAGCTGTACGCCGACGATGTCGACTTCGCCCAGGCTCACCTAGAGCACAACAAAGGCAATTTCAGCCGTTTCTTCCTGCACGACGGATTCCTCTTCAAAGATAAGCAACTTTGCATTCCGAGAAGATCGATCCGAGAGCTGCTTCTCAGAGAAGCACACGGTGGAGGCCTCATGGGTCACTTCGGCATTGACAAGACCTTAAGCATGCTTAAGGAGCACTTCTATTGGCCTCATCAGCGCCGTGACGTCGAGATGCACTGCGCCTGGTGCCTTATCTGCAAAGGGCTAAGTCAAATATGCATCTGCAGGGTCCCTACATGCCCTTGCCAGTCCCATCCGCGCCTTGGACAGATATATCCATGGATTTCGTCCTAGGTTTATCAAAATTGCACAATAAGGATTCCATCTTCGTTGTGGTCGACAGATTCTCTAAGATGGCACACTTTATCGCTTGCAACAAGACCAACGACGCAAGCCAGATCGCCGACCTGTTCTTCAAGGAGATCGTCCGCCTTCACGGCATTCCCCGGACGATCGTTTCTGACTGTGATACCAAGTTCCTGAGCCACTTCTGGCGAGCTCTTTGGCGGAAATTGGGCACCAATCTACTATTCTCTACAGCATATCATCCCCAAACGGACGGACAGACTGAGGTTGTCAACCGGACAGACCTTGAGGGCAACAATCGGACGCAATTTGAAGAATTGGCTGCAATGTCTTCCGTACGTCGAGTTTGCCTACAACAGAGCTACACATTCAGGCACGAAGCGCTCACCTTTTGAGGTTGTCTACGGCTTCAACCCGACCACTCCGATCGAGTTCACCCCAATCCCGTTAGACGACGCCATCAGCTTGGAGGGTGAAGCCAAAGCAGACTACATCAAGCGGCTTCATGAGGAGACCAAGGAAAATCTGGAACAACGAAACATCCAGAACGTCAAGAATGCCAACAAAGGTCGCCGGCACATGGTCTTCAAGGAGAGAGATTGGGTTTGGCTACACCTGCGCCAAAACAGATTTCCCCAGCAACGGAAGAGCAAGCTGGCACCCCGGGGAGATGGTCCATTTCGAGTACTTCGGAAAATAAACGACAACGCCTACCAGCTCGAACTGCCAGGTGAATATAACGTTTCTAGTACTTTCAATGTTGCTGACTTAGAGTTGTTTGATGCAGGTGAGGATTTCGCTTTGGAGACCAAAGCACTTCAAGAGGGAGGGAATGATGAGGACATCGAGCCAACTACTGCACCGGTCATCCCACCTCGACCTCTTACGCGGTCCAAGAGGAAAGCTTTAGGAGACAAGCTCAGCATGCTATTGGAGAGTGGAACCGGAGATGACCAAGAGGAGCCGACCCAGACGCCCAGCCCACGATCAGCCGTCCGGAGAACCAGAGCGGCTCACGCACCCGACCAGCGTGGCCCGGTCCTTGCACCCACGACCGGACCTCCATTCCAGCTAGACAAGGAACCATGGAGGTTCCTTCTAGAAGACTCTTCCTCCTCCGGTGTCTTTACCATTACCATTCGGTAGAGACACCAAAAGTCGTTCTGGGAAATTGTACTCTTTTTCCTATCTTCGGTTTTGTCCCATTGGGTTTTCCGAAGAAGGTTTTAATGAGGCAATACTCCTAGTGCGCAAGGCGTTGAAGACTTGTTCACAATTCCATCTCATTCACAAGTCTTCAGGCGAATTCTCAGCCTAAGTGTTGTTGGGCTTTTCCTCTTTAATTTCGATTTCTTAGTCTAAGTGTTTAATTGGGTTTAAGTCATGTTGACTAATTATGGCCCAATATTTATTTTTAATTGACAATAAGTAAACTACATGTTGTTTTAATCCCTTAAAGGATAAACGCCTTGTAGTTTACCCTAAAATTGTAAAAAGGCATTATATAAGCCTTCTTGTTTACACTTAATAAAAGAACAAACATTTTGATAAAACCCTAAGTCCTTTAGACTAAAAACTGCCGCCAGCTACCCTAGCTGCAGCCGTCGACTTCAGCCTCCCTAGGTTGAAGTTCTTGGAGTATCACAAGCCCCTTTCACAGCTTGTGTGGTCCCTTCGATCCACCCTTCAACCCCATCGATTTCTGTCCCATTATCCTGAGCTTCTCGGTGAAAAGACAGTCCATCCAAGTTCTTACATCATGACTGTATTACATTTATTTGATCAGTCTATTCTTAACAAACCCCTTGTCCAGATACAACCCTTTTTTTAAGTACCAACTTATCAGCGTGAAAGTTGATGCTAAATCCAAGATTTCTCAGGAGAGTACCAGAAATGAGGTTCTTCCTTATGTTGGGCACATGTCTCACATTTGTGAGGGTGATCTCATGTCATGAAGTCAGCTTCAGTATCACCTTTCCATGTCCAGCAACCTTAGATGAATGTATTTCGCCCATCATGATTTTCTCATATGTGTGGCACTGTTGATAGGTGTTGAACATTGCCTTATCTTTGCAGATATGAGTCGTTGCACCGGTATCATACCACCAGTCCAATGGGTTTCCATCCACTGAATTGACTTCAATAGTCACAACACAGCAGATATCTGCTTCAGTGAAGTTGGCATTATGTGGTCGTTTTTATATGGTCTTGGTGCGACACATGTCTGCCTTATGACCCATCTTGCCACACTTGTGACACTTTCTACTGAACTTCTTTGCACCAGAAGTATGCTTCTTGAAGCTAATGGAGCTAGTGGCTCTGGGGTTCATGAACGTGTAGTTCTTTTCAACCATTTTCACTTGCCTTTTGCCTGATTCCCTTTCTCCTCATTCTTGGAGAGGCGAATCGTTGCTTCATTGTGAACTCTTGAGATCAGCGATTCAAGCGACATTTTCTTTCGCTTGTGTTTCAAGTAATTCATGAAATCCACCCAGCTTGGCGGTAACTTCTCAATGGTGCAGTCAACGATAAAAGCTTTAGGAAGGATCATTCCTTCAGCTGCAATTTCGTTGTTGATCAACTTCAATTGTTCAACTTCATCCAGTATAGACCTTGAGCGATGAGGACATCGGAACCGCAACAACATCAAACAAGCCAAACTTCGAGGATATTACGTCGCAAGTGCCAAGTGGACCGATCACACGTCAAAGAGCAAAGGCAATTGGCTTCAAATTCAACCATTTCGTGGAGCACTTGCTGGATCGGAAAGAAGACGGACCAGGCACAACCAGCTTGACCACCAGCTCAGCCAAGCTCGGATCACTTCCACTTCTCACTGGCGATCTTCTTCATGCACGACCAGCTTCACTTGGTGTTTTTACTATCACTAAGTAAAGACACCGTAAAATCATGCTAAGGAATTATACTCTTTTCCCTACTTTTCGTTTTGTCCCACTGGGTTTTTCCGAAGGGGTTTTAACGAGGCAACGCCCTTAGTGTCTGTATGAACCTTCTAATTGTTGGTCATCTACTTTGGATGAACCTTTTTTTTTATTTTTTTGTTTTATTTCCTTTTAATTAAGTCCATAGTTGGTCCAACATGTTTATGACTAATTTTTTGACATTTATTTCATATTTTATGCTTTTGGTGACAATTTTCTTTATAAGTCATAAAGAAATTCGCTCAGACCTAATTGTAACCACTATATAAACTATTTTAAGTCATTAATGAGATAAATAACTTTCAGAACAAAACCCTAAGTCCCTAATAGCTTGTAACCGTCGAGTAGCATCCTTAGTGTAGTCTAGATTAAGATTTTCTTCTCCTAGCTTTGATCTTTCATCTGGCTTGAAGATTTCTGGTGTATCACAAGGTTTCCATCCCTTGTGTGGTCCAATTCGCCTCCCCATCTTGTGATTGAGCAGGGTTTAGGGTCCTGATCCAGGCTTGTAACACGATCCTGATCCAGGCTTGTATCATCTTTGGTATCAAAGCTGAAGCTCCTGACGCAGGGTAGTGTATAAACCTTATCCCTTGTTTTCCTTTTTTTGTTATTTTTGATTTGTTTGTTAAGTATTTCAGGTTTAAATCATAATCTGGTATCTATCATTCGCGATCCATCACACACTATCCACGAGCAGCCTTCATCCACGCGATCTGCACAAGGTAAGAAGAGGTGAGGTTCTCCTTTTTCATTACTTTCATTCGCTTGCATCCTTAAACCACAATTAGTCCTTAAGTTCTTTATTATGCTGGTTCTCCTCAAGAGAGACGGAATGTCCGACAAGTTGGACCCCGCTGATGTCAACAGTGCCATGTTGCACATTTTGGCAAATATGAGTAGCCAAATCAATGTTATGGCCACGGGCATAGACCAACTAGGGGAGCTCTTAACGGCAACAAGAGCCGATCAAGGCTTTGAGCAACCACCACCACCGCCACCTTTCCAAACAACCCCACCGCCGCCACCTTTCCAACCACCCCCACCGCCACCACCACCTTTCAAGCTCAACCACCAACTCATCAAGCCTCGGAAGTAAAGCTTAACCTTCCCACATTCGCTTGTAAAGTGGACCCCGAGGCTTATTTAGATTGGGAGAGCCGAATGGAGCATATCTTTGACTACTATAGATATGCCGATCCGAGGAAAGTAGCTATAGCTATGGCTCAGTTTACCCACCATGCTCTGACATGGTGGGATCGAGAATGTACCGAGAGAAGGAGAAACCGCTACAGAAACATAGTATCGTGGGACAAACGTCATGAACCGACGTTACGTTCCACCGCACTTTCACCGAGACTTACAAAAACGTTTTAGACGTTTAAGTCAAGGAAGTAAGAGTGTCGAAGAGTACTATGAGGAATTTGAACATTTAAGTAACCATCTAGGAGTAGAGGATTCCTTAAAGAGTCTTACGGCAAAATTCGTGGACGGATTACACGAAAAGATTGCTCGGAAAGTCGAGAGGCAGACATACCACGACTTAAGCGAGTTACTTCACAACGCTATTCAAATCGAGCAACAAAACAAGCGCAAGGCCTCGAGCGTTGCTCGGCCTAAGACTAGTTGGAACCAGACCAAAAGAACGGAGCAGTCAACCGGCTACGGATAACCGGTTTAAGGCTAAGGTGAGTGATTTCACCAAGACTCCACGACCGGGCCCTAGCACGTCTCAGCAGTCGGTCGCTACTACGCCTTCTACAAGAATTTGAGACATTCAATGCTTTAAGTGCAATGGAAGGGGACATATGGCTCGGGAGTGCCCTAACCAACGAGCCGTGATCCTCACTCCAGACGGAAAATATGAATCAGAGGATGAAGCAGAGGATGACCTAGACAAGTCCGGAGAAGATGACCTTGAATAATTGGACACCGGAGAACTATTGATGATGAGACGAGTTCTCAACACGATGGTTCATCCTGACGAGGTCGTTCAGTGAGACAACACTCTCGATGCACAATTCAAGGAAAAGTGTGCTTGCTGATCATAGGCGGAGGTTCGTGCGCGAAGGTAGCCAGTGTCTACATGGTAGATAAGCTCGGCCTAAAGAGGACCAAACATCCGCACCCCTATAAGTTGAGATGGCTCAATGACAAGGCCATACTACCCATATCTGATCAATTTTACGTTTCATTCAACGTGGGACGTTACAATGATCAAGTGTTATGTGACGTAGTGCCGATGCAGGCCGGTATCTATTGCTAGGATGTCCGTGGCAATTTCATAAGGAAACCACAAACAACGGACGGACGAACTTGTATACGTTCGAACATGAACGACGCAAGTATAACTTAGCACCGTTAACACCGCGAGAAGTACATGAGATGCAAGTTCAAATGGCCAAGGATGAAAGAAAGCGTAATGAAAACTTTCTTATTAACTCTGGAGACATACGAAAGGCCGTTAGCAGAAAAGACACGCCTGTTATCTTGCTAATGTACAAAGAATTTCTAAGCGCTCAAAACATAGACCTCAAGCTGCCATATGAGGTGAACGAACTGCTAGAGAGTTATGCCGATGTATTCCCCGAGGAGCTGCCTCCTAGACTGCCGCCAGTTAGAGGGATTGAGCATAACAATGATTTCGTTTCAAGTGCCCAGTTGCCCAACCGAGCCGCGTACCGGTTTAACCCAAAGGTAGCTCAAGAACTTGAGCCCCAATTATGGGAACTGATGTCCCAAGGGTGTGTCAGGGAAAGTCTCAGCCCGTGCGCGGTTCCATTCCTTCTAGTTCCAAAGAAGAACGACAGTTGGAAGATATGTGTTGATTGTCGCGCCATAAACAATATCACCATCAAGTATCGTCATCCGATTCCGAGATTGGACGACATGCGAGATGAGCTTAGTGGTGCTACCGTGTTTTCCAAGATAAATCTAAAGAGCGGTTATCACCAAGTCAGAATGCAGGAAGAAGATGAATGGAAGACTGCATTCAAAACGAAAAAAGGTCTGTACGAATGGTTAGTCTTGCCATTTGGACTCTCAAATACCCTAAGTACCTTTATGCGTCTAATGAACCACATTCTTAGACCATACATTAATAAGTTTGTCGTCGTTTATTTCGATGGCATCCTTATCTATAGTGCGTCGTATTCTGACCACATGTCACATCTTGAGATGGTGATCCGTACACTTCAAAAGGAGAAGTTGTACGCAAATCTCAAGAAGTGCACGTTCTGCACTGATCAAGTCGTGTTCCTCGGCTTTGTCGTAAGCTCTCAAGGCATAAAAGTCGACGATGAAAAGATTAAGGCCATAAAGGATTGGCCCACGCCGACTAGTATTAGTGTAGTGCGGAGTTTCCACGGCTTAGCGAACTTCTACAAATGCTTTGCCCGCGAATTCAGCATAATTGCAGCTCCGTTAACGTCTGTGATCAAGAATAACCGCGAGTTCTCTTGGGGAGAAGAGCAAGATCGAGCTTTTCAGCTCCTTAAGGACAGATTGATTCACACTCCCGTGTTGGCCCTCCCAGACTTCAACAGAACATTGAAGTCGAATGTGACGCATCTGGCGTCGGGATAGGAGCCGTGCTGACACAAGGTGGCAGACCGGTCACATACTTCAGTGAGAAACTCAGCGGTGCGTCGTTGAACTATCCTACTTATGACAAGGAGTTATACGCATTGGTTATAGCCATGGAGACGTGGCAGCATTACTTGCTCGCCCGAGAGTGTGTCATTCATACCATTCACCAGATCCTTCAACATCTCAAGGGTCAAACGAAGCTGAAACGCCGTCACGCACTATGGCTAGAATTTATTGAGACGTTCCCTTACGTCATCAAGTATAACAAGGGAAAGGAAAACGTCATCGCAGATGCCTTGTCTCGGAGATACGGACTTATCTCAATCATGGAATCCAAAATGTTGGGATTCGAATTGATTAAGGATTTGTATGAGACAGACGATGATTTCAAGGAAATATTTCGAGAACCAGAAAAGGAGCTTACAACAAATACTATCTCTTTGATGGATTCCTTTTCAAGGAAAAGAAATTGTGCATCCCGAGAGGATTCATTCGGGACTTGTTGTTAAGGAAGGCTCACGGAGGAGGATTTATAGGTCACTTCGGGGTAGACAAGACACTCGACATGCTAAAAGAGCATTTCTTTTGGCCGCACCAGAGGCAAGATGTTGAGGCCCATTGTGCATGTTGTCTAATTTGTAAACGGGCCAAGTCAAAAGACCATCCCCATGGCTTGTATATGCCACTTCCGATTCCTACTACACCCTAGACCGACATTTCCATGGACTTTGTGTTAGGCTTACTAAAGAAAGACCACAAGGATTCCATCTTTGTCGTAGTGGACCGATTCTCGAAGATGGCGCACTTCATTCCATGCGCCAAAACGAATGATGCGAGTCAAACTGCAAACTTGTTTTTCAAGGAAGTGGTACGACTTTATGGCATCCCGAGGACTATCGTGTCTGATCAAGCTACAAAGTTCCTGAGCCATTTATGGAGATCTCTCTGGAAAAAGCTCGGAACTAAATTAGTCTTTTCGACGACTTGTCATGCGCAGACCGATGGTCAAACGGAGGTCGTCAACCAAATGCTATCCACTCTGCTTCGAGCCACCATTGGACGGAACTTGAAGAGCTGGCTCGAATGCATACCATTCGTAGAATTTTCTTATAACTGAGTTGTCCACTCAGCTACAAAGCTATCTCCGTTTGAAATTGTCTACGGATTTAATCCGCTGTCTCCTCTAGACCTAACACCTTTACCTACAGCCGAAATTGTTAGTTTTGAAGGTGAGAACAAAGCTGAATTCATTAAGAAACTCCATCAAAAGGTCAGAGGCAACATAGAAAAGAGAATGAAAGCTTACCAAAGACAAGCTAACAAGAGCCGCAAATCAGAAAGCTTCAAGGAACGAGATTGGGTCTGGCTGCACATACGGACCGAACGATTTTCTCAAAGGAAAAAGGACAAGTTGGCACCAAGGGGAGATGGACCATTCAGGATTATCCGGAAGATCAACGACAACGCCTACCAGCTGGAGCTTCCATGTGAGTTTAACGTTTCTTTTACATTCAACGTTGTTGACTTATCTTTTTCTTGATGCAGGTGATAATCCAGTTTTGAGGACAAAACCTTCGGAAGAGGGAGGGAATGATGAGGAAATCGGAACCGAAACAACATCAAACGAACCAAACTTGGAGGATCTTACGCCGCAAGTGCCAAGTGGACCGATCACACGTTAAAAAGCAAAGGCAATTGGCCTAAAATTCGACCATTTCGTGGAGCACTTGCTGGAGCTGAAAGAAGACAGACCAGGCACAACCAGCTTGACCACCAGCTCAGCCAAGCTCGGATCACTTCCACTTCTCACTGGCGATCTTCTTCATGCACGAGCAGCTTCACTTGGTGTCTTTACTATCACTAAGTAAAGACACCGTAAAATCATGCTAAGGAATTGTACTCTTTTTCCTACCTTCGGTTTTGTCCCACTGGGTTTTCCAAAGGGGAATTTAACGAGGTAACACCCTTAGTGTGTGTAGAATAGAAGACTTCTTCTATTCAAATTGTTGGTCATCTACTTTGGATGGACCTTTTTTTTTTTATATAGTTTTATTTCCTTTTAATTAAGTCTATAGTTGGTCCAACATGTTTAGGTCTAATTTTTTGACATTTATTTCATATTTTATGCTTTTTGTGACAGTTTCCTTTTTATGTCATAAGAAAATTCGCCCAGACCTAATTGTAACCACTATATAAACTATTTTAAGTTATTAATGAGATAAAAAACTTTCAGAACAAAACCCTAAGTCCCTAATAGCTTGTAGCCGTCGAGTAGCATCCTTAGTGTAGCCTAGATTAAGATTTTCTTCTCCTAGCTTCGATCTTTCATCTGGCTTGGAGATTTCTGGTGTATCACAAGGTTTCCATCCCTTGTGTGGTCCAATTCGCCTCCCCATCTTTTGATTGTCCAGAATCGAGATCTCTTCTCATCAGACACAACACGATCCTGATCCAGGTTTGTATCATTGGGTCCACCATTGTGAAGTCGAGAAGCTTTGCCACATCATATCTCTAAAAACCAGCATTTTCAGACTTGTAATTTTTTTCCAAAGCTATCCAAAAATGTTTGGCAGTGGAGTACTCTTTGTCATTGTTGTAGACAGAGTACATGTTTTACACCAGTCGGCTTAGAATCCAACCTCTGCACAGGAAGTCTGAGTGCTTCCAAGCCTCCAGTGTGGCTAACGAGCACACATCTGTCTCTCCTTCTTCGGGAGTGTCAGGCTTGTCCTCCTTAAGGAAATTGGTCAGGTTCAGAGATGTCAAATAGAAGTACATATTCTGTTGCCAGTTCTTGAAGCCATTCCCTTCAAACTTTTCGAGAAGTAGCCCATTTGTGTTGACCGTCACAAGGGTAGTTTGAGATGCCATCATTGGTGCAACCTTATCATTGTTATTTGTGTTTGCCATCTGTTAACACTGTTAAACCTTGTGAAACCGAATTTTAGAAATATTATAAAACCTTATAAAACTGGATTTTAAAAATATCAATTTGCATCATATTTTATTTCTTGAAATTAAAATAAACTATCAAACATATATATATATATATATATATATATATATATATATATATATATCTACATATATATATATTAATATCTACATATATATATATATATATATATCTTTACATACACTAATATTGACATTTATACGCCATAACTTATTTTAGCAAAATTATTATAGCATTTATATAATTCAAAAATATTAAATTACATACTAAGTATAACATTTTGACCAAGAATGATAAATTCAAAAATGACCAACATAATTATTAGCAAGAACATAAAAGCTAACAATATTTAATTTTATTCTTTGACCAAGAAGTATAGTTTTATATTTCACATATTAATCTTTATGATCATGATTATTATATTCAATATTAACAATGCATGATTCTTTGACAAACATTTTAATATTAATAATTTAATAATAAATAAGATTAACATGACTTAATAACAAATATAAACTATAAAACCTTAAACAGAATTTTGTTTTTAGAATGATAAGAAAAAAAAACAAAAACATTTAGAGGCAGGATGATCCCTTTCCTTAACTTAATAAAATGCTTGCAATGAGACGATTTTCATGCATTCTTTGAATCCCAGGATACAACCAAATATTAAGACAAACATGATTCATTCATGTTTGAATCTATGAGCTAATTATCTATTATATACTCAAGAACACAAAACTACTTTTGAAAGAGAGAAGTAGAAGAGGGAGAATGAAGGAACTTGTTAAACCTTGTGAATTCCTTAGCTACTAGCACCCTAACACCAACAACCAAAAATATATTTCAAGAGAGATTCAAGGTGTGTCTAATGGTGTTTTCTTGGTTTAGAATCAATGGATGATTTTTTCCTTCTAGGTAGCTGGTATTTATAGGAGAAGAATAGCTTGGTGGTCAAGTAGATTTAATTGACAATTTTATTTTGGTTTTTAATACCAAAATTTGTTAAAAAAAAATTTTGACCTCTTTCTAAGCAAATTCTCATTCACATTTTAACTATATATTATAAGTCCATATGCTTATTAATATATTGTTGCAACACAAACTACTACTGAGAGGAAAGAATCATACCAGAGAATTAATCTAAAAAGTAGATTGATCGAACTTAGTAAGAGCTGGAGCCGAATTGTAGAAGACCTGATTGCTGCTGCCCGGAGGCAGTCTTTCTCCTCAACTCCTGGATTTTACGGTGTTCAACTTCTCTTTGCTTCTGTTGCCGCCGTTATTATCTGAGATGTACTTCTCTGAAGTAACTATTTTCTCCAAATCTAATGAGTTAGAGTTAATAAAAAATCCAGAAAGTATAATCAATAAACCCAAAAACCCAGAAATATAATCGACAAATCCAGAAATCGATCTAGAAATGTATCTATATGATTTTGCATATGAATGTCGATTTTGGAGAAGAAAGCTGTAGGTGTTATCATTTTTTATTTTGTTAAATATCTAATGGTTTTAATATCCTCTTTAACATTGTGGAATGTTAGGTTTGAATACTATATATGTATGATGAATTACAGATCTGTGTTATTACTTATTGCTGAACAAAAAGGTTTTAAGAAAATAATAAAAATGTGTTTAAAAAGAAAAAAATAGAAGAATTGGTATTGTTTTATTTCATGAATAATGAATTTCTTATATAGGAATATAATTAGGATTACAATATATTTAGAACATGTTAGAATATGAGTTAACGAGCTTATAATGGACATTACATAAATAGTTTATAACACTCTCCCTTGATGTTTATTATACAAAATATCTTTTAAAGTGTTGATTTAAGCTTGAAGCTAAAAACATAGATATTATCCTAGATAAAATAAGGATCTAATTAAGAGTTATCTAATTATATTGAGAGTTATCTAGTTCTTAAAAACAATAGCAATAGAAGTTATATATTGTTGTAATTACTATTGCTAAGTTTGTGGCAAAGGTACGAGTTTGAGAGATTAAAGAGAGAAAGCAGAGCTTAAGTTTTTGAGTAAGTTTTCTTAAGTTGAATAAAAGAGAGTTATTCTTTTATCCTTTGATATGTTATATTCTAGAATTGGTATGAGAGCAAAAAAAAAAACTAAGAAATCAAGCTTTACAAACACAAAGCCAACGATTGATAAGAACAAAGGGAGACCTCACGATATCTTCTATATCGAAATCAAAAAAATACACCGTTTGGGCTATAAAAATGATGATCCTTCTTAAAATCCACAAAGTATGGGAGATAATCGAAACTGAAACTGGTGAAGGAGAAAAAACGACATGGCCACAAAGTTGTTGTTCGAATCGATACCTGAAGCGCTTATATTACAAGTTGGGAAGTTGGAAACTGCAAACCAAGTATGGGAAGCCATAAAAACAAGACATATGGGAGTATAAAGAGTCAAGAAACCAAGATTGCAGATGTTAATGGTAGAATTCAATAGAATTAAAAGAAATATACAGAGAAAATCGATGATTTTGCCGGAAAACTAACCAAAATATCTGCGAAAGCATAAGCTCTTGGAGAATACATTGAAGAGCCAAAGCTTGTTAAAAAAAATTTTAAGAGTCTTTCTCGTAAGAAATACATATACATTGTTGCATTTTTTGAACATATCTTGGATCTTAAAATCACGAGATTCGAAGATATAGAAACATAGGACGTGAATGACGATTCTATAACAGTGGCAGAGGCCGCAGATGCCTCAATGGTGCAATAGACACTGCACACTTGATTTGTTACCGATGTGAAAAAATGAGCATT
Source organism: Streptanthus diversifolius (assembly GCA_039880935.1). NCBI lineage: Eukaryota > Viridiplantae > Streptophyta > Magnoliopsida > Brassicales > Brassicaceae > Streptanthus > Streptanthus diversifolius. Next base: position 20,332,826 of record JAXGFM010000014.1, on the reverse strand, counting down.
TTTCATCTAGCTGTCCGGACAGATTACTCAAGCTCCAAGAAGAATATGAAAACGATTACAATGATACATAAGGCACTGATGAACGTATGATGCATGAGACGATCTACCTAAGTGAAAAGATTATACCAAACAAATATGAAACACACACTGAGGAAGAGAATGTGTGGTATCTCGATAACGGAGCTAGCAATCATATGACTGGAGATCGACATTATTTCCCAAAAATAGACGACTCAATCACCAGAAAACTCAGATTTGGAGAAGATTCCCGCATTGATATTAAACGGAAATGACTGATCAAATTTCTGGATATGAATGGGGAACCAAAAACGAAGACAAATGTTTACTTCATTCTCGATTTGAAAAGAAATATCATCAGCTTTGGACAAGCGACATAGTAGGATTGTGATGTAAGAATGAAAGGAGTACATCTGACTGTGCATGATAAAAAGGGTAAACTCCTCGCCAAAGCACCCAGATCGAAGAACCGATTTTACAGTGTTCACATGAGACTCATAGATCCAACATGTTTACATTCGGTTTCATCAAGCAGTTCAAATAGATGGCATGCGAGATTGGGGAACATTAACTTTGAAATAATGAAGTATATAACATACAAGGAACTCGTTGCCGGATTTCCTCAGATTAGCATTGAGGAAAATATATGTGGTTCATGTCTTCTCGAGAAGGAAGCGAGACAAGCAAGATTCTGGAGCTGATACATGGACCTTTTTGGCTCAATAACACCAAATACACCTGCTGGAAATAAGTACATATTTTTGCTCATTGATGATCACTTCCATTACACGTGGATGATACTTTTGAAGGAGAAAGGAGAGGCATTTGACAAATTCAAAAGCTTAGTTGAACGAGAAACAGAGGAAAGAATACAAACTCTCCAAACATATAGGAGAGGAGAATTTGTAACACATGAATTTCAATCATTTTACGATTAATCAGGCATAAGACGTCATCTCACAGCTTCTTACACTCCACAATAAGACGGTGTTGAGGAGAGAAGCATTCGAACGTTGATAAAAATGACTAGGAGTATTCTAAAGCACATGTCCATACCAAACTACTTTTAGGGGGAAATTACTCGACATTCGACTTATCTCCTAAATCGTATACCAACAAGAGGGATTAAGGATCAAACCCGTATGAAGCACTCCAACGTATGACTCCTGACCTTAGTCATCTACGTACATTCGGATGTATCGGGTATGCTAAGATGGAGGTACCACACCTGAAGAAGCTAGACGATCGCTCCCGCATACTAGTCCATCTAGGCACAAAACCGGGCTCTAAAGCATAATAATGCTTGATCCACGAAACCAGATAATAATTTTGATCAGAGATGTCATTTTCGATGAAGCTAATGGATGGAATTGGAGTCAAACATCGGGATAGAGCAAAACTGGAGATTTCAGAATCGCCTACGGAACTTTCAGTAACCACAGTATACAAGTCTCAGATGCAGGGGATCCCAAAAGGGATGAGAATCACGAACATCACAAGGATCACACATCCTCTGGAGTAAACAATGAGTTGTTTGAGGACGAGACATTACCCAAATATGCAATTGAAGGTGAAGAAAACCAAGGCAAAATTCAACAAAGCGAAACTCAACAAATACTAAGAAGGTCACATAGACAAAGCATGAGACCAAAATATCTTAAATATTACATACTTTTTGCAGAGGAGGATGGATATATACTTGTAAAGACAAGATGAGTTCGATTACAAAAATGATACTTGGACTTGTAGACCTACCAATCGGGGCTAAACCAATCAATCTAAATGGGTTTTCAAACTCAAAAGAAACTCAGACATAATCATTAAGATGCACAAAGCTTGACTTGTCGCTATAGGATATGTTCAAAGACACAAAATATATTTCGACGAAATTTTTGCTCCAATTGCTCGGATTGAGAAAAATAGCTTCTTAATCAGTCTTGCAGTATCCAATGGTTGAGAGATACATCATATGGATGTTAAAACAGCCTTTCTTCATGGAGAACTAAAAGAGACTGTCTATATCTCTCAACCAGAAGGTTTCGTAGAAAAAGGATGTGACGACATAGTCTATAAGCTTAACAAAGCTCTGTATGGTCTTTGAACTGTGTGTTTAAGGGTCTTCAATTTACGAGATGCTCAAAAGAGCCTTCAGTGTACCAGAAGCAAGTAAGCGGAGCTCTTCATATTGTCGCAGTTTATGTAGACAATTTGTTTGTTACAAGAACAGATAGTAAACTGGTTTGCAATTAAAGAGTGATATTACTCTAAATTTGAAATAAGTGACCTCGGAAGATTAAAATATTATCTTGGAATATAAGTAACTCAAAACATGGGAGGAATAACTATGAAACATACCCGTTACGCCATGAAGATATTAGAAGAAGCTAGGATGAAAGATTGTAACCGGGTGCACACGCCAACAGAATCCGGAATAAAACTGCCAAAGTCCGAGGAGGAAAAGGACATAGACCCGATGGGTTATAGAAAGAAAGTGGGCTGTATCCGGTACTTGCTTCACACCAGACCAGATCTGTCTTTCTATTTAGGAGTACTTAGCCGTTACATGCAATGTCCAAAAGAGTCCCACGGATAAGCGATGAGACAATGCTTATGGTATCTAAAAGTTACTGTCACTCTCGGCTTAATCTTTGAAAGATCATCAATAAAGATACCAAGGTTAGTGGGGTATAGCAATATCAGTCACAACGTTGATCCCGTTGATTGGAAGAAGCATAACAGGTCATATGTTCTACCTCGGTGGTAGCCCTGCTCTCAAAAACATGGCATTGTGGTACTCTCATCCTGTGAGGCTGAGTTTATGGTAGCAACAGAAGCATCAAGGCATACAATGTCTTCAAGAATTAAGCAGTGAAATCAAGGGAATCTAGTATTCCACGGTCAAAGCAAATACATTCACACAAAGTTCCACTTCATAAGAGAATATGTAGAGAACGGACAAGTCGAGGTGGAGAATATATCAAGGATCAAACAATGGGCAGACTTTCTTACTAAGTTGTTAGGAAGGACAAAGTTTCGGGAGATGTGAGAAATTATGGGAGTTCAAGATGTGTCGAAGAATGAGTTCAAGCTTAAGCATGAGAATGTTGATTTAAGCTTGAAGCTCAAGTAAAAACAGAGATCTTATCCTAGATAAGATAAGGATCTAATTAGGAGTTATCTAATTAGGTTGAGAGTTATCTAGTTCTCAAAAACAATAGGAATATGAGTTGTTTAATGTTATAAATACCATTGCTAAGTTTGTGGCAAAAAGTGTTTGAGAGATTAAAGAGAGAGAGCAGCGCTTAAGTTTTTGAATAATTTTTCTGAAGTTGAATAAAAGAGAGTTATTCTTTTATCTTTTGATCTCTTATATTCTAGATAAAGCACATTAGATTATGCCTCATTAACTCCCCATCATGAATACATCACTTGAGATTTTTGAGAGGATGCAATATAATATGATGAAAAAAATTACAAGTAGTGTCTTGGTAAGTGTGTCTTCTAAATCTTCACTTGATTGAACTTGTAGAACATCTAAATCTCCATTTTTCTGTAGTGGATCAGTTTTGATGATGATTCATTTTGATTTTTCTCTTTGAAAGACTTTGGAGAAGTGATAAACTTTTATACTTTGAATAAACGTTATCCTTTTGGGTGTCTATCTTTTACGTATTCTTTGCAAAAAGTACAACCACACATCATCATCATATTTTTTCCCCTGGAAACAACATCTTCAGGATATGTATTCCGGTCATATATCATCTATTTGAGAATAACTTTAGTAATTAAACTTATTTTATTTCCAAGATTTATGGTCATTTGACTTTAGATCCATAACACCATTTTGACATAGATGATAATTTCTTGGTTTATTTGGACTTCAGACCAAATCTCTTTATATATAATTTTTTAACCTTTTTTATTGTGCATACTTGTACATACAAGTTATTCATGTTATTCTTATAAAAGTTATTATCATGATTTATATTCTTATCATACAAAATCACATCTTTCAATCATGAAATATAAAATATATTTTTCAAATAACATTTAAGTATGGTATTTCAGGACCAAACATTTGTGAGCATTTTTTCAGTAAAATCCTACAAGGGTATTTTAAGATAACATCTATTCCCTTAAATATCAATTTGGAATAAATAAAAGACAATGTCGTCTTCTCAAATTTTTTTTTACAAATTATGATTTATGTTAATTCTTCAGGAATTTTGATTAAAGATCTCATTGATCCATATGTTTTAATAAATACATATGGGTATGTTGGTTAACCTTATACTATTTACTTACACCCCATGAAAGTGTATTTGCCTTCATTTGATCGAATATCTATAGTTTCCAGAAAGGTATTTTAATATCATCAATCCTTCGGAGATTGTATCCTTCAGAGATTGTATCATTCAGATATTATATATATCATGTATTCTATCATTCAGAATTTTTTATATAAGTATCATTATAGTGGGTTGTATAAGATAAGATTTTATATTGCGACTTATAAGGAACAAAAAAATTATTGCATCTTTATCTTCTCATTATTAATCTCATATTCATCTTTCTCTCGAAAAATCCATTTATATTATACTAATTTTACATCTTTACATATACGGACTACTCGTCCAAGTACTTTTCTCTTTTTAAGAGTTTATAATACTCCTTCTACTATTTTTTTTGGCCAATTATTTCTTTCTATACACTTTTCAATAGACTTTGTTTCATAATATCAACTACTATATTGCATGCAAATATATCATCGACGTCGATTTGGTTTTTTTTCCAATTTAATCTATACATAACATAAATTATTGAGATCTCTTCATTATCTCAGGTACCTGATTTTTTTTTCATGTTAATGTCTCTTCTGGAGATCATTCAAAAATATTTATTTCTTTGGTTTGACTATTTTTAATTTATGTTTTTTTTTCTTTTCTGAAGATTCTTATACTTGGAACCAACATGTCTACCACACTTAATGTGTGTCTTAGACTTATTAGCAGTTTGATATTATTTGTTTGGGACATCAATTATATTGGAGCATTTACAGTTGGTATATGTGATTCTATCACTCTATTTATTTGGGTCAGTAAAGTATATGGCGACTGCTCTACTAAACTCTGTAAATGAATTATCTTTGAACTTTTATTTTTTAGTCCGATGATCAATGAAAATTCATTCTAACTCGCTTACTTCTCCAGCTGTTTATTTTCTTCTCTTAATGTTGGAAAGACCGACTTATTTAAATTTCAGTATGCAAATCGAACCTTTCTTAAATCCTTCATGGATAACTCTATATTTTTAAGAATCAGTGGAGATTTATATCTAACATATACTCCCATCCTCATTTGAGGATTCATCTTAAAGCTCTGTGATGGAGCAACTGAAATGTATATTACACATTCAAAATCCTTAGATGAGTAATATTTGGTTTTTGACCGAAAACCATTTATGGAAAAAACTATTTAATATTTGTTGGCTTGATGATAATTACTACTATTGCATTTTTTTTATGAACACGATCTACAAAATAATTGATTATCTGAAGAACCAGAAATTCTTTGAAAATGTGAGTTTTTTAAAGGAACTCTTCAGTCTCCATCTTAACCATTTTATATCCACTTCTTCGGCTAGTATTATTGGTCTGGTTTTGGTTTTTTTTTCTTTCTCAGTATAAGATATCACATTCTTTTCAGGAAATAGAGCAAAATCAGTTGGACGTGATTCATAATTTTTCGATCAATAGCTCATTATTTTGCTTAGTCTCAATAAGATAAGATAAAAGTTTAGAATATTTTTTTTATATCTCTTTATGCTAATGTCTGCAGGACAACATTACTTAAAAAGTATGTCTTTTGTAACATCTCTGCATGTTAATATTCTATATACTAGATAAAAAAAAACTAAAATTAACCCATTATAACCAAACTAATCCATAATTATGTTGACGTCAACCAATATTTTCTAAAACATATTCTTACAATTAGTTAACCAGCCCAATAATTATTTAAAACCAATAATTATCTAAAAAATGGTTTCTCAAACCAAATAATTTAGCATGATGATACTAACCAAACGGATTGAATCAAATATCGGAGCAGTACATATCTCTACAATAGATCGGACCATGAGATTATAATTAAATTATATATTATATGCACAATCTATAAATTATATAATATGCAAATCATATTATGTAAAAACCAATTTTCCAAACCAGCTTAAACCAAAATAAAAATATAAAGCAAAAAAGCAAGACTCGATCTATTTATTACTTAGCATGTTGATTTATGTATGATAAATTTATAAAATAATCATTAATAAATTATTAAACGAACTGTGGAAACTTTACGTTGTCGTCGATCTATTCACATCCTCAAACGGTAAAACCAGTAATTTTATATCAAATTTTAATAAATAATCTAAATCAATTCGAACCAATGATTTTCCAAATAATCAACCCACGCTTTTATGTTAGTTAACGATTTTAAAATCACAAAGAACCAAATATTTAAAGACGTAAGACGATGGACAATATGGTTCATAGTTACTAATTATTAGCATATGTTTAAAAAAATAAAAATAAAAATTATACAATACAGAATATAAAATACAATATTTCAAAAGATATCACATACACAATCAAACAATAAGTTATCATATCGTTTAGAATTTGTATAATGCATCATATTATGGATATATCATGATAAGCCATGAATCGATAATAAACATAATTTTAAATTACTTATCGAGAGAATTGAATCTATTCTTACAAACCATGAATTGATAATTATTTTGGTTCTAAAAGGATTAATATTAAGAATAAAATACGATTAGTATGAACTATAAAATTGCCTACCTTTTAACTCAGCGTCTCTGCTAGGATTTTGGATTTTATTCAGTGTTTAAGGTTTTCTGATGATAATGTGTTGTAAATAGAGAGAAAAGAGATAGAAAAATTGGTGTTGTCTTATTCCATAAATAATGAATTTCATATATATGAATAAAATTAGCATTACAAATAGATAAGATTTTAAATATGAGTTAATGGTGGATATCAAATAAATAGTTTTTTTAAAAATAGCAATGTGGTACAATGATAACCACCTTTGAAATTAATAACACATGTCTAAGGTTCCAACCCAATATCCCGCAGAATTAAGGGGATATTGAAAAAGTTATTAGACTAAATTGATAAAAAAAATAGCTTAGTTGAAGTTATACCAACAAAAGAGAACTTAATCATATTTTTTTTTGTCAACTTAATCATATTTAAACCTGTGAATTACTGTTTAGCCATTTTATCAAAATACAGGGTTTAAGGTTTAAAATTTTTGCACGGGATGGGCTAACCCTATAACTTTGAGCCCATTTACACATATCTAACGATATATTCGATATTTTATTTTTTTGAAGGAATCATCTCTAATCGTTAAATTTAGTTCAGTCAAATGATTTCAAAAATTTTGTTTGAAATTTAACAACCATTGAAATGGTTCATCTGGATATTTTTCATTTATAACAATAAACGAACATTAATTCTCAACTCGCCCAAATGAATCATCTGGATGAACTAACGAACAGTTCCTCAAAAAATGTTAATAGAAAAAAATCAGATGTAATAGTAGAAAAAAAAACAAAAGAGCAATGTACAAAAGAGCAATCTACCTACGTGTTACGGGCCAGATATTTAGGATGTCTTTGGGGCATAATAAAGACGTCCAGTCCGCAACAAAAACGGAGTGTCTAGGTTCATTGTATAGAAGATTCTTCACTAAATTCAGGATCCCGAAGAATCCGCATTTAATCCCTAAATATCCGCTTTTGACTCTGAAGATCTGCCTATGATCCCTAAGGATCTGCCTATATCCTTGAATATATGTCTTATTTATTAGTATCTAAGTGTCAGCCGTTGTATTAGATTAATTTCACCGTCCATTCTGTAGGTGTTTTTTATAAATAGGGGTGAAATCCCCCATTTGTAATCATCCAGCATTCTTATCAAATGAGATATTAAGAGCATTTCCTTATTGTTTCCTGAGTTTTCTCTTTTTTTTTTCCAAGTTTTCTTTGAGAGTTAGGCTGCTTAAACCATTTGTCTAAACTCAAACCAATCTAGGGCCGCACGGTTTGATCCTCTAAAATCAGGACCATGACAAGTGGTATCAGAGCCATGTTCAATCCAACTCGAAGAAGTGATCAAGAGATGGCGGGACACAATGAAGAAGGTGTTGTTGTGAGGAATGATGGTGCGGACGGGAGAGGACGCGAGGTCTTCGCTCCCGAAGTGCCAAAGAAAAAGCGTGACAAGAGTAGGATCCGAGATGAGCTTGGAGCCCTGGGCGTCACAGTGACGGAAATGGGGGAGAGACTCGAACGAGTTGAGTACTCCACCACCGAGCTCGAGAGCACAGTTTTCTCTGCGATCAAAGGAATCAAGGAGGACGTTGGTGGAGTGGAGACAAGATTCCACCAATTTGAAGAAAACGTGTTGGGAGCAGTTCATGTGTTGCGAGTGAGCATCTAGGCGATGCAAGAAGACTTTGTGTTGTGCAAAAAGGTGGTTGCCAACACAGGTACTAGAATTTTGGGCACGAATAGAGTGGACTACCCTAGGCCCTCACATTTTGATGGGGCTTGGGATGCCAAGGAAGTTGAGAATTTCCTGTGACAAATGGAGCAATACTTTGATAATCTCGGTCTAGGAGACGAGATGGCAAAGATCAAGGCGGCCACATCCTAACTTACGGATACGGCCATGCTATGGTGGCAAAGACGTCACATGAACATTGAACGAGGAGTATTTCGGATGGACACATGGGACAAATTAAAGAAGGAACTGAAGCGTCAGTTCTATCCAGAAAATGTGGTCTATGAGGCAAGGAGAAATCTTAGGGAACTCCGATAAAAAGGTAATATTCGAGACTATGTCAAAGAGTTTACAACTCTTACGTTGCAGATCTCTAATTTGTCCGATCAAGACTTGGTGTTCCATTTCATTGATGGACTCCAAAGATAGGCAAAGCGATAGTTGCAGCGCTGTGGGTGTAAGTCGATAGATGAAGTTATTGCGACTGCCCAATCTCTTTTAAACTTCTATCCCCAAAACCAACCAGAACCGTACAAAAAGAAGATGATGTCAAGGTAGGACGGAGAAATGAGAGACCAACAAGATCAACCACCACCGACTTATACTCGAAACCAAGGAAAAAGCTCAGTACAGGAAGAGTCTGAAGTCAAGAAGCGTTATTTCGTTCTAAAAAGTGGATGTTATGTGTGTAAAGGGCCACATCCCGCAAAGGATTTTCCGAAGCTTGGGTCATTGTCAGCTATTATCGAGCGGGAAGAAAGTTGTACTAACGAAGAGACATGTGTGCTTGGTTCATTACAACGATTTAATGCCCTGAAGGCAATACCAACATCTCAGAGCACGAGTAAGAGATTAATGTATGTCGATGTTAACATCAATGGGAAGGAGGCCCAAGCGATAGTTGAGACCGGTGCAACCCATAAATTCATTTCCGAGGAATAGGCGAGGAGGATTGGGCTCAAATGGACCAGGGGAGAAGGATGAATCAAGTCGGTGAATGCACCTGCCCAACCATATCATTGTGTTGCATATGAAGTTAAAATGCAAGTCAGTATTTGGAAAGGTACTGTTAACTTTTATATCGTATCTATGGATGATTTTAAGGTGGTGTTAGGCCTTGATTTTCAGAGACAAGTATCAGTGATACCAATGCCTGCCCTTAGCGTGGTGTGCATCCTTGAGAAGGGTTCAACATGCATGATTCCCACTGTGGATATTGCGAGTGATGGAAAAGTTAGATAACTTTGGGCCATGCAACTTTCTAAAGGAATAAAAGGCAAGACAACATATCTCGCTGAGTTGGATGACGAGTTTGAGGAAACATCTGTCGTCTATCCTATGATCGAGAAAATCCATAAGCGGAACAAGGACATGATAGAGGCTGGGCTACCCGAGAAACTACCACATAGGAGAGAGGTGAATCATCGGATCAAGTTGGAAGACAGAGCCAAACGGTCCAAAATGGTCCCACATCAGATGACTCCTTCCAAATTGGCGGAGCCAAGGAAGCAACTCGAGGAGTTACTTTCAACGGTGCTGAATAAAGTAATTATCAGGAACTGGATCCGAGAGGGGCTTGTCCATGATCCTACATCCAAAGAGTTTGTGAAGTTGGCGTTGGAGAGAAAAACTCTCCGGTTCTGGGCAGAGTATGGCACACTCTACACCAAGGATAGACGAGTATACATCTCAAATCATTGAAGGACACAACATGATATTATCTGGGAATGCCACGACATGATATTACTGGGCGGGACACAACATGATATTATTTGGGAATGCCACAACATGATATTATTGGGCGGGACATCCTGAGCCGAAGTGGACCTTGGGGGAATGCTACCCTCGTCACTTTGAGTGTGCAAATCAGGAAAACTGGAAAAAATTGCTAGACATCGCCCAAGTCTCCTATAATCTATAATAGAGTGAGTCAACCAGCAATAGTCCATTTGAGCTTGCCACCGGCCAACATCCACCAACTCTCCATGCAACAACCATACCACACAACAAGACACAGAGTCTGGATGCACTGAAAATGGTTCAAACATGGGAAAATCATACTGATCTTGCTCGGATTTGTTTAGAGAAGCCTCATAAGCACATGAAAGAGGGGACCGATGTGAATAGACGACCCCTAGACTTAGAAGACGGGGGAACTAGAGTTGTTCAAAGAGAAGCTAAAAGCTCACGTCGCCAAATTGGGTGGGGGAAAATATCACAGATCGGACATTCAAGATGTCATTGGGCTGTAACAAGGACGTCCAGCCTGCAATAAGAACAGAGTGTCCAGGTTCATTGTATAGAAGATTTTTCACCAAATCTAGGATCCCAAAGAATCCGCATTTAATCCTTAAAGATCCGCCTTTGACCCTGAAGATCCGCCTATGATCCCTAAGGATCCGCCTATGATCTTTGAAGATATGTCTTATTTATGAGTATCTTAGTGTCAGCCGTTGGATTATATTAATCTCCACCGTCCATTATGTAGGTGTTTTTGTATAAATAGGGGTGAGATCCCTCATTTATAATCATCCAGCATTCTTATCAATATATGAGATATTTAGAGCATTTCTTCTTGTTTCCTGAGTTTTCTCTTATTTTTCAAAGTTTTCTTTGAGAGTTAGGCTGCCTAAACCGTTTGTTTAAACACAAACCAGTCTAAAGCCGCACAGTTTAATCCTCTAAAATCAAAGTCCGTGACATACAGCTTTCTACTTAGTAAAATGTGCAATTATCAAGTGCTATAATAATAATCATTTAAGTGTTAGTGCAACATACTTAGTTTCAAATAATCTTATAGTTTCTGATTATATTTTAAGTCAATAAAGCTTTTTGGACTCTAAATTTTTTGAAAGAAATCATTTTTTTTATTAGTTGGAAAAATCAAAATTTATAAAATATATAGTAGAAATGAACCATTCAGAAAGGAATATTTTATATAACAAAAAATTTCTTCTCATACTTAAATCGCACCGTACATGATAGATCATAAAATGGTACTTTGTTTATCTTCTAAAAATTTCAAATTAATTGGGGTATATTTCACAGATTTTTTCGGGTTTAAAAAATATGATGGATCGACCACATGGTCTCATGGGTTGATGGATTAGTCGATTAGCTTCTTCTCGAAGATCCCAGAGGAGGTGATCGATCAGGTGAAGTAAATCACAAAGGGTGTAAGCTTCCTGTATAAACCTCAGTTGTTAGCTTAAGGTTTTTACATTGGCATAAGCGAACAAGCTCAAATACTATTAGAATTAACTAAGGTGTAAGATATAAATAACATCGTTATCCCTAATTCTGATGTATCATAATATCTTCTATCTCCATTACTCATTTGTTTTTGGAGGTAGCTACCACATCGGTGATGAATCATGTTAGTCTTTATCGTGTTCTTTACGTTTACGTTGACTGTTTATACTGCTGTAGTTCTGCCTCTCATTTGGACAGGCGAAAAAAATCTTTTTGCCAGTATAAAAGTAACTATTTTACTATAGTTTGCAGAATCGGAATGAGTCAGTGAGTTTCTGTGTAAAGCAACTATGACTTTTTCCCTCGAGTTTTTCTATGAAATTTAACTATTTTTCCACGAAGCTGCTATTTGCTAATGTTAACATTCTTAGTCAATGAGTCAACGTTTTGTGTTAAATATAAAAATAATATATATTATCAAATTTTTTTATCAATTCAGTTTAGTGATTTTAATTTTTTCTTTAATACCGCGTAGTGTTAGATTTGAATCTATATATATTTAATGAATTTAAAAAATGATCACCATTATTAATTATTATGCCAAATTATTTTCACCATCAAACTTTATTTACTAAAAATATTTATAGTATCTTTTGGTTTAATTGTACGCTTTATTCATTATATCCTTGAAGCTTTCTGCTTCCCTTAGTCTTTATTGTTTTATGTTCAATATATTTAAAGTTGTACGTTTGTTTCCAGTTAAGATTCCATTTTTCTAAGGAAACCTCCATTTTTCACCCGTTTCAGAAAATTCAGATTCCATAAAGATGAAAAAGATGTGGATTCTTCTTCTCCATCACGTCCATCTTCTCAATCTCTTCCATCAGTCCCTCCATTCTTTCTGAGGCCGTTTCTCCTCTATCTCAAAATTGTACATTCCAAGTATTCCCTAGCTTCCATGGACCAAACGTCCGCAAAGCTTTTCTCAGTCACATCCTAAAGGGTTTAGAAGAAAGGGGATCAAACCATTTATTGAAAATGATATCGACAAGAGCAAGTCGATCGATCATGAGCTCATAGAAGCTATAAGAGGGTCGTGGATTGCATCATCTACTCTCGAGCAACTACGCTTCCTCGTCCTGGTGCCTAATTGAGCTGGTCGAGATCATGAAGTGCAAAGAAGAGTTGGTTCAAACAGTGATGACCATTTTCTATGAAGTGGATCCAACTAATATAAAAAAGCAGACCGGAGGTTCGAGAAGATCTTCAGAAGTAGTTGTAAAGGTAAAACAAAAGATGATAATGGAAGATGGAGACTGGCTTTGGCGGAAGTGACCTGTTGTAAAGTGCCTTAGTCAAAGATGTTGCATTGTAACTGGTCAAGTGATTAAGTTTGTGTTGTGTAAAATACTTTTTTTTTATTATAACCTACATGTGTAAAGCAAATAACTATATTCTGGATATATGTATCAGTAAGTGTGAAAATATCAATATCGAGTTTATATTACTAAATGGCCAAAATCGCCGGTTACAATTCAAGCAACTGGTTCGTCCTTTTACTTGCCACTTGCAATTAATCTTTCTAGCTGATGCATACATTTATCTTTGTAGCTTTAAAGTCAAGAAACTCATATATTTCTTTGAATGTGTATTTGTGTTTTCTTATTGATTTGCTTAACGAATGTATTAGATTGCTTCAGATATAATGAAGCAGCCATGGTTGAAATAATTTGAAGACTTATACGAATTTAAATTATACGAAACTAATTCGTATAAAAATCGTATGAAAAACACAATCTGTTTTTCTTCTTTTCTCTAAAGTTTTTTGTGTAACAAGATAATATCAAAACAACACAAATTCTTATTATTTAAAAAGTGTTTACAAATGTTGTGGTGTATATTTTATAAGACATACACACCTAATGATCAACTATTGCAACCCAAATACAATAGTTATGTCGGTTACTTATGTTACACGAAGAGGCACAAGTTGCATAAATTGCATCTCTTCGGTTAATGATTTATTTCCTAATGTTTTTGGTTCCTTATTAAATAGTTTATGCATTCATAAAGTTACATGATTGAAGTATGAATCAATTTTTAATAATAACCACGAAAAATATTTCAAACAAGTTAAATGATTTCACCAAAAATTTCTTAGGTACGTACAGACTTGGGCTTAATTACACCACTTTCCATCACATAGGAATTCTCCGGTGGCATCTGGTTCACGAGTTGCAGTTGTGGTGACGAAAGGAGACAACACGGCAAGCTCGCCATCGATCGAACACGATGAGAAGTAGAAAAGGGGAAGAAGGAAGAGAAGGGTAATGTTATAATTTTTGGAATATGATTAAAAGTTTAGGTAGAGTTTCTGGGTAGAATGAAGAACAAGAAAATAAATTGAGAATGACCAAGACAAGGAGGATACTGAACTGATGGGAAAATGGTTTCAAGAAGACCAGCTTGTGCTTTCCATCTTGCTGAACTCACTTGAAGGAACACTCTTAGAAGCTTACTCCTACTGTGAAACAGCTAAGGATCTGTGGGAGACTCTCAAAAATGTCTATGGGAATACTTCAACCTTATGAGGATTTTTGAAGTTAATAAACCCTTGAATGAACTCAAGCAAGAAGAAATGGAATTTACTAAACACTATGGAACTTTCAGAGCCTTGTGGGCCGAGTTAGACATGCTTAGACCAATCACCATTGACCCTATCATTCTCAATGAAAGAAGAGAGCAAGATAAGGTATTTGAGTTTCTCATGACTCTCAATGGCACATACACCGATTTGATAAAAGCATCTACTAAGGGAGGATAAACTAACAAGTCTTGAAGATGTGTGTGCTAAAATACAAAGAGAACAAAGTTCTCATGGGCTATTTGAAATAAAGAAGAAGTAGCTATTGCACATAAGAGCTTCTACAAAGCGGACGAGAAGAAAGAGGTCACTTGTGACCATTGAAAGAAGTTGGGCCATGCGAAAAGGATTGCTGCATACTTCATCCTGAGCTTCACCCACACCAGCAAAGAAACAAAACAAAGCCTTATCAAGGAGGAAGCTCAAACCAAGCGCAAGTCCCTGGCGCTTCCTCTCCATACCCGGTTGTATGCTACAACCAGAGTCCTAGTGCTGGCACATCTTCTTCAAGGGCCGGTCTTTCCCAAGCTCAAACCGGCTATGTTCCCATAACTAATCAAGCTGAATATGTTAAAATATCTGACCTAGAGGTATTCATCAAAGCATTAAACACTAGTAATGTGATTGGTAAATCTCTTCATGCCTCTTTTCAAACTTATAATGATACTAAACCTTTGACAGTAGATTCTGGAGCGTCTCATCACATGATTAGTGATCTAGAATTGATAGAGAACCTAGAACATGCATTATGAAATGTTTTAATTGCTAATGGAACTAAGGTACCTATCAGAAGAATTGGGAAATTAAAACTGTTTGATAAAGATTCTAAAGTTTTTTATATGTCATCTTTCACATCTAACTTATTGTATGTTAAAAGAGCTACTACTTATTTGAATTGCATGCTATATTTGGTCATAATGAGTTTTTCTTTCAGGATATTGACACTAGGAAAGTTCTAGGAAAAGGAACTACTAGAAATGACTTGTATGTGCTTGAAGACCTCCTTGTCAATGATGCTTCAAAATCGTGTGTAGCTAGGGTAGATAATAGTGTGTTTGCTGATCTTTAGCATGCTAGACTAGGACATCCACATGCTAGAGCTTTAGAACTGATAATGCCTAGCATAAAATTTCATAATGAAATGTGTGAAGCTTGGATATTGGGTAAGCATTGTAAAACAGTTTTTCAAAAATCTATACACACTTATGAGCATTGCTTTGATCTTGTTCACTATGATGTTTGGAATTTTCCTATCTTATCTAGAGAAAATTATAAGTATTTTTTTACTTTCATTGATGAAAAGTCTAAATATACTTTGGTCACCTTTATTAAATCTAAAGATAGGGTGCTAGAAGCATTTATAAATTTTCAAACTTATGTGACTAACCAATACAATGCCAAAATTAAGTATTTTAGATCTGATAATGGTGGTGAGTACATGAGCCGCAAATTTCAAGAACAACTTACAAAGTATGGAATCACACACCAAACAAGCTGTCCTTATACTCCTCAACAAAATGGAGTAGCTGAAAGAAAGAACAGACATTTAATGGAAGTGGTGAGATCCAAGATGTTTCATATGAAAGTTTCCAAGATATTTTGGGGAGATGCACTCATGGCAGCATGCTATCTAATTAATAGGACTCCAACTAAAGTCCTAGAAGACTTGTCTCATTTGAGGTACTAAATCAAACAAGCCTAGTGTTGAATATCTAAGGGTATTTGGGTGTGTTCACTTTGTCTTAGTATCAGGTGAACAAAAGAACAAATTAGAAGCTAAGAGTACCAAGGCAATGTTCATTGGCTACTCGTCAACTCAAAAAGGCTACAAATGCTATAATCCATGGACTAGAAGAGTTCAGGTGTCTAGGGGTGTCAAGTTTGATGAAACAAAATGATACTATGAAGAATGAACCTGAGATCAATTCAAAGACATCTCTTCAAACACATCTGACCAAGCTGAGAATCTAAGAAGACTTTTGGAAAGTTTTGGGATCACACAAGAACCGGTTTCCTCAGCAATTTCATTTACTACTACCACACGGTGTCCTCCGCTAAAACCAAGAAGTTCCAGTCCCAAGCCAATCAATATTCGTCCTCCAGTGTCAGCTCCAACTCAAGAACCAGAGGCGTGGCACGAACCGGCTCTAGTTCCAGCATTGTTCCGAAATGATCCAGCACCCGCTTCAGCCTCGTCCCGGCCTGGTCCAGCTCCCGCTCCAGCTCCCATTCCAAATCTTGGTCCAGCCTTGTCCCGGCCTAGAACAAGTCCTCTTGATCCTGATGGGGGGAAACCTTCTACACATAATCAAGATGACTCAGAAGAAGAAATACTTGTTTCAGCTTTAAAAAGATAAAAAAATATTCAACATAATCTTGTAGATGCCTTAGAAAGAGAGGACAATACAACACAAGGAGAACCAACAGTTGTCCTTAGAAGAAGATAACCATTATGGTCTTATCATGAGATAACCGTTATAGTTTTACTATGAGATAACTGTTATATTTTTTATCACGAAATAACTATTATGGCCTTATCGCAAGATAACCGTTTTCCGCTTGTCACAAAATTTATGTAATGGCCTTATCACGAAATAATTGTTATGGTTTTACCATGATATAACTGTTATGGTCTTATAACAAAATATTTCCAATTTGATAACTGTAATGGACTTATCTAACCAAAATTCAGTTATTCAAAATCTTATCCCATGAAAATTATTGCGCAAGATTGGTGGAGGTTTATTTGTCTTCTCGAGTTTCACCTGGAAGATACTGGAGAGTATTCTCAAGAGTTTACCTCATTAGTAACCACAAGTGCACAGTTAATGCCTCTTGTAGTTAAACGGGATCGATCCTCAAGGAAGGTTTATAACTCAACAGATTATGAGAATAAGGTCTAAGAGATTCTAAATTGGTTTTCGTGGTATTGTTCTAAACTAAACTAAATAATTGTAAAGCAAATAAGAAAACAGTAAGATTTAGTTAAGAATGAATAATGATTAAGAAAATTCAACCATAGACAAGCAGTTCAACAACTAAGGGTTATGATCCAATAATGACTATAAATCATGAATATGTAATTTGTATTCCTAGACAATAAGATCAAAGATAGATTAATACATTCCCTTGTAAGAACCTCTATGTTTTGAATTCGATTTGATCAATTTTAATTGCAAACCCTAAAAATAAACAAGCTTTAACATCCATCACAATTTTTATCAAATTCCCTAGACAACTACTTCTGAAAGCTAGGATCATAAGACTCACTAATTAGACTAATCTAATAATTATCTTATCCTCTTCCAATGAGTGAATTCTATAAACCCTAAATTGACTCTTTCGAGATCAACCTAGCATTAAACTCATCTAAAAGTGAAGGATTTCACAATTCTAAACCTAATTATCATTACAAGATCATTTTTCTCCTAATAATCTACCATATCCATGGCTGAATCTAAAAGATCTACTCAGACATGATTGAAATTGTAGAGAAAAAAATATAGATGAAAAATACATTCTTAAGGTGCAGGGTTTAAGAGATTACAGAGAATTTTTAATGAAAATAATCTATAATTGTCTTACTAAACACCATAGATTGTTGAAGGCAGACCTAGGGCTCTTTCTCTCTGGGTGGCTGATAAAAAATGTTATCCCTAGGTCTGATATAACATCCCCTATTAATAGGGTGTAGCAGAAACTGTTTTTTTATAGAAAAACAAAATAAAAAATAGAAAATTTATAGGGATCGATCGATCGGACGAAGGGATCGATCGGACGAATGGATCGATCGGACGAATGGATCGATCGATTCTGCAATCTGTCGTGGGATTCTTGGTTGATGGATCGATCGATCCGGTTCTCCAGAAGTGGGAAAAGAAATTTGTGTCCAGGACTGATACAATAGACCTTGGGATACCATGGAGCCGCACTATTTCCCTAAAGAATAGGGTTGCGATTTGTGATCCATCATTAGTCTTAGAGCAGGGGATGAAATGAGCCATCTTGGAGAACCGGTCTACCACCACAAACACTGATTCTTTGTGTTGAATCTTGGGCAGCACTAAGACAAAGTCCATGGAGATTTCCACCCATGGCAATGTTGGAACCGGTAGAGGTAGGTATAGACCATGAGGCTGGAGTCTAGACTTGGCCTTCTTGCAAGTGATGCATCTATCACAGTGAGTTGTCACCATCTTCTTCATCTTAGGCCAGTAGAAATGCTCCTTAAGGACACTCAGTCTTCTCAATCCCAAAGTGACTCATAAGGCCACCACCGTGAGCTTCTTCCACAAGTAACTCTCTCATTGAGGATTGAGGAATGCATAGTCTCTTGTCCTTGAAGAGGAACCCATTATGAAGGAAGAACTTGGTGTAGGCTCCCGTTCCAAGCTCCTCATAGGCTACCTTTAGATCATGATCATCCGGATACAATGTCTTCAAGTATTCAAATCCATGATCCTTAGCATCCATGGTTGCTATCAAGGCATGCCTCCTTGACAAAGCATCTGCTACTACATTGTCTTTCCCCTTCTTATACTTGATCACATATGGAAATGTCTTTATATACTCCAACCACCTTGCATGTCTCTTCTTCAGCAAGGTCTGACCTCTGAGGTGCTGCAAAGTCTCATGATCCGTGTGGATCATACACTCCCGGGCCAGCAAGTAGTGCTGCCATGTTCATAGCCCTGACCAAGGCATACAATTCCTTGTCATAGGTTGGATAGTTCAATGTGGCACCAGTCAGCTTCTCACTGAAATAGGCTACTGGCCTCCCTCCTTAAGTTAGAACCGCTCCAATGCCTACTCCTGAGGCATCACACTCCACTTTAAAGGTCTTCTCAAAGTTGTTTAAGGCTAAGATGGGGGCGTGAGTCAGCTGGTATTTGAGCTCCAAGAAAGCCCTTTCTTGAGCTTCTCCCCATTCAAATCCGGTGTTCTTCTTGATCAAAGATGTTAAGGGCGCGGCTAGAGTGCTGAAATCCTTCACGAACCGCCGGTAGAAGCTGGCTAGTCCATGGAAGCTCCGGACCTTGTTGATGGAGGTTGGTCTTGGCAAGCTGAGTATAGCTTCTATATTCTCTAGATCCACCCTAAGGCCCTATGAGCTAACAACAAAACCAAGGAAAACAACTTTTTCTGTGCAAAAGATGCACTTAGCTAAGTTAGCAAACATATGTTCTTTCCTAAGGGTTTCTAGTACTTGTTCCAATTGTAGCACATGATCAGATAAGCAAGAACTATAAATCAATATATCATCAAAATAAACAACTAAGAACTTGCCAATGAAGGGTCTAAGGATATAATGCATGAGGCGCATGAAGGTGCTTGGAGCATTGGAGAACCCAAACGGCATGACCATCCACTCGTACAAGCCATGCATGGTCTTGAAGGCTGTCTTCCACTAATCACCTTCTCTCATCCTTACTTGGCGATATCCACTTTTCAAATCCACCTTGGAAAAGACGGTTGCTCCACTGAGTTCATCCAGCATGTCATCTAGTCTTGTAATTGGATGGCGGTATTTAATGTTAATGTTGTTTATGGCTCGGCATTCCACACACATCTTGTAGGAGCCATCCTTCTTGGGCACAATGAGCACAGGCACGACGCATGGACTGAGGCTCTCCCTCACATAACCCTTGGCCATGAGGTCTCTGACTTGAGTCTCAAGTTCCTTAGCTTATGCAGGGTTAACTCGGTAAGCTGGCCAGTTTAGAAGTTGTGCTCCCGGGATGAAGTCAATTTGGTGTTCAATACCTCTCAAATGGGGCAAACCAGCTGGTATCTCCTTACTTACCATTCACTGGGTGTGAAAGATGTTCTCTCTTTGGGCTGTCTCATCCGGCTCTTGAATGGTGCTTAGAACGCTCCTTGGAACCAGAAGATCACCCACTTCAGGGTAGGCCACTTCGTCCTCCTCTTCATCAGCTTCCTCAGAGGGTTCTATCTCATCCTGAGATTCATAGTCACCGGCTGGAGTGATGATCATAGCCCTTGGATTGGGGCAGTCCCTTGCATAATGTCCTCGGCCCCGGCATTTGAAGCACATGATGTCCCTGGCCTTGGATCCATTGGGGGCGGCTCTGGCTTCAGACCTAGGTGCAGGAGTAGTTTCCCTAGGCTTGTATGGTGGTCTTGCATCTTGGACTATTGCCTTGCCACGGTCAGTCTGCCTGGTGAAGGCCAGGTTGGAGCTAGAGGCTTGCGGATTGGAGCTTGAGGCAGATGGTCTCCATGGGGTGTTGATCACGGCTCTAGTCCTAGTCTTCCTCTTGAGCTTGCTTTCCACTTGTGTAGCTAAGTGTAGTAGCTCATTAAGATCATTGTAGGAGTACATCTCCACCTTGCTAGCAATCTTCTCTTGGAGACCGTCCAAGAATTGGGCCATGAGAGTCTCCTCAGTATCTTCTAGACCAAGTCGGTTTCTTAAATGCTCAAATTCTCCAAAGTACTCTTCTACACTCCTCTGGCCTTAGTTAAGTTTCCTAAACTTCTTCTGGAGCTTTTTGTGGTACATGGTGGAATGTATATCCCCTTCATCATAAATTTCATAAATCTCCCATGATCTAACCGGTTGCTCTCCTCTCCTTCTTCTTTTGACTGAGTCTTGATCCCACCAAGATAGGGCGTGGTCAGTGAGCTAAGCTGCTGCATAAGCCACTTTCTTTGGCTCTTCAAACCCATAGACATCGAATATGTGGTCCATCCTCCTTTCCCAATCTAGGTAGGCTTTCGGGTCTACTTTGCCGACAAAGGTGGGAGGAAAGATCTTGAGGTGTGGGGAGTGAGCTCGCGGTGGATGGTAATGGCCTCTCTCCTCAGGTAGCCTCCTTTCTATATGTCTTGGCCTTCGGAAGTGAGGTGGAAAAGCTTCCTCCTCGGACAGGCCTTCCATTTTCTGTTCTGGCCAAGGTGGTGGCACTCTCGGCTGCGGAGGCGGAGGTGCTTGGGCTGGCTGAGGCTGAGACTGTTCTACTCGGCCAAGTCGGTCTCCTAGCTGCTGGAGCTGGTTATCGATGTTGGTCAGGATATCTGCTAGAGCTGGATCAGTTATCCTTGGCTTGGGGTACCTTGAAACAAAAGTCAACACTAGTCAACGATATTTAAGCTAATTACCAAGAGATTAGTGCTAATGATCTTGGCTAATTACTTAATAAATTTAACCTAAACAAGAACTAGCTGTTTAATTAAGCTTAAACACAATCTAAACAAATTTAACAGGAACCGCCAAAGACAAAGGAATTCAAATTAAAATTTAAAATAGGCAGGAGACAATGTGACATCATCCGGGTGGACCACTAGCTGAGTCACCTGACCAAGGGTGGTACGGCCCTGGCCAAAATCATCCTTGTCCACACCTAACTCTTTCTTCCCCAACTAGCTTCAACAATGGCGATTTTTTTTTTACACGGGCTAACAAGCTAACCAACACAACTAACAACCTAACACTCGGCAGATTTAACAACCATAGACATAGATTTGAAACGCAAACAAGCAAACCTAAACTAAAAATGCACAAAAAATTTTCAGAAACCCTAAGACTAAAAGATATAAAGGTACAACCTTTCTTGGCAGGAACTTGAGCTCTGATACCAAAATGATATGAGCCAAGCCATGGAAGCACTTGGGGCAGTACAGTCGGTAGCAAGGAGGCCTTGGACGAGCGGTACGGTCGGTAGCGAGGTGGCCTTGGACGATCGGAACGGTCGGTAGCGAGGAGGCCTTGGACGAGCGGTAGCGAGCCTTGGATGGAACCGGATGGATGAATGGTTAGGAAAAGGGCGAGTGAGCTGGTGTATCGATGGCAACACACCAAGATATGAGTGACTTGGATACAGCCTTCCTTGAAGAGAGACACACTCAATCTTCAAATGAATATTTTTCTTTCTTGGAGAAAAACTCACAAATGCAAAGGAAGAAAGAAAATACCTAGGCGGCCGTTTAGGTGTTTGGTTCTAAAAACTTGTTTGCATAAAAAGAAAGAGTGTTCTGCCTTTTATAGGCTACACCCTAAAGACCTAGTTGACCACACAAACCGTGGTCAACAAAACAAACTCAAACCCATAATAGACTAAGTCTTTTAACAAGTGACAAGACTAAAATATGATAAAAGCTAAACAAGTGCTTAGAGATAGGATCAAGCCTAATTTATTTTAAATGGACATATCCACATTAAAACCAATGGGACACTAAGCTTGATGACTTAGACTTTCAGGTCTCATTAAAAACCTTTCCAAGAACCCATTGTGGTAAACTTAGAAAGGAAAAGAGTACCCTAATTGTCTAAGGTCTTAAGAAGTGTCCTCACTCAAGAATAGTGAGCACACACAAGACCTTATCCCTAAGGTTGTGTGCATGGATTTTCTTGTCAGGAACATCCAGCTGATCAATGTCAAATGGCTGGCTGATGACTTCTGTCTCCCTTTCTTCTCCTCGGCCATGTGCTTGAGCTAGACTGGTTCTGGCTTCAACTCCATGAGCTTGGTCTTGGTCTCGGCCTTCTTCTTGCATTCCTTGGGCAGCTCTGCTCTTGGTCATGATGCGGTGAGAGAAATATGGGGTTGCTTGAAACTCATCCTCCAAGTACCGGGTTGGTGTGGCTTGGATGATCCCATCACCAGACTTGCCTTTTTTTGTCCTCAAGCAAATGACTAGGAATAAGAAATATAATAAACACTCCTGGAACTCAGAAACAGGCCATATTGGTCATATATAATGATCAATATCAAAACTAATAATTCTAGGATGCAAGGTATGCAAGTTTACTTAAATATTTTAGCCATGCCCATCACAACTCACCTCAGATTAAACCTTAATCTATACAATGCATTCAAATCAACAAACTCTTTTAACATTCATTAACTTATAAAATCGTGAATCATACTAGACGTTTTCAATGAACTCATTTGGCTAAGGGTAAGGTCAAGAGATAAAAATGATCTCTTCTTCCATAGGTTTTAAATGCTAAATGTGGGGATCTCTCGATAAATGAAATTAACTTTAGAAGAATGCTAAAGGTAAGCTCCAATAGATGCATACAAGACTATATTCTTATCTACCCAAAGTTTACCACCTGCTGAAAATCTGTACCCAAGCTAATATTGTTCTCCATAATGATCCTAAAACTACTATTAAACAGGCATTGCTGCTCTTTTAATGTCATTAATATCAGTCCTATAACTTCCATAATCCATTTTTTGCACTTTTTTAGGAGAGGGGTTAGTTCTAATCAATCTAGCGGGTTTGGATTCTCCTATGGCTGGTTCTTGCTCTCTTTTTTTTTTTAATTTTTTTTTACTTGCTTGCAAGAACCTTTCTTCTGATTCTTTTTTTATCCCTCTTTCTATACCCTTTACTAGACTTTGTTTCTTTCCTTTCCTTTCTCATGTTCCTTTCTCTCCTAAAGTATCCACCCTTTTTATCTTTTTTGTTTTTTGTTTTTAGGAGATAGCTTATTTCAAAACCCATTACTTACCATTCCTTTCTTCTTATCAAGCTCCTACCTAGTCCTAGTTGGCTCAAAAAGAGTGAACCAAAACTACATGAGAAGCTAATCTTGTCGGTTCCTACCTAACACGTTCTACAAAGTTCATTCCGGAAAAGACCTAAAACTCTTGCAAATAGAAAGTATGGTTTGAACAAAAGTTAGGCTAAGGGTAGGGATAATCTACTTGGATCACAAAGAGTGGTAAAATGATAAAAGAGATCCAAGTATGTATAAGTGAAATCCATGAGTTCAAATCCGGTAATCTTGCATGATAATTTAAAATTCATGTTATGTTCCAATAAATAAGAGATGACATCAAATCAAAGCATATTTAAACCAAAGTTAATCTAAAAATAAGAATTTCAAATATGGATCAATCTTATGTTTAAACAAGCGATTTATGCATTAAATAACAAGTAACTCATGCATTGAAACTAATAAGATGAGCAATAGACTAAATTAAGGCAGTTTCATCATGGTTCCTTATTCAAGTGCAATGCAGTCCTAAATGAATTAATAGAAATAAGTCATGAAAACGAATACGTAAGTGCAAACAAATATCCTCTCCCAGACTTATTTTACACTGTCCCAGTGTAAAAATAAAACTAAACAAAGATACAACACAAAAGAAAATAGAAGCAGAAACAATAAAAAGAAACAAAAGATAGAAACGTTGCTAAATCATTGGTCCTCGGGGCTAACGTTGCGACTCTGTCATGGGCGACGTCTGCGTCTAGGCAATCAGGTATTCGAATCGGACTCGGTATCATCTGTATCAGCCTGTGTCCTGTGTCTACCAACATCAGGAACGCCGTCTGTGGCCTCCCGTCTCTCTAGTATGTGGGCCCCAGAAGCAAGAAGGTGGCAGCGGACATCCTGCCTATTGTTGGAATGAAGAAGAAATGATGAAATATGAAAGCCTTTAATTCATGTTAAAAGGTGAATTGTTCTATATCAAAGGGAGTATCTAAGACTTGTTTGTATTAAAGGATTATGTTATCCTGGTAAGCCATTTATGTATAAAGCTATCCTTGTATCCAAACAAGCCTAGACTAGATTAGTATAAATACCTTACTCCCTTCTCATTTTGTAACTAAGCATTCATAATTCTCATTCTCTTAATAAAATCATTATTTTCTCTAATTCTCTCTAATCTCTCATTCTCTCATTTTAAAAATCTCTTAAACTCATATTCTTTCATAGTATCAGAGCCAAGTTGCATCAAATCTGGATAAATTTCATCATTCATTCATTGATTCAAGAAGAATTCATCTTGTTCTTCATCTTCTTATGGATCAATTTCGAACTTCATCTTATAACTAAAATTACGGCCACATCACGACTCCTTTTGACGATATTCTTTCACTGTATTGTACATAGGCGATTTCTGAAGACTCTCCAATTTGAATTGCATCATTTGACCCAGGGAATCAAAAGTTACGAATTTTCTTGCAAAGGACCTTCGCGAGTGCCTCCGCCGCAAACCTCTGTGTTTCCCAGGTCATTATGACGCCGATTCTTCATCAAATCATGTTTTTCTAAATCCTAAACTCAAGTCATTCGAGTCTAGTTTCCTTTTTAAGAAAGAGGAGCTCAATTCTGTTAAGATAGAAGGAAGTTCTTGAAGTTTTCCTCAGAGGTGTCCAAAATCGACCTTATCAAGATCCTGGTGATATAACTCTAATTCTTTCTTAATTTTCTTTGATTCTTTCATTCTGGAAAATTAAATAAGTATCTTGTGAAGGTCTTCTCGAAATTTGGGTTCAATCTAATAGGTTTAAGACTTCAAGATTGATTTTCTTGATTTCATTGTTAATCTTTGAAAGTTTAAATTGAAATCTTGAAGTTTAGAATTGTTTTTTTTTGTTAATTCATAAATTCAATTTTTTTTAATTGTTTCGAATTTTGGTTGTTGATAAGTGATAAGGTCTGTTATTAGGTGGTGGTTAAGTTGTTAAAATCTTGTTGCATGTTGGTTATAATCTGTTAAAGTTTGTTGGAGGTTGTTAAAAGTTGTTGTGCTTTACTTGCATTACAAGAATTAATTCTTGTTACTCATGCTTTCTTGTCTAGCATTCATACTCTCACGGCAAGATAAGCTTGCACACTTATCTTTTACACGCACACATAGCACATACACTTGCTTGAGTCTTGCAGGTTGCTCTCGTCCTGACAGGCTTTGCTTCCGACAAATGGATGTACCGAGGATTGTGATTGTGCCGCATACACGATTGTAAATAAGTCCATCCGTGCTTAAGTGTGCTGAAGTGCGAGTGTTGTGTACCGGCCTAAGCGAATTCTGTGACTTTTCGTGATCCTGTTAATCACTCGTCTCGACAAGGCCATCTCAGTCTGACCAAGCGAATCCCCGACCAAGCGAATACTCGACCAAGCCGTGTCTTGGCCACCTAGTTCTCTAATCGTCCCGCGACCGGCTATCAAAGGTATCAGGTCTTGGTATCTCACAAATTTTGTGTGACTATATCCGCTTGTTTTGTTGGTATCAGGTCTTGTTCATTCCGACCAACCGGCCCAACGTCCCGACCATCGTGTGATCAGTCTTGTCCTTGGTATTACTCGCGTCCCAACCATCTAGTGACCAGTGCAATCTATCATGGAGATTCAAACATCTCTTAGAGCTCCAGTTATTCTTCATGGAGCAAATTATCTCTTGTGGTCTAGGACCATGAAAACCACATTAGGTGGTAAAGGTCTTTGGAACCACATTGCCACAAATGGCATTGAAGACAATGAAGTGGCTGAAGTGAGTGAGGCTGTAGCTACTCATGCCAAATGGTACCAAGAAGATCAGTTGGTACTTTCTATACTACAAAATTCTTTTGCTAGTGATCTTTTAGAAGCTTATTCTTTTTGTGAAAATGCAAAATATATTTGGAACACTTTACTTAAGGTGTATGGAAACACCACTAACCTTTTGAGAATTTTTGAAGTGAAGAAAGCTTTGAATGAATTAAGGCAGGAGGATGCTGAATTCACAAAACACTATGGCTCATTCAGAGCTTTGTGGGCTGAGCTAGAAATGCTAAGGCCAGCCACCATTGAACCACTTGTTCTCCTTGAAAGGAAAACACTATGGGTTACTTTTAACACTTAATTCTACTTACTCAGATCTTATTAATCATATTCTCAGGTCTGATAAGTTGCCTAGCTTGGAGGAAGTTTGTGCTCAAATTCAAAAGGAGCAAAGATCACATGGATTGTTTGACAACAAAGCTGAACTGGTAGCTGCTCACAAAAGTTTCTTCAAACCAGCAAATGATTCTAGGAAGAGGAGACAATTTTGTGATAATTGCAAGAGGGATAGAAATTCAAAGAAGGATTGCTGGGTACTTCACCCTCACCAGAAGCCCTCTTGGGCCTCACGGCTTCAACAAACCTCGGCCATGCCCACGGCCAGCCAAGCTCACGACATTGTGCCATCCAAGGCGGTTGTAAGCAGCGTTCCACTCTCTCATTCAGCATCAACTAGTATCATGTCACAAGCATCAGATTTGTGACAAAATCAGACTTGGAAGCTCTTATCAAGGCAATAAAGGATAGCAATGTGATGGGTAAAACTTTTCATGCTTCTTTTCAAACTTCTTTTAATTCAAATGCTCATAAATCTTTGGTGGTTGATTCTGGTGCTTCTCATCACATGATTAGTGATTTAGAATTGCTAGAGAATGTAGAACCTGCCCTAGGGAATGTTCTCATTGCTATTGGAATTAAAGTACCAATCAAAGGCATAGGAAAATTGAAGTTGTTTGATAAAGAATCTAAAGCATTTTATATGCCCTCTTTTACCTCTAACTTGCTCTCAGTTAAAAGAGCTACTACTGATTTGAATTTTCATGTTATATTTGGTCCTAATGATTTCTATTTTCAGGATATTGAAACTAAAAGATGTTTTGGACAAGAAACCACAAGAGATGACTTGTATGTACTTGATAACATGGCTATTGTTAGTGAATTGGAATCGGATTTTCAGGCTAATGCATTTAGTACTGATTCTGATTTGTGGCATGCTAGACTAGGACATCCTCATTCAAGAGCACTTGAATTAATTGTTCCTGGTTTGAAAATGCCAAAAGAGTTGTGTGATTCTTGTATTCTTGGGAAACATTGTAAAACAGTTTTTGAAAAATCTATGCATAAATATGAAAATTGTTTTTAATTGGTGCATTCTGATGTTTGGACATCTCCATTTCCATCTAGAGAAAACCATAAATATTTTGTGACATTTATTGATGAAAAGTCCAAATATACATGGGTTACTTTACTTAGTTCTAAAGATAGGGTTTATGATGCATTTTTAAACTTTCAAGCATATGTTACTAATCAATACAATGCAAGAATTAAATGCTTTAGAACAGATAATGGAGGAGAATACACTAGTACCAGACTACAGGAACACCTAGCCAAGCATGACATTGAGCATCAAACAAACTGTCATTACACTCCACAGCAAAATGGAGTAGCTGAAAGGAAGAACATGCACTTAATGGAAGTTGTGAGAACTATGATTTTCCACATGAAAGTACCCAAACAGTTTTGGGGGATGCTCTTGTAGCAGCATGCTATTTGATTAACAGGACTCCTACAAAAGTCCTTGATGACATGTCTCCATTTGAGGTATTAAACAAAACTAGACCCACTATTGATCACTTGAAAGTTTTTGGTTGTGTTTGTTTTGTATTAGTACCAAGGGAGCAAAGGAACAAGCTGAATCCAAAGAGTATCAAAGCTATGTTCATTGGGTATTCTTCTACACAGAAAGGATACAAATGTTATGACCCAGAGACTAGAAGAGTCTTGGTGTCTAGAGATGTAAAGTTCCAAGAAGAAAAAGGCTTTTATGAAGAAGGAACTTGAGAGCAATTTAAGGACATCTCATCAACAATATCAGACCAAGCTGAATACTTGAGGAAACTCTTGTAAAGTATTGGAATAATAGGTGCTTCTTCTCCTCAGCACACGGCCTCCTCACCTCAGTCACCTGCCCCAGCAGCAAGCGACCCTAGACTCGCAGAACCGGCCGGCCTTTCCTACTCAGCCGGCCCTTCCTGCCCAGCCGGCTCGTCTCGGCCTTCCTCCTCTTTTCAATCTCCTGGTCTTCCTCCTCTTGAACATGGGGGGAGAAGCTTCTACTCATGTCCAACAAGACTCACTAGGAGATGATTCAATTCTAGTCTCAGCTTCCAAAAGATCAAGAGATATACCTACTCTTGTTAAAGTTTTGAGTGAAGCAGAGGAATCTAATCAAGAAGATCCACCTACAGTTTTAAGAAGAAGCACAAGAAAAAGGAATCCACCAGTTTTCTACAATGGAAATGTTGTGGTTCATCATGATCAGGGAGTTTGTAATATTGCTCACTTACCTTCTAATCATGTTGCTTTTATTTCTAGTCTTGATAATGAGCAGATTTCAAAGACATACGAAGAAGCTATGTCCAAAAAGGAATGGAGGGAAGCTATCTTAGCTGAGAAACAAGTCATGGAGAGGAATGGTACTTATGCTTCAGCCACTCTACCAAAAGGAAAAAAAGGTTGTAAGTTCTAAATGGATTTTTACAATTAAATACAAAAGCAATGGTGAAATTGATAGATATAAAGCTAGGTTGGTGGCTAAGGGTTTTACTCAGACATATGGTGAGGATTATAGGGATACATTTACACCTATAGCTAAGCTTCATTCTGTCAATGTTGTTCTTACTGTTGCTACTAACCTTGAGTGGGAGTTGTGGCAAATGGATGTCAAGAATGCTTTTTTACAAGGTGAACTAGAAGAAGAGGTTTACATGTCACCACCACCTGGCCTAGAAGATGAGGTTGGAAGCGGTAATATACTAAGGCTAAGGAAGGCTATTTATGGCCTTAAACAATCTTCAAGAGCTTGGTACCACAAACTAAGTGTAACCTTAATGGATAAAGGCTTCAAAAGATCTGAAGTGGAACATACTTTTTTACATTAAAGAGTAAGGAATGTATTGTGGTAATTCTTATCTATGTAGATGATATAATCATATCTGGTAGTGATAATGTTGGTATTGCATCTACTAAAGATTACTTAAAGAGTGTCTTTGATATCAAGGATTTAGGAGAACTTAAATACTTCTTGGGAATTGAAGTATGTAGGTTTAAGGAAGGTCTCTTTCTCTCCCAAAGGAAGTATGTTGTAGATTTACTAACCTCCACAGGTATGATGGAAGCTAAGCCAGCCAAAACACTCTTACAAGAAGACTATAAAATCGCAACTAAGGGGGAGCTAGAGGAGGAAATTGATTTTCATGATCCTAAGCTCTATAGGAAAGTGGTTGGTAAGCTTATTTATTTAACCATCACAAGACCAGAGTTATGTTTTGCTGTGAATCAGGTATCTCCACACATGCAAGGGCCAAAGATGAGGCATTGGGACATGGCCATGCGAATTCTAAGATACCTAAATGGCACACATGAACAAGGTATTTGGATGCGTAACAATTAAAACACAAATATGGTTGGTTATTGTGATGCAGATTGGGCAGGAGATAGGGAAGATAGAAGAAGTACCACAGGATATTGTATTTTCATAGGAGGAAACCTTGTGACTTGGAAAACCAAGAAGCAAAAGGTGGTTTCATGCTCTAGTGCAGAATCAGAGTATAGAGCAATGAGGAAGCTTACTACTGAATGCATCTGGCTGAAACAACTCTTGGAAGATTTAGCTGTGAAGTGTGAGGATCCTATCACCATCCACTGTGACAATCAGGCTGTCATACACATAGCCTCCAATTCAGTGTTTCATGAAAGGACCAAGCAAATAGAAGTGAACTGCCACAAAGTAAGAGAGGCTATTGGGAAAGGTATCATCTTACCTTGCTATACAAGGAGTGAGGACCAACTAGCTGATGTATTCACCAAGGCAACATCTCTGAAAATTGGCGCCTAAATCTACCCAAAACTTGGCCTCATGACCATTCCACACCAATGATTCCAACATAGAGTGTTATACTCTTTTTCCCTAGAAAAGGTTTTGTCCCAATTGGGTTTTCCTTCTCTAGGTTTTTAATGAGGTAATACTTTATGGTTGCAAGCTTAAACATTTTTCATGTCTTAAGCTTGAGGGGGAGTGTTGGAATGAAGAAGAAATGATGAAATATGAAAGCCTTTAATTCATGTTAAAAGGTGAATTGTTTCTATGTCAAAGGGAGTCTCTAAGGCTTGTTTGTATAAAGGATTATGTTATCTTTGTAAGCCATTTATGTATAAGGTTATCCTTGTATCCAAACAAGCCTAGACTAGATTAGTATAAATACCTTACTCCCTTCTCATTTTGTAACTAAACATTCATAATTCTCATTCTCTTAATAAAATCATTATTTTCTCTAATTCTCTCTAATCTCTCACTCTCTCATTCTACAAATCTCTTAAACTCATATTCTTTCACCTACAGCTCCCCACATCCTCTGCATCATCAAATGAGTCCTCCTGTGAAACTCAACTACCCAGTCTATGAACTCAGCATCAGTGGCATCAGTGGAATACAGTGGAAGATCATACTCTCCAGTATACAGAGGGAGAGCATACTCGGCCTCATGAGTCTCATGGATCTGCTGCGGGAAGTAGTCTGGGATTCTGTCGTCCTCCTGGTAGAGCGGAGAAGTATAGGCTCTGGACGAGCTGCCCCGACGTCTAGAGCCAGTTCCGGGCTGATGTAAGTACTCCGACGGGATAGTGAACTCCAGATTGGCTCGAGAGGTGAGGGCCGTGAAGTCGTGGAGAGGTAGCTTGCAGAACTGAGTGACTCCCACGCGGTTCTGAAACTGGTAGATGTAGCTCGGCTTGAGGATGTCACTGTTCCAGAAGTACTGCTCGTCGAAGAGGGCGATCTTGGGCTTGTTGAGTGTGGAGCCGAGATCGATCCCGTAAAACATGAAAAGTGGAGTCAATAAGCTCTTAATCCTCTCGACTTTCTTGTTCACCGTGTTGAGACCGCGAGCCTTCTTGGAGACGAGGTTCTCCGCGAATATCGCACCTAAGTTATGGTGGCTGGCTGGTGTAGACATCGTGAGTGAAGGATGGAAATCCAAAATGAAGTAGCATCAACTCGTCATTCCTCACTGCTCCGGACTCTTCCTTGGCAAACAAGATGTTGCCAATGATCTTCGTCACCACCCGAACCACGGGGTTCCATATATGTGTGAGCTTAGCCGCTCTCGACTCATAGACTCCTGGGCCTATCAGATTCCACAGCTCTACGACATATGGGAAATCCGAAGGCCAACTGCAGACCTCTTCCGGCTTGTTGAACCCGTACATGTCGCATAGCTCACGGAGGAAAATCTCGTAGAGGAAACCGCTGGAGAAATATGACAGCGTTCCCTCGCTGGCGGTGGGTATGACTCCGTTCTTGTATCTGAGCTCGAAGGAGGCAAGGAACTGGCGCACCAACTCCGGGAATAGTGGATATGGCTGGTAAGCGATTGTATCGAGTCTGAGCCTCCGCAACATAGTGCAGACCTCTTCTCTGATGCCCATCCGCTCTAGTTTTTACTCTCATACGGACAGGGTAAGCGCCATCTCAATCTGCAGCAACCCATTGTTGAAGGTGCAGTGGTGGTGTATCCACGGATCACCATGCCTGTAATTCTGGTACCCCGTCTCCCTCTGAATTTCCTTTATCGTGGTACGCGGGACTATTTTTGCCCTCCAGAAGGGCTCGTCATGTGGTGAGAACGGTGTGTTGTGTGGTCGCGGCAAAGGATAAGACGTGGTCTCCGGTTCCTCTGGTTCCGCCCTACGAGATGAGGAGGATGCGGTG
The DNA here is from genome assembly GCA_039880935.1 of Streptanthus diversifolius. NCBI lineage: Eukaryota > Viridiplantae > Streptophyta > Magnoliopsida > Brassicales > Brassicaceae > Streptanthus > Streptanthus diversifolius. The sequence goes on along the minus strand of JAXGFM010000014.1, from coordinate 20,300,077 downwards.
GACTTGCCCCGTCTCCTACGTGGCTGATCTCCTCTAGTCATGTCTGTAAAATTTAAAACCAAAAATCAGATTAAATAGATGGCAAAGCATATCCTCAACACGATCGACCGATCCAAAGAAAAACCGATCAGGCCAAAAGGATATCGATCGGTCCGTAACAGGATTGATCGATCATATAATCGTATGGGTCTAATTTAATAACACAACCGAACGATCCACAAAAACACGTTTTAAAATCACATTTTTGACTCCTCACGATCAAAAACACGTTTCTCTCATCCTTCTCCTCTCTCTCGCGAAACCCATCTTTTTTTTCTTCTCAAACTTTTTCAAACCCTAACTTCCACAAATCTATATGGATTTATGGATCCCTCTTTGAAATCTCTTCTCAGGATTCTTTTATCATGAAAGGCTTTGGTCTTTTCTTTATAGATTTTGGAGCTCTGTTATGCTGTTAGTCTCATCTCTTAAAGTTCTTCCAAGTCAATCAGTCGTTTTTCCGAAGCTATCTTAATGTTTAAGTTCAGCAACTTTGTAGCCCATAATGCCTTGTACTCTAGCTCTACTGGAAGATGACGACATTTTCTATACAGTTGATTGAATGGAGTGGTACCAATGGGAGTCTTGTAGGCTGTCCGGTATTCCCACAGAGCATCATCCAGCTTAGCTGCCCAATCTTTCATGGGTTTACCGAATGTTTTCTCCAGATTCTCCTTGTCTGTTCAAAACTTTAACTTGGCCTGTTGTCTGAGGATGATAAGGTGTTGCCACTTTGTGTTTCACTCCATACTTCTTCAGAAGGCTTTCAAAAAACTTGTTGATGAAGTGGCTTCCCCCATTACTGATCACGAACCTTGGGACTCCAAATCTAGGGAAAGTTATGGTCTTAAACAGCTTAATGACCACCTTTGCATTGTTGGTTGGACTGACAACAATTTCTACCCATTTGGAGACATAGTCTACAGCTACTAGGATGTATTTGTTGTTGTAGGATGATAGAAATGATCCCATGAAGTCAATTCCCTAAACATCAAATATTTCTACTTTGAGGATGGGATTTTGTGGCATTTCATTCCTCCAGCTCATGCTACCTTTTCTCTGGCATGCATCACATCTGGATATGTAGCCATGAGCATCCTTAAACATTGTTGGCCACCAGAAATTAGCTTGCAGTATTTTCTGGACAGTTTCAAAGGTAGCAAAATGTCCACCATATTTTGAACCATGACAGTGTGTCAAGATTCCAGCCACATCTTCTTCTGGAATATACATTCGAAAAAGATGGTCCTTGCACTGCTTGTAGAGGTATGGCTCATCCTAGTCGTACTGTTGAACATCCCCAAAGAAATTTTTCTTGTCATAACCTTGAAGGTCTGGAGGTGGAATTTCGCATGACAGATAGTTTACAAAGTCCGCATACCATGGAAGACTCAACTCAACTGCATTAGTCTCCAAAAGACTGTCCAGCTCGTTGTCCACAATCTGAAGCATCTTAATCATATGAATCTGCTCTTCGGGTAATGAGCCATCAATTGGTAGAGGCTCATAAATTCTCATCCTGGATAAGTGGTCAGCAACACCATTTTCAATTCCTCTTTTGTCTTTGATTTCTAAGTCAAATTCTTGCAGGAGCAGAATTCATCTCAGCGATCTCGGTTTTTCATCTTTCTTAGCTAGTAGATGTCTCTGAGCAGCATGATCTGTGTATACTACTACTTTAAAGTAAACCAAGTATGATCGAAATTTTTCAAATGCATAGACGATCGCGAGTAGCTCTTTCTCTGTTGTAGCATACTTTGTCTGAGCGTCATCTAATGTCCTGCTGGCATAGTAGATTACATTGAACTTCTTGTCCTTCCTCTGTCTCAAGACTTCCCCTACAGCATAATCACTAGCGTCAGACATCGCCTCAAAAGAAAGATCCCAGTCTGGTGGTTGAACAATTGGAGATTTGTCAAGGCTTCTTTCAGCTTCAGAAAAGTTGTTGTGCACTCTTCATCAAAAAGAAACTTTGTATCTTTGCACAAGAGTCTTGTGAGTGGTATGGCAATGCTCGAGAAATCCTTGATAAATCTCATGTATAAACCAGCATGCCTGAGAAAACTCCTTATTTCTTTGACAGATTTTGGTGGTGTCAATCTGGTCATCACATCAATTTTTGCATTATCCACTTCTATCCTAGCTTCCGATATTTTGTGTCCTGGCTCAATGCATTCCTTAACCATGAAGCGACATTTCTCCCAATTCAAAACCAGGTTTGTCTCTTCAAATATTTTAAGTACCATGCAAAAATTTGAAAGACACACAGCAAAAAAGAACCATACACAGAATAATAATCCATGAACACTTCCATTATCTCCCCAATCATATCAGAGAAAATAGACATCACACATCTTTGAAAAGTCGCAGATGCATTACATAGTCCAAATGACATTCTCCTATAGGTGAAAGTACCATAAGGACAAGAAAATGTCGTTTTCTCTTGATCCTGAGGGTGGATGGGTATTCGAAAGAATCCAAAATACCCATCTAGAAAGCAGTAGTATGAATGATTTGTTAACATTTTTAACATTTGATCAATGAATAGCAATATAAAATGATATTTCCTAGTTGATGCATTAAGTTTCCTATAGTCAATGCACATCCTATAACCAGTAATAGTTCTTGTAAAAATCATTTCATTATGTTCATTCTTAATCACAGTAATACCCCATTTTTCGGAACTACATGAACAGGGGAAACCCAATTACTGTCTGAAATAGGATAGATGATCCCTGAACCTAGCAATTTCAAGATTTCTTTTTTGACTACCTTTTTTAAGTTTGGATTTAGTCTCCTTTGATGATCAATTGATGACTTTGAGTCATCCTCTAAATAGATCATATGCATGCATAATGATGGGGAAATCACTCACTACCACCTGGGCTTAAAGAGTAACCTAAAGATTTCCTATACTTTTTAAGCTCATGCAACAACATAGAAGTTTCATCATCAGACAGAGAATCACTCACTATCACAAGGTAAGTAGAGATTGTTCCAAGAAAAGCGTATTTAAGCCCAGGTGGTAGTGGTTTGAGTTCCAGCTTAGGTACACTCTGCTAACTCCAATCGCCATTGTTGCTAATCTTACCAGTGCTAGCTTCTGGAACTTCCAATTCTGATTTAGTCTCCCCTTTTAGTGGTTTGTGGGATTCCAGCATCTGCTCATACTGCTCTGCTTCCTCATTCACCATGATAGACTCTACAGATTCCTTGGTGAGAGCTAATTGCAAAGTGTCTTCGACATCCAACTCCTCCAAGTATTCATCAATCTTGTCTTCAAGCATCTCAATGTAGAATTTTTTTTTCTCAATTGTGGGATTCTTCATGATCTCCAGTATGTCAAATTTGAGAACAGAGGATCCCAAGTTCAAGTCAATAATCTCTTTCTTCACATGGATTATCGCTCCAGCAGTGGCTAGGAATGGACAACCAAGGATGATTGGGTCTGTAGATTAATCATCCATTTCTAGCACCACAAAATTAGTAGGGATTATGCAGTCTCCTACCTTTAAGATTAAGTCTCCCAGAATGTCAATGGAATAACGAATAGACCTGTCTGCAAGAACCAGCGAGATCTTGGTTTTCTTGAAGTCTGTATTCCCTAGTTTCTTTGATACTATCAAGGGCATCAGGCAGACACTTGCCCCCAGATCAACTAGACATTTCCTAAAGCTTAGAGGTCCAATAGAACATGGCAATGTAAAGCTTCCAGGATCCTTGAGCTTCCTAGGCAGATTTTTCTGAATTATCGCACTGCACTCATGATTGATCTGTATTATAGCTTCTTCTAGCGCTTTCTTCTTGGTCACTATGTCCTTAAGAAACTTGTTGTAAATTGGACAGTCAAGAACAAGATCCATGAGTGGCATTATGACTTGAACTGTTCCCAACAGCTTTTTAAACTTCTCAAACTGCTTGTCTAGAATCTGCTTCTTAAACATTCCAGGAAATGGAAGCTTTGGCTCATAAGGTGGGAGTACAAATTCAGTTGTCTCCCCTGTAGCTTTGACTTTGTCAGCTTTGGCATTCACAGAGATGCCATTTTCTGCAGGAGGTTCATCTTCAGCTTCTTTTCTAACTGGTATCTCCTCAGCTGCTTTCTCTGCAGATGAGTTATCAAATCTAGGCTTTTTCCCTGTTGCTTCTCTACTTGGCAATTCCTTCCCTCTTCTCAGTGTGATAGCTTTGCAGTACTCTTTAGGATTAGGCTCAGGATGTCAAGGGAGAATCCATTTTCCATTGCTTTAGGAGGATGAGGCTACTTGAGCAGTTTGATTTTCCAGCCCCTTCTCATGTGTTGCTAATCCTTCAAATTAGAGTTCATGTCATTATAGCAAGCTTTCATCTCAGCTATTTCTTTCTTTGTGCCTCTTTGTTCCTCTAACAGCTGTTTCAACATGTTCTTCATTTCATCATCCTGAGGAGTTTGATTAGAATTACCTCCTCTTTCCTGGAAATTGTTGAAACTGTGGTCTTGGCACATAATTGTTATTTGAAAGAATTTGGTTGCCAAAGTTTGTGTATCCTTTAGGTTAATTGTTCATTTGCTCTTGGTACCCTCCTTGGTTGTTGAAGTTGTTCATTTGAAAGTTTCCTTGACCTTGTTGGATGAAAGGTCTAGGTTGGAAGCTGCCTTGTCCTTGCTGGTTTGTCTGCTTGGCCTGATAGTTCTTTCCTTGGTTCTGGTACCCTTATCCCTGCTATTTTAGGAATGGTGAGTAGACTTGGTATTGTGGGTTCTCCACATTCTGACTTCTATAAGACAGGTTGTTGTTGTAGGACTTGTACTGAAAGTTCCCTTGATTCTCCACATAGTTGACTTCTTCAGGATTTTCTTCTAGGTTTTCAATTATGGGGTCATGATAGTCTGGCTGGTATGCATCATGTTGATCTACAAAGTGGACCTGTCTCTGGTTTAGGTGCAATACCTTATCCAGCATGTCAAGCTTTTCATTGATTTCATTTAGCTTCTGGTCCTTCAGCTTTACCCTCGTTGACATGTCATAGTCCTCACTGTAGCATTGGTTGCTCTGGGCCAGATTCTCAATCAGTTGTTCCCCTTGATCCACATCCAGATTGGTGAAGCTCCCATAGCTTGTTGTGTTCAGAGCTATTATGAACTTCTCGTGAACTCTTCCATGAAAGATTCTCAGCATTGCATCTTTCTCTACTCCATGGTGAGGACATGCTCTGGTATATCCTTTTAGACGATCTCAGGCTTCATATAATGACTCAAGTGGTCCCTGTCGGAATGTTGTGATGTCATTTCTGATTTTGGCTGTCTTCGGCTTGGGAAAGAACTTGTTGGTGAATTCTTTCTTACACATTGCCCATGTAGAGACTAATTCTGAAGGTACATTGTGTTTCTACTGAGCAGCTCTGTCACCCAAGGAGAATGGGAATAACATCATCTTAATGGTGTCCTGAGGAAAGCCATTTATCTTCACTGTCCTCCAGAGTCTCTCAAACTGATCCAGATGGTGAAGTGGGTTCTCACTAGGCAGACCATAGAACTTCAAACCCTGAACCATGTTGATTAGGCTCGTTTTGAGTTCATAGTTGTTATTGACAACAGTTGGAGTTGTAATACCAAGGCTGATTGTCCTTTTACCAGACTCATCGAAAGCTCCAATGCGCTTGCGAGTAGCTCTCGCATCCACCTGTGGGATAGGCAGCATACCGACCCGACGACCCTGTTGCTCATCCTATGGGAACTGTTGAGCTTCTCCTCTCTATTCTTCCATGTCCAGGATGGGAGAATGTTCTAGTCTTTCTCTTAGACTCCTTATACGATTTCCTCTCTCAAAATGTTCTATCTCTTGAATCAACGGTCGCAGGTTGTGTTGTCATTGACTTTTCAAATTCATGAACCTACAAAACAGAAAACTTCTTGAGCTTAAGTCAGCGACGAGTAGAAAGAAACAAAAGTAAAAACTCTAGTCTTAGATGTATTTTAAATCTATTGGCTAAATTTCTTCCCCGGCAACGACGTCAAAAACTTAGTGGAGGTTTATTTGTCTCTTCGAGTTTCACCTGAGAGATACTGGAGAGTATTCTCGAGAGTTTACCCGATTAGCAACCGCAAGTGCACAGTTAATGCCTCTTGTAGTTTAAACGGGATCAATCATTAGGGAAGACTTATAACTCAACAGATTATGAGAATAAGGTCTAAGTTAAAGAGATTCTAAATTGTTTTTTGTGGGATTGTTCTAAACTAAACTAAATACTTGTAAAGCAAATAAGAAAACAGTACGATTTAATTAAGAATGAATAATGATTAAGACAATTCAACCATAGATAAGCAGTTCAACAATTAAGGGTTATGATCTAGTAATGACTATAAGTCATGAATATGTAATTTGTATTCCTAGACAATAAGATCAAAGATAGATTAATACATTCCCATGTAAAAATCCATATGCTTAGAATTCGATTTGATCAATTTTCATTGCAAATCCTAAAACTAACAAGCTTTAACATCCATCTCAATTTTCATCAAATTCCCTAGACACCTACTTCTGCAGGCTAGGATCATAAGACTCACTATTTAGACTAACCTAAGAATTCTCTTACCCTCTTCCAAGGGGTAAATTTTGTAAACCCTAATTGACTCTTCCGAGATAAACCTAGCATTAAATTCATCTAAAAGTGAAGAATTTCACAATTCTAGACCTAGATATCATTACAAGAACATTATCCCCTAATCATCTATCATATCCATGGCTGAGTCTAAAAGATCTAGTCAGACATGATTGAAATTGCAGAGAAAACAAATATAGATGAAAAAGACATTCTTAAGGTGCAGAGTTTAAGAGATTACAGAGAATTGTTAATGAAAATAATCTATAATTTTCTTACTAAACATCATAGATTGTTGAAGGCAGACCTAGGGTTCTTTCTCTTTTTTTTCTCTCTGGGTGACTGATAAAAAACGTGATCCCTAGGTCTGATATAACATCATCTATTTATAGGGTGTAGCAGAAACTGTTTTTTAAGAAAAAAAAAAAAAAAATATTGGGATCGTTCGATCGAACGAAGGGATTGATCGATCCTGTAATCTATCGTGGGATTCTTGGTTGATGGATCGATCGATCCGAATGGGAATCGATCTATCTGGTGTTAGACGATCGTTCTCTTGCTCGCTTGGTCGGTCTTGGAAGTTGACGCAGAATTGGATGGGCTTTCGATCGATCTTGGCGTGCTGGAGGAAGGATCGATCGATCTTCTTTTTCATCGATCGATCATTTTCTTCTCTCGGGGAATCATACGGATTTGATCATTTTTTAGCTTACTCCCCCAAGTGAAATGACTTCAATCAGCTCTAAGTTGTTGCACTAGCCACCAGTAACTTCATGGACTCCATAAAACATTTATATCTTGCTCCAAATGTACTGAAAACAAAAAGTAAAAAACATCCTAGGATTCTAATGCATATGAACCTAAATGTGTCTTAAATTATGAAATCTAATGGCTAAATGATATGAGTTATGTGCAAAATGATGAAGTAAAACCACTAAAATGCAGGTTTATCAAAGACATCCCTAACAAAAAGTAACACAACAATACAAGAAAGGAAGACTAAACCAGGAGTAAGGGCAAAACTCAAAAATACTTCAAAAATGTAATGATCAATTTCTGAGTTCGACTAGGGTTTGTTGGCCGTGTTTTGACTCTTGTACTTGCTATCAATATCAACAATCAACAAACAAATGATTTGATATCTATATTTTATTTTTTGTGTAATACTTCAACGAGCTGATTATTTTTTCCCAAAAAATTATAAATTTGTGTACTAATTTTGTACAAACATATTTTCATTCATCTATTTTAGTCATAGGATTTTTAACTAATCACGCTGATTTTTTCCCATTTAACTTCTTCTTTTAGTTTTATTTTTGAATTTTTATCATATAATTTTCAAAATTCATCTAATCTATTAAAACAGAAGCATAATATAGAATTAAAAATTCCTCCTAAATGTTATTTACACAAAATGTCATTGTAAATTAATGAAAATTTTAAGATTTCACTAAAGATTAAGAAGACAATTATCAGATACAAGAGTGTATTCCAGAGTGATTTACTTATCAGAGCCTACTCTGCAAGAAGTATATTTCTTAATGCCTACACATTAGAGTCTATTTTAGAAAAGTATATTTTTTAGTGTAGAAAGAAGAAGACACACCATAGCCTACTCTAAAAGAGTATATTCCTGAATTAATACATATCAGAGTCTACTACAGAAGAGTATATTTCTGAGTGTAGAAAAGAGAAGTCACATCAGAGCCTACTTTAGAAGAGTATATTCTTGAGAGTCTACACATCAGAGCCTATTCTAGAAGTGTATATTCCTGAATGTAGAAAGAAACTGTCCACTTAGAGCCTACATGAAGAATGTATATTCCTGAAAATGGAGCAGAAATATCACTCAATAAAAAGACCAACCTATGAAGCCAAGAATGCAAGGGGTCCAAAGCATTGGTGACCATTGAAGCTTATTCTTTAAATTTTTTCTATTTTCTATTAAACAAAATCTGATCAAAATATTTATCAAATATTTTTCATTATTATTAACACTTATTTATAATTAACTAAAATTTTGTTCTTTTTCAACAAGAAAACACTTTTAATAAGGTTTCGCTAACCAAACCAATGGAACCGTATCCATATCTACTATTGTTGATAGAAGACTCCGCATATTTCACGCTAAATTATCATTTTTTGTGTTATTTTCCTGAAATAAACGAGATTATGAAGGTAGTGAATAAAATTTTATAATGCTGAAATTCTTCTATATGTGCAGTGAATGTTTGTCACTTCTCTAGTGAAAAATTTTGATCTACAAAATGAAAAAATGAAAATCCTATTATATTATATATATATATTCTAAAAACATATTTAAATTATTAAATCAAATAATAAATATAATATAATAATTTATTACATCAATTCTTTTATAAATTAAAAATTAAGCATACACACAAACAAAAATTCATGCAGAAATTTAGCATATTTTAAAAGTGGATGTTATAAAAAAAATTCAAATTAAGATTAGTTAATTATTAATTTATAAAAAAATTAAAATAAGAAAATTAGAATTCTTTTAATGACAATGCTACCGCCAGCCTGTTCTAGGAGAAGAAACTCAATTTATTGCCTATGTAGTTTTACCCTTTAGACCTTTTTGAACAAGGGTTAGTATATGCCAAAAATAGTTTTTGTCACATAAATAGATAAAAAAACGAAAGTCCCAAAAATTATATATATTGAAGTAGAAAAAGACTAAATTACTTTTAATGAACTAAAAAAATTTTAAATAAAAAAAAAATTATTTAACAGAAAATAAAAAATAAATTTTTAGTTAAAATAATTTTTTGTAGTATATCCTTCCTAAAAATGTTATACGACTTCCTGAATTTGAATTGTATAAATATACAGAAAATTTACATTTATACCTTTTAGGAATTTCTTCTATGTGTTGGAAAACTTCATAAATTTGAATAGTTTTATGAAAAAACTTACTTACAAATAGGTATAAATGTTCTCATTTATATGTTTTAGGAATACCTTCCCAAAAGTTTAATATGGCTTCATAACTTTCAGTTCTTGTATAAATATACACACAAATTTATATTTATAGGTTTTAGGAAGGTCTTCCTAAATGTGTTGGACAACTTACTATATTTGAATAATTGTATAAAACAAAACTTCATATACAAATATGTACAGAAGTTCTGATTTTGTTTCAAGTAGAGAAGCCAGAAGATCTTCCTAAGACAACTTTTGCAGCCAACTATGGTATCTTTGTCTTTAAAAAGATTGAGTGTCACTCACTCGGAAAAAGGATATGTCCAAGATTGCTGATGAAAATGCGTAAGACATATGAAGCAAGCTAACATGCGTGATCTTCGAGGATTTTGTTGGTGATGCTATGGACGATTTGCCATGAAGACATTTGTACCAATTCAATTCAGTTAAAAAGAACTTACTAAAATATTAAGAGATATTTGAAAATTAAATTTAAGAAAAAGCATTCTTACTAGTTTAGAAAAGACTTTCAAAAACATTAAAATATCAAATTCTTACATTTGTCTTTTCCTAAAAGTTAGATATTCATACCACTTGTTATTGTTGTTGGTATGTTAAAAAAAACTTACTAAACCATTAAGAAACTTATCCAAATATTTAATTCCTGAAACATTTTTACTAGTTAATAAAAACCTTCCGGAAACCTTAAAAATCATATTCTTACACTGGTCTTTGCCTAAACCATAATTCTAAGTTCGGAAAGCATTATGTAGGCTATCATGAATCATCAAAAAAGTGAGATTTCATTAAGTTCAAAAAGCATTGTTAAATATTCAAGAAAGTTATCATGAATCGTCAAAAAATCAAGAAATTTTATTAAGTTCAGGAAGCATTGTTACATATTTTGGAAGACTATCATGAATCGTTAATAAAATTAATAGGATTCCTAAATTTGAATTGTACAAATAGCCACAAAAATTTCAATTTCTAGTAAGTTATTCTTAATATACCAACAATACTAAAATGTGGCCTAAATATCTAATCTTTAGGCAAAAAAAAAATGTAAGAATTTGATCTTTTAAAATTTTTCAAGAAGGTCTTCATGAACTAGTGAGAACATTTCCAGAAAATAAATAATGACTTCCTGAATTAAATTTTCAGATAAATCTCCTAATGTTTTAGTAATATCTTCTTAATATACCAATAATATTAGCAGTAGCATGAACATCTAACTTTTATGCAAAAAAAAAAAATATAAGAATTTGATTTTTTAGAGTTTTCCGGAGAGCCTTCATGAACTAGTGAAAATATTTCATGAAAATAAAGAAGGCCTTATGAATTGAGTTTTCAGATAAATCTTTTAATTTTTTAATAATTTCTTCTTAATATATCAATATATTAGCAACTGGCATGAAAATCTAACTTTTAGGCAAAAAATGAAAGAATTTGATTATTTTTTATAGTTTTTGGAAGTCTTTCTCAAACTAGTGAGAATGCTTAAGAAAGTCTTATTGTATTGAGTTATCGGATAAATTTCTTAATGTTATAGTAAGTTCTTTTTAATATACCAACAATACTAGCAAGTGGCAGTGGTGCAGCCCTGGAATGGATGTCTCTCCCAGGATCACTTGAAGAGGGCGTGGGTGGAAGATTGATGATGAAGATGAACTTTTTCTTTGAGCTATGAATTGCTCTAAGGATATTTTGCTGCTCTCAAACACAGGAGGCGACCCTGTTTAACGTTTGAGATTGATCACAGTATACCTTAGTGTGAAAGAGGTCAATGTTCTTAGGCAAAATAGAGAAAGCACAAAAAAGGCACAATATGTGCAAAGAAATTGATTTCTATAAAATTTTAATAATGGTGCTTACAAAAAATGTGGCTGCCTCATTTAATAGCCTAAAAGTAAAAATCCTAAAGCTAGAAAACCCTAATCATAAACTAAAATAGTTTAATTAATCATAATCTAATTACAATTGATTTAATTTAAGTTATTTGGTTTAAAAACACTAACCTATTCTTAATGGGTTTATAAAGCCCAAATACTAATTCTATTGGTTTATAATTTACCAAGCCTAATTATAATAGAATTACATATAAAAAAGCCCAAATATACAATATAGCCCATGGTGCTCGATCTTTTAGCTTTATGGGCCGGAATATGCTCTTTTCAGCCAACACCTTCTTAGGCTTATCCATAATCAAGCCTAGCTCGTCCATGATGTCTTTATGATCCTCTTGGACTTTGGTTCTTGGTTGTGGCTAAGCTGAGACGTGCCTTGGATCCATAGAAACAAGTGTAGCCTCTTGAAGTTGCTTGAGTGGTTGAACAAGCTAGCTATGATCTGGCATAAGGGAAATTTGACAATCTCTTGATTCAGCATGAACCAAGTGAGTTTTGGCACAATCAGAGTGTCCATCATAGCTAATTGCGTGAGAGCAATGGTCGTGATTTCTTGGTTTATTGTTGAACTTAAAATCTTTGAAATTGAGATTGATCCTCACACCAGAAATCAACATCTAACTTTTAGACAAAAACATGTTTCTTGAAAATTAGGAAAGCCTTCATAAATTAAGATATCAATAATACTGATGGAGGATTTTTGTCTCATCAAGTATTACATGAGATATACTAAATAATACTCTCAAGAGTTTACCTGAATAGAAACTGCAAGTGCACGGTTGAGTCACTTGTAGCTAACAACTGGATTGATCCACATAGAGGACTTTATAACACAACAGATTTTAAAGAATATAATCTAAGCTATATGGGATTGATTTTGGGTTTTTACGTAACTAAAAAAATATTCTAGAAAGAAAGCATACGAATACGAAAGTAATTAAATTCAACAGTTTATGAATGCTTATAAAAGCAACCCAACCATGGATTAGAAATTCAACAACCAAGAGTTATGATTAAATGATGTATCTAGATTATAAATGTGTAAATTCCATTCATAGGCAATAAGATCGAATATTGATTAATACACTTCTATGTCAGAAACCTCTTTGTTCAGAACTCGATTTGATTAATTTCTATTGCAAGTCCTAAGCATTATAGTTCATATCAATTTCTACCAACACCCTAAACAACTACTTCCGTAAGTTAGGAGCATAAGGCTCTCTAATTAGATTGGCCTAATAAACTCACTTACCCTCTACCAATGTGTGAAATTCGTGAATTCTAGATTGGCTCTTCCTAGCTCATCCTAACATATTCACATCTAAAAGTGAAGGATCTACACAATTATAAACATAAAATCATCATCTAATCAGCATTTCTCCATCATCTACCCAATACATGGCTGGATCTTAAAATAATACTCACACATGCTGGGAATTGGAGAAATAAAAAAATAACTGAAGGTAAACATCTTTTATCGCAGAAGAATGTAATTAAAAGATATAATGAAAATCATCAAGGACAACACATCCTAAATTTCAAAGGTAAAACTAGGTTTTCTTTTCTCCTCCCAAAAATCGCCTCCAGAGACAGAAGAGTCCAAAATAACCCCCTCCCCTCCTTATTAGGTCGAGAAAAAAAGGATTTTTTAAGGGGATCGATCAATCCAAAACAGGATCGATCGATCGTGGAAATGTTCGCATTTTTATCGTGCAAGGGATCGATCGATCCTGAAGGGGATCTATCGATCTGAGGGGTGAACGATCGATCGTGATCCTGCGGTCGATCCCAGAATCTGACGCTGACTCGTTGTGACCGATCGATCGATCCGAGGGTAAATCGATCGATCGCCTTACTGTTCCGAGGTTCCTCACGAATTTGATCATAACTTTAAGCTCGTTTATCCAAACGATGTGATTCTGATTACACCCGAACACTGACTATGTACTCCATTGATCCTGACTCCACGAACTCCAGAAAACACCTCTAATAATGCTTCAGGTATACTAAAAATAAGAAACAAAAGAAAACCTAGAACTCTAATGCATATAAACCTAAAATGCATCTATAACAATGAAATTCAATCACTAAATGCTATGAAATATGTACACAATGATGAAATAAAGCCACTAAAATGCAAGCCTATCAAATATAAATACCTAATTTTATTCCAAGATAAATGTAAAAATTTAAGATTTTTAAAGTTTCTAGAATGCCTTCCTGAATTAGTAAGAATGCTTCCTGAAAATTAGGAAGACCTTCCTGAATTGATTTTTTCAAAAAAAAAAATTTTGAAAAAAAAAATAATATGAAAAAATTTCACAAAAAATCATTTTATAATTTTATTTAAAATAAATTATTTATTTTAATTTAAAATTTTACTTCATTACGATAATTTAGTCTTTTCTTGTTAGTGACTATTATTTTGTGACTTTCTTCTTTGTGGTCTACATTTATGTCACAAAAACATTTTTTGGCCTATTTAGGAGAAATGCCACATATTTGTAACTTGATAAATAAAATATAAAAATTTAGTTAGTATTTATATTATATAATTATATGGTAGGACGGATTAAGATTGATGTTTTTACAATTACAATCTTTTGCGGGGCTGTAATCTGTATGGTAATTTTAATTATCATAATCTCGTGTTATAACTAGGTTTTTCGTGGTTTGTTCTGGTAAATTTGAAAAAAAAAAATTATTTGATACAAAGCATATGAAATTGATCGGTTAACCTATTATTATTTTCATAATAGAGAAGTTTCATACATTTAAACTAAAATAATTTTTTATATAAAATAATATATAAATATATTTATTAAATCGATTATTATATTTTATAATCATACTATGAATACAAAACTAATACATATAATATAATATCATCATTTACACTAAAACAAAATTTTAGCACACCAAATGATATAACATCATCATCAGATTTTGATTTCCAAAAGTATATTTTCCATACAGAGTAAAACCAAAAATAAATTATGACAAAAAGCCGAGAGATCGAATCTAAACATGGAAGAAACAGATGATGACGACGAAAATGAGGTTCACATGCTGTTTAGTGCGATTGAAGAAGAATCATCATTAAATGATGAAACATGATTAGTTGACATCGAATGCAGTAATCATATGACCAATGACATATGACCAATGAAGTTAAATAATTTATCACTCTTGATTGGCCAAAAAAATGCAAGATACTCATTGTGAATAAGCTATTATTATTTCCATAATAGAGAAGTTTCATATGACCAATGAGTATACTCATTGTGATTCAATAAAATAGTGTGTTTTTCATTTAACCAAGTTCAAAAAAACTTAGAAAGTCCTTCTTTGAAACTTCTCATGAAGCTTGCTTCAACTCGCGGGAAAGATTGAGTAACAAATGTCGTGACTTCATGTCTGTCTTATTTGGATCACCTATTTTTCAACATATCTTCCTAAGTCTCACGATATTATAAACTAGCAACCCATGCAGAGGCACATGAGACGTCAGGTTAGAGCAAATCGTACGAAAAAGTATTGTCATCAAGCCCAAACAGGAATTGTTGAACCATGTCATCTTCTCAGTCTTTCTTCTGCTCCAGACCGAAATTACACACACATCTTCCACAATAGCTGCGTTTCATGTCTAAATAGCTACTTTACAACTACATATCAGATTTGGGACAATAATCAGCCATTAGTCGCTAATTTGGCGACAAATAATCCCATATCTTGTTGAGTTGTCCATAGAATCCTTCGACTTTCATACCTTCCTATTTTCAAGTAGCTAGATCGGCCTTAATCTTTTGATTTTTTTTGGACCATTAGAGATAGAGAAACGCTTGTGAATGATCCCACATATATAGTGAGAGATATTTTTCAGCAGCTCCAGATCAATTGTCTTCTTCATCCAAGAGACGAGAAAAGCATTAATTCGCCAATCTTCTAAATCCGGCGTCCCTGCCGGTGGTTGCAAAATGGTTCTGTCAAGAAAACCAAACTTCTTCCTTGAGCTTAAGGCTTTCTTGAAACCGCACGCCCACGGATCATAGTTGCTCGTGTTCATAATCGGATAAGAGATCACTGCTCCAAAGTTATCTGCTGTCGTTAAATCATACGGCAAAATCGTCTTTTTCACTTCAGCCACAAGCGAATTTGCCTGACCCAGATTCATCATCACTCCAATATGTGTGTATTGATTGTTTGAGAACCCAATATTACTCTGATACCATGACAAATTCAAGATAAAGGAAAAGAGACAAGAGACCAAATATGTTTTGACTGCGCTAATATCTCTTAGGCACAAAGTCTGCTAGATAAAATTGTGACGTAATTGAGCTTTAGCTTACAATGGAAAAAACTAAGAAAGATTACAAGACAAGTAAACTCATATATGTACTCAAACAAGTGTGAATACAACTCGTATATCTTCTAACACATCAATCCTTTCTGAGGTATGTTATAAAGAAACATGTGGCATGAAAGAAATAGATGCCGAAAATCATATTCACTGTCATCTTGTTTGATTAAAATCCTCGACAAGAATGTTTGGAGCAGAATAAGTGTCATTCAATCTTTAGGAGACTAAATATATGAAAAAATGACGAGGTGGTTCGCCACTTGACTTACATAAAAAAGGCTGAAGTAAAATAAACATCATCGCTATTCCAACTTGAGACAAAGCTTTGATTGTATCTCCTTTTTAATATTTTGAAATAAAAACACAGTCGCATTTTTTAGTTGAATAAAGTTTCACATTCATTCAAAAAGAAAAAGAAAAAAAATTATACCACATACTGTATTATTCTAGAGTAACGAAATTAAATCGTCCACATAATTCAAAAAGACGATAGATGCAAACATTTTAAAAGAACAACGTCTCAGAGACGGAAGAATATGAGGCGTGCTCATCAAACAAACCGGTCGGATAAGGGCCATGACCAGGCCCAAAAGCCTTAACATGATCTTTAAGGGAGCGTTTGTGTTTAAAATCGGAACCGCAAACGCAAACCCAGCGTTTCCCACAGTTCTTCTCGTGAGTTCGCCAATCGCCCTTGACGGCCAAGAGCTTACCGCAAATGCGACACGCATAGGGTTTTTGGCCGTGTTTGCGTTTATAGTGCGTTTGGAGCGTTCGGAAGTCTTTGAGCGGCTTGGACCGAGGATGGTCAATGTGGTTCCTGCACCCTTCGACGCAGCAGTAACAAGGGATGCCTAGCATGGCTCGTGGCTGAGTCCCTTTCAGTGACTCTGGTCCTTTCCTGTATTGTGAACCGTGGCCCCACATGTGCATCTGCATTCATATTTGGAGTTAACCAGGTTTTCATACGTAAAAACGAAGACAAAATTAAACAAAATGAAAATATGAAATGGTTTGGATATTTCAAGATCGATTTTCACAACATATGCCCACCTTATCATTGCATCGAGTTTTGTATCAACAACTGACAACATGGTTCGCTAAAACCACCTTACTGATCGATCAACTAATTCACTGAAGAAATATGGGTACTTATCATTTAGATTAAATGTTTTTTTTTGCTATTAAACGAAAAATGTAAATGTATATGAGAAAACCTATTTAACAATAACCAATCAAATTTGAGTAAATAATCTAATTTTAAACCTTTTGTGTTATTCAAAGTTTAGTTTAAAACATGAAACAAACGTAATAATTAATTTTGATGAAATACTTGCATCAAAATATCACCATGAAAAAAGCAGTAAGCATTTTTTTATGAAAACATTGATTAATTCAGTTACTATTAATCAACTTACTTAACAAAAATTGTAAATGCTAATATATTAAGATCCTGAAGGGAGTTTCGTTTAGCTAAATATTAGTTCTATAACTTTTGGCAAGTAAATTCATATCTATATATATGACCAAAGTCATAACATTAGATTCGTAGATATAAGTTGTTATATGCATTTATATATGGGATTTGGTTATGCATGGACACACAATGCGCATAAGATATATTGATTCGTACCTGAAGATTGTTGTAGCGATTGAATGTCTTGAAGCATACATGGCAAGAAAAATGGGTGAAGCCTATTATGATTTGCTCTACCGCCGGAATCCAGTATGGCTTACCGGAAACTTCATTCTCGATGTCTTTTACAGCATCATAAGTGACGATCTCCTTCCCGTTTTTCTTCTTAGGCTGTTTAGCATCATTGCTTGAATTATCGGAACCAGGAAGGCCGATGTGTAAGCTCACGTCCACTGCAAAGTCCTCTTCATCTTCGTCGCATTCGTCATCTCCTTCTTCAACATACGATGGCTTAGGTTTTAGGTTTAGGTTCGAGTTTAAGTTGATCCGATCGATAAGTGGTAAAGGCTCGATTAGGGTATTGTGGTTACTAGAGTTTTGGGTGAGGTTGGGGAAGAGATCAAGGGATTGGAAATGGTCTCTAGGTTTTTCAGAAGAAGAGCTTGAGGAGATCTCGTATTGTGGTGATTCCATTGAATGTGGTGAACAGTGGTTGGAGAGTGATGAAAACATTTGGGAATGTTTGTTTATAGAGATTTCATTCTTTTTTCTTTTTAACTTTCAACTAGATATTATTATAATAAAAAATAGCTTTATATAATGATTGCTCTCTAGCTATATAAGTAATTTAATGTTTGCAATAACTTTTATAACTAATAATCATGCAGGTACGTAAGTAGATCCCACGTATCAATCCTCCTTTAAACTGCGAGAATAAAGATAGAGAAAATATCGAATATACTGAATTACAAAGACTATCTTTATATGTTTACGAAACAAAGTGTGAACAAAACGAATAATGAAAAATGTAAATTATAATTATAATTTAAGGTACGTACCAAATAGAGGAGTAAAGTAAATGAGAATCTTGGGGAATGTGAGGAGCAGACACTTGAGAATGCATGTGGTTGAGTGAAAACAACCTTTGTTAAGAAGTAATTTAATCTCCTCTGTTTCATCTCTTTGCCTATAAATAGAGTGTAAAGCAAAGAACCTTAAATTTTGTGGACCAAACTCTTCAAGTTTTGGCAACTTTTTCATTGCAGGGTTTTGACAATCTTTGGAATTTACGTAAGCCTTTTGCTTTTCTACCATATGGATTTTCGAATTTGGGTAATGGAATAAATGCTAATTTTGAATTTACTTTTTTATTATTATTACGGAGGATGCACTATTCTTATGATTCTTCTTATTATTCGGCTGGTGTTTTGTATGTATGTTAGTTGTTTAATTCTCTCTAACGGTCAACACCTCATCTAGTTTGGTGAACACTAGATTTGACATACTATTAAGAGAAAAGTTGTAATTAATTTGCAGGCTACAATTCAAGATTTTGAGATAAATTTGTTTCTATAGAACTTGAATTATACATTTTGCTAAAATGAATTGTTTTCCAAAGTAATATTGCGAGGCTATCAACTTATTACTTATCTTTTAGATGTTATGTTTAGTCAAATATTAGATCGCATCTCTACAATTGTTATTCTTTTTTTTGGGTCAAAAAACAGAAATCTAAAACAATTCAAATGGCCAAATAGGTAATACATAATTTACATAAATAATAGTTGCATTCGAACACTACGTGGTAGTTTATTTGCTTTTGTGTCATTTCCTTGCTCCACAATTGATATTTATACTAGCTAATTATTACTTAGACTTATCTTTTAGTTATTTTGATTGAAAATATTCTTAAAATCTTTTCTTAATTATTATAACAATGATCAGATATATAATTTTTGTTTATGCTGATCCACTATGACTATACTATGAACATGCAAGCTGAATATATTTTCTTTATTGAAATATTCATTGTATAATAAATTTTGAACTTGTAAAACCAACTTCGTTGTAGTCTCGAGGATTTAAATTATTTTTTCGTTTCCATAAATGGGACTTTGAGTTGAATCAGGATAGGGTCCAAAACTAGTAGAGTAAGAATTGGGCCAGTTGCCCAATCAAATTCGGTGATATTGAGGTTTGGCCCACGCTAATATACTAGTCAAAGACTCAAAATTACTTTATCAAATGATTTTTGTTTTGTTGATAAATGAATTAATCTTTTTTTTTTAATCATCTGTTGGGTTTATTCAAATTTTGAAATATAAGTTACAACGCTAAGCCAGCAAGGCTCATCACCTTTCCAGAGACAAAACCAGCAAATTCACAAAACGAACATCCTAAAAACAAAAACCTAAACAAAGAAGTCCAAAACGATCCCTACAAAAACCTTTAAAAAACAACACTAAAACGAAAGAAAAAACGTTTAAAATGACAAAGCCAATGAACTATTATCTAGAATAAATTATTAATAATCGAAATAGAATTTAAAAGTATTTAGCCACTTAGCATTGCTAAACCTAAAGATCATATATTGTTAGTGTCATTATATTGTTCATAATCTACTGAAGCTACGATAACACAGATCTACTTAATCCATTTAAAAACCATTTTAACCCAAAATTTAGATTTTGAAATTGGTATGCAACGACTAAAATAACTTATAAATTCCACACAAACGAAGTGATCC
Organism: Streptanthus diversifolius; assembly: GCA_039880935.1. NCBI lineage: Eukaryota > Viridiplantae > Streptophyta > Magnoliopsida > Brassicales > Brassicaceae > Streptanthus > Streptanthus diversifolius. The sequence goes on along the minus strand of JAXGFM010000014.1, from coordinate 20,280,080 downwards.
TAAACCTCAAACAAAGTACCAGCGTCATCAACTTATACACCAAATGAATAAAACTTAAGATAGGATAAAACGATTCGTCCAAACTGGATCAAAACCAAATCCAAAATTTTGAAAAATATAATTCAAACTTTCATTAATTTAAAATTGGTGGACTTGCCAAGCTGAAGTCTCCGTGAAATTAATAAGGTCCACTGTCAAGTTTCTATAAAATAGCATAATCAACGAAGTTATGAGTTAGTAGAGTTAATCAATTTTCCAAATTCATTGAGTCACAATGGAGACCACTTCTGCAATTTATCACACCTATATGGGATTGGAATCCCGCACCCCGCAGTATTAAAAGAGATATTTAAACCACTGTTAACAAAAAAAAATCGAATCAAATTTATGTTATTTCCATTAAACTATTGACATGCATACTCAGATTTCTATTTTGTTCAAACTTTTGTTAATTTTCAATAAAACTCATTTAAAATAAACTTAATAAACTGAAAGTAATTTTCAATATCTAAAAAACTAGAAATATACAGAAGAAAAAATGCACCCATGAAAATATATTGACATCACTTTTGGAAAAATTAATATTAAAAATAATATAATATTGTTTTACAAAATATGTAATACATATTTTACATAGATACGTTTAGCTATTTCATGTGTTTAGCTATTTTTTAATATATTACAAAAATATATTGTTCATGTGTTTAGCTACCTTTTCTATATTTTTAAAAAAATTAAAATAAATATTCTAACATTAACTTAATGATTTTATGAAGCTGTAGAATACTTTTTATTAGGTGGAGGTCTGCCTTTTGTGTGGGCTAATATACAGACCACAAATCTTGTGTGACTGGCGACTGATATAAACAAAACTATATTCCGGTAAAAGCTTCTGTAAGACCATCTTCAAGATATGAATCAGTTTCTCTTTATCATATATATATATATATTAGCCATAGTAGGATGTTTCTGGTTGAGACTCCAATGCTACATGTCACATCTCTCTCATTACTTCTTCTATACATTTACTGTAAAGCATAACACTAGAAAATATTATTTTCATCAAATCAACTGAAGAAAGAGTAAATGATGTTCACAGCGCAACGTATGATCCAATTAACACTCTCCATAAACCACAATCAAACGTAACCACTCATTCGCAGCTTCACGCCACAAAGGAAACAACCCGTTACTACAAATCCCGCTCTCAGCTTGACCCATCTTGCCAGATTTGGTAAGCTTCAATCAAGCTGGAGAATCTCTGCACAAGGTCAACTTATTTCACGGAAATGGATACTGCAAAAGTTCAACAAAGTTTTGAACTTTTTATTTACCCAAAAACTGTAGAATTTCAGAATGTATTCTATCACTTTATAAAACCGGATTTGAGAAATATCAATTTGCAATACAATTTATTTTTTGAGATTGAAATAAATTATTAAACTCACATATAAATATTGACATTTATGTAATCATAATTTATTTCAGCAAATTAATTATAATATTTACATAATTCAACAATATTAATTATATAATTAAATAGCAATACCATATTAAACACTATTTAATATTATTCTTTGACCAATAATTAATCTAATGAACATGATTATTAGTATAATATTATCAAAACATGATTTCAAAACAATCATTTTGATATTAACAATTTAATAAGAACATAAACAAGTATTTTATTTTTAGAATCATAAGAACAAAAAACTATTTGGAGGCGGGATGATCCCTTTCCTTAACTCAATAAAATGCCCGCAATGAAACGGTTTATATGCATTCTTTGAATTCCAAGATACAACCAAACATATAAGACTAACATGTTTCATTCATGTTAGAATCTACGAGCTAATATTCTACCATATACTCAAGAACAAAAAATCTACTTTTGAAAGAGAAAAGTAGAATATGGAGGAAGTTAGAACCTGTTAAACCTTGTGAATTCCTTATCAACTAGCACCTAACACAAACAACCAAGAAGATATTTTAAGAGAGCTTCAACACTTAGAAACTTCTCAAAGAATATTTAAAATATGTCTAATGGTGTTTTCTTGCTTTTAGAATGAATGGATGATTTTTCCCTTCTAGGTAGCTTGCTATTTATAACAGAAGAATAGTTTGGTGGTCAAGTAGATTTAATGGTCAAATTTATTTGGTTTTTAATACCAAAATTTGTAAGTTACAAAAATATCTTTAACCTCCCCTAAGCAAATTCTCATTCACATTTTAACTATATATTATAAGTCAACATGCTTATTAATATAATATTCCAACAATATATTGCTACAAAACACTAAATCCCGATGCGATGAGCTAATTTTCACATTGGAAACTGCTGGTGCTCCATCTGCTGATTCATTATGCAATCCCATCTTCGATGGATTCTGTTTTTCAAGACACTAAAGAAAGTGTGGTCTGTAAAAGTATGGGTCGTAGCTATATATAACCTTGTTATAACAATGAGCCATCGAACTTGGATCAGTATTCATCAGTTTGGTATTCAGTTTTTTTATTTGGTAAGCGGTATTCAAGATTCTTGTTTGGTATTCAATATTCATCAGTTTGGTATTCAATTTTCTTATTTAGTATTCGGTATTCAAGATTCTTGTTTGGTATTCAATATTCATCAGTTTGGTATTCAATTTTCTTATTTAGTATTCGGTATTCAAGATTCTTGTTTGGTATTTAGTATTTAAGTTTACAAACCATTACTAACCATCAAACTTCACAATCCTTGCAAATCTAGTAATACGACATTGCTTGAACAATGAGCCAAATCATCAAGAAAGATTTCAGAGTAATCCATCCGCAAGAGAACAGACAAGCATATACAAACTGAAATTGATTTTTATGTATGAAGATTTAAAAAAATCACGGAGAGGTTTATATACATAAGACGATAACCTTAGATCACAACCCAATTAAATCAAAATCATAAAAATAAAACATAGAGTTCTTGGCCTACAAGAACCTTGTGCAGCACACAATGTTCTTTATAAAATTTGAGATATGTTTTATCAAGCATTTCTACTTCGATGACAGGATTAATGCAATATTTCAATTATGACACCGCTGTTAGAATATTGGAGTTGGATTCATCCACATTCTCAAAATCCTGAAATCTCAAATTTTTTTATTTCTCTAAAGCATGAGAGAGAATTAATGCTCTATGTTATCAAACCTTTCTTTCAAAACTGATCTCAGCTCCTTTGGATCTTTTATATTCACATGATATTTTTATCCAAATATGTTTTTAGGAAAATTATTGCTTTTGTTTTATCTTCTACAGTCAAATCATTTTCTTTTTTGATAGTGTCAAATATTTTTTTCGACTTTAAGAATAGTTTTGCATCAGTGTTCCATGTTATGCAGTTTGCTCCAGTAATTTTGAGAATTGGAAATTTAAGACTCTCAATAACTTACCTTCATCTTCTAGGGAAAACAGAAGATAGACCTAGCACATTAAATTGTGATCCATCATCTCGGCCCATGGCTGGCGATCTATCATCTCGGTCCACAAATTTTTAATCCACCATACACGAATTGTAGTAAAGCTACAGACAGACAGTCATCTCGGCGGATGGATCGAGCCTCCCGCTCGGTCATCTCAACAACGAATCATACAGTCACTCATCTCGACAGATATATTGGCTATGATTAGTAAAATGCAGAATGGCGGAATCATGTTCAAAAACGCCATTCCACAAATATTTTGTCAATAAAAAAAACTGGCGGAATCGCGTATGAAACGGGAAAACGCAGACTTGCGTTTTCACTGATAAAAAATACAAAGAAAATCTCATTAAGTGGAAAAGTGAAGGTGGAGTAGATTTTTTGTGGAACCTACTCCACAAAAAATATTGATTACAAATACTAAATAAGTTTTGAACGCAATTATTTAATTACATAATAATAATATTTTAGAATTCTAAATAAATACTAATAATTTTTTAAATTATAAAATATTTGTTTTACATAATATTGTTTTAAATATTTAGTTAAAATATTAAAATCAATTAAAAAATTGAAAAATAGAAATAGTCACACTATATTAAATACATACAAATTTGTATAAAAATTTGAGAAAAACTATAAATTAGAACAAAAAAAAAATTTATACATCTTATATAATATAATAGAAAAAGTAATAAATAAAACTATGATATTTGATTTTTCAACGTCATAAAATATTAATGTATTTATTATAAATATATTAATGATAAGTTAACTAATTACAATAAGATAATAATTTTTTATAATAATATTAAATAATTTTTATTTTTTTATAATAATTAACTCAATTATAATTTCTTATGATAATAAATAATGTAGTGAAATTTTATTTTCTAAAAATAATTAGCTCAACTATAAAATATAGTGAAATTTTATTTAAGATAATTTATATTTTGCTATTCCGCAAACTTCAATCATAAAAAAAATCAATTCCGCAAGTTTTTCATTTTGCAAATTTTAAATTATTCTGCAGATTTTAAATTATTCCACAAGTTTTTTTATTTTTACATCATTCCGCCATTACGCAAGTGTTACCAATCAAAGTCATTCAAAGATTGGATTCATTTTGGCTGGACAAAAGATGGGCAACACATATAACCGGTCACGAGTCATCTCAACATTGGATGCTGGCGGTGTGATTCATCTCGGTCAGACGAACAATAGAAGACTCTTGGTCGAGATGATTCATCTCGGCAACATGGATGGCCAGTCATGAGTCATCTCAGCATTGGTTGGACGGGTTATCTTGGTTGACGCAAGCAATCTTTGGTCAAGAGAATTTATCTGGGCGCGGGCGATAGATGCATATGGTCTTCATCTCACTGCGGGCAATAGACGCAGATGGCCTTCATCACGGCGGCACTATGGACGCAGCCACTCTTCATCTTGGCACAGACGATCAACACAGACAGTCGAGATGAATGGTGGCCTAAGCCGTTATGCTTGTATCGTCAAGTTATTGGCTTGACTCAAAATATTTGACAAGATCCATTCTCCATATCTAATTATTTGCAGTTTTTAAATAGTGGATTTAGATCTCAACAAACACGAAATAAAAAGTTTTAAACTCGAATATTCATTATTCCATATTTGATCGTGTATGGTGTTATTTAAGAAAAGTCTTCAGTTTCCACTTGTATCTTATGTTGTAACAGTATATATTAACTCATGTGAAAGGTTATTATCATTACAAAGTCTCCTCTGTGCTAAGAATTTTGTCATAAAAGTGCCAAGTAGTCTAGTTTCATTATTTGTACCCAAATATATATCTTGGAGCAAATCTATAGGCATGAGCTGGTACACATTGGTACGGTGTTATTCTCCACTGGTGTGGACTCTTCAGAGGACCATTAAATGAGGCGGGGGTAAGCTCCCGCTGGTGCTAGACTGAAATTATCATTCTTTGGTCCTTCATTTGAAATCTTCTAGGGTCAAATACTAATCCAAGTTGGTCGGACACTTTGAAATCTTCTGGCTCTCGTGATAGATCGTATTCGATTCTCTTCCAATAATTCACTTCTCTGCCTCTGCTATGTTCATCTCTATTTAATTCTTATATTCTCTCAACTGTCTTCCTCTTACTTCCCACTTGTTAAAAGTATTTTTTTGGGTGGAGTAATAAATTTCACATTTTTATAAAAAATATAAAAAACCCAAAACCCAAACCGAAACACCATTTCTGAGTTTACTAAAAAATATATTCCGGTTTGGATATTTTTTGTCATGACAATCTAAAAGAAAACGTTTTGCTTTGTTCCTACGAGTAATCCCAGTGCCCAGCAACCACAACCGCTTCTTCTTCTCCTCAATTTCTCCATTGATATCCTCAGATACCTCCCCCATCACAAAAACCCATTTGCCGCTCGTTAATTTCGATTCGCTCGCAGAAACATGACTTCTCAGCTTTTGTAATTTGTCGGCAACAAAACAAATTTTTCCGCTTGATTCTGCAGCATTTTTGTTTCTTGGATTCTGTGATTCTCTAGGGGAGAGAAGCTTCTGGGTATCAATTAGTATTCTTTAATGGAGAAATGGATCTTGCTGTTTCTGTTGGTGATTGTGTTTGGGAATCTAACGTTCACTCCCGTCGCCGCCTTCTCCGTTAGGGTTCCGATTTGTGATACGAAATCTGTTAAAGATTACACCTTTGGGTTACGAGATCAGACTTGCCCCGTTTCTGATGAATTAGACGAGCGTCCTCATTTTGTTGCCGTGACCGAGGTACGTTTCGCAAGAAAGTTTCGATCTTTACTCCTCGAAATTACGCTGTAGATTAAGGCTTTTTCTTGATTAAATTATCAGCTTAAATATGAATAAATCTGTCTTTGTTTGTCATGAATGTTATCAAATGCTGAAAGATTTCTGAAATTTGAATCTTTATTCATTGGCATCGTTTCGTTGTGAAGGGTGATGAGCGTTGGTTGCAAATTGTTTTGGATATGATTCATAAGAACAAGTGTGACTATGTTGCTTTTCTCTTCTATGCATCATGGTGTCCATTCTCAAGGTCGTTTAGACCGAGCTTCGATGTCATCTCTTCTCTCTACTCTTCAATTCCTCACTTTGCAATTAAGGAATCATCGGTTAAACCAAGGTGGGTTAATGCTCGCCTCGAACTCGAACTAGCTGTTTTGTTTTCTTCTGTCATATGATGATATTTTGAGTACTTATTGTGGTGCAGCACCCTCTCCAAGTATGGAGTTCATGGGTTTCCTACTCTCTTACTTATGAATTCAACTATGCGGGCACGATACCGAGGGACTAGAATGCTTGATTCTCTTGTTGCTTTCTACAGCGACGTTACCGGTAAGGTGTTTTGTTCTTTCAGATTTTCATTTATGCAGCCTCTCTCTTCTGTTTTGACCCTGATGTGGATAGTGGTTGTTTTTAATAATGAGGATAGAAGAGAAGCTACAAAAGAGTTGGTTTTGTATGCTGTGGTTGTTTTTAGTAATGAGGATAGAAGAGAAGCTACAAAAGAGTTGGTTTTGTATGCTAACGATAAACATTGTCGCTAGTGTGCTCCTGCTATTAGTTGTCTAGGATATTTTTGAACAGCTCACAATCAGTGGAACTAACAAGGAAATTTCATGGGATTGTAGGCATCGAAACACTGGACAAGACTTCTTTTGAGAAAACCATATCAGTTCCTCATCTCGGGAACCAAAACAACACTGAGCCAGAGAACTGCCCTTTCACATGGGCGAGATCACCTGAGAATATGTTTCGCCAAGAGACCTATCTGACTCTTGCTGTCGTATTCGTCCTGTTGAGATTGCTCCGTTTGGTTTTCCCTACACTCGTTGTGTTTATGAAATTCACTTGGAGACGGATTGCTCAGAACATGAGACTGGAAAGCCTGCAAGAACATATCGTGGGGTTTCTAAGCCGAACTGCACAATTATGCATGCATCTTAAAGAGCCTTGCAAGAGGAGCAATCTGCAGGGAGGAGCCATGAACGCTAGAGCATGGGCTTCCAAATCTTTGGCCACTGTCTCAATCGGAGATTCAAGCTCTTCAAACAGAGGAAGTTCAGCTGCTCCGTGACTTAAAACTTATCAAATATAGCTAATGTGATCAGCTAAAAATGTTTGGCTATATCAGCCACGTGTTACCAGCTCCTCGGGATAAGTTTGCCTCTTTCCTGTATTAATCAGCAGTTCCTCTGGAGAGGGCTTAATTCATAGCTAAACATTTTGTAACAAAAGTGTAAATGCTATCAGATGGCAATATCATATAAGTTAATTCATGATTTTTCTGTCAATTTTATATCAGAATTGATCTTTACTTTTAACTTGTTTCCTCAAGCAGTTTCACATATCAAACTGAACAATCCTAGGAAATCTTACAAATACATGAGTCGAAGACTTAAATCTTCAATTAATCAAGCTCTACAACTGAGACATCATTCTTCAGGATCTGCAATTTAACAAGAAATTTTTAGTCCAATCTGAATAACGTGTTTAACATCTACAAAGATGTATACACGCATTACCTGTGAAATATAATCTTTTACTCTCTCACTAACTTCTGCATCTAAGGCTCTCTCAGCAAGATCGTAACACAGAGTATTACCCTCTGGGCCATTCACTTTCTCCTTCTACAAGAACCTGTCCAAATAACTAAGCATTCAGAGGAAGAAAGAGCTATGAAAACCAATATATGAAATCGAATAACAAAGCATTCAGGTTAAACAAAAGTCTCACGTTTGTTGGACTAAGGTCTCTAGGGCCTGCTTGTTATTCCCAAACACAGCATTATGCTCGTCGTTTTCATGCAGTCCCATTCGCCTCAAATGATGCCAAAGGGTTTCTATGGAAAGAGGTCAACAATCAAATTCTTACTGAAGAAGATCATACTAAATTAGCAACTAGTTAAATTCCTTTTACTTAGCAACCAATGCAGGAAAAGGGCAGATAACAGAAGCATAGAACATCACATCAAACCAAGAATATCGTCTTAAGAGATCAGGTAACAGTACACAGAATGTATGCATACCTTCAGGGATCTTCCCTCCTGCAAGCTGCACAATAGCAAGAACTGCAAATGTGAAACCAGTCATAGGACTCGTTGTTTCTTCCACAACGTGTTTCCTAAATACTTATATCGGCAATTGACTAACGAGCACATATGATTTCGAGTCAGCATTACCTGAGAACAATGCAAACAACATCTCACCTAATCTAAACGCAGAGTTCGATCAAAAGTCGCTTCTTTATAAAACAATGTCTTACTCTGTGACAGAGGAAGCCTTGTTTGACTGTTAGAAGAAGGCCTACAACGTTGTAGCTCTTTCAAATCATAACCAAACACATTCGAAAGCTTGCTCTTAGCTTCGTTGATCACGTGAGTCGCGAGGTTACGCTGACGATAGTTCTTAGTAACAATCTGAGTCAAATCTTCTCTTTTAATTGGGCATCCTGAGTTTTGATGCGACTTGAAGATTACATATCTAATCAACTCCGCAACAAGCTTATCCGTTTCCTAATTTCAGATTTTCAAATCCTTCAAACAACAATCTCGAAAAGCCGAAATATAGAATAAATCTGGAAACCAAAGTTCCCTATTTGGGAAGAAACTGTATCAAAATTCCCAATTTAGGAAGAAATTGTAACAATACCTCCTTCGATATATCAAATTGAGAAAGAGCATTTGCTTCATCAGCCATTCTGAAACTGGGTTTAACAAAGTTAGGCGTAAATTAAACATATATATCGAGGAATTTCAAATTTTGAGAGCAATAAGATATAATTGATAATTCACCTGAAGAAATTGGGAGACAGAGGGATGCAGAATCGGAGACGATTAAAATTCGTAAGCCCTAATTTATAGTAAATCAATTGGCGGGAGAAAAAAAGCTAGAAGGCGAAACAGTCTCTGACTCATTAAGAGGGTCCTAAGAGTGGGGACAAGTGTGATTCGCACGATCTATGCCAATGAAAACATAAGATACGTGGGTCCACAGATCTGACGGTTGAGATTTCGTCACTATCAGTAATAGAGGGTTCCCATTATCCGAGGCTTATTCTCAGCCGTCGATTTTTCTTTCATCCTGTCCGAAACCCAACCGCCAAATTTCTTTTATAATCGTGACAAGAGTTTTTGATCAGAACGAAGACTAACTACGAGAGAGAAGAGAGAGAAGCTATGGAGAAGGAGAGAGAGAAGCAAGTTTACCTGGCGAAACTGAACGAACAAGCCGAGAGATACGATGGTAAACCAAAAACCTTTCTCCTTTTTTTGTGTTTTTTTCTGAAGTTCTCTGTAATCTTCGAACTCTGTTCCGTAAGATCTCCGTTTCATACTTCTGTCAAAAAATGTACGGATTTAAAATTGTTTCATGGTTAATTTGTATTGTATGCATCGATTTGTTTGCGAAAGGGTTTTGTTATTTTCATCTAAGAAGTTTGCTGGTTTCTTAAGATCAATTTTGAAGTTTTAATTTTAGGGATTTTTGAAAATTTTATGTTCATATTACAGAATTTCTCTGCTTCCAGCGATAAATGGTGTTTAGATGCGAAATTCTGATGACCCTTCTTAGAAACAAACCTTGTTGTTTTGGTAACTAAACATTGAGATTATGCTTTATGCTTTAAAGCAATTTCGATCGAATTGCTTTTATTTGATTTGGCTTTGATTCGTTCAAACAGAGATGGTTGAAGCAATGAAGAAAATTGCAGCTCTTAATGTGGAACTCACAATCGAAGAGAGGAACTTGTTATCTGTTGGATACAAGAATGTGATTGGTGCTAGGAGAGCGTCGTGGAGGATCCTCTCTTCGATTGAGCAGAAAGAAGAATCAAGGGGAAACGAACAGAACGCAAAGAGGATTAAGGACTACAGAACAAAGGTTGAAGATGAACTCTCCAAGATCTGCTACGACATTTTGGCTGTCATCGATAACCATCTTGTCCCATCCGCAACTTCAGGAGAATCCACTGTTTTCTACTTCAAGATGTTATTACTCATTCTCACTTTAAATCAAATAAAAAAGAGTATATATATGATACATACTTGAAGCAGATTAATCGTTTTTGTATTATTGGTGTTGATAGGAAAGGAGACTATTTCAGATACTTGTCTGAGTTTAAGCTTGGTTCTGATCGCGATGAAGCTGCTAATCAATCACTCAAGGCTTATGAAGTATGTTTTACCCTTCATTCTCTTGATCAATTCGTCTAATGCTTAGAAAAGAAAATCGAGAATGTATGTTGGTTTATATAGGCTGCAACGACTACAGCTAGCTCTGAATTGGGTCCTACTCATCCGATCAGACTCGGCTTGGCTCTTAACTTCTCGGTCTTTTACTACGAGATCATGAACTCTCCAGAACGGTAAATCCGTAAGCTAGACTTTGTAATTTTTCTGACCGTTTTGTGGTAATGAAATATTCGAGTTTTGAATGATTTGAATCCACTAGAGCGTGTCATTTGGCGAAACAAGCGTTTGATGAAGCTATCGCTGAGCTGGATAGTCTTAATGAAGACTCTTACAAAGACAGCACCCTTATCATGCAGCTTCTCAGAGATAACCTCACTTTATGGACTTCTGATCTAGAGGAAGGAGGTAATAATTACGAACACACGAAAAATAACTACTTCTTTAAACTTTATTGTAAAATTAGTGTACTTACTTGCATTAAATGCTTTGTAAACCTTTTTGTCTTGCAGATGACCAATCTAAAGGGGACAAGACACAAGATGAGGTAAGCAAATCTGAGTGAAGGTTTACACTTTTTCCTAATAGTTTTCTTTTTTCTTTTCACATTTTCCGAATATATAATTCTGCAGGACTAATGAAGACATAACACTTCTTTGGCACCAAAAGGTTTAAACTTTCCTTCTTACTAGAAGGTCTTGAGTTGGCGAAAGATTGCTTTAAACCTCTTTATCTATTAATCTATTATTTGTTAGTCTCTCTTTTCTATTGTTTTTTTCCGACATTGAAATTAAACTTTTGTGTTGTCGTCACTTATTATCTTGACATTGAAACATCTCAACTCTGTCGTTTACCAATTGATTGTCCTTCCAAAGGATAGGGACAACTCATTGCATATGGGTACTAGTAAAAGCTGATCAATATTATAAATATGAATGAATGAATAATAGTTGAATGAAATGAAGTAAATAAAAGAATTTCATTACACTCATTCTTTTGGAAAGTATTAGAAGAATAGTTTTTCTAAAATGTGCACCTTTTCAGTTAATTAAATCAATGAAGTAAAAGAAATTTATATATTATTCCAACACTATTTCATCGCAAATTGTGAAATTTTACCCAAAAATTATTCACTCTACCCATATTTATATCTCTAATTGTACAACTACTTGCATTTATTTTCCTGGAAAATATTTGAACACTAAAAGTCTAAATTAAATGACACAAGTACAAATATAATTTTTATAAATAATACTTTGATAAATTAATAAAAAAATTTCAGTTTTAGATTATATAATCGATTCAATTAATCTCTTAATTAATTATTATCTCACTAAATTAATAAGATATTATGATTGTGACATTATTAATTTACAAAAAATTTATTGTAGTTTTATCAAATGAAAACTTACAAGAAATATATATTAGCAACATATGAAGCTCTGTACTGAGCTTAGAAAAAAAAGAAGATACATATTATGAAAACGTTAAGCAAGATTAAAAGTGTAATTTTTTTAGAAGACGTGAATAAATAATTCATTGAACAAGAAATGAAAAAAATTATTTGAAGTTCTTGCCTCTTAGATGTTCAACGATATTTGCTGGCACTGTGAGAAAAATGTTAGAATGAAAGTTTTCTTCATACTTTTTGGTCTGAGATTTTGTTTTGCTTTGTTATCAACTGTGAGTTTGTTGCATGTTTTTTTCTCGGAATTTCAAAAATTATTTTCTCGACCCTTAACCAATTGATCCACAGCTATCCATAATCGTTTTTATGGTTTGTGCTACTGCTATGGTTATGAAAACTTCTTTTAAGGATCCTTGTTAGAGATCATATCCATTATTAGAGATTCTACTCATCATGATATTGGTTGAGTAGCCCACAAAAACTCCTTATTAACTTCTGCAATCAAATTTTCTCAGGTTTTCTTGTCCCAGAGAATGTAGCAAACACACCAAAAAATATGTAAGTGATTGAAATTTGAAGTGTTTCTTCTTTAGATCTGATAAGATGTAGTTTTAGTACCAGATTTGACATACTTTTGGTTGATGATACAACATGTTATGCTAATTGCTTCAGCCTATAACCAAATTTGAATCTTGTTGTAGTGTATCATAGTTCGAGCTATTTTATGAAGAGTTATATTTTTCCTTTCTACTATTCCCTTTTATTGGAGGGTTTTTGGTGCTGAGAACCGATGTCTAATTCGTTGAGAGTTACAAAGATTTTCATATGCATCATTCTGAAATTCTCTTCTATGGTCACTTTTCACTTGTGCAATGCGTCCCTTCTCGTTGGATAATTGCAGAGCTAAGATCTTGAAACTCTCCAGTTTCTGATTTTTTTTCTTAAGAATCTAACTCATGTTAATCTAGAGAAATCATCTACCAAACGAAGATATACCTTCTCCCTGCAATTCTTTCAGTTTGGATTGGTCCCATTAGATCCATGTGAACCAGCTCATCGTTTTGACCCAATCTGTTTCACTTGCTTATTTTAGACTTTGATTTGTTTACCTTGGCAACACGCTTTTCACACACAGGTCAAATCATCCTCAAGTTTACACCTCGAACCACATATATTTTAACAATCATCAGCATACCATTCACATTCATGTGATCTAATATCTTATGCCAGAGATCTAACTGAGACTATGTTGCATACATGCATTTGTCAGAAGGTTTCCAAATGTAACAGTTGTTACCAGATTTCTCTTCAACCAACACAACATTTCCTGCCTTATCAACATCTTGACAATCAATCTTCGTAAAAATCACTTTCACCTCCTCATCGCACAGTTGGCTAATACTGATCAAGTTTGCCTTAAGACCTTCCACATAATAGATATTAACTAGAGATGGTTGATTTTCATCATAAATATTTTTTACTCCCATGATTTTCCCTTTTCCACCATCACTTAACATGACTTTTCCAGCATCAATTTCTGTACATGATGACAATACTTGTTGCTAACCAATCATGTGTCTAGAGCATCCACTATCGAAGTACCAAGCAACTTATTTATGTTGATCAGAAGACATATATGTTAAGCCAACAAGAGTATATTTCAGGAAGAAGCGTCTTGATAACGTGGCATGAGTGACATGGAGTTAAAGAAGAATAATGAGGAAACGAATATATATCGCTTTCAGACTTTCTGTTAGGATATCGAATATTTTTTAGTACGTGTGGGAAAGAGGTTTCTCTCTCTTTTCTCTCTGTATTTTGGCGATTCCAGGGTTCGTCCTGTGAATTGAATGATCTAAAATATAAAAGGAAGTAACTTTTATCTATTGGATCATCTGCTTGACATTCGATCGTGGTCCTTCTTGTTTGTTAAATGATTACATACTGTTAATTTCTTAACAAATTGGTGTGGTGGGCTGTTTGTGTTTCAACCAGAAACGGTTCTTGCTACCCGCTATGATGCTACTGGTCATTTGGAGGCTTTAGTTGCCTTGTCGGGTTTACCGACGCATGAAACTACGTGGGAGAATATGGCTGAATTGCTCCGCCAATTTTTGTCGTTTGAGGGCAAGCTCCGTGTCACCGAGGGGGGTAATGTTAAGCCACTAAGAGTATATTTCATGAAGAAGCTTCTTGATAACGTGGCATGAGTGACGTGGAGTTAAAGAAGAATAATGAGGAAACGAATATATATCGCTTTCATACTTTCTGTTAGGATATCAAATATTTTGTTAGTTCGTGTGGGAAAGAGGTTTCTCTCTCTTTTCTCTCTGTATTTTGGCGATTCTAGGGGTCGTGCTGTGAATCGAGTGATCTAATATATAAACGAAAGTAACTTTTATTTATTGGATCATCTTCTTGACATTCGATCGTGGTCCTTCTTGTTTGTTAAACGATTACATACTTCTAATTGCTTAACAATATATGCCACATTTACCATGTGTTCATTTGATGCTTCATCGAGCTGTGCCAGATGGCAAACAAGATCTACCTCCACCTTATACTCTTATGCAATTGATGTTGAATAAATAAAAGATTTCGTAATCTATATTTTTCAATAGATCTGTGGCTCAACGGAGCACTTGTTAAGCTCTAGGCTTCATTGACCTTGAGGATAAGATCATAACGGTACAAGTGTATATGTTCAGTACAACCGCAAAAGTAACATCCTAGCTTGACTTACCAGTGTTAGTTCTTGTAAACTGATTCTTCTTACGAGTTAAAAAGTTTTGATTTTGTTCAAGCTCCCTTGGCTACACATCAGTGATGATTTTGGCTCGAACAAAGTTAGTGAGACATATTTGATTTGCAATAACCAATGTGTAGGTTGAAGCCTCTTGTCCTCTATATCCAAGACCCAAATTCTATTTCACCAGTTGTCCCATAGACAACATTTTGTCTAAATCTTTTGTTCTTCTGTTCAACATCTAAATCTTCTTTTGATTATCGGTTAGATTATGTTCAAGCTCTCGGTTCTTTTTTTTTTCTGAAACAAAAACTCAGTCAAACTGCTTATCTTCAGTTCCAGTTCAATATTTTTCTTTTGTTCCTCATCAAGTTTCAGCTGCAATTCAGTACCAACTATAAAGGCTTCTCCATCTCCGATATGTTAATTTTGTTGGAGATTTAACTCATGATCAATCGATCACCTCCAACAGATGTGTCTTTTCATTTGTGTCCATTTGTTTTTGCACATTCGTTTATGGTCATTTGTATGAGTCCATTCAACATATCTCTTGATTTACTATATAAAGAGACATAAATGACTTTGTTGGAGACAGAAAAAAGTGATATAATCTTCTCATTCCCCACAAACCATTTTTTGAAGAAAATTCATAGTATAGTTTGCCAGGATCTTCGTAGGGTGTATAATACGAAGATCGATAGTTGTATCCTGCAAGATAGACGTCCGTGAAATTACTTACACCATAGTAGGGGAAAATTTATGTCTTAGGAAGCCTCTGTCATTCTAAAGTTGTTTATCACAACATTCTGAAAGGAAATCCGAAAGATTGAACTGCATCTGTATATTTTCGCTAACAATCTAAGACAGAAATTTCATCTCTCTTCTTCTTCTATTCGAATTTGATAGATGGATCAATCTGCTGCAATTGTGAAAAATCACATTGAGAAACCTTTTGTATTCAAAGGAGTGGATTTCAAAAGATGGCAACAAAAGATGATATTTTGTCTCACAACTTTGAACCTGGCACAATGTGTGACTTCTGAAGGACCTGAGTTATCTGTAGATGGTGATATTCCTGATGATATCATGAAAGCCTCAGAGGCATGGACTTAAAATGAATTTGTATGCAAAAACTACATTCTCAATGCCTTGGACGATTCTCTCTACGATGTTTATCATATATTCCAAACTCCAAAGCAGTTGTGGGAATCACTAGAGAAGAAATACAAGTCTGAAGTTGCAAGTGCTAAAAAGTTCATTGTGGAAAAGTTCTTGAATTTCAAGATGAGTGACACAGTTTCTGTGGTGAAACAAGTGAAAGAAATCCAGATTATTGCTCATGAATTGAGGGATGAAAGTTTGAGGCTGAATGAAACTTTTATGGTTGCTTCAATTATTGAGAAATTACCTCAAACGTGGAAAGACTTCAAGATCTATCTGAAACACATACATGAAGATATGAGTCTCGAACAACTCATTCTGAAACTTCGTGTAGAAGAAGAAAACCGAAAGAATGAGAAATCTGAATTCTCTTCTATGGAAGCAAAGGCCAATGTAATTGAGGGAAACAACTCTAAGTTTAAAAGCTTTAAGAATAACAAGAAGGTGAAAAATACACTCACTTTCCAAAAGGGTTGTAACTTTAAGAAGAAGCCACAAGGTGCTTGTTGGGTGTGTGGAAAGCCTGGAAATAGAGCCAAAGACTGCCGCTATAAAAAGGATGGACCAAGCGTTGGAGATATCAATAACGCAAACCTTGCAGAAATTCAGTTTGTTGCTGTTGTTTTTGAGGCAAATGTAATGAAAAAATCCAATGATTGGTGGGTTGACACTGGGGAAACAAAGCATGTGTGCTCTGATGTGAGTATGTTCTCAACATACGAACAAGATTCTGGTGGAGAAAAACTTTATATGGGAAATGCTAGCACCGCTACCATTGAAGGAAAAGGCAAAGTGATTCTAAAACTCACTTCTGGAAAGGAACTTGTTCTTACAAATGTGCTTCATGTTCCTGAGATTAGGAAAAATCTGATTTCAGGATCTCTTCTTAGCAACAAAGGATTTAAAATTGTGTTTGAATCTGATAAGGTTGTACTCACTAAAGGTGGGATATATGTAGGAAAAGGTTATCTCTGTGATGGTCTTTTTTAAACTTAATGTTGTATCTGTCATTAATAGAAATGCAGGCAATAGCTCTGCTTCTTTTTACTTGATTGACTCAAGTATCTTATGGCATGCAAGATTGGGACATGTCAGTTATCAGTCTCTTTACCGAATGATGAGTTTAGGATTGTTATCGAAGAAGAATTTAAGTATTATTAAAAGAAGCAAATGTGAGATCTGTGTAGAATCAAAATATTCACGGCACTCTTACAAATCTGTAGAAAAACAAATGTATTACTTGGTTTAATACACAATGACTTATGTGATTTTCAATCAATTCCAAGTATTGGGAAATATAATTATTACATTTCTTTTATTGATGACTACAGTAAGTTTTGTCAAATCTATTTGATTGATACTAAAGATGAGGCTTTGAACATGTTTAAAAAATTCAAAGCAGAAGTTGAAAATCAATTAGATAAAAAAAATAAAGATTCTGAGATCAGATCATGGTGGAGAATACAAATCAAAAGAATTCTCAGAGTTTTGTTCTGAACATGGAATTATTCATCAAACCACAACACCCTATACTCCAATGCAAAATGGAGTTGCTGAAAGGAAAAATAGAACGCTTAAAGAGATGATGAATTCCCTGTTAAACAACTCTGGTGCACCACTTAGATTATGAGCTTAAGCTATTCTTACAGAAAATTCAATATTAAATAAAATCCCTCATAAAAAGAGTGACAAAACCCCATATGAAATATGGAAGAATAAGACTCCTTCATATAAAAATGTGAAAGTGTGGGGTTGTCTTGCAAAGGTTCAAATTCCTTTACCTAAGAGAACTGCGATAGGACCAAAAACGATGGATTGTGTTTACATCGGTCCTGCAGAAAACAGTGCAGCATACAGATTTTTGGTTCATAAATCTGAGAATGCTGAGGTAAAAGTGAATAAAATGAGGCTGATTTCTTTGAAGAAATTTTTCTTTACAAAGAGCCAACACTCACGAGTAGTAAACTAGCTCGAGATGATAATAAAAGTCACTCAAAGGTTCAAGAAGAAGAAAATGAACCAAGACGAAGTAAAATGACAAGAACTTCCAAAGATTTTGGTATTGATTTTATGACATACCTGAGTGAGTATGAACCACAAACTTATAAGGCTGCAATGGAATCTTTAGAAGCACCTTATTGGAAAGAAGCGATTCAAAGTGAAGTAGAATCCATTTTGAGTAACCATATATGAGAATTGGTTGATTTACCTCTTGGAAATAAACTAATTGGACATAAATGAATATTTACAAAGAAGCTCAGACCAGATGGAGTTATTGAGAAATATAAAGCAAGATTAGTGGCAAAGGGATTTCGCCAAAAGGAAGGTCTTGACTTCTTTGATACATATTCTCCTGTCACAAGAATCACTTCTATAAGATTGTTAATAGCAATCTCGGCCATATATAATTTAGAAATTCATCAAATGGATGTTAAAACTGCATTCTTAAATGGTGAATTAGATGAAGAAATATATATGGAACAACCCGAATGATTTATAGTTAAAGGGAAAGAAAACAAAGTTTGTAAGCTTAAAAAGTCTTTGTATGTACTTAAGCAAGCGTTAAAACAGTGGCATGAGAAGTTTGATAATACAATGAAGTCGTATGGTTTTACTATAAATGAATGTGACAAGTGTGTCTATATTAAAAAAACTAAGAATGATACGATCATTGTATGTATATATGTGGATGATATGTTGTTAATGGGAACAAGTAAAGATATTATCAATACCATAAAAAGAATGCTGAGTGACATCTTTGAAATGAAAGATATGGGATTGGCTGATTTGATTCTTAGAATTAAAGTAAAACGAGAGCCAAATGGTTATTCACTTACTCAATCTCATTATTTAAATAAAATTCTAAAGAAATTTGGGCATTTTGATGATAGACCAGTACTTACTCCGTTTGATCCAACATGCAAGCTTTCAAAGAATGAAGGAGAAGGTGTATCCCAGTTAGAGTACACTCAAATTGTGGGAAGCCTCATGTACATTATGAATTGTACAAGACCAGATTTGGCTTACTCATTGAGTCGTTTAAGTCGATATTCGAATAATCCAAATAAAGAACATTGGAATGCTTTAGTTAGAGTATTAAGATAAAAGCATACAATTAATTATAGTCTGCATTTCACAAAGTTTTCTCCTGTTTTAGAAGGATATAGTGATGCAAACTGGATCTCAGGAAGCACGGATAGCAAGTCTACAAGTGGTTATGTGTTTACACTTGGTGGTGGTGCTGTGTCTTGGAAATCATCTAAACAAACGTGTATTGCACGTTCTACAATGGAGTCCGAGTTTATCACACTAAATAAAGCTGCGGAAGAAGCTGAATGGCTTAGAAATTTTGTTGAAGATGTTTCATTATGGCCAAAGCCTGTAACGGCACTATGCATTCATTGTGACAGTAGGGCTGCCTTAATTAGAGGAAAAAATAAAATTTATAATGGAAAATCAAGACATATTAGAAGAAGACATGCCTCAATACGACAACGATTTCTAATGGAGTGATCGCATTGGATTACATTAAATCAAGGGAAAACTTGGCTGATCATTTGACTAAATGCCTTCTTAAAGAGGAAGTCGTATTTACTTCGAGGGGAATGGGTCTCAAGCCAACACAATGAGTCATCACTTGGTGGAAACCTAACCTAGCAACATTGGAGATCCCATGGTCTAGGTTTCAATAGGAAAAATGGTTAAGGAAGACTCAAGACTGAAGTTCACACATTTCTCATTCCTATGAAGTAATAATATGTTTCCATTGATGTACAAGGGCTGAATATTTTATTCTTAATAATGTTAATATCTTTACTAGAAGAGAGATATAATGGAGTATCTTTAATTAACATTACCTATATGAGAGTGGTGTCGGGTCGCACCTATGAAAATTGATATGGCTATCTCAGGAAGCACGGATAGCAAGTCTACAAGTGGTTATGTGTTTACACTTGGTGGTGGTGCTGTGTCTTGGAAATCATCTAAACAAACGTGTATTGCACGTTCTACAATGGAGTCCGAGTTTATCACACTAGATAAAGCTGCGGAAGAAGCTGAATGGCTTAGAAATTTTATTGAAGATGTTTCATTATGGCCAAAGCCTGTAACTGCACTATGCATTCATTGTGACAGTAGGGCTGCCTTAATTAGAGGAAAAAATAAAATTTATAATGGAAAATCAAGACATATTAGAAGAAGACATGCCTCAATACGACAACGATTTCTAATGGAGTGATCGCATTGGATTACATTAAATCAAGGGAAAACTTGGCTGATCATTTGACTAAATGCCTTCTTAAAGAGCAAGTCGTATTTACTTCGAGGGGAATGGGTCTCAAGCCAACACAATGAGTCATCACTTGGTGGAAACCTAACCTAGCAACATTGGAGATCCCATGGTCTAGGTTTCAATAGGAAAACTGGTTAAGGAAGACTCAAGACTGAAGTTCACACATTTCTCATTCCTATGAAGTAATAATATGTTTCCATTGATGTACAAAGGCTGAATATTTTATTTTTAATAATGTTAATATCTTTACTAGAAGAGAGATATAATGGAGTATCTTTAATTAACATTACCTATATGAGAGTGGTGTCGGGTCGCACCTATGAAAATTGATATGGCTAAATTTTCTAGAGCTCTCACAAAATCGGGATTTGTTCAGGACCAAAATGAACTCAACCGTATAAACTAGAAATGAGTTGATAATATATGTGTTTCACTTATTGTCTCGATTTAAGTGGTTAATTCAAGACTATAGTTCATTACCCACAAAGTAAGTCCGATAAGTTTTACTAGGAAAGGTTCAAGTCCAAAAGACACCGTTTCTGATGCATATTGATTCTACTTTCTTGAAATAAGTTTTACTTATTTTCTATTCAAATGTGGGGTATTGATAATTTGAATAGAAAATGTGGGGTATTGTTGGAGATTTAACTCATGATCAATTGACCACCTCCAACAGATGTGTCTTTTCATTTGTGTTCATTCGTTTGTGGCCATTTGTATGAGTCCATTCAACATATCTCTTGATTTACTATATAAAGAGACATAAATGACTTTGTTGGAGACAGAAAAAAGTGATATAATCTTCTCCTTCTCCCACAAACCATTTTTTGAAGAAAACTCATATTATAGTTTGCCAAGAACTTCGTAGGGTGTATAATACGAATATTGATAGTTGTATCCTGCAAGATAGACGTCCGTGAAACTACTTATACCATAGTAGGGGCGAATTTTTGTCTTAGAAAACTGCTCAAGTAAGCCTCTATCATTCTAAAGTTGTTTATCACAACATTCTAAAAGGAAATCCAAAAGATTGAACTGCATTTGTATATTTTCGCTAACAAATTTGTGCCTCCAGTATTGCTATATCTTTCAAAAGCTTCAGATTTTCATTACTTAGTGCCATCCAATTATCATACAATTTCATATACTTAACCTTTGGGTCAATCTCTTTCTCATCTGATTCAGAGTATAGATCTGAGTTAAAGTCACCATTTTGTCCAACCAGTGCCACCAGATTAAGCATCTTGTCCTCATAACTCTTTTGAGAATTTGGACAATCAAACCTGGTGTGACCATATCCCTTACATTCACCACATTTGAGTTCCTTATTTTTGGTAAGTGGGCAGTCTGATTTGTAGTAACCAAAACCTTCACACTCATGTCATTGAACATGCCATTTCTTTCCAAAGTGAATGGTGTCATTTTTGTTTTTCCTATAACCATTTTGATCTTTGTCAAATTTCTTCTCTTGACTTGTCTTGCTGCTTTGTTGTGGATTTTAGCTTCTTCCTCGCCATTTCTCTATCCTCCTTAATGTTTTGTTGAATTTTCTTGCAAGTAATCCAACACTTTCATTTACCTTTATGTTCAGACTCTCATGAAAGGACTGAAGTTTATCAGTTTCTTTCTCAGTAGCAAAGGAAATTCCCTTTCCATTCCTAATATTAGCAGACAACGACTCCATTTTCCTTGTTTTTCAAAATACCAACCAACTGGGAAAACTCTATTTCATCGGTATTCATGTCAGTCTTGAACAGATCTTTGTTAAGATGAAAACTTCTCAGACAAGCATGGTATCATCTTCTTGACCAGTTTTGTCTTTATATATTTTTTCCCAAAACAATTGTTTTGTTCGCTATGTTAGTCAGTTTAGAGCTTAAAGTCATGATAGACTCCTCTTTGGTCATTCTCAGATTTTTAAACTAAGATGCAAATTAATCCAGCCTGGTACATTTAACCACATATGTTCCTTCAAAGTAGTTGACCAGAGTATCCCAATCATCTTTTGCAGAGGAGCATCCTTGCATAAGTTTAAAATGATCAGAGTCAATAGAATTGAAGATTTTAGAAATGACATTTGAGTTGCATTTTGATATCAACTTATCAAACTCAATCCATATTTCCTTGGGTTTAGGTATATGTTCACCTCCCTCAGATTTGACAATGAGTTCTTTCTAACATGTTTCCACTGTTCCATACATCTTCTATACTCTAGACATTGCTTCATTTGTACCTTCTAGTGTCCAAAGTTACTCTCATCCAACTTAAAAATTTGTTGGACCCCCACAAGTTCCTCGATGTATCCATGTTCATCACATGACCTCAACCTATATATATATATCAAGAAATCTAGAAAGGTAACCTGTTCTAATATCAAATGAAAAACTTAGAACATAGATAGTATCAATAAATACACAAATCACTCCAAATAACGGTTGTTTTATTAGAAATCTCATAAACAAATTACATGTTTTGTTTAATCAGATTTACTTGACTTCACTTCTCATGAATCAACACTAACCAATTCCTAATATACCCGACCTAACTATCACAACATCAGTTGCACAATTCTCATATTTCACTCGCCAGGAACCTTAACTCTCGTTACAAATCACTTAGACAGCCAACCCTAAATTTGGCTTTGGTTACCTTTTAAATACTTTCAATCTTCTTGTTTGATTTTTCATATCCGAAATATCTCCAAATCTAGATTCTTTGTTCCAGACAATCTTCTTCGTATTTTCAGGTTTTAGCTTTATCCAATTGAAATAGTACACATCAGATTTTATCCTTATCATCATATATTCATGCGTCGTTTTCTAAGTGTGTTGCACAAATCTTGAAGTGTGCAGCTGCAAAATCTTGGACTTAACAAAGCATACATCTATAATATCAGTAATGATATACTATAATCTTCTCATTTTATTAAATAATCTAATCTTCCTCTGTTATCTAAAACCTCATCGACATTGTCTGCCATACACACACAAAATTCTCTTATATTCCTTTCTTCTCTTTTACTCGAGTAACGAACTCGACTACCTCGACACCAGATGCCCAAGTGATACCGTTCGACGAACGATCTCTCCCTACGGTCAGCCAGATCTCAGCTGGATATAGTCAAATTAATATCGTCATCACCGGCTCAAACAACTTTTGGCGGTTTCAACACCCTCTACTGAGATTCCGTCTCGCCATTCTCATGTAGCTCGAAATCTGTAATTTTCGAACTCTCTAAAATTCAAGCGAGAACTAGAGTATTAACGACGTCTTATTTTCCAAAAATGTCTGAACCAGCTTCGATCTTGGAAAATGACCGGAGAGAAATGAAAAGAGTAGCAAGATGATAATGTGTAGTTTTGTTATGTTTTGGTAATCTCATATTCAATGAAGAGACAAAACGTGTTCCTCAATCCTCTATGCTGGTTACTGGCACAAGAAGAGTCAAATTTCCAGAAACTTCGGTTATATTTAAGGGATCATAGTAATATAAAAAAATGTAACTAAAAGTTAACATAACATGAATACTATTCAAGAGTAGAGATAGAAGCAGCACACATAGGTTATATACACTCTCCCCACTTGTAATCTTCTCAGATAAAGCAGAAGATAAGTTGTTTTTATACACCAAATCATATGATTCTCACTTTCACTTGCACAAACCAGAAATCAAACCAATCAAATTACCAAACATCCGAAAAACCGATCAACCATCATCATTATCTACAGCGGAGGAAACAAAAAAAAAAACAAGTAATAAAGATTAAAAAATACCTTTCACATCATCTTCTACTATTCAGAATCAAACTTTATTTATTTGGCTTCTTCCATTTCTAATTGTTTCATCCTTTTTTCTTGGTGGTTTTGTAAAAGATCTTTCATTACCTTAATCTCACGACGATGCAAGATATATCATCTTTGCTGTCTCTTCTCAGTGCTTCGGTTGTTAGTTCTTTTGCTGCTTTCAATGGATCTTTGATTCTTCTGGCGATATCAATCGCCTCTTGGTTAGCCATCACCTATAACCATTACATATCAAAAATTCAAAACCATAAGAACCAAAACCAGTAACCATAGAAGAAAAGACCATTTTTTTACCTTCCATAAACCGTCACTAGCAAGAACTAGAACATCTGTGTGATCATCTATTGATGAATCTTTAACGTCTGGATCTGATCGTAGATGTGTCTTGAGGCTTTTGTCCCCAAAAGCACGGGAAACTGCTAGCTGCCCGTTAACCCGAGGGACATCTCCTGATAGAAAAACACAAAGAAAACATATTTAGGGATCTGATGTTTGGATAACTTTTGTCTTGAAGTGATGTGTTTGGTATTATCATCTAAGAGTAACCTGGCATGTTTGATACAAAGCCTCCTCTATCCTCGATGCTCAATCTTTCAGTGTGCGGCTCGTGATCTATAGTCATCTGTATTGCCTGACCACCTTGAGACAGAACACCCCGGGAATCACCCACATTTGCCACCCACAAACGTCGTCCATTGAGCAGAATAGCAGTTACAGCAGTTGAGCCACCACGGCCTAGGTCAGAATGTGATAGAATGGTTTGGTCTGTTTTCTCATAGGCAGCAATTATTGCTCTGTGAGGATCATGCCAAAATAGCTCCTGAATTCACAAACAAACACGAGTTTTAAGTAAAAAAAATTGATAGAAAGAGGAACAAACACGAGCTAGAAGCTGTAAAAAAAGACTAAAATGTTAGAAACTTTTGCAGACCTCTTTGAGAATATTGGAGAACAAATGCTTCTGTAGATAAGCAGGAACACGTTCACCCAAATGACCATCGTAGATAGCAAACAAACCGAGCTCGTTACCGTCTATTTTCGTGAATTTGGCGACGTAATAATCCTCCATTGGATGATTAGCTTTTCCTTTCACTAAGCTGTAACCAAATTTAATCTCGCCATCGCTGTTTTTCCCTTTACCGGAACTAGTTGAAGCCCTCCCAACCACGAGCTACAACGCCAAATAAAAAAAAAAGACATAACAATCATATCAAAATTACAGACAAGACCCAAAGAAGTATATCCAAACTCCATGACTCAGAAGTAGACAGTTACACAAATTGTCTAACGCATTAAGACTAAATTTGACCTCGTTTAAGACTCCTCAAGCAAATGATAAACCACAGATTGTTTAACAGATTAGGACAAAATTTCCGAAGCCTTACACATTGCCCCGAAAAATTGATTCGATTTCAGTCTAAAATTAGCTGTACAAGAATCAACTTAACAAGTCATTCTTTTATAAGTCGTATTTGAGAAGAAACTAGAAAAAGACATAAAGGAAAGACAAAACCAGATATGTGATATGAGATTAGAGTTTGCATACATCGTAGTCTGAAGAACCGAAGCAACATAACCTCGCCATGAGAAGCAGATGTCTGATTTAAAATCAAACGCCTTTCAAGTTTTTAATTCCGCAAAAACCTGCTCCAGATTTCAAGACCCTGCAAGAATCAAATACCTTGAAACTTTTCTTAAATCAAGAAACCCTAAATCCCCCAAAAAAGAGCGACCCTTAATAAAATCGAGAAATCAAAGAGAACCCAGTAGAGAACTACCTCAAAATCGGACAGATTCCAAAAACCGTAATGAAAGGATATTTTGGAGTCTACCATTACGCGGCTTGTTGTAATACCGTGACGAAAGGGTTATTGACAGGCTGCAAAATGTGTTTCTCCAAAAGTCTTCGATAAAACAAGAAATTAGTGGAAGACGACGACGAAGTAGACTTAAATTTTTGCCTGTTTCGTTTTCTTTTTTCTTTTTTTAATTAATCATCTCTTTCCGTGTATTGGGCTTCGCTGGTTGACTTTCTTGCCGTGTCTTAAAAGTAGAGTCTCTGTGGCTTTTTCTTCTGTTTTTTTGTATCTTTCTCTTTTTGTTTGTCTGAAAAAAGAAGAAGTTCAGTTGTACATGATTCTTAATTATATAATCTAATATGAATTTGTCTCTGCCAGAAACAAAAATATCTAAGATATATTGAAAGATTTTATCCTTCAAAGTCCCTGGATTTATAAGTAATTTTTTATCAACCACGGAAGAAACTTCATCGGGTAAATTGAACAATTGGTTTGAAAAGTAGACCAGTTTAGTTTTCAATTTGAAAATGAAAAAAAAAAAATTATGTGGAGACAAATTTCCAAACATTTATAGATATCATAATCAAGAAATTTCCAAACATTTATAGATATCATAATCATTAAACAATAGTAG
This sequence comes from Streptanthus diversifolius, assembly GCA_039880935.1. Lineage (NCBI taxonomy): Eukaryota > Viridiplantae > Streptophyta > Magnoliopsida > Brassicales > Brassicaceae > Streptanthus > Streptanthus diversifolius. The sequence continues at coordinate 20,253,559 of JAXGFM010000014.1, read as the reverse complement.
CTGCATAGCAATGGAAATCTAGAAAGCTTGTAGATGCGGCCAAGTCAAAAGTATCACAAACTTTTTACCCAAATTCTTGCGATGGAAAGTGACTAATAACAGTAGCATTCATCACCAATGTTTAAAGTGTAGATATATCATAATGTTTTATGTGTACGCAGGACTCGCGAACTCAAAAGTCAAAACTCGGTAGACCAAATTTTTTAGCCTACAACATTTAAGGCCCAAAGCTATCTACACCCAACTCATACAAGCACACGTGATAGAAACCGCGAACTTAGTCCGTGCTAGCATACGACTTTCCAAAATAACAGAATTCTTTAAAAAAAAAAATATTTGGATAAATAACTATAATTACCTATATATTAACTGTATTTATCTAGATAGCATATTTTTATATTAATTACTAAACTATTTTTTACTTTTTTAAAAATCCAGTCGTTGTTCCAATTGGGATGTTGTAAAAAAAAATTATTACGATATTGCCACCGCATTTACGTTGTTGCAGAATTCTTTTCGCAGAATTATTTTTATGTTATCGCAGAATTGTTTTCGCATAATTGTTCTCAAGTTGTCGCATAATTATTTTATGTTGTCGTAAAATTATTTTTTTGCAGTTTTTTGTAGTTATCGCAGAATTGTTTTGCAGAATTATTTTTATGTTGTCGCAGAATTATTTCTCGCAGTTTTGTTGTAGTTATCACAGAATTGTTTTGCATATTTATTTTATGTTACCACATATTATTTTCTCACATCTTTGTTGTAGTTATCGCTGAATTGTTTTGCAGAATTATTTTTATGTTGTCGCTGAATTATTTTCTCTAAGTTTTTTTGTATTTATCGCAGAATATTTTTGCAGAATTATTTTTATGTTGTTGTAGAATTATTTCTCGAGTTTTGTTGTAGTTATCGCATAATTATTTTATGTTGTCACAGAATTATTTTTTCACAATTTTGTTGTAGTTATCGCATAATTGTTTTGCAGAATTATTTTTATGTTGTCACAGAATTATTTTTATGTTGTCGCAAAATTATTTCTCGTTGTTTTGTTGTATTTATCGCAGAATTGTTTTGCAGAATTGTTTTTGACGTTGTAGCAGATTTATTTTTTGGACTGTCTGACGTGACAAACCATTAACCTGTCATTGTAGACTGTTTGACTTGACAAACCATTACCCTATCATTGTAGGCTGTCTGACGTGACGTCTTTCATTTTTTTTTTCTTCTTTCATTGACACTTGTAAATTGTTTATTAGATATCTAGATTTTGTGATTTTCTTATCTACCAGTATCTTTAAATTCAATTATCTTTTGATAAATAAAAAATTTATATTTTATTTTAATACCAAAATTTATAATTTTTAAAAATTTATTAATAGAAATTTGTTTTATTTAATTTGGATAAAAAAATAAGTCTTTTTAAGACATGAATCCTAATAATTAACTTTAAAATATTCAAAATTTTTCTAATTATATATTTAACTAATTACGTGTGTTTTATGGATTATATGTGTAATATTTTACTATATATTTTAAATAAAAAATAAATATGTTTCATAAATATTAAATGTGTTTTAATAAATTATTTTATAGTATAAAAATAAAATGGGTGTTAAATTAAAGCTTATGTGGAATAGAGAATATGATGTTGAAGTAATAATGTATTGCTGGTCTTTTTGTTAAATGACAAATTTATAAATTATAACAACTATTTAGGTTTTTATGTATTTTAACCACTCAACATGATAAAGAGTAGGTCATTTTAGTAATAAATGATAAAATATGAGTCATTCTAGGCAAATTTCAGAAAATATTTTAATTTATTAAAACTGATTTGAGATAGATTATTTTATAAAAATGTCGGCAAAAAAATTTGTTTTTCTAAAAATTATGCAAGTATCTTTGATGATACATAAGTGATTTTAAAACGATATTATTTCGAGTTTAAGATAAATAATTAGGCGTTTTTATAATCATAATATCAAAAAAATTCAATACTTTTTATAATAACATAATTAAAATTTTCATAATTTAGATAGTTTCTCTTTTTATTGAATCAATGATTTGGGATGAGGCTTGGATGATAATAACCATATTTCGCCATCAAACATTGTAATTCCACCAAGACCAGATAAAAGGTAGATATATCAAGTGGATGGTTTATGGAAGAACACATATTTTGTCATAGGTTAGGGTTGGATAAGTTATAGGAATGACAATTATGACAAATTGATTGGGGGCACCAAATACTAAACAAAATTTTTCTTCTTTACATGTGGAGATGGAGTTATTAATATGAGCAATGTGTATGCTTACGGTTAAGTAGTTAGACATTGACTTCTAAACAGACTGTTCCAATGTGATAAAAATAATAACAGCTCTGGAGGATTGACCCTCATTTTCATTTTATCTGGACGAATTTAGCAGGTTCAAAGACTATTTCTGTACCATTAATATATTATTCATTCTCGTGACCAAAATTATAAAACAGATAATATGGCACAGAGTGCACGGAGGCTACAAGCATGAAAAGACTATATAAACACTGTATCTATTTTATTGAATAGTCAGATCTTTCTAGTCTAATTAGTATTGGTATGTTGATAAAAAAATATATTTTCCACTCTTTAATTTTTTTGTCAGTTTTATTCCGAGTTAACTTCAGTAAAGTAGTCATTGTTGAACTGCAACATACAACATGCGAATTAGACATATATCCATAATTGACTAAAAACTAATCATTTAAAGTAAGCTATAGGTCAGTTATGAAAATCTGACTTTCCTGCCAGATCAAAGGCCGAAGACGTTTCTAAAGGATAAAACTATCTCAAACTGCATATTAGAAAAGATATAGAGAATGAGACAAGCTTTCCTTCAAAACAGGCGGTAAAAAACACTGCATCGTTCGTCTTATCACCAGAAACTCAAAGATACCCACTAAACTAAATGTCTAGCGTAGATCCGCTAAGATTGAAAGTACAACGTTCAAATATACGAGTCTTAGTCGCATTCTCTTCCATCATAGTCAGCCAAACCGTCCAAATTTCTGGAAATAACTCAACAAAAAATCACTAATTTATAACCCTTTCACAATATGATGTACGTGAAGAGCACCATACACCAAAGATGCATAAAACAAATATTGCCTTTTTAGTAATTTTTATTCTAGTCAAGAAAAACTTGTATCAGAAAAAGCAAGCTCAAAATAGATGATGATCAAGTAATTGAGTTTAAGCTTTCCTTAATCCATTTTTTTTTTTAATCTAAATCCTTGAGTATATTAATATTTAGATGTCTTAACCTTCTTTTTTACGTTAGAGAAATGGGATTTTTAGGATTGGCTTTGGCAGTAGTAACGATAAAAAATGGTGACTAGGTAGTATGACGAATTGATGCGGAAATGTTTTATGATACAGAAATAGATTTATAACCAGTGGCAGACCTATAAAATATTTTAATGGGCTCGTAAATTTAATAAATATTTTATAATCACTTTTAAATTTAATTGTTGTAATGTAAATTATAACCGTCAAAATTAGTAAATATGAACAACTTGAGGATCCAGTTCCCTATGTGCGAAACAAAGAACTTAAAGTGAAAATGGGGATAAATAGTTTTTAGTATTTTTAGTTTCAGGGTGTTTTACAAAAATAAAAACAAAGAAAATGAAGTAGAAATTTCTAGTGAGAGTTGAATGTGTATGTATTCCTCTCTTGTTTTTATAACTGCAAGCTATATTTGACGTTTTCATTTACTATGTAATTTGGTATTAGTGGTATTAATAACTCTTTTGAATTTTTCTTTAGTCCACTTTGAACTTCAATTTGAATTTGACTTCTTAAGTTTAACTTTGTTATTCCTTTTGAGGGAAAGACGGGGGTGTAGTCTCTTCGAAAGTATGCATTAATACTGTAATCACACGGAATTTCGACCTCTTTCTCTAGTTACATAGAAAGATTAAATCGAGTTTTATTCACACAAATTTTTTAATTTATGTTTAAATATATCTAGCCATTAAAATCAAACGGATTCTATCTGAGTTATCCACTAAACTGTAAAAAAAACTTAAATCCCTAAGCCACATTCATTAAATCCCTACACCAAATTAAAATTCATAAACCTCATTCATTAATCTCCTAAACCAAACCAAAAATAACTTAACCAAACCAAAACCCAATTCTATGAATCACAAACCTTAAACTCTTCTTCTTCTTTGATTTTTTTTCTTCTTCCTCCCCAGAAATCACGTTTCTTCTTCAATCATACTTCTCGAAATGGGGCATGTAAGATGTTGACTGATCCAATCATTGCTCGGTTGTTTCTTGATAAGATAAGAGAAGACCCATATCATTATAAGCCCTTGAAGATTCAGCAAGTGATTAGGGAACAATTTAAAGGGATTATAACTACAAGAAGCTAGGAAGAAAGCTCTGAGTTGGATTAAGAAAGAGTACGAAGATCAGTTTGCTCATATTCGAGGATATTGCGAAGAGTTTTGATTTCGAATCCTGAATCAACTGTGGAAGTTGTAACTAGACCAGGGCCAAATGGTGAAGACATTTTTGAGAGGTTTTACGTATGCTTCGCAGGGTTGAGAAGATCTTGGAAACTGAATTGCAGGCCACTTATTGGAATTGATGGAACATGGCTGAGAGGTCCAATGAAAGGTGAACTTCTTGTAGCTCTTGGTCGAGATGCTAACAACCAAATTTAACCTATAGCAAGGGATGTTGTAGAACTGGAAGATTAGATAAGTTAGATTTGGTTTGTAGAAAGTTAAAGTCTGATTTGGAGCTTGGAAATGGAGATGGTTTCATTATAATGTATGATCGACAAAAGGGATTGATAAAGGCTGTGAAGATTGAGATACCAAAGGCAGAGCACAGAAAATGTGTTAGACACATTTACCAAAACTTGAAGGCCAAACATGGCAAAAAGATGGAGATGAAATTGTTCATTTGCAATTGGCATGAAGCTACAACAGAACACAATACGATGTCAATCTGAAAAAGGCTTAGAAGATTATGATTTGGAAGTATATAATGATGTTGTGAAGATGAATCTGGAGAGCTGGTGCTTAGCTTTCTACAAGGTAGATGGGAAATGTTGTGAAGATGTGGAGAATAATTCGGTTGAATCCTTCAACAACACCCTTGTCAAAGTAAGAGGAAAACCTCTCATGCCAATGTTGGAGATGATCTGGAGGCTAGCAATGGTAAGGATTACTAGAAGATTTAATGAAGCGAGCCGCCATCAAAGCAAGTTCTCGCCGTATGTGAAGCAATTCCTTGACGAAGAGCATGATGAAGTAAAGAACTACAAGGTCTATCCAGGGACTATTGGGAATTACGAGGTTGAATATGTTTTTTACTACGAGTCTGTTAATATGAAAGAGAAGACCTGCAGTTGTGGCAAATGGTAGATATCTGGAATCCTCTATGCTTATTCTTACGCAGTCATTCTAGATAGAAAACTAGATCTGGATGATTATATTTCTCACTGGTTTCTCACATCTTGTTGGAAAGACACATATGCTGAGAGCATCGATCCACTGAGAGGACCAGGGCATTGGGCGTGTGGTGATATTTCATTGGTGAGTGAAGATCCTCAAAGGAAAAAGAAGAATACAAAAGAGAAGAGGATAAAAGGTAAGAATGAGTCTCCATCTAAGAAGCAAAAAACGTCTAGGAAACATAAAACTATGGAGACTTAACATGTAGTAGAATCTCAAGAGAAGCCAAGGCGGGTTATGCATTGTACTAAATGTGGATGTAGAGGTCACAATATGAGAACATGCACACAACAAAAGGTAAAAAAATGGCAGTTATGGTTTCTTATAAATAACAGTTTTATTATCGGTTTTACGATGTATTATTTGGTATCTCAGGATCATGGTGGAAATAATTCAACACAACCGATGTCACAAGTTTATGATGCCTAGAAGAGGCTGGTGGAGATCGATTTGGTTAGCTTATTAGAACATCTACGTAGTTAGCTTCTTAGAATATTTAGTCTTCTAAGAAGAAGTTGTACTTTTTATCTTCTTAGGAGAGAATCGGAGAATACTTTTGGTTTATGTTACTCAAATATCTATTTCGTAATGTTTGGTTATAGGAGAATATTTATGTTATATGTGTGTTTGGTTATCGTTGGTGTTTGGAAGGTTTGTGTCTTTGGTGGTTGTCGTGTGTTTGTGGAGGTGTTTGGATGGTTTTGATTATGTTGTTGTTGGGAATAGATGTGTTTTTTTTCTTGAAAATTCTCTCTTTACAGTTGCTGTTTGGCATGAATGTGTTTTTTCTTGAAAATTCTCTGTTTTAGTTGTTCTTTCGTTTTTCACTCTCTTTTTACTGTTTCTTTAGTTTTTGATTTTGGAAAATGTGTTCGAGTTTCTGTTCGGGAAGGACACTCTGTTTGGGAATGATTTTTGGTTTGGTTAAGTTATGTTTGGTTTGATTTAGGGGATTAAATGAATGAGCTTTATGAATTTTAATTTGGTTTAAGGATTTAATGAATGTGGCTTAGGGATTTAAGAATTGTTTTTACAGTTTAGTGGATAACCCAGACGGAATCCGTTTGATTTTAACGGCTAGGTGTATTTAAACCTAAATTGAAGAGTTTATATGAATAGAACTCGATTTAATATTTCTGTGTAGCTAGAGAAAGAGGTCAAATTTATGTGTGGTTACAGCACTAATGCATACTTTCGAGGGGCTGCACACTGTCTTCCCTCGTTTTGAGTTTGAGTTGTGTTGAATTTTAGTTGTGTTCAATTTTCTACAGGCCCATAATTTATTCTTTAGTGGACCTTAATTTTTGGATCGAGATTATGTTAACAGTTACCCTCCAATTTCTTAAACCGAATTTAGTTTATTTTATGGAGTTTCAAGAATCTGCATCTTCTTCAAAAAAAATAAAATCATGGCAAACGAATCGCTTTTTTATTAAGATAGCTTTCTTGAGAAGAAAATCTTAGATTATGTGCGTTGGTGATACTTTAAAAGTATCATCTAATTAAAAGTAAAAGTTATGAGATTTTTGGAGAACAACGTCTTAGAAAGAGGAAACTTTACAAACTATCTTAAGAGATTCTCTCAGTATTACTAGTTTAATATTTAATTATTAATATAATATTTAAAAAATTAATAAAATTAAATAAAAATAGTTAAAATATTTTTTTTTATAAACTCAAAGAGTATCATTAATGATGCTGATACTCTTAGTCCATGATTCTTTTTCCATCCATTGATTACCTTGTTTCGTGACCTTTCTCCGTGTTGCCTATATATTTTGAAACCAATCCAATCTTTCCTTTCATCTCAGTCTTTCTTCCTTAGCGAACATGTCTTCTTCAAATTATCTTTCTACGTGAACTACCGGGAACAGAGAGATTCTGAGGCACCGGCTGAAGGTACCTCGTTGAATGATGCTGTTGTTGAGAACTATGTTGACTTACTTCTAACGCCTTTGGTGTAAGATGTTGAGCGGAATAAGGGATATTAATGGAGATTACATAATTTGTAAATGAACAACAAGAAAACAGAGAGAGAGAGAGATTTGCAGAGATTATGAAGGGAGAGAGAGTTTAATCTCTTTAAACTTTATTAAATGATGTTTATAAGTATTTATAGGCAATGTTACAAGGTTTGGAGCTACATGTACAACAGTCTGGAGCGTCTGTGAGCTTATTTTTCGAGGTGTGCAACGCTTTTTTCTCTTTGGAAAAATGTTCAAACGTTTTTATTCATCTCGGACCTTACTTTGTCCTTATCGTGGGAGTTGTCTTTTCCTGGGAGGGGTGGAAATTCCTCCTAAAGTGGTCTATCACACCACCTTCAGAGCTTGGAGCACAATGGAACTTGGGGTACAATGATAACTGTATCATTGTGAAGAACCCGATCATCACTGCCACTCTACTTAGGAATTATCACAAAGCTAGTGCAAAGATTCTTGCTTTGAGTCGATTTTCGAAGACGAATAGTATTAATCTCACTCGCTTCACAGATAGTATGGATTGTGTAGGTCTTCTTTCTTGTTCTTTTGCCTGATGAATCATGGTTCTATATCTTTCTTTCTTTTTTTTTTTTTTATGTTGATGGTGGCCCATAAAAACACTTTGGAGTAGTGTGAAAATTTTTGTGAGTCCCCTTCTTCCGAGGAGTCTGATCGTTTCATTCTAAGCTATTTGCCCATGTAACCTCTCTTTATAGCCTTAAATAAAAAATGATAAACCGTGAAGTTGCTTCTAAAATCACGGATGCCATAAATCAGGAACTGGAAGCAGAGAATTCCAAGCTCTTGCTGGAGCTCCAGACAGCGAAATTGCGTGCTGATCAAGCACATTTCCATGATCTTTTAGAATCCTGGGAATCTGCTGTTCTCCAAGCACGCAAGGAGGGTGAAGAAAGCACGATGGCAAGTCTAAAAGCCTTTTCATACAGGGTTTGGAGCTATGTTGCAGCGAGGGACAAGCAGTGTTGTCTCGAAAGATCCTTTTCTCAGGCTATGAGAAATTTAACTTTGGCGAAGGAGCTGAAGGCTGAGAAGACCATTGAACTTTCTGGATGAAGAGGCCCTCACATTCTTCTCTTGACCTCAAATGAATACTGAGACTGAGTGTTTTGTGCTCATCTCTTACTTTTCTTGGAGATTTTGCTTGGTGGCCTCATTACCTTTGCTTTCTTTAGCGTATTTGATAATGTTCTTGTTTCTTTCGCCGTAGCAGGAGTATTTGAACATATTGGTACCTGTCTCTTTTTCTTTAACCGTAGTATGAGGAACTGATTACATAAGATTTACAATATTTTCATTATTTTTCTGGTAACATGAAGATTCAAAATTTTTGTGTCTATCCTTTTTTCTTTTATCATAGTATGAGGGAGTGGTCAGGATAAGAGTGCCAATTTTCTTTTTTACCTTTTTTACCGTAATGTGAGGATATGATCGAGAGTCAAGAGTCATTTTTTCTAGTTTACCGTAGTATGAGGGTGCACGGGGGGTGCTACTAGGTATTTTTACATCGTTTTTTTTCTTTTTACATAGTATGAAGATACAATGTGTTGATGTGTTTAATCAATTTCTTTTTACCGTAGTATAAATGTATGATCAAGTGTTTTCACACCGCTTTCCTTTCACCTTAATGTAAGGATATGGTTTAAGACTTTAAGTAATACAAATTTTGTTGTAGCTTCACTTGATTTTGCAAGCTGCGTAGGTACACACATCGAAATTAAGCCACTTCGTAGTTCAATAAGTGAGGTGAGTGTTACCTCCCTAACTCTATTATCTCTTTACATGCATTTCATTCCATGGAAATCTCTAAGGAACTCCTTTTTTTATCTTTTAACCGATATGCTATGAGTCTTATCACTTCGAGTGTTGTATACGGCCCTCCTCATTTGATGTTCATATTCCTAGTTCCCTTTTCTCTTATGTTCTGGAATACTCTTTCGTGCGTCCAGGTCTCCCTCTTTGAGTGGCTGAGGCTTTACCTTAACGTTGTATTGTTGAGCTATTTCTTATTGATAGCTTCAGATTTATTGACGAGCTTATCAGTTGTATCCACGAAATGCTTTATAGTCGTGTTGTATGTCTTCTCATCCACTGAACATCTCTCTTATGATACTTGACACTTTTGCTTCTGATGGTACACTCTTTAGTTGCTCGATGTGGGGCTGTTCTTATCACCTAAATGAATTTGTGCAATATCTCAGCCCACCCCACCTTTTCCTTCTCCACTTCTTTGTTCAAAGTGTTGGCATACTCATTTCCTTGAAGGTAATACGGTGTTGAGAAACTGAGGTGTATCTTCTATTTTTTGCAGAAGTCTTCTAGTCTTTTGAGTTTTTTTTGTTGTCCGTAACGATCTTGTAGGTAAACATGTTGATATATTATATTCTTTCAAATTAACTGCTCTACTACTGTCCGATACGCCGTGAACCCTCTTGCTGTTCGTGATCTTTTGTATTATCTTCCCTATTAAGTGAATCAAGATAAGGAGATAAAGAGTCCAAACATAAAGGGTCAAACTCAGCTTAGAAGAAGCTCATCACATGATCAAAACACCAAAAATATGATCAGATATGTATATAAGAAGCAATGGAGGCTTAAGAGCAATGAAGTGTGTTACAAGCAATAATAAAAGAGGTGGTCAAGCATGAACCACCGTAGGAGCCAGCGGTTAATGCTGGCGACCAAAACTTGACCACCGGTGCAAGAAGAAAATGAGAGCCAAGGCCGAAGTCTAGAAGACAGGACATGGCATTTCCCATCTCAGCATTACAAAAAACACATAATGCTAAGCTTGAAGGAAAATCTAAACCAGGGAGCAACCTTGAAATGCATCTAAGACGACTGGATGACTGAAGTCCTAGATGACCAAGTGAACTTACCATGGAGCAATCTTGGAACGCATCTAAGACGACTGGATGACTGAAGTATTAGATGACCAAGTGAACTTTACCAGGGAGGAATCTTGTAACACATCGAGGATGACAAAGGTCCGAGGTAAACAAGAAAGTTTGAATAAATTTCCTAAAATAGAAAGAGCCGTTGGAGAACTTTCCTAAAATAGAAAGAGATGTTGGCTGAACACAAAAAGACAAATGAGGAACCTCCTACCTTGATTCAACTCCTCAAAACAGCTGTTACACTCTCATCTTTAATGGATATGTTTGTAGCATATATATATATGTGTTGTAACCTATTCATATAACTTAAGGAAATATACTCTTCCTTCACAAAATCTCTTATTCTCGTATACTTACTAATCTCTCTTTCTCATTTTTATTCTCTTGTTCTTCATTCTACCTAGAAACTCTACCTAAACTCTTAATGATATTCCACAAATTCTAACATGTTGTATGTTTTCTCATCCACTGAACATCTCTCTTATGATACTTGACACTGTTTGACCGACTCTTTATACTAGTAAAAAGGGAGTCTCTTTAGTTGCTCGATGTGGGGCTGTTATTATCACCTAAATGAATATGTGCAATATCTCATCCCATTACACATTTTCATTCTCCACTTCTTTGTTCAAAGTGTTGGCCTACTCATTTTCTTGAAGGTAATACGGTGTTGAGAAACTGAGGTGTATCTTCTATTTTTTGCAGAAGTCTTCTAGTATTTTGAGATTTTTTTGATGTCCATGACGATCTTGTAGGTAAACATGTTGATATATTATATTCTTTCAAATTAACTGCTCGACTACTGTCTGATACGCCGTGAACCCTCTTGCTGTTCGTGATCTTTCGCGTTGTCTTCCCTATTAAGTGAATCAAGATAAGGAGATAAAGAGTCCACACATGAAGTGTCAAGCCATGAACTCAGCTTAGCAGAAGCTCAAACATGATCAAAACATCAAAATGATGATCACATATGTGTATAAGAAGCAATGGAGGCATATGAGTTATGAAGTGTGTTAAAACCAATAATAAGAGAGGCGGTCAAGTATGAACCACCGTAGGAGCCAGCGCTTGACGCTAGCGACCAAGACTTGATCACCGGTGCAAGAAGAAAAAGCAGAGCCAAGGCCGAAGTCTAGAAGACAAGGCAGGGCACTTCCCCGCTCAGCATTAAAAACACCTAATGCTAAGCTTGAAGGGAAATCTAAACCAGGGAGCAACCTTGAAACGTATCTAGGAAGACTGGATGACCGAAGACCTAGATGACCAAGTGAACTTTACCATGGAGCAATCTTGGAACGCATCTAGGATGAGTAGATGACTGAAGTCTTAGATGACCAAGTGAACTTTACCTGGGAGGAATCTTGGAACACATCGAGGAGAAAAAGGTCTGAGATGAACAAGAAAGTTTGAATAAATTTCCTAAAATAGAAAGAGCTGTGGGAGAATTTTCCTAAAATAGAAAGAGACGTTGGTTCAACACAAAAAGACAAATGAAGAGCTTCCTACCTTGATTCAACTCCTCATAAGAGCTGTTACACTCTCATCTTTTATGGAGATGTTTATAACATATATGATGAGGACATTGATCATTCCAAGCCAGATGATGAGCCGACCTTGGAGACTAACATTCCCAGAGTTCCAGAAGGTCCATTAACACGCCTCAAAGCCCGGTCTATTAGTCACAAATTCAGCCAGTTTGTAGACTTCATGATCACCCAAGAACCACTCCACGAAATGCCTTCCTCATCAACTCACACGCAAAAGGAGGAAGATCCAGCAAACCGCAGCTTGTTTGCAGCATCACATGAGCCATGGAGGCTCCTCAGTCAAGAGACATCAGCTTCTGGTGTCTTTACCATCTCTCTAAGGTAAAGGCACAAAAGACATGCTAGAAAGTTGTACTCTTTTTCCTATCTTTGGTTTTGTCCCACAGAGTTTTCGAAAGAGGGTTTTAATGAGGCAACACCTCTAGTGTGCAATTCAAAACTTGTTCACCATCATTCATCTTTCACAAGTCTTGGAATAATCAGGAGCTGAAGATCACCACTAAGAAGACCCAAAAACATTCTATGTGTTTTAGGACTTCTTGCCATTTAAGTGTTAGGGTTTTTAGACTACTTGTTGTTTTTAATTTGGCTTGAACTTCATGTTGTTTTTTATTTTAAAAACTTCCTGTTGTTTAGGCTTAGGTTATTATAAATACCTAAGCCATCTAATGGAATAAACACAAGTCTTTACCTAATAGAAAAATCGACTCTCTCTCTCTCTCTCAGCCGCCAGCAGGTTAGAGAAAACATCCTTCTCTTGTTGAAAACTCATTCAACCTTGAAGGATCTCTTGGTGTATCACGAGAATCCCCATACCTCGTGTGGTCCAATTCCTTTCCCCAAAACCGTGCCACAACTTGGAGAGCTTCTCCCTTGTTCTTGCACAACACCTTCTGCAGATTACAAGCTTCCTTGTTTGCCTAATTGTGCGCCTAGCCTGTGAGATTCTCCAAGCTTGCATCATCTGGTATCAGAGCTGAAGATTCTACATCCCAGGGAGTGTCTAAACCTATCTTTTATTTCATCTTTTATTCATTTATCAAACTTTTAATAATAATAAAAATAAAAAAGAACTCTAGCATCTATCATATTCGAATTGATTAAGAACCCTAGTTTGTTGTTAGTCGAATTTTTGCATCTCTAGATTGTGTGTTTCACCAATTTGGAGTCAATTCTAACATTTGTGTTGCTAGATTTCTCGAAAAAAAAAAAAATTAGAAAACCCTAGCCTTACATCGAACTGGACCAAGAATCTTGTTAGGTTGTTAGGATTTTTAGAATCTAGATTGTTAGGATTATTAGGATATAGATTGTTAGGATTTTTAGGATCTAGGTTGTTAGGATTTTTAGAATCTAGGTTGTTAGGATTTTTAGGATCTAGGTTGTTAGGAATATTAGATTAAAAAAAAAAGATTGCATAGATTAAGAAAAAAAAAATTATAGCAAATCTTTTCTCACCTAATTTCTGTTTGTGAAATTTTTCTTTCATTGCAAGGTGCAACCATGTCTGAAGAATCTGATCAAGGAGATGTCAACAATGCTATGCTTCAGATGTTGGCTAACATTAATGCACAATTGACCCAACTCACCTCTAGAGTAGACCGTATGGAGCGACCGGCCCCTTATCCAAGACCAGACATACCTGAGTCTTCTCAGAGAGGAGGAGGAGCTGCCTATGGAGATCATGCAGTGCCACCGCCCGTGCATCAAGGACCACGGATGCGAGAACCGCAAGAAGAGGAGAATCCTGTCCGACCACCACCTCCACCCCTGCCTGATGTTAAGTTGATTCCTCCAACATTCGCTGGGAGAGTTGATCCAGAAGCCTATCTTGATTGGGAGAGAAGGATGGAACACATCTTCGAGTACTACAGATACACCGACCCAAAGAGAGTGGCTTTAGCTACAGTCCAATTTACGGATCATGCCTTGACCTGGTGGGATAGAGAAGTAACTGAGAGGAGAAGGCATAGATACCCAGGCATTATGGCGTGGGAAGAGCTCAAACATGTTATGAGGAGACGCTACGTTCCACCCCACTTCCACCGAGAGTTGCAGAGGCGATTTAGACGTTTAACTCAAGGAGCAAAGAGTGTGAAAGAATACTTTGAGGAGTTTGAGCACCTGAGAAACCGCTTGGAAATTGAAGACTCATTGGAGAGTCTAATGGCTCAGTTTCTTGATGGTTTGCAGGAGAGGATAGCACGGAAAGTTGAGAGGCAGACCTACCATGATCTTGGAGAGTTGCTACACCTTGCAACCCAAGTAGAGCAGCAGAACAAGCGTAAGACAATAGCTACCACTAACCGGCCTAAAGCAACCTGGAGTTCAACTCCCAAACCGTTTGACAAAGGCAATGGAGTACAAGCTGATTCACGGTTCAAGGGAAGAAACATTGACAATACCAATACACCCAGGACCGGCTCCAATCAACCACCAGCTACGGCTCAGTCTTCCAAACCCCAAAGGAGCAGAGACATTGTGTGCTTCAAGTGCAGTGGAAGGGGGCACATATCGCGAGAGTGCCCAAACCAGAGAGTGATGATCATCACTCCTTCAGGAGACTATGAGTCCCAAGGAGAGGATGAAGAAGAGCTACCCCAGGCTGGAGACAGTGATGTGGAGTATGCAGACGTGGGAGAAATACTCATGATGAGGCGAGTTCTTAACTTTAGAGTAGAACCTGAGGAAGTTGCCCAGCGTGAGAATATCTTCCATTCCAAATGCACAATCCAAGGAAAGGTATGTTCCCTTATAATTGATGGAGGATCATGCACCAATGCAGCTAGTTTATACATGGTTGAGAAAATCGGTCTTGAGAGAACTAAACACCCTAACCTTTACAAGTTGAGTTGGCTCAATGACAAGTCCGAGTTACAAATTTCTGAACAGGTTAAGATCTCCTTTAGCATAGGCAGGTACAGTGACCAAGTTGTATGTGATGTGGTTCCAATGCAAGCTGGCCATCTCTTATTGGGACGTCCATGGCAGTTTGATAGGGAAACCACACACAATGGAAGAACTAATCTCTACTCTTTTGTTTTAGATAAGCGCAGGTACAACCTTGCACCTATGACGCCTCAGCAAGTAAGAGAAATGCAAATGAAGATGACTAAGGACCAGAAGACACGCAAGGAGAACTTCCTTGTGAATTCTAGTGATGTTCGTAAATCAATTGGTACTAACCCTTCTAACGTTCTTTTATTGTTGTATAAAGAGCTTTTGAGTGCAGAAGGCGCCGAGATCAAACTTCCCTCAGAGGTAGATGAGTTACTGGAGACTTATGCTGATGTGTTTCCTGAGGAGTTGCCAGTGGGTTTGCCTCCCATTCGAGGAATATAGCACAACATAGATTTCATCCCTGGTGCTCAACTCCCAAACCGTCCAGCATACCGTGTAAATCCGGAAGAAGCCCAGGAACTAGAGAGGCAGGTTAGAGAGTTAATGGCGCAAGGCTATGTCCGGGAGAGTTTCAGTCCTTGTGCAGTGCCAGTCTTGCTCGTACAAAAGAAAGGCGGGAGTTGGAGAATGTGTGTAGATTGCCGAGCCATCAACAACATAACCATCAAGTATAGGCATCCCATACCCAGGCTAGATGACATGCTTGATGAGTTGAGTGGCGCCACCATCTTCTGTAAAATAGACCTGAAAAGCGGTTACCATCAAGTGAGAATGCGAGAAGGAGATGAGTGGAAAACCGCATTCAAGACTAAGCAGGGGTTGTACGAGTGGTTGGTCATGGCATTTGGGTTGTCTAATGCCCCTAGCACCTTTATGCGTCTAATGAACCATGTTCTTAGACCATACATTAGTAAGTTTGTGGTTGTTTACTTCGATGATATCCTTATCTATAGCTCATCGTATTCTGAACATGTGACACATCTTGAGTTAGTTATACAAACACTTCAGAAGGAGAAGTTGTATGCTAATCTTAAGAAGTGCACATTCTGCACTGATAAGGTTGTTTTTCTAGGTTTTGTTGTGAGTGCACAGGGTTTACAGGTTGATGAAGACAAGATCAAAGCCATTAAGGAGTGGCCAACACCGAAGAGCATTAGTCAGGTCCGGAGTTTCCATGGTCTGGCTAGCTTCTATCGCCGGTTTGTGAAGGATTTCAGCAGCCTAGCTAGCCCCTTGACGTCTATCATTAAGAAGAATCAGGAGTTCAAATGGGGAAGAGACCAAGAGCACGCCTTCAACCTACTTAAGGAGAAACTCACACACGCACCAGTTCTATCATTGTCAAATTTTAACAAAACATTTGAGGTGGAATGTGATGCATCGGGAGTGGGAATTGGAGCTGTCCTAACACAAGAGGGCAGACCCGTGTCTTACTTCAGTGAGAAGTTAAGTGGAGCAGCCCTAAATTATCCAACTTATGATAAAGAGTTGTATGCGTTAGTAAGAGCATTGGAGTCATGGAAACATTATCTGCTAGCTCGTGAGTGTGTCATACACACTGATCATCAAACGCTACAACATTTGAAAGGGCAGACTAAGCTGAAAAGAAGACATGCTCGTTGGCTGGAGTACATCGAAACCTTTCCCTATGTAATCAAATACAAGAAAGGGAAAGAAAATGTCGTAGCTGATGCGTTATCAAGGAGATATGCCTTGATCTCAATCATGGAATCCAAGGTTTTGGGATTTGAGATGATCAAGATCTGTATGCTGAAGATGAGGACTTCAAAGATAGCTACAGGGAACACGGAAAGGGAGCCTTTCACAAGTTCTATCTGTTTGATGGCTTTCTGTTCAAGGAAAAGAGGCTTTGTGTTCCCCGAGGATCACTCAGAGAGTTGTTGCTAAGAGAAGCCCATGGAGGCGGCCTGATGGGACATTTTGGCGTGGATAAGACACTAAGCATGTTGAAGGAGCACTTCTATTGGGCACATCAGAGGAGAGATGTTGAGGCGCATTGTACTCGTTGCTTGGTGTGTAGGAAAGCTAAGTCAAGATCACAACCACACGGTCTATACAGGCCTCTGCCCATTCCAACAACACCATGGACTGACCTATCTATGGACTTTGTTCTAGGTTTACCTAAGATAAACCACAAAGACTCTATTTTTGTTGTTGTTGACAGGTTCACAAAGATGGCTCATTTCATACCTTGTTCAAAAACCAATGACGCATCACAAACAGCAGACTTGTTCTTTAAAGAAGTGGTGAGACTTCATGGGATACCCCGGACGATAGTGTCAGATCGTGATGTTAAATTCTTAAGCCATTTCTGGAGATCCATGTGGAAGAAGCTGGGCACAAAGCTTCTATTTTCTACAACATGTCATCCGCAAACTGACGGACAAAAAGAGGTCATCAACAGGACTCTATCCACGTTGTTGAGAGCCACTATAGGAAGGAATCTGAAGACATGGCTCGAATGCATCCCATTCGTGGAGTTTGCATACAATTGAGCAGTTCATTCAGCCTCCAAGTTGTCCCCCTTTGAGATTGTTTATGGGTTCAACCCAACTTCTCCTCTTGACCTCACGCCATTACCACCAGCAGAAGCAGTGAGTCTGGAAGGTGAGACCAAGGCTGATTATATCAAAAAGCTTCATCAAAAAGCTAAGGAGAACTTGGAAAAGAGAACAGAAGCCTACGCAAAACAGGCAAACAAAAGGAGGAGACAAGTAATCTTCAAGGAAGGAGACTGGGTCTGGTTGCACCTTAGGCCAGAAAGGTTTCCTCAGAAGAGGAAGAACAAGTTAGCTCCACGAGGAGATGGACCTTTCAGGATCATCAAAAAGATCAATGACAACGCATATCAATTGGAACTACCAGGCGAGTTTAATGTGTCCACTACATTCAATGTTGCTGATCTAGAACTCTTTGATACAGGGGATGATCCAGTTTTGAGGACAAAACGCCTTGAAGGGGGAGGAAATGATGAGGACATTGATCACTCCACGCTAGATGATGAGCCGACCTTGGAGACTATCATTCCCAGAGTTCCAGAAGGTCCATTAACACGCCTCAAAGCCCGGTCTATTGGTCACAAATTCAGCCATTTTGTAGACTTCATGATCACCCAAGAACCACTCCACGAAATGCCTTCCTCATCAACTCACACGCAAAAGGAGGAAGATCCAGCAAACCGCAGCTTGTTTGCAGCATCACATGAGCCATGGAGGCTCCTCAGTCAAGAGACATCAGCTTCTGGTGTCTTTACCATCTCTCTAAGGTAAAGGCACAAAAGACATGCTAGAGAGTTGTACTCTTTTTCCTATCTTTGGTTTTGTCCCACAGGGTTTTCCAAAGAGAGTGTTAATGAGGCAACACCTCTAGTGTGCAATTCAAGACTTGTTCACCATCATTCATCTTTCACAAGTCTTGGAATAATCAGGAGCTGAAGATCACCACTAAGAAGACCCACAAACATTCTATGTGTTTTAGGACTTCTTGCCATTTAAGTGTTAAGTTTTTAGACTACTTGTTGTTTTTAATTTGGCTTGAACTTCATGTTGTTTTTTATTTTAAAAACTTCCTGTTGTTTTTTTTAGGCTTAGGTTATTATAAATACCTAAGCCATCTAATGGAATAAACACAAGTCTTTACCTAATAGAAAAATTGACTCTCTCTCTCTCTCTCTCAGCCGCCAGCAGGTTAGAGAAAACACCCTTCTCTTGTTGAAAACTCATTCAACCTTGAAGGATCTCTTGGTGTATCACAAGAATCCCCATACCTCGTGTCGTCCAATTCCTTTCCCCAAAACCGTGCCACAACTTGGAGAGCTTCTCCCTTGTTCTTGCACAACACCTTCTGCAGATTACAAGCTTCCTTGTTTGCCTAATTGTGCGCCTAGCCTGTGAGATTCTCCAAGCTTGCATCAATATATATATGTGTGTTGTAACCTATTCATACAACTTAAGGAAATATACTCTTCCTTCACAAAATCTTTTATTCACATATACTTACTAATCTCTCTTTCTCAATTTTATTCTCTTGTTCTTCATTCTACCTAGAAACTCTACCTAAACTCTTAATCATATTCCGCAAATTCTAACATGGTATCAGAGCAAGGTTTTAAATCAAGCAAAATCATTTCCTAGTCTTGCAATAAATCTTTCTAATCTACACACTTTGAGATTGAATAATCCTCAAAACCATGTGGTGATGAGTTGTGAGATGTTAGGGTAGTTTATTGCTTGAGAATTCTCTTACATATTCTATTTTATAAATTTTTGTAATTTTCTGCAAATTTTTGCAAATTTCTGCAAATCTCCATTGTTGTGACACTGTTCACGCCCAAAATTTTCCAAACATTTTTATATTATCCATTGGATAATATATTTCTCTTAATGGAACATCTTTTGGACTGATGGATAAACTAATTGTCCAATGGTCTATTGTTGTTTCAGCCATTAAAGCACCAAACTCTTATTGATTCTTGGATGTTCATGGCTGTTAAAGCTTCTGCAAAGCTCAAGAAAACAGAGCAAAACTCTGTCCATAGGAACTCTTGAGCAAATTTAGGGAAGAGAAACAAGGAAAACTTTACTCTTTTTAGTATTAGCATTAATACTTTGATGAATCCAAAAATCCTCAATCCATTATATAAGAAGAGGAAAGTGAACCTTGGTGGAAATGCATCGCATTTAGGACCTTGATGAATCCAAAAATCCTCTTGAAAATCACTTAGGAGAAGAGAACCTTGATTTACATTACTCTTGTGAGAGTAAGAGATCTTGATGAATCCAAAAGTCCTTAAGGGAAGATCATTATCTGGTTACTTATTCTTCATCATTTTCTGGTTACTTATTCTCCATCATTCTCTGGTTAGTTATACTCTGGTTACTCATTTTATGGTTACTTATTCTTCATTATACTCTTGGTTACTTACACTCTCCATCACACATATAGAATCTGCCTATACTCAAAAGGTTCAAAGGCTTAAGATGGTGGTTGTTGTATTGGCTTGATTGTCTCATGAAGGCAAGGCAAGTTTGTTTATTTGGCACATCTTCTGCTTGGGAGTCAGGAACCAATGGCCACCTAAATTGGGTGGAAAGTGATGTATCCTTCTCGCACAAGCAAATGGTGTTTGTTCCAAACGTTTGGTCAACCTATAAAGCCAAGAAGGCAGGGGGTCCAAAGCATTGGTGACCATTGAAATTCATTCTTTCAAGCTTGGCTCTATACTCTTATTCTCCGAGTCAATCTTGCAGAGGGAAGACAAATGGCTCAACCAATGTTGATCATTCTAAGAGAAAGGCTATAAGAAGGCATAACACAATGCTTGAGATTAGGTACAATGACCATCAAGCTTCAGAGACCACAAGACAAGCCTAACCTAGTTTAACCAGACTGGCTTAGACATGGCAGACCGAAGAGGCTTACCGGAGGAAGCAGACCCAATGTTCCTATTGTGGAAGTTCAAGTGTAGAGACAAGCTGGTGGAAGGTGATGAATCAGCTCAAATCATGTGTGTTAGTGTCAAAATATTGCCTGAGTTCAAAGAAGCTGTTGAAGAAGCAGCAAAGACGCTACAAAGTCACACAGAGCCTACTCTAGAAGAGTACATTTCTGGGTACGCTACACGTCAGAGCCTACACTATAAGAGTATATTCCTAAATGTAGAGAAAGAAGTCATACCAGAGCCTATTCTGCGAAGTATATTCCTAAGTGTATTACACATCATAGCCTACCTTACAATAAATATATTCATGGGTGAAGAGAGGTAAAGTCACACCTTAAAAGAAGAAAGTGGAAGGGCAAGCTGTCAGAACACACAATTCAAGTGGAGGGGCAAGCTGTCAGAACCCACAATTCAAGTGGAGGGACAAGCTGCCAGAACCCACAATTCAAGTGGAGGGGCAAGCTGCCAGAACCCACATGTTGTGTAGCCGTGAGTTATGGAGCTACATTTGTATTTGTGAAGCTCTCAACATCACGACTGAAGGAGATGGCCAAAAGATGGTCATCACAATGTCTTAAAGTTCAAATAAAGTCAAAGTCATAGTTACATCAATGCACCGTGAAGCTATACTATTTTTCCCTCATCATGGTTGTATCCCAAGAGGTTTTACATGGTGAGGTTTTTGATTAGGTAGTCATTTGCGTGTTGCAAGTTTGGCCTCTGGTCATTAAAGTGTCCCGACGACCAAGCTTCAAGAAGGATATTAGAGTGAATCAAGCTAAGTAGATAAGGAGGCCAAACATGAAGTGTCAAGCCATGAACTCAGCCTAGAAGAAGCTTATCATATGATCAAAACATCAAGAGGATGATCAGATGTGTGTATAAGAAGCAATGGAGGCTTAAGAGTAATGAAGTGTGTTACAAGCAATAATAAGAGAGGTGGTCTAAGTATGAACCACCGTAGGATTTAGCGGTTGAAGCTGGTAACCAAGACTTGACCACCGGTGCAAGAAGAAAAGCAGAGCCAAGGCCCAAGTCTAGAAGACAAGGCAGGGTACTTCCCAGCTCAGCATTACAAACAACTAATGTTAAGCTTGAAGGAAAAGCTACACGAGGGAGCAACCTTGGAACGCATCTAGGACGACTGGATGAATGAAGTCCTAGATGATTAAGTGAACTTTACCATGGAGCAATCTTGGAACGCATCTAGGACAACTGGATGAATGAAGTCCTAGATGACCAAGTGAACTTTACCATGGAGGAATCTTGGAACACATAGAGGACAAAAAAGGTCTGAGATGAACAAGAAAATTAGAATAACTTTTCTAAAATAGAAAGAGCCGTTGTAGAACTTTCCTAAAATAGAAAAAGACGTTGGCTCAACACAAAAAGACAAATGAGGAGTCTCCTACCTTGATTCAACTCCCCAAAAGAGTTGTTACACTCTCATCTTAAATGGAGATGTTTGTAGCCTATATATATATATTTGTTGTAACCTATTCATACAACATAAAAGAAATATACTATTCCTTCACAAACTCTCTTATTCTCTTATACTTACTAATCTTTATCTTGCGCTTCTCCTTCATAAGCGACCATTGGCGCCTTACTGAATAAGACATGAAGCCACAGGTCTCTGCTGCATAATGTGGTTTTAATTATTCTTGACCACAGGAGATAGTTTACTTCTTTCAAAATTACTGGAGCTTGTATATTTTTGTTGAACTCCATGTGAAATGCTTGTAGAAGATCATTAAAATATATATATTTAAAGCCCCTTCAATGCACAGATTAATTTTCTTGCAACCTTCTGATCACTTTCCAGAAAAATAACAACAGCTGAATCAACAGATTATCTTTTCCAAACAACACAGCACAGCCTCCCCAAGAGAAGTAAGCACCAACAGCTTGTAATGAGCGAGTGAGCCTTGGTTGTTAACAGCTCCAACCTCTTTCTAACTACTTGCCACCAGTTATAACAGCTCTATACTTCTGAGGAAAAGTTGATTAGCACAAGCAATAATTGTTAAAAAACTGCTTAACTAACTTCAAACAAACTTTCCCACCAACTTTCCAAAAAACCAAATTGTAACTACTTTTCAAGAAAAGCTTTCCTGAAGTCTAAAACCTTTTAGATTCAGCTAAAAATTCTTGAAACCCTTCAAAAAAACCTTATCTAAAATTTTAATTTCCAAGACTTAAAAAAAACCAAGAAGAGATACGATTTTTGTTACCAATACCCCAAAGATGTCAACAACAGACACATTGAGGGAGATTATCAAAAAAGATCCAAAAATTGATTAGGTTGAGTGCGGAACTCCTGAAACGTCAAGTAGACTCATTCTTCTCGAGGTTAGGATTTGTAATTTCTCGATTTGATGAACAATTGAAGGAGTTATGGATGCTTCAATGGTGGAGACTCGTGATTAACTCGATCGCGACGACTTTGGAGAGAATTCTTGTTTCTGATCACCAAATGATATGAAACCGGTGCAGGAATGATAAGAACCTCTAACATGATGATCCTTATGATTAATTGTGGAAGAAAGACACATGATCTTTGTCAAACTAGATGAGAAACACGATGGTTTCCTCGGCGGCTCTAGTTTTGAAGGTTGCGGTAAATATGAAGAAAGAACAAGGAATTTTGCAGAATTATTGTGAAGAATGGATATGATATAGCTCTGATACCATGAAAGAATATAATATTGAGAGAGATTTATGTATAAGATCGCCTGAATAAGAGAGAATGATTAAGAAAGATTAGAGAGAATTAGATTTTTATTAGAAAGTGAGGATATACTTTCTTTCTTACAAATGAGGAGATATAGCTATTATAATAATCTAGACTAGGATTGTTTGGATTAAAAGATAGCTTAATACATGTTTGGTTACAAGAATAACATATCATTAACCACAAGCAAGCCTAAGACACTCCATTTGGTAGCTTTAGATCACACGGCCTCATCCATTTTTCTTCATTTCTTCTTCATTACAACACTCAAAGCCTTAATTTCTTCCCTATTTTGAAATTGGAAACTTCCTAAAACCGATTTGGAAACAATCCTAAATCACCTATGGGCCGTCCTAATTCAGCTACTTTCCTAAATCATGGAAAGGAAAAATCTCCTATTTGGTTTTGGAAACTATTCCTAATTCGCCAGGGCCCATTTAATGTGGTAGGTAATTTTTCCTTGTTGGAATGAATAAGAAATGATGAAATTAGAAAGCTTTTAAATGTTGCTATAGTAGGCGTGAGTTACTTGGATAGGAAGGGAGTGTCTAAGGCTTGTTTGTGTTCTATTGTTATGTTATCCTTGTAGCCATTAATGTATAAGGCAATTCTTGTATCCAAACAAGCCTAGACTAGATTAGTATAAATATATATCTCCCTTCTCATTTGTAACTTAGAAACTATTATTCTCTCATTCTTAATAAAATCATTATTCTCTCTAAATCTCTCTAATCTCTCATTCTCTCATTCTACAAATATCTTAATCTCATATTCTTTCATGGTATCAGAGCCAGTTTGCATCAAATCTGGGTAAAATTCATCATTCTATCATTGAATCAAGAAGAAAACATCTTCTTCACAATCTCCTTTCAGTTCTATTTCGACCGTCTAATTTGATTGCAAATTCCGGCCAAATCACGATAGTTTTTGACAATCTGCTTTTTCTGGATTGTTCTTCGGCAAGATCTGAAGCCATTCCAATTGAAATTGCATCATTTTACCAAGGGAATCAAAAGTTACTAATTTTCTTGCATCGGACCTCCGCGAGTGCCTCCGCCGCGATCCTACGTGTTTCCCAGGTCATTCCGTCGTTGAATCTTCATAAAATCGCGTTTTTCATTTAAAGAAATAAGAACTCAATTTCATTTAGTTTGAAGGAAGTTCTTGAAGTTTCTATCAGAGACGTCAAAATTCGCCCCTCACAAGAATCTGGTGATAAAATTCTATTTTTTCTCAGTTTTCTTTAAATCTTTGAATCTGGAATTTAAATAAGTATCTTTTGAGGGTCTACACAAAATTTGGTATCAATATGATAGGTTTAAGTATTCAATATTGATTTTCTTGATTTCCTTGTTAATCTTTGGAAGTTGAAAAATGAGGGAATCTTGAAATTTTAGGATTGGTTTAATAATAATAATAATAATAGAATTCGAATATGGACTCTTTTTCTTTAATTGTTGGTAAAGATAAGAACTGTTATTAGGTGGTTGGAGTTAGTTGAATCTTGTTGCAGGAGTTGTTCAAGATTTGTTGTAGGTTGTTGAGGTTAGTTACAAGTTGTCGGAATTGCTTGAACTGCAAGCATCTTGGTGGGTTTTGTCACGCACCTGGTCTTCCTCAGCACAGCTGTTCTTCTTGTGTCCTGTGTCCAGCGTCCGTGTGCAGCTTCAAGATTGAGACCTGTCTGTGTCCTGTGGCGATCGCGTGACCTGTCCAGCACACGCGAACATTCAAACGAATTTGTGATCATCACGATCTTGTCCCGACCAGCTGTTCCCGCATCTTCCCTTGTCTTCTTGGCGTGTAAGTGTCCTTGAAGTGTCCTGTCTGGTTGGTGTGCCGGTGTTACTGAGCTATTTGAAAGGAGCCCATACTTGGAGCCCCTGGCAAGAGTCGAACTGGTATCACTTGCAAAGCACCCGACCAACATCTCTTGTTCCGACCGGTTGCTACCAAGCAAGCACCACGTGTGACCAACAAGACCTGACCGTCCAACGTCCTGACAAGCTGTTCGTGATCAACTCGCTTGCAAGATCCTTGGATCACATGCAACTCAGTATCAAGAGTATAACATTCCATGTTGGGATCATTGGTGTGGAATGGTCATAAGGCCAAGCCTTGGATAGATGGAGGCGCCATTCTTCATAGTTGCTGCCTTCCCGACCAAAGATCGTTCCGACCGGCCATTCCCACGTCCCGACCAACCGCCTGCTTCAGCAAACGCACCCGTCCAAGCTACTTTCTTTGTGTCGTGGCCTACTACGAGCTACACACGTGACCAGCTCAACCTCTCGACCAGCTGACTTGTCCTGGCAAGCTGTCCCTGGCCCATTCCGACCAACACGCGTCCCAACAAGCCGGCTAGTCATCTCGACCAAGAAATCAAGTTTTTTGACGAATTTTTAAAACATGGATATTTAAGCTACATTCAGAGCTCCAGTCATTCTCAATGGAGCAAATTACCTTTTGTGGTCTAGGAACATGAAAACCACATTGGATGGTAAAGGCCTTTGGAATCACATTTCTACAAATGGTCTTAAAGAAAATGAAGTGACTGAAGTTAATGAGGTTGTGGCTGCTCAAGCCAAATGGTACCAAGAAGACCAGTTGGTACTCTCTATACTTCAAAATTCTCTTTCTAGTGATATTTTAGAGGCTTATTCCTTTTGTGAAAATGCTAAGGATCTATGGAACACTTTGCAAAAGGTGTATGGAAACACCACTAACCTTTTAAGAATTTTTGAAGTGAAAAAGACTTTGATGAATTAAGGCAGGAGGATGCAGAATTCAAAGAGCATTATGGCTCATTCAGAGCTTTGTGGGCTAAGCTAGAGATGCTAAGGCCAGCCACCATTGACCCAATTGTTCTCTTTGATAGGAAAAAACAAGATAAGATGTTTGAGTTACTATTAACTCTTAATACTACTTACTCAGATTTTATTAAGCATATTCTCAGGTCTGATAAGCTTCCTAGCTTGGAAGATGTTTGTTCTCAAATCCAAAAGGAGCAAGGATCTCATGGATTATTTGGCAACAAGGCTGAATTGGTGGCTGCACACAAGAGCTTCTTCAAATCAGCACCAGCAAATGAATCTAGGAAGAGGAGACAAACATGTGACCATTGCAAGAGGAGTGGTCATACAAAGAAGGATTGTTGGGTACTCCATCCTCAGCTGAAGACAAGCTGGGCTTCTCGGCCACAGCAACCCACGGCCAGCCACATGCAAGCACATGCTCACGGCCTTGTGATGGTTCCCTCAAAGGCATGTATCAGCTCAGTTCTTCACTCAGCCTCAACTAGTGCCATGTCTCCAGCATCTTAATTTGTGACAAAATCAGACTTAGAAGCTCTTATCAAAGCCATAAACGATGGTAATGTGTGGGTAAAACTTTTCATGTTTCTTTTCAAACTTCTTTTACTCCTACTGTTATCTAAATCATTGGTGGTTGATTCTGGTGCTTCTCACCATATGATTAGTGATCTAGGATTTCTAGAGAATGTAGAATCTGCCTTAGGTAATGTTGTCATTGCTAATGGAATTAAAGTACCAATTAAAGGCATAGGAAAACTGAATTTGTTTGATAAAGATTCTAAAGCTTTTTACATGTCTTCCATTACTTCTAATTTGCTTTCAGTTAAAAGAGCTACTACTGATTTAAATTGTCAAGCTATCTTTGGTCCTAATGACTTCTACTTTCAGGATATTGAGACTAGTAGAAGATTTGGAAAAGTTACAATAAGAGATGACTTGTATGTGCTTGAAGACATGGCTAGTGCCAGTGGGTTAGAAGCGGCTTTACATGCTGATTCATTTAGTACTGATTCTGATCTTTGGCATGCTAGATTAGGACATCCTCATCCTAGAGCACTTGAACTGATTGTTCCTGGTTTAAAAATGCCAAAAGATATGTGTAATTCTTGTATACTTGGAAAGCATTGCAAAATAGTTTTTGAAAAATCTATGAATACTTATGAAAATTGTTTTGAGTTGGTGCATTATGATAATTGGAAATCTTCATTCCCATCTAGAGAAAACCATAAGTATTTTGTGATATTTATTGATAAAAAATCCAAATATACTTGGGTTACTTTGCTTAGTTCTAAAGATAAAGTGTTTGATGCATTTTTAAATTTTCAAGCATATGTTACTAATCAATACAATGCAAGTATTAAATGTTTTAGAACAGATAATGGAGGCGAATACACTAGCACCAGAATCCAACAACATCTGGCCAAGCATGACATTGAACATCAAACCAGCTGTCCCTACACTCCACTGTTGGAATGAAGAAGAAATGATTAAATATGAAAGTTTTTATTTTATATTAAAAGGCGATTTATTTATATGTCAAAGGGAGTGTCTAAGGCTTGTTTGTATTCTAGGATTATGTTATCCTTGTAGCCATTTATGTATAAGGATATCTTTGTATCCAAACAAACCTAGACTAGATTAGTATAAATACCTTACTCCCTTCACATTTTGTAACTAAGAATTAATAATTCTCATTCTCATAATAAAATCATTCTAATTCTCCAATTCTCTCAAATATATCATTTTCTAATTCTAAAAATCTTTTAAACTCATATTCTTTCATGGTATCAGAGCCAGGTGGCATCATATCTGGGTAAATTTCATCATTTCTTTCATTAATTCAACAAGAATCCATCTTGTTCTTCATTATCTTCTGGATCAATTTCAAACGTCATCTTGTAATTCATATTCAGGCCAAACCACGACTCCTTTTGTCGATCTTCTTTCTCTAGATTGTGCATCAGCGAGTTATGAAGCCACGGCCGTTTGAATCGCATCATTTGGCACAGGGAATCAAAAGTTACGAATTTTCTTGCAAAGGTGCTTCGCAATCACCTCAGCCGCGAACCCCTGCGTTTCCCAGGTCACCCCGACGTTAATTCTTTGACAAATCGTGATT
This sequence comes from Streptanthus diversifolius, assembly GCA_039880935.1. Taxonomy (NCBI): domain Eukaryota; kingdom Viridiplantae; phylum Streptophyta; class Magnoliopsida; order Brassicales; family Brassicaceae; genus Streptanthus; species Streptanthus diversifolius. The sequence goes on along the minus strand of JAXGFM010000014.1, from coordinate 20,225,575 downwards.
TTCAAAATCCTAAACTCAAGCTCTTCGAGTCTAGTTTCTGTGTAAAGAAAGAAGAACTCAGTTACATTCATTGTGAAGGTTTTGCTTGAAGTTTTCCTCAGAGATGTCCGAAATCACCTGTATCAAGATCCAGGTGATATAATTCTAATTATTTCTCAGTTTTCTTTAATTCTTTGAATCTGGAAAGTTTAATAAGTGTCTTGTGAGGGTATCCTCGAAATTTCAGTTCAATTTAATGGGTTTAAGACTCCAAGATTGATTTTCTTGAATTCTTGTCAATCTTTTAAAAGTTTTTAAATTGATTTCTTTAAATTTAGGATTAATTTTAATTGATAAAATTCGAATTTGGTTGTTAAAATTGATAAGGTTGGTTATTAGTTGTTTTAATTTGTTAAGGGCCTGTTACAAGAGTTGGTTAGAATCTGTTATAAGTGGTTGTTGGTTGTTAGGAAGTTCTGCAAGAAAAAAAAAAAAAATCTTGCTCACGAATATCTTGCACACTTAAGTCGTCCTTGTCTAGCACTCTTATACTTGCAGGTCTACAGGAATACTCAAGGACTTAAAGGTAGTTGGTCGTGGATCAAAAGTCGTGTTCCGACAGGCCTCCAGTTCCAGTCCCGACATAGTGCTTGTCTGAGTGTCGTGACCATTTGTGTATCGCTAGGCTGCCTCGACTATTCAACAAGGTCATCGAGTTCCCGATCAAGTCGTATCTCAATTCCGAATTCTCGACCAAGCTGTGTTCCGGTACTGAAGTTCTCTATCCATCTCCACGTTTCTTGTTCGTCCTGACCGGCTATCACTTGCGTCCCGACCGGCTTCTTCCTGCGACTGACCAACCGACCATCTTGTGATCACCCTTATCTGACTAGTTAAGTGTGACAAGTGCAATCTTTCATGGAGATTCAAACCTCTATTAGAGCTCCAGTTATTCTCCATGGAGCAAACTATCTTTTATGGTCTAGGACCATGAAAACCACATTAGGTGGTAAAGGTCTTTGGAACCACATTGCTACAAATGGCATTGAAGACAATGAAGTGTCTGAAGTGAGTGAGGCTGTAGCTACTCAAGCCAAATGGTACCAAGAAGATCATTTGGTACTTTCTATTCTATAAAATTCTCTTGCTAGTGATCTTTTAGAAGCTTATTCTTTTTGTGAAAATGCAAAAGATCTTTTGGACACTTTACTTAAGGTGTATGGAAACACCACTAACCTTTTGAGAATTTTTGAAGTGAAGAAGGCTTTAAATGAATTAAGGTAGGAGGATGCTGAATTCACTAAGCACTATGGCTTATTCAGAGCTTTGTGGGCTGAGCTAGAAATGCTAAGGCCAGCCACCATTGAACCACTTGTTCTCCTTGAAAGGAAAAAACAAGATAAGGTATTTGGGTTACTTTTAACACTTAATTCTACTTACTCAGATCTTATTAAGCATATTCTCAGGTCTGATAAGTTGCCTAGCTTGGAGGAAGTTTGTGCTTAAATTCAAAAGGAGCAAGGATCACATGGATTGTTTGGGAACAAAGCTGAACTGGTAGCTGCTCACAAAAGTTTCTTCAAACCAGCAAATGATTCTAGGAAGATGAGACAATTTTTGATCATTGCAAGAGGAATGGCCATGCAAAGAAGGATTTCTGGGTTCTTCACCCTCACCAGAAGCCCTCTTGGGCCTCACGGCCTCAAAAACACTCGGCCAGTCAAGCTCATGGCCAGTCAAGCTCACGGCATGATGTCATCCAAGGCGGTTGTCAGCAGCGGTCCACTCTCTTATTCAGCCTCCACTAGTATCATGTCACAACCATCAGATTTTGTGACAAAAACAGACTTGGAAGCTCTTATCAAGACAATAAAGGACAACAATGTGATGGGTAAAACTTTTCATGCTTCTTTTCAAACTTCTTATACTTCAAATACTCCTAAATCTTTGGTGGTTGACTCTGGTGCTTCTCATCACATGATTAGTGATTTAGAATTGCTAGAAAATATAGAATCTGCCCTAGGGAATGTTCTCATTTCTAATGAAATCAAAGTACCAATCAAAGACATATGAAAATTGAAGTTGTTTGATAAAGAATCTAAAGCTTTTTATATGCCCTCTTTTACCTCTAACTTGCTCTCAGTTAAAAGAGCTACTACTGATTTGAATTGTCATGCTATATTTGGTCCTAATGATTTCTATTTTCAGGATATTAAAACTAGAAGATGTTTTGGATAAGGAACCACAAGAAATGACTTGTATGTACTTGAAAATATGGCTAGTGTTTGTGGATTGGAATCGGCTTTTCAGGCCAATACATTTAGTACTGATTCTGATTTGTGGCATGCTAGACTATGACATCCTCATCCAAGAGCACTTGAATTAATTGTTCCTGGTTTGAAAATGCCTAAAGAGTTGTGTGATTCTTGTATTCTTGGGAAACATTGTAAAACAGTTTTTGAAAAATCTATGCATAAATATGAAAATTGTTATGAATTGGTGCATTCTGATGTTTGGACATCTCCATTTCCATCTAGAAAAAACCATAAATATTTTGTGATATTTATTGATGAAAAGTCCAAATATACATGGGTTACTTTACTTAGTTCTAAAGATAGGGTTTATGATGCATTTTTAAAATTTCAAGCATATGTTACTAACCAATACAATGCAAGAATTAAATGCTTTAGAACAGATAATGGAGGAGAATACACTAGTACCAGACTACAGGAACATCTAGCTAAGCATGGCATTGAGCATTAGACAAGCTGTACTTACACTCCACAGCAAAATGGAGTAGCTGAAAGGAAGAACAAACACTTAATGGAAGTTGTGAGAACTATGATGTTCCACATGAAAGTACCCAAACGTTTTTGGGGGATGCACTTGTAGCAGCATGCTATCTGATTAATAGGACTCTTACAAAAGTCCTTGATGACCTGTCTCCATTTGAGGTACTAAACAAAACTAGACCCGCTATTGATCACTTGAAAGTTTTTGGTTGTGTTTGTTTTGTATTGGTACCAAGGGGCAAAGGAACAAGCTAGATTCAAAGAGTATCAAAGCTATGTTCATTGAGTATTCTTCTACTCAGAAAAGATACAAATGTTATGACCCAGAGACTAGAAGAGTCTTGGTGTCTAGAGATGTAAAGTTCCAAGAAGAAAAAGGTTTTTATGAAGAAGAAACTTGTGAGCAATTTAAGGACATCTCATCAACAAGATCAGACCAAGCTGAATACTTGAGGAAGCTCTTGGAAAGTATTGGAATAGTAGGTGGTCTTTCTCCTCAGCTCACGGCTTCCTCACCTATGTCACCTACCCCACCAGCAGACGGCCTTAGAACCGCGGACACACCAGCCGGCCCTTCATGCACAGCCGGCCGTTTTGGCTCAGGCGACCCTTCACGGCCTTTCACAGCCGGCTCTCCTGGTCTTCCTCCGCTTGAACATGGGGGGGGGAGAAACTTCTACTCATGTCCAACAAGACTCAGCAGGAGATGATTCAATTCTAGTCTCAGCTTTCAAAAGATCAAGAGATATACCTACTCTTGTTGAAGTTTTGAGTGAACAAGAGAAATCTAATCAAGAAGCTCCTCCTACAGTCTTAAGAAGGAGCACAAGACAAAGAAATCCACCAGCTTTCCACAATGGAAATGTTGTGGTTCATCATGATCAGGGAGTTTTTAATATTGATCACTTACCTTCTAATCATGTTGCTTTTATTTCTATTCTTGATAATGAGCAGATTCCAAAGACTTATGAAGAAGCTATGTCCAAAAAGGAATGGAGGGAAGCTATCTTAGCTGAGAAACAAGTCATGGAGAGGAATGGTACTTATGCTTCAGCCACTCTACCAAAAGGAAAAATGGCTGTAAGTTATAAATGGATTTTTACCATTAAATACAAAAGCAACGGTGAAATTGATAGATATAAAGCTAGGTTGGTGGCTAGGGGTTTTACTCAGACATATGGTGAGAATTATAGGGATACATTTGCACATGTAGCTAAGCTTCATTCTGTCAATGTTGTTCTTACTGTTGCTACTAACCTTGAGTGGGAGTTGTGGCAAATTGATGTCAAGAATGCTTTCTTGCAAGGTGAACTAGAAGAAGAGGTTTACATGTCACCACCACCTGGCCTAGAAGATGATGTTGTAAGAGGTAATATCCTAAGGCTAAGGAAGGCTATTTATGGTTTTAAACAATCTCCAAGAGCTTGGTACCACAAACTAAGTGTAACCTTAATGGACAAAGGCTTCAATAGATCCGAAGTGGAACATACTCTTTTTACATTAAAGAGTAAGGAAGGTATTATGGTAATTCTTATCTATGTAGATGATATAATCATATCTGGTAGTGATAGTGTTGGTATTGCATCTACTAAAGATTACTTAAAGAGTGTCTTTGATATTAAGGAGGAGAACTTAAATACTTCTTGGGAATTGAAGTATGTAGGTTTAAGGAAGGTCTCTTTCTCTCCCAAAGGAAGTATGTTGTAGATCTACTAACATCCACAGGTATGATGGAAGGTAAGTCAGCCAAAACACCCTTAGAAGAAGACTATAAAATCGCAACTAAGGGGGAGCTAGAGGAGGAAATTGATTTTCATGATCCTAAGCTCTATATGAAAGTAGTTGGTAAACTTATTTATTTAATCATTACAAGACCAGATTTATGTTTTGCTGTGAATCAGGTATCTCAACACATGCAAGGGCCAAAGATGAGGCATTGGGACATGACAATGCGAATTCTAAGATATCTCAAGGGCACACATGAACAAGGTATTTGGATGGGTAATAATAAAAACACAAATGTGGTTGGTTATTGTGATGCAGATTGGGCAGGAAATAGGAAAGATAGGAAAAGTACTACAGGCTATTGTACTTTCATAGGAGGAAACCTTGTGACTTGGAAAACCAATAAGCAAAAGGTGGTTTCATGCTCTAGTGCAGAATCGAAATATAGAGCAATGAGGAAGCTCACTACTGAATGCATCTGGCTGAAACAAATCTTGGAAGACTTAGCCGTGAAGTGTGAGGATCCTATCACCATCCACTGTGACAATCAGGCTGCCATACACATAGCCTCCAATTCAATGTTTCATGAAAGGACCAAGCATATAGAATTGGACTGTCACAAAGTAAGAGAGGCTATTGGGAAAGGTATCATCTTACCTTGCTATACAAAGAGTGAGGACCAACTAGCTGATGTATTCACCAAGGCAACATCTCTGAAAATTGGCGCCTCAATCTATCAAAGACTTGGCCTCATGACCATTCCACACCAATGATCCCAACATGGAAATTTATACTCTTTTTCCCTAGAAAAGGTTTTGTCCCAATTGGGTTTTCCTTCTCTAGGTTTTTAATGAGGTAATACTTCATGGTTGCAAGCTTAAACATTTTTTATGTCTTAAGCTTGAGGGGGAGTGTTGGAATGAAGAAGAAATGATGAAATATAAAAGCCTTTATTTTATATTAAAAGGCGATTTATTTCTATGTCAAAGGGACAGTCTAAGGCTTGTTTGTATTCTAGGATTATGTTATCTTTGTAGCCATTTATGTATAAGACTATCCTTGTATCCAAACAAGCATAGACTAGATTAGTATAAATACCTTACTCCCTTCACATTTTGTAACTAAGAATTGATAATTCTCATTCTCATAATAAAATCATTCTAATTCTCTAATTCTCTCTAATCTCTCATTCTCTAATTCTACAAATCTCTTAATCTCATATTCTTTCATCCACAACAAAATGGAGTGTCTGAAAGGAAGAATAGGCATTTGATGGAAGTTGTGAGAACAATGATGTTCCACATGAAAGTTCCCAAAAGATTTTGGGGGGATGCTCTTGTAGTTGCATGCTACTTGATTAATAGGACTCCTACAAAATTCCTAGATGACTTGTCTCCATTTGAGGTACTAAACAAAACTAGACCCAATATTGACCACTTGAGAGTTTTTGGTTGCGTTTGTTTTGTATTAGTTCCAATGTAGCAAAGGAACAAGCTGGAACCAAAGAGTACCAAAACTATGTTCATTAGGTATTCTTCTACTTAAAAATGATACAAATGTTATGACCCAGAGACTAGAAGAGTCTTGGTATCCAGAGATGTTAAGTTCCAAGAATCCAAATGTTTCTATGAAGAAGGAACTTGGGATCAATTTAAGGACATCTCAACAACAAGATCACACCAAGCTGAGAACTTGAGGAGGATCTTTGAAAGCATTGGTATAGTATCCCTTCATGCTCAGCATTCCCCGGCCACGGCCCCTCCTGTTCTGCCTGTTCCGGCCATGACCGGTCCCAGCCAACCAGCTCCAGCCACACCAGGTCCTTCCATCCGCCAGCCGCCTGATGCCTTCAGTTCTCCTGGCCTTCCTCCTCTTGAACATGGGAGGGGAGAGACATCTACTCATGTCCAACAAGACTCAGCAGGAGAAGAATCAATTCTGGTCTCAGCTTCCAAAAGATCAAGAGAAGTACCTACTCCTATTGAAGTTTTAAGTGAAGAAGAGGATCCTATCCAAGAAGCTCCATCTACTGTCGTAAGAAGGAGCACAAGACATAGGAAACCACCTATGTTCTACAATGAGAATGTTGTGATTCATCATGATCATGGAGTTTGTAATATTTTTCACTTACCTACTAATCATGTTGCTTTCATTTCTAGTCTTGATAAGGAGGAGATTCCAATGAGGAAGCTATTATCAAGAAGGAATGGAGGGAATCTATCCTAGCTGAGAAAAAAGCCATGGAGAGAAATGGAACCTATGTTTCAGCTACTTTACCTAAAGAAAAAAAGGCTGTAAGTTCTAAGTGGATTTTTACCATTAAATACAAAAGCAATGGTGAAGTTGATATATATAAAGCTAGGTTGGTGGCTAGAGGTTTTACTCAGACATATGGTGAGGATTATAGGGATACCTTTGCACCTGTAGCTAAGCTTCATTTTGTTAATGTTATTCTTTCTCTTGCTACTAACCTTGAGTGGGAGTTATGGAAAATGGATGTTAAGAATGCATTATTGCAAGGTGAACTAGAAGAAGATGTATACATGTCACCTCCACCAGGCCTAGAAGACGAGGTAGGAAGCGGCAACATTCTTAGGCTGAGTGTTGGAATGAAGAAGAAGTGATGAATTTATTAAAGTCTTTAAATCCTAGTTAAATGGCGATTTATATGTGTATAAAAGGGAGAGTCTAAGACTTGTTTGTATTATAGAATTATGTTATCCTTGTAAGCCATGTATGTATAAGGCTATCCTTGTATCCAAACAAGTCTAGACTAGAATAGTATAAATACCTTACTCCCTTCATATTTTGTAACTAAGAATTCATAATTCTCATTCTCTAATAAAATTATTCTTTTCTCTTATTCTCTAATTCTCTCTAATCTCTCATTCTCTCATTCTACCAATCTCTAAATCTCATATTCTTTCACTGAGGAAGGTCACTTATGGCCTTAAACAATCTCCAAGAGCTTGGTACCACAAGCTAAGTGTAACATTGATGGATAGAGGCTTCAAAAGATCTGAAGTTGAACATACTCTTTTTAGACTAAAAAGCAAGGAAGATATTGTGGTAATTCTTATTTTACAGATGATATAATCATATCTGGTAGTGATAGTGTTGGTATTGCATCTACTAAAGATTACTTAAAGAGTGTCTTTGATATTAAGGATCTAGGAGAACTTAAATACTTCTTAGGAATTGAAGTGCGTAGGTTCAAGGAAGGTCTCTTTTTATCTCAAAGGAAATATGTTGTAGATTTACTAACCTCTACAGGTATGATGGAGGCTAAACCAGCCAAAACACCCTTAGAAGAGGATTATAAAATCGGAACTAAGGGGGAGCTAGAAGAGGAGATTGATTTTCATGATCCTAAGCTCTATAGGAAAGTGGTTGATAAGCTTATTTATCTAACCATCACTAGACCAGATTTATGTTTTGCTGTGAATCAGGTATCTCAACACATGCAAGGTCCAAAGATGAGACATTGGGAGATGTCAAACCGAATTTTGAGATATCTAAAGGGCACTCATGATCAAGGTATATGGATGGGTTGCAATAAAAACACAAATGTAGTTGGTTATTGTGATGCAGATTGGGCAGGAGATAGGGAGGATAGGAGAAGTATCACAGGCTATTGTACCTTCATAGGAGGGAACCTTGTGACTTGGAAAACAAAGAAGCAAAAGGTGGTATCATGCTCTAGTGCAGAATCAGAATATAGAGCAATGAGGAAGCTCACAACTGAATGCATTTGGCTGAGATAAATTTTGCAGGATCTTGCCGTGAAGTATGAAGAACCTATCACCATCCATTGGGACAATCAGGCTGCTATACACATAGCCTCCAACTCTGTGTTCCATGAAAAGACCAAGCATATAGAAGTAAACTGCCACAAAGTAAGGGAAGTCATTGGGAAGGGAATCATCTTGCCTTGTTATACAAGTAGTGAGGATCAACTAGCAGATGTGTTCACCAAGGCAACAACTCTGAATAATGGCGCCTCCATCTATCCAAGGCTTGGCCTTATGACCATTCCACACCAATGATCCCAACATGGAGTGTTATACTCTTTTTCTTTAGAAAATGTTTTGTCCCAATTGAGTTTTCCTTCTTTAGGTTTTTAATGAGGTAATACTTCATGGTTGCAAGCTTAAGACATTCTCCATGTCTTAAGCTTGAGGGGGAGTGTTGGAATGAAGAAGAAATGATGAAATTAGAAAGCCTCTAAATGTTGTTATAGTAGGCGTGAGTTACTTGGATAGGAAGGGAATGTCTAAGGCTTGTTTGTGTTCTATTGTTATGTTATCCGTGTAATCATTCATGTATAAGGCAATCCTTGTATCCAAACAAGCCTAGACTAGATTAGTATAAATATATATCTCCCTTCTCATTTGTAACTTAGAAACTATTATTTTCTCATTTTTAATAAAATCATTCTTCTCTCTAAATCTCTGTAATCTCTCATTCTACAAATCTCTTAATCTCATATTCTTTCATTCCTAATATTCTAGCACGAGAAAATATAACACTATGGCACGGCTGCTAACCCTAGGCGCCGCAAGTGTGAGGGTTCCTAGCCAAATGTTACCCAAACACAGGGTCTAACAAGAAAGTGCTCACGCGAGCAGATGGTAAACAAGTCAACTTACTGAGCATGTGATAAGTGAAACAATTGGCACAGGATGCGGTACTAGCAGCCTAGCATCGATACAGATTCAGCAAACACACAATGAATGGCTCAAACAAACCGTTTCATACTAGTAAATCCCTAAGTTCTTTCAAGACAGCTTTTTATATTATTTTTTTTTGTTTTAAGGTGAAACAAAGGTTGAAGAAACGATAGAACCTGGTTTGTATTGGTTTTTTTGTGTTTTTTGTGACTTGAGTTTTGTGCCTCAGATGACCTCACAACAGGAGAAGAATAGAAGTCAAAGCAGGTAGTTCAAAACAAACAAAACAAAGAAAGCAAATAAATCGTCACAAACAAAGGGGATAGATTCAGGTGATAGAAGCTTTTCAGCTCTGATATCAGATGACACACGCACGGTCTGTGGGTAGACCTTGAGGTTGCCTCCGGGTGAGCAGTCTGGACGAGAGAAAGACTCGATCTCTGCTAAGACCAAAGTGAATGGGAATGGAACGCCGTGGGGGAGAGAGACTCGATCCTTAGCGGCGCGGGGTGGAATGAATTGGACCACACGAGTTATAGAGTGGAGCTTGTGATACACCAAATGCAGCTTGGTCTTGAAGAATTTGCTTCAAGAACAAGACCAAACGATTTGCACAAGAGGCAGCCGCTTAGGGTTTAGGGAACTTGGTTTTTTTTTCTTTAAAGTTGTATGTCTTATTATTGAGTAATGACTGAGGCTTATATAATACCTAAAGTCTAGGGTTTCTGCCCTTAAAGTAAAACAACAAGAAGTTTGAATAAAAAAAACTACATGGTGTGCAGAAATTAGACAAAGAAAACGGCAAGTAGTCTAGAAATAGAAAAGCTGGGCCGCGGGCCTGGAACAAGTGGTGCGGGCCTAACAAAAATTAAAGAAAGAAAACCTTCTTCGGAAAAACCCAGTAGGATAAAAATGAAGATAGAAAAAAGAGTACAATTCTTTAGCATGTCTTTTGGAGTTTCTACCCATGGTTAATGGTAAAGACTCCGGAGTTTGTAGTCTGGAGGTTGAGTAAGTGCCATGACTGGGTCGTGAACTTGCAACTTGGGCCTGGGGCTGGATGCAATGTTTGCGCGGGCCGGGCTGGTTCCGTGGGACGGACTGGGCGAACCTCTATGGTGCACTCGACGAACTGGTTGAACCGGTGCCCAATTGTTTTGGCCCTCGAACGGGTCATGGGCCCGGTAGGCACGACCGGGGCCTGTGTTGCTGGTTTGTCCGGACCGGTCGGGTCGCTTAGGTCCTCGTCAAACCACTGTCAGTAAAATCTGATAATTTAGGAGATGTTTGCTTGTAGTTTGTCGGATACTTGTATAGTACAATGATATGTGTTACTGCTTGAATTTTCTTATGCAATTATTCATACAATAATCCTAACAGAGATATGTTTTTGGTCTTTGGATGATTTGATGACTGTTTCTTTGTTCTCATTCTTTTTGCAGTTCATCTTGATCATCTCTTTGTGAATAAAATTCTTGTATTTTGTGGTGTTAAATGCTCATTGTCTTTAAAGGTTTATCATTTGAGTTGTTCCTTATATTGTTGTGTATATTTTTATTTGGAAAGTTAGCAGATAGGATTGTTTATTCGCTGGATTAGTCGGAAATAGAAAACAAACAGCTGAGCATGGAGTATGTTTCTCCTTCTCTGATTTCTCCTTCGCTTGAGTTGAGTATGCTTCTTGAGTCAGAACATTACCTTGCATAAGCGTGAATGTCTCTTTGCATTTGTTACTGACGTGGTCCTAGTGAGGGGGATCACGTGTCTCCAAGATCGGCAGCAGGTGAGCAAGGCGCGGAAGGCTGAATTCAAGGGGAATGGAGGTTGTCACGGCGGTAGATGAACAAGGCGGGGACGGCAAGGCAATGGAACGGGTTAAGAGGAATGGGGGGTCGAATATGGAAGCGGATCGAACTGGCGGATTCTCAAAGGGATGGACGGCTTTGAGACACCAACTTGCAAGATCCAGATATGACACACTAGATCTCACAAGGGTTTTGCAAATGGGTAACCTAGATACTACACACTAGGAGAGGATTTGCAAGAAGGAATGAACCGATTAAGATCACTTGTAAACAACAAAGTTTTCTTATTCAAATCGATTGAAGATTACAAACTGGCCAAGGCCAAAGTTTATACACGCCAAGAGACATTCAAACTTGCATGGTCAAAGAGACATGAATGCATGGCACAAACAACCATGCATTAACTTACAAAGACCAAGTGAAAACAATGAAGTCAAAAACGTGTGCAATTTCGACACAAGGATATTGGGCCGGCCAAAGAAATGCCATTGATCTTAAGTCCAAAGCCTTATGGGCTTGATCATCTTAAAGGTTCATCAGGCCCCATTAAAAACCCATGTGAGAAAAACCCAAGGGGAAAAACCTCACATGGGAAAAGGGAACCAAAAGGGCCCTTAATCCCAAACTCATAAACCCACGGACCAAACCAAAGGACTTAAACAAAATTAGACAGAGAATGGGTTAGAAATAACCCAATAGACTTTTGTAGGGCCTTGGTCCGGGCACGGGTCATGGGACCGAGTGGAACGGTCCATGGGTCCGGGACAAGGCCGGTCGAAACTTCTCGTGACGGTTGAGCTGAGGGGTTGGTCCTTGGTGACGTCCTTGTCCGGTCATGTCTTGATGTTGTGGTCGCGGTTGAGGTCGGAACATGGGTCGGAGACTTGGTCGAGCAATGTTCCGCAGCTTGGACTGAAGCATGGGTAGCAGCCTGAGTTGATGGCCGGGTAGTCCCTCTTGTTCTGCCTTGGGTCGGTGTTGGGTCAGCCGGCTTTGGCTGTTGGCCACGTTCCGAGCCAACCTCCATATCTTGGTCCGATTGCACAAGTTCCTCGCCCGCGCCTCCATCCGGCTGGTTGTCTTGTTCCGCGTCCGTACCATCAACCAGGTGGTGCCTTTGGTCAACCAGGCTCACATCATCCCCTCCCACTTGACGAGGATTTGTCCTCAAATCCGGGCCATCTGCACAATAGGGAATCAGATCAGTAATATTGAAGCTAGGACTCACGTTATACTTACCTTGCAAGTCAAGCTGGTAGGCGTTGTCATTGATGCACTTGACAACAGTGAACGGTCCGTCCACCCTAGGCATTAGCTTGGATCGTCGTTCTTCAGGGAACCGGTCCTTGCGTAGATATATCCAGACCTGGTCACCAGGCTTGAAGGTAAGCTTCCTTCTATGCTTATCAACCGCTTGGCCATACTTCTTGGTTTTGGCCTCAATGTTGGCTCGTGCCTGCTCATGAATCTGCTTAACCAAACGAGCCTTCTGTTCCCCATCAAGACTAGCACACTCACTCAAAGGTAAAGGCATTAGATCCAAAGGTGAGATATGACTAAAACCATAAACAATCTGGAAGGGAGAATGTTTAGATGCTGAATGAACTGAGTGATTGTAGGCAAATTCTACATGCGGTAGGTGTTCTTCCCATGTCCTAAGATTCTTTCCAACAAATGCACGCAAGAGTGAACCTAAGGTCCTATTAACTACTTCAGTTTGGCCGTCACTCTCAGGATGACATGTAGTGGAAAAACACAACTTGGTTCCTAACCTAGACCATAGAACACGCCAAAAATGACTCAGAAATTTGGTGTCCCTATCAGACACTATAGTCTTAGGCATGCCATGCAATCTTACTATTTCTTTGAAGAACAAGCTAGCTACATGAGATGCATCATCAGTTTTCCTACATGCAATAAAATGGGACATTTTAGAAAACCTATCTACAACCACAAAAATACTATCCTTGCCATTGCGAGTTCTAGGCAATCCTAAAATGAAGTCCATGGACAAATCAACCCAGGGATGTTCTGGAATGGGTAAGGGATGATACAAACCGTTGGGCTGAGTTGTGGACTTAGCCTGTTTACATTTGACACACCGGTTGCATACTTTCTCCACATCCTTCCTCATGTGTGGCCAGTAGAAATGTTCTCGCAATACAGCCAGTGTCTTGGACACTCCAAAGTGTCCCATGAGTCCACCAGCATGGGCCTCACGGACAAACAACTCCCTCATGGAGCATGATGGCACACATAATCGGTTTTCATATAGCAAATAACCGTCCTGAATATGGAAACGTCCTGTAGGATTCTTAAAACATGACTTATAGATTTCTCCATAGTCTGGGTCAGTCAAGTACAAATCCTTCATATGTTCAAAGCCCATAATCTTAACTTCTAAAGTAGATAAGAGTGCATACCTGCGGGACAAGGCATCGGCAACCATATTTTCCTTACCTTGCTTGTATTTTATCACGTATGGGAAGGTTTCTATGAACTCCATCCATTTGGCATGACGTTTATTGAGTTTGTGCTGGCTCCTCAAGTGCTTGAGTGACTCATGGTCCGTGTGGATCACAAATTCCTTGGGCCACAAGTAATGTTGCCATGTTTGTAATGACCGGACCAGAGCATATAGCTCTTTATCATATGTGGGGTAATTCAAGGTGGCGCCTCCAAGCTTCTCACTGAAATATGCAATGGGCTTGCGGTCCTGCATGAGAACAGCTCCTATTCCAACACCTGAAGCATCACATTCAATTTCAAAGGTGTTAGCGAAATTAGGCAATGCCAATAATGGCGCATTAGTAAGCCTGTCCTTAAGCATCTGGAATGCCTCCTCCTGCTCCTTTCCCCACTTGAAGCCAACGTCTTTCTTGATCACCTCAGTCAAGGGCGCGGCCAAAGTGCTAAAGTCCTTGACAAAACGCCTGTAGAACCCAGCTAAACCATGGAAGCTGTGAACTTCCCCCACGGTCTTTGGGCTAGGCCAATCCCTAATGGCGCGGATCTTCTCCTCATCAACTTGGACTCCTGCAGCACTTACAACAAATCCTAGAAAGACAATGTTATCTGATCCAAAGGTACACTTTTTAATATTAGCATATAGTTTCTCCTTTCTAAGCACTTCAAGAACAAGTCTAAGATGGTGCACATGCTCATCCAAGGTCTTACTATATACTAAAATATCATCAAAGTACACTACCACAAAATGTCCTATAAACTCCCTAAGCACATGATTCATAAGTCTCATAAAAGTACTAGGGGCATTGGTTAATCCAAAGGGCATGACTAACCACTCATATAATCCATGCTTAGTCTTAAAAGCGGTCTTCCACTCATCACCTTCCTTCATCCTAATTTGGTGATATCCGCTCCTAAGATCTATCTTAGAAAATATTCTAGATCCATGTAGCTCATCTAACATGTCATCTAACCTAGGAATGGGATGTCTATACTTTACCGTGATATTGTTGATTGCCCTGCAATCAACACACATGCGCCAAGTCCCGTCCTTTTTAGGGACTAGAAGGACTGGCACGGCACACGGACTCATGCTTTCACGGATGTGGCCTTTGGCCATGAGCTCATCAACCTGCCTTTGTAACTCTTTGGTCTCCACGGTATTAGTCCTATACGCCGGCCGGTTTGGTAGGGAAGCTCCAGGGATCAGATCGATCTGATGTTCTATTCCACGGATGGGTGGTAACCCATCTGGACACTCCTCTGGAAACACGTCCTGGAACTCCTGCAAAAGCTTACTAAGGATGCTCGGAAGAACCGGCTCAGGGTTAGTAGTCACAAGGGCATGTTCCTTATAAATAAGCATAAGCACGGGTGCCTTAAGACTAAGACTCCTTTTTAACATCACAAGACTTTATGTAAAAGTTGGTTTTAGCTCTAGGTTCCTTAGCCTTACTAGTCTCTTTCTTTTGCTTCTTAAGGTGCATTTGATCTAAGTATACCTCATGGGGTGACATAGGCACCAAGGTTGTCTTACGGCCTTTGTAAATGAAGTGGTGGCGGTTGGTGTATCCATCATGGGTCACCTTCCTGTCTGACTGCCACGGTCTGCCCAAGAGGATATGGCTTGCTTCCATTGGCAGGATGTCACACAAAACCTCGTCTTTATATTTGCCTATTTCAATCGGCACCTTGACCTGATGGGTCACCTTCAACTCGCCTGAATCATTTAGCCACTGGAGGGGGTATGGCTTTGGATGGGGGAGCTCCTCAAGACCTAGTTTCCTGACCATAGACTCACTAGCAACATTAGTACAACTACCACCATCTATAATTAAGCTGCAAACCTTTCCTTGGATCAGGCAGCGTGAGTGAAAAAGATTTTCTCTTTGGTCCGGTTCATGGGTCTTGACTTGCACATTCAGGGACCTCCTGGCTACCAAGAGTTGTCCTGAAACCGGCAGCTCCTCTTCCCCATCAGTCACGGGGTTATGGTCTCCTTCATCCTCGGACTGGATTTCCCCATTTTCCAAGATGATCATGGCACGCTTATTGGTACAGCTGCTGGCGTAGTGCCCTAAACCCTGGCACTTGAAGCACCGGATGTCCCTGGTTCTGGTAGGGTGCTCCTCGGCTTTGCCCTTATCTGGCCTTGGTGGGAGGAAGTTAGAAGCGGATTTAGACCCGGATGGTTTGGCTTCAAAGGCGCGGTTGGGTTTGAAGTCCTTGTTGAAGGTTATCTTGGACCCCACGGCACCTGTACCAAAAGACCGAGTGTTAGTTCTTCTCTTAAGTTGTTGTTCAATCAACAATGCCTTGTGTAGCATTTCTTCCAACTCCACATAGTGCTGCATCTCCAGCCGGTCTTGGATTTCCGGATTGAGCCCACTCATGAAGCGGGACATGGTTGCTTCACGATCTTCAGTCACACCAGCTCGGATCAGGAGCATCTCCATTTCTTTAAAGTAGTCATCAACACTCTTGTTGCCTTGTTGTAGATGCCTGAGTCTTTGATGTAGATCTCTATGGAAGTGGTTGGGAACAAACCGCCTTCTCATAATAAATTTAAGCTCTTCCCATGTTTCAATGGGGTATTCACCGTTTCTTCTTCTGGAAGTAACCACCTGATCCCACCAACTTAGAGCGTAGTCATAGAACTCTGTAACAGCCAAATTGACCTTGTTAATTTCACTATAGAATTGACAATTAAAAACGAGTTCAATTTTAGTTTCCCAATCAAGATAAGAGATAGGATCATTGTGGCCGTGAAAGGGTGGAATCTTCAGTTTGAGATGGTTGAACTGGTCGGGCTGAGGGGGCAGGTTTGGAACTCTTTGATGGCGCCTAGGCCGGTTGTGTCCACTGTGGTCAGATCCTCCTGAGTTATAGAACCTGGCCGCCCCTTCATCACCTACGAACGTCCTTCTTCCTAAGCTTCCAGCATCTGAGGCATGCTCTGGTGGTTCTGGTGTTAAACCTCTGACACGCCTTGGAGGAAAAGGATTCCTAGGCCGCGGCTGTCTCACATTTGGAACCGCCCGGTTGATCTCCTCACGGATGCCTTCTCGGATCCCAAGCTGTATAGTTTGTAGCCGCTCCTCAATGGTGTTGCTAAGCCTGGTTGCTAGGTCTTCAAACAGACGGTGGAAGCGGTTCGCTTCTGACTCCTCATCTTCATTCCCTGCCATCAAAACACTCAAAACAAGTCAAAAGTTCAAGAGGATATGTCTGAACTCGCGGATCTATTATGGTTCAATGGTATATGAATGGACACTTTGGAAAATCAAGGTTTTCGTAACAAAATGAAATCGAAAATCAAGAAGGGATGAAGTGCTCAGCCTGATGTCTGCTCTGATACCACTTGATGTGGTCCTAGTGAGGGGGATCACGTGTCTCCAAGATCGGCAGCAGGTGAGCAAGGCGCGGAAGGCTGAATTCAAGGGGAATGGAGGTTGTCACGGCGGTAGATGAACAAGGCGGGGACGGCAAGGCAATGGAACGGGTTAAGAGGAATGGGGGGTCGAATATGGAAGGGGATCGAACTGGCGGATTCTCAAAGGGATGGACGGCTTTGAGACACCAACTTGCAAGATCCAGATATGACACACTAGATCTCACAAGGGTTTTGCAAATGGGTAACCTAGATACTACACACTAGGAGAGGATTTGCAAGAAGGAATGAACCGATTAAGATCACTTGTAAAAAACAAAGTTTTCTTATTCAAATCGATTGAAGATTACAAACTGGCCAAGGCCAAAGTTTATACACGCCAAGAGACATTCAAACTTGCATGGTCAAAGAGACATGCATGCATGGCACAAACAACCATGCATTAACTTACAAAGACCAAGTGAAAACAATGAAGTCAAAAACGTGTGCAATTTCGACACAAGGATATTGGGCCAGCCAAAGAAATGCCATTGATCTTAAGTCCAAAGCCTTATGAGCTTGATCATCTTAAAGGTTCATCAGGCCCCATTAAAAACCCATGTGATAAAAAACCCAAGGGGAAAAACCTCACATGGGAAAAGGGAACCAAAAGGGCCCTTAATCCCAAACTCATAAACCCACGGACCAAACCAAAGGACTTAAACAAAATTAGACAGAGAATGGGTTAGAAATAACCCAATAGAATTTTGTAGGGCCTTGGTCCGGGCACGGGTCATGGGACCGAGTGGAACGGTCCATGGGTCCGGGACAAGGCCGGTCGAAACTTCTCGTGACGGTTGAGCTGAGGGGTTGGTCCTTGGTGACGTCCTTGTCCGGTCATGTCTTGATGTTGTGGTCGCGGTTGAGGTCGGAACATGGGTCGGAGACTTGGTCGAGCAATGTTCCGCAGCTTGGACTGAAGCATGGGTAACAGCCTGAGTTGATGGCCGGGTAGTCCCTCTTGTTCTGCCTTGGGTCGGTGTTGGGTCAGCCGGCTTTGGCTGTTGGCCACGTTCCGAGCCAACCTCCATATCTTGGTCCGATTGCACAAGTTCCTCGCCCGCGCCTCCATCCGGCTGGTTGTCTTGTTCCGCGTCCGTACCATCAACCAGGTGGTGCCTTTGGTCAACCAGGCTCACATCAGTTACTCATATTGTTACTATGTCTTTTTAATTTATTTCCATTGATGCATTAGTGTTATTAGGATAACACTTTCTTGTGATTGTTTTCATAGGCTGTTAATCATGACTATAATTGTGACAACAACAAATGTTATTAGGAAATATGAACTGTCTTTTTTGCTTTATTCCCATAGATGCATTACTGTTATTAGGACATCAGTAAACTTTTGTTATCGTCTTTAAAAACCTTTGTCATAAATGTTATGGTCCATCACATTCTTTTTAAGCGTTTGGAATTATTTGTTATCGTCTTTGAAAATTGACTTCTAATCTTAACATCATATTTTGCATATGGATTCTTCAGTTTCTCTAAACCCACAGAAAAGTGAAGTTGACAAAGATGCTGCAGTTGAATGTGAAAAAGAATATTTTCAAAGTACTGATAGCCTAGGGAAGAGGAAAGAATCAAGCACATCATTTGGAGCTAATTCTCAGGCAAATAAGGTGATGAAAATGGAGATCACAAGGTCTAGTGTTTGAAAGCATTATACAAGAACGAAAGAGAGTCATGAAAAGTGCATTTGTCACTACTGTCAGAAGATCTTGTCATGTAAAACAAAATCTGGAATTTTAAACCTTCAAAAGCATCTGCAAATCTACAAGGATTATCAAAATTTGATAAGCGCTCTAGGCAATAATCAATACTTATGAAGACAGTTTTAAGATATCAAATGTGCTTGAGCCTGTTTTCAGAGAAACGTCTTATGAGTTAATTGTTTTAGTTGAGCTGTCTCTCTCTTTCATTGAAAGATCGGCTTGGAAGCACTTTTGCACTATAAGAACTTTTTTGTTGTATTTTTTAGTCGAAAATTTTGTTGTCTATAGCTGAATCTAACTAATGTCTTTTACTCGTTGTACTTGCATCAAGGTCAACCTTTATAGGCCTCACTCTACACGAACTGCGACGAGTGACATTGCCCAGATGTTTGTGAACAAGAAAGCAGCATTAAAGAGGTGGCTAGACATTAATAAACAGAGAGTTTCCCTTACAACAAAAATTTGGGTTTCTCAAGTTATAGTTAATGTGTATTATTAGAAGTTTTTTTCTCAAAACGCCTTTGACTAATATCATAATAATTATGTTGTTTGCATTGCTAACATGTGCAAGTTATATAGTTATAACAACATATTTTATTAATGCAACTTGGGAGCTAAAAAAACTGACTACTGGCTTCAAATATGTTATGGATCATTAATGTCAAACAATTTCTACTGTTCTTCTAGACTGTTTAGCTGAGTGGGGAATTGAGAAAGTGTTCTACATTACAGTAGACAATGCAACTGCTATTACTTCTGCTATTAGCCGATTACATATGAAATTTAGTTTGCTCTCTACTGATGCTTTGGTATTAGACAGAAAGGAGGGTTTGCATGAATTATACCCATATAATCAAATTTATAGCAAAGAGGGTTTGCATGACTTACGTGATAATGTGATGGCCATCCATAATGCAATTCAATATGTTTGATCATCTACTCATAGGTTGAATGTATTTGATCTGAGAGTTACTACTGGAAACATAGTTTGCCTATGGATGTAAAGAATAAATGGAACTCAACATTTCTCATGTTGTCTAGAACATTACAGTTTAGAGTGACTTTTGATAGGATGGAAGCAGATGATATATTGTATAATGACTAATTTTAGAAGTAGATAATGGGTTAAAGAGATTGGACCGTCTACTATTAGTGATTGAAATGCTGTTGAGAAGCTAAAGAGATTTTTGATCAATTTTTGCAACAGTACCTTGATTGTCTCTGCTTCATCTAAGGTTAACTCATACAAACGCTATAGTGAGATAATGAAAATTGAGAGGAATCCCACATCATTGGCTAGTATCTTAGACTCTTGATACTGAAAGCTTCAAATATGTTGAGCTTTTTTAAAATAGTGGGATGTAATCTTATAACACGCTTTTGTCTTGAGGGTATTAACCCCTAGTTGTAGTATTTATGGTGTCAATCTAAATCAGAAGTTTTCAATCACTAAGAATACAAGTTGAAATTTAATTCAAGCGAATCAAATTGATAATGGGTTGGCAACTACTGCCGAAATAATTATAAAAATAAAAAACTAAGTTAATGCAAAAAATGAAATAAATGGTAATAATAAATTTAAGTGCAGAGGAAGCTAGTTCAATTAAAGAAAACAAATCTATGAATAAATGGAAATGCTTGAAAATTTGGGTATTTATGAATTGCTTTTAAAACGGATCCTATGGGTTAGGTAGGGTCGAATATTTTAAGAGGAGGGTGGTTCCTAGGTTATCGACTTGTCCTAATGGTTAAAAAACACTGATGTCGATTAATCCACTTTCGTAACAGAAACCACTTGTATAGATGCTCAAGTATCTACAAATTTCTTTGGGTACCTTAACAGTTAAATGATACTGGCCAAGCTTATGATGACTTAGACATAATCAACCCAAGACCTTTCACTCCAAGGTGGTAACTAGATAATCCTAAATTTCTATGGCTTGTGAAGATACAACAAAAGATATATTAAAACTTATGTATGATGCTTAGCAAACGATCCAAAAAGAAAGATAGGCGGTAACACTCTTTGGTGATAGAATGGCCACAAAAAGGTTGCAGAAATACCTCTTGATAAACCGGTTTGAAATCCTAAATATGACACATTAAGAAATTGAAATGTTCACAAAGAACAAAGAGAATCAGTCTCAAACAAAACACGTTTTCACAAAAATGGGTTTTCTTATTAATCTGGTCGTGCACTAAATTATATAGAAGAAAAAGTGCTAAAAATTAGACACAAATGTGGAAAACTAGAAAAAAGAAAACTAAGAAGACTTTTGAACTTCTTTGCCTCCTAATCTTCTTGCACGAATTTGGCTGTGTAGAAAGGTGAATTGGAAATGAAATGGACCACAAAAAATAATATTTAGGCCTTTTCCAGAGTAGTATTAAAACCCAAAGAAATGGTTTGGTACATTTCTTTTTCTTCACGGCCCAACTCTTTTGCACCTGGTCATTTGATCCAATTTGAGACCAGTTATTTATTTGGATGTATGGACTTTATCTATGAGTTTTGGCTTGAAGAAACCATGCATTGGATCACCAAAAAAAGATAGACTTCATTAAATAATCGGATGGCTTTGTTGGCCCGATATGGTCGAGAAAGTGACTCCATCGACCATCTCTCAAGCTAGCTTATTTTAGGTGTGTTTTGGCTCAACTAATTTTTTTTTTCCATAGGTGATTGGTCGACCGAAATGTCCTCCTTTATTTGAATTTAGGTCGGGTCCAACTTATTCCATGCTTGGCTTCATTTTCAAGTTCCTAGGGTAAGGTAGAAGATCGGCTTGGTCGAGAATGATAATGCTTCGACCAACTCCACTTCTAGCTCGGCCCTCATAGTCTTTGGCTTGTATAGACTGATCTCTATGATATCTTGGTTGGTGGAAACTTCCTTGGTTGACTAAGAAGAAGTTGGTTCTTCTCTGGTTGTCGAAAGGAAAACCATATTGGGTTGATGAGAAATAGTCATGTAACAACCAACTTGATCAATCACGATAAAATCATCGATAATAATCCAGAGTATTTACAAGTTAGGTCATCCCTATTAGAAACCTGGATATTTGTGCTTTATTATCAAATAACAAACACTCAAATGAAAAACTTATAATCATAACACAATAAATAAATAAATAACAATCAACCAACAATTATAATCACATGTTCGTCTACCAATTTAAACTCCAAAGATCTAGAACTGTATACGACCAAACCTGGAGGATTTTAATGAATATACCACATCCAACTTTTGTTGGTTGAAAACGTGAAATATAAACATTCTCATGAATCATTTCATTGTAACTATATAAGAACCAAACATTCTTCATCCATTTCATCTTCATTTTTTTATCTTAATCATCATCAATCGATTGTTCATTGTGATTATCATCCGATCATCCTTTTGGATACATCGGAATTATCACCACCATCAGCATCACACATAATATATTTTTCATCATTTGTTTTCATAGAACATCAGATTCATAATAACCTTCACCTCTCGTATCAGATTTGTGCAATGTTTCATCATAATCATATATATCATAATCTACAGAATAAACAATAAATTAGTACATTATAAACAACAAAATGAAACCATCATAAACAAAAAAGACATAAACGTAATAATGAAAAATTGATATCTGATTAAACAACAAATAAAGGTAAAGAACTAACCTTCTGATTCCAAAACCTTCCATGTAACAACCAAATGTTACTCTTATAGTTTCAACAATAGTTTGAAGAGCTCCGAATAAATCTGTATTTCATTTTGGTTAAAACAATAGAAAGATATATGTTCAAGATTAAAAAATATATGTTAAATATATTTCATATTTACAAATTATCACCTTCGAAAAATAAACACTTTTGATTAACAGATAATCTGTAGAGCTCCATATTTTAAATATAGAATTGAATCCGACATCTAAAAATTAGTTAGTGTTAAAAAACATATAGTAATAATAAACTAAAACAAACCCAATCAATTTAAAAAGTAAAAAAATGATATATTTTACCTTCAACCACCAGTTTGCTATGACATACCATTCAAGTCTCAAAAGGCGAATTTCGCCTTTTCTTTGGATAAAAAACACGTGATAATTATGGGAAAACATACAATATATTTTTATAACAATGGATTAGGATTAAAATTGATTTAAATTTTATAGGTAACTATAATCACCAACACTACAAAATACTTCTTTTTGATGATTTAAAATCTGTTTTTTTTTTTCATTTTTTCTAACGTGATAAACATATTTACGAAATTATTTAGCTATTTCTTAAATATTAAATTTTTAAGATGAGGAAATTTTATTTATTGGATGATAACATAGTATATGAGAATTTTATTTTCTTTTAAATATTCACTTACTTTTTCATAGATAATAAAAAAATAACAGTCGATTTTAGAATTAGAGTATTATTTAACTAATAATAAAAAGATATTGTTATCCTAAAACTCTTTAATATTTTATTTAAAGTGTAAAAATAATACAATATTAACTTTCAACCAAAATTTAAAATCACTTCAAAATTAAGTATATGATATAGAAAATACATATAATATTCTATAAAATATAATTGTAAAAATATGTTTCGAGCTTTTTTGCTATGAAAATGCAATAATGTTTTTAAAAAGGTAAGTCAAAGAAATTTATAAACGTCAGCATGGGCCAAAGGCCAATAAGAAATTATAAAATGATCTTTTATAAAAATTAATATTTTTAAATTGAAAAATATTAACAGCACTAAGAACATCAAAAATTTAAGATGATCTTTTATTATACTTGATAATTTGATACTATTCCATTTTTTTCTTCAAATTCCCTCTTATGTATCTACTATTTATAAAAATCTTTGTAAATCCAAGCTTATTGGATGTGAATACCACATTTAATCTCTGAAATGCATACATGCATTTCATTGCCCAAATAAGTGATTCTAGTTCAGTGTGTAGTGGCAATTGGCTACATCGAATATTCCGAGCTCCCATCAACATTTCATCTATCCCATTTTGTGTGGATATCCATCCTTGACCCGAAAACTTTTCTGATTCATTCCAAGATCCATCCACTTGACACCTCCATATATCATGTTTAAATGGCTCTATGTGTGGTCTTATTTCCCTAATATTATCCTCATTTAATTCTTGAGCTTTTTTCCATATTTTTCCTTCCGCTTCTGCCAATATTATAATATCCTGCAGATTCCTATCAAAATTTTTGTAGACCTTGTCATTTCTTCTTTTCCATAAATATCAAATTATCCATGGAAAATATCCATGAGGTTGTTCTTAGGTATATTATAGAATATATAATGTAGATTCGAAAAGACCGATGACGTTGGAAAAGTGTCAGGATGTGAAGATATTTTAGATAATCTCAAGTTTGAATGGTTGGTGGACATTGAAAAAGAACATGATTAATAGTTTTGTTGTCCACTCCACAACTTCCAAAAAGAGAATCACAGCTAATACCTCTATATTTTAAGTTTGCTGCTACCTGAACACAACCTGATATTACTTGGCATATAAAATGCTTTATTTTTGGAGGATACCTCAACTTCCACACATAAGCCTGCAATATCGTAATTGTGGGTCCATAAGTTACTCCTTATATATTTTTTCTAGGTATAGTGTTTCAATCATATAACATGATTTTACGGTGTATTTTTTATTTTTTGTATAATATCAACCATTAGTATCAGGTCGTTGGAAACGACTAATTGCCAAAGACTAAATAATACTAACGTCTTATGGGATAATAGTTGCTTCTAGCAGGGACATATTCCAAGTTTTTGTCTCCCTATCTATCAAATCTTTTACCTTAAATTATTTGGGTACACTGTAAATTTGCAAGTTGCTGATCTCGGGCGAGGGGCTGGGATCCAAAGATCATTCCATACAGAGATACTTGAACTTGTTCCAACCCTTTTGATTAATCCTTTTTTAACCAAAGATCTAGCTGATATAATACTCTTCCATCCATATGAAGGTGAGTATGATCTTATAGGTTCCAACGGATCCGACTTCCGATAGTACCTACTTTTAAACACTTTTTTGAATAATGATTCAGGCGAATCCATTAATCTCCACATCTGTTTCGCTAACATTGTTGTATTAAAATCCTCGATATTTCTAAAACCAAGTTCACCCTCATTTTTATGATTACATAATTTTTTCCACGCAATCCAATGCATTCCTCGATTAGAACCGCTTGTACTCCACCAAAAATTAGCTATCGCACTTGTAATTTTCTTTGTTAATTTTTGGCAACCTATAAGAAGACATTACATATGTAGGTAATGCCGTCAAAATTGATTTAATCAGAACCTCTTTACCCTCCTTTAGATAAAAATTTCATAGTCCAACCATTTACTCTTTCTCAAGTCGCTCATTGATGAATCCAAAGACATGTGTTTTCGAGCCTTCAAGGCTTTCAGGAATACCTAAATAAGTGCCCATTCCTCTAGTTGTAGTTATACCTAATATTTTTTTCATTTCATCTTTGATTCCCTCATTAAATTTATAACCAAATTGTACCGATGATTTTGCAAAATTAATTTGCTGACCCGATACTGCCTCATAGTTTTTTAGTATGTTAAGTATGACTTGACACTCTTCCTTTTTTGCTTGACAAAAAATAGACTGTCATCCGCAAACAACATATGGGATATAACAGGACTTTTCCTTGCAATTTTTAATCTCGTTAATTGCTTTTCCCGTTATGCTTTCCTTATATTTGCGATCAAAGCTTTCGTACATAAAATAAACAAATATGGGGATAAAGGATCTCCCTGTCGGAGACCTTTCTTCGGTATAATAGACCCACGTGGTTGCCCATTGATTAACACCTTATATCGAACTGATGTTATACACCTCATCATCCAAGAGATCCAAAGTTGGGAAAACCCCATTTTCTGAAGGAGTTTCTGGATGAAATTCCATTCAACCCTATCATAAACCTTACTCATGTCCGTCTTTATAGCCATAAATTTACCCTGACAACATTTATTTGTCTGTAACCCATGGAACATTTCCTGGGCAATTAAAATATTATCTGAAATCAGTCTACCCGAAACAAACGCAGACTGAGTTTACGAGATTAAACCCAGTAAAAACCTTTTCAATATTTGACATAACACTTGAGATATAATCTTATAACCCACAATACAAAGACTTATAGGTCGCAAATTCGTCATTCTAGATGGTCGTCCTGTTTTAGGAATCAAACATATATTTGTCCAATTTAATCTTTGATCAAAACTACTAGTCCTCAGAAAATCATTAACGAACTCCACCACCTCGCCCTTTATTAGTGGCCATGCTCTTTGATAAAACAAAGTGGACATGCCATCTGGTCCAGGTGCTTTTTCCGGATGCATAATAAATATGGCTTTCCAAACCTCCTCTTCCATAGCCACTACTGTGAGCTTGTCATTTATCTGGTCAGTGATTACTGTCGAAACTACCCCTAAAAAATCCTCAAAATCATCCGGAAAAGTGGAGGTAAACAATTTTGAAAAATAATTTACTGCCACTTTCTCTACCTCTATATCCCTAGTTACCCATTGATCATTTGTATTATACAAGCCTACGATCCTATTTTGAGCTCTCCGTTGCTTTGTTAATGCATGATATTACTTCGTATTTCGATCACCCAGTTGATGCTACATATTTCTACTCTTCTGCTGCCAGAATAATTCTTCATCTCGATAAGCTTCTTTTAATTTTCCTACCACTTCTCTAACCTATTTTTCGTCTGTTATATTGTCACCCTGAACCTCCTCTAATGCTTTTTTTAAATCATTAATCTTTTCTTTTCCATAAGGTAGATTATGTTTTCTCCATACAGATATTTCATGTCTGCAAATTCTTTTCTGGTCCACCAAAGTTCCTCCACTACTAGTCGTAACTGTATCCCAACCCTTCTTTATTGAATCCATTAATCATTCTTTCCCTATCCATCTCTCTTATCAAACCTAAATTGATACATTATCTTTTCTCTTTGTTTCTCAATCGTATCCACAATCGGTCTATGATCATATCCTACCATACCGAGATATTCGACGAAAGAGAAAGGAAACCCATTATGCCATTCCTCGTTTGCAAGCGCCCTATCAAGACAACATCTTATGATTTGCTTATTCTTGATACCTCTCCATGACATAGTATTTCAGACTGATGGAAAATCAATCAGACCATAATTGGTTATCATATTATTGAAAGACGTAAGTGTCGATGCATGTCGTAATGGACCTCATTGTTTTCATGATTGCCTGTAATTTCATTTAAATCTCCTACTATAAACCACGGTTCATTACTAGTAGATATTTATTTATCTCCACGAATTTCACTTGAGGTTACTAACAAGTACCCTCAAGAATTTACCCGATTTAGTGACTGTAAGTGCACAGTTATGCCTCTTGTAGTATAAACGGAATCGATCCTCAGGGAAGATTTATAACACAATAGATTATTGGAATTATATTCTAAGCTAAGAGATTCAAAGTTCAATAGTGATTGAAACCGTAGAAATTAATTAAGACGACAAATGAATTAAATAAAGAAAGTATTAATTGGGGAAACAATCCAACCATGGATTAGGCGTTAGAATGAATAAGGATGAGATCGATATATAAATTCAAATCATGGATGTGTAATATGCATTTCCAGACAATGAGACTATGAACAGGTTAATACATTCCCATGTAAAAACCCCTATGCTTAGAACTAGATTTGATCAATTCCCATTGCAAACCCTAAAACTAAACAAGCATTAAGACTCATCTCAATTTTCATCAAATTCTCTAGACAACTACTTCTGCAGGCTAGAATCATAAGATTCACTATTCAGATTATCCTATGAATTCACTATCCCTTTCCCAAGGTGTGAATTCGATAAACCCTAGATTAACTCTTCCAAGATCAACCTAGCATTAAACATATCTAACAGAGATGGATTACACAATCCTAGACATAAATATCATCTCATGATCTCAATTCCCCTTGTCATATATCCTATCCATGGTTGAATTTAAAAATCTACTCAGACATAACAGAAATTGCAGGTAAAATAATTAAAGGTGAATAAAACATAATTGAATTGCAGAGATTGAATAATACAAGAATTCTTAAGAAAATAAAACAATAATTGTCTTACTAAACACCATAGATTGTTGAAGAAATCACTAGGATTCTCTATCACTTTTTCTCTCTGGAGGCTGAATAAAACGTGCCCCCCAGTTTTCTTTAAAACTACCTATTTATAGGTTCCAAAAACCTGAATTATTAGACTAAAACGACATAAAAATAATGAGTTATTTACGGGATCGATCGATCGGACGAAGGGATCGATCGATCCTTGAATCCGTCGTAGACATTTTTGGGCTGGTAGATCGATCGATTGTGACAGATATCAATCAATTTAAACTTGCTCGATCGTTCTTCTCTCTTTCTGGTCGGTCTTGGAAATTCACGCAATCACGATCACATAATCGATCGATCGATCGTTTCTGGCTGAGATCGATCGATATCTTCACATAAGGAGGTGTATAGGTTTAATCGCCATTTGAGTCCGTTCATCCTATTGACACATTCTGATCATTCTCGTATAGTTGCATCAGCTACCCGTGACTTCATAAACTCTGAAAACGTTCCTAACTTGCTTTGAATCCTCTGAAAAATAAAAACTGGAAAACATCCTAGAGTTCTAATGCATATGAACCTAAATGTATCCTAAAATGTGAAATCTAATGGTCAATTCATGCAAGTTATGTACAAAATGATCTATTAAAATTCCTAAAATGTGGGTTTATCAACTCCCCCAGACTTGTCTTTTTGCTTGTGCTCAAGCAAATGACTAAGAATAGGAAAGATAATAAACCTCCTGGAACTCAGAGCCAAGTCACATTGGTCAAATATTATGTTCAACTTCAAAGCTACTAGTTTTCAAATGCAAAGTGTGCAAGTTTACTTAAAAATTTAGCCATGCCCATTACAAATCATCTCAGATCAAACTCAATTTACACAATGCATTCAGATCAACCAACTTTTTTAACATTCATTAAACATAAAAACTCGTGAATCATGTTAGATATTTTCATTGAACTCATTTGGCTAAGGGTAAGGTCAAGAGATAAAAATAATATCTTCTTCCATTGGTCTTGTAAGCTAAACGTAGGGATCTCTCATAAATGGAATGAACTTTAGAAGAATGCTAAAGGTAAGCTCCAATAGATGCATACAAGACTAGATTCTCATCTACCCGAAGTATACTCACTGAAAATTTATACCAAAGCAAATATTATTCCCCATATTTATCCTAATTCTACCCTTAGAAAGGTATTGCTAACTTTTATACTACCTTTTAGATCAGTAATAAAATCTTCATTCAACTTTTCTTTCTATGAGAGGGGTGTTAATTCTAATCTGTCTAGCGGGTTTAGATTCTCTTTTAGCTGGTTCTTTCCCCTTTTTTTTTTTACTTCTTTTGCAATAACTTTTTTCTACTCCAGAAATTTTTATCACTATTTTCACCACCTTTTACTAGACTTTTATCTCTTTATTTTTTCTTGCATCCCTTTCTCTCCTAAAGTTTTTATTCCCATAGCTTTTCTATTTCAAAACTCATTGGTTACCCATTCCTTTCTTCCTTTTAAGTATCCACCTAATCCTAGTTGGTTCAAAAAGTGTGAACCAAAACTACATGAGAGGCTAATCCAGTCGGTTCCTACCTAACACATTCTACCAAGTTTGTTCCGAAATAGGCCTAAAACACTCACTAAAATATAATGTGGTTTGAACAGACGTTAGGCTTAAGGTAGGATAGTCTACTTGGATTACAAAGAGTGGTAAAAAAAAGTAAAAGAAATCCAAGTATGTGT
Organism: Streptanthus diversifolius; assembly: GCA_039880935.1. Lineage (NCBI taxonomy): Eukaryota > Viridiplantae > Streptophyta > Magnoliopsida > Brassicales > Brassicaceae > Streptanthus > Streptanthus diversifolius. The sequence continues at coordinate 20,196,103 of JAXGFM010000014.1, read as the reverse complement.
AGGTAAAATCCATGAGTTCAAATCCGGTTATCTAACCTGATAATTCTAAATCCATGTTATATTCCAATAAATAAGAGGCGATATCAAATCAAACATGCTTCAACTAAGAGTGATATAAAAATAAAAATTCCAGGCATGGATCAATATTATGTTTCAACAAGCAATTTATGCATCAAATAACTGATACCTCATCAATCGAAGCTAATAAAATGAGCAATAGACTATATTAAGGCAATTCATCATGGTTCCTTATGCTCATGCAATGCAAAACTAAATAAATGAGAATAATAAATCTTGATAACAAAAATGAATGCAAACACAAATATCGTCCCCCAGACTTATTTTACACTGTCCCGGTGTAAAAATAAAACCAAAGGAAAAAAACAAAATAAAGTAAAAATGATGAAAAGTACAAAGGAAAACAAAAGAAAGAAAAATTACTAAGTCAATGATCCTCGGGGCTCACGCTGCGACTCTGTCCTGGTCCGCGTCTGCGCCTGGGTAGTCTAGCCTCGGAGTCTGACTATGTGTCCTCTGTATCAGCTCATGTCATGTGTCCAGCAACATCAGGAATGCCCACAGCTTCGGAAGGCTCGTCTGTCTCCCTGGTCTGTGGTCCTCTAAAACAGGAAGGTGGCTGTGAGCATCTGGTCCGAGCTATCACCTACCACATCCGTTGCATCATCGAGTGGGACCTCCTGTGGGACTCCACCACCCAATCTCGAAACTCAGCCTCTGTAGCACCGGAGGAGTATGGTGGGAGGTCATACTCTCCGGAATAGGGAGGTAGTGCATATGTCTCCTCAGGGGCCTCCTGGGTCTGAGGCGGATAGTAGTCGAGGACTCTGTCGTCCTCCTGATGGGGCTGTGAAGCATACGCTCTGGATGAGCTACCTCGTCGTCGCGACCCAGTGCTAGGCTGATGTAGTCGCTCAGGGCTGTGAAGTCGTGGAGGGGGAGCTTGCATAATTGGGTAGCTCATGTGCGATCCTGGAACTGATAGATGTACCCCGGCTTAAGTATCCCACTGTTCCGGAAGTACTGCTCGTCGAAGAGTGCGATCTTGTGCTTGCTGGGTGTGTAGCCAAGATCAATCCCATGATGCATAAAGAGGGGAGTCAGGAGGCTCCCAATCCGCTCAACCTTCTTGTTCACCGTGTTGAGGCCGCGAGCTTTCTTGGAGACGAGGTTCTCCGCAAAGATAGCACCTAGGTTGGTACGTAGCGTGGTCGGAGGATGGCTGGTGTAAATGGCGTGGGCAGATGAGAGAAGTCCGAAGTGAAGTTGCATAAGCTCGTCCTTCCTCACCGCTCGGGACTCTTCCTTGGAAAACAGGATGTTGCCAAGGATCTTCGCAGCCACCCGAACCACGGGGTTCCGGATGTTAGTCAGCTTAGCTGACCTGGACTCATAGCCTCCTAGGCCAATCAGATTCTACAGCTTAACAGCCTGTGGGAAATCTGAGGGCCGAGGTCACAGAGATCCCGAAGGGAAATCTCGTAAAGAACCCCGCAGGAGAAATAGAAGAGGGTCCCCGGCAACGGCGCCAAAAACTTGGTAGAGATTTATTTATCTCCACGAGTTTCACTTGAGGTTACTAACAAGTACCCTCAAGAGTTTACCCGATTTAGTAACTACAAGTGCACAGTTATGCCTCTTGTAGTATAAACGGGATCGATCCTCAGGGAAGGTTTATAACACAATAGATTATAGGAATTATATTCTAAGCTAAGAGATTCAAAGTTCAATGGTGATTGAAATGGTAGAAATTTTAACTAATTTAGAACAAATTAATTAAGACGACAAATGAATTGAATAAAGAAAGTATTAATTGGGGAAACAATCCAACCATGGATTAGGCGTTAGAATGAATAAGGATGAGATCGAGATATCAATTCAAATCATGGATGTGTAATATGCATTTCCAGACAATGAGACTATGATCAGGTTAATACATTCCCATGTAAAAATCCCTATGCTTAGAACTAGATTTGATCAATTCTCATTGCAAACCCTAAAACTAAACAAGTATTAAGACTCATCTCAATTTTCATCAAATTCTCTAGACAACTACTTCTGCAGGCTAGAATCATAAGATTCACTATTCAGATTATCCTATGAGTTCACTATCCCTTTCCCAATGTGTGAATTCGATAAACCACATATTAACTCTTCCAAGATCAACCTAGCATTAAACATATCTAATAGTGATGTATTACACAATCCTAGACCTAAATATCATCTCATGATCTCAATTCCCCTAATCATCTATCCTATCCATGGTTGAATTTAAGAATCTACTCAGACATAACATAAATTGTAGGTAAAACAGTTAAAGGTGAAGAAAACATAATTGAATTGCAGAGATTGAATATTACAAGAATTCTTAAGAAAATAAAACAATAATTGTCTTACTAAACACCATAGATTGTTGAAGAAATCACTAGGGTTCTCTATCACTTTTTCTCTCTGGAGGCTGAATAAAACGTGCCCCCCAGTTTTCCTTAAAACCACCTATTTATAGGTTCCCAAAACCCTGATTTATTAGACTAAAACGACATAAAAATAATGAGTTATTTACGGGATCGATCGATCGGACGAAGGGATCGATCGATCCTTGAATCCGTCGTAGACATTTTTGGGCTGGTAGATCGATCGATTGTGACAGATATCAATCAATCTAAACTTGCTCGATCGTTCTTCTCTCTTTCTGGTCGGTCTTGGAAATTCACGCAATCACGATCACATAATCGATCGATCGATCATTTCTGGCTGAGATCGATCGATATCTTCACATAGGGAGGTGTATAGGTTTAATCGCCATTTGAGTCTGTTCATCCTATTGACACATTCTGATCATTCTCGTATAGTTGCATCAGCTACCCGTGACTTCATAAACTCTGAAAACGTTCCTAACTTGCTTTGAATCCTCTGAAAAATAAAAACTGGAAAACATCCTAGAGTTCTAATGCATATGAACCTAAATGTATCCTAAAATGTGAAATCTAATGGTCAATTCATGCAAGTTATGTACAAAATGATCTATTAAAATTGCTAAAATGTGGGTTTATTAATTCCTACTTAAGCTGAACCTTGCTAATCTTTCCCATTGCTGATTTCTTAAACTATACACAAGATCTCCATATACAAATGATAAAAACACATTGGTTCCTTCAATCATCGTTGCAATGTCAATAATTCTATTGCTCGAAAAAACAATATCAACATTATATGTATTGTTGTAGAACATCGCAAGACCCCCACTAGTACCTCTTGGTTCTACAGTATGTAAGTATTCGTATCCAAAATAGTTTTGAAATTGTTGCACAAATGATGACATTTGTTTTGTTTCTGAGAGAAACATAAACTCTGGTTTATTTTGAACCAAATCTCCCGTAAATAACTAATGGTCTATTTACTTCCCATACCTTGTCAATTTCAACTTAAAATTTGCATAACTACTTTTTAATCTTGTTTACCAGACTCTTTTGGATTTTTTTCTTATTATAAAATCTGAAAAAACCTGTCTAATTTCACCATATCTTTTGAGTCTAATATTTCTGGCAACTAAACTTTTCTCTGCCACCACAATTTCTGGAAAAAATATTCCGTTTATAAAAAAGGCGTAGCCAATTACTGAGATGTAATAGAAACCTTTTCTTGTCCTTAATAATATAAATTCCAGGTATTGGTGTTTGTGTGCTTTTAATACTGTCATTTGATCCTTTGGAACTGATAGTATTATCAGTTAAAATATCCCACTCCACCTCCTCTTCACACCCATTGTTCATTCTAGAGTTCTGGTACATTTGTGCTATTTCTAAAAACCATATGAAATCTCTTAAACTTGAAGAATCATAGTCAACCATGTAACCGTATCCATCCATATGACCATAGCCGGCTAAACTACCGTATCCATTTATGTTACCGTAACCTGTAAAACTTCACTCCTGTAACCTCACTAATATGGTCTTGACTGGATTAACTTTACAAAATTCAAACTCCATCTCTTTCTCATGTCCCTTTTTCCTTTTATTATTTAAAAACCTTCTTGATGCATCCAACTTTAAACACTGAAATTTATTTAATTCAGAAAATCGGTAACCAAGCAAAACACCATAATTTATAAATCTCCCCGTACAAACTAATTCTTGACATTATATCCATAAAAGCAGCACAACCAAAACATGAATAGAATATAATATTCTATATGATAAATTATATATTTAATCCTTTTATCCGCTACATTATTTTCTGCCTTGCTTTTCCTTTTTTTTATAGAATCTTTCAAGTTTCATGGACCATTGATGTATTCGAAATAAATCGATTTCTATAAGTTCTCTTCTTAAATCTGATGTTTACATACACTAACAAAAAACCAAAAGTTAAAAACACAAACAAAAAACCGTAATACAATATTGAGAAATAACCTGGATTCTCTTATTAAAAGATGAAACAAAATAATTAAAGAAAAGTTGACTATGCCAATGTCAGACCCCTTACCTCGATACCATCATCGTCTCCATCTTCCTCTGTTACTCCAATTTCTTCTGGTTAGTAGTAATAATTTATCGCCTCCAGATTTTGCCTTCCCTTCCTTAGCATATTTGATTGATGAAATCAAATCCCTTGAAACCGTTGAATTGACAATCAGATCCCGAGATTTCCGATTTTGTTCGCTGTAGATTGTAAACTCGAGCCACCACAGGAATCCATTATGATACCAATATAACCCAAAACCCATCAACCATATCCCATGAAATTCCGTTACATCCCCCATTCGTAACCCATAATACTCCGACGGATCTGTCACCTCCTTCGCTTGAGACCTGGTCATACGATCAATTTGCCCTCCTTGTCAATATCGCCATCGCCCCTTATGAATCAGTTTAAATCAACGCTAAAACTAACATTTTTTCTTTTCAGGAAGAAAATATACAAATTCTTTCAATACCTTCTTTATTGGAAAATAAAGATTTTATCTATAAAATCTACCAAATAGATTTTGATAGGATTTGAGAGATAATTTTTAAGTTAAAAGTTAATAAATATAAATATCACTTCTTATAATGGTATTTGAAAGGGTTTTTTAGATGTAATTTTTGTAGTTTCAATCTAAAATATCAAAATTTTAAAATGGCTGTAACAAAAAAAATTTGAAATTAAAATATTTATCGGAAATTAAAATTATTAACAAAAAAATACTAGTAGAAATTTTCTGTTAAAAAATAAACTTACCAAATCACCAATAAAATTTTATTTTTATTTTTAAATTTTATTAAAATCACCAATTTAAAATTTTATTAAAATTCTCAAAATTTCAAAGTCCTACCAAAACCACACATCTAAATCCCTACCAAAATACTCAAATCCTCAAAATCTATTTAAACTCCACCAAATTTTAAAACTCCTAAATTATATCAAATTACCAATCCAATGAATCTCTCTAAAGCTAGAAAAAAGTACTTGAACCAAAAAATTTAAATCCGAATCCTACTAAAATTATTGATCGTGATCAAATTCAATTATAATTAAATAAAACTTAAGGCCAGTTACTGGATAATATTCGATAAGGATCCAAAACTTAACTAATAATTAACTAAATATATTAACCCTTTTATACCTAAATTCACATAATTTAGATATTTTCAAGTATTTTTAGAAAAATAGTGTAGTTGTAATAAGATTTTTGGTTATTTCAGATACGTTTGAGTACTTTAGATAGGTTGAATAATTTTTTACTGTATTTTTTGGATAATTCAAATATTTTAAAACATTTGAAGATAATTTTTTTCTTAAATTAGGTAAAAACCCAATCTGAACTTGATCCAGCAATCAAAAAAATTCGAATGAAATTTATGAGTAAGAAACCAAAAATCCAAAAATTCAGAAACCTCGATCCGACCACAAACGCCCACCCTAGCAAAAACTGTGGTTTGTTGTGGTGAAAATTCCCGTGTGCTCTCCTCCTTACAGATTTCTTCCCCTCACACGTTCAATCCAACGGTTCTCCTTTAATCTCCCTTCGCAATCGTCGCTCCCCACTAACAATAAAATAAAAATAAAACAAAAAGAATATCTTTTAGAATTAAATTTCTGAAAACAAAACTCTCTCTCTTCCTTAGATCTGAATCCTTCTCCTTCAAGCTTTTCGTCTCCGATCTAACAACAAAGAGAGAAAAATGGCGGCAGCACCAGCATCATCCTCGGCCAGGGAGGAGTTCGTTTACCTAGCGAAGCTGGCGGAGCAAGCGGAGCGATATGAAGAGATGGTTGAATTCATGGAGAAAGTCGCTGAAGCCGTCGATAAAGACGAACTCACCGTCGAGGAACGTAACCTTCTCTCCGTCGCTTACAAAAACGTCATCGGCGCTCGTCGTGCCTCGTGGCGTATCATCTCCTCCATCGAACAGAAGGAAGAAAGCCGCGGCAACGATGACCATGTCACCACGATCCGTGACTACAGAAGCAAGATCGAATCTGAGCTCTCCAAAATCTGCGACGGTATCCTTAAGCTTCTCGATACCAGACTCATCCCGGCTTCTGCTAACGGAGATTCCAAGGTTTTCTACCTGAAGATGAAGGGAGATTACCATAGGTATTTGGCTGAGTTTAAGACCGGCCAGGAGAGGAAAGACGCTGCCGAGCATACCCTCACCGCTTACAAAGCCGCTCAGGTATTCTCTTTCTGTCTCCGATCTGAAATTTGGAATCCAGAATTTGATTTGATTTTTTGTGGGATCTACGATTTAGTTTCTAGGTCAAATCATGATGAGACATCTTCGTGAATCTGTTTCTTTGTAGGACATTGCTAACTCTGAATTGGCTCCAACACACCCGATCCGTTTAGGTCTGGCTTTGAACTTCTCTGTCTTTTACTACGAGATTCTCAACTCTCCAGACCGTGCTTGCAATCTTGCTAAGCAGGTGATGAAAACTTTCTGATGTCGTTTACATGTATCGTGTTTGAATCATATACATGATTATGTTTGGTTAATATGTGTGATTAACGAGGTGAAAATGGGATTTAACAGGCATTTGATGAAGCAATTGCGGAGTTGGATACTCTAGGCGAGGAGTCATACAAGGACAGTACCTTGATCATGCAGCTTCTCCGTGACAATCTTACTCTCTGGACTTCTGACATGCAGGTAACAATCAAATCTAGGAATTGCCAATAATGGGTATGATAGTGGCTTATGATTTTCTGATTTGTTTCCAAAACAACTCTCAAAAGATAATCAAAGATGCTTGAATTGTCCACCTGCATTGTTCATTGTTCTGAAATCAAATGGTTTATTTTCGTCCTTGTTCTGATCTGATTATGTTGTGTTAATTTTAATGATAGGTGTTGGAAATCAAATGGTTAAGTTTTTGCATTATGATAGCAATACTCTCATGTTCTTGTTCTGATATGATGCTGCTGTGGTGATTTGAATGATATTGACCAGGACGAAGGTACAGAGGAGATCAAAGAAGCAGCAGCACCAAAGCCTGCTGAAGAACAGAAGGAGACCTAAGTCTGTGACCTACTTTGTTATTCAGTATTCTAAAGTTATCCAATTATTATGTTTCTTTTTTTTTTTCCTTTGGTTTTTGTTTTCTAATCTCTTCCTTTTGCTATCCCCGAAGCTTCTAAGGCCGTCTATTCTTGTCCTTTGTTTGCTCTTCCTAATCGTGGATGCTACTGGGTTTTTATCTGGTTTCTTCTTCCTATTGATTGCATTTCGGCTTTGTGCCTTGTATCCAAACTCAAATATCTCTCTTATTAATGATTTGCCTTATCTCATGTGATGTTTTTCGTACACATGTTTCTGCGTTTGTAGTTTTCTTCCCAGTTTGCTTAGGTTTACACAGTTTTGTTATGGGCGTTTGATGATGCTAGAAATGTAGACTTGATAGCGCTTGTCATTACGAGAATGACAGACCTGTAATTCTGAAAATCAGATATGATCGAGTGTTGGCGTTGTATATTTTTGTTTTTGAAAGAACTAGTCTTCTTGCTTGGTCATTCATCCAAAAGGGCCTTGAGGGTTTGTGGCTTTTTAGGTTTTTTGGAATGTGTTTGGGTGACATAACTTCTCTAATCATCATAACGAAGAACCAATGTTATAAAAAGCCTACGCACTAGATGGAAGGGTCCGCTTCGATTTTCTTTTGAGCGGTGACATGATCATCAGAAAGAGCTGTCTTATCTTGAAACTTACTGTCCAATGAACCGAAAAGCATTACGGGTTCCTATTAGGATACTAAAGTGTATATTGGTTCAATGTCAAATTGGTTTATTTAATTTTCCGATTAAGCCATTGTAAACCAAATTCCTCTGTATAAGAGGCCCCAATGGTAAATGTTCATTTCTCAAGATGAATAACTTATTTTTCTCTCGACGTAACCAACTCTCTTTGATTTCGTTGTTCATCTAATAGTTCCAAAAATATTTTATAACGCGAATGTGTCATAGACAAGGTCTATTAGTAAATATTTCGTTGTTTTTTTTTTTTTGTTATCATATCTTCCATTTCTTTTTGTATATGCATCCTTACTAATACCACATAAAAGTTCATGAATTTCAATCCAAAAAAATTGACAATGAGTTGAGTCTCATATCTTTTATTTTATTAATGTATGTCCCTTCTTGGAGGAATTCCACACATTTTCATGTAAAATAAATAAATAAATAAAATTAAAAGTTTAAAGTATTAGAAAAATGGTAAAAGTTTGGAATTCATCAATATCATAATCAATTAATAGTTATTAACTTCAAATAAGTAGATCTTTTATTCGGCATTGATCTTTTAATAATTTTGTATCTCATCATCTTGAGGATTTTATAGAACCAGAATGCGCTCACGAGTTGCAATCCCAATGCCATTGCCTAAGATAAGAATAATAAGGAACAAAAAAATCATCAAATATTATATTTCAGTTGAAATTTGTGATATATAACGAGATTAATCTGCATAATACAGATCGTTTTCTTAACAAAATCTTAATTTCAACAATAATATAATGGCGTCTGAAAAGTTTCACATATTAACAAAAACAATTATATAGAGAAATCGATGAAAAATAATTCAAAGACCAAAACAAAATGGATCGTACATAAACATGATAATTAATATACCTTGATGAGGATGGGGTTATCAGCTGTTATCGTGACGTAAACAAGGTAAGGTCCACCCACCATTCTCGCCAATGAGAATATTGTTGCAAAACACACCTACACCATTTATTACTAATTAGTTAATTCTCCCGCCATTATTAAAGTAGTTAATTATGGTTTGACTTTCTAAGTTTTAATGTACTTAACTAAGTAATATCAAACGTGTCTCTACTACGTTTTGAGTTTCCTCATATCCACATCTCATTGACTTGCAAGATTCGACAAATTTGACAATGTTTACGTGTTGGTTTTAATAATTATATTCCTAAAACGATGTTTATTTTTGTTTTGGCCAACCAAAAACTGCGACTTCGAACCAAATAAGAAACATGGTACCTACATAAGTAATGAAAGAGACTCGATTTCTAACCCTTTTAAAACTATAGTGAAATAAAAGTATTTTCAACTATGATAAATTCTAAATCATGATAAATTTATCTCTTACCATTTTTGTACATATTTATTATCATATAACCTCAAGGTAACGATAATACTAATTCCATTTCATTAGTGTTATGTAAATTAATACTCACATCGGCGGCAAGATTGAGATCGGTGTCTCTGTAACCAATCTCTTTAAGAATCTCCCTGAGGTGAAGAAATGGACTTGAGATCTCTGTAATCTAAATTGCTGCAACCATCTCGGATGCACACTTAATTCCACCATGAATTCACAACAGAAAATACAAAAAAAAAAAATCAGTTTATTTCTCCAAGTCCAGCTACAAAACCAAGAATGCAGACAGAATGATGAACCGCATTATCAATGCTAAGGACTTGATCAAAGTGACTACAAATGAGATCGTAGATCATGTAAGACAACGAAAACGCCATTGTTTCCATCTGCCGAAGAGATGACGTGGAAGCAATGTGACAAACTGGACAAGACCAATCTTGAATCGTAAGAGTTGCTGAAACGACCGGAACTGTGGCGTGAAGCGTCGAGACTATACGAGCGCTGAAGTCGAATGAGTACTTTGAGAAGATTCGTCGCTCGAGGATGAAAATTAGACCCCATGAGATTACTCCAATCACTGTTATATTAATCACTTTTATGTATTCTTCCTCCATTTGATATCCTTTCTGGTTTCGGAGACAAGAAGTGTGTTTTCTAAGACCTTTTTTTTTATGGTTTTGTTGTTTGGTTTGGACTTTTGGTGATATTAATAGATCGACATTATAGTTTGGTGTATGTTAGTTGGATTATTCAATGAGGTGGGTCCTAACCAGCTGAGTTATTGGATTAAATTTTATTCATACCTTCCTCGTCCATGACTGGTTTAAACACATTATATATATGGGTACTGATGCGGCAGTTTGCGAATGGTGTGGAAGTTTGCGAAAACTGATGATTGCTGTTTCAAACATTATTAAACGATTTATACAACTAACGCAGCAATTGATAAAATGTAAATTTACAGGATACTTGTTACTAATTAAATAGCAGATGCAATAGTGGTTAAATAGTAAAATGTTTATTTTTAATTTTATTTTAATTAGATAAAAATGATGAATTAGTGAGGAATCTTTTTTTTGGAAATTAATGTTAGATTCAAAAATATTTAGGTTGTTTGATATATATATATATACATATATATATATATATATTAGTGACTAAAAATTATTTATCAAGATAATTTGATTTAAAAAGATTACAATTATTAATTATGATAAGTAGTAAGTGAATATTAATTAAAAAATGTCAATGATTTAATATATTTTGTACTTATAGTATTAAAATCATAATTTGATAATTACAATATTAGAAAGAATCATTATATCAATTTTTATCTACATGTTTGGTTAGTTGGATTTTTTTAGTATTTTTCAATTTATATTGTCGTAAAGAAGGTATCAAATTCATAATTTAATTATATAATATTTATTTATTTTAAAATGAAATTTTGTTTATTTTTTAATAATATATTTTTAATTATTATTTACCCATAACCGTAAACGTTAGAGGAAATAAATTTTTGATTTTGAGCGGTATGAAGCGATATATATCACGTTTGTGATTTTTTTCAAGCGTCACCAACATCAATCACTCGTAAATGCTACGTTTTCGGGTGGTAATAGGTGAACAAGCCAATCTTTAAGAAAAATTCCACAGAAATTTAGTAAATTTTTTTTTTAGTTTATTTGGTTTGAGATATTTGAAGTAAATTACTGTTTTAATGTATTATATAAACTCAGATCCTGAAAATCAAACATAAAAAAGTGAAAACTGATTTCTAATCCGATCCATCTATAACTTTTAAGGTAGCAACATACAAAATCAAAAATAAACTTTAAAAACCTAAAATTGAAGAAAATGACATATGTTTTGTGTTTCCATCAAAGTACGAACAAGTTCTTTAAAATCTTCTAAATGAGTAAATCTGTTGTCACTTCAAATGTTATCAATATAGATATCTAATTGTTGTTGAAGAGATATGCACTCTCCATAACTAAAATCTGATGGCTAAAACGTCGATAACCTCAAGAGACAAAAAGTAGCACAAATAAGCAGTGCAGTGTTCATCTCATTAAAACGATTGTAGAATTCTTAAAGCTACAAATCCAAAATTACATATTTACAATTGAGTTTATGGTGATTTCCATTTGTTACTCCTGTTTTTTTCCTTGGTTTTCTTGAGTCAATGAAATCTTTCTTCCAGATTAAGCTCTTCAATACCATGTTTCTTACAAAAATAAAAACTTGAATCATACGAGAATTTCATCCATCATCTCTTAACTTTGCAATTTTCTTTTAATTGATTTCACCAATGATATTAAATTCAAAATATCTTGACCTTTTTTTGCAGGGCCATAGACAAACTATTTCATAAAAGGTTCAATATCACTTGCAAATATAACACAAAATCAAAGCTATTGACGTATCTAAGGAGACTAAATGCATGACGTATTTTCGAGTCTTCTACGTCATCATTTTGAATACATTCAAACACCTTAACGATAGAAGAAAAACACTCAACTACTGATGTAAAGTTCTATAGTGAGAGCTCCAATGAGTAATCCATTATTTTTTGAACAGTATATTTCCTTTTGCATTAAGCTCCCACCACATTCAACAATAGAAAAATGCTTCAACATCAAAATGTTTTCTGGGAACTGTCACAACAACCATTTGAAGCTAATGAGCAAAAGGACGAACATAATATGCTGATGTTTTTTCCTTTGAGATTAATGACCTTAGTCCATTGAACTCACCCTTCGTGTTACTTTCCCCATCATAACCTTATCCTCTCAATTTAATAATGCTTAATCTATATTTAATAAACAAAGAATCAATAGCAGATTTCAAAGATGATGAAGATGTCTCACTTACATGAGTAAAATTATGATTCTCTTTTTGACTATCCCACTGTTTTCAACAGACCGACACAATACTCCCATTTCTTCGTTATAAGAAACATCAGCATACTCATCCACCAACAAACTGAATACATCATGATCAATTTCTTCAATAATAGTTTTGACTATCTCTTCCGCAAAACAATGCATAATATCTTTATGAGTTTTTAGAAAATTCATGACTGTTTCAAGAGTATTTATTAAAACACCCTTACTTGGTTTGTTCATAATTTTTTTTCATTACCATGAAAAAGTAACCATTGTTGCAACAAGAATCTGGAAGCATCAATGGAAGCATTTAACCAAATTTGATACTCATTCTTCATGATATCATCTTGTTTATGCAAAGACATCCTTGATAGTCTGACTTTGTTTGAAGTTTTCATTCTTTTTTACTGTATTGTTGTGAAAATTGTTAACACCTCCTACATGTTTTGAAATATACTGATCAAACCAAGCAAGATTATATCGCCTCAATAGGCCTCCAATCAATGATTGTTTAAAAATATGACCACTAGGTTGGCAAGGATCACTAATAAAATTTCTTTGGAATACCTCATTTCTTTGGTTTGGATGATATTCTGATATACTTTTCTGATCAGCAAGATCTCATGGTAGATCATCTAACTTTGAAATGAAGATGGAGCTTTTCTTTTCAAATTTTATCAAAAAACTTTCCATACATATGTGTGCAGCTTTAAAATTAGAACTAACAAATTGTTAAAATTCATTTTAGGGTAAATTACAAAAAAAAATGACCCACAAATTCAAATGGAATACAAAAATAGACTCATATTCAATCAGATACAAAACTAACTCATATAGATAGTGAAATGACAATCACCTCCTTTTTGACAAAAAAAAAGAAAATTCAATGATGATTTTAACCTTGAGGAATTTGAAAATCCAAGAGAAGTCTCCTTCAAATGAAGTCTGTTCCATAATTTAAATCTTAGGTTTAAATTTAAAAAGAGAAAAAATATTTTAAATGAAAATGTTTTATATAACTTAATTATAAATATCTCTGGGTTATGTAAATTAAATTGTCATACAAACGAAAAATTTGAGGTAGCAAATGAAATTTAGATTTTCTGTTTTTCTGAAGTATTTTGGAGACTTCATGAAAAATCTCCCGTACCGGAAAAGAAAAAAATTTAATAAACCAAAATGTGTATCATAGACTTCATATGGTGTGAAAGAGACTTCATAAGAAGTCTCCCATACTGGAAAGGAAAAAAAAATTACTAAACCAAAATGCTTATAGAATACTTCATAAGAAATCTCCTTATGAGATGTGTGAAGGAAAAAAGTGTAATTAACCAAAATGTGTATATGAGACCTCATCTAAAATCTCCTTATGGATATATATGAAGTCTTTTAATGAAATACATACAAGAAAATAATTTATTAAACCGAAAGCAGTAAACCTACCCAGTAATTTAACTAGAATTACCTGACATATAAATAGTTAAAATCATTTGGTAGTTTTTGTTTTTTAACATTTCATTCACTTTTCTCTCTCACCTGATTTGGTCGAACGATTTCATCGCCGCCGTCTCATTTTTTAGTGGCCAGAAATTTTGCCGTCGGATCTGTTACTTTGTCGGCTCCGGATTTGCATAGGTTAAACCCTTTTCCTCCTTCAACGTTGGTCGCCTTTGGTTATCTTGTACTTTCAACTTACAGTTAACGAAACTGTTTTCTATTTGTTAAAGATCTGGGAGCCGCCGTCAAGTTCATTGCTTGCCCCTGTATTTAACACTTCTCGCTTGCTTTTCGCTGGTAACGTACTCTGAATTTATTTGCTTCGATTGCCACTTGAATTAAGGTTTGTTCTCTTTCAGAATTCTCAGTTTTAAGGTTTGATATCCTTTTCAGACTTCTTGTATTAAGTTTTTTTTTTCCTTTTCAAGCTTCTCATATTAGAATTTGGTCAACAATATCCATATGTGTTTTCAGACTTCTCGCGTAGACTTATTTTTATGCTTTTAGACTTCTCGATTATGTAAAAGACTTCTTTTATGTTTTTAGACTTCTTTTTTTCAGACTTCTCACTTATGTATGAGATTTCTCGTTGTATTTTTAGACTTCTTGTTGTGTTTCAGACTTCTCGTTGTGTTATCACACTTTGTTGTATTTTTAGACTTCTCGTTTTGTTTTCAGACTTTACGTTATGTTTCTTAGTTCTCATTGTGTTATCACACTTTGTTGTGTTTTCAGACTTTTCTTGTAGCTTTCAGTTTTATTTCTCAGACTTCTCACTCATGATTTGCGAAATCTATCATTGTTTGAGGCTTCTAATTGAGTTTCCTTTTTTTTCAGTTTCATGATAGTGGAATTTCCATTATGGTTAATTCACAAGAGGCAAGGAGCCCCATCCGATTAAAAACATTGGCTAGCGTAGTGTGATTTGAAGATATTTTTTTTCATTAGAAACATCTGTTAATAAATATGAATGAGATGAGCTTTTAAATTTGAAGCTGGAGGTGTTTTTTGAAGCTTAACAGCTGGATTTTGGATGGGCATCGAGGCTAGTGCATTATATGCTCACTTTCCAGCTAGAATGCAAGAAGAAGTTTGAGATTTGGAGTCTGATATGTGTATTTTCAATGCAATTTTTATTACATGAGTTTGAACAAATCACGGGATTCAACTGCGAGTTTGTTTAGAACTAGAAATATTCGAAAACTGAGGTTACAGATGAGATGAAAGCTTTATAGGAGAAGTTGGGAGTGGCCATCGATGTAGGCCCTAGTATTGATGAGCTTATAGCAGCGTGTAAGAGAAATGGAGAATGATCTCGGGACAATTGGCTCATGCTGATATATTTAGCAGTTTTCTCTAGATTTGTTGAAGCACGGAAAATCACATCAGCGACACAATGTAGGCTGGCTAGGCTAGTGATGGGTTTATGTGCTTTTGAGAACTACCGGTGGGGAAAAGTGACCTTAGGACCTTCTGACAAATACATATAGCATTGACGGGCTTGTCCAAGTTCTTCAGGTGTGGGTGTATTAAATATTACCGGAATTTGCATCTACCTGTGGAGAATCCATCCAAATTCACCAACGCCACCGGTTTTGGCTTACCAAGGTTCAAGAGACCAAAAGTATGTCAAGGAGGCTATGATAAAAAGATGTACATATTTGTTGTTGTACATAGATTTTAGGTAAAAAGTTGTGTATTTATCAAATGACTTCTTCTCCATATATAGTCGAAGTCTTGCCATATCAGCGAGAATATTCTCTGAAATTCTCGCATATTCATTTCTATTTTTATCTCGTTCTTCACTATCTTTTGTGTATTTCATCTTATATTCCAGAGAAAAAGGAAGAAATAGATCCAACCCATTAACTCGTAGTCCATGATCTTGGCTCATTAGCTAATGGCTCATCACCTTGGCCCATTAGACAATCAACTCGTCGGCTTGAGGTCACTTTGGCCCATCCAATCTTTGCGGCAGCACTCAATCGGACAAATAGGTGATGTGTGAGCTAAAAAATCTCGGCATTGGATGCAATAAAGCAAAGCTTACTCGAGATAATTCATCTCGGCAAGTGCACATCCAACATGAGTCATCTCGGCAGCATTATACGCGGGTAGGACTATGGACCGAACATCTTGGCATCGGGCATACGATATGCGCGGACCAATGGACCTGTTGGTGTCTGAAAATATGTGTCTGTTTGCTTGTGTCTGTTCACTTGTGTCCTTTCGTTTGTGACCATTCTTTTGAGTCTATTAAAAATATCTCTTGGTTTTCTATATAAAGGGACATACCTGGCCTTGTTCAGACACAAGAAAAACCATCATAAACATTTAAAATCTCCAAATATCATTCTGATAACATTCATATAAAATCCGGCAGTGAAGAACTGTTAATCGTTGTATCCTCTAGGCGGACGCCAAGGACTTGGAGAAGTGAGCGAATTTCTGTCTAAGGACACTGCATAGCAAACTTCAATTGTCGTCTAAAACAATAATCTCGTTTTTCTATTATTTTATTTCGATTTGTATCAATACTATATTATTGTAAACGATTGCTTGTATCGCAAGCCACTGATTGGTTCTAACAATCTTAGACATAAATTTTTTCTGTGATGGATCAATCAATGGCTAACGTGAAAAGCCACCATGTTGAGAAGCCTGAGAAATTCAAAGGCAAAAACTTCAAACGTTGGCAACAGAAGATGTCCTTCTATCTAAGAGCACTTCGAGTTTCCCATGTGTTGAATTCTGAACCTCCACAGCCTGAAGGAGGAGATGCTCCTACTTTAGAGGAACAAGCTGCAAATGAAAAAGCCTTAAAACTTTGGGCTGATGATGAGTTCCTGTGCAAGAACTACATTCTGAATACGCTAGATGACTCTCTTTATGACATCTATGCGAAGTTCAAAACCGCAAAAGAAATTTGGTTGTCACTGGACAACAAATACATGACAGAAGTTGCATGTTCAAAGAAATTTGTTGTTGGGAAGTTTCTGAATTTCAAGATGACAGACAACAAATCTGTGGTGAAACAAGTGGAGGATCTCCAATACATCATCCACGAACTAGATGAAGAAGGAATGGGTCTCCCTGAAACCTTTATTGTTGGTGCTTGCATTGAAAAGTTACCACCAACGTGGAAAGACTTTAAGACTCATCTGAAACATCTTACCGAGGACATGACTTTTGAGCAGTTGGTTCTGAAATTTCGTGTGGAGGAGGATTCTCGGATCAATGAGAAGGCTGACATGGCTGTGGATGCAACTGCTAATGTGGTTGAATCTAAAGCGAATTTCAAGAAAAGAAAAGGAAGTGGTAATGCTGCACAGAAACAAGTATCCAAAAAGCCTCGGATAAGGGCCACCCCAAACTGCTGGGTATGTGGAAAACCAGGCCATAAGGCAAAGGATTGCTATCACAAGAAAAGTGATCAAGGAGGCAATGTGAAGAACATCAACCAAACTAACCTCACTGAAAAACAATTTGTTGCAGTGGTAGAGGCGAATCTGGTCACCAATGCAACAAATTGGTGGGTATACACAGGCGCTACCATGCATGTGTGCTCGGTTAAGGAGAATGCAGCAACTGCAAAGATTGAAGGCAAAGGAAACGTGGTTCTGAAGTTAACTTCTGGAAAGAAACTAGTGTTATCTAATGTTTACCATGTTCCTTCCATCCGTAAAAATCTGGTGTCTGGTCCTGTTCTTAGTAACAAGGGGTTTAAACTCGTGTTTGAGTCAGACAAGTTTGTAATCTCTAAGGGGGGGATGTTTGTCGGAAAGGGTTACCTATGTGAGAGACTCTTTAAACTCAATGTTGTAATGCCTTATGATAATAATAAGAACACAAATTCTGCTTATATGCTTGAGTCATCCTCTTTGTGGCATTATAAACTAGGCCATGTAAATTTTCGTTCTTTACAAAGAATGGCTAACTTGAACCTTATACCTAAGTGTTCAATGGATAATAAAACGAAATGTGGGGTATGTGTAGAATCAAAATACACAAGTCACCCACATAAATCTGTAGAAAAATCCAATGAAGTTCTTTGTTTAATTCATTCGGATCTATGTGATTTTCAAGCAACTCCTAGTAGAGGAGGGAAAAACTATTACATAACGTTTATTGATGATTGCAGTAAGTATTGTTATGTATATCTAATACGTAGCAAGGATGAAGCCTTGAGTATGTTTAAAACATACAAGGCAGAAGTTGAAAATCAACTTGAGAAGAGAATTAAAATTCTAAGGTCTGATAGGGGTGGAGAATATATCTCCAAAGAATTCTCAGAATTCTGTTCCTTTCATGGTGTAGTACATCAAACTACTGAACCATATACTCCACAACAAAATGGAGTTGCCGAACGAAAAAATAGAACCTTAAAGAATATGATAAATTCAATGCTGATTAGTTCGGGAGCACCAAACAATTTGTGGGGTGAAGCGTTACTTACTGCTAATGACGTTTTGAATAGAATTCCTCAAAAGTCAAGCAATCAGTCTCCTTACGAAATCTGGAGAGGAAGATTGCCCACTTATAAAACTCTAAAAGTGTGGGGTTGTCTTGCCAAAGTTCAAGTTCCCTTACCAAAGAGAACTAAGCTTGGACCAAAAACGATAGATTGCGTATATATTGGCCCTGCCAAAAATAGCGCTGCCTATAGATTTTTGGTGTATAAATCCGATGTTGAAAATATAACTAAAAATTCCATAATGGAATCTGTAGAAGCAGAGTTCTTTGAGAACATTTTTCCTTTTAAGGAAACATCTTATACGAAAAAAACTTATGGAGATTTATCTTCGGATAACGGGAACTCCTCAAACATTCAACAAGAAATTGTTGAACCAAGGAAAAGTAAAAGAGGAAGAATTGCCAAAGACTTTGGACCTGATTTTATGACCTTTGTGATAAAAGGAGAACCTCAGACCTATAAGGCTGCGATAGAATCTTCGGAAGCACCTTATTGGAAAAAGGCTATTCAAAATGAAATGGAATCCATATTGGAAAACAATACATGGAAATTGGTAGATTTGCCTCAAGGTCATAAAACCATAGGTCACAAATGGATCTTTACGAGAAAAATGAGACTAGATGGCACTATAGAGAGATACAAAGCTCGACTAGTAGCCAAAAGATATCGACAAAAAGAAGGCATGGATTACTTCGACACCTATTCACCGGTAACAAGAATTACGTCTATACGGACGTTAATTGCAATAGCAGCGATTCACAATTTGGAAAATCAAATGGATGTGAAAACTGCATTCTTAAATGGTGAGTTAGATGAAGAGATCTATATGGAGCAACCCGAAGGATTTGTCGTTAAAGGTCAAGAAAGAAAAGTTTGTAAACTGATCAAATTTCTTTACAGACTAAAGCAAGCTCCAAAACAATGGCATGAAAAGTTTGATATGACGATGTTATCAAACGGATTTAGAATCAATGAATGCGATAAATGTGTTTATGTAAAAGGATACAAAGATGCATATGTAATTGTTTGTTTACATGTTGATGACATGTTGATTCTGGGAAAAAATAAAGATGTCATAAATCGAACCAAGAAGATGCTCAATTCTTGTTTCAATATGAAGGACTTGGGACTAGCGGATGTAATACTTGGAGTCCGAATTCAAAGAAGTTCGGAAGGCTACATCTTGACGCAGTCTCATTATATTGAGAAAGTTCTGAAAATTTTTGGTCATTTCAATGACAAGCCGGTAGTAACTCCATTTGATTCATCTAGTCACCTTAAGAAGAATCAAGGTGAAAGTGTGTCTCAATTGGAATATACTCAGGTTATCAGAAGTTTGATGTACATTATGAATTGTACTAGACCAGACTTAGCATATACAATAAGTCGTTTAAGTAGGTACTCTCACAACCCAGGAATAAATCATTGGTTTTCTCTTGTTAGAGTATTGAGATACCTAAAACATACGATGAGTTACGGTTTACATTATACAAAATATCCTCCAGTGTTGGAAGGTTTTTGTGATGCTAACTGGATTTCAAACAATTCAGATAGTAAGTCCACGAGTGGATATGTGTTTACCCTCGGAGGAGCAGTTGTTTCTTGGAAATCATTCAAACAAACCGTAAACACATGATCGACTATGGAAGCTGAATTTGTAGCATTAGATAAAGCCGCAGAAGAAGCAGAATGGCTCAAAAACTTCCTAGAAGGAATATCGTTATGGCCTAAACCGGCAACAGCCGTGTGCATACATTGAGATAGTATGGCAGCTCTTACAAGAGCTAAGAACCAAATATACAATGGAAAATCAAGGCATATACGGAGACGCCACAATACAATACGTTACTTGCTGAAAAATGAAATTATTTCCATTGATTATGTGAAATCAAAGGAAAGTATTGCAGATCCTTTGACTAAAAGCCTTAATAGAGAGAAAGTACTATTCACAGCGAGGGGAATGAGTTTAATGCCAATACAATGAGTTATCTCTTGATGAAAACCTAACCTGACAACATTGGAGGTCCCATGGTCATGGTTCAATAGGCAAACTAGTCTCAAGATGATAAACACACATTCCTACCCATTTCTATGCTGAACAAAAGTGTGTATCCGTTGACGATTAAGGGATGAACAAATATGTTCTTAATAATGCTGATATCCTCAAAGGTGGGATAGATATGGACTATCTTTAATTAGCATTACCTATATGAGACTGATGTGGGGTCGTATCTATAAGAAACGATATGGCTAGTTTCTTTAAACATCTCATGAATGAAGGATATGTTCATGACCGAAATAAACACAACCGTAAGGATTAAAATATGAAAGATATGGTATGTGTGTTGCTTATTGTCTTGGTTTACTATAAAACGTGAGTAGTTCAAGAACATCGTTCACTATCTCACAAAGTGAATCGGATAAGTAAATACTAAGAACGGTTCAAGTCCAAAAGACACCGATTCAATGCATATTTTATCGACATTTCAGAATAAAAATCTTATTTTCTATTCAAATGTGGCGTATTATTAGAGTTTGAATAGAAAATGTGGGGTATTGTTGGTGTCTGAAAATATGTGTCTGTTCACTTGTGTCCTTTTGTTTGTGGCCATTCTTTTGAATCCATTCAAAATATCTCTTGGTTTCCTATATAAAGGGACATATCTGGCCTTGTTCAGACACAAGAAAAACCATCATAAACATTTAAAATTTCCAAATATTATTTTGATAACATTCATATAAAATCCGGCAGTGAAGAACTGTTAATCGTTGTATCCTCTAGGCGGACGCCAAAGACTTGGAGAAGTGAGGGCGAATTTCTGTCTAAGGACATTGCATAGCAGGCCTCGATTGTCTTCTAAAACAATAATCTCGTTTTTCTATTATTTTATTTCGATTTGTATCAATACTATATTATTGTAAATGATTGCTTGTATCGCAAGCCACTGATTGGTTCTAACAGGACCAAACATCTCGGCGCTATTTTGGGTGATGGTCAATCATCTCGGCAAGCTGGTTGTTTGTGGGTCATCTCGAAAATGATGCAAGTGACCTGGATCCATTTCGGCATGGGACTGGTTGCGCAGGAGTTCATCTTGGCGTATGGATTGGTTGCGTTCAAATAAGTGCTGGCCAAGATGATCATCTTGGCACAGACTAGTTACGCGGGAGATCATATCGGCGTTGACTCGTCTTGGAGCGAGTTGTACTTAATTTCATACTCAGGTCCTGATTGATAACATGTGGAATGGTGGAATTGCGTTTAAAAACTCGATTCCGCAACAATTTTGTCAATCAAAAAAACTTATGGCATAGGAAAAAAAACGCAAAAACGCAAGTTTGTGTTTTGGCTGAAAAAAATACAAAGAAATTTTCATTAAGCAGAAAAGTGAGTATGAAGTAGATTTTTTTGCGGAATCCAAGTTTTATAATTATTTAATTACATAATAATAATATTTTATCAATCTAAATAAATACTAATAAAAAATTAATTATAAATATAATTATAATAATAATATTTTATAAATATAATTATTTAATTACATAATAATAATATTTTATATTTCTAAATAAATACTAATAAAAATTTAATTACTAAAAAATATTAATATTCACACTATATTAAATAGATAAAATTTGCATAAAATTTAAGAAAATCAAATAAAGTAGAACAAAAAAAAATTTAAACGTCTTAAAAAAATCTAATAATAATTAATAGATTTATTTTTATAATAATTAGCCATATTATAATTTTTAATAATAATTAATTAGCTCAATTATAATATTTATTTTCTTAAATAAGCATAAAATTTAAGAAAATCAAATAAAGTAGTACAAACAAACTTTTAAACATCTTATATAATATAATAGAAAGAGTAATAAATAAAACTATGATATTTGATTTTTCAACGTCATAAGATATAAATATATTTATTATAAATATACTAAAAATAAGTTGACTAATTACAATAAGAAAATTAAGTTTTATCTAATAATATTTAACAGATTTATTTTTATAATAATTAGTTTAATTATAATTTCTAATAATATTTAATAAATTTCGCCATTCCGCAAAATCTATTCAATCACACAAAAATTTTATTCCGTAATTTTCATTCTGCAGATTTTAAATTATTCTACAGTTTTTTTTTTAATTTTCCGCAATTACGTAAATTACGTAAATGTTACATAAAAGTTATTTTTGATAGAGAGGATTCTAACTCCAATAATTATCCCGCCAGCTTGTCAGACTTGATTTCGATGATGACGAGGTGAAAGTTATTAAGACGAGATCAATGGTTAAAATCTCGTATAGTTGTTCTGTCATAAATTTTTCGAAACGTTTTCTGGAGAAGTGAGGCTGGGACGTTTTCTCAAAGATAAGCTCGCCTAGATGATTTCTCTAAGGAAGGCTTAACTAGGTGACTTTCCGAAGAATTTTTTTCAAAATGAAAATTCTCAGTAAAACTTTGGGAAAGACTTTGTCTAGACGAAATTTTTTGGAAAGACTTTGTCTAGATGAAAGTTTTTGGAAAGAATTTTCTTAGACAATTTTTTTGAAAAACTTGCCTACATGAATATTTTTGGAAAATTTTGCCTAGATGAAAATTTTCTGAAAGACTTTGCATAGACAAAAATTATCAGAAAACTTCAACTAGATGAAAAATTTTCAGAAAATTTTACTTCGATGAAAGTTTTTCGGAAAACTTTGGCTAATTTAAAGTTTTCGGAGAGACTTTACATCAACTAAAATTTTTGGAAAACTTTGCCTAGATGAAATATTTCGAAAAACTTTACCTATATGAGAATTTTGGAAAATTTTGCCTAGATGAAAGTGTTTTGGAAAGCTTTGCCTAGATGAAAAATTTTGAAGTACTTTGCGTTGATGAAAATTTTTAAAAAATTTTGGCTAGGTAAAAGTTGGTTCGAAAAATTTTGTTTAGATGAAATTTTTTGGATATACTTTGGTTAGACAAAAATTCTTAAAAACTTTAACTAGATGAAAATTTTTAGAAAAGTTTACTCTGATGAAAGTTTTTTGTATAACGTTGTGTAGATGAAAGAGAGGCTTTACTTCAACGAAAATTATTGAAAAAATTTGCCTAGATGATTTTGTTTTTGAAAATTTTTGCCTAGTTGAATTTTTTTGAAAAATTTGCCTAGTTGAAAATTTTCGAAAAGACTTTGCTTACAAAAACAATTCTCAGAAAACTTTGCCTAGATGAAACTTTTTATAAATCTTTGACTAGATGAAAGTTTTTGAAAAAATATGCATAGATGAAAGTTTTCGGAAAGACTTTGCTTAGGCGAACATTCTCTGAAAACTTTGCTTAAATAATTTTTTTTTGGAAAACTATGCCTAGATGAAAGTTTTTTTTGGAACACTTTTCCTAGATGAAAAGTTTCAGAATTGCCTAGATGAAAGTTTTTCAGAAAATTTAGCCTAGATGAAAATTTTTGGAAGACTTTGCTTAAATAAAATTTTTCGGAAATAATTGTGTAGATAAAAGTTTTTGGAAAACATTGCCTAGATGAAAGTTTTTTTGGAAAACTTTGTGTAGATGAAAGTTTTTTGGAAAAAATTGCCTAGATAGTTTTTGAAAACCTTTGCCTAGATAAAAAATTTATGAAAACTTTGCTTAGATAAAAATTTTTGGAAAGACTTTTGCTTAGAAAAAAATTCTCAGAAAATTATGGCTATATGTAAATTTTCAGAAAATTTAAATAGATGAAAGTTTTTCGGAAAAATTTGCCTAGATAAAAGTTTTTGGAAATACCTTGGTTAGACGAAAATTCTCAAAAAAATTTGCCAAGACGAAAATTTTCGAAAAACTTTGCCTAGAATAAAGTTTTACGAAAATATTTGCCCAAATGAAAGTTTTCAGAAAGACTTGGCTTAGAAGAAAATTCTCGGAAAACTTTGTTTAGTTGAAAATTTTGAGTTGCGGAGATATATTTTTATTTCAGAGACAACTTCGTTCGGTCAAGATGACTTCGCGCACGAAAGGATCTGGCCCAGATGATTATTGGCAAAGGTGTTGATGGTGTTTGAAAGGTGTGTGTAACGACCTTTTAAAAAGTAATAACGACTGGTTCGAGTAAACCAAGCTGGTATAAGCTAATCGACCGGTCTGTGTTAATAATTCTTATACCAGGGTTTTTAATCTTAGCTAGAAACGATGTCGTTTAAGTCTTCTTCTTTTTTTTTAAGTATGATCGAAACAGAGTTGAGTTTTGTTAAGAAAGTTGTTAGCAAGTGAGAGAGAGAAATAGAGAGAAAGAGAGAGGAAAGTTCGAGTCTGTAACTATCTTTCTTTCGGGATTCTCAGTTTTTTAACTGAAGAGCTCAAGTTTGAGCAATCATAAGAACGCTGGATAAAATGGTCCCGGTGACGTAGTCGACTTACGGATTTGGAAGTTCGGCGAACACCGGGTAAACAACTCTGCGTCTTTGTTTCTTTGTTCTTTCTTTCATTCTTTATCTTCATCGGGTTATTGTGATCAAGTTCGGTTGATCAAGACTGATAAAGGAAGCTGCGATCATTAACTGGTGTTCAAAGTTAGTATTCGATTCCTCACAATTTGGTATCACAGCTTGCGATTGTCAAGATAAAAGTTCAGGGATGGCAAACGCTAAAATAGACATCGAGAAGTTTGACGGTGACGGTAACTTCTCTTTGTGGAAAAGGAGGATGTTCGCCTACTTAAGCGTTTCAGGTCTGAAGGATGTTTTGGTAGCAAAAGTTCCAAAATCGGATTCAGATGGGGATGATGATGATAAAGATCCAGAAAAGATAAAGAAGATAATAGCGGAAGAATAAGGAAGGTTAGAGAGGTGTGATAGAGCAAAGAATATAATCTTTCTCAGTGTGGGAGATCATGTCCTTAGAAAGATTGAAGAGTGTGAAACTGCTGCAGAAACATGGACCCTTTTAGAATCCTTATACATGCCAAAGACTCTTCCAAATAGAGTTCATGCACAATTAGAACTCTATGGATTCAAGATGCAAGATCATCGGTCTATAAACGAGAACATAGACGATTTTCTCAAGATTGTGAGAGAACTAAGTCATCTGAGCATCACAGTTCCTGATGAGGTTCAAGCTGTGTTGGTCTTAAACGCACTACCACACAGATACGACCATCTAAAAGAAACTTTGAAGTACAGTAGGAATGTACTTAAGCTCGAAGACGTTGCAAGTGCTGCAAGGTCTAAGGAAAAGGAATCAAAGAATGGTCTCAGTACAAGAACAAGCTCTGAAGGTCATTTTGCTAGAGGACGTTCAGAATCAAGAGGCTACAACAGCAAAAATCGAAACAATAATCGTTCATGTTCAAAGTCTTCAGAGAGAAGAAAGATCTGCTGGATATGTGGCAAAGAAGGACACTTGAAAAGACAGTGATACAAGTGGTTAGAAAGGAATAAAGGGAAAATGCAATCTCACGATAGAGGAGAAGCTGCAACAGCTCGAGATGACGCCCAAGACCTGGCCGGTCTCTTAGTTTCAGAGGTAAATCTTTCTCAAGAAATGTCCAACAAAGAAGAATGGGTGATGGACTCTGGGTGTTCTTTTCACATGACCCCGAGAAAGGAAGTATTCATTGACTTCAAAGAAGTAAGCTCAGGCTGAGTAAATGTAGCTAACAACTCGAGCTTAGATGTTAAGGGAGTTGGATCAGTAAGATTTCAAAACTCGGATGGAACAACATTCTTACTAAGTGATGTAAGGTATATGCCTGAACTCAGTAGAAATTTGATTTCCCTAGGAACATTAGAGGCTAAATGTTATGAGTTCAAGGGTGCTAATGGGATTCTAAAGATCATCAAAGGATGTACAGTCGTTATGAAGGGATATAGGAAACAGAAAGATACTTTATATTTCTTGCAAGGTCACGCAAGGTTAGCAGAAGTATGCAATGCCTCTGCAAATAAAGGAAAAGAAACAGAATCAAAGGACTATACCAAGCTTTGGCATAGCAGAATGGGACATGCGAGCGAGAAGGTGCTCAAATTTCTTGCCAAAAAGGGATGCCTAGACAAAGAAAGGATAGATGAGATGAGTTTCTGTGAAGACTGCGTTTTAGGGAAGACTCATAGACTTAGCTTTAGCAAGGCAAAACATGTTACAAAGAACAAACTCGACTATATACATTTTGATCTCTGGGGATCACCAAGCGTTCCTCAAAATATTGGAGGAAGTCAATATTTTGTCTCGTTCATCGATGATTGGTCTAGAAAGTGTTGGCGTATTTTCTCAGAACCAAGGATGAAGCCTTTGAAAGGTTTGTGGAATGGAAAACACTAGTAGAGACACAAGCAGAGAGAAAGGTAAAGAGGTTGAGAACCGACAATGGACTAGAATTCTGTAATCATAGATTTGATGTGTTTTGTAAACAGGAAGGGATTCTGAGACACAAGAATTGCATGTATACTCCTCAACAAAATAGAGTTGCAGAGAGGTTTAACAAGACCATCATGAATAAAGTAAGATGTATGTTGAGTGAAAGTGGTCTTGGGAAGGAGTTTTGGGCTGAAGCTGCTTCTACTGCAGTTTATTTGATCAACAGGTCACTATCTTCATCCATTGATTTTGACATACCTCAAGAGAATTGGACGTCTAGCACCCCAGACCTAAGCAACATTAGGAGATTTGGGTGTCTGACCTACATACACACCGATGATGGGAAATTAAACCCAAGGGCTAAGAAAGCAATCTTCTGTGGCTATCCAGAAGGTGTTAAAGGATATCGAGTCTGGATTCTTGAAGAACATAAGTTCACTATAAGCAGAAATGTTTTATTTAAGGAAGACACCCTCTTCAAGAACTTAGGCACTGATGTGGGGAAGACACAAAACCAAAATACAACCTTGCAAAGTTTGAGCTATGAATCTGCAGGAGGAGAAAAACCTGCACAAATAATATGATCTTGGTCAAGATCACAAACCCAAAATCGGCACAAAAAGGGAGTAGGAGGGATAAGCCTTGCACAACGAGTGTGAGCTCAAGTTGCCAAGGGATGTGGAGCGATAGGTCGCACAAAGGCTGCGAAAGACCTTTGATTTACCGGACTTGATGAACCAAGGATATGATACACCAAAGTTCAACAAGGGTTTCATAGACGGGCCCAAAGATATTACGCACCAAGGGAGGGCCTAGGAGAGAGTAGATATGACACACTACTCGATGATCAAAATTCTTAAAAAAGAAAAGACTCTTTTTATTAAAATTTTCAATGAGAAGTAAAAATGGCCAAGGCCAGATATATATAGAGGGGAAGAGAAGATGCTAGAAGGCTTGCATGTTCGGAACAAACTCCAAGAACATGCAAAGCCATGCAAGAAGGGAAGTAAAAGAGACAATTCCCAACTCCCAACTGCCAACTACTTTATTTAATGCAAATGAGAGAAGAGAAAACGGGTTGGGCCTAGAAATAGCAAATGGGCTTCATGAAAGTGATCCTTCAAGATTCCATCCAAGCCCATAATGAAAGTGAAGTGATGGGTATGGGTTGATGAAGTAACCTAGAACATGTGTAAGTGCCTTGATCTGGTTCTTGATCGTAGCTCGGGTCAGGCCATGGACGAGGTCGGGTCATGGGATGGTCCGATGATGGTTGACGTCTGGTCGGGTCCTGGTCCTTGTACTGGTACAGAGTCGGGATGTCCAGGTACTGGATTGGAACGTTCGTGACGTGTTGCATGACGTTTGGCTTCATGATATGGATGTTTGTTGAGATGATTGGATGGACGTCCACAACCTTCTTTGGGCCACTTGTTTCAACTTTAATCAGGACATCTGTACGTCCGTACGTGCTGGGCAGGATCACATCATTCCCTCCCTCTTGAAAAGGATTTGCCCTCAAATCCGAACTAACGTGAAATTGGTTTAGGCTGGGCAGTGACTGGTTTATGGCATTCTGTGGTTCCTCTTGTACCTGTGCTGGTTGGTTTTCTTCATAAACATGAAGTTACTGGACCGTTTCTTTGATTTGATCCACCGGTTCTATAATAGAACAACTAAACTCCTGATTGGTGGTAAGAGCTTCTGAAGATGGGTGTGGAGCTTTGTTCTTTTTCTGGCTATTCATCCAATCCCTAAGCGCGTTATTAAGCAGATCATCAAGGTCGTTCAAAGGCTTTGGCGTCTCCAGCTGTTGGTGAAGTTTGCTTGGTCGTGGAGGCTTGTTTTGCTTGAGTTGTTCCAAAGCTTCATCACCATAATTTCTTCGTTGAACATGTATTCCCTTTGAAGAAGGATAGGAACGCCACTCATATGTCTGGTGAAGCCATTTATCAACATAAGAATCTTGGCGTTCACAGCTTCTTTTTGGAGACTCCATGGGGCGCCTCTTATGCACTTGATCAGACCACTCACGCCTAGGTGGTTCATGGAACTGATATCGTTGAGGTACTCGCCTTTCATGAATCTGGTCAGGCCATCGACGTCTAGGTGGGGATTCAGGTGGATGATGTAGTTGATGGATATATCTATGATCTGGATACAGCGGTCTGCCCCATTCTTGAACATCATCTCTCCAATGGGCTTGAAAAGAGTCGTGTCGAGCTCTTTGTATTTGTTCCCTGCATAGTGTAAATGCTTCAACAAGACGATATGCTCTTTCTTCTGAATCGATCATTGTATTCAGCTTGTTGTGTTGCTCTGATACCACTTGATAACATCCTAGGAAGGATAAAACATAAAATTAACACAACAAGGGAATGAAGAACTGGATAAGCCTTGCACAACAAGCGTGAGCTCAAGTTGCCAAGGGATGTAGAATGATGCGGTCGCACAAAGGCTGCGGAAGACCTTTTATTTACCGGACTTGATGAACCAAGGATATGACGCACCAAGGTTCAACAAGGGTTTCGTAGACGGGCCCAAGGATATTACGCACCAAGGGAGGGCCAGGAGAGAGTAGATATGACGCACTACTCGGTGATCGAAATTCTTAATAAAGAAAAGACTTTTTTTTATTAAAATTTTCGATGAGAAGTACAAATGGCCAAGGCCAGATATATATAGAGGGGAAGAGAAGATGCTAGAAGGCTTGCATGTTCGGAACAAACTCCAAGAACATGCAAAGCCATGCAAGAAGGAAAGTAAAGGAGATAACTCCCAACTGCCAACTACTTTATTTAATGCAAATGAGAGAGAAGAAAACGGGTTAGGCCTAGAAATAGCAAATGGGCTTCATGAAAGTGATCCTTCAAGATTTCATCCTAGCCCAGAATGAAAGTGAAGTGATGTGTATGGGTTGATGAAGTAACCAAGAACATGTGGAAGTGCCTTGGTCAGGTTCTAGTCATTGGACCAAATGGAATGGTCCTTGGTTCTTGATCGTAGCTCGGGTCAGGCCATGGACGAGGTCGGGTCATGGGATGGTCTGATGATGGTTGACGTCTGGTCGGGTCCTGGTGCTTGTACTGGTACAGAGTCGGGATGTTCTGGTACTGGATTGGAACGTTCGTGACGTGTTGCATGACGTCTGGCTTCATGATATGGACGTTTGTTGAGATGATTGGATGGACTTCCACAACCTTCTTTGGGCCACCTGTTTCAACTTTAATCAGGACATCCGTACGTCCGTCCGTGCTGAGCAGGATCACATCAACAAACGTCTTCTCAAGGTGGAGAAATCACGGAAGATGTGAATCAAAACAGATCAGAACATGAGGAAAATGAGTCTGAAGAAGGAGAAGAAGAGGTTACAACAGACTTAAGTAACTATCAATTAGCAAGAGATCGTGTTAGAAGAGAAGTACGAGCTTCGATAAGACTAGAAGATTACAAAACATACCCTGAGGATGAAGACATAACAGGATATGTTCACCTTATGCAAGAAGATGGAGGCAGGTCTGAGCCTCATAACTTTAGGGAAGCCTTAGAAGATCTGGACAAGGACTTGTGGCCGGAATGTAATAACCTGCACCTTAGGCTAAATTCAGACCGACTGTCCCTAAGTAGCCTATCCGGATCCATCAGTGTACATGACCGTTCATGAAATTTAAGGTCGATGATGGGACGACCCGATGTGAACCTGGTACGATCGTCCGTGCATACGACCATCCGTACGACCCAAAGACTGAAGTCCGGGACCAGGCAGTCGATACGCTGGGACGTCACGCACACGACCGGATGACGTCCGTGATATGTCCTGCTTGGGATGTCACAAACACGACAGGATGACGTCTGTGACACATCCTGCTTAGGACATCACACACACGACTGGATGACGTCCGTGACACGTCCTGCTTGTGATGTCACGCATACGTCTGGCTGACGTCAGTGACACGTCATGCTTGTGACGTCACACATACGTCCTGATGATGTCAGTGACACGTCCTGCTTGGACACGTCCTGCTTGCCGTACGTGCATCCGGATGCCACGTCCTGCTTGTGTACCCCGGTCGGCCGTGACGTGTCCCACGACACTTCATTGTTTATAAGCAAGAAATGTTGCTTTGAGTTCGGTTTAGGATATGGGTTATACACGGTTGGTTTAAATCTAAGGGTGATTCCTTAAGAGTCGTTGGTGCATTGATATGGTCTAATTTGTGTGTGGTTGTGCTGTCTGATTTCTTTCTGGACGCCCTAGCTATGCCGTTATAATGCCCGTTTCTATATTGGTTGGTCGCATGCATGATTTTATGATGAATTTGCTTGCGGATAAGGCTTATTAGTTTACGGCAGTCCATGTATGATCCTTAAAAATGAGTTTTAAGGATCGGTTGACATTGCACATAGGTTGTGCAATGTAGAGTATGAGTTAGACGTGAGTCTAGTTGGTGACCGAGCTATTCCCGGTAAAAGCCGATGAGGTGCGGCTAGCGACTCGCCTCAGCTACGCGTTTATGCATACGAGGGTTGGCTTGCCACCAACCTGGGCGTTCTTGCCAGGGGCTAACCGTGTCTGTTACTTAGTAGTACAGCGGTTGATCCTTATAGCCTATGTGGTTAAGGGTCTTCGATACGAAAATGGGAAGTTAGCTGGTCACGACATCACGACTTGTTTGATAGCGTAATGTGTGCGCACTGAGTAGTCTTAGATAGTGTATCGCTTACGGAAGCCTACACTTAGACTATGTTGGTTACGAGTTATGGTTATGGGTTATGAATGAGGATTCTAGGTTGATTGAATGCTTGGATTTGTGTTAAGTATTTCATGATGATATGTTGTGTTGCTTCTTGCGGGATGGGTTAGTTATTTCCCAACTCACTCAGCAAACTTGTTGCTGATCCGAACTCACTCTTGCAGATAAAGGCAAGGGAAAGGAGGGAAGACCGGACTTTCGATCAGTGTAGATTGTACCGCCCTTTTGAAATGTATGTTTATATTATAAACTTAAGAATGGTTTTGGATGTTTATATCGGTTTTACGTATCAACCTGTGTAATGCGGAATTATGTAAAGCGGATTCAGTAAAGTTGTTTTAAACTTTTATATAATATGAAATAGATGTTTTCTATTTTCGTCAGACTTAGTTATGTATGGTTACATGTCTAAGTAAAATGAGCATTAGAGTCCCGGCCGGGCAATGGGTTAATGTGGCGTCGAGTTCCGTTATGGGTACGGAACCTCGGACGTGAGTAAAAGGTTAGAATTTAGGGTTACCTTGGGTATGGTTTTCGTTCATTCGGGCTTTCGGATGACCAACCTACGTATGAAATGAGCAGACAGAGTCTGATGTGTCAGAATTGTGGGCGTAGTGGATACACAACAATTCTGAAACGCCTATACTAATGGTCCCCGCAATGTCACGTACTGGACTTGTGGAGAGCTGGGGCATTATTCCCATCAGTGTTCACGGAGGCAAGCTCCACAAAGACCACAGCCTCCTGCGATTCAGAAAGGCCAAAGACGTTTAGCGATTGGACCAGCGACGCAAGTTCCTACGGGAAGAGTCTACGCCATGAATGTAGATCAAGCCGGACCCTCTCGACCCTCTCGACCCCCTCAGCCAATAGCAGGTATCTCGTGTTCTAAACCTTGGATTGCCTATTGAGTGTTGTGTGTTTGATTGTGAATGATTGATTGCGTATTATTGGTTAGGAACCTTGCAAGTAAGTGGTATTCCTGCCCATGTTTTATTTGACTCAGGTGCTACACATAGTTTTGTATCACTCGAGATAGCAAGAAGTTTTGAAGGAACTTTTACTGTAGTAAAGGTAGACATAACCATTAGGACTCCTGGAAACCATAACCTTCCAGGCACAAGCCAAATACTAAATGTTCCCGTAATCATCGGAGGAATAGAATTCCCGGCAGATTTTTTGGTGGCGCCGCTGGCACACCATGAAGTCATCCTTGGTATGGATTGGTTAAGCCATTACCAAGCCCAGTTAGAATGTGGGAGAGAAAGAGTTCGGTTGTCAAAGAAGGATGGCCCTCAGAACTTGTTTTGTGGATTTTGGCCAAGTCAGAAAGTCTTAATGGTATTGACATTAAGAGTAGAACGTGAGCTGTAAGCGGGAGAAGCATATCTTGAAACTTTGATCGTAACCATGAAGCAATGGAGGAACCTGAATTAGAAGAAATTCTGGTGGTTCGAGAATTTTCGAATGTATTCCAACCATTGGAAGGTGTACCTCCCCCACGAGTAAATCCATTTACTATAAGATTGGAACCAGGAGCAGCCCCGGTGGTTAAAGCCCCTTATCATATGGCACCAGCAGAGATGGCAGAACTTAAGAAACAATTAGAAGACCTAACGGAGAAGGGCTTCATCCGACCTAGTTCGTCGGAATGTGGAACACCTGTTTTATTTGTAAAGAAGAAAGACGGAAGCATGCACCTATGCATTGATTACCGAGGGTTGAATAATATAACGATCAAGGATAAATACCCACTTCCTAGGATCGATGAGTTGTTGGATCAACTCCAAGGAGCCAATATCTTCACAAAGATCGATCTTGCCTCGGGATACCATCAATTCCCAGTTGCGGAAAATGGTATATCAAAGACTGAATTCAGAACCAAATATGGACAATATGAGTTTGTGGTGATGCCGTTTGGGTTAACAAATGCCCCGGCCGCATTTATGAGATTGATGAATGAAGTATTCTGGGAATACTTAGATGATTTTGTAATCATCTTTATAGATGATATACTCATCTATTCCAAGAATGCAGAAGAACATGAGAGACACTTGCGTTTTGTGCTGGGACAGCTTAGGGAATAGAAGCTATACGCAAAGTTTAGCAAATGGAAGTTTTGGAGAAAGGAAATTGGATTTTTGGGTCATCGAGTTTCCGAGCATGGAGTATCAGCAGACCCGAAGAAAATAGCAGTAATTAAGGATTGGCCGCAACCCACCAATGCCACCAAAGTCAGAAGCTTCCTAGGATTGGTTGGATATTATAGAATGTTTGTTAAAAACTTTGCTTCAAAGGCCAAACCCTTAACCCGCCTAACCGGCAAAGGAGTTCAGTTCCAATGGGATGCCGGAACTGCAAGGGCTTTTTGATGTGAGCATGAACGCATGACTGAACCAATCGGACCACGGACTAGACGCTGACCTAGACGGACACAAGCATGCTGGCCCGGATTATGTATTGAACGAAGGCCTGGACGGAGATCTTGAACATCTGGACGAGAGCATGGAGGTTGGCCCCGGACGTATGCATGGACGAACGGACAATCCAACGAGGATGACGACCCGACCAACGACTCGTGCCTCGACCAGCGCCTCGACCATGTCCTCAACCAAGGCCTCGACCCGCGCTCCAACCACGGCTTCGACCAGCAACGACCCGTCGACCCGTCCTTCGACCAACACCTCGACCAGCTTTGTCCCAGAGCCATGGACCGTTCCACCTGGTCCCATGACCCGTTCACGGACTAAGGCACTTCAAGATTTCATTGGGTTATTTCGGACCCATTTTTCTTCTTAATCTTTCTAAGTCTATTTCATGTTGTTATTGGACTTATGCGTTTGGGATTAAGGGTCCACTTGGTTCTTTTTTCCCATGTGAGGTTTTTCCCTATGGGTTTTTCTCACATGGGTTTTTAATGGGGCCTGGTGCATTCTTAAAAGGATCAATCCCATAAGGCCTTTGACAACATGTAATGGCATTTCTGTTCTGGGCCCGGCCCATCTTCTTTGTTGGCGTGTGTTTTAATTTCTTTGACCGCCTTGTAATTTGTTTAGTCATGGTTTTTAAATGCTTGGTTGTTTGTGCCAATCATGCAAGAAATTGTTGACCATGCATTTCAAATTCTGTTTTTGGCGTGTATATCTTTTGGCTGTGGCCATTGTAAGAACTTAATCGATTTTGAATTAAGAACTTTTTCTTTCTAAAAGTGTTCTTGATCGATTCAAATCTTGCAAACCCCTTTCTAGTGTGTAATATCTAGATTGCTAGTTTATAAAATCCTTGTGAATGATTGGTGTATCATATCCAATCGTGATCAAGTTTGGTTGTCCAAAATCTCTCAAAATTTTGGGTCTTTGCCACTCGTTCCATTTCATCTATCAATTTCCCTTTCTATCAGCCGCTTCACTCTTAGTTCATTTGACCATTTAACTTCATCCATTCCATCATAAACCTCCTTTCCAATCATTGAAGTCTTCTGCCTTGGCTCACCCTGTTGCCGGTCTTGGATCCGTGTGTCCCTTTCTACAAGGACCACATCACTTTTGGACAATTAAAAGAAGCCTTGATGACCGCACCTATATTGGTTTTACCCGAGCCATACCAACCGTACTTGGTGTATACCGACGCATCCCGAGTAGGACTTGGATGCGTATTAATGCAGAATTACAAGGTCATTGCTTATGCCTCAAGAAAGCTGCGGAAGCATGAGGAAAATTATCCAACACACGATTTGGAAATGGCCGCAGTGGTGTTTGCGCTAAAGATTTGGAGATCCTACTTATATGGTGAAACGGTGCAAGTATTTACGGACCATCAAAGTCTTAAAAACTTATTCACCCAGCCAGACTTAAATTTAAGACAGCGACGTTGGATGGAATTCCTTGCGGATTATGACTTGAGGATTCAATATCATCTGTGGAAAGCCAACGTTGTTGCGGATGCATTAAGTCACCGTCGAGCCGACAGTAGTGCGACTAAGGATGTGGAAGCTCTGGCTGATGCACTTAAGGTGGCGACCCTTACGGTTTTAGTAGGGGAGACAAGCCAACCTCTCGGAGTTCAAGCCGTTAATCAGACAAGACTGATTAATCGGATCCGAGAAGAACAAGGAAAAGATGTGGACTTGAAACGAATTATCGAGGAGCTACGAGCAAATGAAGGTAGAAATGATAAGGGATATCATTTGGCTGAAGATGAAACTTTACTTATGAATGGGAGAATAACGGTGCCGACAAAAAAGGAGTTAAGAGAAGAGATTTTAAGGATGGCACATCATTCATTGCTAAGCATACATCCCGAAAGTACCAAGATGTATCGAGATATTCGGCGATACTACCACTGGCCGGGAATAAAAAATTCTGTAGCCAAATGGGTAGCACAATGTCAAACCTGCCACTAAGTGAAGGTGGAACATCAAATTCCGGGAGGATTGCTTCAAAGTCTACCAATCCCATAATGGAAATGGGAAGCAGTTGCCATAGATTTTATCACGGGACTACCTAAGGCCCCAGGGATGCGTCGGTATACACCAAGTACGGTTGGTGTGGCTCGGGTAAAACCAATATAGGTGCGGTCATCAAGGCTTCTTTTAATTGTTCAAAAGCCCTTGCAGTTCTGGCATCCCATTCGAATTGAACTCCTTTGCCGGTTAGGCGGGTTAAGGGTTTGGCCTTTGAAGCAAAGTTTTTAACAAACTTTCTATAATATCCAGCCAATCCTAGGAAGCTTCGGACTTCGGTGGCATTGGTGGGTTGCAGCCAATCCTTAATTACTGTTATTTTCTCCGGGTCTGCTGATACTCCATGCTCGGAAACTCGATGACCCAAAAATCCAATTCCTTTCTCCAAAACTTGCATTTGCTAAACTTTGCGTATAGCTTCTGTTCCCTAAGCCGTCCCAACACCAAACACAAGTGTCTCTCATGTTCTTCTGCATTCTTGGAATAGATGAGTATATCATCTATAAAGATGATTACAAAATCATCTAAGTATTCTCGGATTACTTCATTCATCAATCTAATAAATGCGGCTGGGGCCTTTGGTTAACCCGAACGGCATCACCACAAACTCATATTGTCCATATCTGGTTCTGAATGCAGTCTTTGATATACCATTTTCCGTAACTGGGATTTGATGGTATCCCGAGGCAAGGTTGATCTTTGAGAAGATCTTGGCTCCTTGGAGTTGATCCAACAACTCATCGATCCTAGGAAGTGGGTATTTATCCTTGATCGTTATATTATTCAACCCTCAGTAATCAATGCATAGGCGCATGCTTCCGTCTTTCTTCTTTACAAATAAAACAGGTGCTCCCCATTCCAACGAACTAGGTCGGATGAAGCCCTTCTCGGTTAGGTCTTCTAATTGTTTCTTAAGTTCTGCCATCTCTGCTGGTGTCATACGGTAAGGGGCTTTAACAACCGGGGCTGCTCCTGGTTCCAATCTTATAGTAAATAGATTTACTCGCGGGGGGGAGGGGGGGGTACACCTTCCAATGATTGGAATACATCCAAAAATTCTCGAACCACCAGAATTTCCTCTAACTCAGGTTCCTCCATTGCTTCATGGTTACTCACGATCAAAGTTACAAGATATGCTTTTCCCGCTTGCAGCTCACTTTCTACTCTTAATGCTGATACCATTAAGACTTTCTGACTTGGCCAAAATCCATAAAACAAGGTCAGAGGGCCATCCTCCTTTGACAATCGAACTCTTCCTCTGCCATATTCTAATTGGGCTTAGTAATGGGTTAACCAATTCATACCAAGGATGACTTCATGGTGTGTCAGCGGCGCCACCAACAAATCTGCCGGGAACTCCATTCCTCCGATGATTACGGGAATATTCAGTATCCGGCTGTAGCTGAAAGGTTATGGTTTCCAGGAGTCCTAATGGTTATGTCTACCTTTACTACAGTAAAGGTTCCTTCAAAACTTCTTGCTATCTCGGGTGATACAAAACTATGTGTAGCACCCGAGTCAAATAAAACATGGGCAGGAATACCACCTACTTGCAAGGTTCATAACCAATAATAGTTTTATTTTACTCATATATATATGCACGCAATCAATCATTCACAATCAATCACACAACACTCAATAGGCAATCCAAGGTTTAGAACCCGACATACATGCTATTGGCTGAGGGGGTCGAGATGGTCGAGAGGGTCCGGTTTGATCTACATTCATGGCGTAAACTCTTCCCGCAGGAACTTGGTGCTGCTGCTGCGTCGCTGGTCCAATCGCTAAACGTCTTGGGCCTTGTTGAATCGTAGGAGGTTGTGGTCTTTGTGGAGCTTGTCTCCGTGAACACTGATGGGCATAATGCCCCAGCTCTCCACAAGTCCCGCACGTGACATTGCGGGGACCATTAGTATAGGCGTTACAGAATTGCTGTGTATGTCCACTACGCCCACAATTCTGAAACATCAGAATCTGTCTGCTCCTTTCATACGTAGGTTGGTCATGGCGCGTCTTTCTCGTCCGTTCTCATGTATTAGGTCGATCATGACGACCTTTTTGTGCTCGTTCTAAGGTATTCGGCACCTCCTGTCTCCGCGTCATGCTATCAAAATACCTTCGTTCTTCTTCTAAGGCTTCCTCCACGTTCGCTGCCATTTCCACTATGGATGGCAGGTCCGTAAAGTGAGCAATACGGAGTCTACAGAAAAGGTCTGGTCTAAGACCTTTCAGGAACTTCCTCGCTGTCAGTTCCTCGTCGTTTGCTCCGTAATGAGAATATCGCCGAAGTCGGGTAAACTCTGCCTTATATTCCCGAACAGTCCAGTCTTGTTGGGTTAGCTGCATGTACCCAAGTGTATTCCGAGGAGTGGTGTTGGAAACGATTTTCCATCGTTTCCCACCTGTTGGACTCATCACGGTCCAAATAATAAACTGCTACATCCTTTTAAACTCTTCAGGGCACCTTGTGGCACTGAAGTTTCTTTCAAGACGTTTTAACCATGAATCCGCAACCAGCGGATTCGTTCCTCCTGGGTACTTCTCAGTTTCCAATCTCTTCATCATGGATACTATATCCAGAAAACTCGGCTTGGTTGGTTCGACAAGCCTGGGGCGATCTAACCTTTCTATAAGCTGTTCCCACATCCTATGTAAGGGGTCTTGCGGATTACCCCCTTCATTCGTACTATACTCAGCATCGTAATCCATCAAATCTGCCGAGTGTAAACCATAATCTGGTCCATCCCAAGTCTCAAGACCTGGATCTCCCAATGTCTCTCCTACTGATTCTTCCCTTGAAATTTCTTCCTTGGTACTAGTCTTGTTTCAAAGTAGACTCGGACAACCTTCACCCCTCTTACCCCTCGACGATATCTGCAAAACAATAGAAAGTTAACTGAACTCATTAGGGAAGACGGACAATCAGTTTCCTATAGCCCTTTTGTAAACAGTTTTGTAAAAATCCGTAAGTCCCTAATGCATCCTAAACCATGCTCTGATACCAACTTGTAACACCCCCGATCCTGCTAGACCGGAAGATGCTACGATGGCACGATCCCCGTCCGTCTAAACCTCCGAAGATATTCCGAAAGCCCGAATGAACGAAAACCGTACCCAAGGTAACCCTAACTTCCAACCCTTTACTCACGTCCGAGGTTCCATACCCGTAATGGAACTCGACGCCACATTAACCCATTGCCCGACCGGAACTCTAATGCTCATTTAACTTAGACATGCAACCATACATACTGAAAATAGAAAATGATCTCTTTAAAGAAGAATCACACTTGGATTCTTGTTGATCTGGTAAAGAACCAATTGGATGTAAATGGGTTTTTAAACGGAAAACAGGTATAAATGGAGTTGAGGCTCCAAGGTTTAAGGCAAGATTAGTTGCCAAAGGTTTTTCACAGAAGGAAAGAATTGATTATCAGAAAATATTCTCACCTGTAGCAAAACACGTCTCTATATGATTCCTTCTGTATGCAGTCGTCCATCATGACATGGAGTTGGAACAGATGGATGTGAAGACCGCGTTTCTCCATGGTTCTTTAGATGAAACTATATATATGGAACAGCCAGAAGGTTATGTGGACAAGAGGAACCCACATAAAATATGCCTACTGAAGAAGTCTCTATACGGTTTGAAGCAATCACCTAGACAATGGAACACACGCTTCCATGAATTCATGATCAAGAATTCTTACAACAGAAGTGAGTATGACATGTGTGTATATCACAAGAAGATGATGAATGAGTTTGAGATGAAGGAGCTAGGGGAGGCTAAGAAAATTCTTGGAATGGAGATAACAAGAGACAGAACAAGGAGAATTCGCACTATCTCACAAACGAATTACCTTCAGAAGGTTCTAGGTAACTTCGATTTTGATTCTGCAAAAGAAGTGTTAACACCTTTAGGAGTTCACTTTAGCTTGAGATCTGCAATTGAGAAAGAAATTGCAGATCAATATAATAAGATGAAGGTAATACCGTATCAAAGTGCGGTAGAAAGTCTTATGTATGCTATGGTAGGGACCAGACCAGATCTAGCATATGCAGTGGGAATGGTATGTAGATTTATGAGTGCTCCTCTCAAGATTCATTGGCTGGCAGTCAAATGGATCATGAGGTACATCCGAGAAAAAATCGACACCAAGCTTTGTTTTACCAACAATGGTAAATTCACGGTAGAAGGGTTCTGTTACTCCGATTACGCTGCTGATCTAGATAAAAGAAGATCTATCTCTGGTCTAATGTTCACTGCAGGTGGGAATTTGATTAGCTGGAACTGAATTCTTCTTTCAAAAGGGTTTGAATCCAATACTCAACAAGTGCTAAGTTGTTTTGTAATACTGTTTCGATTTGTAACTTTTGATGGAAAATTCTGACGACTCAAGTAGTTTGATGGTTCTGTTTGATTTTGAGACTAACTCTTTCTCGGAATAATCTGGGTCGAATGAAGTCAGCTGGGCTGCGCCTTCCTTAAATAACATGCCGAGTTGTTCCCTAACCTCATGGTTCAGTTACGAGTGCGGTTATGAACCTGGCACTACTGATTGGACTGTGCCTCCCATTATTGATGTTCCT
Organism: Streptanthus diversifolius; assembly: GCA_039880935.1. NCBI lineage: Eukaryota > Viridiplantae > Streptophyta > Magnoliopsida > Brassicales > Brassicaceae > Streptanthus > Streptanthus diversifolius. Next base: position 20,155,479 of record JAXGFM010000014.1, on the reverse strand, counting down.
CTCGAGAATTTTCATGGAACTCCTGCACTCGTGAAGGAGGAGTTACGACATCTTAATTGATTCTGAGGAAGCAAGACATTTTTAGGGAGATATGTTTCGAAACGTAAAGGCAAATCTTTTGAAAAAGAGTAGGGCAAAGGTGAAAATGTATGATAATCTTTCAAGTTCAACGTTGTGCACCGAGGAATCATTGGAAGCGTTGTGGCATTGCTTTGGAAAATCTGAGGCACTTGATTTAGTCCTCCCATCTTCGCTCGACCATGCCGAAAATCCCCCTCTTCTATTTATGCTTCATTTGTTCCTGATTCCTGGATTGATAGTTTGTTTTCTTAAGAAGCACATATTGACTTTGATGTAAATTTTATTATGGTATGTTCTATCTAGTGCCATAATAAAATGGACTATTATCAATTTTTGTAGCAAGAATTATGATTGGGAGAGTTTCTTTTTCTTTGTCTTGATTAATGATGCATCAGTTGAAAGTGGTTGTCTCTTTTGGATAAAGACTAAATAGGGAAAATCAGTAGCATATTTGTTGTCTTCTTTAAGGGTCAACTAACTTTTTTCTTTCTCGCAACTTGATTTCTGACTTTTTGTTTTGTTTTGCAGTGCATAATGTTGGAATTCATACCGGTTTATAAAACAATTTTGTAAATTAATCTTTGAAATCATATGCATAGGATCACAAGTAAATACTGAAATTAATATAAACTTTAGGATCTTGAACATACCTGGATATTTGTGCCAAGTTTGCAGCGGAATAAAGAATGATGGAAACCAATATGGTCAAGCACTCCAAATGTTGTGCCTCTACTGGTATCCACACATACACAACTAGATGATGACGGGATGCTAGTGCCGTAGAGATCTTATCTCAAACCTAAGACAAACTCTTTTGTCTCTTTCTCTAATAGGGTTGCTGTCAAGAGAGCTTTCTCTCTTGTTTTTACTTTTGCTTACGATTAATAAAGACATCACTATGCCCTTTTATATAACACCACATGTGAGACCTAACTAATTAGGTCACTTTTGGGCTTGACCCAATAAGAATTATTTTAATTCTTATTCACATGCAAATTGGCTTATGATTATATAATCATATAATTATATCCATTATAGAACCTAATAGAAATTGATCTAGTTGCTTAAGTGTGTGACCCTGTAGGATCATATAATATTAGCAATGAATTCTCAATTTATATATTGTAATTGGTTTCTAGCAAAACATTACAATCACCTAATATTATATGATTGTGAACCATTCGGTTTTACGACTTCATCAAGAAGTAAGTACAAATATATTAGGATGATTTCAGGACATTCCCAACAATCTCTCACTTGTACTGGAATCATCTATTCCCATAATCCCTTTGTCTCTTATATCACGATCTCAGCATAAGGCAAGAAAAGTGTCATCCTTATTAAGCTAGATCATGTTTATCGAACTCTGATTTATACTGATTAAACAAACGACTGACATTCACCTCGTTTGAGCATGACCATGCATTTTTCAGTATCAAATCTTCGATAGGCCCAGAGATATTTATATCCCGTTATATAGGAGCGAAAAATCTCATCTTGTTCCATCCCTGTTCCTTACATACTTCATGGAACACCCAATTAATATCTTTATAATCACCTATTATGGCTGACGTTTGATAAGGTCAAAGTGAACCAATCCATGCGTAAGAAATCATGACAAACTCAGGTCAAAGGACTACACTCTATAGTCGTAATGAGAACCTCTTATGACACTCATATAACTATCTTGTAGAGTTCTCATAGCGGGTCAGTCTCATGTGTTCTCCAACACATATCTATGTGATTGACTTGATACAACATATCAATGACTTCATGAAACTTAGTCATCAGTCACCTCACATACTAGTCATTTAAGTTACTAATGTCCCAAATTTTAATAACTTTGACTAGAGACATCAAGTCTAATACTTGATTTATAATTTATTTCATTTATCATTTGTAGAGTTTCATGATCAAGTCACATACTTGATGATCTATAAGAATGATATAGATTATTTTGGGACAATTATTTAACCATCCAATAATTAAATAAATCTGAAACAAATTTCATTAAAATTAAAACATAGCCAAATGTATGTATGTATGAACATCATATCAGAAAAACTCCCACTAGAATTAAGATTACATCTTTAGAAATTTAATGCCCATATCCGCAGTATGACTCTCATGCTTAGGCCGTGGTATGGGCTTAGTCAATGGATCAGCAACATTTGCATCCGTTGAGACTCAGCTAATCTTTACATCTCCTCTATCGATAATCTCACGAATGAGATGATATCGCATTTGAATGTGTTTGGATTTCTAGTGAGATCTAGGTTCTTTTGCATGTGCGATGGCTCCATTGTTGTCACAATAGAGATTCACTGGGCTAGAACTACTTGGAATCACACCTAGTTTTGTAATGAACTTTCGAATCCAAACAGCTTCTTTTGTTGCTTCAGAAGCGGCGATGTACTCATATTCGGTTGTGGAGTCTGCTACAGTGCTTTGCTTGAAACTCTTCCAGCTCTCTGCTCCTCCGTTAAGACAAAAGATGAAACCAGATTGTGATCGGTAGTCATCTTTGTCCGTCAGAAAGCTAGCATCGGTGTAACCACTCACCACAAGCTCATCACTTCTTCCATATACCAATAACTTATCTTTAGTATTTCTCAAATACTTAAGGATGTTCTTGACTGCTGTTCAGTGACTCTCACCTGGATTATATTGGTATCTACTTGTCATGCTTAAAGCACATGCGACATCTAGACGAGTACAGAGCATGACATATATGATAGATCCTGACATGAATTTTTTCTCAGTTCACGAATCCTGACATGAATTTTCTTGACCATAAAACTCTTCCGAAGAGTAGTTTGTATGCTGTGATGTCTCACAGTGGGATCAATGTAAGAGTCATGAGATCTAAGTGCAATTAATGGTTTTTCCAAATGGATTTTCCATGCTCATTATCTTGTTTTTTTTTTGCTTCTTTTTTTTGTTTTACTCATGAAATTTATCAACAAAATAGGTAACCTACGTATCCTGGAGATCAAGTCGTCTCGTAGTTCAGTTAGGATGAACATCAGTGATAATACTTTGTGAGGTTCAGTGCATTCCAAGATCTTGGAATCTTGACATCGACAAAAACTCAATTTTGTATGGTCTTTCTCAGTTTACACCAAGTTTTCTACGTTTCTTTCCGTTGTGTTTTGGAAAACTTTTCATAGGACAAGGTCCCCTTCATTGAATCTCCGTCTTTGGATATTTTAGTAATAGTATTTAACTGTTGCTTGTTGGTAGTTTGGAATTTGAATCAACACTCTGTCACACTGTTCGTTCACCAGGTTTAGTTCGTTGAGGTACATTAAATGATTCAAGATTTCTTGCATGGGAAGAGTTTGTGACATACACCTAGAAATTATACTTTCAAAGGAATCACACATTCCATTCCATTGACGAGCGTGAATGGTGTTTCCCCAGAAGCTCATCATAGAGTTGTTCGATGAGACCATAAAACTCCTTTCATCTTGTCAAGTCATTTCTTCAGTCCATCAAGTTTGTGACGTAACCCTGAAAATTCTACTTCCAAATGAATCACACATTCCATTCCATTGACGAGTGTGAATGGTGTTTCACCAGTAGCTCATCGTAGAGTCATTCGATGAGACCATAAACTCCCTCGAGTTCATCTGCCCAGCGTCCTTTCATCTTGTCAAATAATTTCTTCAGTCCATCGAGAATTGTCTTATTTGCTGATTTTGCGCGACCATTCCCTTGTGGATACGGTGGTGTCAATTTGCTTAATCGAATATTCCACTTCTCGCGAAAAGCTTCAAAACAAGTCAAGATAAATTGAGAGTCATTATTGGTTACAATTTTGTAAGGCACTTCATGTTGACATATGATGTTATTCCAAATGAAAATTTCTACTTGGATATCTTTTATGTTGTCGTAAGAGTATGCTTCAACCCATTTGGAGAAATAATCCGTGAGGACTAGCAAAAAAAATTTATTCTTGGATCTCTGCAGCGGATCGACGATGTCCATTGAACAATGCATAAACGGTAATATGCTACCGGTAGCTCGGCGTGCTGGTGTATTGTTGGTGTGTAACTTTGACATTTCTCGCATTTTGCAGAAATTTTTTTTTTGCAATCTTTCACCATGGTCAGCTAATAACATCTGTGACACTTTATTTTGATTGTTAAGGCCCTTCCACCAGAGTAGTTGTCGCAGGATACACTATGGACTTTTTCCATGATGCTCGACCATCCAGATAATATATTATACGCTGGATAATTACTTATGGTCCACATAAATACTCACACATTATAAAATTTTGTTGCAACAAGACTTCAAGCGCTTTCACACCATGTTCCCATAACATTTGCAACTCATAAATCAATGGCTGAAAAAATACATCAAGTGATCTCTTAGGATGCTTTGGACTATAACAGATCTCTTACGGTGCTCTTGACAAAGGATGATAATACTTAGAAACAAAAACTCCTATTTCATACGCAATGAAAGCGAAAACTTGTAAAGTGTCACAATTACGGGCCACAACGAATAATGCCTCTCATACTTTCAAGGATTAAATCCATATGTGCATATGCAAAGTATACATTCTTTATCTCAGTTCTATAACTAGGATACACCTCTTGAAATTTTTTCCAAGCTTCTGCTTTTAAGGGATACACAATCTCTCTATCTGATGTGTGCTATGCATGCCATCTCATCTTGAGGTAAAATGTCTGTCACAAATGCAGCTATCGCATCTACATAATCCTCAGCCAAATTGATATATATTTTTTTTATAGTAATCAACCTAGTTGCAAAAAATAAAGTTGATATTCTCTCTCTACATCCGGTGTACAACAAATGTTTAGTTGTATCTAACATATCAAAAAGCCTAAGAACTTATAAATTATGTTCCTCTATTCTACTTCCGCCATTACCAAATGATATCAAATTTTTACGAAACGCATCATTCATTATATGAACAGTACTAGGTAAATTCTCTTCTACTTCTGCTAGAACCTCGAAGCCAAATTTTCATAAAAACACCTCAAAGCTTCTAATTTTCACAAAAAACTTTAGAATTTATAAGTTAGATTCATCTATTCTACTTACGCCATCATCAAATGATGCCAAATTTTTACAAAACGCATCATCCACCATCTGAACGTATCATGCAACAATTTATCTGGTGAAATCCCTTTCAAAGGCTGTCTTGTAACTTTTTAGAAAATGAGTTGTGTAGGCAATGATGCTCATCTATGTGGAATTCCTACCAATATTAGTTGCAACCCCACGAGAGTCCTAGAGCCAAATGCATCAATGCATACCAAAGAGGAAGAAGATGGTGTGATAGATATGATGTTGTTTTATTGGACTTGTGGTGCAGCCTACATCTCCACATCCTTGGCTCTTTTTGCGTTCATTTGCATTGAGTCATGTTGGTCTCAAGAATGTTTTTCTTGTGTAGATCTCTTCATTCACTAACTTCAACAATACAAGCGTTTCTCTTTCTGAAACTGATATTGTGGGTTCAGCCAAGGTACACTATCTATACTCCCTTTTTGATGAAAAGTTTATGTTTGATGTTGTTTGTGCTGCACTCTGCTTTGACTAAGAAAATCTAGATATCATGTAACCGTAATGTATTGCTTAAATTATGATAATTTCACTGAACTTCATATTCAATTATGGCTGTTCCCGAAAATGCTTATGCAGTAGATTCAAGTTGTTATGGTGGTTTTTTTTTAATATGAACTGGAAAACTTCTTAAAAAGAGTATAGCATAACTCTTTCTGCTACTAATGTTTCTGCCACCTAAGTTATGTAAACAAAAATCCACCAGAAATTCTAAAGTTTTTATAACAATTACTCCACAAATCCAAACATTTGGACGTGAAGAGGCAAGTAGAAGCTCATTATTACTAAATTACGTTTACAGCCATAAATAAGATTATTGTCGTGGCCGCTACAATATAAAACTCAAGAAATACCTGATGATGACAACAACTATTCTCTTTTTACAATTTGAATCACACGAAGGAGGAGATGCAAGACCAGAAAATGAAAGTTTCATCGCTCTCTCCCAACGAGTCTTTGCTTCCCTTCTTGATAAAATTCTCCTTAGACCGGTTTTTAAAGGGTTGGTTAGATAATCCTTAGCTTCTAGAAACTCGTGGAATTAGCACATTGAGTATGTTAACTCAATATACAACATTCATTTAAAATTTCACTTGATTCAAGGCAGTGGAACTTTGGAAAAAAAAACTGTGTGGTTTAAACCTTGAATATATGAAACCCAACAGCCAAGATTAACTTAGGATGCCTTTTAAATATTTAACTAGTGAATGGTCACTTAAAATATTATGGAAATTTCTTGATAAACTGGTTTTGATTGTAAGGATATTACACACCACACAATCAAAATTTCACAAAGAATAAGTGAGAATCACTCTCAAAACAAAACAAAATTTAAAGCAAAAAGGATTATCTTATTATGGCTATTTAGGCCTTGATTTTATAGAGTTACAGATTGTAGAAAACAAAGAAGATTGTGGTAAAAATAGGGCCGACGACCCATTTCCACACAAAGTATGTCGTATACGATCAGATGCACACAAACTTAAGGCCGCTTCTTAAACCAACACACACAAAAGTTCTATTCTAAAACCCCCAACAAACCGTTCTTCTAAACCTATTTCCCCACAATCCCGATTTAAAGCGGTTTTGGTAATTAACCGGTGCGAAACCAAAAATTTATAAACCCATTAAAATTGAAAAACCCAATTGCACTGGAAAAAAACCCAACTCCTTTTTTTTCTTTCCCTTCGAAATCCGGTTGTTTCTTCTTCTATATCTCATCCGAGATATAAGATCACCATCTACTACAGTAACTCTTTTACAGCTCACTCTCTCTCTCTCTCTCTCTCTCTCTGTAAAAAATCGCCGATAAGAATCGTAGAAACCTCAGATCTTTGACTACAACGAAGAAGACGAACAAAATCGCTCGCCACAAACCCCCAAAAACTGATCAATTGGAGTATAAAAATCCCAGAATCGTTCAACACCGACTCACAAATCAAGTATCTCCGTCCTTCAAATTGAATTATTATTTGCAATTATTAAATTATTTAGTTTGAGATTTAATCGGGTCGTAATCGGGTCAAAATCTGGGTCTATTGGTTAAATCTTGGGTTAATCTGTTTTGCTATTGGTTACGGTGGATCTGGTTTTGTTTAAACCAAAGGTTAGACTCGGTTATGCTCTCTCAAGTTTTAAACTTCCGATCGCTGGGGAAATAGGTTTAGAAGAACGGTTTATTGGGGGTTTTAGAATATAACTTTTGTGTGTGTGAGTTTAAGAAGCGGTCTTAAGTTTGTGTGCATCTGATCGTATAGACATACTTTGTGTGGAAATGGGTCGTCAGCCCGGTAAAAATAACAACATAGAAAATAACATAGAAAATAGATCAAAGACTTGACTAAATTAGTGACTAGATGGAATGACCTTTGGCCTTCACATGAGTCTTGCACTCCAAATTCGTCACTTCTTTAGACCAGAAAATCAAATGATGATTTTGGGCAATTCTTGGGCTTGTGACATGATAAAATTGCTTGGGTTCGATAGCTAGCACCAACAATGACTTTCTATACTTTTAGGCCCATCTGGTTGCACATTTGATAGACTAAACCACTTACTGCATTCTTCAGCTGCTTAGTTATTGATCTAGTCAATGATTTAGCTAGCACAAGCAATGCTTCCTCAGGTTCAAGCTCAACTTCCACTGCTTCAAGCCATGAACCAATCAAATCGGTTTTGGTGCTGGTCATGATCATATCACTTCTTGCCTGCTCCGCCACATTAGTCAACACTATTTGTTGACTTCCTCTGCTTTTGCTTCTCTGGTCCTTCTTGGATAATAGGCTCTATGTGGCATATTAGTACCTAAACACTGAAGGATATAATACGGGAAAAAAAATCTGAAAACATCTATGTACTCTGTTTTATAGATTGTTCTGCTGTCAAACACTCTGCAACGCAAGTAACTTGAGAGAACTAGTGAATAACCAGCTTGAAGTGTAGTGTCACGAATCTTTTCTCTTTGTCCTTGACAGAAATGAAAAGAATTGGGTGGGAATGAATTATTTTGAAATCTGAGATTGTATATGGATGCCTAGATTCCCGTGTCTGCCTCAAGTTGTTATTCATATCACCATTGTTAATATGTCTCAGGTCTTTCGAATGTTGCATCAAGTTTACGTTGCAAAGAAACCTTGAGATATATGACTGCCCAACAGTCTCCGATATTGAACTTTGTTCCGTTTCCACTTCATAAAAACCCACCATGTTGCTTTGGAGCTTGCAGCAACACAACATCCCTGGACCAATATTCCCAGAAACTACTTGCGCCACGCCTTAGGATACTTTCTCTGCTTCTGTTTACTTGTTACCCTTTTAAACTTAAATCCACGATGCTTCAAAGATTAAACTCTCGGTTTGTTGTGGTTGTAGAGCATAAATTGTTTCCAAGTGTCAAAACTGTTATATCATCTGCCTATTGGTTAATATCAGGAATTGATTCTTTCTGATTCACTTCTGCTGGAAGCAAGTCTTGACAGGAATCTGTACTAAAAGTCTGTCCAATCCAGAAATGTCATTCTGCGCATCTCCCAACGAAACCATCTACTCGCAGCTCCTTATAGGCACAGAAATACGAGGTCCAATTTTGCTTCATCTCCATTGTTGCTAAAGAATCTCTCCAATTTCACGATTGAGGCAAAAGAGGCAGATTTTCGATACTAAAGGAGTTTTATACTAAAGAGACTTATGCAAGACAACCTTATATTTTCTATCAAAGATCAATCTTTAAGGCTCAGTTTATAGTGTATTGGACCCACTAAGGTGAAATTCTACAATCCTTTCATCTCTTCTCGTTTAAACAGAAGATGCACAGTTTGCTCACCCTCGAAACTGAATTTCTACATAGATATGTTGCGAGTACAAAAAGAAAATCAAATGAGTTCCTCTGTTTAGTAAATGGATTTATTGTTCTGATTTATTACGCTCTTAACTAATTTCAGGATATGTAGCCTAACGAATAATAGGGAGCTGGATTTGAGCAGAAATGCTTTAACAGAATGTCATGCCTGAAAGGTTAGGTGCATAAGCTTAATTCTCACCACCATGAAGAGTTAAAAGACAGAACTTTTTATTGCCACTTGCAAAGATCCAAGAAAATAAGTTCGTATAGACAGAAGTCGCAACTGATTCCACTTCTTGTCTAAAATAATTGAGTTCAAGTGTACCCAAGGCACTAGAAAAGTCTTCTTGTCCAAACCACACGTTGCATTACAATATAGTAGGATCTTTAAGTCAAGGGTCAATCTTCATTGATTTTAATGTGGTTGTTTTTTAAGCTCTAAAATCTCTTATGAGACCAATTCTCAATCTTTGTAATTTCTAATTCAGTAACTTAAAAACAAAACAAAAATAAAATAAAAATGAGAACATACGAGAGATGCTGGTGGTGGGTTAAGCAGAGGAAGCAGATGGCTTTGGTGTTCATAATAGTGACAATGATACTCCATTTCCAAATAAAAGGATGTGTTGGCTGTGACGAAACTGAAAGGATGGGTCTGCTGCAGCTCAAGTCGTATTTAAACTCTCTTCGTAGTCCCCAAGAAGAAAGTATTCTCAAGTCTTGGAGTGATGATGATCCCAAGAGTGACTGCTGCCATTGGGAGGGAGTAGAGTGCAGTGACGCTACCGGTGGCCACATCGTCGATCTCTCTCTTTATGGTCAACCTCGGGGATTATGTCAGTCTTATCCATCTCGGGGGTTAAATGTTTCTTTGCTCCATAGCTTCCCTTCCCTCGACTCAAAACCCTTGACTTTTCATCGAATTGTTTTGATCACTTGTTTGATCCGATCCATGGTACGTCCTTACATCTTTTCAAGGAAGTTACCATTATATTTTACAATTTATCTTTAATTGAATTAATATTTCTTTACGGCTTCAGGTCATAGGAGCTTTCAGAGACTTGAGAACCTGGAGACCCTAGATTTATCAAGCAATTATTTCAACAACAGTGTCCTCCCTTTTGTAAGTGCAGCAAGGTCGCTCAGGATTTAAAATCTTGGTAGCAATAGGCTGAAAGGTGTCTTTCTTCCGAATGCTAATGGTAATGAAGGATCTTTTTGATTTCCTTAATTTATCACAGTGACCAAAGAACATCCCAGACCAACCAAAGTACTTGACTTCCCCATATGTGTTCAGAATCTTCATTTTTATACTCTACAGAAATTAGACATTGCGTGGTCATTGGTCGATGAAGTTTCTTGTGTACCTTTCATGGCATCAAATATCAAGAATAATAATTTAATGTCCCGAAAGAATTTTAGCTTTGGTTGGTGTGGCAGAACATGCAAAACTGTCAGAGTAAAGAGTGTTGAATTTGCATTGCAATGATAAACAAAAATTAATTTCTTAAAAAGCCTCATGCATTTTTGTTCTACAAGAAACAAAATTATAGAAATTAAACAAGAGGGTGACTAATGGAGACATTGGTGTGCAGGTTTAATCAATTTTATAGAGTTGGAAGAATTGGATCTAAGACAGTATAGTATAAACGACTACGAGAGTGGTGATGGTGAGAAGAAAAAAAACCTAAGGCTGGTGAATATCAATGATATTTTGTTGGCTTATAACATCGCTAATGATATCATAATGTGTTGGTGCAGGTTTAAGAATGACCAAGCTGAAAAAACTAGATCTTAGATTCAACAAATTCTCACACACCACCCGATTAAAGGGTAAGTCAAGTAGCAATAATTTTACCATATAAAAAAATATTATCTAATCAGAACTTGTGTGTTTTGGATCTCCAGGTCTAAAAAATCTTGTAGAGTTAGAAGTATTGAACTTGGCAGAAAATAACTTCAACCACACTCGATCTATTCAAGGTAAGTGAGTGTAATAATCTTACAGGAAGAGACTAAGCGTTTTAAGGAAGGAACCTGATAATTTTGTTGGTGCAGTACTCAGAGATCTGCCAAAGTTGCAAGTACTGGATCTATCTTGGAATAAATTCACCGACTTAGACAGCCTAGGTAAGATGGTGATCGAGAGAAAAACTCGCTTGCTCTAAGCACAACTGTCAAATGTTTCATTTAACTTTCCAGTTGGATCAATCTAATTATAATAAAGGGGTGGGAGAAGTTGTTTAACAAGTTCAAGTATAAAAGCATATTGTGTTAAGGATTCTGTAATACTGTTTGCTAAGTTCAAGCATAAAAGCAGATTCTAGATGCCTAATGAGATGCTTAATGGAGCATGCAAGACTTCTTTACTTATTTATCTATCCTTCCACTTGCAGGTTTAGTATTTCCTTCATCTTTACAAGTATTGATTCTTCGATCTAACCAATTGTCTTTCACCCACCAAGGTGATCTCTCCTAAACTATTATGCATGTTTTTTTTTTTGTTTAAGTGAGAACAATTCTTATTTTGAATAGTCTCAGGCTACTCGAAGCTTTGCGGATTGATGGATCTCCGAGAACTGGATTTAAGAGACAATGCTTTAACAAGTATGCCTAATTGTCTTGGTAACTTAAGCCGTCTTCGGACTCTTGATCTATCGTACAACCAATTGAACGGAAACCTGTCTGCCTTTGTGTCTAGTCTACCATCAGCGCTTGGCACTTCTTGACAATAACTTCAATGGTTCATTCTTGTTCAACTCTCTGGTCAATCAAACAAGGCTCACGGTATTGAAAGTGTCATCAAAAGTTGGTATGATCCAAGCTCAGGCTGGGAGCTTGTGGGTTCCTCTATTTCAGTTGCAGGTGCTAAACTTAAACAATTTCATTCTTGGCAGCACATTTCTTCGATTTCTTGTTCATCAGCATGAGTTGTGCTTCATTGATCTCTCAAATAACAAGTTGACTGGAGCGTTTCCAACTTGGCTTGTGGAGAATAACACAAGACTGCAGACTATATTGCTTAGTAACAATTTGTTGACAAAGCTTCAGCTACCTAGGGTTGTTCATGGCTTACGACTCCTCGATATCTCGAATAATATGATATATGATTCAATTCAAGATGACATAGGGATTGTCTTTCCAAAGATGGAGTTTATAAACATTTCTTCAAATCATTTTTATGGAACCATTCCATCTTCAATGGGCGAGATGAGAAGTCTAAGAATGTTAGACATGTCTTCTAACTGTCTTTCTGGGCAACTACCTAAAACATTTTCAAGTGGTTTGTTAAACTCGAAGGAACTAGAGATTCTAGACATGAGTGTAAATCAGTTAAAAGGTCCTTTCTCTCGTCTACTACAGAGTTTACAGAGTCTATGGCTTCTGGACATCTCAGACAATAGCTTCTCTGGATCAATACCAAGGAATTTGAATTTTCCATATATGCAAGATTTAAAATTACAAAACAATCAGTTTGTGGGATTAATTCCGGATGCTTTTTTCAAGCATGAGACATTACGAGTACTTGTTTTGCGGAACAACAACTTTTCTGGTAAGATTCTGAACTCTGTTGGCAAGACATGTAGTTTACATGTTCTTCTTCTGGGGCATAACAACTTACAAAGTCATATCCCTGAGAAAATATGTTGGCTGAGTCAAATTAGTATTCTGGATTTGTCTCACAATAAATTCAAAGGTGTCATACCATCATGTTTGTGTAACATGTCCTTTGGTGCAGAAAGATACGACTATAATTGGGCAGAGTTTGATTATCAGGGACTTGTGGAATATGTAAATTTGAAAGATTGGAATTATACAACATATCTTCACTTCCTCAATGACTTCGTGAGTGATTATGTATCAAGAGAAACAAGCACTGTGGATTTTGTAAAGAAAAACAGAAATGAAACATATGAAGGTGATATTCTCCACTATGTATGGTTTGGATTTGTCAAACAACAAATTATCAGGTGAAATTTCAATTGAGATTGGGGATCTTTAGAACATCATATCCCTGAATTTGTCAAGCAACCACCTCACAGGATTCATACCTGACAGCATTTCAAGGCTAAAGGACTTAGAGAGTCTGGATCTATCCAACAACAAGCTTGATGGAAACATCCCCTTTGTGCTAGCTGACCTCAACAGTTTAGGATACTTCAATGTCTCATGCAACAATTTTTCTGGTGCAATCCCTTTCAATGGCCATCTTATAACCTTTGACGAAAGGAGTTATAGAGACAATCCTCATCTGTGGACTTCCTACCAATATTCGTTGCGACCTCACGAGTGTTCCAGAGCCAAGTGCGTCATTGCAGGCTGAAGAGGAAGAAGATGGTGTGATAGACATGGTGTGGTTTTATTGGACTTGTGGTGCAGTCTATATCTCAACATCTTTGGCCTTGTTTGCGTTCCTCTGCATAGACTCACGCTGGTCTCAAGAATGGTTTATCGTGTAGATCTTTTCATTCATCATCTTCAACGCCTCAAGCGTTCCTCGTTCTGTAACTGATTATGTGGGTCAGCTAAGGTACGTACACTATCTTATATTCCTCTTTGATGAAAAGTTCATGTATGGTGTTGTTTGTGTTGTGTTATGCTTTAATTAAGACAATCTAAATACCCTATCATCCTAATGTATAATATGTATTGCTTAAGTACAATAGTCTCATTGAGCTACGGCTGTTCCGGGAAATGCCTTTGAAAGAAGATTCAAGTTGCTAGAGAAAACATGAAACCATAATAATGAAACAAAAGTCTCTGCATGATTCAATAAGTGTATGTCAATCCACCAAAGAGTTGTAAATTATTTTGTTTTAAATTACTTGGAAAATTCAAAGATCTAGGTCCCATTTTATTCTCCTCCTCTGATGTATCATGCTTAGGTCATTTTTAATATCTTATTTATTAAAAATAGTATTTTAAGATATATTTATTAAATAATTAAATTTTTAAATGTGAATAATAATTTGACAAGTATATTTTACAGAATGAGAACCGCTTCTTAGTTCTTTTCCATAATTTTTTTTAAATATTTTAATATTATTTTAAGATACCTGAAAAAATTAACTTGAACGGAACGGGTATCCGAATGCCCAACCCGACAAACCATTGCGAATAATGGCCCTTGTAATCATCCGATATGATCGGTTTAAATTCCCGGTACGACCACCTGTTTAAGAATTGATCCATATTATTCTCGTGGCGGCTGCAATATAAAACTAAGAAATTCATAATATGGACAACAATATAAAAAACGACAACGCCATTTCTCCTTCGCTCAAGAGAGAAAGAGAGAGAGAGAGAGAGATGGAGAATCACAGAAAGGAGGAGCTGCAAGATTCGACCATGAAAGTTTCATCTCTTAATTGCATCGATCTCGCCAACGATGATCTTCATCATTCAGTTGTATCCCTCAAACAGGTTCTGTTTCCGTTTCTTCAATTACTATCTGGGTTCGATAATTTAAATTAAAAAAAAAATTGATTAAGGGGGGAATTATTCTTGTTTCAGGCATGTTTAGATTGTGGATTTTTCTATGTGATCAATCATGGAATAAACGAGGAGTTCATGGACGATGTTTTTGAGCAGAGCAAGAAGTTTTTCGCTCTTCCTTTGGAGGATAAGATGAAAGTTTTAAGAAACGAAAAGCATAGAGGCTATACACCTGTTCTTGATGAGATCCTCGATCCTGAGAATCAAGTTAATGGTTCGTGCGTGGGTTATCTGTTTGAAATCAAAAGATGTTTGTTGATTGATTAATTAATCTCTCAATTTTGTGTGTTTAGGTGATCACAAAGAGGGTTATTACATAGGAATTGAAGTTCCTAAAGATGATCCTGATTGGGACAAACCATTTTATGGCCCTAATCCTTGGCCTGATGCTGGTTAGTGTTGTTCCTTTGTTTTGTTTTTGTTAATTCCATTTTGATTAAAAAGAATTTCGATGTTTTTGCATTAGATGTTTTACCCGGTTGGCGAGAAACCATGGAGAAATATCATCAAGAAGCATCGTAAGTCTCATATTTGGTTCGCTCTTGTACTGAAATTCTCTGGTTTAGTTTGAATATTTCATCTGCGTTTTTGACATTTTGAGAAAAGATAATAACTCTAGGAACAAATCTTTTCACGGAAAGTTTTGTCTTGATAAGATTTTCTGCATTCTTCAGGAGGGTTTCTAATGATATTGCAAGATTATTGGCGTTGGCACTCGATTTGGATGTCAATTACTTCAATACCCCGGAGATGCTTGGAAAGCCTATTGCAACTATGAGATTGCTACACTATCAAGGTAGTATTTGTTACGATCACAGAGGATTATGATTTCTTAAGCTTTTGTATGTCACCAACTATTCGCTTCTTTTGTTTTTAGGTATTTCTGATCCTTCAAAAGGAATATATGCATGCGGAGCACATTCTGATTACGGAATGATGACTTTGTTAGCCACTGATGGTGTAATGGGCCTCCAGGTATTGAGCAGAACACTTTTTGCTATTCATATAATTTTTGACACGACAAGGTTAGTTACAGTACATTGCTTTATCTTGACGGCAGATATGTAAAGATAAGAACGCGAAGCCTCAGAAGTGGGAATATGTACCGCCTATTAAAGGGTATAACGAAGAACATTTCTTCTTCTCCATTAACCTTGAATGCTATACTGAGTAGCTTGAGATTATTTGGTTGACTACATGTGTGTTACTCTGAGAATAGATTGATATTTGTCAATTTGGTTAATTACATGTGTTCTACTCAAAGCATGTGATCGATATTAGTATTTTGTCAAGCTGGTGGATTTACTTATTTCTCTGTCTACAGAGCATTTATTGTGAATCTTGGCGATATGCTGGAACGTTGGAGCAATGGCTTCTTCAAGTAACACTTCTGATCAACTAGTGATTGTGATTTGTGAGTCATATTTTCTAGCTGGCGCTTTTCTCACATGCATTTCGACTTTACAGATCCACGTTACATCGGGTTCTTGGGAACGGTCAGGAACGATATTCTGTAAGGCTCTTACTAATCCACCTGTGTCTTATCATGTTCAGAACCTGGTCTAGCATATAACATTGACGTTGCATCCTATGTTTTCTGAACGCAGATTCCATTCTTCGTGGAACCGAATCATGACTGTCTTGTGGAGTGTCTCCCAACCTGCAAGTCCGAAAGCAACCTTCCTAAGTAAGACTTTAACTTGTGTTGCTGAGACCTTTCGAGTGGTAAACAAATGCTTATAACGATGTTGATGCATGTATAGATATCCAGCGATCAAATGTTCGGCATACCTCACCCAACGTTACAAGGAAACACATGCGGAGTTAAGCATCTACAATCAACAAACATGAATGCTCTTTCCGATCAACACTAGAAGGGAGACTACAAAAAGTGATGAATTGATAGTAGTATAGTCTTTGGATGTAACCTCAAAGCGAAGTCCTAAAAGATGTTGTAACATAAGTTTCTCAGGAACACCTTCCCACATATGAGAATCTCTCAGACTCTCCGTATTTGTAACGACAAACCATGTCCATGGATCATACATTGCAACAAGACAACAACTTTGTCCGTAATGAGTCTCGGCTGTCGCCTGTAAAGTCATTCCTGTAATGTATTTAAAAGCAAACTCTTGCAACGACCCTTTGGCAACTAGGAATTGTTTGTTGTTTAGCAATGAATTGGAATCTTACTTGTGATCTCACATATAATTCTCACAGGAATAAAGTCTACTTATCACGGTCAAAGGACACAAAGGCCAATGCAAACAAATCTTTGATGACTTTATTAATATCGAGATTGAAAACACACAGACGAGTTTACTAGTGTCGAGACACAAAAAATAAAATAAAACTAATGGTAACAAAAAGATGAACCCAAAAAGCAAAATTGTTCTCTAGATTAAGAATTAAGAGCTAGTTTAGAGATGAAACAAAAAAACTGTTATCTAGATTAAGAGCTAGTTTAGACTTCCCTGCCGCTCTGATCTTCATTGCTTCCTCCTGTAAACACCACACAAAATAAGAAGAGAAAAAAACTTAATCATATGAACAGAGAGATGCAAAAATCAGTTATTAAATTGCTTTGAGCCAAAACAAAAGATAAAGAAAGCAACAAATAATACAAACAAACAAAAAAAGCTTTTAAAGGCACATAGCATTCAAGGGGAGAATTCACACACTTGAAAGGAATCTTATTTACAGAATATATAGATCAAACTAATATGATGAATGATTCTTGTAATTTTAAGAAACCAGAACAGAGTAATAATACCTTAAAGATGGGTTTCCTTTTCTTCTTAAGCTTAAGCATCACATTCAAATTCTTCAAGGATTCTTCCTAAGAACAGCTCTCTTCATTTCCTTCTTCACTGGATTCACCACAGTCTGAATCTCATCAGACTTTATAGTCCTACCAAGATCAGCATTCAACATTTTCGGACGTGGCAAAACATACCCCTTCTTTTTCTCAGATAACTTCTCAAACGAACCATAGATAGATAGACTCAAGCTTCTCAAACGCAGACTTAGTCCGAATCACAAACCGACCAAGATGACCACCAGGAGCAAGCTTCAACAGATTCAATCTCTCTCTACATTGCAAATCTCAATCCCAGGAATGTTGCTAAACTCCTTAACCAATTTTGCTCCTTCAGTTCGATAAAAAATCAATGGACCTTTACTGGAAATGTAACGACGACTCCTCAGAACGGATTCCAATACTGTCTTTCTCTTTCTCCGCGTCGGAAACGCTCCGATCTGCTTCAAAACGTTAATCGCGTTTTCTCGTGAATTACTTATCACGAGCGGCATCTCCGGAACATTTTCGATCCAATGACCACGAGACATCACAAGAGACAGAACGACGGTTGCCGTAATCGCTGAAACAGATTCTTACCTTCCAACAAGGTCCTTTCATGCAATTCCATGAAGCTAACTTATCGAACATCTTTTATCAAGGAATCAAGTATAAATACAAGCTGGCATTAGAAATTTCAAGCAATGTAAATTTCATGAACAAGCCCATAGCTGAAGCAAAATTATTCACTGATAACTTGGCTGCAGGTGATAGAGAGCATAGACTAAGTGATAAACTACAGTTCATGCCATCAACACAAGTTCAGACCCTTTTTATATCTCTGAGATCAAGACCATACTTTCTAACCTTTTGTGGATCTAACCACGACCTGCACCTATACATGATGATATGGTAGCTACTGATCATACGTTTTATCAACAAAATTTTGAAGGTTTTCTAGAAAATAAGCTCAAAGAAGTGAACTACATAAATGCGAGAGATTCTGAAATAAAAGTTTCAGTCCAAAGGCCCATATCGGTTATACACCAAAAAAAAAATTGCCTCAAAGAGTCTATACTCAGCCAAGACAACAAAACCAATTCCCCTACAACTCTCAAACCAAGCACAAGGAGGATCAAAGAAGTGAATTTGAGTCTTTGGTCTATGAATTCGTAGAGGAGCAGACGTAGAGAATTAAGGATCCCAATGAAAAGTTACATTACGTGTATCAAGACCTGAATGGTAAATTGGAGTAAGTTTCTTTAGATGTGAAGAGAATTGATCAAGAAGTATCTGAAATTGCTTTATATCTCAAGTAACTGGATGGCTTTTTTCCTGGAAAGGCAGAAGTGAATCCTAGAAGAGAGTTAGTTGCTGCAATCATCTTAAGGAGTGGTACTATTCTTAAAAAAGTTGAGATGACAAAGAAGTTGAGGAAGAAGCTACACCAAACTTAGAAGTGATCATAGTAGAATATGAGGAAAAGGACAAGGCTGTCAATGAAAGTAATGAACAAGAAGTCCTACCACCTCTTTTATAACATGTATTAAAGCCTAAAATACCATATACAGAGTTTTTGAAGATGTCTAAGAAGCAAAATAACAAGTCAAGTTGGAGGATCTTGTAAGTCAACTTACTGTGAAACTTCTTACTGTGAGACTTCCTTTTGTTGATGCTGGTGTAATCATCCCATCTTTAAGGATATGCAGCGTTCTTCAGAAGATGCTAGATCAAGAACGCAGAGATCCTCTCATATTGGACGCCCTTTCTTAGTTACTGCAGGAGCTATACTTGATTTGAAAACAGAAAAAAAATCAATCTACACTTGGGAGATTTGGTGGTGAAGTTCAAAATCGACAGATCGCGAAAACCGATGATTGATGGTCACACCTTCTTTGTTGACAAATTGACTGAGATTTCTGAAGAAATATTTGGATAAGTTATCTTAGATGATCCCTTGGATATAGTTTTGACAAAAATTGAAGGGAATTTGAATATTTAAATAAAGAAGCTTAATGTTTTATCAAAAAATTCGATCCAGCTTAAACTTACGATAAGCTGTCAAGTATCTCGATTTAGAGGTAGATAAGCAAACAAAGACCCCTAAGTTCATTCCTAAAGCATTAAGTGATCTTTGGAATGAATTAAATGCTTCCAAATTCGAAATTAAAGGGTTTCTAGTTGGGCTAAGGTAAGTTTCCTTTGTCTGAATAACACTTATCTTTTCTTTTTCTTTTTTGTTAAAAAGGATAATAAATTAACGAGATTTATCTATTTAAGCTGTAAACTATAAACTAATATGTTCCATTACTGTTGCATGTTTTTAGACTCCGCGGGCGAGTTTATCGGCCGTAGTGTTTTGTATTGTTGGTATGACTATGATCTTAGTCTCTTCAAAGAGGTCTTTGCAATGTAGATACTCCTTCATATGAATTGCAAATGCTGGCCAGTTCTCCGAGGCATTCACCTTCTTCACCACATGTTGACAATCTGTTGTGAAAACAATTTTAATCATGTGATATTGAAGCATACATTTCATTGCTCAAATAAGCGTCTCCATCTCAGCATAGAGAGGTGACAAACTAGGGATGATATTACGTGCTCCAAATAATTTTCCTTATACTTCATTCTTTTTGAAGAACCAACCTTGACCCGAAAAAATATCAGATTCTTTCCATGATCGGTCCAGCTGACAATACCACATATCATGCTGCAGTTGCATGTCACCAAAACTCGTGCATCCATTATGTGGATTTCCCTGTTCCGTATACCATTGTCATCTAATTGTGCTTCATACCATAGTTTCCTTCTGTTTTTGTCTGCCTTAATACTTCCTTGGGATTTTTATCTCTATTTTTAAAAATCTTCTCATTTCTACTTTTCCACAAAAATCATATAATCCAGGGGAAATATTCTTCTGAGTCCATGGTAGACCACTTTGTTAATAGGTATTCTAGATTCGTGAAAATTGATCTTGCTGGAAAAATGTATGGATTAGAGGGAATATTAAATAAAGCTCATGTTTGTAGTGCTGGAAGGCACTCAAACAGTACATGATTTATTGACTCTTCCACTGTTCCACGCCTAACACAATGAATATCACAGTTTATCCTCTGTGCTTTCAAATTCTGTGTCAGTACGACACAATCCGATAAAGCCTGCCAAATGAAATGTTGCAATTTTGGGGGACACTTAATATGTCATACCCGTGATTGAAGCGATGTGATCGTTGGTCCATATCTCACCTTATTGTTACACGAATCGGGAAATAACTGCTCGATCCGGTAACCTGATTTTACCGAGTATTTTCCATTTCTGGTGAAGTGCCAACCTTTACTGTCCAATCTCTCAAATCTACTTATTGCCACCAATTTTATTAACCTTACATCTTCCGAAACCATAATCGTATTAAGCAGTGAAATCTTCCATGTCTTAGTATGTTGATCTATCAATTCTGTAACTTTCATCGAATGGGGATAAACCCTATAATTGCAAAGTGCTGGTCTCGGGTGAGGGGTTAGGATCCAAAGGTCATTCCATACCGAAATACTTGAACCATTTCCAACCTTTTTGATTAGTCCTTATCTAACCAGAGATCTAGCGGAAATAATACTCTGCCATCCATATGATGGCAAGTATAATTTTATGGGATCCAAAGGATCCGTGTTGCGATAATACCTACCCTTAAAACCTTTGAAAAAAATGAATCTGGTGTATCCAGCAAACACCATAACTATTTTGCTAACATTGCCATATTAAAGTCCTCTAATTTCCTAAAACCCAGGCCTCCCTCTTTCTTATGTGTACATATTTTGTTCCAAGCAAACCAATGCATTCCCCGATCCGTCCCAGTCGAACTCCACCAAAAATTAGAAATTGCTCCTGTAAGTTTTTTCGTAACAGTTTTGGGAAGTCTATAACAAGACATTACATAGGTAGGTAATGATGTTAATATTTATTTAACTAATACCTCGTTACCACCCTTAGATAAAAATTTTAAAGTCCAATTATTTATCCTATTGTTTAACCTCTCGTTAATAAATCCGAACATCTGTGCTTTAGGACCTCCAAGACTTTCTGGGATTCCTAGATATGTCCACATTCCTCCGATTGTACTTATACCTAAAATTGCTTTTTATGTCTTCCTTTTTCTCAGTGTTGATCTTATGCCCAAATTAAAGTGATGATTTAACAAAATTCATTTGTTGCCCTGAAGCTTGCTCATAATATTTGAGAATTTCAAGAATGACTTGACATTCCTCTGTGGTAGCCCGATAGAAATATAGACTATCATCCTCAAATAATAAATGAGTGATAGCCGGACTATTCTTCGCTACTTTATTCCCTGTTAATAATTTATCCCTTTCAGCTTTTTGAATGTTCGCAATCAAAGCTTCTGTACGCAATATGAAGAGATACGGGGATAAAGGGTCCCCTTACCGTAAATTCCTCTTTGGGTAAATACTTCCTTTCGGTTTACCATTAATCAATACCTTATAATGGACGAATGTAATGCAATTCATCATCCAGAGTACCCATTTTCTTGAAAAACCCATCTTTTGCATAAGTTGACGGATAAAAGACCATTTAATCCTATTATATGCTTTACTCATATCTGTTTTTATAGCTATATATTTGGTCTGAAATTTTTTATTTGTCCTTAATCTGTCGAACATTTCTTGTGCAATAAGAATATTATCAAATATTAAACGTCCTGACACAAATCGGACTGTGTTTCCAAAATTAACCCTGGTAGATACCTCCTTAACCTTTGATATAACACTTTCAATATAATCTTATATCCTACATTGCAAAGACTAATTGGTCTTAATTCATTCATTCTGGTCGGACGTGATGCTTTAGGGATTAAACATATATTTGTAAAATTTAGACGGTGGTCGAATTTTCCCGTATCTATAAACCCATTCACCAATTCAAGAATATCATTCTTAATAAGCGGCCATGCTTGTTGGTAAAAAGGGCCGTCATAACATCCGGTCCTGGTGCTTTCTCCGGATGCATCACAAGTATTACCTTTTTGACCTCTTCTTCTGTGGCTCTAACCGTGAGCTTTGATAGAGATTTATTTATCTCCACGCGTTTCACCTGAGTATACTGAGAAGTATCCTTAAGAGTTTACCCGAGTTAATGACTGCAAGTGCACAGTTTGTGCCTCTCGTAGTATAAACGGGATCGATCCCCAGGGAAGACTTATAACACAATAGATTTCAGGAATTTTTATCTAAGCTAAGAGGTTTAAGATTGATCGAGATAGAACTGATATAAAGTTAAACTAATTGATAGCAAAATAAGTAAAATAACGATTGAATTAAACTAGTATTATACTATTAAAGAAGGCAATTCAACCATGGATTAGGCATTAAAATTACTAAATGGAAGATCAAGATATGAATATAAATCATGAATGTGTAATTTGTATTTCCAGAAAATGAGATTATGAATAGATTAATACATTCCCATGTAGAAATCCCTATGCTTAGAACTAGATTTGATCAATTCCCATTGCAAACCCTAAAACTCAACAAGCATTAAGATTCATCTCAATTTTCTTCAAATTCCCTAGACAGCTACTTCCGTAGGTTAGGATCATAAGGCTCACTAGTTAGACTATCCTATGAATTCACTATCTCTTTTTCAAGGGGTGAATTCGATAAACCCTAAATTCACTCTTCCAAGATCAACCTAGCAATGAACACATCTAATAGTGATGGATTACACAATCCCAGACCTAAATATCATCTCATGATCTCAATTCCCCTAATCATCTATTCTATCCATGGTTGAATCTATAGATCTACTCAGACATAATAGAAATTGCAGAGAAAACAATAAAATATGAGAAAAACATAGTTAGATTGCAGAGATAGAAGAAATACAAAAATTCTTATTGAAATAAATCTAGAAATGTCTTACTAGACACCATGGATTGCTTAAGGAAGACCTAGGATTCTTGTCAGAGTTTTCTCTCTGGGTGGCTAAAAATAAAACATCATCCCTAGGTTTTCCTCAACCGATTTATAGGTTCTAAAAACCTGATTTATTTTACAAAAAAGATATAAAAAATGAGTTATTTACGAGGATCGATCGATCGAACGAAGAGATCGATCGATCTTGTAATCCGTAGTAGATATTTTTGGCTGGTAGATCGATCGATCTCGACGGATATCGATCGACCTAAACTGGTTCGATCGTTCTCTTCCTCCTCTAGTCGGTCTTGGAGATTGACGCAGAATTGGGCAGATAAACGATCGATCGATCGCTGAATGCATGATCGATCGATCTCTTCACTTCAAAGGGTCATGCAGGTTTGATCATCATTTGAGCTCATTCCTCCAAGTGATACGTTTTGATCATTCTCGCATTGTTGCACTAGCCACCGGTGTCTTCATAAACTCCGAAAAACGTTCCTAACTTGTTTTGTATCCTCTAAAAAACAAAAAATGGAAAACATCATAGTATTCTAATGCAAATGAGCCTAAATGTGTCCTAAAATATGAAATCTAATGGTTAATTCATGCAAATTATGTACAAGATGATCTATTAAAACTACTAAAATATGGGTTTATCAACTCCCCCAGACTTATCTTTTTGCTTGTCCTCAAGCAAACAACTAGAAATAGGAAAGATAATAAACATCATGAAACGCAGAGCCAAGCCACATTGGTCAAATATCCTGCTCAACATCAAAGTTAATAGTTCTCGAATGCAAAGTGTGCAAGTTTACTTAAAAATTTTAGCCATGCCCATCACAAATCATCTCAGATCAAACTTAATCTACACAATGCATTCAGATCAACATTTAACATTCATTAAACTTGAAACTCATGGATCATGCTAGACACTTTCAATGAACTCATTAGGCTAAGGGTAAGGACAAGAGATAAAAATGATCTCTTCTTCCATAGGTTTTGAAAGCTAAATATAGGGATCTCTCAAAAATGGAATGAACTTTAGAAGAATGCTAAAGGTAAGCTCCAATTAATGCATACAAGACTAGATTCTCATATACCCGAAGTATACTACTCACTGAAAATCTTTACACAAGCAAATATTATTCTCCAAAATGATCATAATTCTACCCTTAGAAAGACATTGCTAATTTTTATACTGCCTTTAAGATCAGTCATAAAATCTTCATTCAACTTTTCTTCCTAGGAGAGGGGTTAATTCTAATCTGTCTAGCGGGTTTGGATTCTCTTATGGCGGGTTCTTGCCCTTATTTTTTGCAAGAACCTTTTTCTATTTCAAAAAATTTTGTCACTATTTCAAATACCCTTCACTAGACCTCTGTCTTTTTCTTTTTGTTTTTCTTGTGTCTCTTTCTCTCCTGAAGTATTTACCCTTATTAGCTTCCTTTTTATTTCAAAACCCATTGGCTACCCATTCCTCTCTTCCCTTCAAGCATCTACCTAATCATAGTTGGCTCAAAAAGAGTGAACCAAAACTACATGAGAAGCTAATCCTGTCGGTTCATACCTAACACTTTCTACCAAGTTTATTCCAAAAAAGGCCTAAAACACTCACTAAAAGATAATGTGGTTTGAACAAACGTTAGGCCCAAGGTAGGATAGTCTACTTGGATCACAAAGAGTGGTAAAAAGGTAAAAGAAATCCAAGTATGTATAGGTAAAACCTATGAGTTCAAATCCAGTTATCTAACCTGATAATTCTATATCCATATTATGTTCCAAAAAATAAGAGATGACATCAAATCAAATATGTTTCAACTAAGGATAATCAAAAGACAAAAATTCTAGGCATGGATCAATCTTATGTATCAACAAGCAATTTATGAATCAAATAACCAATAACTCATCAATTGAAGCTAATAAAATGAGCAATGGACTATATTAAGGCAATTTCATCATGGTTTCTTATGCTCGTGCAATGCAAAACTAAATGAATAATGAAAGATAAGTCATGAAAACGAGAGTGAATGCAAATACAAATATCCTCCCCTAGACTTATTTTACACTGTCCCGGTGTAAAAATAAAACTAAAGGAAGATACAAAATAAAGTAAAAATGGTAGAAAGTACAAAGAAAAACAAAAGAAAGAAAAGTTATTAAATCAATGGTCCTCAGGGCTCACGCTGCGACTCTGTCCTGCACCACGTCTGCGCCTGGGTAATCGAGCCTCGAAATCTGACTCCGTGTCCTCTGTATCAGCTTCTGTTCTGTGTCCAGCAACATCAGGAATATATTCTGCAGCTCTGGAAGGCTCACCCGTCTCTCTAGTCCGCGATCCCCTGAAGCACGAAGGTGGTTGTGGGCATCTGATCTGAGCTATAGCTTCCCACATCCGTCGCATCATCGAATGGGATCTCCTGTGAGACTCCACTACCCAATCCCAGAACTCGGCATCGGTGGCACCGGAGGAATATGGTGGAAGGTCATACTCTCCCGAATATGGAGGAAGAACATACGCGTCCCCATACGTCTCCTGTGACTGTGGCAGATAGTAGTCGGGGACTCTGTCGTCCTCCTGGTGGGGCTGAGATGCATATGCCCTGGATGAACTGCCCCGTCATCGCGACCCAGTGCTAGGCTGATGCAGGAGCTCCGGTGGCATGGTGAACACCAAATTCGCCCTATAGTGTCCAGTCCAAGCCTCTGCAGCATGGCTCAGACCTCCTCTCGAATATCCATCCGCTCCAGGGTCCTCCCACAGACGAAACGGGTGGGTGTCATCTCGATGCGCAGCAACCCGTTGTAGAAGGTGCAGTGGTGATGCGTCTATGCCTCCCCATGGCGGTAGTTCTAATACCGCAAGTCGCGTTGCAATTCCCGCATAGTGGTGTGCAGGATCAGCTCCGTCCTCTAGTCCTGCTCGTCGCCCGAATAGAAGGGTGTGTTATCCGGGCGAGGCCACGGATACGATGTGGTCGGAGGAATATCTGAATCGGGTCTCTTAGATGAGGTGGATGCGGTAGACCTGCCCCGTCTTTTACGTGTCTGATAACCTCTAGCCATGTCTGCAAAATAAGTGGTGCATCCCTGGATAGGTGATGAATCCCTGGATCACTTGAAGGAGGGTGGCGATGGGATTGGAGGCCACTAGCTCTACAAAAACGTGGGTGGACTTCTCCTTAGGGTTATGGCTGACCAAAATGATGATTTGAATCTCCAAATCTTAGGATCAGCCTGTCTACAGTTAAGGGATTCAGATTCTAGCACCTACACCAGGTGATGATCAATGTTCATAGGCTGAACAGAGAAAGCACAAAGAAAGAACACAAAAGCTTGAAATCTTATTTTTTTTACTAAAATTCGTAGGTGGTTGTACAAGGGGGAAGAAACTGCCTTTTAAAGGCTGAAAACCCTAAATTACTAAACCAAAATAGTTTAGCTTACTAACCCTAATCATAATTGGTCTAGTTTAAGTATTTCGGTTCAATTTAAGTCATTTAATTACAAATTAAAAAAATAAAACCAGCTCAATTGGTTTAATCTCTTTGGACTTCATTTTCCTTCTTAGCCATGCCCAAATCACTTGTAGAATGGACTTTCTATGAGCTTTAACCCTAGAATGAGTTAGTGGGCTATTAAACACGTCATGGGCCTCCTCTTCTTGACCCTCCACGTCCATGAGCTTCTCATGGTCCAGCTCCACATCAGACTCATTGCATAAATCCATATTATTCTTGTCTTTGTCCATCTCCAGTTGCAGACATTGCTCCTTGTCAGAGATAGGTTGCTTGATCTCCTCTTCTGGTCTATCTAGGATCGCACCATCCCCTCCTCCTTTGAAAGGATTTTACCTCAAATCCAATTTATCTGCAAAACAAGAAAACAAGTTAAAATCTTTGGAGGTATGATTCAGGGCGTACTTACCTTGGAATGTTGGAGGCGGCTGTTTTGTGTGATCCCACATCCAATCTCCAAACTGGTAAGATTGTTGTGGACGTCCTGTACTTGCTCTCTTTTGGCATAACTCCTTACTCAAGTGTTCCTTTAGTCCATAATCAACTTGTTTGTCCAAACCCTGAATCCTCCTTGTTCTTGGAACAAACTCCATAACCTATCTATCCTGCTTCTTTTCAAACACTAGAAAAACCTCATCAAATGTGCAACAGAAATAGACAACCGAATTCCCTGGGTTTAAGTTCTTAAAAACAAGACTCAGGTTCCTATAATCACCATCTAAGATAAGATCATATATCATTCTAGCATTAGAACACTCACTGGAACAAAACTTTTCTTTTGAACACAAACCAAACAAATAGATATCATTGCTAGCAAACAGATTGGATTGTGCTAACTTAGAAACTCTCTCAACATATTTAAATTCAAAACTTCTCTTAGCTCTAAGTAGATCATGCATGTTCCTAGACCACCATTCTAGTAATGCTAACTCGTGATCTAACTTGGACAAACTCCCAAAAACGTTTTCTCTCAAGGCTGAGTTCATATCACAAGGTTTTAAAACCCAAAAATTTTCACAGCACAAAGTTTCACAGCTTTTTCTAATTGATTTCAAGTTATGCAGCACTTTATTATTGAAACATTCATTTGTATCAATCCCCACTGATTTCTGTCCTAATGTTCTCCTAATCAACTTATGACTAAAAGCAAACTCAGAAATCCCAGTTTCAGAAATCAAAGAACATTCTGATATAGAAAACATTTCATGCCTAGGTGCTTCAAATGATTGAATCATCTTATCAAAAATAAACCCAGAAACACAAAGTTCTTTCACATTCTCTAAACCAAATTTTTTATCTTCTTCAGGTGTAACAATCACAAACAAACTAGGTAAAGAATTTGTCACACCAATATCCTTACAGAGTTTGAGACGACTTTCATCAATGAAAGAAGGAGTGAAGGACTTGAACTCCCAGCTAGCTGTAGGCGCCAAGTTGTTTTCCAATGAAAATTGATTAGGTATCTTATCTGGAAGTTTATCTTTATGATCCTGCAAAGAAAAATTTTTGATACTCGGTTGCACCGGTTTAAGATTAGTAACACTTATACAAGTATCATCTAATAATCTAGGTGATGGAACAGAGAAAATATATTTGCCAAGCTCACAGAGTTTTTGTTTTACCAACAGTTCACCTTTAGCTAGTGATGTCTCACTCTTAGGCGAATTTAGCAATGGATCAGACATCTCCCTTCTTCCTCTAACTCCATTGGCGTCCTTAGCAACTTCCAGCATCTCTATGCCTCTGTCTGGTGGTGCTTTCTTAGGTACCTCTCCCGGTATCTCCTCCTTAATGTCCTGTGAAGAGAAGACAAGGCTACTCGGACTCACCGGTTCACAAATGGTTAGTTCTCTACAAATCTTTTGTTTTCCTTAAGAATACAATCAATTTGAGAAGATGGTAGAAAACACTTAGCTGGGATTGAGTCATTTAAGAGCTCTTCAGTCTCAAGTAACTGCCTAAAAACCATGGCTTCATTATGAAAAGGTGATGTTTCTGAAATTTCCTTCCATTCCTCATTGTTATTCTCAGCACTCTCCACAAACAATCTTCTAGGACTATGTTTCCTGTAGTTGCACATAAAAAATTCATTAGAGAAATCTTTTAAATTTGAATTTTGTTTCTTACCTTTGCAGATTGGAGTAAAATGATTGATTTTTGGGTTTTAGAAGGTCGGTTTCTCCTCAGAAAACCTATGCTCATGGCGTGTCAACTTGGCTGATGATGGGCATGTAGTTAGTCTCTCATGTGATCTCCTTAGGTGTCTGTCCTGCACATAATCAAATTTGTTATAATCTAGAGCAAACCTCTTTTTCATAACCAATTTGATCTCAAACAAAGAAGCAATCTGAGGTTCTCCATTATGCCTCCTTGTGGATGCAATCTGATCTCACCAATGGATGGCATGGCCACTGAATCCACTTGTTGCAAGTTTGATCTTCTTTGCCTCAGTGTAGTGATAACAACTAAACACTCATTCCATCTCTTCTTCCCATTCCAGATAATCTTCAGGATCAATCTTCCCATAGAATGATGGAATCCCAAGCTTGGATTGACTAAGGTATTCTTCTGCTCTATGGCGACGATGGTGATAAGAGTTAACTCCTCATGATTTTCTTCCTGCAGAAATTGAAAAGTCATGAAACTCATTAGCATGGTTATTCCTATTGAAATCTTGTTGCAGCTTCGTAGTGATCTCAGCCATCATAGCTTCACATTGAAACTGATCAAGATGAACAATCTGATCCACTGAATTTTTTCTTGCCATGATGTTCCTGAAACAAACTTAGCAAACAGATTAGAAAATTCTTTCTCTCTTTTGATTCTCTCAGTGTCCAATCTGAAAGATTATGAGATTAAGAGATTTGTAGAATAAGAGAATGAGAGATTAGAGAGATTTAGAGAGAAGAATGATTTTATTAAGAATGAGAATAATTGTTTTCTAAGTTACAAATGAGAAGGAAGAGAGATATTTATACTAATCTAGTCTAGGATTGTTTGTATACAAGGATTGCCTTATACATGAAATGGCTACAAGGATAACATAACACTAGAACACAAACAAGCCATAGACACTCCCTCTTTACCTATGTAACTCACGGCTAATATAGAAAGTATCAAGGATTTTCTAAATTCATCATTTCTTCTTCATTCCAACACTCCCCCTCAAGCTTAAGACATGAAGAATGTCTAAGCTTGCAACCATGAAGTATTACCTCATTAAAAACCTAGAGAAAGAAAACCCAATTGGGACAAAACCTTTTCTAGGGAAAAAGAGTATAACACTCCATGTTGGGGTCATTGGTGTGGAATGGTCATAAGGCCAAGCCTTGGATAGATGGAAGCGTCATTCTTCAGAGATGTTGCCTTGGTGAATACATCAGCTAATTGATCCTCACTCCTTGTATAGCAGGGCAAGATGATACATTTCCCAATAGTTTCTCTTACTTTGTGGCAGTATACTTCTATATGTTTGGTCCTTTCATGGAACACTGAGTTGGAGGCTATGTGTATGGCAGCCTGATTGTCACAGTGGATGGTGATAGGATCTTCATACTTCACGACTAGGTCTTCCAAAAGTTGCTTTAGTCAAATGCATTCAGTTGTAAGCTTCCTCATTGCTCTATATTCTGATTATGCACTAGAGCATGATACCACCTTTTGCTTTTTGGTTTTCCAAGTCACAAGGTTCCCTCATATGAAAGTACTTCTCCTATCCTCCCTATCTCCTGCCCAATCTGCATCACAATAACCAACCACATTTTTGTTTTTATTGCAACCCATCCATATACCTTGTTCATGTGTGCCCTTTAGATATCTTAAAATCCGCATGGCCATCTCCCAATGTCTCATCTTTAGACCTTGCATGTGTTGAGATACCTGATTCACAGCAAAACATAAATCTGGTCTTGTGATAGTTAGATAAATAAGCTTACCAATCACTTTCATATAGAGCTTAGGATCATGAAAATCAATTTCCTCCTCTAGCTCCTCCTTATTTGCGATTTTATAATCTTCTTCTAAGGGTGTTTTGGCTGGTTTAGCTTCCATCATACTTGTAGAGGTTATTAAATCTACAACATGCTTCCTTTGAGATAAAAAGAGACCTTCCTTGAACCTACACACTTCAATTCCTAAGAAGTATTTAAGTTCTCCTAGATCCTTAATATCAAAGACACTCTTTAAGTAATCTTTAGTAGATGCAATACCAACACTATCACTACCAGATATGATTATATCATCTACATAAATAAGAATTACCACAATATCTTCCTTGCTTTTTAGTGTAAAAAGAGTATGTTCAACTTCATATCTTTTGAAGCCTCTATCCATTAATGTTACACCTAGCTTGTGGTACCAAGCTCTTGGAGATTGTTTAAGGCCATAGATAGCCTTCCTAAGCCTGAGAGTATTTCCGCTTCCAACCTCCTCCTCTAGACATGGTGGTGGTGACATATATACCTCTTCTTCTAGCTCACCTTGTAAGAAAGCATTCTTGACATGCATTTGCCATAACTCTCACTCAAGGTTAGTAGCAAGTGAAAGAACAACATTAACAGAATGAAGCTTAGCTACAGGTGCAAAAGTATCCCTATAATCCTCACCATATGTCTGAGTAAAACCCATAGCCACCAACCTAGCTTTATATCTATCAATTTCACCATTGCTTTTGTATTTAATGGTAAAAATCAATATAGAACTTACAGCCCTTTTTCCTTTTGGTAGAGTAGCTGAAGCATAAGTACCATTCCTTTCCATAGCTTGTTTCTCAGCTAGAATAGCTTTCCTCCATTCCTTCTTGGCCATAGCTTCTTCATATATCTTTAGAATCTGCTCCTTATCAAGACTAGAAATGAAAGCAACATGATTAGTAGGTAAGTGAGCAATATTACAAACTCCCTGATCATGATGAATAACCACATTTCCATTGTAGAACACTGGTGGTTTCCTTTGTCTTGTGCTCCTTCTTAGGACAGTAGGTGGAGCCTCTTGAATAGGATCCTCATCTTCACCTAAAACATCAATAGGAGTAGGCACTTCTCTTGATCTTTTGGAAGCTGAGACCAAAATTGATTCTTCTCCTGCTGAGTCTTGTTGGACATGAGTAGATGTCTCTCCCCCCCCATGTTCAAGAGGAGGAATGCCAGGAGAACTAAAGGCACCAGGCTGCGGTTGGTGGGACTGGCCGGATGGTGTAGATGGTCGCGGATCAGATGGTGTGGTCACGGCAGGTTGGTTAGGACCGATCACTGCTGGAACGGGTGGTGTTTGAGGAGCCGTGGCTGCTGGGGACTGCTGAGCCTGAGGGGATACAATACCAATGATTTCCAAGAGCCTCCTCAAGTACTCAGCTTGGTCTGATCTTGTTGATGAGATGTCCTTAAATTGATCCTAAGTTCCTTCTTCATAGAAACCTTTTGCTTCTTGGAACTTAACATCTCTGGATACCAAGACTCTTCTAGTCTCTGGGTCATAACATTTTTATCCTTTCTGAGTAGAAGAATATCCAATGAACATAGTTTTGGTACTCTTTGGATCCAGTTTGTTCCTTTGCTCCCTTGGAACTAATACAAAACAAACACAACCAAAAACTCTCAAATGATCAATATTGGGTCTAGTTTTGTTTAGTACCTCAAATGGAGACAAGTCATCTAGGACTTTTGTAGGAGTCCTATTAATCAAGTAGCATGCAGCTACAAGAGCATCCCCCCAAAAATCTCTTGGGTACTTTAATGTGGAACATCATTGTTCTCACAACTTCCATCAAATGCCTATTATTCCTTTCAGCAATTCCATTTTGTTGTAGAGTGTAAGGACAGCTGGTTTTATGCTCAATGCCATGCTTGGCTAAATGTTCTTGAAGTCTGGGGCTAGTGTATTCTCCTCCATTATCTGTTCTAAAGCATTTAATACTTGCATTGTATTGATTAGTAACATGTGCTTGAAAATTTAAAAATGCATCAAATACTCTATTTTTAGAGCTAAGTAAAGTAAGCCAAGTATATTTAGACTTTTCATCAATAAATATCACAAAATACTTATGCTTTTCTCTAGATGGAAATGGAGATGTCCAAACATCATAATGCACCAACTCAAAACGTTTATCATAAGTATGCATATATTTTTCAAAAACTGTTTACAATGTTTTCCAAGTATACAAGAATCACAAAATCATTTGATATTTTCAAACCAGAAACAATCAATTCAAGTGCTATAGGATGAGGATGTACTAATCTAGCATGTCAAAGATCAGAATCAGTACTAAATGAACTAGTTTGAAAAACCGCCTCTAATTCACTTACACTAGTCATGTTTTCAAGCACATACAAGTCATCTCTTGTGGTTCCTTGTCCAAATCTTCTACTAGTCTCAATATCCTGAAAATAGAAATCATTAGGACCAAATATAGCTTGACAATTTAAATCAGTAGTAGCTCTCTTAACTGAAAGCAAATTAGAATTAAAGGAAGACATGTAAAAGGCTTTAGATTATTTATCAAACAACTTCAATTTTCCTATGTCTTTGATTGGTACTTTAATTCCATTAGTAATGAGAACATTACCTAGGGCAGGTTCTACATTCTCTAGCAATCCTAGATCACTAATCATGTGATGAGAAGCATCATAATCAACCACCAAAGATTTAGGAGTAAAAGAAGTTTGAAAAGAAGCATGAAAAGTTTTACCCATAACATTGCTATCCTTTATTGCCTTGATAAGAGCTTCTAAGTCTGATTTTGTCACAAATTCAGATGCTGGAGACATGGTACTAGTGGAGGCTGAGTGAAGAAATGAGCTGCTACCACACGCCTTTGAAGGCGCATTTATAAGTCCTTGAGCTTGAGTGAGGCTGGCAGTGGGTTTCTGTGACCGAGAGGCCCAGCTTGGCTTCAGCTGAGGATGGAGTACCCAGCACTCTTTCTTTGTATGACCAATCCTCTTGCAATGGTCACATATTTTTCTCCTCTTCCTAGATTCATTTGTTGATGCTGATTTGAAGAAGCTTTTGTGTGCAGTCATCAATTCAGCCTTGTTGCCAAATAATCCATGAGATCCTTGTTCCTTTTGAATTTGAGCACAAACATCTTCCAAGCTAGGAAGCTTATCATACCTGAGAATATGCTTAATAAGATCTGAGTAAGTAGTATTAAGAGTTAATAGTAACCCAAATGTTGGAATGAAGAAGAAATGATGAAGTATGGAAGCCTTTAATGCATATTAAATGGCGATTTATTTCTATGTCAAAGGGAGTGTCTAAGGCTTGTTTGTATTCTAGATTATGTTATCCTTGTATCCAAACAAGCCTAGACTAGATTAGTATAAATACCTTACTCCCTTCACATTTGTAGATAAGAATTCATAATTCTCATTCTCTAATAAAATCATTCTTTTCTCTAATTCTCTAATTCTCTCTAATCTCTCATTCTCTCATTCTAAAAATCTCTCAATCTCATATTCTTTCATGGTATAAGAGCCAGGTTGCATCAAATTTGGGGAATCAAAAGTTACGAATTTGCTTTCAAAGGTGCTTCGTAACCACGTCCGTCGCGAACCCCTGCATTTCCCAGGTCACCACGACGTTATTTCTTCTTCAAATCTTGTTTTTCAAAAGCCTAAACTCAAGCTCTTCGAGTCTAGTTTCTTTTTAAAGAAAGCAGAACTCAATTCCATTGAGTTTGAAGGATCTTCTTGAAGATTTCCTCAGATACGTTCAAAATCATCTGGACCAAGATCCTGGTGATATAATTCTAATTCTTTCTCAGTTTCTTTTAATCTTTTGAAGCTGGAAAGTTTAATGAGTGTCTTGTGAGGGTTTCTACGAAATTTCAGGTCAATCCAATAGGTTTAAGGCTTTAAGATTGATTTTCTTGAATTCCTTGTTCAGTTTTTTTTATAAATTCTAAAAATTGATTTTTTGAAATTATTGAATTGTTTTAATTGATTGAATTCGAAATTGGGTTGTTAATTCTTGATAAGGTCGAATTCTAGTTGTTTTAATCTGTTACATTTCTTGTTACTTGAGTTGTTATGAGTGGTTAAAAGTAGTTGTAGGTTGTTGAGGTTAGTTACAAGTTGTTGAATTTGCTTGAAGTACAAGTAACTTGGTTGAAGTTCACACGCCTTGCTTGATTGGTCACTCTCACCACGGCTGCCTCTCTTTTGTATTCTTTGGTGTGTCCGTGTGTAAGTACAGGTGTTGAAGTTGTTCAATTTCGCGTTCCGACCAGCCGTAACATTGTCCGGACCGGTGTAATGTTGTATTCCTGCTCGTGTTCCTGTCTAGTCCTGTTCGTGAATCACGTACAAGCTCACGTACCTGATCCTTGGACATCACGCGACGAACTTTGCGACCCGTTCAAGGGACCATTCAGACAAGACTCGTTCCAACCAGCACACAAAGTCGTCCATCCGTCCTTAGCTCTTGTACCGTGGCCTTCTACGGACTCTCTTGTGACCAGATCAACTCGCCTATATCTAATCTCAACCAATCGACCACCCAACTCGTCATGTGACCAGCTAGCAAAAGTCCTGTGATCCGACAGCTAGCCAAACATCCCGACCAGCGTGTGATCAGCTTTGTCCGTGGATCTATCAACATCCCAACCATCTAGTACATTCTATAATGAAGATTCAAACATCTCTCAGAGCTCCAGTTATACTACATGGAGCAAATTATCTCTTGTGGTCTAGGACCATGAAAACCACATTAGGTGGAAAAGGTCTTTGGAACCACATTGCCACAAATGGCATTGGAGACAATGAAGTGGCTGTAGTGAGTGATGTAGCTCAAGCCAAATGGTACCAAGAAGATCAATTGGTACTTTCTATATTACAAAATTCTCTTGCTAGTGATCTTTTAGAAGCTTATTCTTTTTGTAAAAATGCAAAAGATCTTTGGGACACTTTGCTTAAGGTGTATGGAAACACCACTAACCTTTTGAGAATTTTTAATGTGAAAAAAGCTTTAAATGAATTGAGGCAGGAGGATGCTGAATTCACAAAGCACTATGGCTCATTCAGAGCTTTGTGGGCTGAGCTAGAAATGCTAAGGCCAGCCACTATTGAACCACTTGTTCTCCTTGAAAGGAACGAACAAGATAAGGTGTTTGGGTTACTTTTAACTCTTAATTCTACTTACTCAGATCTTATTAAGCATATTTTCAGGTCTGATAAGTTGCCTAGCTTGGAAGAAGTGTGTGCTCAAATTCAAAAGGAGCAAGGATCACATGGAATGTTTGGCAACAAAGCTGAACTAGTAGCTGCTCATAAAAGTTTCTTCAGACCAGCAAGTGATTCTAGGAAGAGGAGGAAATTTTGTGATCATTGCAAGAGGAATGGCCATGGAAAGAAGGATTTCTGGGTACTACACCCTCACCAGAAACCATCTTGGACATCACGGCCTCAACAACAACCGGCCATGCCCTCGGCTGGTCAAGCTCACGACATGGTGTCATCCAAGGCGGTTGTAAACAGTGGTCCTCTCTCTCATTCAGCCTCCACCAGTATCATGTCACAAGCATCAGATTTTGTGACAATATCAGACTTGGAAGCTCTCATTAAGGCAATAAAGGAGAGCAATGTGATGGGTAAAACTTTTCATGCTTCTTTTCAAACTTCTTATACATCAAATGCTCCTAAATATTTGGTGGTTGACTCTGGTGCTTCTCATCACATGATTAGTGATTTAGAATTTCTAGAGAATGTAGAACCTGCCCTAGGGAATGTTCTTATTGCTAATGGAATTAAAGTACCAATCAAAGGCATAGGAAAATTGAAATTGTTTGATAAAGCATCTAAAGCATTTTATATGCCCTCTTTTACCTCAAACTTACTCTCAGTTAAAAGAGCTACTGCTGACTTGAATTGTCATGCTATATTTGGTCCTAATGTTTTCTATTTTCAGGATATTGAAACTAGAAAATGCTTTGGACAAGGAACCACTAAAGATGACTTGTATGTACTTGATAATATGGCTAGTAGTAGTGAATAGAATCGGCTTTTCAGGCTAATAAATTTAGTACTGACTCTGATTTGTGGCATGCTAGACTAGGACATACTCATCCAAGAGCTCTTGAATTAATTGTGCCTGGTTTAAGAATGTCTAAAGAGTTGTGTGATTCATGTATTCTTGGAAAACATTGTAAAACAGTTTTTGAAAAATCAATGCATAAATATGAAAATTGTTTTGAATTGGTGCATTCTTATATTTGGACATCCCCATATCCATCTAGAGAAAACCATAAATATTTTGTGACATTTATTGATGAAAAGTCCAAATATACATGGTTTACTTTACTTAGTTCTAAAGATAGGGTTTATGATGCATTTTTAAACTTTCAAGCATATGTTACTAACCAATACAATGCAAGAATTAAATGCTTTAGAACAGATAATGGAGGGGAATACACTAGTACCAGACTTCAGGAACATCTAGATAAACTTGGCATTGAGCATCAGACAAGCTGTCCTTATACTCCACAGCAAAATGGAGTTGCTGAAAGGAAGAACATGCACTTAATGGAGGTTGTGAGAACTATGATGTTCCACATGAAGGTACCTAAACGATTTTCGGGGGATGCACTTGTAGCAGCATGTTACTTAATCAACAGGACACCTACAAAATTCCTTGATGATATCTCCCCATTTGAGGTATTAAACAACACTAAACCCACTATTAATCATTTGAAAGTTTTTGGGTGTGTTTTTTTTGTGTTAATACCAAGGGAGCAAAGGAACAAGCTTGAACCAAAGAGTATCAAGGCTATGTTCATTGGATATTCATCAAATCAGAAAGGATACAAATGTTATGACCCAGACACTAGAAGAGTCTTGGTGTCTAGAGATGTAAAGTTCCAAGAAGACAAAAGTTTTTATGAAGAGGGAACTTGGGAACAATTTAAAGACATCTCATCAACAAGAACAGACCAAGCTGACTACTTAAGGAAACTCTTGGAGAGTATTGGAATAGGAGGTGGTCAGCACCCAGCCTCATCGCCTCTGTCACCTGCCCAAGTAGCAAGGAGTCCCGGTCCCTCAGTCACGGCCGATCCCTATACCTGTCCCGGCCCCGGCCCTTCAGGCTCAGCTGGTCCATCCGGTCCAGCCACGTCATCTCGGCCTTCCTCATCTCTTGATTCTCCTGGTCTTCCTCCTCTTGAACATGGGGGGGGGGGAGAAGCTTCTACTCATGTCCAACAAGAATCAGCAGGAGATGATTCCATTCTTGTCTCAGCTTCCAAAAGATCAAGACCTACTCTTATTGAAGTTTTGAGTGAAGAAGAGGAATCTAATCAAGAAGCTCCACCTACAGTTTTAAGAAGGAGCACAAGACAAAGAAATCCACCAATTTTCTACAATAGAAATGTTGTGGTTCATCATGATCAGGAAGTTTGTAATATTTCACACTTACCTTCTAATCATGTTGCTTTTATTTCTAGTCTTGCTAATGAGCAGATTCCAAAGACATATGAAGAAGCTATGTCTAAAAAGGAATGGAGGGAAGCTATCTCAGCTGAGAAACAAGCTATGGAGAGGAATGGTACATATGCTTCAGCTATTTTACAACAAGGAAAAAGGGCTGTAAGTTCTAAATGGATTTTTACCATTAAATACAAAACTAATGGTGAAATTGATAGATATAAAGCTAGGTTGGTGGCTAGGGGTTTTACTCAGACATTTGGACCTGTAGCTAAGCTTCATTCTG
The DNA here is from genome assembly GCA_039880935.1 of Streptanthus diversifolius. Lineage (NCBI taxonomy): Eukaryota > Viridiplantae > Streptophyta > Magnoliopsida > Brassicales > Brassicaceae > Streptanthus > Streptanthus diversifolius. The sequence continues at coordinate 20,117,016 of JAXGFM010000014.1, read as the reverse complement.
TTAATGTTGTGCTTACTCTTGCTACTAATCTTGAGTGGGAGTTGTGGCAAATGGATGTCAAGAATGCTTTCTTACAAGGTGAGCTAGAAGAAGAGGTTTACATGTCACCACCACCTGGCCTAGAGGAAGAGGTTGGAAGCGGTAATATACTCAGATTAAGGAAGGCTATTTATAGCCTTAAACAATCTCCAAGAGCTTGGTACCACAAGCTAAGTGTAACCTTAATGGATAAAGGCTTCAAAAGATCTGAAGTGGAACATACTCTTTTTACACTAAAGAGTAAGGAAGGTATTGTGGTAATTCTTATCTATGTAGATGATATAATCATATCTGGTAGTGATAGTGTTGGTATTGCATCTACTAATGATTACTTAAAGAGTGTCTTTGATATTAAGGATTTAGGAGAACTTAAATACTTCTTGGAAATTGAAGTATGTAGGTTTAAGGAAGGTTTCTTTCTCTCCCAAAGGAAGTATATTGTAGATTTACTAACCTCTACAGGTATGATGGAAGCTAGACCAGCCAAAACACCCTTAGAAGAAGACTATAAAATCGCAACTAAGGGGGAGCTAGAGGAGAAAATTGATTTTCATGATCCTAAGCTCTATAGGAAAGTGGTTGGTAAGTTTATTTATTTAACCATCACAAGACCAGATTTATGTTTTGCTGTGAATCAGGTATCTCAACACATGCAAGGGCCAAAGATGAGGCATTGGGACATGGCCATGCGAATTCTAAGATATCTCAAAGGCACACATGAACAAGGTATTTGGATGGGTAATAATAAAAACACAAATGTGGTTGGTTATTGTGATGCAGATTGGGCAGGAGATAGGGAAGATAGGAGAAGTACTACTGGCTATTGTACTTTCATAGGTGGAAACCTTGTGACTTGGAAAACCAAGAAGCAAAAGATGGTTTCATGCTCTAGTGCAGAATCAGAGTATAGAGCAATGAGGAAGCTCACTACTGAATGCATCTGGCTGAAACAAATATTGGAAGACTTAGCCGTGAAGTGTGAGGAGCCTATCACCATTCAATGTGACAATCAGACTGCCATACACATAGCCTCCAATTCAGTGTTTCATGAAAGGACCAAGTATATAGAAGTGGACTGCCACAAAGTAAGAGAGGCTATTGGGAAAGGTATCATCTTACCTTGCTATACAAGGAGTGAGGACCAACTAGCTAATGTATTCACCAAGGCAACATCTCTTAAAATTGGCGCCTCTATCTATCCAAGACTTGGTCTAATGACCATTCCACATCAATGATCCCAACATGGAGTGTTATACTCTTTTTACCTAGAAAAGGTTTTGTCCCAATTGGGTTTTCCTTCTCTAGGTTTTTAATGAGGTAATACTTCATGGTTGCAAGCTTAAATATTTTTCATATCTTAAGCTTGAGGGGGAGTGTTGGAATGAAGAAGAAATGATGAAGTATGGAAGCCTTTAATGCATATTAAATGGCGATTTATTTCTATGTCAAAGGGAGTGTCTAAGGCTTGTTTGTATTCTAGATTATGTTATCCTTGTATCCAAACAAGCCTAGACTAGATTAGTATAAATACCTTACTCCCTTCATATTTGTAGATAAGAATTCATAATTCTCATTCTCTAATAAAATCATTCTTTTCTCTAATTCTCTAATTCTCTCTAATCTCTCATTCTCTCATTCTACAAATCTCTCAATCTCATATTCTTTCACCAAACACCTTATCTTGTTCTTTCCTTTCAAGGAGAACAAGTGGGTCAATAGTGGCTAGCCTTAGCATTTCTAGCTCAGCCCAAAATGCTCTGAATGAGCCATAATGCTTTGTGAATTCTGCATCCTCCTGCCTTAATTCATTCAAAGCCTTCTTGAGTTCAAAATTTTTTAAAAGGTTAGTTGTGTTTTCATACACTTTTTGCAAAGTGTCCCAAAGATCCTTTGCATTTTCACAAAAGGAATAAGCTTCTAAAAGATCATTACCAAGAGAATTTTGAATTATAGAGAGCACCAACTGGTCTTCTTGATACCATTTGGCTTAAGCAAAGCCACAGCCTCACTAACTTCAGCCACTTCATTTTCTTCAAGACCATTTGTAAAAATGTGATTCCAAAGGCCTTTACCACCCAATGTGGTTTTCATGGTCCTAGACCACAAGAGGTAATTTGCCCCATGAAGAATAACTGGAGTTCTGAATGTAGTTTGAATATCCATGTCAATGAACTTTGATTGCTAGGTCGAGATGGTTGGGAATGGTCCAGAATGCGTGATGGCCGGATTGGTCCAAGGATAGCTTGTCGAGACAAGTAAAAGCTAGGACTCAGAGAGGTTGATATGGTTACGTGTAGATAGAAGTAGGCCACGGTACAAAGAAAGAAGATTGGTCGGGTGTGGTTGCTGAAGCAGGCCGATAGTTGGGACGTGAGAATGGTTGGTCGGAACAATTGTTGGTCGGGAAGACAGCCAAGTTGGTTGCGTGTGATCCAAGGATCTGGTAAGTAAGCTGATCACGAAATGGAGCTGGTCAGGTCACGAGCACTTGTCAGGACATACCATGGGCAGGTACACGCCAAGATGACAAGATGCGGATGCGGGAACAGCTGATCGTGATACCACGGGATGCTCGTGATGATCGCGTGTACTGAACAGGTCACGTGATCGCCTCAGGACACGGACAATTAAAAAACCCGGTCTTGAACTTGAAGCTGCACACGGGCACTGGATACAGGACGCAAGAGAAAGGCTGTGCTGAAGAGTACCAGGCGCGTGAGGAAGACTCACCAAGTTGCTTGTAGTTCAAGCAAGTCCAACAACTTGTAACTAACCTCAACAATCTACAACAAATTTTGAACAACTCCTACAACAAGATTCAATTAACTCCAACCACATAACAATAATTCTTATCTATTATTAAAAATAAGAATCAATAAAAAAAATCGAATAATATGATTTAAAACAATCTTAAATTTCAAGATTCCACCTTTTTAAAACTATCAAAGATTAACAAGGAAATCAAGAAAATCAATCTTGAAGACTTAAACCTATTAGATTGAATCCAAATTTCGTGGAGACCCTCAAAAGATATTTATTTAACTTTCCAGATTCAAAGAATTAAAAAAAACTGAGAAAGGATTATAATTTTATCACCAAGATCTTGTTAGGGGCGATTTTGGATGTCTCTGAGAAAAAACTTCAAGAAAATCCTTCAAACTAACTGGAATTGAGTTATGCTTTCTTTGAACAGAAACTAGACTCAAAGAGCTTGAGTTTATGATTTAGAAAAACGCGATTTGTTGAATAATCAACGTCGAAATGACCTGGGAAACACGGAGGTTCGCGGTGGAGGCACTCGCGGAGGTCTGATGCAAGAAAATTCGTAACTTTTGATTCTCTAAGTAAAATGATGCAATGGCGTGGCTTCAGAACTCGCCGATGTTTAATCCAGTGAAAGCAGATCGTCAAAAGGAGTCGTGGTTTGACCGGAATTTGAGTTTGAAGATGACGGTCGAAATAGAACAAGAAGAAGATTGAGAAGGAGATGATTTCTTCTTAATTCAATGAATGAAAGATGAATTTTACCAAAATTTGGTGTAACCTGGCTCTGATACCATGAAAGATTATGAGATTAAGAGATTTGTAGAATGAGAGAATGATAGATTAAAGAGATTTAGAGAGAATAATGATTTTATTAAAATGAGAATAATTGTTTTCTAAGTTACAAATGAGAAGGAAGAGAGATTTTTATACTAATCTAGTCTAGGCTTGTTTGGATACAATGATTGTCTTATACATGAAATGGCTACAAGGATAACATAAGACTATAACACAAACAAGTCTTAGACACTTCCTCTTTACCTACGTAACTCACGGCTAATATAGAAAGTATGAAAGGCTTTCTAAATTCATCATTTCTTCTTCATTCCAACACAATCCTCTTGCTATTTCCACAAGTTCAGAATAGATCAAAGCCCAATCACCTAAGATCTAGAGCTATAACCTACTGTGATTGAGATAGAAAGATTGCAAGATTTTTTCCTCTGCTTCTTTCTCTTTTTTTTTGTTTTGTTTTTGTTTTTGTTTTTTTAATGATTCTTTTCTTTGTTTTCTTTGTAATTCAGAAGTGGCTCAGCTGACTTATATAAGATAGAAAGAGAAGAAAGTATTTAAGATGAAAGACAAAACAAAACCATAAAATAGTGAATGATAAAAAGTGAAATTGAAATGATCTCCACAAACCCTAACCTTCAAGTGGCTCTGATACCACTTGGTGCGTCCCTGGATAGGTGATGAATCTCTGGATCACTTGAAAAAGGGTGGCGATGGGATTGGAGGCTACTAGGTCTCCAAAAACGTGGGTGGACTTCTCCTTAGGGTTATGGCTGACCAAAAGGATTATTTGAATCTCCAAAACTCAGGATCAGCCTGTCTACAGTTAAGGGAATCGGATTGTAGCACCTACACCAGGTGATGGTCAATGTTCATAGGTTGAACAGAGAAAACACAAAGGAAGAACACAAAAGCTTGAAAGCTTATTTTTTTACTAAAATTCGTAGGTGGTATACAAGGGGGAAGAAACTGCCTTTTAAAGGCTGAAAACCCTAAATTACTAAACCAAAATGGTTTAGCTTACTAACCCTAATCATAATTGGTCTAGTTTAAGTGTTTTGGTTCAATTTAAGTCATCTAATTACAAATTAAAATAACTAAACCAGCCCAATTGGTTTAATCTCTTTGGGCTTCTTTTTCCTTCTTAGCCAGGCCCAAATCACTTGTAGAATGAATTTTTTATGGGCTTTAACCCTAGAATAAACACGTCCTGGGCCTCTCTTTCTTGACCCTCCATGTCCATGAGCTTCTCCTGGTCCAGATCCACATCAGACTCATTGCATAAATTCATATTATTCTTGTCCTTGTCCATCTCTAGTTGAAGATATTGCTCCTCGTCAGAGATAGGTTGCTTGATCTCCTCTTCTGGTCTATCTAGGATCGCACCAATAAATAAACAAATGTAAGGTTAGTCGAAGTTAATGAGTACACAATCGATCGATCGAAATCATGATCGATCGATCCCAAGTCATGACAGTCTAATGATGTAAATCGATCGATCGATCGAAGAATGGATCGATCGTTCTCAAATTATCACGGTATCTTTCAATAAGACGATCGATGGATCTGATTTCTAGCGATCGATCTCAATTCCTTACAGCTATTCTTGACTAATATTTCATTGAAACAGGATCGATCGATCCCTATAAAGATCGATCGATCTCCACGACGATCGATGAACACGATTCTCGGGTTTTGTCAATTCGAGCCCAAATTTCCTACACTAAGCACGGGTTTTGTCCCAAACAACCTAATAAACTTCTGTTCAACACCCATTTCGCCTAAAACCTCCAAAAAGCCTAGATTTCGTCGATGTTTCCAAAATTGAACCGAATTGAAAAAGAAAGATTTTGGAATCATACCTTTGCAGATCGAGTGAGATGATGATAAAATCAAATAAAGCTCTTAAAATCGATCAAGAAACACCCAAAAATCAATCGAATCCGTTAAGAATTGAAGAAGTTAGGGTTTTAGAAAAATGTGAGTTTGGGGTATGTGTTCTTCGCGAGAGAGAGAGGGTTTTAAAAAACATGTTTTTCAGGTTTGATTTGAGTAAAATCAAACCGGTTCACTTACCTGAGGAGGCAGTTGATCGGTCCTCATTTGGATCAATCGATATGAAATGTTTACGGCTAATTCTTCATTAACCGATCGATCGATCGTTCTTGTATGTGCAGGTCGATCTTGTTTAATGACGGCATTTGCATGTTTCTGTCGATCGATCGATCCGTTTCTACGGGTCAAAATCCTTCATCATAAGATCGATCGATCTGGTGTATCCGGTCGATCGTTGTTTAGGCCGCCATAATTCGGATTTATTGCGATCGATCAATCGCAGATGCCATCAATCGATCGTGCTGACTGTCAACTGTACATCAAGGAAAATAAAAACTAGATCAGTATAACTAGATTCTAAACTACGAAAAAGCATAAATATTTACATGAAGATACATTGGTTGCCTTCCAAGACCGTTTGTTTAACGTCACTGAGCTTGACAACCTGAGATTCGAGCTTATGCGGGGAGAGGTTCCGAGAGAGAAACTTCTAGGTTCTCGCTCTTCTCTTCGGTTGCCAAGTAAGGTTTGCATCTCTGCCCATTGACAGTTAACTCTCTCCCAGACTTGTTCCAAAGTACCACTGCTTCATAAGGTCTGACTTCTTTAATAGCAAATGGTCCAGACCATCTTGATTTAAGCTTTCCCGGAAAGAGTTTCAGTCTGTAGTTGAAGAGCAGAACTTAGTTTCCTTCTTTGAAATCTCGTCTTAGGATCCTTTTGTCATGAAAGGCCTTTGTTTTCTCATTATAGATATTTGAGCTCTGGTATGCTGCTTGCCTTGTCTCCTCAAGTTCTTCCAGATCAATCAGGCGTTTTTCCGAAGCTGTCTTGATGTCAGAGTTGAGCAACTTCGTAGCCCACAATGCTTTATACTCCAGCTCTACCGGGAGATGACAGCTCTTGCCATATAGCAGATTGAATGGAGTGGTGCTAATGGGGGTCTTATAAGCAGTTATGTATGCCCATAATGCATCATCAAGCTTAGCTGCCCAATCCTTTCTGGATTTACCGACTTTTTCTCGAGGATCTCTTTAATCTGCCTATTCGAAACTTCCACCTGTCCAGATGTCTGAGGATGATAAGGTGTAGCCACTTTATGTTTGAGTCCATGCTTCTTTAGCAAGTTTTCAAAAACTTTGTTGATGAAGTGACTTCCTCCATCACTGATCACAACTCTTGGGATCCCATATCTAGGAAAATATATGCTCTTGAACAGCTTGATGACCACTTTCGCATCATTAGTAGGAATGACAACAGCTTCCACCCACTTAGAGACATAATCAACTGCCACTAAGATGTATTTGTTATTGTAGGAGGATGGGAATGGTCCCATGAAGTCAATCCCCCACACATCAAATATTTCAACCTCAAGAATGGGATTTTGTGGCATCTCATTTCTCCTACTTATGTTGCCTCTTCTCTGACATGCATCAGATCTAGTAATATGGTCATGAGCATCTTTAAACATCGTAGGCCACCATAAACCAGCCTGCAGTATCTTCTGGACAGTCTTGAAAGTAGCAAAATGTCCACTATATTCAGAACCATGACAATGTGTCAAGATTCCTGCTATTTCTTCTTCTGGAATACATCTTCGGAAAAGATGGTCCTTGCACTGCTTGTAGAGGTATGGCTCATCCCAGTAGTATTGCTGGACATCTCGGAAAAACTTCTTCTTGTTGTACCCTTGAAGTTCTGGAGGTGGGATTCTGCATGACAGGTAGTTCACAAAGTCTGCATACCAAGGAAGATTCAGCTCTACGGCATTAGTCTCTAAAAGGTTGTCAAACTCGCTGTCTACAATCTGAAGCTTCTGAATTGTGTGAATCTGTTCTTCAGGCAACGAGTCATTGATAGGCAGAATCTATGGAATCCTCATTCGAGATAGATGATCAATAACTCCATTTTCTATTCTTTTCTTATCTTTGATTTCCAAGCCGAACTCTTGCAGGAGTAGTATCCATCTTAACAGTCTCGGTTTGACATTCTTTTTAGCCAGTAAGTATCTCAATGCAGCATGATCTGTGTGTATTATAACTTTAGAGCCAACCAGATATGTTCGAAACTTCTCAAACGCATACAAAATCTCTAGTAGCTCCTTCTCAGTGGTAGCATACTTCGTATGGGCATCGTCTAGTGTTTTGCTAGCGTAATAGATCACATTCAATTTCTTATCCTTCTTTTGTCCTAAGACTGCTTCCACAGTATAATCACTTACATCACACATCACCTCAAAGGGGAGATCCCAGTTTGGTGGCTGCACTATCGGGGCACTTGTCAAGGCTCCTTTCAGCCTCAAGAAAGCTGTTGTGCACTCCTCATCAAACATAAACTTTGTATCCTTGCAGAGAAGTCTTGTGAGTGGTCTGGCAATGTTAGAGAAGTCTTTAATAAATCTTATGTAGAAACCAGCATGCCCGAGAAAGATCCTAATTTCTTTGACATATTTCAGAGGTGTGAGTCTGGTCATGATATCAATCTTAGCTTTGTCCACTTCTATCCCAGCTTCTGAAATCTTATGACCTAGTACAATTCCCTCCTTGACCATGAAGTGTCATTTCTCCCAATTCAGAGCTAGGTTTGTTTCCTCGCATCTTTTTAGTACCCTGTATAAATTCGAAAGACACACAGCAAAAGAAGAACCATACACAGAGAAATCATCCATAAATACTTCCATTATCTCCTCAACCATTTCAAAGAAAATAGACATTACACATCATTGAAAAGTCGCAGGTGTGTTACATAGTCCAAATGGCATCCTCCTGTAAGCGAAGGTATCATAGGGACAAGTAAATGTCGTATTTTCCTGATCCTGAAGATGAACGAGTATTTGAAAGAATCCAGAATACCCATCAAGAAAACAGTAGTACGAATGATTAGTCAATCTCTCTAGCATCTGATCAATGAATGGCAATGCAAAATGATCTTTCTTAGTTGATGCATTTAGTTTTCTATAGTATATGCACATCCTATGACCAGTGATAGTTCTTGTGGAGATTAATTCATCTTTCTCATTTCTAATCACAGTAATACCTCCATTTTTCGGAACTACATGCACAGGGGAAACCAAATTGCTATCTGAAATGGGATAAATGATTCCTTCTCCTAGCAATTTCAAGATTTCTTTTTTAAATACCTCTTGTAAATTTGGATTGAATCTCCGCTGATGTTCAATTGATGACTTAGAATCATATTATAAATATATTCTATGCATGCACAATGATGGGGAAATTCTTTTGATGTCTCCTAAAGAGTATCCTAACGCTTTCCTGTACTTTTTAAGTTCATGTAATAACATATATGTTTCATTATCAGACAGAGAAACACTAACTATCACCGGATAAGTAGAGTTTGTTCCAAGAAAAACATACCTTAGCCCAGGTGGTAGTGGTTTGAGTTCCAGCTTTGGTGCATTCTCTTCACTCCAATCGTCATTACTGCTAGTCTTACCATTGCTAGCTTCTAGAACTTCCAATTTGGATTTAGCCTCTCCCTTCAATGGTTTGTGAGAATCCAGAATCCGCTCATACTGCTCAACTTCCTCGTTAATCTTGATTGATTTCGCAGATTCCTTGGTAAGAGCTAATTGAAGGGAGTCTTCAACAGCCAACTCCTCTAGATACTCTTTTACCAAATTTTCCAGCATCTCAATGTAAAAGACTTTCTTCTCTATCGTAGGCTTCTTCATGACCTCCTGTATGTCGAACTTGAGTACTGAAGATCCCAAGTTCAGGTCAATAATCCCCTTTTCACATCGATAATCGGTCCAACTGTGGCTAGGAATAGATGTCCAAGGATGATTGGGTCTGTAGGTTCGTCATCCATTTCTAACACCACAAAATCGGTGGGGATTATGCAGTCTCCTACCTTCAGAGGCAAGTCTTCTAAAATACCAATGGGATACTGGATAGACCTGTCTGCGAGTACTAGTGAGATCCTAGTCTTTTTGAAATCTTTCAGCCCTAGTTTCTTCGATACAGTCAGTGGCATCAGATTAACACTTGCTCCTAAATCAACTAGACATTTATCAAAGCTTTGAGGTCCAATAGAGCAAGGCAATGTAAAGCTTCCAGGGTCCTTGAGCTTTCTAGGAAAATTGTTCTGAATTATGACGCTGCACTCATGATTGATTTGTACCATGGCTTCCTCCAGTGCTTTCTTCTTGGTCACTATGTCTTTAAGAAGCTTGTTGTAGATTGGACAGTCTAGAACATGATCCATGAGTGGCATTGTGAGTTGAACTGTTCCCAGCAGCTTCTTCAACTTCTCAAATTGCTTGTCTAGGATTTGCTTCTTAAACCTTCCAGGAAATGGAAGTTTCGGCTCATAGGGTGGGAGTACAAAGTCAGTTGTCTCCCCTGTAGTTTTTCTTTTGTCAGCCTTGGCATTCACAGTGATGCCTTTCTCCGCATGAGATTCTTCTTCAGCCTCTTTATCAACTATCTCATATACTGTTGTCTCAGTAGGTGTGCCATCCAATCCAGATTTCTTCCTTGTTGCTCTTCCACTAGGCAATTCCTTTCCGCTTCTCAGTGTGATTGCTTTGCAGTATTCCTTAGGATTAGGCTCAGGATGTAGAATCTCTTTTTCATTGCTTCTTGAGGATGAAGCCACCTGAGCAATCTGATTTTCCAGCCCTTTCACATGAGTCACAAGTCCTTCAAACTTAGAGTTCAGATCATTGTAACAAGCTTTCATCTCAGCTATCTCCTTCTTTGTTCCTCCTTGTCCTTCCATCAGCTACTTCAGCATGTTCTTCACTTCATCATCCTGTGGAGGTTGATTCGATTTGCCTCCCCTCTGCTGGAAGTTGCTGAGTTGTGATCTTGCCACATAGTTGTTGTTTTGATTGGGCTTGGTTGCCAAAGCTTGAGTAACCTTTGGATTGGTTATGCGCTTGCCCTTGATAGCTCCCTTGGTTGTTGTAGTTGTTCCTCTGGAAGTTCTCTTGACCTTGTTGGTTGAAAGTTCTAAGTTGGAAGCTGCTTTGTCCTTGCTGGTTTGGTTGCTTGGACTAATTGCTTTGACCTTGATTCTGATACCCATGTCCTTGCTGCTTCAGGATTGGTGGATAAACCTGGTTTTATGGGTTTTCCACATTCTGGCTCCTATAGGACAGGTTGTTGTTGTAAGGCTTATACTGATAGCCTCCCTGGTTTTCCACATAGCTGACTTCTTCTGGGTTTCCTTCCAAGGTTTCCATTGCAGGGTCTTGATAGTCTGGTTGGTAGGAATCTTGTTGATCTACAAAGTGGATTTGTCTCTGGTTTAAGTGCAGAACCCTTTCCAACCTATCAAGGTTTTCGTTGATCTCCTTGAGCTTCTGATCCTCCAGCTTCACACCTCTTGATGATCTATCATAGTCCTCACTGTAGCATTGGTTACTTTGAGCTAGGTTCTCAATCAGCTGCTCTCCTTGATCAACATCCAAGTTAGCAAAGCTCCCATAGCTTGCTGTGTCTAGAGCTATTCTGAACTTCTCATGAACTCCTACATGAAAAATTCCCAGCAGCGCATCTTTCTCTACCCCATGATAAGGACATGCTCTGGTGTATCCTTTCAGACGATCCCAGGCTTCATAGAATGACTCATTTGGTCCCTGTCGGAAAGTAGTGATGTCATTCTTGATTTTAGCTGTCTTCTGCTTGGGAAATAATTTATTAGTGAATTCTTTCTTGCACAAAGCCCATGTAGAGACCAATTCTGAAGGTACATTGTGTTCCTATTGAGCAGCTTTGTCTCCCAAAGAGAATGGGAATAGCATCATCTTAATTGCATCCTGAGGAAAGCTATTTATCTTGACTGTCCTGCAGAGCCTCTCAAAATCATCGAGGTGATGAAGTGGGTTCTCACTAGGCAGACCATAAAACTTTGAGTCTTGCACCATGTTGATCAAAATCGTTTTGAGTTCATAGTTGTTGTTGGCAACAGTTGGTGTTGGAATGCCAAGACTTATGGTCCTTTCGTCAGGATCATCGAAAGCTCCAATGCGCTTGCGAGGAGCTCTCGCATCCACTTGTGGAATAGGCAGTGCACCAATACCACACCCTTGGTGTTCTTCTTGTTGGAAGTGTTGAACTTCTCCTCTGTGATCCTCCATGTTCGGATTGGGAGATTGTTCCAGTCTTTCTCTTAGAGTTCTCAAATGGTTTCCTCTCTCGAAGTGTCATATCTTGGGAATCAGTGGTTGCAGGTTTTGTTGTCCTTGACTTCTCAAATTCATGAACCTGCAAAAGAAGAAAAATTCTCGAGTTTAAGTCAGCGACGAGAGGAATACAATAAACGTAACAATCTTAGTCTAAGAAAATTTCTTAAATCTATTGCCTAAATTGCTTCCCCGGCAACAGCGCCAAAAACTTGATAGAGATTTATTTATCTCCACGAAATTCACCTGAGTATACTGAGAAGTATCCTCTAGAGTTTACCCGAGTTAGTGACTACAAGTGCACAGTTTGTGCCTCTCGTAGTATAAACGGGATCGATCCTCATGGAAGACTTGTAACACAATTGATTTTATGAATTTTTATCTAAGCTAAGAGGTTTAAGATTAATCGAGATAGAACTGATATAAAGTTAAACTAATTGATAGCAAAATAAGTAAAATAGCGATTGAATTAAACTAGTATTATACTAATAAAGAAGGCAATTCAACCATGGATTAAGCATTAGAATGACTAAATGGAAGATCAAGATATGAATATAAATCGCTATGCTTAGAACTAGATTTGATCAATTCCCATTGTAAAACCTAAAACTAAACAAGCATTAAGATTCATCTCAATTTTTGTCAAACCTAGACAGCTACTTCCGTAGGTTAGGATCATAAGACTCACTAGTTAGACTATCCTATGAATTCGCTATTCCTTTTTCAAGGGGTAAATTAGATAAACCCTAAATACACTATTCCAAGATCAACCTTGCAATGAACACATCTAATAGTGATGGATTACACAATCCCAGACCTAAATATCATCTCATGATCTCAATTCCCCTAATCATCTATTCTATCCATGGCTGAATCTATAGATCTACTCAGACATAATAGAAATTGCATAGAAAACAATAAAAAATAAGAAAAACATAATTAGATTGCAGAGATAGAAGAAATACAAAAATTCTTATTGAAATAAATCTAAAAATGGTTTACTAGACACCATGGATTGCTTAAGGAAGACCTAGGATTCTTGTCAGAGTTTTCTCTCTGGGTGGCTAAAAATAAAACATCATCCCTAGGTTTTCCTTAAACAACCTATTTATAGGTTCTAAAAACCTTATTTGTTTTACAAAAACGACATAAAAATAAGTTATTTACGAGGATCGATCGATCAAACGAAGAGATCGATCGATATTGTAATCCGTCGTAGACATTTTTGGCTGGTAGATCGATCGATCTCGAGGACTATCGATCGACCGAAACTGGTTTGATCGTTCTCTTCCTCCTCTAGTCGGTCTTGGAGATTGACGCAGAATTGAGCAGATAAACGATCGATCGATCGCTGAATCCATGATCGATCGATCTCTTCACTTCAAAGGGTCATGCAGGTTTAATCATCATTGGAGCTCATTCCTCCTAGTAATACGTTCTGATCATTCTCGCATCGTTGCACTAGCCACCGGTGTCTTCATAAACTCTGAAAAACATTCATAACTTGTTTTGTATCCTCTGAAAAACAAAAAGTGGAAAACATCCTAGTATTCTAATGCACATGAGCCTAAATGTGTCTTAAAATATGAAATCTAATGGTTAATTCATGCAAATTATGTACAAGATGATCTATTAAAACTACTAAAATATGGGTTAATCAAGCTTCAAATTCATTTGCTCTGTGATTATACACGGTACTTCCTATAGAAAGTCCTCACATTCCCTTGTGGCTACCGAGTTAAATATGCCATTGATATAATTAACTGCCAAGGCTTCTACCTTGGAGTCTTCTGTTTCCCATTCTCCCTGTGCATTATGTAACCCTATAATTCTGTTTTGTGTCCTTCGCTGTTTTGTCAGAACATGATAAAATTTAGTATTTCTATCTCCCATCTTATGCAACAAATTCCTGCTCTTTTGTTGCCAATATAATTCCTCATTTATATATGCTTCCTTTAGTTTATTAATCGCTTCCATTACTTCTCCTTTCGTCTTTGTAATGTCATTTTGAATGGCCTCTAATCCACGTTTCAATTCCTCGATTTCGCCTTTTCCATAAGAAATTTTTTGTTTTCTCCATCTTAATATTTCATGTCTACAATTATTAATTTTATCTGTAAAAAATCTTCCCTTCCCATTTGGAACAGCCTCCCAATATTTTTTTTCTAATATCCATAATCCATCTTTGCCTCTCTAACTTTTGTCAAAATGGAATTGTCGCTTTGCCTTATTCCCCTTGTCCTCAATAGTGGCCACTATGTGCCTATGATCTGATCCCACCATATCTAGATATTCTAGAAAAGATTGGGGAAATCTATCATACCAATTATTATTAGCTAGGTGTCACGGGCAGAACATTCAAGATGTCATTGGGCCATAACAAGGACGTCCAGCCTGCAACCAGAGAAGACTGTCCAGGTTCAATGTATGAAAGATTCTTCACCGAATCTAAGATCTCTAAGAATCCGTCCTCATACTTATGAGTATTTGTAATAGCTGTTGGATTAGTTTAATCTCCACCATCCATTCTGGAGTTGTTTTTGTATAAATAGGGGTGAGATCCCTCATTTGTAATCATTTAACATTTTCATCAATATATGAGATATTGAGAGCATTTCCTTCTTGTTTCCTGAGTTTTCTCTTATTTTTCTAAGTTTCCTTTGAGAGTTAGACTGCCTAGACCGTTTGTTTAAACCCAAACCAGTATAGGGCCGCACGGTTTGATCCTCTAAAATCAAGCCCGTGACAAGTGGTATCAGAGCCAGGTTCGATTCAAATCGAAGAAGTGATCAAGAGATGGCGGGACACAATTAAAAAGGTGTTATTGTGGGAAATGATGGTGTGGACGAGTGGGGACGAGAGGTCTTCGCTCCGGATTTTCCAAAGAAGAAGCATGAAAAGATCAGGGTCCGAGATGAGCTTGGTGCCTGGACGCCACAGTGACGGAAATGGGGGAGAGACTCGAAAGAGTTGAGTACTCCACCACCGAGCTTGAGAGCATGAATTTCACTGCGATTAGAGGAATTAAGGAGGACGTTGGTGGAGTGGAGACGAGGTTCCACTAATTTGAAAAAAACGTTTTGAGAGCAGTCCATGCATTGCGAGTGAGCATCGTGGCGATGCAAGAAGATCTTGTGTTGTGCAAAAGGCGGTTGCCAACGCAGGTACTAGAATTGCGGGTGCGGGTAGAGTGGATTACCCAAGGCCCTCACGTTTTGATGGGCTTGGTCTAGGAGACGAGATGGCAAAGATCAAGGTGGCCACATCCTACCTTACGGATACGGCCATGCTATGGTGGCGAAGGTGTCACGGTGACATTGAACGAGGAGTGTGTTGGATGGACACATGGGACGAGTTCAAGAAAGAACTAAAGCGTCAGTTCTACCCAGAGAATGTGGTCTATGAGGCCAGGAGGAAGCTGAAGGATCTCCGATAAAGATGTAATATCTGAGACTATGTTAAGGAATTTACAACTCTTACGCTAACAGATTCCCAACCTGTCCGACTAAGACTTGGTGTTCCATTTTGTTGATGGACTCCAAGGGTGGGCAAAGCAAGCGTTGCAGCACTTCGGGTGTATGTCTGTAGATGAAGCTATTGCAACAGCAGAATCCCTTTTGGACTTCTACATCCATAACCAACCAGAACCCTACAAGAAGAGGGTTGTGTCAAGGGGAGATGGAGAAAGGAATGACCAACCACCACCGACTTACACTCGGAACCAAAAGAAGAGCTCGGTGCAAGAAGACTATGAAGAAAAAAACGCTCTTTTGTTCCAAGAAGTGGTTGATATGTTTGGAAGGGGCCACATCCTACGAGGGATTACCCCAAACTGGGGTCATTATCGGCCCTCATCGAGCAGGAAGAGGCTCATAACCACGAGGAGACAAGCGTGTTTGGGTCCTTACAACGGCTCAATGCTCTAAATGCAACAGCCACATCCAAGAGTACAAGCCAGGGCTTGATGTACGTGGATGTGAACATCCACGGGCATGAGGCCCAAGCGATTGTTGATAATGGTGCAACCCATAACTTCATCTCCAAGGAAGACGCGAAGAGACTCTGACTAAGATGGACCAAGGGGGACGGTTGGATTAAGGCCGTGAGCCAAGCCCCTTCATGGTGTTGCACATGGAGTTGAGCTGAGAGATGGAGCATGGAAAGGTACGGTGAAAATTTCCGTCGTACCTATGGATGATTTCAAGGTAGTGCTAGTCCTTGAATTTCAGAGGCAAGTATCAGCGATCCCAATGTCTGCCTTTAGCACGGTGTGCATCCTTGAAAAGGGTTCGACGTGCATGATTTCCACTGTGGACATTGCAAGTGATAAATATTTAAGGAATTTTCGGCCATGCAACTGTCCAAAGGAATCAAGAAAGATGAGCCAACATATCTCGCCATGTTGAAGATGGATGACGAGTCTGGAGGAGTGTCTCATCCCTCCCATGATCGAGAAGGTCCTTGAGCATAATAAGGATATGATGCCGACTAAGTTCTCCAAGGAATTACCGCCTAGAAGAGAGGTGGATCTTCAGATCGAGCTGGAAGTTGGGGCCAAACCACCTGCGATGACTCCATACAGAATGGGTCCCTCAGAGTAGGCGGAGCTGAGGAAGCAGCTCGACGAGTTACTTTCAGCGTGAATTTTGAGACCATCAAAGGCCCTGTATGGCGCCCCGGTGTTTTTTCAGAAGAAACACGATGGATCCTTGAAGATGTATGGACTATCTAGCACTGAATAAGGTAACCATCAAAAATCGTTATCCTATCCCATTGATCGCAGACCTGTTTGATAGGTTGGGTAGTGCCAAGGTCTACACCAAAAAGGACCTGCAGAAAGGGTACTACCATGTTCGGATTGTAGAAGGAGATGAGCCCAAGACTGCATGTGTCACTTGGTATGGGTATTACGAGTGGACGGTCATGCCGTTTGGACTCACCAACGTTTCGACCACATTTTGCACTCTCATGAACCAGATCTTCCAGCCTTACTTGGACCAGTTCATGGTGGCTTATATGGATGACATCGTCATATACTCCCAATCGCTGGAGGAACATGTGAGACATCTTCAGACCGTGTTCCAAGCTCTACGGGAGAACAAGCTATACGTGAAGCGGGAGAAGTGCATGTTTGCGACAGAAGAAGTCCAGTTCCTAGGACATGTCATTGGACGAGGGAAGCTTAAAATGGACAATGCCAAGATTTCTGCAATCACCGAATGGGAAGCACCAACCAAGGTACCTGAACTATGGCCACTCCTTGGTCTGGTTAACTATTATAGGCGATTCATTGAGGGGTACTCTAAGAAGCCAGTACCATTGACCGACCTTCTCAAGAAAGCCAAAACTTGGGAATGGTCAGATCAATGCAAGGAGGCATTTGAAGCACTTAAGGCGGCCATTGTCCAAGAACCGGTCCTCGCCTTTCCCGACTTCAGTGTCCCCTTTGAGTTACATGTGATGCTTCAGACTTTGCAATTGGAGGAGTTCTGATGCAGGAAGGACACCCTATAGCTTTCGAAAGTCGCAAGCTGAACAATGCTGAAAGGTGGTACACTGTGCAAGAAAAAGAGATGACAGCGATTGTTCATTGCTTGCGGGTTTGGCAACATTACGTCTTGGAAGTTTCTTTCTCCGTGAAGACGAAAAATGTGACAGAAAGTTATTTCTAGACTCAAAAGAAGTTGTCGCCAAAGCAAGCCAGATGGCAAGACTTTCTAGCCGAATTCGAGTTTTTCTTGGAGTACAAATCAGGGAAGGAAAACGTAGTGGCTGACGCACTAAGTCGAAAGGTCGAACTTGCGGCGATCAGCCAAGTGGAAAATATCCTCAGGGAACGGATCTGAGAAGGGCTTGACCACGATCCTACCGCCATAGAGTTTGTGAAGATGGCTTAGGAGGGAAAGATTGTCCGGCTTTGGGTAAAAGATGGTATACTCTACACCAAGGGTAGACGAGTATACGTCCCAAACTATGGGAGTCTACAACGTGACATTATCCAGGAATGTCATGACAAACTTTGGGCGGGACATCCGGGACAGAAGCAAACATTGACCCTTGTAAAAGCGGCCTATATTTAGCCACGGATGCGAGACACCATAGAGCTCTATGTGAAGACGTGTCTAGTGTGTCAGCAGGATAAAACCGAGAATAGGAAACCAGCAGGGCTGCTGGAACCCTTGCCCATACCAAACCAATAGGTTGTCTAAGGGACTGCACCCAGAGGGTGCAGCTCAGGTATTCTTCAAGAATGTGGTCATGTTTTGGGGATTACCGAACAACATTGTAAGTGATTGTGATCCTCGCTTTACCGGGAAACTTTGGACATAATTGTTCAAAACTCTTGGAACGGGGCTTAGTTTCTCAACATGCTTCCATCTCCAAATAGACAGCCAAATAGAGCGTGCAAATTCCCTGTTGGAATGCTACCTTCGGCACTTTGTGAGTGAAAACCAGGAAAACTGGGCAAAGTTGCTTGATATAGCCGAATTTTCTTACAATCTGCAGCGGAGCGAGGCAATGGAAAAGAGTCCGTTCGAACTGGCCACCGGCCAGCAGCCAACAACTCCTCATGCTCTGACCACATAAAAGCAACGAGACTTAAAATCCAGGACTGTCTGGAGAAGTCCCGTAAACGGATGAAGAAGTGGGCCGATGAGAAGAGACGACCATTGGACTTTAAGGTGGGGGACCAAGTGTTGGTAAAACTCCTTTCCAAACAGTTCAGAGTATTTAGGAGTATGCACAATGGACTCCTCCAAAAATATGAAGGACCAATTAAGGTGACAGCGAGGATAGGCAAGGTCGCCTACAAACTTGACCTACCTGAGTCACTGAAAACCCATCTGGTCTTCCATGTCAGCATGCTAAAGTCATTCAAGGAAGACATAGAAGATGAGATTCATGGACAGTCTAGTCGAGCACCACCGATCATAACCAAGTCTTACGACAAGGAAATGAAAGAAGTCCTCGCATCAAAGATAGTCCGGAAGCACGGTGTTCCTCGGAAAACACACTTCCTTATCAAATGTCCAATGCGTCATCCAGCAATTCTTAGAATACAAATCATGTATTTCAATTTTGGTGTATTTGTTCTTCTTTGCTTCTATAAAAGCCGCTATTGCATGGATACACGAATACTTGTCAAGATCAAAGCGCTTTCATGTGCATGTCTTTATTTTCAGATCAACCAAATAACAGTTTTCATATTTTCCACACAAGTTAAATTCAAAGAAAAAACTATTTTACATTGTCACCTTCAACTTCTCCACCTCAGAACACAAAGGGTTCATCTCTTTCTTAATAAAAGGCATCAAAATCCCACTGTCTGTATAATTCTGGTGATTTTTGTTGAACCACTCAGCTAACTTTGAAACAATCACATCAAACATCGGTAAAAAAGAATATTTTATTGCTTATCATAATACATTGTTAATAGACTGACATGCATTACCTGTGTATATGTTGTACCTGTCCCTATAAATAATATGTTGCCCATTTTCAAGTTTTGTTACAACTTTTATTAAGATACTTTTCTGCCGCAGTATACATTTTCTTAAAAGCACTTTCTTGTTTTTGGAACTCACGTTATGTGTACACTTCTGCTTTCTTTCACACTCTTAGATAAGTGATAATACAATATCCATGTAAAGCTAGGTACACCTCATCAATTGATTTGCTAAGACTTATATGTCTATATAATACGAATACTAGATCACCACTATCCGGTACTACTGATTTCAACTTACTGAAAAAAGTAAGACTTAAATCTTTCTTACCATCAACAACACCAAAGGCAATTAGATAATGGTGATGATCATGATATTGTGCAGTCACAACTATTAGCTTTCCACCAGTCGCATTCTTAATGTGAGTTCCATCCACAACAATCACATTCCTCATGGATGAAAAGCATTCAATGCTTGCTTCCAACGCGAAGAACAAATACATAAAATTCTTAATTTATCCAATCCTACATATGTAATTTGTACCCGGATTCAGCTTCCCTAACATGTGCGTATAAGAAAACAACATCGTATAGCTATCCTCTGGAGAACTATATACATCTTCACAAACTTTGTTTTTCCTTTTCCACGCGGTACTTTGTGATACATTGAAGCCTAATCTTCCTTGTACCAAATCAATAATATTTTTTTTATTTGGGATATTAAGAGTTCTTGAAAAATCATCATGCAAAATATATGAAACTAATTGTGATGTGCCATATCTTCTTGTTGTATTTGTACTTGAAGATGCAAGAAATTACGTATGAATCTTGTTGTAATTTCTAATCAAGAAGAAATTTGAATCATTATGTCTTGTTGCCCGTAAATACCACTTTAACATTTTTGTGCTCCAAAATATTTTACCACGTACTACATTTTATTGATATTCACAATAGCATACTGAAAACGGTTCAAATTTCCAGCTTTCTCTACTATTTCTTGCACATGTGCCTTGCTTTTAAATTGTTGGTCTACTTCCATAACAATAGCATTATTTTCAGACGGTTCACTTAGATTGACTCGTGTTGCCAAAATCAACTTGATAATTTTCTCTCGCACTAGAAACCATTTATAAATTACATCCACCAAATTGGCTTATTGCATCATCTCTTGGAAATTTATCATAACTCTGATCATTGATATCCTCCACATGCAACACACTTTTTTCATGATCTTCATACAACTCCAAGTAACAAAAAAGTCATTCATCGTCTAATATATAGATTGGCTTCTTAGGACCCACTAGAAGTGGGATGTAACTAATTTTCAGCATAATTTTAACTTCGTCCACCTCTATCCTTTTGCATATATCTTCAACTAATAACATATAAGTGACCTTCATACTCAATTTTTCATCACAAAAGCGTGGTGAACATCTTCTCTAGAAATTCATACAACATTAACTCATTTCTTTACATAATGTCCCTCATAATCAAAGTGTATGAAAGTCCGTTGCTTTTGATTCATTATACTTTGAAAATAATAAATTCAACATTACATAATTACTTAGTAAAAATAGTTATATCAGTAGTATCTAGTTGTACACAACATATTAGTTATATGCAATTGTATTCGTTAAACTCATTTATATACGTTAAATATAGTTGTATGCAGTTATAAGCAGTTGTATTGTTAACATAGTTTTATTGAATTGTATTTGTAACTGTAGTTGTATTCGTTTAACTTAGTTGTAATGAGTTGTATTTTAAATACGCAGTTGTATTTTCTCTGTAATACACAAAATCAAGCTACATATCACTAATCACGACACTAACCCAGAAACAAACATCTTGATGATGCACATTACCTGAAATGCAAAACCTGAACTAAAATCCTCTTCAAACGTTAAACGAAAGAGAACCACCTTTAAGCTTACGTGAATGGCGGATTGTCAGCTCCAAAAGCGAAAAACGAAAGATGACAGACAACAACGAACGAGTGCATACAAGAGCTTACGAGTTCAATATGGTCGTTTAATGGAGAATGTGCAAAAAAAAGAGGAAATATGCTCGAAAAAGAAGAAGAAGGTGAGGTTTCTGGGGAAAAATGAAAGAATATGGTTGGGGAAAGGATTAATGAAGAAGAAGAGTTAGTTGGTGTGGATCCAATTAAATTCTACATATAATTGTTTAATGGGGGAGGAAAAAAAGATGAATCGTAGTGAATTAATTTAATATTAAAAGGAAGAAGGAATGGTAAGTGGTGGTAATTGTGGTGGAAAATTGGATGAGGATCCCACAAATAGTGTTTTATAAACATAGAGAATGTTTAAGAATAGCTCCCAATAAATAAGAATGTTTTAAAATTAAGCTTGAAATCAAGGTCATATCTCCATACCATTTTATGCATATAATTCATATAGAAGATGAATATTCATCTTCTATCGAACATCAAAGGAGGCTGAATCCTAACCTTAACGATATTGTGAAAAAATATATTATGACACTCCTTGAAGCTGGTATTATCTATGCAATCTCGGACAGCACATGGGTGAGATCAATACACGTGATCTCAAAGAAAAGAGGAGTCACGGTGGTGAGAAACGAGAATGACGAGCTGATTCTCACCATAACCATAATCGGGCATCACATGTGTATTTACAATTGCAAGCTTAATGCTGCAACTATAAAATATCACTTTTTACCTTTTAAAATGTTCAAATTCTTTTAAGACTTACTAACAATCCTTACTATTTTTTCTAGATGGTTTTTCAATATATTTCCATATTCTGATCCATCCGGATGATCAGGAAAAGACGATTTTTACATGTCTTCATGATACTTTTACTTATCGCAAATACATTTTGAACTATGTAACGCCCCAGCTACCTTCTAAAGATGCATGATTATCTTTAAAAAAATATATAGAAGACATGACGAAATTATTCATGGATGATTTTTCAGTTTATGGTTCTTCTTTCTAATCGTGTTTTTTAAATCTTGCGGGTTTTGCAACGATGTGAAGATTAGAACCTAGTACTAAACTGGGAGAAGTACCACTTCATGGATTAAAGCTATAATATTCCAAGGCCATAGAATATCAGAGAAAGAAATTGAATTTGATAAATCCAAGATCGAAGTCATGGTGAGTCTACAACCTCTAATGAAAGGCATCCGAAGCTTTCTCAGACATGTTTGATTTTATGGAAAAATTATCAAAGATTTCTCCAAAATACCACGCCCCTAACTCCATCTCTTACAAGAACGTGATCTTTTTAGTTTAATAATGGTTTTCTTGCTGTATTCACCAATATCAAAGAAGCCCTAGTCAGTGCACCGTTAGTTCAATCACCCAATTAGAATCTTCCATTGAGATCATATGTGATGCAATTTATTACGATGATGGAGCTGTGTTGGGATAAATAAAATACAAGAATCTAGATTTTATCTACCATGCAATTCATACCTTATTTGAAGCACAATCCATCTATGCAACAACGGAGGAGGAGCTACTCACAATTTTCTTTGCTTTTGAAAAGTTTTAATCATATCGTGTTCTCTAAGGTTATGTTTTCATACTGATCATGCTACTTTTTAAGTGTCTCTTATCTATCAAGGATGCCAAGACACATAAGGAGGATCTTCCTACTGCAAGAATTTGATTTGGAGATCCGAGATAAAAAGGTGCAGAAATCAGTGTTGGTGATCATCTTTCCCAGATGAGAATTGAAGAACCACTGCTTATGACTGATATACTACCTGAGGAGAATGTGTACTACATGAATGCAGTTCTCATTAAGGACGCACCAACACGTCTAAAAGCTGCCCCACCCAAAAAAATTACCTCTAGAATACTTTGGTATAGCCACATTGCAAACTACATTGCTGTAGATGTTGAGCCTCCACAGTTCTAGATACAATAAAATGAGTTATTAAAGGAAAAAATATACTATTTTTTAGATAACTTTACCTCTAAAATAAGTGTCAAGATGGTAAGTTCATCAAGTGTGTTCCAGATGAAGAAACCCATAGATTTTCATGGTTTTCACGAATCAGCCTATGCAAGGCACTTTGCTACTTTCAACACCGTATCTACAGTTATACAAACTGAATTGTGGTGGTCTAAAATGTTTAAGGACACCCAATAATTCATATCAAAGTGTGATACTTTTAAAAAATTAAAAAACATAAGTAAGAGGAATGAGATGCCTCAAAACTTCATTCTAGAAATTTCAAAACTTCATGAAGTTTTTTATGTATGAAAAATCAATTTTGTGGAGCTTTTCCAACATCTTTTGGAAACCAATACATATTTTGGCTGTATACTACATGTCTAAGAAGGTAGAATATATATCAACCCCTACCAATAATGTTAATGTTGTCCTCAAGATGTTCGAGTCCATCATCTTTCCAAGATTCGTTCTGAGAGTTTTTATAAATGATGGAGATTCACACTTCATCAACGGGTTTTTTGCTAAACTCTTGAATAAACATGGAATTAGACAGAAGATTTCAAGTCCCTACCATCCACAAGCCAGTGAAAATTTGTAATTTCTAACAGAGAACTCAAGAGTATTCTGTAGAAGACAATAAGTAAGAATCGAAAAAATTGGTCTACTAAGCTAGATGATGTTATTTGGGCTTATAGAACAGATTTTACTACACCTTTAGGAATGACCCCCTTTCACCTTGTCAATAGAAAGGCATGTCACCTTCCATTTGAGCTTGAATACAAGGCTGCTTGGGCATCAAAAGAGTTAAAGTACAATCTCAAGAATATTGTAGAGAGGTGATTGGTCCATTTCAATAAATTACAAGAGATTAGACACTTGTATTATGAAAACACTAACATCTGTAAAGAGAGAACTAAAGCCTTTCTTGACAGAAAGATAGTGTCAAAGTCTTTTGTACTAACGACAAAGTTCTGCTCTTCAGTTCCCATATGAAACTTTTTCCGAAAAACTTATATTTCGTTGGTCTGGTCCTTTCAATATCAAAGAACTGAAACCATTTGGAGCTGTTGTACTTTGAGTTTTAATGGCGGACACCTCACATAAAATGGCCAATGTTTGAAGCCATCTCTTGTAGATACATACCAAGGCGGAGAGTCACTTGTCTTGGATTAACCACCTCCATCTTAAACAAAAACAAAGGAATTGAGCTATAAGAATTTAAATGAACACTCTATAGCAGGCAATCCACAATGTTTTAATTTCTATTCTTTTCATTTTTATAGCTAATTTAAGTATTTACTTATTTATTTTTTTGCTGCAGGAGGTTTATAAAATCATATGAAAATCAAACAAACACATAAACTTGAAGAAGTAAGAAGCTAAACTAAGGGAGGTGCTCAAAGAACTAGCTCTCAGCCGGTGCACAAAGCAAACGAAAACTGATGAAACTAGGGCTGAGGCTAGATGCTTCACCTTGCATGTTACCTTGACATGATGCGCGCCCGAGGCAAACAAGTTTCCCCGACCGTGACTCCTTAGAGTCAACCCTTAGCTAAGAAGTGAACTGCAACGCACCTGAGGCGTTGAGGACCAAGGTTGGACACTTCACAGTTTGAACTCTCAACTGTATCCCTTGTTTGCACTTTCTCACTCGAGTATAAACCCTTATCCAACTAAACCCCAGCCAGGTGTGTACTCCCTCGCCCATGAGAAAGCATGCAACCGATGCAGCCATCCTCAGCCTTCCCTTTGTTGCACACACTTGATCCTTGGCCTGAACCCGATGCAGACAGCCCATGATGCTCCATGGGCCAAGGCTGGACGTCTCCTCCCTCGCTTCTCATTCTTATTCCCTCGGCTGGCTGATCTTCCTTTGTCCATGATACAAACAGGTTTTAGCTCTAAATAAGATACTGCAAGTGCACAACAAATCATAATAGCATATAAGAGATTGATTCCATTGAGACCAAAGTTATATAGCAAATCTTTGAGAGTAAAGTAGAGCTAAGATAAAAGTGTTGTTTATTTGGTTTTCTAAATTTAAACAAGAATGTAAATACACAAGGAAATCTAGTGTATAAAAAGCATTGAGTATCAAGGAATTAGCAGGGATTCAAGCAACAAAAATAGATAAATTACAAAAAGTTATTAAGAGCGTTTTAGAACTCAAAACACTGATTTGTAACTTATATAATGTCGTAGTATCAATTATTATGTTTAAAATATTAGGATTATAAAATGTTTTTTTAATTTAAAAGTTAAACATGCATTGAGTTTGAATTTGATATGTTCACAAATCGGAATAATATCAACTTTTGTTGGGTAAAGGCAATTTGTTCATTTATATTCTTTCTAGCAATAAATTAACAGTACATGAAAAAACATACTTATAAGTTCCTAAATTAACATTTAAATCAATCAAATTTTAGAAATACCTTTAAAAATCTTATGGATTCAGAATCTTAGATCAGATCACATTTCAGATCCCATATATTCAGTTCACCTTTAATACTGTCTACTAAAACTGTTGGTATTCTCTTAATCATCGTGAATGTTTTAGGTAGCAAAAATATTCAACTTTTTACATAATTCGCATAATGGTCTGCATTTGGGTCTAAGATGCAAACACAAGATTACCTAAAAAAACTATAAAGGGAATCACGAAAAAAACAAGATATTAAAGAAAAGCGCGTGAGATATCTGGAGGATTTTTTTAACAATAATATGTTTGAAACTTAAGAAATGCTGATTTAACTAAATCGGTGGAATTGAATCGACATAAATCATTGCTGATATGAACCTCTGTACACTTCACCCTAAATTATATGTCTATTGTTTGTTGTTTTAGGATGAGTGCTATCTTGATATAAAAACATAAAAATAAGAGTTTAAAAGCAAAAAGAGTAAGAGATAATTTCTAGGAAAATGTATGAGCTGAGGGAGTTGACGAGCCTCCCTCTTATAAAATGCACACGTGTTACTAACTTAGTACTTTTATTAGAGTATTTTTGTCTTTTTTTTTTGTTACAGACATTTTTTTTTTTGCTTTCTGGAACAAAGTTTTAGACACTTGTGTTACACAATCTTGCTATATGATTGTTATCAAGCCTGAATACATGTTAGGTTTGGTAGAAAACAACCACATTTAGAAGTTACAAACAGTCTCTTAGTTTAAAGAAACTGATAAATAATCCCTAAAGAGATTATGATAATATGGTATTAATTTTTAAGAGCATCAGTAATGGTAAAACTTGATTGAGTATCATAAATAATATTATATTATTAATTTTATTATTATTTTATTGAAAGAGAAGAAAGAAGAGAGAAAAAATAAAGAAAAAATAGAAAAAATTAAAAGACGTCTCAAAAGTTTTTTTCTAATAAAACTCACAACAAAATTTATTATTTTTTAATTTTTTTAATATTTTAAAAATATCACTAATGCAGATAGTCTAACAAATCATATTATTATGTCTGAAAAATATATTAAGATTGCATACCTATGTCTGATTTTCCTTTCAAATAATACAACACTGCAAAAAAATTTTAGATTAATAAATTACAAAATAAATTTTGTATATATTCTTTTATAAAATAATTAATATATATATATATATATGTAGTCAATTCTGTAAAATGTATGATCGAGATGTAGTTTTATGTGTTCACAAAGACAAATGAGATCTAAATTCTAAAGTAAATAATTAAATGTATGCATCTTTCTTTCCTTAAATTCAACCATGATTTATTAACTAACAGATTATATTCAGGCTCGGTTTAATGTTTCATTTTTCTAGTTCTCATGGTTGTAAACAGAGAAGCTAGCACTCTTACTTGTACATACCAAGTACAAAAAGCTCAAAAAGCT
This sequence comes from Streptanthus diversifolius, assembly GCA_039880935.1. NCBI lineage: Eukaryota > Viridiplantae > Streptophyta > Magnoliopsida > Brassicales > Brassicaceae > Streptanthus > Streptanthus diversifolius. Next base: position 20,089,954 of record JAXGFM010000014.1, on the reverse strand, counting down.
AACTCTAGTGTTTTATCGGATGTCGCCGAAGGGACAAAACTAAACTTTAGTCTTCTAGATATACGTAACCAATTAAACTTAATGAAATAATCAGGAACACATCGATCGTAAAACTAAAATACAAAAAAAAATCAAGAAGCATTAAATCTAATTATCCACAACACTCTCTCGTTTACTCTTCTTGTATCCAGCAAACCGAAAAAAGAAACCACCTTTCGTCGTCTTCTTCTTTCTTTTTTTATCATCCACTTTATAAGCCACAGATCGGCTTTTCGTCGTCCACGAAATCCCTCTTTCTCTGCCGCTGCCTCCGACCATTAACAAGTAGCATCGGCGATCGACTATAGGAGAAGGGCAAGAAGAGACAGAGGAAGAGGAGGATAGAGAAGAAGTAGTTGAGGAAGAGCATATGATTTGACGGGCTTTTCGTCGACGTAAAGAAGAATAAGAATAAGAAGAAGAAGTTGCTTTGATGAAGATAGAGAGCCTCTCGTTGAGACAGAGGGAACAAACACCAGGTGGTTGCCTGTGCTTTGGGTGCTTCTTACAAAATGCTGCGTTTTTTGTCTTCTCTTGTGCTTTGGACGCTCGTCTTATTCCGAGCAAGCTCGTGCTCAAGCTCCCCATTTCTTCATCTACTTGTGTGTGTAGATGAAATATTAAGTGTTTATATAAACTAAATTGGAAAAAAGTGATTTGGTGTGAGATTTGACCATGGTTCGTTGGAGGTTTCTAGGGATTTTCCGGGAAAGTTTGAAGATGGGCCTTTTGTAGATTTTTGTTGACAGGTCGTGTGGGTCGAGGAAAAAGGGAATCAACGGTTGAGATGTGTGACGGCGTAGATTGGGTTTAACAGGTCAGTTGAAATGACTAGAAAATTCCAAGTCTGGTGGGAGCGTGCAGAAAGTCCGAAACATTGTAATTCATATACACACACAATATATATATATATATATGATGAATTAAAAAGTTATAACTTTTAATTTCTTCTTTTTTGTTAGTACATACACCTATAATTATTTTATTTTGACGTACACTTACAAAAAGCGATAATATTCATTTGGTTCTTTTGGTTAAAGGTTTTGATCGTAAGGACATGTTGTGAATGTTTAGTTAATTATTTAGTTGAAAGATTTCAAATGCATCGTCAAAAAAGTACAAACAATATCTTCTCCTATAATATAGATTATATTTTAATGAAATTACCCTTAACTATTAATGAAATAAATCGTTAAACATTTGCCAAAAAAGGATAAAAACTGAGGTATCACCCTTAACTATTAACAAAATTAATTATTTTTAATATTAAAAATGATAAATAATAAATTTGACAAAACAAAATCGATTTTATTATTTTTCTAATCTTTTCTTTTTCTTTCTGTAAAGAAAACCGAATGTAGTGCTTAACGCTAGCCCAAAATCGTAATATCCGAGAGATTTAAGATAAATAACTTTTCTAAGTATGAAAAAATATGGAAGAACAATAAGAGAATACTTAAAAGATTTTTAGAGAGAAAAACTTATGATGAACACTCTTTAAAACTTTTTTTTTATTCTCTTGTTCAACTTATTTTGTGTCTACAAATGAAAGGATAAGAAGGTATTTATAGCCTCCCAAAACATCTTACAAACTACTCTAGATTATTCTACAAACCTCCTAAATATTTATTGTTCTCTAGAGTTTTCTACATAAATATCTTACATTATTATCTTTTAGAATTCTCTAGAATACTTAAGGTGATGAACTCTAATGATGTTTCTAGATAAATTCTAGAAGTTGGACCTAATTTTTGGTTTAGTCCAATAATGAATAATTGGACTATACCCATAATTAAACCTTGACCCAAAATCAAGTTTAGTTTTAATACTCCCCTTAAACTTGATTTTGTCAATCATCCCGAGCTTTGAACGAAGTATCTCGAACTGACCTTTTGGTAATGACTTGGTGAATATATCTGCAACGTTGTATTCACTTCGAACCTCCAAAGCTTTAATTGTTCCATCAAATACTTTTTGTCGTATAAAGTGATGTTCCAACTCAATATGCTTTGTCCTTGCATGGAACACTGGATTATTAGCCAACTTTATAGCATTTTGATTATCTTCGTAGATGGGAACTGGCTTCTTTATTAGCTCTAACAAGTCTTCAAGGAGTCTTCGAACACATACACACTCTTGAGCTGCGAGTGTTGACGCTTTATACTCTACTTCAATAGTAGATAGTGACACCGTTGCTTGCGTTTTGCTGCACCATGAAATGCTTGTGTCTCCACACAAGAACACATAGCCTGAAGTTGACTTCCGATCATCTAGATCTCCACCAAAGTCTGCATCTGTGAAACCATGGAGAGACACCTTGGCATTGTACTTATACATCAGGCCCATGCCAAGAGTTGTCTTCACATACTTTAATATCTTCTTTGCTGCTTCTAGATGTGGCTTTCTTGGTTCCTACATAAACCGACTTACAAGACCGACCGCGAAGACAATGTCAAGTCTTGTAATGGTTAAGTATAAAAGACTTCCTACAAGAGAACGATAAGGTTGAGGATTGGGTAGCAAGGATCCTTCATCACATTTAAGCTTTATGTTTACGTCCACCGGAGTACTACGTGTCTTCCCTTCATGTATTTTGAACTTCTCAACAACTCTTCTTGCATAACTTTGTTGACCAATGAATATTCCATCTTTTATCCTTTTTATCTCCAAACCAAGAAATTTATTCAGCTCACCCAGCTTTTTCATCTCAAATTTTACTGACATATCCTCTTGTAAACGGGCAATTTCCGCTTCATCATTTCTAGTAATTATCATATCATCCACGTAAAGAAGAACCACCACGTGAACTCCTCCACTCGTCTTGAAGAATAGACTCAGATCAGAATTTAATGGCATATAACCGCAAAACTGAAGAAACTGTGCAAGCTTTCCATACCAGGCTCGTGGAGCTTGTCTTAAACCATACATAGCCTTTTTAAGCTTGCAAAAGTAATCAGGATGCTCTAGCGACTTGAAACCAAGAGGTTGCTCCATAAAAATACTTTTGTCAAGTTCACCGTATAGAAAAGCATTCTTCACATCTAATTGCCATAACTTCCAACCAAAACTTGCAGCTAAAGATAAGAGAGAGAGCGTACCGTAGTCATCTTTGCTACTGGGCTCAAAGTCTCATCATAATCTTCTCCATACTTCTGAGAGAATCCTCGAGCAACCAACCTTGCTTTAAATCTGCCAATGCTTCCATCCGTCTTCCGCTTAATTCGATACACCCATTTACAAGAAACAAGTTGGACATCCTTGGGTTTTGGGACCAAATCCCAAGTTTCATTCTTAATGAGAGCATTTATCTCCTCCTTCATTGCAGTCTCTTACTCATCAATCTGTTTTGCTTCATCATAAGATGATGGCTCCTCTTCATCTAATGGAGCTGCAAAGTAGCATGAGTATGTTGTGACAAACCTGTCATCTCTAAACCGAGCAGGCCTAATAATATTTTTTTTAGACCGTTGATTTTCCTTGGGCCCTTGATCTTCTTCATCATCTTCCTCTTGGTTGATGCTCCCCCTTTCACCTTTTGTTTCATCTTCAGGATTTTTACTATCACTTGGTACTTGAACAACTTCTTCAATGATCTTGGAGGAACTCGTACCTTCTTGGTCAACCAAGACTTGAGGTGGTCCATAGTAAGATGAAATTTCATCAAAAACAACATCACGAGACACAATGCACCTATATGTCTCAGGATCCATACTCCTTCATCCTTTTCTTTTTTCATCATACCCAAAAAAGATGCACTTCTTTGCCTTTGCCTCCAATTTGGTTCTCTGAGAATCGACCACATGGACGTAGCAGATTGATCCAAATATTATGAGATGCTTCACCGTTGGTTTCTTCCCATGAATCATCTCATAAGGAGACTTCATATTATTTAGACTAAGTGGCATTCGGTTGATGACATATGCTGCACATCTCATACCTTCTGTCCATAAGGCTTTAGGCAAGTTCTTGTCATGTAGCCATCTTCTGTATGTCTCACTTAGATGTCTGATCTTCCTTTCCGCTACTCCATTTTGCTGAGGTGTATGTGGACATGTAAATTCTCTCTTTATTCCATGTGTTTGGCAAAATGAGAGAAACTCTTTTGACATAAACTCCCCTCCATTATCCATCCTTAGAGTCTTTATCTTTCGACCTAACTCTCCTGTTAACGGGCTCCTGAAGATAAAGATCTGGTTATCTATATATGGCATGCTAGACTTGGTCATATAAATATGACTAAGTTTAAAGTCATGATTAATAAGGATCTGGTTAACGGGCTCCTGAAGATAAAGATCCAAGATGAAGGAAAACTCTTTGAAGGTTGTCAATATGGGAAGTAACATAGACTCCCATTTGACAACTCCACCTCGCGATGCAGTGCTCCGTTAGAGAGGATCCATAGTGATTTAATGGGTCCGACAAGAACATCCTAATATTCCAGGTTCCACTACATGTTGCTCTTCGTAGATGATTTCTCACAGTACACTTGGGTATACTTTGTGAAGGAAAATTCAGAAGTATTTTCACGGTCTCTGAGAAAAACTTTAAGAACTTCCTTCACACAAAAGGGAATTGAGTTCTGCTTTCTGTAAACAGAAACTAGACTCGAAGGACTTGATCTTAGGATTTTTAAAAACGCAATTTGATGAAAATTCGACAACGGAAAGACCTGAGAAACACGGAGGTTCGCGGCAGAGGCACTCGCGGAGGTCCGATGTAAGAAAATTCATAACTTTTGATTCCCTAGGTAAAATGATGCAATTCTAATTGGCGTGGCTTTGGAACTCGCCGAAGAACAATCCAGAAAAATCAGACCGACAAAAGAAGTCGCGGTTTGGACAGAATTTGCGTTTGAAATTTACGGTCCAAATAGAATTGAAAGAAGATTGTGAAGAAGATGATTTCTTCTTGATTCAATGAATGAATGATGAATTTTACCCAGATTTGATGTAACCTGGCTCTGATACCATGAATGATTATGAGATTAAGAGATTTGTAAAATGAGAGAATGAGAGATTAGAGATATTTAGAGAGAAGAATGATTTTAATAAGAGAATGAGAATAATAGTTTTTAAGTTACAAATGAGAAGGGAGATAGATATTTATACTAATCTAGTCTAGGCTTGTTTAGATATAATGATTGCCTTATACAAGAATGACTACAATGATAACATAACACTATAACACAAACAAGCCTTAGACACTTCCTTTTAGCCTAAGTAACTCACACATGTACACAAGCCATTAAAGGCTTTTTTTATTTCATCATTTCTTCTTCATTCCAACACGATCGACCCACATTCTGATCGGTAGATCTATATTTACCTGTAATTTTACGATCGACTGCATGTGCAGGATCGGTCGATCTCGCGTACGATCGGTTGATATAGGATCGATCGATCCTGAAACTCCATCCACATTTAACATTCCCCTTTGATTGAGTTTCTTCCTTACTCCAAGTTTTCTTCTGAGATCTTCAAACCTTGAAACACTTAATGCTTTAGTGAAGGTGATGTAAGAACCAAGGATGGGCTGTCTTTCACCGAGAAGCTCAAGTGGCTGGACAGAAATCGATGGGAAGAAGGGGTGGATCGAAGGGACCACACAAGCTGTAAAAGGGGCTTGTGATACTCCAAGAACTCCAGCCACACAAGGCTGAAGCACACGGCTGCTGCAAGGGGATACTTGGCGGCGCCTCTTAGGTTTAGACACTAGTCTTTAGTTTTTGTCAAAATGCTTGTTATTTCATTAAAGTGTAGACAAAAGGCTTATATAATGCCTTGTTATACTTAGGCTAAACTACAAGGCCTTTAGCCTTACAAGAATTAAAACAACATGTAGTTCACTTATTGGGAACTAAATAGAAATTAGGCCCTAATTAGTCAACATGACTTAAACCCAATTAACACTTAGTCTAAAACGAATAGAAATAAGATAGAAATCTCAATAACATTTAGGCATATAATTCGCAGGATGACTTGTGAATGAAGTGGAATTGTGAACAAGTCTTCACCGCCTTGCGCACTAAGAGTATTACCTCATTAAAACCTTTTTCGGAAAACCCAGTAGGATAAAACCGAAGATAGGAAAAAGAGTAAAATTTCCTAGCACGACTTTTTGTGTCTCTACCGGATGGTAATGGTAAAGACACCGGAGGAGGGACAGTCTTCTAGAAGGAACCTCCATGGCTCCTTGTCTAGCTGGAACGGGCCCTGGCTTGCTGATCCGGACGCTGGCTGGTCGGGTGGTCGGGACGACCACGGCGAGGCGTGAGCTCCAGGACTGGTCGTGAGGCGGCTGGCATGGGTAAGTCCGGGCCTGGTCATAGACGGCTCGAAGTATGGTCCGGTTCCACTCTCCAGTAGCTTGTCTCCTTACGCCTTCCTCTTGGACCGTGTGAGTGGTCCAGGTGGAATGACTGGTGCAATGGCTGGCTCGATGTCCTAATCATTCCCTCCCTCTTGAAACAACTCTAAGTCAGACACATTGAACGTACTAGACACGTTATACTCACCTGGAAGTTCGAGCTGGTAAGCGTTTTCGTTGATTTTTGGAAGGACGCAGAATGGGCCATCTCCCCGGGGTGCAAGCTTGCTCTTTCGTCGTTGGAGAAATCGCTGTGGTCACAGATGTAGCCAAACCCAATCTCCCTCCATGAAAACCATGTGCCTGCGGCCTTTTTTGGTGTTCTTGACGTTTTGGATGTTCCAGATTTGCCTTGGTCTCTTCATGAAGTCGCTTGATGTAGTCTGCTTTTGCTTCTCCCTCCAAGCTGATGGCATCTCCCAATGGTATGGGTATGAACTCGATAGGCGTGGTCGGGTTGAAGCCGTAAACGACTTCAAATGGGGAACGCTTCGTGCCGGAGTGTGTAGCCCTGTTGTAAGCGAACTCAACATACGGAAGGCACTCTAGCCAATTCTTCAAGTTACAGCCAATTGTTGCCCTAAAGGTCTGGGACAAGGTCCGGTTGACAACCTCAGTCTGTCCATCAGTCTGCGGATGGTATGCGGTGGAGAACAGGAGGTTGGTGCCCAAATTTTGCCACAATGCTCGCCAGAAGTGGATCAGGAACTTGGTGTCACGGTCAGATACGATCATCCGAGGAATGTCGTGCAGTCGTACTATCTCCTTGAAAAACAGATCGGCAGTCTGGCTTGCATCGTTGGTCTTGCTGCAAGCGATGAAGTGTGCCACCTTGGAGAATCGGTCGACCACTACAAAGATGGGATCCTTGTGGTTGATCTTCGACAGGCCTAAGAAGAAGTCCATAGAAATTTCTGTCCAGGGCGCAAATGGGACTGGTAACGGCATGTAAGGGCCTTGCGGATGCATCTTGGATTTAGCCCTCTTGCAGATAAGACATCTGGCGCAGTGTGCCTCTACATCTCGTTGCTGATAGGGCATATAAAAATGTTCCTTAAGCATTCTTAAAGTCTTGTCAATGCCGAAGTGACCCATGAGACCTCCACCGTGGGCCTCTATGAGAAGCAGCTCTCGAATCGATCCTCTCGGAATGCAAAGTCGTTTGTCTTTAAATAGGAACCCGTCGTGAAGAAAGAAGCGGTTGTAGTTGCCCTTGTCGTGCTCTAGGTAAGCATGAGAGAAATCTGCATCGTTAGCGTACAGCTCTTTGATCATCTCGAAGCCCATAACTTTTGACTCCATGACTGAAATCATACTGTATCGATGAGATAAGGCATCAGCGACAACGTTGTCCGTTCCTTTCTTATACTTGATGACGTATGGAAAGGTCTCGATGTACTCCAACCAACGCGCATGTCTCTTCTTTAGCGTAGACTGTCCTCTGAGGTGCTTGAGTGTCTGATGGTCAGTGTGAATGACGCACTCCCGAGAAAGCAGATAATGCTGCTAAGTCTCTAAGGCGCGAATGAGGGCATAGAGCTCCTTGTCGTATGTTGGATAGTTAAGTGCAGCTCCACTTAACTTCTCACTGAAGTAGGCGACAGGTCGTCTGCCTTGTGTAAGAACGGCTCCAATGCCGATCCCTGAAGCATCACACTCGACCTCAAATGTCTGAGTGAAATCCGGCAGGACTAGGATTGGGGCGTGTGTGAGGCGTTCCTTCAGAAGCTTGAAAGACTTATCTTGCTCAGGTCCCCAATGAAAATCTTGTTCCTTCAGGTGCAGGCGCAGGCTGCTCTAAACGCTCGAGGCGAGTCGTGAAGGTTGACATCTGGGCAGTCAATGTTTGTAACAGCTGCATCATTGACTGACTGGACTGCCCAGACGTGGACTCGTCATTCCCTGACATATTTCATTTTCCGAGAAAAGTACATTTTTAAAAATGGGGAAACTTGCAGAATATGGAAACTTTCCTTAAATGGAAAATTCCCACAGATTATATAATTTTTTTTTATTATGGTTTATAAAAAAAAAAAAAGAAACTACTAAACAGAAAAAAAGGAAACACTCAAGAAAAAGAAAATTTTCTAAATCTAGAAAAAGAAATCTAATAATAGAAAATATCGAAAAAAAATTATGGCCTAATCTCAAAAAAATGGAAACTATACTAAAAGAGAAAATCTACTTATATCCAATTTCCTAAAAGTACTTTTCCTAAAAAAACGAAAAGGAAAAATTAATTAATGTCTATCTCCTAAATGTTAACTTCCTAAAATTAAGAAGGAAAACTAATTTAATATCTATTAAAATTTGGAAAACTACCTAAGACAATCTAGAAAACTTCCTAAACTAATTCCTAGCCTAGAAACTTATGGAAACTATGTAATATGCTACCTAAATGCTATGGAAAACTTCATAAAAACTAAAAAATAAGAATCTAGACACTGGAATGAACCTAGCCGGCAAGGAAGAAGACTATGCTCGCAGACAACCTAAACTATACGCAGGCAGGGTAAAGGGCACGGTGAGGCTACGAGGCTAGCTAGGGACAAGTCGCGGTACGGGGCTGGCTAGCCTAGGCTGGACGCGGGACGGTTTAGTGCTAGCGAGGTGGGATGCGAACTAGGACTGGTCTCGGGCTGCTAAGCTAAACTTAATGAGGGAAAAGGGTCGGGACAGGGACTCGCGACCGGGATGCTAAGGGTGTAGTCGCGAGCTGACCTAACCTAGACTCAACTCGGGTAAGGAAAGACCTAAAAGCGTGACGGGTGTGCTAAGGACGCTGACTGACTGAACCTGGGACTCGACGCGGACAACTAAGGAGAACTTAGGAGCTAGACACAACACACGGGGATACACGGTGGTCACCTAGCTAGCTAGCGACAAGAACCAAATATAACCTAACCTTGAGACCTAAGCAAACAAACAAGCAACACACCAAATCCTTATGGATTCCAAGTTTGATGATGAAGGTGTTCTAGATGAGTTCTAAGTACCCTAGATTGCTTTTAACAACCTACACAATTTTTTTTTTGTCTAAAAAATTTTCTAGCAACAAACAAGCAATGAAACAAACAAATTTTCTTCTATATTTTTTTTTGAATTATGAAAACAAGAACAAGGAATGATAGAACCTGATTTTTTTTTTTTTCTGTTTGTGTATGTGACTTGATTTCTCTCCTTCTTACCGAGAACCTCAGGGGAAAGAGAAAAAAACACAATCAAAGCCAAAAACTATTGCAACAAAAACAAAGAAAACTCGCCAAAAACAAAAGGATAGAATCAACCTGATGAGCAGGAGCTTTAAGCTCTGATACCAGATGATGTAAGAACCAAGGGTGGGTTGTCTTTCACCGAAAAGCTCAGGTTGCTGGACAGAAATCGATGGGAAGAAAGGATGGATCGAAGGGACCACAAAAGCTGTGAAAGGGGCTTGTAATACTCCAAGAAATCCAGCCACACAAGGCTGAAGCACACGGCTGCTGCAAGGGGGTACTTGGCGGCGCCTCTTAGGTTTAGACACTAGTCTTTAGATTTTGTCAATTGCTTGTTATTTCATTAAAGTGTACACAAAGGCTTATATAATGCCTTGTTACAACTTAGGTTAAACTACAAGGCGTTTAGCCTTACAAGAATTAAAACAACATATAGTTCACTTATTGGCAACTAAAAGGAAAATGGGCCCTAATTAGTCAACATGACTTAAACCCAATTAAATACTTAGTCTAAAAGAATAGAAATAAGATAGAAAGCCCAATAACACTTAGGCATAGAATTTGCAGGATGACTTGTGAATGAAGTGGATTGTGAATAAGTCTTCACCGCCTTGCGCACTAAGAGTATTGCCTCATTAAAACCTTCTTCGGAAAATCCAGTGGGATAAAATCAAAGATAGGAAAAAGAGTACAATTTCCTAGCACGACTTTTGGTGTCTCTACCGGATGGTAATGGTAAAGACACCGGAGGAGGAAGAGTCTTCTAGAAGGAACCTCCATGGCTCCTTGTCTAGCTGGAACGGGCTCTGGCTTGCTGATCCGAACGCTGGCTGGTCGGATGGTCGGGACGAGCGTGGCGAGGCGTGAGCTCCGGGACTGGTCGTGAGGCGGCTGGCATGGGTCGGTCAGGGGCTGGTCATGGGCGGCTCGAAGTCTGTTCTGGTTTCACTCTCCAGTAGCATGCCAAGCTTGTCTCCTAACACCTTCTTTTTGGACCGTGTGAGTGGTCCAGGTGGAATGACTGGTGCAATGGCTGGCTCGATGTCCTCATCAGAAGGCATCATCGAGTTAATCTTCTCCTTTGCAATTTTCCAATTGAATAAGTTCCTTCTGTTCAGCCTCACGCACATAGTGATACTTGATCTTTATGTGTTTAGTTCTCCTATGTTGCACCGGATTTTTTCCAATTACTATTGCTGACTTATTATCACAGTAGATGGGAACACCTTCTTCAAAGCTTAAACCAAACTCTTCCAAGAGTCTCTTCAGCCACACTGCTTGATTTGTGGCTGCACACACAGCAATGTACTCTGCCTCTGCAGTTGATTGAGCCACCGTTTGCTGCTTACATGATTGCCAACAAAACATGGTTGTTCCAAGAGTAAAAGCATAACCTGAAGTGTTTTTTTTGTCTTCAATAGAACCTCCCCAGTCACTATCTGAATAGCCTATTAGCATTGGTATTTCCACTATGTTAAAGAACACTTCATAGTCAGATGTTCCTTTGACATACCTTAAAACTCTTTTCGCTTCTTGATAGTGCTTTATACACGGTGATGACATATATCTTGCAAGATAAGAGTTTTCATACATCACATCAGGTCTTGATGCACACAAATACATAAGTCCTCCAACAATGCTTCTGTACTTTGTTGGATCTCCATAATATTTGTCATCTTCTTCTCCTTTCTTTTGTGGTGTAAATGGAGTACTTACACTCTTGCTTCCGTTCATTCCAAACTTATCAATAAGTTTGTTAGCATATTTTTCTTGTGAAAGAAATATGCCATTTTCATCTTGCACTATCTCCATTCCGAGAAAGTAACTCAACAATCCGAGATCTGTCATCTCGAATTCCTTCTTCATATTCTCCTTGAATCTGTTGATCTGATGAGTGTTGTTACCTGTGATGATGATATCATCAACGTATAAGCTTATGATCAACACATCTCTGCCATTCCTTTTGATGTACAACGCTGCATCATTTATACTTCTTTTAAACTCATTTTGTATGAAGTATGAGTCTATCCTTCCTTACCATGTCTGTGGTGATTGCTTTACACCATACAAGGCTTTGTATAGCCTTAACACCTTATCTTTCTTTCCTTCAATCACAAACCCAGGCGGCTGTGTGACATAAACCTCTTCGTTTAGATCACCATCGAGAAAAGCTGACTTAACATCCATTTGATACAACTTCCACTTCATAAGCAAGACTCTTATTGTATCATGTCTTGAGACTGGGGCAAATGTCTCAAGGTAGTCAACTCCATATTCCTGAGAGAAACCCCTTGCAACAAGTCTTGCCTTGTGTTTGAATAGTATTGCCGGTTGCATCTGTATTGATCTTATAGATCCACTTAACACTAATCATATTTTTCTTCTCAGGCTTGTCTACTAGCTTCCACATCCTGTTCTTCTCAATCATCTCTATCTCTTCATTCATTGCTTCTCTCCATTCTCTTATGCCATAAGCTTCATTGAAGTTTTGTGGTTCTTCATGTGCCAAAAGACAGGCTTCTATTATTTGTGCTGCTTCTTCAACTTCCATTCTTGGTGCTGTTGACATAATCTCAGCCATGGATCTGTATCTCCTTGGTGATTCAGAGTTTTCTTCTTCTTCAGTAATAACTTGACCACTACTTGGAGTAGAAACAGGGCTAGTGACATTACCCTCTTCTTGTGATTGATGATCATTTGTGGATAATACCATAGTCTTCTTTACTTCTTCCTTCTTTTCCCAGTCTCACTTCTTATCTTCTTCAACATTAACATCTCTTGATACTTCAATCTTCTCATCTTCCAGGATGAAAACTCTATAGCCTTTTGATTGATTGCTATAACCGATGAAGATTTCTTGTTTTGCCTTAACATCTAGCTTCCTCCTTTTTTGGTCTGCAATATGCACATAACATATGCTCCCAAAAACTTTTAGATGCGACATATTTGGCTTGTGTCCATACCACTTCTCCATGGGTGTTACATCATATTCTATTTCCTTTGATGGTAGTCGGTTTTGAAGATAAACAGATTTATATACTGCTTCAGCCCAAAACTTTAATGGCAAACCCTTGTCTACAAGTAGTGTTCTTGCCATTTCCACCAGAGATCTGTTCTTGCGTTCTGCAGCACCATTTTGTTGTGGTAAATAAGGCAAAGTGATTTGCCTTCTAATTCCTTCTTCTTCACAAAATTGGTTGAATTCTAGTGAAGTGAATTCACCACCTCCATCGGATCTTATTGTCTTTGATAGCAGAATCTGATTGTTTCTCCACCATGTCTTTGAACTTCTAAAACATAGAAAATGTTTCAAACTTTTTCTTTAGGAAGTATACCCAAAACATGTGAGCATAGTCATCCAGAAACAAAAGAATGTAACAACTTCCATCAAGAGATTTGTGTTGCATAGGCCCACATACATCTGTATGCACAACTCCAACTTTTCCTTTGTCTTGGTTGAGATTCTTTTGGAAAAATTTTCTTGGATTGCTTCCCAAGATTACATGCTCCACATGCTTCCTTGTTGACAGTAAATTTTGGTAGTCCATCTACCAAATCTTTGTCTTGTATTTGTTTCAACCCAGCGTTGCTTACATGGCCAAGTCTCTTGTGCCATATCTCCTTGTCCTTTTGCTCACTTGTATGCATAGCTTCATCTTGAACCAACCTCATCTTGATTCTGAAGCTCTTGTGAGTCATGAGAATTTCCATAATCTATTTGCCTTTTGCATCTAGTATGATGCATGTTTTCTCTTCAAACAGTACTTGATAGCCGATTGAGATAATTTGTGGAACACTCAACAAATTGTTCTCCAAACCCGGTACCAGGAAGACATCTCTGATGATTTTCTTGCCAAACCTTGTCAAGACGGTAATATCTCATTTACCGGCTGTCATGATAATTTCACCATTTCCAACCTTGATTGGAATCTTGATACTTCTATCAACCTTTGAGAATGTATTTTTCTTCTTTGGTCATATGGTTAGTGCATCCACTATCTACTAACTAAATATCCTCTTTCAATGTTGTTAATGCTTCTTCAGTTGCACTAAACAACATGTGGTCTTCTTCTCCCCAGTCTTCATCTTCGAGACTTACGTGTGCTCTTTCCTTTTGCTTTGAGCGACACAAATTTGCATAGTAACCGATCTTACCACATTTGTAACACTCCTTGTTACTTCTCTGATTCTTGCCATGATCGTCTTTCTTCAGTTTCCTCCAACACTCACTCAGTGTGTGGTTGCTACGCTTGCAAAACTCACACCATTTTTTGCTTTGATAAGCATTGTTATTGGTGTTTTTTGTCTTGAAACTGAAACATTTTCTTCTTGCTTGAACATTGAATGCTCCTTCATTTGTTCTTTCTTCTCTTGCACCCACTCTTGCTTCATGGGCTTTTAAAATGCCGATTAGCTCTGTCATCGTCATTGAAGTCAAGTCGCGAGTTTGCTCCATGACGCTTACAATGCTATCGAACTTTTCTGGGAGAGAGATGAGTATCTTCTGTATGAGTTGATAATCAGTTCTTCTCACCATGATAGGTTAATTGGTTTTTCAACACAATTAACTTATCAGTGAATGTCTTGATGTATTCATCAACCATCTTTAGATTTTCGTACTCCCTTCGTAATGATTGGATTTTAACCAATCTGACTTGAGGGAACCTTCATACTCAGCCTTCAATGCATCCCATGCCTCCTTTGATGTTGTTGCAGATGCAATGCGTGAGAAAATTTGATCAGTAACAGCAGTTTACAATATTTGCAAAGTCGTCATATCGTTTGTGTATGCTTCTTCCCACTGTCTTCTTGATAGCACTGCTTCAGGACTGTGATCATCGGCAAGACGGTTTGGAAGACCTCCTTCCACAATATCCCAGATTTTTCTTTTCCTGAAGATTGTTGCCATCTTAATGCTCCATAAGTCATACTTCTTCCCATCAAATATGGAAACCACTTGGTGTGAAGAGCCTTGCATTGTCTCTTCACTTTTACATTATCTCTTTGGACCACTCAACCGAAAAGCTATGATACCATGTAGAACTTTTGGAATGAAAGAAAGAAATTTGTTTTGTGTATGAAAAATATACACTTGTTGTCATTAGTTTGCCCAAAGACATGTATCAATAGTTTTACAAACGACCATTGATAAAGAAATATAACTCTTCACCAAAATACACAATGTTTCATGAAAATAACTGTTTTGCGACTATGAGATCGATCGATCCACATTCTGATCTGTCAATCCATATTTACGTGCAATTTTAATATCAACTGCATGTGCAGGATCGGTCGATCCCGCGTACGATCGATCGATCGCAACATGATCGATCGATCCTGAAACTCCATCAACATTTAACACACTTTATCTCTTGCTAGCTTCAGAACCGTGTGCAAACGGTGGAACACTCTTTTCGACGAGGAATTGTTCATCACGAACCACTTAGCTCGAGTCCATCCACAATTCATCCAAAATGCCAGTTCCGAGTTTTATTCGGTAAACATTGTCAATGTCGATGATCCATCGTTTGTGGTCCATAAGGTTAACCTAAAAACTCAGAGTGGTGGTTCGAAGAAGCTTCACATTCAGAGACTTTGCTTTCAATGCAACGGGGTCTTCTCATTTGCAACGTTTGAGAACGAGGAATCGATCTCTTTTCCAAATCTGAAATGCCGTCATAATAAAATGAATTTAGAATCATTAATTTTAAATTACTAAACGAATGAAAAGAGAAAAAAAATCTAAATGAAATTAATTTAATTACAAAAAATTGGATAATATCTACCCACCCAAAATAAATAGATATATCTAGTTAGATATTTAATAGTTTTCGGAGCGGTTTGAAACCGTTAAAATCGCTTCATAAAATGACGTGGTTTTATAAAATTTTAAATCTAAAAAAGAAATCAGATCTAGCATTCCCAATTGAGTTTGTTCTGTGAGATTATGAGATTAAGAGATTTGTAGAATGAGAGATTAGAGAGATTTAGAGAATAATGATTTTATTAAGAGAATGAGAATAATAGTTTCTTAGTTACAAATGAGAAAGGAGATAGATATTTATATTAATCTAGTCTAGGCTTGTTTGGATACAAGAATTACCTTATACATGAATGGCTACAAGAATAACATAACACTAGAACACAAACAAGCCTTACACACTCCCTTCCTATTCAAGTAAATCACGCCTACTATACAAACTTTTAGAGGCTTTCTAATTTCATCATTTCTTTTTTCATTCCAACATCCCCCTCAAGCTTAAGACATGTCTAAACTTGCAACCATGAAGCATTACCTCATTAAAAACCTAAAGAAGGAAAACCCAATTGGGATAAAACCTTTTCTAGGAAAAAAGAGTATAACATTCCATGTTGGGATCATTGATGTGAAATGGTCATAAGGCCAAGCCTTGGATAGATGGAGGCGCCATTCTTCAGAGTTGTTGCCTTGGTGAACACATCAGCTAGTTGATCCTCACTCCTTGTATAACAAGGCAAGATGATTCCCTTACCAATGGCTTTCCTTACTTTGTGGCAGTCTACTTCTATATGCTTGGTCCTTTCATGGAACACAGAGTTGGAGGCTATGTGTATAGCAGCCTGATTGTCTCAATGGATGGTGATAGGTTCTTCATACTTCACGATAAGATCCTCCAAAATTTGCCTCAGCCAAATGCATTCAGTTGTGAGCTTCCCATTGCTCTATACTCTGATTCTGCACTAGAGCATGATACCACCTTTTGTTTCTTGGTTTTCCAAGTCACAAGGTTTCCTCCTAAGAAGGTACAATAGCCTGTGGTACTTCTCCTATCCTCCCTATCTCCTGCCCAATCTGCATCACAATAACCAACCACATTTGTGTTTTTATTGCAACCCATCCATATACCTTATTCATGAGTGCCCTTTAGATATCTCAAGATTCGGTTTGCCATCTCCCAATGTCTCATCTTTAGCCATTGCATGTGTTGAGATACCTGATTCACAGCAAAACATAAATCTGGTCTAGTGATGGTTAGATAAATAAGCTTACCAACCACTTTCCTATAGAGCTTATGATCATGAAAATCAATTTCCTCCTCTAGCTCCCCCTTAGGTTCGATTTTATAATCTTCTTCTAAGGGTGTTTTGGCTGGTTTAGCTTCCATCATACCTGTAGAGGTTAGTAAATCTACAACATATTTCCTTTGAGATAAAAAGAGACCTTCCTTGAACCTACACACTTCAATTCCTAAGAAGTATTTAAGTTCTCCTAGATCCTTAATATCAATAACACTCTTCAAGTAATCTTTAGTAGATGCAATACCAACACTATCACTACCAGATATGATTATATCATCTACATAAATAAGAACTACCACAATACCTTCCTTGTTTTTTAGTGTAAAAGTATGTTCAACTTCAGATCTTTTGAAGCCTCTATCTGTCAATGTTACACTTAGCTTGTGGTATCAAACTCTTGGAGATTGTTTAAGGCCATAAATGACCTTCCTCAGCCTAAGAATGTTGCCGCTTCCTACCTCCTCCTCTAGGCCTGGTGGAGGTGACATGTATACCTCTTATTCTAGTTCACCTTGCAAGAATGTATTCTTAACATCCATTTGCCATAACTCCCACTCAAGGTTAGTAGCAAGAGAAAGAACAACATTAACAGAATGAAGCTTAGCTACAGGTGAAAAAGTATCCCTATAATCCTCACCATATGTCTGAGTAAAACCTCTAGCCACCAACCTAGCTTTATATCTATCAATTTCACCATTGCTTTTGTATTTAATGATAAAAATCCACTTAGAACTTACAGCCTTTTTTTCTTTAGGTAAAGTAGCTGAAGCATAGGTTCCATTTCTCTCCATGGCTTGTTTCTCAACTAGGATAGCTTCCCTCCATTCCTTATTGGTCATAGCTTCCTCATATGTCTTTGGAATATGCTCCTTATCAAGACTTGAAAAGAAAGCAACATGATTAGTAGATAAGTGAGCAATATTACAAACTCCCTGATCATGATGAATCACAACATTCCCATTGTAGAACACTGGTGGTTTCCTTTTTCTTGTGCTCGTTCTTAGGACAGTAGATGGAGCTTCTTGGATAGGATCCTCTTCTTCACCTAAAACTTCAATAGAAGTAGGTACTTCTCTTGATCTTTTGGAAGCTGAGACCAAAATTGATTCTTCTCCTGCTAAGTCTTGTTGGACATGAGTAGATGTCTCTCCCCCCATGTTCAAGAGGAGGAAGGCCAGGAGAACTGAAGACACTAGGCGGCTGACGGATGGAATGACCTGGTGTGGCTGCAGCTGGTTGGCTGGGACCGGTCATAGCCGGAACAGGCGGAACAGGAGGAACAGGAGGGGCCATGTCCGGGGACTGCTGAGCATGAGGGGATACTATGCCAATGCTTTCCAGGAGCCTCCTCAAGTTCTCTGCTTGGTCTGATCTTGTTGTTGAGATGTCCTTAGATTGATCTCAAGTTCCTTCTTCATAGAAACCTTTGAATTCTTGGAACTTAACATCTCTGGATACCAAGACTCTTCTAGTCTCTGGATCATAACATTTGTATCCTTTCTGAGTATAAGAATACTTAATGAACATAGCTTTGGTACTCTTTGGGTCCAGCTTGTTCCTTTGCTCTCTTGGAACTAATACAAAAAAAACACAACCAAAAACTCCAAGTGGTCAATATTGGGTCTAGTTTTGTTTAGTACCTCAAATGGAGATAAGTTATCTAGGACTTTTGTAGGAATCCTCTTAATCAAGTAGCATGCAGCTACAAGAGCATCCCCCCTCCAAAATCTTTTGGGAACTTTCATGTGGAACATCATTGTTCTCAAAACTTCCATCAAATGCCTATTCTTCCTTTCAGCCACTCCATTTTGTTGTGGAGTGTAGGGACAGGTGGTTTGATGTTCAATGTCATGCTTGACCAGGTGTTGTTGAAGTTTGGTGCTAGTGTATTCTCCTCCACTATCTGTTCTAAAGCATTTAATAATTACATTGTATTGATTAGTAACATATGCTTGAAAATTTAGAAATGCATCAAATACTCTATCTTTAGAACTAAGCAAAGTAACCCAAGTATATTTGGATTTTTCATCAATAAAGATCACAAAATACTTATGGTTTTCTCTAGATGGGAATGTAGATGTCCAAAAATCAGAATGCACCAAATCAAAGCAATTTTCATAAGTATGCATAAATTTTTCAAAAATTATTTTGCAATACTTTCCAAGTATACAAAAATCACACATATCTTTTGGCATTTTTAAACCAGGAACAATCAGTTCAAGTGCTCTAGGATGAGGATGTCCTAATCTAGCATATCAAAGATCAGAATCAGTACTAAATGAATCAGCATGTAAAGTCGCTTCTAACCCACTGGCATTAGTCATGTCTTCAAGCACATACAAGTCATTTCTTGTTGTTCCTTGTCCAAATCTTCTACTAGTCTCAATATCCTGAAAATAGAAGTCATTACGACCAAAAATAGCTTGACAATTTAAATCAGTAGTAGCTTTTTTAACTAAAAGGAAATTAGAAGTAAAGGAAGGCATGTAAAAGGCTTTAGACTCTTTATCAAACAACTTAAGTTTTCCTATGCCTTTAATTGGTACTTTAATTCCATTAGCAATGAAAACATTACGTAAGACATGTTCTACATTCTCTAGTAATCCTAGATCACTAATCATATGGTGAGAATCACCAGAATCAACCACCAATGATTTAGAGACAGTAGGCGTAAAAGAAGTTTGAAAAGCATGAAAAGTTTTACCCAACACATTACCATCCTTTATGGCTTTGATAAGAGCTTCTAAGTCTAATTTTGTCACAAATTCAGATGCTGGAGATATGGCACTAGTTGAGGCTGAGTGAAGAACTTGAGCTTGAGTGAGGCTGGCAGTGGGTTTCTGTGGCCGAGAAGCCCAGCTTGGCTTCAGCTGAGGATGGAGTACCCAACACTCCTTCTTTGTATGGACACTCCTCTTGCAATGGTCAAATGTTTATCTCCTCTTCCTAGATTCATTTGCTGGTGCTGATTTGAAGAAGCTCTTGTGTGCAGCCACCAATTCAGCCTTATTACCAAATAATCCATGAGATCCTTGCTCCTTTTGGATTTGAAAACAAACATCTTCCAAGCTACGAAGCTTATCAGACCTGAGGATATGCTTAATAAGATCTGAGTAAGTAGTATTAAGAGTTAATAGTAACTCAAACACCTTATCTTGTTCTTTCCTTTCAAGGAGAACAATTGGGTCAATGGTGGCTGGCCTTAGCATCTCTAGCTCAGCCCACAATGCTTTGAATGAGCCATAATGCTTTGTGAATTCTGCATCCTCATGCATTAATTCATTCAAAGCCTTCTTTACTTCAAAAATTCTTAAAAGGTTAGTGGTGTTTCCATACACCTTTTGCAAAGTGTCCCATAGATCCTTAGCATTTTCACAAAATGAATAAGCCTCTAAAAGATCACTACCAAGATAATTTTAAAGTATAGAGAGTACCAACTGGTCTTCTTGGTAACATTTGGCTTGAGCAGCCACAGTCTCATTAACTTCAGCCACTTCATTTTCTTCAAGACTATTTGTAGAAATGTGATTCCAAAGGCCTTTATCACTCAATGTGGTTTTCATGGTCCTAGACTACAAGAGGTAATTTGCTCCATGGAGAATGACTGGAGCTCTCAATGTAGCTTGAATATCCATGTTTTAAAATTGTCCAGGGATTGTGCTGGCTTGGTCGAGACGGATAGCCGGTCGGGACGCTTGTTGGTCGGGACCGGCGAGTTGGTCGGTGTTGGAATGAAGAAGAAATGATGAAAGATGAAAGCCTTTGATTCTATAAATAAAGGCGTGAGTTTAATATGTTAAAGGGGAATGTTTAAGGCTTGTTTGTGTTATAGTATTATGTTATCCTTGTAGCCATTCATGTATAAGGTCATCCTTGTATCCAAACAAGCCTAGACTAGATTAGTATAAATACTTTACTCCCTTCACATATTGTAACTAAGCAAGAGAAATCATTCTCTTATCATTATGAATAAAAATATTATTTCTCTCATTCTTTGTCACTAAAATTCTCTCTTTCTATTCTCTTGATCAATGGTGAACCTAAATCTCATATTCTTTCATGGTATCAGAGCCAGTTTGCATCAAATCTGGGTAAATTTCATCATTCATTCATTGATTCAAGAAGAAATCATCTTGTTCTTCATCTTCTTCTTGTTCAAATTCGAACGTCACCTTGTAACTTCAATTCCGGCCAAACCACGACTTCTTTTGACGATCTGTTTTTTCTGGATTGTACACTGGCAAGTTCTGAAGACTGGACAATTTGAATCGCATCATGTGACCCAAGGAATCAAAAGTTACGAATTTTATTGCAAAGGACCTTCGCGAGTGCTTCCGCCGCGAACCTTCGTGTTTCCTAGGTCATTCCGACGTCGACTCTTCATCAAATTGTGTTTTTATAAACCCTAAACTCAAGCCCTTCGAGTCTAGTTTTTGTTTAAAGAAAGCAGAACTCAAATCCATCAATATTGAATGATTTTCTTGAAGTTTTCCTCAGAGACGTCCAAAATCGCCCATATCAAGATCCTGGTGATAAAATTCTAATTCCTTCTTAATTTTCTTTAATTCTTTGAATCTAGAAAGTTAAAATAGGAGATTGGGAGTGTCTCCACGAATTTTGACTTCAATCTGATAGGTTAAAGAATTCAAGATTGATTTTCTTGTTTACTTTGTTAATTTCTTGAATTTCTTTAATAAAGGGTTTTCTAAATTTTGATTAAATTTTTAATAAAATTGAAATTTAGGCTTGAGTAACCTTGTTGAATTGGATAAAGTCTGTTAGAAATAGATATTGTTGGTTGGAGTTTGTTAAATCTGGTTCAGGAGTTTGGTTGAAGTTAGTTGAAGAGAATGAGGTTGTTGACTTGGTTGGCAATAAACTACTCACCACCAAGCATCTTCTCCTCCATTGCTATTTGCTTCAAAATCTCAGTTAGCAAGATGAGAATCACGCAAATCATGTCACTTCGATCACAGAGCTGTCCAATTGCAATAGGGTTTGCATGATCATAAATGATTGAAGACAGAAGAAAGCACAAGATTTAGGTTTCGGGGAAGGTTTCATGATGCCAGACAGTGACTGATAATGATTGATTACGGGAGAAGGAGTTTCCATGGCCAGCCAGATTCACAAAGATCATCAAATGAACGAAGATGACTGTTGATTAAAGTTGAGCCAAATGCGATTGGTAAAGGATGTTCAGGCATAGTTTACCGCGCTGACGTGGACAATGGCGAGGTCATAACCGTAAAGAAGCTTTGGCCAGCGATGGTTAACTGTGGTAAAGATGAGAAGCCAAGTAAAACCTACGACGTGGTGGTTCTTGAAGTGTTGCAATGACTGTTCGTTTCTCGACTTTATGCAAGCATCCGCTGTTTCAGCTAGAGAAACCAGTGCCACACATGATCCACTGTAATTTGATTCCTTTGGTAGAAGATGCAACAAGAAACGAGGAAGAACGAGTAGTAAGCGAATCATCTAAAGATGCTGATTCTTGAATACCGCTTAACTGAATCACATGAGTAACAGTTTGACTATATATATAATAGCTAGTATATTACCATTGTTGGTGTTACCTGTTGAAGTGTTCATTGTTAAAACCCGGTATTGCTTGCCGGTAGAATGTTAATACTCTTTGTGCAGCCAGTCCACTGATCTCAGACGTGAACGACATGCAAATGCGGGCGTGACGTCGGATGCTGAAAGCATAACTGAAGGTCTCAGGCATTCATGACAGCTGATGGTTCAGGAGCAAATGGTGATGCCATGCCTCTCGGACAACAGGTTGATGGAGGAATGATGAGGACATCGTACCACAAGCTATACCACGAGTTCCACCAGGGCCTTTGACACGATCCAGAGCACGAGCATTAGGAGACAAGTTCAACCAGCTCATGGAACACGCAGACGACCAGGAGCTAAAGGATGAGGAGCCACCAGACGGCTCAGAAGACCAGCCGGACCCGTTCACTTCAGCTAAGGAGCATTGGAGATTCCTGCTTGAAGACTCTTCCACCTCCGGTGTCTTTACCATTACCATTCGGTAAAGACACCAAAAGACGTGCTGAGAAATTGTACTCTTTTTCCTATCTTCGGTTTTGTCCCACTGGGTTTTCCAAAGAAGGTTTTAATGAGGCAACACTCTTAGTGCGCAAGACGACGAAGACTTGTTCACACAATCCGACACCTTCACAAGTCTTAGTCAAATTCGGCCTTTACTCCTATATAAGGCTTATTTATCTCATTTCTTTCTTTTGTAGACTAAGTATAAGTCTAGGGCCTTCAGCCCATATTTTATGGTTAAGTCATTAGGACTTAAGCCTTTTTTTTTATACAGCAAAAAGAACTACATGCTGTTTTATTTTACACTACTTGTTGTTTTGGGGAAACATCATGTTGTTTACCCTAAGTTGTAACCATAAGGCTTATATAAGCCTCATCACTTAGAATGAGAAATACAACTCGATTTTTACACAAACAAAACCCTAATCTCTATACAAGTTGACGGCTACTACTCCATTGGAGAGCTTGCCTCACGGATTCTTCTTGCCAAGGAGAATCACCCTGGTGTATCACAAGTCTTCTGTAGCTTGTGTGGTCCTTTCAATCCACCCCATTCCATCGCTTTGCTCCTGAAGGTCTCGAGTTTCTCGATCAACAGTTGCACCACCACCTTAGCTCACATCATCTGGTATCAGAGCCTAAAAGCTCTTTAGACATCAGGTTGATTCTATCCTTGTTCATCTCCTAATTTGCGATTTGTTATTGTCTTGTTTTGAAGTTTTTGGCTTTTGATTTTGTTCCTTTCTCTTTCCCCTTGAGGTTCTCGGTAAGAAGGAGAAGATTCAAGTCATCTACCACAAACAATCCATACAAAAAAAAAAAAAATCAGGTTCTATCAATCCTTTACTTGTTTTCCTAATACAAAAAAAGAAAAATATAGAAGAAATTTGCTTGTTGTTTCATTGTTTTATTGCCAGAATTTTTTTTTTTTTTTGAAAAGGAAAAAAAAAAAAACAAAATATAACTATCTTGTTTAGGTTATTTAATATCAACTAGGAAATTTTTTTTTTTAGAAACACACATAGAACACCATTCACATACCTGAAATTCCTTAAGGAATTGTGTGCTGATTGCTCTTGCTAGGTTCCTTAGTTGTCAAGCCATAGGTCTAGGTCTTGTTGCTTGCTTGTTGGCCGCGTTTGTGTCCTAAGTCTAGGTGATCCGAGTCCGCGTCCTGTACCCAGGCCGTGAGCCGTGTGTCTAGGTCTAGGTCACCTTGTGCCTTAGATTGCTCTTAGCGTGTGTCTAAGTCTAGGTTCCCCGGTGCCGTTAGGGGTAGCTACTGCCCGCGTGTCTGTCCCTAGGTTTAGGTCGAGTTCTTGTTAGCCGCGTTTTAGGGTAGGTCGTGTCCCGCAAGTAATTCCTCTAGGATAGCCACTAGCAGCCGCGTTTAGTCCACCCAAGTGTCTAGGTTTAGATAGCCTTATCCCGCGTTTGTCCAAAGCCGTGTAGCTAGGGTCGAGTCACGCCCTTAGTCCGAAAGCCTAGTACGCGTCTAGGGGTTGTTCGGTCAGTCGCTTAGGGTTTTAGCCGCGTTCTCCCGGTCCGCGCTCTTAGCCTTCTAGGTTGTCCCGCGTTCGTCTTAGCCTCCTAGGTAGCTTGCTAGGTTAAGTCGCTTCCGGTTCCATACAGAGTTCGTGCCCCGCGTCCTCTAGTTGTGTCGCGTCCAGTTCTTAGTCCGCGTCTGTCCCTCTAGGTTAGTCGCCTGTAGTCACGTCCCGGTTGCGTACCACGTCTAGGTCCTAGGTCGCGTACCATCACTCCCGGTCGTTAAGGTCGTCGAGTGTCCAGACGGCTAGGGTTTCTAGGTAGTTTAGGGTTTCCTAGAAAGTTTAGGAAATTTTCTCTTAGTATCCTAGATTACATTTCCTAAAAAGTTTAAGCAATAGAATTAATTTAGGAAATCTGTCTAGATAGTTTTAGGAAAATTCCTAGAAATTTAATAGGTAGATATTCAAGTTTCCTTTTTTTTAGAATTAGGAAATTGATAGATTTTATTCACCTAGATATCTTGCATTAAAACTTTAGGATATTTTCAATATCTTAGTTTAGGAAATATATCATTAGGATATTTTTTTTTTTTTTTTTTTTTCATAACCTAGGTTGCCTTTTGTGTTTTAACACATTTTACTTTAGTGTTATTTTCTTTTATTATATTAAAATAAAAATATTACCCTTGGAAACTTTCTAAATAAGGAAAGTTTTCCAAGTCTGCAAGTTTCCCGAAAAGGAAACTTTCCTTTTTCTTGAAATTTCCTCTTCTCGGAAAAGGAAATATGACAGGAAGAGATGAATCCCCGACTGGTCAATCCGACCCCACAGTCATGCAGATGCTGCACGCCATCACGGCTCAGTTGAACACCGTGACGACTCGAATAGATCGTCTGGAAGAGCCGACTCGTTCCACCCACACACGCCACCGGCAGGAACCCCATCCACCCCACTTCGACCGACCAGAGGCGTCTCACCGTGGTCTTGGCAGAGACCCCTATTACGACGAACCACCGCCGGCACACAGGCACCCAGCCGCTCACCATGACATCAAGCTTAACCCACCCCCATTTTCGGGAAAGTTAGACCCTGAGGAGTATCTAGACTGGGAGCGACGAATGGAGTTGATCCACGACTACTATCATCACGACGAGGAACGCAAGGTTACCTTAGCAACAGCTCAGTTTACCGACCATGCACTGGCATGGTGGGATCGTGAGTTAGCCACTCGCCGGAGAGCACGAATGGGAGTCCCGACGACATGGTACAAGTTGACTCAGATAATGAGGCGACGATACGTACCACCTCACTTCCACCGAGAGCTGCAGCGACGATTTAGACGCCTTACCCAAGGCAGCAAGTCGGTGCCTGAATATTTCGACGAGTTCGAGCATCTTCGAAACAGACTCGAAATGGAGGATTCAGAAGAGAGTCTTATGGCTCAGTTCATCGACGGGCTACACGATTCGATAGCCCGTAAGATCGAGCTGCAACCCTACCACGACCTTGGAGAGCTCTTCCATTTGGCCGTTCAGACCGAAAAGAGCAACCGGCGCAAATCTTCCGCGCCACTCCGACCTAGGAATGCATGGGGCACTAGTCCTAAGGCGTTTGACCGCACTGCCTCCACTAGTGACCCGCGACCCCGAGGAAGGAGCTTAGACCACGTCATACCTACCAAGGCACCCGCGACCACCCCTCGACCTATCCCACCGGCAACCAACGCAGGTCAACCACAGAAGAGCAGTGCAATCACATGTTTTAAGTGCAAGGGTAGAGGGCATATGTCTCGTGAATGCCCTAACCAACGAACCATGATCTTGACTGCTTCCGGAGACTACGACTCCGCAGACGAGCAAGACGAGTATCCTCTCACGACGGACCCCATGTCTGAAGGGGAAGTCGAATACGCCGACTCAGGAGAGATGTTGATGATCCGGAGAGTTCTCAGCTCACGCCTGGATCAAGAAGAAATCGAGCAGCGTGAGAACATCTTTCACTCAAAGTGCACTATTCTCGGAAAGGTCTGCTCACTGATCATTGATGGCGGCTCCTGCACCAACGCCGCCAGTAAGTACATGGTCGAGAAGCTTGGCTTGCCCGTGACAAAGCACCCCAAGCCCTACAGACTTTGTTGGCTAAACAACAAAACGGAGCTGTACATTTTCGACCAGGTCCGAGTTTCCTTCAGCATTGGACGCTACCAGGATCAAGTATTGTGCGACGTCGTTCCCATGTCAGCTGGACATCTTCTATTGGGACGACCATGGCAATTTGATAAAGAGACCACTCACAACGGTCGCACAAACTTCTACTCCTTTGTCCACCACAAGCGTAGGTACAACCTAGCACCTATGTCTCCCCAGGAAGTCCACAGCATGCAATCCAAACTGGCGAAGGATCAGCATGCCAGAAAAGAGAACTTCCTCGTAAACGTCGCAGACATGAGAAAGGCTGCAAATACCTCCGGCACCCAGCTCGTCCTCATGCTTTATCAAGAGGTCTTGAGCGCATCCGAGGCCCCCAGAGCTCCTTTACCGGCGGATGTCCAGGCACTCCTGGACAAATATTCGGACGTCTTCCCAGACGAGATTCCACCCGGGCTGCCACCAGTCAGAGGCATTGAGCATCATATTGACCTCATTCCCGGAGCTCAGCTGCCAAACAAGCCCGCCTATAAAGTCACACCGGAGGAAGCAAAAGAACTTGAGCGACAAGTTCAGGACCTCATGGCTCAAGGCTACGTCAGAGAAAGCCTTAGCCCCTGCGCCGTTCCCGTCCTCCTTGTACCAAAGAAGGATGGAAGTTGGCGAATGTGTGTCGACTGCCGAGCAATTAACAACATCACCGTGAAATACCGGCATCCGATTCCGCGACTTGACGACATGCTAAACAAACTAAGCGGAGCATCCATCTTCTCGAAGATTGACCTCAAGAGCGGATATCATCAAGTTCGCATGAGAGAAGGCGATGAATGGAAAACGGCTTTCAAGACCAAGCAAGGTCTGTATGAGTGGTTGGTTATGCCTTTCGGTCTGTCCAACGCACCCAGCACTTTCATGCGCCTCATGAACCAAGTCCTTCGGCCATTCATAGGCAAATTTGTCGTAGTCTACTTTGACGACATACTCGTCTACAGTGCTTCCTATTCCGACCACTTCGAGCACTTGGAGACAGTGATCACGACACTACAGAAGGAGCAGCTCTACGCCAACCTTAAGAAGTGCACCTTCTGCACGAATCAAGTCGTCTTCCTTGGATTCGTCGTCAGCTCACAAGGGCTTCGAGTTGACGAAGAAAAGATTCGTGCCATCCAGGAGTGGCCCACGCCAACCAACGCCAGCCAAGTCCGCAGTTTTCATGGCTTGGCAAGCTTCTATCGCCGATTTGTACGCGATTTCAGTACAATCGCCAGCCCCTTGACAGCGACTATCAAGAAGAACCAAGACTTCAGATGGGGCCCAGAACAGGAAAAGTCGTTTCAGCTGCTAAAGGAACGACTCACGCAAGCACCTGTACTGACATTATCAAATTTCGATAAGACTTTCGAGGTAGAGTGCGACGCTTCAGGTGTAGGCATTGGAGCAGTCCTGACACAGGGTGGAAAACCAATTGCCTACTTTAGTGAAAAGTTAAGCGGTGCTGCTCTCAACTACCCCACGTACGATAAGGAATTGTACGCTTTGGTCCGAGCATTACAGACATGGCAGCATTACTTTCTCTCGCGAGAATGCGTTATACACACGGACCATCAGACACTCCAACACCTCAAAGGGCAGACGACCCTAAAGAGGAGACACGCCCGGTGGCTGGAGTTTATCGAGACATTACCGTATGTCATCAAGTACAAGAAGGGTACGGACAATGTCGTCGCAGATGCACTTTCATGAAGGCATAGCTTGATCTCGGTCATGGAGTCCAAGGTTATGGGATTTGAAATGCTCAAGGACCTTTATGCTGAAGACCAAGATTTCAAGGAAGCCTTTAAGGAGCACGGACAGGGCAAATACAACCGCTTCTACCTGTTTGATGGGTTCCTATTCAAGGATAAGCGTCTTTGTATTCCAGGCGGCTCAGTTCGCGAACTTCTACTCAGAGAAGCTCATGGAGGCGGATTGATGGGGCACTTCGGCGTTGCCAAGACCTTGAGCATGCTCAAGGAGCAATTCTACTGGCCACGCCAACGCCGAGATGTGGAGGCCCATTGTGAAAAATGCCTTGTCTGCAAACGGTCTAAGTCTAAGATGCACCCTCAAGGCCCCTACACGCCACTTCCAGTTCCGTCATCTCCTTGGACGGATATCTCCATGGATTTCGTCTTGGGTTTACCTCAAGTCCATCACAAGGACTCCATACTCGTCGTCGTCGACCGTTTCTCGAAGATGGCGCACTTCATACCCTGCAACAAGACGAACGATGCGATTCAGACAGCGAATCTGTTCTTCCGAGAGATCGTCCGTCTACATGGCATTCCGCGCACCATTGTGTCCGACAGGGACACTAAATTTCTCAGTCACTTCTGGCGGGTTCTGTGGAAGAAACTTGGCACCAGTCTACTCTTCTCTACGGCATATCACCCACAGACGGATGGTCAGACCGAGGTCGTCAACCGAACCCTATCCCAGATGTTGCGTGCGACGATTGGTCGCAACCTGAAGAATTGACTCGAGTGTCTCCCTTATGTCGAGTTCGCATATAACAGAGCAGTTCATTCCGGAACCAAGAAGACACCATTCGAGATTGTCTACGGCTTCAACCCCACCACACCCATCGAATTCGCCCCTATCCCACTTGGTGAGGTCGTCAGCTTGGAAGGCGAAGAGAAGACGGCATATGTCAAGCGCTTACACCGGGAAGTCAAAGAAAATCTGGAACGACGGAATGCCCAGACAGCAAAACACGCCAACAAGGGAAGGAGGCATGTGGTCTTCAAAGAAGGAGATTGGGTTTGGTTACATCTACGACCCGAACGTTTTCCCCAACGGCGCAAGAGCAAGCTAGCACCACGTGGAGATGGCCCATTCCGAGTCCTACGACGCATCAACGACAACGCCTACCAACTGGAGCTTCCCGGTGAGTATAATGTGTCTACTACGTTTAATGTTGCTGACTTGGAGTTATTTGATGCAGGTGACGACTTTGCTTTGGAGACCAAAGCACTTGAAGAGGGAGGGAATGATGAGGACATCGTACCACAAGCTATACCACGAGTTCCACCAGGGCCTTTGACACGATCCAGAGCACGAGCATTAGGAGACAAGTTCAACCAGCTCATGGAACACGCAGACGACCAGGAGCTCACGGATGAGGAGCCACCAGACGGCTCAGAAGACCAGCCGGACCCGTTCACTTCAGCTAAGGAGCATTGGAGATTCCTGCTTGAAGACTCTTCCACCTCCGGTGTCTTTACCATTACCATTCGGTAAAGACACCAAAAGACGTGCTGAGAAATTGTACTCTTTTTCCTATCTTCGGTTTTGTCCCACTGGGTTTTCCAAAGAAGGTTTTAATGAGGCAACACTCTTAGTGCGCAAGACGACGAAGACTTGTTCACACAATCCGACACCTTCACAAGTCTTAGTCAAATTCGGCCTTTACTCCTATATAAGGCTTATCTATCTCATTTCTTTCTTTTGTAGACTAAGTATAAGTCTAGGGCCTTCAGCCCATATTTTATGGTTAAGTCATTAGGACTTAAACCTTTTTTTTATACAGCAAAAAGAACTACATGCTGTTTTATTTTACACTACTTGTTGTTTTGGGGAAACATCATGTTGTTTACCCTAAGTTGTAACCATAAGGCTTATATAAGCCTCATCACTTATGAGAAATACAACTCGATTTTTACACAAACAAAACCCTAATCTCTATACAAGTTGACGGCTACTACTCCATTGGAGAGCTTGCCTCACGGATTCTTCTTGCCAAGGAGAATTACCCTGGTGTATCACAAGTCTTCCGCAGCTTGTGTGGTCCTTTCAATCCACCCCATTCCATCGCTTTGCTCCTGAAGGTCTCGAGTTTCTCGATCAACAGTTGCACCACCACCTTAGCTCACATCAAGGAATTACAGTTCCTAATGAAAGAAACATAATGAAAGAGAGTGCCTAGATCAGAACCAGTTCTTAAACTCAAATGCAAAGACCTAGTATCAAAGTCTTATGCATTCAGGCTATTTCTAAACTCTTATCCAACTAATTTATTAATTTCATTGATGGTTGTGTGAGTTAGAACTTTAGGAATTCTGGTATCTAGGTGGTTAGTAAATCATGAATTTTATTGAATTTTGTTCATGTATTTAGAAATTGGTAGAATGGGACATTTTGAACCTAGTTTAGCTAGATGAATCATTTGTTCATGAATTGCATTGATCCTAGGGGAAGAGAACCTTGTCTTTTACTTAGGAAAATAAGTTTAAGAAGGCATGTTGAATCCAAAAGTCCTTAGGCAGTGTTTAAAATTAAGTTTGGTTACTCTTAATCAATCTCTTTCACTCACTATCTTTTGTTTAGAATCTTCCTATTCTCAACAGGTTCAAAGACTTAAGATGGGAGTTGATGTTTTGCTTCATTGTCTAACAAAGACAAAAGAGAGCAAGTGAAAAAGGCACAACACATGGAGAAGAAGTTAGAACCAATGGCCACCAAGAACAGCCACCACAAGGAGTGGAGAGGAAAGACTGGTGGAAGGTGATGAATCAGCTCTCCCATGGAGTAAGGTGACCTTTGGTGTGTGCTTGAAGAGAAAATCAACAAAGCACACATGCTACAAGTTCAGATCATAATCAATCACAAAGGAGGAAACTCACAAAGGCTTATCAAAGTCTTTGCAAAGGCTATTTCTAAATCTTCTACTTATTCCTTGATTGATTGATATTTCTCATCTATAAATGTTCATAGGATGAAAGAGAACCTAGGAAGACTATGCATTGCATTTAGAACCTAGATGGATCCAAAATTCACCTTGACATTCATCATAATTCTCTATAATTCTTCATCACTTATACTTTTAATCTCCAAATCTCTTATTCTTCATATTCTTCAATACTTCAAATCTCTTAATTCTCAAAACATTTCACAGATACTTACTATGTTCTTCTTTATGTTTAAAGGATAAAGAAGACCACTTTGAGACATTAATTCTGTGTATGCTCATTTTACCAAACTTGACTTTTATTCTCAGTGTCAAGCTTGTGGGGGGGAAAGAAAATGAGCATCTAATCTAGAACAAGTTGGCTGTGACAAGGAGGCACATGAAGCTGGCCCAAGTTAACAAGTTAGCGCTCGCTGGTACATGGTACATGGCCGTGTTGCTCTAATGTGCTCATGCGTTTCATGCAGTTCATGTATGGACAAGGTTCATGCTGGATCATGATTATTCCAAGATGTTTTGCCTTGGAAAGTAAGCACAAGAAGTGTGCTAAGTCTGATTTTCTAGGAGGCTGTGAATAAGGTCATCCAATTCTTCTGTCATCAAATGAGGATAGAACCAATGGCCATCAAGCTACCAAATCTCATGAGAAGGAGTAAGCTGGTGGAAAGTGATGAATCACCTCATGACAAAATTCTCTCATCAAAGATCAGGAAGTGATGGAAAACAATCATAAGCATGACTTACCCTACATCATTTAGTGGAAGCATGGTGGAAAAGTGTATTAGGAGATAAGTGTGCTCACTCTACTCAAGCCTAATTCTACAATCTTATTCTCTTGAGTTAGGCTTATTGAAAGTAGAAAAGTGAAGCAAAATGAAGCTAGCCAAAGTGGATCCAAAACATATAAGGGAAGAGAACCATGTGATCATGATGAATCCATAAGAGAACCATGTGATCATGATGAATCCAAAGACCTTAATATGGAGATTTTTTAGAACCAGACTGGTCTAGATCATATCATCCAAATCGCCATCCACATTTATAAAAGGGAAGTTAAAAATCATACTTATATTATAATGCATTGGTTTATCTTGTGAGAATTGATACATGCATGTATATGTGTATGTGAAACAGGTTAAACTTGAAAAGCTTTGAGAAAGCTGGATCAAAATCACCTCTTAAAGACAAGGAGTCAAAAGAAAGAGGGAGAAATGGACCAGACTTATAAGAAGCTTCAAAGCAGTCCATTCCACACCAATGATCCCAACATAAAGTGTTATACTCTTTTTCCCTAGAAAAAGTTTTGTCCCAATTGGGTTTTCCTTCTCTAGGTTTTTAATGAGGTAATGCTTCATGGTTGCAAGCTTAGGCATTTTCCATGTCTTAAGCTTGAGGGGGAGTGTTGGAATGAAGAAGAAATGATGAAAGATGAAAGCCTTTGATTCTATAAATAAAGGCGTGAGTTTAATATGTTAAAGGGGAGTGTTTAAGGCTTGTTTGTGTTATAGTATTATATTATCCTTGTAGCCATTCATGTATAAGGCTATCCTTGTATCCAAACAAGCCTAGACTAGATTAGTATAAATACCTTACTCCCTTCACATATTGTAACTAAGCAAGAGAAATCATTCTCTTATCATTATGAATAAAAATATTCTTTCTCTCATTCTTTGTCACTAAAATTCTCTCTCTCTATTCTCTTGATCAATGGTGAACCTAAATCTCATATTCTTTCAGTCTGGACGCTTGTTGGTCTGGACGGGTGAGTTGGTCATGACGCAATCTGCTGGTCGGGACGATTGTGAGCAATGCTAGGTAGGTCACGGTCAAGTGTACTTGTGAGCTTGGGATGCAGACACGGAACGAGGAGGCTGGACAGTTGGTCGGGACAGGGAGAACTGGTTGGGAGCGTCCAGCATACAAGAGAGCGGCTTCGGCGCGTGTTGCGTACCATGATCACGGGTTTAGGTAACCGGCTGGTCGGGATAACTTGGATGCGTAAACTTGGTACGTGAATCAGGATGGACAAGGCGGGCGGACAGACGACCAATTGACAAGAGTGTCCGAAGCTTGGAAGGCACATGAGGAGCTGGGGCAACACTCGGTGAATCAAGAACCGTTGATCTTGAGCAGCACCCAGGGACACCAAGGACACGCGTGAGGACAGGAACGTGAGCAGCACACATGGAAGGCCGCCACCAAGATAAACCACAAAGGTGCGTGATCAACCCTTCCTATCACAGCCAAGTGAGATTGCTTGCTAACCAAGATAACCACCTAACCTCCTTTTAGTAACTTCAACCAATTCCTGCAACAAACTTTAACAGACTCAACCAACAAATTAAACTAATAACAGTCCTTATCTCTACCAACAATCAAGATTCAATATGAATTTCGAATTTAATAAACCAAACCTAAAGAATTCAAGACTCCCTTTCTAAAAAAAATAAAGATTGACAAGGAAATCAAGAAAATCAATCTTGAAGACTTAAACCTATCAGATTGAAGTCAAATTTCGTGGAGACCCTCACAAGATACTTATTCCAGACTCAAATATTTATAGAAAACTGAGAAAAGATTAGAATTTTATCACCAGATCCTTGTGAGGGGCAATATTTGACGTCTCTGAGAAAAACTTCAAGAACTTCCTTTACACAATAGGGAATTGAGTTCTGTTTTCTTAAAACAGAAACTAGACTCTAAAGGATTGAGTTTAGGATTTGGAAAAATGTTATTTGATGAAGAATCGACGACGGAATGACCTGGGAAACACGGAGGTTTGCGGCGGAGGCACTCGCGGAGGTCTGTGGCAAAAAAATTCGTAACTTTTGATTTCCTTGGTCAAATGATTCAATTTCAATTGGCGTGGCTTTAGAACTCGCCGATGTACAATCCAGAAAAAGCAGATCATCATAAAGAGCAGTGGTTGGCCGGAATTTGCGTTTCAAGATGACAATCAAAATTGAACTGAAAGGAGATTGTGAATAAGAAGTTTTTTTCTTGATTCAATGATAGAATGATGAATTTTACCCAGATTTGATGCAACATGGCTCTGATACCATGTGAGATTATGAGATTAAGAGATTTGAAGAATGAGAGAATGAGAGATTAGAGATCTTTAAAGAATAATGATTTTATTAAGGAAATGAGAATAATAGTTTCTTAGTTACAAATGAGAAGGGAAATAGATATTTATACTAATCTAGTCTAGGCTTGTTTGGATACAAGGATTTCCTTATACATGAATGGCTACAAGGATAACATAACACTAGAACACAAACAAGCCTTAGACACTTTCTTCCTATTCAAGTAACTCGAACACAAACAAGTCTTAGACACTCCCTTCCTATTCAAGTAACTCACGCCTACTAGACAAACTTTTAGAGGCTTTCTAATTTCATCATTTCTTTTTCATTCCAACATGTTCTTCCCGCTCTTAAGAGATCCTCACGATCTCTGTAAAACTAGGTAAAATGAAGAATAAATTCTCAATATTTCTCTCAAATTCTCGCATACCCAGACGACAACGATCTACCCAGACCCAATTTCTATAATGGCGTCTAACACTCGAAGAACAAAGAGAAAGAACTTCGCTATAAAATCTGAACAACAAAGGAAAAATCGAGTGAGGAGGGAGTGGCGAGTGGAAACTGAACGATAGAAGATCGTTAAGAAAAACAACCCTCTAGCGATTGTGGTTTATAAAACCCTAAATGCGCTGTCGATTGTAGAGATATAAGACGAAAAACGACTCGACGAAGAACCAGTGGCGTCAGAAGAAGAAAAAGGAGGAGCTTTGGGGTCGGAAGAGAGGGAAGAAAAAGTAGAAGGAGAAGAAGGAGAAGAAGAAAAAGAAGAAGGAGAAAGAGATGTCGAAGGAGAAGGACAAAATGTCCTGGCAGAAGTTGAAGTCTCGGCTACAGAAGAAGAAGTTGGCGTCGACGGAGGAAGCTCCAGTTGCACCATTAGCGACGCAATAGTAACAGAGGTAAAACTGTGTAATTGTTTGAGTAAAACTGTGATTATTTTGTAAAACTATTAACTGAGATTAATTTGGTAAAACTAGTGAAACTATGATTGTTTTGGTAAAACTAGTAAAAATGTGATAATTTTAGTAAAACTAATAAAATTGTGATTGATTTAGTAAAACTGTAATTATTTTTGTAAAACTAATAAAACTGTGATTATTTTAGTAGAACTAGTAAAATTGTATAATTTTTTAAGTAAAACTAGTAAAACTATAAAAATGTTTACGTAGGATTAGTAAAACTATATAATTGTTTACGTAAAACTAGTAAAATTGTATATATTCTATAAGTAGAAATAGCAAAACTGTACAATTTTTTAGTATAACTTCAGTAAAACTGCATACTTTTTTTGTATAATTGGTACACTGGGTATTACTGTTTGTTGTCTGTTGTCGGATTCCATGAGAGATTGTGAGGCGATACCTCTTTTGGCAATGCACTTCCATCCCATCCAATACCATAAGAAGATCACGATCTCGACAAGGTGTTTCATTTATGAAACATGGAAACCCTCGAGAAGTTGCAGCCTCCGATAAGAAAAAATGAGCGGATGTGGTTTGAAAGGCACTCGCAGTTCAAGTATATATTCCACATGCCGAAGGACAAGAAACACAAGATTCATGGCATGTGGATGCTTCTCCTCCGAAATGTCTGCATTGAATAGAAGAATGAAGCTTGGCTTGCTTTGAATGGTGTTCCCATCCGGTACGGTTTAAGGGAACACACCCTGATCTCGGAGTTCAACTGTCGTAACTACCCGTTCAACTGGAAGGAAAAAGGTAGCATGAGATTTTTCGAGAAGTACTTTGGAGCGGGGGAAACTGTTTGATATGTGGACATCAAGGCGAAACTTTTAGAGATGGAGCATTCAGCGGATGGGCTGAAGATGTTGGTCCTATACTTCTTGTATGGCATCATCAATGGGCAGACAAAGACCGGGAAAGATGCCCCGTCAGTAGAGCCATTCTTTCTGAGAGTTGTGGATGATCTGCAACTATGTCATTCATTTCCTTGGGGGAGACTGTCCTTTGAGCACATGCTTCTGGAGATTGCCCACATGATGGACCATTTTAGGGGATGTGAAAGAAAATATCTTGTGGCCGATTCCCGATTTTTGTATTCCGATGGAGGAAAATTTTTATTTGTGGTCTAAGTTATTGTTCTTACTTCTTATAATTACTGATAACTCTAACTTTTAATGTTTTGCATATTTTTTTGTAGTTGTTGGCATTTAAGGCCATTCTCGACTTGCATATGATGTTCCGAGAACATGTTGAAGGTGCTGACAAGACTTATCCCAGGATGTACAAGTCATAGTTCAAAAATGCGTAATGAAGGGGTTTCTTTTTCAAGCATATATGAAGCACTTAGAACTACTAAGGTACAACTACGTACAACTATATTCAATTGTGACTAGTAAAACTGTATAATTGCTTTAGTAATACTAGTAAAATTGTATACTTTTTGTATAACTGGTATAATTATTTTTTTGATTTACATACACAGCTCATTGAGAGCATGCTTGTCCCAGCCGTCGGTAAAGAAGATCTCCTATATGAGATGACAGAGCGTAATGACGACGAAGATGCACATGATGCTGTTGTCGAGAGTTGGATGACGAGTCTTAGACTCGGACATCAGATTTTCTTTCAAAATATGTTTGAAGAGGATGTGGCTGCACGTGTAGAGGTAAAACAAGAGGCTCATCGTCCACTACCAGCTACTCAGCCACCACAAATCTCATTAGAAGCAAGAATACAGGAACTGGAACATAAAATGGATATGTTTGTTCAGCATATTAAGGAGAAAGTGGATATGTTGGTAGCACGGATTGAGCAGCTTGAAGGTAAAGCGAGTGATGCAAGGACGAAGGGCAAGAAACGGGTCAGAGAAGAGTGAGTCGGTTGTATTTGTTGAACTTATTTAATACTTGGTTGAAGTTAATTATGGTTGAAGTACTTTTGTGGTATTTGGTTGAACTACTTTTGTAGTTTATGTTTGAACTCTTTACTAATATTAAGATTTTTGAAAATATAACTACAGTAGAACTAGACAACTATGAAAATATTACTAAATAAAATCAAAGCGGTTAGTTGTGTATATAAATTATTACTGAGTAAAACTAGCGAGATTAGTTGTGCAACTCGAAATTATAACAAATATTTAAAGTAGAACAAAGATAATGAAAAACCAGTTTTACAACATCAAATCAAAGCAACATACAACCAGTTTTACTAGTTTTCCCCTAACTTTTCATTTAAGGCTTTTTATCTCCTTAAAAAGTTGCTCAAGTTGATGCTATAAGCTTCAGATCTTTGAATTTTTGGAATCAACCTCATTCTTCACCTTACCAATCTGTTGTTGGACACCATCAAACTAATTTTTCTTATGATGCAATTCATCATCTTAAAAATAAAAATCTATGAATTAATAATTTAAAAGACAAATGAGCAGTGATTTTCTAACCTCAAATTGATTGCAAATGAAGTATTTCTTTCCGGTATCGGTTTCGGTTTTAGTTGTATCAACGACGACGATTTTTCCACCACATGGACAAAACTTTGGAATCCCTTTGTCACTATCGGCTATAAATTGAAGCATGTCGTAATACTTCTTCAACCTATTATCGTTCTTATAGGTAGGATCCATGGGATGATAGAGTGAGAGAAAGAAAAAGAGAGAACACGCAGAAAGAGAGAGAGAAAGAGAGAACAAGTAGAAAGAGAGAGAGAAAGAGAGAGAGAGAGAGAAAAAAGGGAGAGAGAGAAAGAGAGAAAAAGAGAGAGACAGAGAGAAAGATATATATTTTGGATTTTAGTTCAACATAAAAGAAGAAAATCGGTTTGGGGGAAAAATTTTGAAACTTTTAACATTTGGGCGGGAAAAATTTCACATGTGGGCGGCAAAAAATTGCACTTAGTTATATTAAAGATTTTAGTTGTACAAAAATGCATATAGTTGTATTTTTGGATTTTTCATTTTAATTAGTTTTACCTTGATAAATCGTATGTTTTGCAAGTTTTATAATTGATTACTGTCGACTGACTTACAATTCTGAGTGTTTTATGCATTCATATATTGTGAAAGTATATGAATGTAACTTTTTGACAATAACTTGGTTATATTGATAAAATGACATCAAAAGTGTAAAGAGTATGTTGTCTATATTCTTTCATAATAACGAACCAATGAAAAACAATTTTATCATTTTATTCTTAATATGTTTGTAACATCAATTGTGATATTTATAATGTCAATCTGTCTATAATCCTTGCTAACAAAACATTTTATCAATTACCAGGTATATCATTTATGTCAGTCATAACAGTTATACAATTGTATCCGTTATACAGTTGTACTAGTTATATCAGTTATACAGTTGTAATAGTTATACCAATTGTACCAATTGTACCAATTATACAAGTTGTACAGTTTATACCAGTAATACCAATTATACAGTTGTACGAGTTATACCAATTATATCAGTTATACCAGTTGTACCAGTTTAGATATCCAATCCGATATACAGATAACTTCCACATACAACATACATATACGATTTTCTTTATAAATTGAGGTTAGATAAATGCAAAGATCTTCATCATCAAAAATACTAAATTGTTCCTCACATCCCATCAACAATGGAATGTAACTCAATTTTAATTTTACTACACTTTCATCTAACCCAACCTTCTTTTATATCTTATCTTCTGCCATCGATAAAGTTATATCCTCTACTGATGACTTAATCATCAAACTATATATGTGACCTCCACATCTAAAATGTATGATGACGTTGTTGTTCATTGTCACCTACCAAAACAATAAAAAATATTTTAATCAATATTATTAGTTATCCCCAACTATACTAGCTCTAATATATTCACATTAATACTATTTCAATCAGTACATCGCTAACTTTAATACAATGTTTATTAGTTCTATTTGTTTTACTATTTTTAATAGTTTTCTAATTTTCTTCTAGTTTTACTATATCCACTAGTTTTACTATATTCACTAATTTTACTAGTTTTACTAGTTTTCATTCACTAGTTTTACTATATTCACCAGTTTTACTACTTTTACATTAATCCAAATTTCAATTCTACATACTATAGTTTACTACGATTTTATCATTGCAATACATTAATTTTCAATGCCTAGTCATAATATATCCATAAAGTATGGTTAAAACTTGTTCAATCGAGAGATTATAAGAAAATCGAATTTGAAATCAGTGTTCAATGTGGATATGAAATCAGATGTTTTAGAATCGAAACTGAGTTCGACTGAGGTTGACGAAGGTGAATGATAACATAGACAAGCTGAGAGTAAGCAAAGCAGTAGCTGAGAGGGAAGAGGAGTAGATGTAGAAGCGCACGTAGATGCAGAGAGCTCGAGCTCACATAGAGAGAAGAGAGAAAATGAGGTTTCGTCTCAAATGAAAACGGAGAGAGCAAATCGAATATTTTTTAATTATTTAATTATTTAATTTTTTAGAATAAAATGGAAAACTCATATTTAATGGATATTATAGATTAATGAGAAGTATAAAAAAACTTTTAGAGAAGAGGGTATATGAG
Organism: Streptanthus diversifolius; assembly: GCA_039880935.1. Classification (NCBI taxonomy): domain Eukaryota; kingdom Viridiplantae; phylum Streptophyta; class Magnoliopsida; order Brassicales; family Brassicaceae; genus Streptanthus; species Streptanthus diversifolius. Next base: position 20,050,237 of record JAXGFM010000014.1, on the reverse strand, counting down.
ATGTTGTTTCTATTTGATCCGAGATATAAGACTATGGACAAATAGAAGAGATATTGAAAAGAATGATGAAGAATATTAAAAGAAGAAAAAAAAATATCAGAATTAGTCAATTATTTTTTTCATATCTATATGGTTATTTAGGATATCTAAAGTAAAATCAAATTGATTTTGGTTTAGTCCGGTCCAGATTTATGGTTTTAGATACTTTGCTAATTAACCTATTTTCTAAGACAATTATTTTATCATCAAGGTATTATACGAATTTAAATTCGGATGACGGCACAAAGAATACCCTTAACATAAACCAAAACTATATAAGTCGGATTTATCACAGTGCTAGTCACAATTTTGATGGTAATTTTATTAATTACCAGCTTAAACTAAACCGGTAACGTGGTATTATTGCTAAATGTCCAGTTTCAACTAAACCGGATATTGTTAGTAGATCCCACCACCTGTCTTCTTCACCATGGTATCTTACGGCTGAGTTTGGCGGATAAACGGAAGTCTCGATACTGCGATTTACGTTCTCCCGATGACTTCCACCCTTATCTCCTCATTTCTCTCTTCCTCTATCTTCCCTTCCGATAATCGCAGCCGTGTTCGAATTCCGGCGACTTCAATTTCCGGAGGTAGTAGCAATGTTCGCCCAGTGAAGCGACGCTGTTCAAAAATTGTCGCTAGATCACTCGAGCTTCCTCTTCTTCCCTTCGGCATGAGCGAGGTTAGCACCATAAACCTAATATCTCAGCAAATTTAAATTTGGATTCTTGCTTTTAACATATGGTTACAGGTTCTTGTGCCAACGGAGAGTAAAACATTGCATTTGTATGAAGCAAGGTACTTGGCATTACTTGAAGAGGTATGTACAATAATAATCTTTGATTCCATAGTTATTCTATGGATTCACTTTCTGTTGTGTTTCTTTGAAATCGTATTGTTTCTTGGTTTGTGCAGTCGATGAAAAGAAAGAAGAATATGTTTGTTCATTTCATTCTGGATCCTATTTCGATTAGTGAGAAAGCAACAGAAGCATCCTTTGCTGCTAGATATGGCTGCTTGGTACTTATTGAGAATGTAAGCTTTTTCTCAAGAACTTTGATCTTTATGTGTTTGTTGATGAGTGAAGCTAAAACGCATAATATTACAGGTCGAGAGATTAGACATTGGAGCACTGGTCTCCATAAGAGGCGCTGGTCGTGTGAAGATTTCGAGATTTTTAGGGGTAAGAATGCAAAATAAAAACTAATCTTTTGTTAAACATTACAATGTGACTAGAACTAGACTTTGAGCTACTCTGTTTCTTTTCTTTGCACAAAAACTCAAATGACTATATGATTTTTTGTCTCAGGCAGATCCTTATTTGTCTGGAGAGGTTAGACCAATACAAGATCGTTTTAATTATGAGAGCAGCAATGAAATAACCTCAAAAGTCTCCAGTCTTAAGGAGTCTATTAAGAATCTCAACAGCTTGGAGATCAAACTTAAGGTACAAACCTACTTAAACCTCTCTACCGTTTTACTTGGAAACAAATCGATGTATTATTGGAACGTTCTATAAAAGTTGTATGTAGTGTAAAGATCTTTTACTGTAATGTTCTTAGAAGTTGAAGTGTTGGATTATCTCCTTATGCAACAGGCTCCAGAAGACTCGCCGCTACAAACTCGTCTCTATAACTCTTTAAAATGGGCTGAAGATGAGCCACCGGAAGAATGTGACGAATCATTCTTTCCTTCCCTTCAAGAACGTCTATCATTCGCTGCATTTCAACCCATTTCCGGTAATTTCACATATTTTCTCTCTTGTACCTTCAAGTTTCAAGAAGCTTTACAGTTTAAAACTATCAAATTATGGGTCTGAGAGTTGCCTTTAGAATTGTTAATAGCAATAAATCTCTGGTTTTCTTGATTGTAGGATCGACCCAGTCGGAACTATCAAGGTTACAACAAGAGAAATTAAAGGCAATGGATATGAAGAATACAATGGAGAGGTTAGAACTCTCAATGGGACTTATCAAGGAGAACATTTCTTCAATTGCAGCCAAACTCGCCATTCAATCTTTGGATATTCTTTAAGACTTTATAATTAAGTCTCTAATTGTAAATGTGCCAAACTAGGAATTTTAAATTACAGCTCAGAAAGTGTATATCAAATGGCAATATAACTCATGCAAGAAAGATGCAAAATACACTATCATATTCAAAGTTTAAGTTAAGCCCCAATTTTCAATCCATGCAACAGCTTACAGGCAAAAAAAAATGCAAGATACCAATCTCCAATAACAATTATTCAGTCTATATATAAATTAATGATATATCATGATTTTTATGTATTTTATGTATTACTTGGTGGCGATCAACACTGCCATTGGTGTCGGTCCACACTGATCGCGTGCAAACAATCCTCCACAAGCTTTAACAAGTTTCACTAAATAGAAGATTGACCCAAATCTTCCACTTATTTGTAAAAAAGTCTTTTCGTATTTGAAATTATATTTAGGTTTTTAAAATTCATTGTTGACTTACATTCATACTTTTGAGAGAGATTGCTAGAGCTTTTAGAGAGAGAAATCAAAACTCACTTTGTAGAGAAAAGATTTTGAACTCCATTATTTCTCTTTTGATTTTTAGAGCAACTTATTCAATTAATGATTTATGTTTCATTATCCTTGTTAGATTTAGGGGTTTTCAAAAGTTAAAGATGAATTGTTAGATTGGACAGAATTATTCGGATATTCTCATAGGGTGCAATTTCGGTTAACCGAAACCGAACCGGATCGGTTTTTTGGTTTTCGGTTAACTGAATGTTTTAAAATATTTATCCTTAATTTCGGTTCGGTTCGGTTTAAATTTTGGTTATTTTCGGTTATTAGATTCTTACTGAATTGAACCAAAAAACCAATTCAATTTAAGTAAATCCGGTTCAATTTATGTAATTCGGTTCAATTTAAGTAAACCCGGTTCAATTTAAGTAAATCCGGTTCAATTTTGGTTTAAATCGGTTAAACTTAATTAAAAATAATAATAAATATATAAAACGGTTAACCGATCGGTTCGGCCAAACCGAACCGAACTGAACGAATAACCGATTGGTTATTAAAAATCTGCCTAATTGAACCGACTTTATAACCCAATATAAACCGAAAACCAAAAATTTCGGTTTGGTCCGGTTCGGTAAAATCGGTTCGGTTAATAATCTCACCCCTAGCTCTTCATATGGATAGGAATTAATGCTAGTTCTACATTAATCACCTAGAATTTAGATCTTAGAATAATTGATAAATATGAAATTGTCATTGATTTTTTTACTTAATCTTAGATGAGAAAAATACATAGCTGCAAAGAAATCTAGTTTAGGAATTTTGTGAACTTTATCAAACCCATTTTTAATCCTTGTCTGAACTGTAGAATTTCCAAAGAAATTTGAAATTTTAGGATCTAGACATAGATAATCTCTGCAAGGAAAGTTGGTTGATTTAATTATTGTGATTTGAATTCAAGAACGGTTCTTAAACAAACCTTTAGCAATTCGCCTGATTCGCAATTCTGATTTGAGAATATCCCTAAGTTTAGCCCATTTCCTAATTGAACTTACAACAGTTTAAATTTCTCTTTTATTTACATTACATTAATTTTATTTGGCTTATTCAAAAACTGATATTTATTGAGTGATCTTGAGTCTCTGTGCATTCAACCTCTAAGTACTATGATTGCACCTCTGAATTTGTAGAGTAGATTATTATAGAATATATTTTAACATATCAAATTTTGGTGCCGTTGTGGGATTCTTTGATTCACTAATAGATTAGGTGTAGAATTTAGACTAAACTCTTTATTTTTTGTTTACTTGCAGTGTAGCTTACTAGATTAGGTGCACAGTTCTTTCTCTTTTTAATTGTGTGTTTCAGGTGTATGCATTATCGCTGTAGTATAAGCAACATGTGAACTCAGCTTTTGAATCCTTCGAATCAGGAGTTGAGAGAGCTGAATGACCCAACCGGAAGGCAAAGAAATCTGCAGAGATGGGTTAACCAGTAATACTACTTGCAGATGCTGAAGGAGTCTTATGAGACCAGGAGGATCGTGCATGCGTCAAAAGATTGATGCACAAGGAAATGTGATTCCCGGTGAAGTGATTGGTCCTGGAGAAGTTGAGAATGCTGGAGCTGTTTGTGGGAGAACACTAGGATACTACAACACGCTTGATCAGTTTTATGTTAATAGGTAGGCTATTAGACCTCCTGCATTCCCAAGGAATAACTTTGAGATGAAACCTGCATATAACATTCTTGTGGGTCAGCATCTCTTTCATGATCTTCCTCATGAGAATCATATGGATCACATTGAGAAATTTGAAGATTTAGTGACAAAATTAAGATAAATGATGTCTCTGAGGACTATTTTTTCTGTAAATTGTTCCCATACTCCCTATTTGAAGATGTAGCTTATTGGCACAAGTAATTGCAGTCAGGAACTTTGACATCTTGCTTCATGACTCGTATGAATCAGAGTTTCTTAAGATGGATTATTTTTAATTTATGTATTGACTTAATAACTGTTATTGCTGCTTGGTATTCAAAGTCTATATATTCATGATGCTCATCTCTGTCGATTTCAAATATCACGTCACTGAAACAGGAAAATCTAACAACAATTATCGATCTTAATCTAAGTAACATAGAAGCACACTTACATTAAGGAATCAACCAATATTTCGTTCATACCTGAGGCAGTCAAAGTTTGTTCTTCTTTTGTGCGTTATTGAGAACATAGAAAACTAAACTAATGAACACAGTATTTGACATTACTTGGCTGGTTGTCAAACTAAATCACTGTTTTTCATAAAAATTAAAATTGGCATTAATACTTCCAATCTTCTCTTATATGATATGATCACACAAGGAGATGTCGATATCACCATTGCCAACTCAAAGTTCCATATTTTTTCTCTATAAAATTGGTTGTTTGATATGATTCAGAACCATATAACAATCTTGGAACCATATGTAATAGGTTTCTTCTATAAAATGAGCGCAAGAATAATTTGTTACTAACAATGTGTTGTTCAATTGAGACGACATGTTGAGAACTCTAATTAGCTAGGCATCAGACATACATTACTTAAGTAACACACATCCACAACATAACTCGTAATTTTTGTATTTATGTAAATTGGCCCATTTTTGTAGAGTACAGTTTTGGCCGAGTCTGATCTATGAACTAAGATTAGATAAGATTCTTTAGAGATTTTAGAACCTTCATTGGGAATCTTAAAAGTTTTTTAAGTTATTTTTTAAAATAAAAATAATAAAAAAATTGAGAAACTTAAGAACTAGTTCTTAATTAATTAAGAAACTGTTTTTTTTTGCTACATGTACCTTTCCAATTGATTTTTTTTGTCAACATATTCAAAGCGAAAAATTAAAAAATATCAGTTAGCCAGGGAGGAGGAATTGTGTCGATGTGCACCATCTCTGATGACAGCTTTCGTGCTACCCGTGCAAGTTTGTCCGCCCTTGTGTTCGAATTCCGCGGGGTATAGATTACTCGTATACTGTGAAGCCTGCTTTTGCTTCTGTTGAATTCTTCTAGATGCATCCCAAAACCTGGCCACTCATCCGGTGAAAACACCATCTTTATCAATTCTTGACAATCTGTGGCAAAATCACTTCTAATCTCTGGAGTGAATACATGCAATCCATTGCCCAAATAATCGCCTCTATTTCCACATGTAGAGGCGATAGACTACAACTATATTCTTGACGCCTACCATCATATTATCACCTCCATTTTGGGTAGATACCCATCCTTGACCCGAAAATCGTTCTGATTCCTTCCAAGAGCCGTCAACTTGACACATCCATGTATCTTGATGCAAATGTTCCAAAATCGGAACAAACTCCGGAATAGTTACCACTTGTAACTCCTGGGCATCTTCCCATATTTGTCCTTCCGTTTCGGCAAGTGTTAAAATATCCAACGGGCTTCTGTCTAAATTCCTGAATACTTTATCATTACTTCTTTTCCACAGATTAACTTATAAAATATTAATATTTTATTTTTTAAAATTTGTTTATATATTTTTATTGATGGAGATGCTTTTACTATCTAGGGTTCTCTGTTGCCACCAAAAATTGCATATGGAGCCCTCCTCGATAAGTCCCTCAGCTATCTCGATCATCTCGAAACAGATGGAATCAAATGACAAATCGTGTTCTCCGTCGTAGCAAAACGCTTCCACGGTCTAGATATTCTCTTTACAATTCATGGTCATTTATATTTGTTTGCTTTTTCACTCAATTTATATAGTCAAAATTTGATATATTTTTTTGCAAGACAAATTTCAGCAAGAAGGAGAAGCAAAATGAAGAGGTTATACGACTAGGAGTTGAGCTCTCAATCTTTGTGGCTGAAGCAACATTCCTATTATCTGATGACATATGTTTTGTGGTTTTGTAGGTTGTTGGCTATCTAAGAATGTAGGGAACAAACACTATGAAGGTCCACTATAAGAATACACGAATTTGGCGATTATATATTTAGTCGCCAATATATACGACTATTTAGCTACTACATGGTGACTACTTTATGGCTTCAAAATTTTAGTCATAACTGAGTCGATTGTAGGGGGCGGTTGTTCAAGGCCGTTAATCTTGTCTTTGGGTAAAAGTAGGTTGCACTAAAAAGACCAGAAGGATTATTATTTTTTTTTAGTTTTCAGTTGTTGTCAGTGTTTTGCAGTTGTTGAAGGTGATTAAAACCATTATTAATCAAGTGGCCTAAAGACAATTTTAGGCGGTTCTTGGAAATTCATTGTAACATGGAGCTGTCTAAAATAATTCAAGCTCCAGTGATTCTAAGAAGAGTAAACTATCTCTTTTGGTCAAGAACTATGAAGACCAACTTATGCAGCATGGGTCTATGGAATCATGTTCTGATAAGAAAGACACCAATCACGGTAATTGAAGAAAAAGATCTAGAAGATCAAACCAAGGATGAAGCGGATCTGTTGGGAAAATGGTTTCAAGAAGACCAACTTGTTCTCTCCATTCTACAAAATTCTCTTGAAGGATCTCTCCTAGAAGCCTACTCCTACTGTGAAAATTCTAAGGACTTGTGGGTGAAACTTAAAAATGTCTATAGGAACACCTCCAATCTTATGAGAATAAGTCCCTAAATGTACTCAAAGAAGAAGAAGTAGAATTCACCAAAAATTATGGGACATTCAGAGCTTTGTGGGCAGAGTTGGACATGCTCAGACTAGTCACCATTGAACCCATAACACTCAATGAAAGAAGAGAGCAAGACAAGGTATTTGGGCTTCTTATGATCCTGAACTTTACCTACACTGATTTGATAAAGCACCTACTCAGAGAAGACAAACTACCAAGTCTGGAAGATGTGTGCTCTAAGATTCAAAGAGAACAAGGTTCTCATGGGTTGTTTGGAAACAAGGAGGAGCTGGTCATAGCTCACAAGAGTTTCTATAAACTTGAAGAGAATAAGAAGGTAATCTGTGACCATTGCAAGAAAATGGGTCATTCAAAGAGGGAGTGCTGAATCCTTCACCCTGAGCTCAAACCACGCCAATCCAAGAGCAGAATAAGGACATGCCAAGGCGAGAGCTATAATCAGGTGCAAGTAGCTGGCGCTTCATCATTCCATTAAGCCGAGAGCTACACGCAAGTTCCGCATGCAGGCGCCTCTTCCTCTTCACGGGTCAGGAGCTACACGCAAGTTCCGCATGCAGGCGCCTCTTCCTCCTCACGGGCCAGATTGGTTCAAGTACGAATCACGGAAAAATCCTCCTCTCCTGTGACTAATAAAGCAGACTATGTCAAAAGATCAGACTTAGAAGCTATCATCAAGGATTTAAATTATGGTAATGTGATTGGTGAATCTGTACATGCTTCTTTTCAAACTTCTAATGATGCTAAACCATTGATAGTGGATTCTGGAGCTTCTCACCATATGATTAGTAATCTAGAATTGATAGAGAACTAGAACCTGCCTTAGAAAATGTGCTAATTGCTAATGGTACTAAGGTTCCAATCAAAGGCATAGGGAAGCTAAAGTTGTTTAATAAAGAATCTAAAGCATTCTACATGCCTTCTTTCACATCTAATATATTATTTGTTAAAAGAGCTACTAATGATCTAAATTGTCATGCTATATTTGGTCCTAATGACTAATATTTACAGGATATTGACACTACAAGGATTCTTGGAAATTGAACTATTATGTGCTTGAAGATCTTCACTTGAAAGACACTTCAAACTCGTGTGTAGCTAGTATAGATAATAGTTTACAAGCTGATCTATGGCATGCTAGATTAGGACATCCACATACTAGAGCTTTAGAATTGTTAATGCCTAGTTTGAAATTTAAAATGGTTTGTGTGAAGCCTGCATTTTACGTAAGCATTGTAAAACAGTTTTTTTAAAATCTACACACAGTTATGAGCATTGTTTTGATTTCGTTCACTATGATGTTTGGACTTCTCCTATCTTATCTAGAGAAAACCACAAGTATTTTGTTACATTTATAGATGAAAATCTAAGTATACTTGGGTCACATTGATTAAATCTAAATATAGTGTTATAAGCCTGTATAAATTTTCAAACTTATATGACTAACAAATATAATACCAAGATAAAGTGTTTTATATCAGATAATGGTGGTGAATACACTAGTCACAAGTTTCAATGACATATAGCAAAGTATGGATCACACATCAAACAAGCTGCCCTTATACTCCACAACAAAATGGAGTAGCTAAAAGGAACAATAGGCATTTGATGGAAGTAATGAGGTCCATGATGTTCTACATGAAAGTGTCCAAGCGTTTTTGCGGAGATGCCCTTATGACAGCATGCTATCTAATCAATATAACTCCTACCAAAGTCCTACAGGACTTGTCTCCATTTGAGATATTTACTCAAACAAAGCATAGTCTTGAACATCTAAGAGTATTTGAGTGTGTTTGCTTTGTTTTAGTACCAGGTGAACTGAGAAAAAAGTTGGATCCTAAGAGTACCAAGGCAATATTCATTGGATACTCATCAAAACAAAAAAGTTACAAATGTTATAATCCAGAGACTAGAAGAGTCCTGCTTTCTAGAGATGGCAAATTCAATGAAACCAATGGCTTCTATGAAGAAGGAACTGGGATCAGTTCAAGGATATCTCTTTAAACACTTCTGATCAAGCTGAGAACCTAAGAAGAATTCTAGAAAGCTTTGGAATCACACAAGAACTGGCTCCCTCAGCTAGCCCTCCTCAGACTACCACACGACATCCTCAGTTGGACCCTAGAACTCCGAGTCCCACACCAATATCAATAAGGCCTCCAGTACAAGCTCCAGCTCAAATACCAGGGGCATGACACAAACCGGCACCCGCTTCAGTCTCGTCCTGGTTTTATCCAGCTCAAGTACCAGAGGCATGGCACGAACTGGCACCCGCTTCAGCCTCGCCCCGACCCTCTCCAGCCCATGGTCCAGCTCAGGTAAAGGAAGTATCGGCACCAGCTCATGCTCCATCCTCGTCCCGGCCTAGAACACGTGCTCAGGTGCGGGAAGTACCGACACCATCACCAACCGTAGCGCGGCACGAACCAGCCTTCTCTCCAACCATCTCCTCTTGGTCATGAGGGAAGCCAAGAATCTAGACATGATCAAGAGGCTTCAGAAGGATAAATTCTAGTCTTAGCTTTTAAAAGGCCAAGAGAAATTCAACCTAATCTTGTAGATGATCTAGAAAGAGAGGCCAAAGGGGAACCGGCTGTTGTCCTTAGAAAAAGTACAAGGAAGAGATTTCCACCCAACTTCTACTACAACAACAATGCAGTAGTTCACCATGATCAGGGAGTATGTAATCTCATTCATATTCCTGCTTCTCATGTTGCATTTACTCTTAGTCTTGATAAAGAGCATATTCCAAAGAGTTATGAGAAAGCAATGGAGATAAATGAGTGGAGGGAAGCAATTCAAGCTGAAAGACAAGCTATGAAGAAGAATCAAACCTATGCACCAGCCACCGTACCAAAAGGAAAAAAAACTGTAAATTCTAAATGGATTTTCACCATTAAATATAAAAGCAATGGTGAGATAGATAGGTACAAAACTAGGTTAGTGGCTAGAGGTTTCACACAGATTTATGGTGAAGACTATAGAGATACTTTTGCTCCTGTAGCTAAATTACACTCAGTGAATGTTGTTTTAACTCTTGCTACTAACTTGGACTGGGAATTATGGAAAATGGATGTTAAGAATGCATTTTTGCAAGGTGAGTTAGAAGAAGAAATGTATATGAAACCACCACCAGGCCTAGAAGATCAAGATGGAACCGTTAACACACTGAGGCTAAGAAAAGCTATCTATGGCTTAAAATAATCTCCTAGAGCTTGGTACCATAAACTAAATGTGACTCTAAGGGACAGAGGCTTCAAAAGGCCAGAAATAGAACACACTCTTTTTTACACTTAAGAGTAAGGATGGGATTGTTGTTTTTCTCATTTATGTTGATGATATAATCATATCTCGAAGTGAAAGGGGGAATAGCCTCTACTAATGAGTATTTAAAAGTATATTTGACATTAAAGATCTAGGGGGACTAAAATACTTTTTAGGAATTGGAGTATGTAGGTTTAAGGAATGCCTATTTCTTTGTCAAAAGAAGTATGTATTGGACTTACTAACATCTATAGGAATGCTAGAAGCTAAGCCAGCCAAAACCCCATTAGAAGAAGGCTACAAAGTAGAACCTCAGGGGGAGCTTGAATATGACGGCTTTAAAAAGGCAAAGTTGTATAGAAAGGTTGTTGGTAAACTAATATATTTAACTATTACTATACCTGATTTGTGTTTTGCAGTCAATCAAGTGTTTCAGCATATGCAAGACCCCAAAACAAGCAATTGGGAAATGATTCATAGGATCTTGAGATAGTTGATAGGAACACATGATCAAGGTATATGGATGGGTAGTAATGGAAACACCAATGTAGTTGGTTATTGTGATGCAGATTGGGCAGGTGATAGAAAGGACAAGAGGTTCACAACCGGTTATTGCACACTCATAGGTGGGAACCTAGTCACTTGGAAGACTAAGAAACAGAAGGTTGTTTCATGATCAAGTGTTGAGGCTGAGTATAGAGCAATGAGGAAACTTACCACTGAATGCATCTGGTTAAAGCAACTATTACAAGACCTTGGAGTAAGTATTGAGGTGCCAATCATAGTTCATTGTGACAATCAAGAAGCAATACACATAGCTTAAAACTCTGTGTTTCATGAGAGAACCAAGCATATTGAGGTGGATTGCCATAAGGTAAGAAAAGCTATTAGGAATGGAATCATTTTACCTTGTTACACAAGGTGTGAAGATCAACTTGCAGATGTGTTCACCAAGGCCACAACACTGAAGACTGGCTGCTATATCTATCCAAGACTTGGTCTCATGTCAATTCCACAACACCGATCCTGATCATGGAGTATTATACTCTTTTTTCATAGAAAATGTTTTGTCCTAATTGGGTTTTTCTTATTTAGGGAAAACGATCCAGATCTCCACAAGATCTGTGACATCTTATCAGTTCCCTCCCATTTTTGAACCACAACTTTTATCTCCATTCGACCATAGTTTTAGATCTATTTGAACCCGAATTTATATTTTTCGTTCTATTTTCCCATAATTTCGGTTAATCGTGGTTTTTAGCTAATCTCTAACCCAAATTAAGATAATGTTAACCAAAATCTTAATTAAACCATTTTAACCGTTAATTTAACCAAAAATCCGATTAAACCTAAATTATTTATATTAAACCGAAGATGTATTTTGAAAACCTAGATTACTAAATCGATTTGGGAAAAAACCAAATCCACAAACCGATCTAATGCCTCTTCCACCACCGTTTCGTCTTCTCTGTCGTCGCCGCCGGCGATGGTTAAGGATCAGCATAGGAGAGCTGGTTTGATGTCCATGTCGTTCGCTGTGAAGGAAGCTTTGAGTGGTAATCTGATGGAAGTATTAGGTGGAGGAGGACTTAAGAAAAGCAGATCTGTGGCTCATGCTCCGAGGGATTCTTATATGGTTAAGGATTCGAAGAAGAAGAAGAAGAAGACGACGACGGCGAAGAAGACTGGATTTTGGACCAATTTGCTTCATCTCAAAAGGAAAGGCGGTGGTGCCGACGTCGGAGGGTTGGTTACTTCACGACAAAGGGTGTATTAATTAATTAAATGACCTATTAGTTTTTTTTTGTTTTCTCTGAAATTTTCTTTTTTGATATGTACAGTTACAGATAAAAAAAGTCAAATGGTGAAAAATAATGATAGTGATTTTTCTCACAACTTTGAAAAAACCAAATCCACCACAACTTTGAAAATGGCGATTCATCAGCAAACAATGCAAAACCCAGAATTGCGATGTGAGAGATGGGGGGAGAGAAATTGCAAGTGGGTTTGTGGATTTGGTTTTTTCCAAATCGATTTAGTAATCTAGGTTTTCAAATACATGTTCGGTTTAATACGAATAATTTAGGTTTAATCGGATTTTTGGTTAAATTAACGGTTAAAATGGTTTAATTAAGATTTTGGTTAACATTATCTTAATTTGGGTTAGAGATTAGCTAAAAACCACGATTAAACGAAATTATGGGGAAATAGAACGAAAAATATAAATTTGGGTTCAAATAGATCTAAAACTATGGTCGAATGGGGATAAAAGTTGTGGTTCGAAAATGAGAGAGAACTGATAAGATGTCACAGATTTTGTGGGGATCTGGATCGTTTTCCCCCTTATTTAGGTTTTTAATGAGGTAATACTTCATGGTTGCAAGTTTAGGCATTCTCCATGTCTTAAGCTTGAGGGAGAGTATTGAAATGAAGAAAAATTAAAGGAAGATTGATGAGGCCTTGGAGCTACATAAGAGAGTGTCTTAGACTTTTTTGTGGGTAATGATATGTTATCCTTGTAGCCAAACATGTATTAAGCTATCTTTGTATCCAAACAAACCTAAACTAGATTATAGTATAAATAGTTATCTATCTCCTCATTTGTAAGCAAGAGATTATAATCTCATTCTAATAAAAATTTAATTCTCTCTAAACTCTCTCTCTCAAATTCGCCCACTCTTTCTATCAATCTCTCAATCTTTTCAATCTCTCAATCTTTTCAATCTCTAAATCTCTCATTTTTCACTAAGATGCCACTAATTATACCTTGCAAACCGAATCTTTTTTTTTGTTTTTTGTTTAACAAGCGATACACGATCTTAATTATATCAGGTCTTGTCCCATCCCCTTTGCATAAAATCAATTCAGCCTCCCTAAAAACCCTAACCGATCTATCCATCTTCTTCGATCGATCTCTCCATCTTCTACGATTCACCACTGAGCTTCTTCCTCTCCTTTTCGTTCTTCTCTCAAATCAATTCAGTGTCGTCCGCTGAACTATGAGTTTCCAATTTCAAATTCTGGAATTTTGGATTCAAATTTAGTGACTATGACTTTTCCCATTTCAATTAGGTCTGGAAGATTCTGATTTGATACAAAAAATGTCATTTTGGTCACACTCACTTTCTCTTTTCGCGCTTCAAAAGCGAGTGCTGCTTAAACCCTAATTCTCGTGTCTCTTATTACAATTTTGTCTTGCTTCTGACTGTTCTTCTTTCTTTTGCTTTTGTTTTTAGCTTTTAAAGACGAGGATCGAGCTGCCGTTGTGAACGCTCTTATTCAGACACGCCATAACTTTCTAAGGTTTCAGTGTCATTTCTTGTTTCATTTTAGTAGAATGATAGTTTATGGGTTCCTTTGGCTATGATTTTTAAGTTTTTGTATATGTTAATCAATAGAACAAGCTGCAGAATCTGGCTGGACAGCGTTATGATGTGCTCGTGAATCTGGCTTTAAAAGTGAGAGAGCGTGTCAAAGACTTTAGGGAAATAAAGTTTGAGAAATTTTATTTCATGTGTCGATTGATGTGGTATCTCGAATCTGATCTTGATTATGTATGCGCATCTTTTTTTTTTTTTTTGTATGTATGAGTGTTTTCTCCTTGTCTATTTGAATGTCATGTTTCCGAGTAAGGTGTTGCCTATTGATTACCAGTGACTTCTTTTAACGCAGGGCCAACATGACGAACTGTAGGCAAAATTCTGTGAGGAGAGAGCTGTTTTTTAAGCTAAGTATTAAAAGCTGTATCAGCCTTTGTATACGAAGTTAATTGTTAGTTGGAAAGTTAGACTTTTGTTTGGGATCGTCTTTCATTTATCTGTTAAATCAAACCCACTAAATCAAAGCAATGAAACGCGATGGGAATCTGTTTGTATACTCGTTTTGCTTATCTCTACTTTTCGCGCATTGTCTAGCACCTCGTCTAGTAGACAATTTCTCATGAAATATACTTGGTATCTTCTAAAGCACAACGTTATGAGATTGTGAATTGAACCACTGAAGTCGAACTGACTCCAGAGGATACTAAGATGGACGAAGGAGAGGAAAAAACTGCAGAAGGTAACTTCAGAAACGCAATTCTTTTTTTTTCTTTTAAATATTTTGGAAACAATCTAACATGTGTAACTAATTATGGCATAAGACTGACAGAATAGCATGTGATGATACATAGAGACTTCAAGATAAGCTGTTAAATCATAAATGGGCTTTACTAGTTTATACGTAAAATTATTCTCATGAACCACTTAGGTACCCTAAGACATTCTCTACAAGATATGCTTAACAAAGGAGCCACAGAGAGGGGTCGTAATAAAATATACCTAAAACTTCGTACAAGCACTGGTAAGTTCTTGCTTGTTTGAAATTTTATGATATTGGTTTTGTTTGCATTTGAATGGATAAATAGGTAGGGAAAGCTGCTGGAGACAAGTGGAAATCCTTGTCAGATGCTGTACGATCTCTATACACTTAACCAAACATGTGTATGATCTCAATTGTCATGTTTTTAAAATCTTAAGTAAGTCTAATACGTGTGTTTAACAATATTTCAGGATAAATATCCTTACGTTGCTAAGGCTGAGAAACGCAAGGTTAACTACGAGAAGAACATGAAAGCCGACAACAAGAAACTGATATGACATTGGTGAAGTTGTATGACATTGTTGGTTTGTAACTTATTTCTATTTATGTGTTTTATTTGGTTGTTGGTGTGTATGTGACATTGGTGAAGTTGTATGACAATGTTGGTTTGTAACTTTGTATGACAAAGTTGGTTAGTATGTGAAATTATATTGGTTTATGTATTAGTTTACATTGCTTTGCATGAAAATCGTGCAATATAATTAAAAAATAAATAAAACTAATTTTAATTAAAATATTGACCAAATCTATAGTTTGCAAAAAATTATAGTTGCCAAATAATCATAAAATAATCATTAAACTATACATTCGCAAAATAGTCGTTAAATTATACAATCGCCAAATAGTCGCCAAACATACTGTCGCAAAATAGTTGTCAAATTATTCAGTCACAAAATAGTCGTCAAATTATACGAATATACAATGAATATTTTTGTTCATGCAAATTACTTAATCGTAGTGTAGTCATAAATAATTACGACTATGTTATGACTATATTTAGGACTAAATATTTTAGCGATTAAGGATTTACGACTACAATAATTAGTTGTAACATAGTTGTAACCCGCCATTTATAAACAGTTTGGCAAGTTTCTTGTAGTCGTCCCGTGATCGGAAGGCTTTCTCGTGTTTTCCTTCACGTGTTTGATACATCTGTCTTACCCAAAATGGAAGTGTGCTCTCACACTGGTGACAATTCGATGCAATGGGAACCGATAACAACGTCTACCCAGCATTTTGCTTTACCCCGTTGATGCAATCTCGATTCTCAAGAATGGTGGAGTAGTGAAATCGTCTAGTCTTGAATACTACAACCACAAATTGAAGAACCTAGAGGAGAAGTTGAGGTCTGCCAAGGATGTTTCAGAGAAGAATGGGTTTGCGATGGAAGCGATAAAGGCTAAAGTTCTTGATATAGGTGCATATTAGGCTAGTTTAATCTCATATTTCATATGTTTTTGTATAAATTTTTTTCATTCACATAGCATCATTCTAGGTTAGTTTATCTCATCTGTGCATTTTTGTGTTTAGGATCATGCATTTTCATATTTGGAGTGTTTTGAGTTTTTTCAGGAGCTTTGGAGTCTCTTGAATGAAAATCATGCAATGGACTCGAGTAGAGATAGAAATAAAGCATGAAGCAAGTTCTAAGGAGCTAATAAGCAGTGAAGATTACCAAGATCGATCGGTCAATTTTATGACCGATTGATCTCATCTGCTCGAATTTGCGAGAATATCCAAGATCGACCAAGACCCCTCATGATCGACCGATTCATTGAACGATCGATCATTTCGTGTGTGGATCGATCGATCTGGTTTAATGATCTGACCGAAAATTCGTTATTAAACAAGTCTAGTTTATTTAGTCGGGTTGGTTTAGTTTTAAACTATAAATACCCAACCCTTGGTCATTTTTAGTAAGTTTTAGATTAGAGAAAGAGACTACAGCCACCAGGTGATTGAAGAGACCTAGAGTTTGAGATTTGGTTTTCTAGAGAACCTCTTTAAGACAATCAAATAATCATCTTGGCTAATTTCTTAATCTCTTATCTTTTTATTCATGCTTAATCTTTCTATGAATTCATTTTGTTTATATGTGATGATGAGTGAGTAATTCCTTTTGAAAGGTTTAGGGATTGGTAGATTAGGGATGAAATGATAATTGATTGATGTTTAGGTTATTAGATCCTTCTTGTTGACTGAAATTAATGCTAGGTTTGGCTTGAGAGAATCAAATCTAGAACCTAGGAAATTTTTACTTGAGAGGAGTTGATAAATTTCCAGAACTAAGTCATTTAAGAGCTCTTCACTCCTAGCCATTGAGAGATGATGTTAGGGTGATTAGTGAACTAATTTAACCAGAAACTAATGCATGAAGATGATTAATCTTTCATATGAGAGTTTAGTTAGAATTATTGTTTAGCATAGTAATCAATGACATGAGAGTGTATTGATTAAAGTCATTGTTCATAGTTCTAGGAAGAGCTTAATGAAATTTCTGCAAGATCAATCAGTTTATTATCATTCCCTAATCAATTCTTTTCCTGAAGTCATTCGTCTAGTTTAATTATGAGTCAAGTTTATTTTATTTAGTTAGCCAGTTTAGATTCACCTTCAATTCAAGTTACTATCAAAACCACAACCATTTACTGTCACTTTAGATTAAATCGAAATCATTCAATCTTAGTGTGCTATTCTAGATTCTCTGTGGATTTGAACTTCAATTACTTGCAATAGACATTGTAGGTTATTGTTGATTTATTTGATACGCAAAACCTCTGCATCAAATTGGGGCCGTTGTCGGGGATTCTAATCAACTATCCATTAGGATTTTGATTTTATTTGAGACTAGAGTTTTCTTTCTTTTACTTATTACTGAACTTTATAATTTGTCTACCATTTGTCACCTCTGCAGGTGAATGCAACGAAGGAGTCAGAAAAGTAGTACACTTGATTGCATCCCTGATCTTGGTTCTATTGAGAGGGCAAACAAGAAAGCAGCCAAAGAAATACAAGCTAAGGAACAGGAGGATCAATCAAGACAGTGTGATATGGAAAACCAGGAGAACAACCACCCACCTGAAATTGGGAATGAACAGCCTCAAATGGGAGGTGTACAAGGAATTGGGATTCAACCCCAGGTTTAGGACATGAGAAGACTAGCAGCTAGGCCAATAGGAGCTTTTGATGAACCCAACTTGAGAGAAGTCAGACATGGCATCCCAACTCCAACAATAGCCGCCAACAACTTCGAGGTGAAATCAAGCCTGATTTCTATGGCGCAGAATCAGAAGTATAATGGGCTCCCTCTGGAGGACCTTCTGGATCACTTGGATTAATTTGAAAGGTTGTGCAGAACTGTAAAGATAAATGGAGTTCCAGAAGATGCCATCAAAATGATCTTGTTTCCTTTCTCACTTGGAAACAAATCTTCTCAATGGGAGAAGAATGTGCCATCAGAATTGGTTTCAACTTGGGAAAATGTGAAGAAGGAGTTCATCACAAAGTTCTATCTTAAGCAGAAGACTGCTAAACTTCGCAATGACATTCCTGGCTTCAAGCAAAAAGTCCATGAGAACCTCTATGAAGCATCGGAGAGACTCAAGGACTACACTAGGAAATGCCCTCATCATGGAGTATCCCAAGACAATCTCGTATGAATCTTCTACAAAGGAGCAGTTGAGCAGTATAGGAGAGCTTTGGACACAGCCAACTATGTATGTTTTGCTAATCTGACAGCAGAACAAGGAGAATTACTGATTGAGAATCTGGCGCAAAATGAAGCATGTTATGGAGGAGACTATGACAGGAGTATGAGAGATCAAGACTTGGAGAACCAGAGATACAATGAACTCAATGACAAGATCAACAGACTGAGCAAAGTATTCCTGGTAAATCAACCGCCTCTTCAATCAGAACTACAGAAACAACAACCTCTCTTACAGGAGCAACAATGTGGAGAACCCCCATGATCAGTACTATCCACCAAGGGTCCTCTGAGGACATCAATTTCAGCCCAGGGCATATGGTGGCCCTTCTCAGCAAAACAATGCACCCTGGAGATCTCATAGAGAAAATCAAGGATCATCTCAAGCAATTGGATATCAAGGAGACAACAAATTTCAACCCCAAAGGCAAAACAGGCAGAACACATATCCTCAAGTTCAAGCTAATGAGCAAGATGATATGAAAAGCATGATGAAGAAGATTATGGAAGGGCAGGCTAGAGCTCAGGCTGAATTGACAGAAAAGTTGGAGAAATTTGAGCGAAAGATTGCATTAAATCATGCAGAGTTACAAGCTAAGCTTGAGGACATCTACTCCCATTTGAAGATTCTGGATAATCAGATTGCTCAAGTAACTACTGCAGCCGAACAGCCTTTGGTTGTCAACATCATTGAAGTGCATAATATAGAAGAACTGTTTTCTACTGACCTCAGTAGTGATGATTCAAGTGTAAGTGACGAGTTGATGATGAGCAGTGAAAAAGACAGTGAGAAAGAAAGTGCTGAAATGAATAAAACCAACCAGAACGCTACTGATGATGAGTCACCAACAGCAACATCAATTAGAATGTTTGGTTACCTTTGAAGATTGAAGAATTAATTGTCAGACAGGCACAAAATACTTTTGGAACAATTGCTGTCAAAAATCACTTTTACTCTGCCCCTGATTGAGCTATATCTGAAGAATCCTAAGTTTCCCGAGCCTCTGAAGGAAGCTCTCAGGGAGAAAGAAAAAGAACTTAAGGAAGCAAAGATGGTTACCCAAGAGAACACGACCATAACCCAGACCAAAGTTATCATGGATAAGGAAGAGGATCCAGGTAGATTCACATTACCGTGCACTTTAGGACCTTTCTCATTCCCTAGGTGTCTCTATGACTTAGGAGCTAGCATCAATCTTATGCCCCTGTCTACTGCGAAGAGGTTGGGCTTTACACAATTCAAAGAGTGTAGAATATCTTTTGTGCTTGCCGGTCAATCATTTAGGCATCCAGTGGGGTTACTTGAAGACTTACCAGTGATGATAGGAGACTTTACAGTAGCCACATATTTTGTAGTATTGGAGATGTAGGAAGAGCCTAAAGATCCTCTTGTTTTTGGACGTCCGTTTTTGGCTACTACTAGAGCTCTTATTGATGTCAAGGAAGGGGAGATACACCTAAGACTAGGAAATGAAATGATGAAGTTTGACATAAACAAGGAGGTGAATAAAGCGATCATAGGAACTCAGGATTTCTACATAGAAGAACTTGGAGTGTTGGTTGGTGAACCGCTTGAGGAGATGTTAGATGGAGATCCTCAACAAAAAGTCTCGAAGTCAAACCCACAGACACCCAAGCGTCAAAAATAGGCGCTGCAGTAGTCCACAAAAGAGCTAGAGCTTATCAGGAGGAAGAAAGGGGGACACTAAGGTTGAGTAAGGTAATCAAAAGGCTGAAGGAAAACAAGGATGATTTCATGGTGGGCAACCACAATTTCAAGCCAAACAAGGTTAAAGGTCTTACTGGGGAAGATATGATGATGCGACAACACTCCGACCCCACCCCCGCATAACAAGCTGATGCACCACGTCAAGCTTAGTGACGTTAAACAAGCGCACTTGGGAGGCAATCCCATGAATATCCTTTGTACATAATTTTGCATTTCTTTCCAGTTTTACTTGATTTTACGAATTTTCGTTTTCAGGTTAGAAAAATAAGATCTTTTCTAGTGCACAGATAAAGCAACCAACGAGTTACACAGGAATGATCGATCTATCCATACCAATGATCGATCGATCCTTTCAAAAGAAAAAAAGCCGTGCAGAATAAGGATCGATCGGTCCTTTTTGGGATCGATCGATCGGAAAGTGGAGATAGTAATGCATCAAGTTATAGGATCGATCAGGGGACATAGGATTGATCGATCGATCAATCGATTGGTTTTGAAAGGATCGATCATTCGGAAATCGTATGGAAACCCGTATAGGTTTGAGATCGATTGGTCGGCTTACAGACCGATCAATCGTGAAAATGCTTTAGGCCGTAAGGTCTTGGGATCGATCATATAAGTTTTGATGTCGTTTTAATAGAATTTTGGTTTGTAATTTTGCAGATATGACTAGAGGGGCACATACATATAGAAGACGAGGCAAGGGCCTGGCATCTTCTTCTCGTCCAACGGCTACAGATGAGCCGGATACGATATCCTACCCATGGCCACGACCGGACAACACACCGTTCTATCCGGACGAAGAGCAGGATTGGCGGATAGAGCTCATCCCACGCACTACAATGAGGGAAATTCAGCAGGACCTGCGATACCAAAACTACAGGCATGGTGACCCGTGGACGCATCACCATTATACATTCTACAACGGCTTGATGAGGGTCGAGATGGTTCCCACGCGGTTCGTGTGCGAGCGCACACTCAAGCGGATGGGCATCAGCGAGGAGGTCCGCACCGTGTTGTAGCGGTTAGGACTGGACATGATAGCCTATCAGCCATAACCTCTCTACCCGGAGCTAGTTCGCCAGTGAAAGAATATGAGATTAAGAGATTTGTAGATTTAGAGAATGAGAGATTAAAGAGATTAGAGAGAAGAAATATTGTATTAAGAAAATGAGAATAATGTTTCTAAGTTACAAATGAGGAGAAAGATAGCTATTTATACTATTCTAGTCTAGGCTTGTTTGGATACAAGACTTTAGATCGATTGGTCGGCTTACGGACCGATCGATCGTGATAGTGCTTTATGCCGTAAGATTTTGGGATTGATCGATCCCAACCCCAATCGATCTATCCTCATGTTCATGATAATTATTGGTCTCATATAAGTTTGGATGTCGTTTTAATAGAATTTGGTTTGTAATTTTGCAGATATGACTAGAGGGGCACATACATATATAAGACGAGGCAAGGGCATGGCATCTTCTTCTCGTCCGACGGCTACGGATGAGCCGGATACGATATCATACCCATGGCCGCGATCGGACAACACACCGTTCTATACGGACGACGTGCACGATTGGCGGACAGAGCTCATCCCGCGCACTACAATGAGGGAAATTCAGCGGGACCTGCGATACCATAACTACAGGCATGGGGACCCGTGGACGTATCACCATTGTACATTCTTCAATGGCTTGTTGAGGGTCGAGATGGTTCCCACGCGGTTCGTGTGCGAGCGCACACTCAAGCGGATGTGCATCAGGGAGGAGGTTCGCACCGTGCTGCAGCGGTTAGGACTGGACACGATAGCCTATTAGCCATACCCTCTCTACCCGGAGCTAGTTTGCCAGTGAAAGAATATGAGATTAAGAGATTTGTAGATTTAGAGAATGAGAGATTAGAGCGAAGAAAAATTTTATTAAGAAAATGAGAATAATGTTTCTAAGTTACAAATAAGGAGAGAGATAGCTATTTATACTATTCTAGTCTAGGCTTGTTTGGATACAAGACTTGCCTTGTACATGAATGGCTACAAGGATAACATAATACTAAAACACAAACAAGCCTTAGACACTCCCCTTACATGACTTAGAACACATGCCTTTTAAGCTACAATTAAAGGCTTTCTTCCTTCATCATTTCTTCTTCTTCATTCCAACACTCCCCCTCAAGCTTAAGACATGGAGAATGCCTAAACTTGCAACCATGAAGCATTACCTCATTAAAAACCTAAAGAAGGAAAACCCAATTGGGACAAAAAAATTTCTAGGGAAAAAGAGTATAACACTCCATGTTGGGATCATTGTTGTGGAATGGTCATAAGACCAAGCCTTGGATAGATGGAGGCACCATTCTTCAAAGTTGTTGCCTTGGTGAACACATCAGCTAGTTGATTCTCATTCCTTGTATAGCAAGACAAGATGATTCATTTTTGAATAGCTTCTCTTACTTTGTGGCAATCTACTTCTATATGCTTGATTCTTTCATGAAAGACAGAGTTGGAGGCAATGTGTATAGCAGCTTGATTGTCACAATGAATGGTGATAGGATCATCAAAGCTCAAGGCCAAGTCCTCAAGGAGTTGCTTCAGCCAAATGCGTTCAGTTGTAAGCTTCCTCATGGCTCTATATTCTGATTCTACACTAGAGCATGACATCACCTTTTGCTTCTTGGTTTTCCAAGTCACAAGGTTCACTCCTATTAAAGTACAATACCCTGTGGTAATTATTCTATCCTCCATATCTCCTGCCCAATATGCATCACGATAACCAACCACATTTGTGTTTCTATTGCAACTCATCCATATACCTTGTTCATGAGTGCCTTTTAGATATCTCAAAATTTGATTTGTCATCTCCCAATATCTAATCTTTGGACCTTGCATGTGTTGAGATACCTGATTCACAACAAAACATAAATCTGGTCTAGTGATGGTTAGATAAATCAGCTTACCAACCACTTTCCTATAGAGCTTAGGATCATGAAAATCAATATCCTCCTCTAGCTCCCTCTTAGTTCTGATTTTATAGCCTTCTTCTAAGGGTGTTTTGGCTGGTTTAGCTTCCATCATACCTGTAGAGGTTAGTAAATCTAGAACATATTTCCTTTGAGATAAGAAGAGACATTCCTTAAACCTACACACTTCAATACCTAAGAAGTATTTAAGTTCTCCAAAATCCTTAATATCAAAGACACTCTTCAAATATTCTTTTGTAGATGCAATACCAACACTATCACTACGAGATATGATTATATCATCTACATAAATGAGAATTACCACAATACATTCCTTACTGTTTAGTGTAAAAAGAGTATGTTCAACTTCAGATCTTTTGAAGCCTCTATCCATCAAGGTTACACTTAGCTTGTGGTACCAAGCTCTTGGAGATTGTTTAAGGCCATTGATGGCCTTCCTCAGCCTGAGTATGTTGCCGGCTCCTATCTTTTCCTCTAGACCTGGTGGAGATGACATGTATACCTCTTCTTCTAATTCAACTTGTACGAATGCATTCTTAACATTCATTTGTCATAATTCCCAATCAATGTTAGTAGCAAGTGAAAGAACAACATTAACAGAGTGAAGCTTAGCTACAGGTGCAAAGGTATCCCTATAATCTTCACCATAAGTCTGAGTAAATCCTCTAGCCACCAACGTAGCTTTATATATATCAATTTCACCATTGCTTTTGTATTTAATGGTAAAAATCCACTTAGAACTTACAGCCCTTTTTCCTTTAGGTAAAGTGGCTGGAGCATAGGTACCATTCCTTTCCATGGCTTGTTTCTCAGCTAGGATAGCTTTCCTCCATTCCTTCTTAGTCATAGCTTCCTCATATGTCTTTGGAATCTGTTCCTTATCAAGATTTTAAATGAATGCAACATGGTTAGTAAGTAAGTAAGCAATGTTACAAACTCCCTGATCATGATGAACCACAACATTCCCATTGTAGAAGATTGGTGGATTCCTTTGTCTTGTGCTCCTTCTTAACACTGTAGGTGGAGCTTCTTGGATAGACTCCTCCTAATGCTTCAATGAGAGTGGGCACATCTCTGATCTTTTGGAAGCTGAGACTAGAATTGATTCATCTCCTTCTGAGTTTTGATGGAGATGAGTAGATGCTTCTCCCCCCATGTTCAAGAGGAGAAAGAACAGGAGAGCTGGAGGGAAGACCAGAAGATGGCCGCGGATAGGATGGACCGGCTGGAGTGGATAGCCACGGTCCAGCTGGTTATGCCGGTACTGTGGCTGTGATGAGACTGGACGCTGCTGGTGCATGAGGCTGAGGTGCGGTGACCGTGGGCTGAGGATGAGGAGAAATTATGTCAATGCTCTCCAAGAGTATCCTCAAGTTCTCAGCTTGGTCTGATCTTGTTGTGGAGATGTCTTTGAATTGATCCCAAGTTCCTTCTTCATAGAAACCTTTTGATTCTTGGAATTTGATATCTCTGGATACTAAGACTCTTCTACTCTCTGGATCATAGCATTTGTATCTTTTCTGGGTAGAGGAATACCCAATGAACATAGCTTTGGTACTCTTTGGTTCCAGCTTGTTCATTTGCTCTCTTGGAACTAATACAAAACAAACACAACCAAAAACTCTTAGGTGGTCAATGTTATGTCTAATTTTGTTTAGTACCTCAAATGGAAACAAGTCATCTAGGAATTTTTTAGGAGTCCTATTAATCAAGTAGCATGCAGCTACCAGAGCATCCCCCCAAAACCTTTTGGGAACTTTCATGTGGAACATCATTGTTCTCACAACTTCCATCAAATGCTTATTCTTCCTTTCAGCCACTCCATTTTGTTGTGGAGTATAAGGACAGATGGTTTGATGTTCAATGCCATGCTTGGCCAAATGTTGTTGAAGCATGGTGCTAGTGTATTCCCCTCCATTATGTGTTCTAAAGCATTTAATACTTGCATTGTATTGGTTAGTAACATATGTTTGAAAATTTAGAAATGCATCAAATATTCTATCTTTAGAACTAAGAAAAGTGACCCAAGTATATTTGGATTTTTCATCAATAAATATCACAAAATACTTGTGGTTTTCTCTATATAGGAATGAAGATTTCCAAACATCATAATGCACCAACTCAAAACAATTATCATAAGTATGCAAAGATTTCTCAAAAACTGTTTTGCAATGTTTGTCAAGTATACAATAATCACACATATACTTTGGCATTTTTAAACTAGGAACAATTAGTTCTAGTGCTCTAGGATGAAGATGTCCTAATCTAGCATGCCAAAGATCAGAATCATCACTAAAAAAGGTAGTACTAGCAACCGGTTCTACCCCTCTTGCATTGGTCATATCTTCAAGCACATATAAGTCATTACTTGTAGTTCCTTGTCCAAATCTCCTACTAGTCTCAATATCCAGAAAGTAGAAATCATTAGAACCAAAGATAGCTTGACAATTTAAATCAGTAGTGGCTCTTTTAACTGAAAGCAAATTTGATGTAAAAGATGGCATGTAAAAGGCTTTAGATTTTTTATCAAACAACTTAAGTTTTCCTATGCCTTTAATTGGTACTTTGATTTCATTAGCAATTACAACATTACCTAAGGCAGGTTCTAAATTCTCTAGCAATCCTATATCACTACTTATATGATGAGAAGCACCAGAATCAACAACCTATGATTTAGAGGCATTTTGGAGTAAAAGAAGTTTGAAAAGAAGCATGAAAAGTTTTACCCAACATATTACCATCCTTAATTGCTTTGAGAAGAGATTCTAGATCTGATTTTGTCACAAATTGAGATGCTGAAAACATGGAACTGGTTGGGGCTGAGTGAGTATGGGAGCTGGTACACGCCATAGAAAGAGTCGGGAGCTTGTTTGGCCGGCAGCTAGCAATTGAGTGTGGCCGGCTGTGTGTTGCTGTCTCTCAATAGCCCAGCTTGGCTTCAGTTCAGGATAGAGTACCCAACACTCCTTCTTTGTATGGCCACTCCTTTTGCAATGGTCACATATCGGTCTCTTTTCCTTGTTTCATTTGTTGTTGTTGGTTTGGAAAAACTCTTGTGTGCAGCCACCAATTCAGCTTTTTTGACAAAGAGTCCATGGGATCCTTGCTCCTTTTGGATTTGGGCACAAACATTTTCCAAGCTAGGAAGCTTATCAAAACCTGAAAATATGCTTAATAAGATCTGAGTAAGTTGTGTTAAGAGTTAATATTAACCCAAACACCTTGTGTTGTTCTTTCCTTTCTTAGAGAACAATTGGATCAATTGTGGCTGGCCTTAGCATCTCTAGCTCAGCCCACAATGCTCTGAATGAGCCATAGTGCTTTGTGAATTCTGCATCCTCCTGTTTCGATTCATTCAAAGACTTTTTCACCTCAAAAATTCTTAAGAGGTTAGTGCTGTTTTCATACACCTTTTGCAAAGTGTCCCAAAGTTCCTTAGCATTTCACAAAAAGAATAAGCTTATAAGAGATCACTAGAGAGTTTTGAAGTATAGAGAGTACCAATTGATCTTCTTGGTACCATTTAGCTTTAGCAGCCACTGCCTCATTAACTTCAGCAATTCATTTTGTTCAAGACCATTGGTTGAAATATGATTCTAAAAGCCTTTACCACCCAATGTGGTTTTCATGGTCCTAGAGCATAAGAGGTAATTTGCTCCATTTAAATGGCATGAGCTCTGAATGTGGTTGAAATTCCCATGCTTCACAAGCTATCAGGACCAACTACTTTTTCTTGGAATGGTCGGGATGAAGATGGTCGGGACAAAGCTGGTCGGGATGTAGCTGGTCGGGACGCGGGACGCAGGCACATGCGAGGGTGTGTACACGGGCGCGTGTTCGGACAGTGTAGGTAATTCTGGTCGGGAGCATCTTGTAATGCTGATCAGGAGCAGCTTGGGATGATCTCGGACAAGGGACAGGGTGGTCAGCTGGCGTGCCAGTCAGTGCGTGGAACAAGGCTACGTTGAACAACTTAACCAGCCAGGCCAGAACAACTTAACCAACTCCAACCAACTCCAATCAATTCCTGCAACAGAATTCAACCAACTCCAACCAACAATAACAACTTCTAACAATCCTTATCTTTACAACCAGTGATGATACAACAAAAATTTTCGAATTTTACCAATATACCAATCCAAAAATCAAGTTTCCCTCCTTTTTTAGAATTTCAAAGTTTGATGAAAAATCAAGAAAATCAATCTTGAAGACTTAAACCCTTCTGATTGCAACCAAACTTCGTGGATATCCTCAAAAAATACTTATCTAACTTTCCAGATTCAAAAATTTGAAGAAAACTGAGCAAGGATAAGAGTTTTATCACCAGATTCTTGTGAGGGGCTATTTTAGACGTCTTGAGGGAAAACTTCTAGAACTTCCTTCAAACTTAGGAGAATTGAGTTATGCATTCTTTAAACAGCAACTAAACTCGTTCATCTTGATTTAAAGATTTCTAAAATTATGATTTGGTGGAGATTTGACGACAGAACACTTAGAGAAACACGGAGGTTCGCGGCGGAAGCAATCACGGAGGTCTGATGCAAAAAAATTCTGATCTTTTGATTCCCATGGTCAAATGATGCAAATACAATTGGCGTGGCTTCAGGACTCTCCGGAGAACAATCCATAGAAAACAGATCGTCGAAAACTGCCGTAGTTTAGCGGGAATTCTCGATCAAAGTTGGTAGACGTAATCGGAATAATGGATGAAGATAATCTTGCCTTGATTCAATGATTTAATGATGAGTTTTATCCCAGATTGTTGTAAGTTGGCTCTGATACAATGAAAGAATATGAGATTAAGAGATTTGTAGATTTAAAGAATGAGAGATCAGAGAGAATAAAGATTGTATTAAGAAAATGAGAATAATGTTTCTAAGTTACAAATGAGGAGAGAGATAGCTATTTATATTATTCTAGTCTAGGCTTGTTTGGATACAAGACTTGCCTTATACATGAATGGCTACAAGGATAACATAATACTAAAATACAAACAAGCCTTAGACACTCCCCTTAGATGACTTAGAACACACACCTTTTAAGCTACAATTAAAGGCCTTCTTCCTTCATCATTTCTTCTTCATTCCAACAGCCAGTTCCTCGCCTCCGTCGAGCTCTGATACCAAGATGGAGCCATTCCTGCTGCCAGTGAGGGGAACCTTTCATACTTCTCTAGCGGGGTCTTCTATGAGATTTCTCTCAGGGAGCACTGCGATCTTTAGGTGTTCGACAGTACTGCAGAGAATTACAGCTGGCCCTCTGACTTCCCTAAGGCCGTTGATTTGTGGTACCGGATCGGTTATGGAGTGTATGAGCCGAGAGCGGCTAAGCTGATCCAAATTTGGATCCTCGTGGTTCGTGTGGTCGCCAAGATCATTGGCAACATCATGTTTGCCAAGGAGGAGTCGTGGGCCATTAGGAAGGACGAGCTGATGCTGTTGCATTTCGGGCTTCCATCTTTCGTTAGAGGCATCTACACCAGCCCAACTCCCTCAGAGCTACGCACTAATTGGGTGCCATATTTGCGGAGAACCTGGTCTCCAAGAAGACTCGCGGCCTCAACAAGGTGAACAAGAAGGTCGAGCGGATTGGGAGTTTACTGACTCCCCTCTTTATGCATCACGGGATCGATCTTGGCTGCACACCAGCGAGACCAAGATTGCACTTTTTGACGAGCAGTATTTCAGGAACAGTGGTATCCTCAAGTCGGGGTTCATCTACCAGTTCCAGGACCGCGAGAGAGTCACACAGCTCTGCAAGCTCCCACTCCGCGATTTTACAGCCCTCACCTCTAGGGCTAACCTGGAGTTCAATGTCCCATCGGAGCGCTTACTTGACCCCAGCACTTGGTCTAGACAACGGGGGAGCTCGTCTGGAGCCTCCAATTCTCAGCATCACTGGGAGGACGATAGAGTCCCGAGTCACGAGCCTCAGCAGCCCCAGCAGCCGCAAGAGACTGACGAATGGGAGTATGCCCTTCCCCCTTATATCGGCTTGTATGATCTTGACCCGCTGGCTATAGATGCTACAGCCAACGACTACAGAGCTTGGGTGTTGGCAGCTCACTCGAAGAACAACACCATGCTGCGGAGGATATGGGAAGCATTGTCTAGGATCAGATGCCCGCCACCACCTTCTTGCTTCCAGGGCTCCCATATTAGAGAGACGGGCGAGTCTACTGAGGCACCCGACGATGTTCCTGATGTTGCTGGACACAGTACACACGATGAAGCCGATGATACTGAGTCAGACCCCGACGTCAGATTGCCCCGACGCAGATGTCGCCACAGACAGAGCCGCAGCGTCAGCCCCAAGGACAATTGATAGAGTATTTTATTTATTTTCTTTTATTTTTTTTTTCTTTTTTCTTTCATTGTATTTTCTTTCAGTTTATTTTAACACTAAAACGGTGTAAAGTAAGTTTGGGGGAGGGTACTTATTTGCATTTTGGATTTTTAGACTTATTATATTTTAGTTAGGCATCTAGGATTGCATTGCATTTGCATATGGAACTATGATGAAAATGCCTTTATTAAGTCTATTGCTCTTATCTTTAGATTCAATACTCGAGTTACTAGCTATATGACACATAAACTGCTAGTCAAACTATAAAATTGATCCATATATGGAATCCTTGATATTAGATTAACTTTGATTGAAGCATGTTTTGATTTGATACCATATCTTATCTATTTGAACTTAATTTGAACTTAGAATTATCATATTTTGCATAGGATATAAACTCATGATACTATATATTTGGATTTCTTATATCATTTTTACCATTTTTGTGATCCAAATAGCTATTTTCCTACCCTTAGCCTACCTTTTTATTCAGACCATGTGATGAGATCTTCGGAAGGACTCAACCCAAAATCGGCACACAAGGAAGTTTTGAAAAGAGATAGGCCTTGCACAACGAGCGTGAGCTCAAGTTGTCAAGGGATGTGGAGCGAGAGGTCACACAAAGGTTGCGGAAAGCCTTTGATTCACCGGACTTGTGTTCTTTAGATATGACGCACCAAAGAAACACAAGGGTTTCTTAAACAAGCTTAGGATATGACACACCTAAGGGGCTTAAGAGAAGTTGGATATTACACACCAACAAGTGATCAAAAATTTAGAAGTAGTAGAAACTTTCATTAAAATCTTTGATGAGTACAAATGAGAGAATGTGCTACTATTTATAGAAGAGAAAAGAGACATGGCTTGCAAGCTTGGAACAACTTCCAAGAACATGCAAGCACATGCATAAGCCTAGAAATAAATGCATTAATTTAGATAACTCCCAACTCCTAACTCCCAACTACTTTTTGATGACAAAAGAGAAGGAAGGAGTGGGCCTAGAATTCAATAAATAGGCTGAAAGAGAAGTGGGCCAATTGCCTCATTAAAAACCTATCTTTGGTAAACCCAGTAGGACAAACCCAAAGACAGGGAAAAAGAGCACACATTGGACCCCTTAGCCATTTATTGAATTCCAAAGGACATGATGAGGACGTTCGGGTTGTCCATGGTTTTGGCTGTTGGTCGTTTGTTCGTCCGTCCCTGGTTCAGGATCATATCATCCCCTCCCTCTTGAAGAGGATTTGACCTCAAATCCGAATGGTCTTCTGGTGGTGCTTGTTTGATCAGGATGAAGAGGCTGACGTCTTGACGTGTATCCTGGTCCAAATCAGGTGGCTTGAACCTTTTGTCTTCCTCTCTCTTTAGAGTTCCTTGTTTGCGTTTCCTTGCAGCCCTAAAACCTGCATTTGACTCTTTTAACAAAGACAAGTGAATCATATCTGTGTGATCAGAAATAAAAATAAATAGATTATAGGGATTACAAGGTTGAGAACATTTCTTGATCATCTCACACAATTTATCAAACTGAAACAAGTCAAGACTCAAAACAAAATTGGAATCACGAATTTCATCAAACAAACTATCCTTTTGTCTAGAAAAGTTTTCAAGTTTAAGTGTTTCAAAGGAATGAAGCATTTTATCAAACTCAAATTCCGAAACACAAAATTCTTTAACATTTTCTATATCAAGGTGTTTTTCCCCTAGAGCAGAAATCAGCACAAAATAATTAGAGTTTATCTTAACCAAATCAAACTTCTTACAGTGCTTGATGCAATTTTCACAAAGAAAAGAGGAAATGGTCAGTTCATCTTTGAATACTTGATAGATACTTATTTTGTTGTTAGAATCAGGCTCCTTTTCTTGGTCAATCTTTGTTCTTAAAACCATTTGACCTGTACCAATAGAAAGCAAGTTAGGCTTCATTCGTTTTTGGGAGTCTAGATAATTACCTCGAGCTTGTTGCTTTAGATTTGGTTGGCATATCTCTGATGTGTCCTTGATTGCAACTTTTTCAGCTTCTTTTGGACAAGAAAAAGGTGTTATTACGTCAAAAGTAATATTGAAAACATCTTGGTCCAATTGATCACTGTCGTCATAGGTATCAAACTTAGGTCCTTCATCTTCTTCCTTAGTGATGTTTTCAACATTCTCCACAAAAGCCATGGGCACATCTTTAGGAATCTGCATTTTGTCATGGTCCACAAAGATTTCGTTAGCACTTATGTTTGACTTAGGAGTGTCGTTCATACCTTTGCAGATTTTGAGTGGCTGATCTGTTTCTGTCCTTTGAACAACCGATTTCTTTTTAGAACAGCTAGACTCCTGGTTTGTGAGAGCAACTCTTGAAGTTGGATGTGGGGCTTTGCTCTTTTTCTTATCTGAGAGGTCACACAAAGGTTGCGGAAAGCCTTTAATTCACCGAACTTGTGTTCTTTGGATATGACGCACCAAAGAAACACAAGAGTTTCTTAAACAAGCTTAGGATATGACACACCTAAGGGGCTTAAGAGAAGTTGGATATTACACACCAACAAGTGATCAAAAATTTAGAAGTAGTAGAAACTTTCATTAAAATCTTTGATGAGTACAAATGAGAGAATGAACTACTATTTATAGAAGAGAAAAGAGACATGACTTGCAAGCTTGGAACAACTTCCAAGAACATGCAAGCACATACATAAGCCTAGAAATAAATGCATTAATTTAGATAACTCCCAACTACTTTTTGATGACAAAAGAGAAGGAAGGAGTGGGCCTAGAATTCAATAAATGGGCTGAAAGAGAAGTGGGCCAATGGCCTCATTAAAAACCTATCTTTGGTAAACCCAGTGGGACAAATCCAAAGACAGGGAAAAAGAGCACATATTGGACCACTTATCCATTTATTGAATTCCAAAGGACATGATGAGGACGTTCGGGTTGTCCATGGTTTTGGCTGTTGGTCGTTTGTTCGTCCGTCCCTGGGTCAGGATCATATCATCCCCTCCCTCTTGAAGAGGATTTGACCTCAAATCCGAATGGTCTTCTGGTGGTGCTTGTTTGATCAGGATGAAGAGGCTGACGTCTTGACGTGTATCCTGGTCCAAATCATGTGGCTTGAACCTTTTGTCTTCCTCTCTCTTTAGAGTTCCTTGTTGGTGTTTCCTTGCAGCCCTAAAACCTGCATTTGACTCTTTTAACAAAGACAAGTGAATCATATCTGTGTGATCAGAAATAAAAATAAATAGATTAAAGGGATTAAAGGTTGAGAACATTTCTTGATCATCTCACACAATTTATCAAACTGAAACAAGTCAAGACTCAAAACAAAATTGGAATCACGAATTTCATCAAACAAACTGTCCTTTTGTCTAGAAAAGTTTTCAAGTTTAAGTGTTTCAAAGGAATGAAGCATTTTATCAAACTCAAATTCCGAAACACAAAATTCTTTAACATTTTCTATATCAAGGTGTTTTTCCCCTAGAGCAGAAATCAGCACAAAATAATTAGAGTTTATCTTAACCAAATCAAACTCCTTACAGTGCTTGATGCAATTTTCACAAAGAAAAGAGGAAATGGTCAGTTCATCTTTGAATACTTGATAGCTACTTATTTTGTTGTTAGAATCAGGCTCCTTTTCTTGGTCAAGCTTTGTTCTTAAAACCATTTGACCTGTACCAATAGAAAGCAAGTTAGGCTTCATTAGTTTTTGGGAGTCTAGATAATTACCTTGAGCTTGTTGCTTTAGATTTGGTTGGCATATCTCTGATGTGTCCTTGATTGCAACTTTTTCAGCTTCTTTTGGACAAGACAAAGGTGTTATTACGTCAACAGTAATATTGAAAACATCTTGGTCCATATAGCTATTTTCCTACCCTTAGCCTACCTTTTTATTCAGACCATGTGATGAGATTTTCGGAAGGACTCAACCCAAAATCGGCACACAAGGAAGTTTTGGAAAGAGATAGGCCTTGCACAACGAGCGTGAGCTCAAGTTGTCAAGGGATGTGGAGCGAGAGGTCACACAAAGGTTGCGGAAAGCCTTTGATTCACCGGACTTGTGTTCTTTGGATATGACGCACCAAAGAAACACAAGGGTTTCTTAAACAAGCTTAGGATATGACACACCTAAGGGGCTTAAGAGAAGTTGGATATGACACACCAACAAGTGATCAAAAATTTAGAAGTAGTAGAAACTTTCATTAAAATCTTCGATGAGTACAAATGAGAGAATGAGCTACTATTTATAGAAGAGAAAAGAGACATGGGGTGCAAGCTTGGAACAACTTCCAAGAACATGCAAGCACATGCATAAGCCTAGAAATAAATGCATTAATTTAGATAACTCCCAACTACTTTTTGATGACAAAAGAGAAGGAAGGAGTGGACCTAGAATTCAATAAATAGGCTGAAAGAGAAGTGGGCCAATGGCCTCATTAAAAACCTATCTTTGGTAAATCCAGTGGGACAAACCCAAAGACAGGGAAAAAGAGCACACATTGGACCACTTAGCCATTTATTGAATTCCAAAGGACATGATGAGGACGTTCGTGTTGTCCATGGTTTTGGCTGTTGGTCGTTTGTTCGTCCGTCCCTGGGTCAGGATCATTAGCTTCAATGAGTTAGAGAAGTACACTACGAGGACGAGTTGAATGCATCATAATTTAATATCATCAAATTAGACAACCACAAATAGACATATAAAAGACCTCATCACATGGTTCATTAATCTCATAAAGGTACTAGGCCCATTAGTGAGACCAAATGGCATATCTAACCATTCATGCAACCCAAGCTTAGTTATGAAGGCAGTTTTCCACTCATCTCCTTCTTTTGTCATTATTAGGTGATATTCACTCTTTAAATCTATTTTAGAAAAGATACATGACCCATGCAACTTGTCTAATATATCATCTAATCGAGGGATAGGATGCATATACTTAGCTGTGATATTGCTGATGGCACTGCAATCCACACACATGTGCCAACTTTCATCCTTCTTAGGTACTAGCAGAACCAGCACAACACAAAAACTAAGACTCTCACGGATGTGTCCTTTCTCCAGAAGCTCATTGACGTGCTTCTGAAGCTCCTTGGTCTCCATTGGATTAATCTTGTAGGCTGGCCGATTGGGAATAGTGGTGCTTGGCATATAATCAAAATCAATTTGGTGTTCAGTAACGCTTAGGAGAGGCAATCCCACGGGTTGATCTTCTGGAAACACATACCTGAAATCCTGTAAAAGAAGCTCTATGTTTTTCGGAATGATCGGATCCAGATTATCAAAAATGATTAGCAACTCTTTATAGAAGATTAATATCATAGCTTGTTGGTCAAGCATAACATGTTTTAATTCACTAGGAGTAGAAAATAGGCAGGGATTGCTTACCTTAACGTCTATGACCTCGGGTTTGAGTTGGGCGGCTTCTATGGCCTCCTGTCTTCTTCTTTTGAGTTGAATCTGATCATGACTTACCTCTTGAGGAGTCAATGGTACTAATGTGATTTGTTTCCCATTGTGAGTAATTGAGTGTATGTTGGTGAAACCATCATGTACTGTCCTTTTATCATATTGTCATGGCCTTCCTAACAAGATGTGGTTAGCCTTCATAGGCAGGACATCACAAGTGATCTCATATTGGTACTTACCAATGCTCAGTGGTATTCTCACTTGCTCTTTCACACACATTTCTCCTTCTTCATTAAGCCATTGCATTTTATATGGTTTAGGATGATTGTGAGCGGCTAGATTGAGTCGATCAACTAAGGTTTGACTCGTCACATTTGTGCAACTGCCGCCATCAATGATTAAGCTGCATAACTTCTCATGGATAAGGCATCTGGTATGTAAAAATTTCACTCTTTGTTCATAAATATTAGGCTGTGCATTCAAGTTCTCCTAGTTACCAACAACTGTCTTTCTTTGGACAGGGTAAACCACACCTTCTTCTTTGGATTGATCATCTTTTGATATCATGTCTCCATTGTCTAATTTGACTATGACCTTCTTATTAGAGCATTCACTAGCATAATGACCAAATCCTTGATACCTGAAACACTTGATGTTCCTATTTCTTGTTGGCATGGAAGTTTGGGTTGCAATCCCCTTGCCTTCGTCGTCACGAGTTGAAGGAGTAGGAAGGGCGCTCTATGTGGCTTTGGATGGCATCTTGAAAGCTTATCCATCTGTCATATCTTCTCTACATATGACAGTTTAGAGGCTGATGCAAATGGGGTTCGTTGCTCCTTCTTTTGTTTTGTCGTTCAGTAAGGATAGCTTTTTGTAGCAACTCATCCATATCCTCATATTCTTTCAACTCCAATCGATGATGAATGTCTCTGTTGAGTCATCCTTAAAACATAGCCATGCTAACTTCCATGGTTTCATCAATCTCAGCTTTAATCATGATGCTCTTCATCTCCTGGTGGTAATCTTCCATACTCATGGTACCCTGAGTTAGCCTTCCCATCTTTTGGTGTAGGTCTCTAACATAGTGAATGGGAACAAACTGTTTTCTCATCATTGTTCTCATTTCAAACCAAGAGGTGATTTGAGGCTCTCCATTACATCTCCTAGTTATAGCAATCTGCTTCCACCAATCGATGGTATATCCAATGAATTCATTTGTTGCTAGCTTCACTTTCTTCTCCTCTGAGTAGTTTTGACAACTGAAAACCAATTAAATCTTCTTCTCCCACTCTAGGTAAGCATCTGGACCATTATTTTATAAGAATGGTGGGATCTTGAGTTTAAGGCTTCCTAGGTTGTCATCAGGTCTCGGCGGTCTGTGGTGATGGCGATTGACTCCTCCAGTTTAAGATTCCACACCACTATCATCTGAGTAGCCAAGCGGCTCCTCCTTTTCTGCTTGCTTGGCGCCTCGTCTCGCTCCCAATCTGGTACCTCTAGCAAAGCGTCCTCCTATGGCTAACCTTCTTCCACAAGCTGGTCTACCTACACGGGGACCAACTCCATAGAACAATTCATTAGCTTGGTTAGCTCGGTTTTCAAAGATTGTTTGAAATCTCCTGGTGATCTCATCCATCATGATTTCCATATGGAGACTGGAGCTGGTCAAAACGATGAGGTCGTGAGACTCCCTCTTCTCTGGGTGTTTTTTTCATTTGGAATCTCCATTGTTTATGAAATAACTTAATAAATAATTAGATAAAAACTCTCTCTCACTCTGTTTCCTCAGTGTTTGATTCCTCTTGTTATTCTCACAAGTTCATAAGAGATCAAAGTCCAATCACCTAAGACATAAAGCTATAACCTAATCGTGAATTAAGATAGAAAGATTGCAAGATTTTTTTCATTTTTTATAGTTTTTTTCTTTGTTTTCTTTTGAGATTAAAGAGTGTCTCAGCCAACTTACAAAAGATAGAAAAAGAAGAAGTGTTTTAAGAACAAAAAATTTGAAATCAGATCGTCAGATGGGGTGAAATTGGTGATCAAGATGAAATCAAAGTGATTTCTACAAACGCTAACCTTTAAGTGGCTCTTATACCACTTGGTGCAGTCCTGGATAGATTAGAAACTGATGGATCCTCTTGAAGGTTGAAAGGAAGGCGATTTCAGGGCTACTAGCACCTGAGATGGGTGATGGCTTCACCTTGAAGCTATGCTTGCTTCAAAGTTGTTTTGAACTTCTCTAACGCAAGAGGCGGCCCTGCTTGATTGTTAGAGATGATTCACAGTATATTTCTCTACCTTAGTGTGAGAGGATCAATGTTCTTAGGATGAACAGAGAAAACATAAAAGAAAAACACAAGAAGCTTAAAGCTTTGCTAAGTTTCGATTAATGGGGGTGGTGGCTGTGAAAATCGGTCACCAGGTGTATTTATACACTAGTTAACCCTAATCTAATTAAACCATAATGGTTTAATTTCCTAATTTCTAATTATTTGGTTTACTTTGGTTTAATTTAAGTGATACACCTAATTATACATAATTATTTTTATTGGGTCTTAATTACAAAGACTAAAACAAGTGAATCAACAAGTTGACTCATTTTTATTTTTTTCTCTTTGGGCCATCGTGATTAACAGTCTGGATAGATTTCTTTTGAGTCTTGGCCCGTGATCTACCCTAGTGAATATGTTGGCCAAGTCATCTGAAGTCCGCTCCAAGCCCTCCTCAGCTTCATGTGCCTTTGTCTCCATCTCTCCTTCAGGTGTATTCGGCTCCAAGTCCTCCTGGTACTCTTTGTTGTGACTTCTCAAGCTATCCGAGCTATCTTTTTTCATTTCCAGATTGGTCGCTATCTGATCCTCTTCTTGATTGAACTCCATCTCTTGTGCATCCATGATCACACCAAAACCTCACCGAACATTTTTCTAGATAAAGGGCACTTCAAGACGAGAAAACACAATGCAATTGAAAGTAAAATGTAAAAGCGATAATTGTACCTTGAATATCACTTGCTTTGAGACACGATGAGATGATAAAATTATTTTTTAAAAAAATAATAACGGTTAGTACACGTGTCAATCAAGAGGTCGATGACATGGTACTTTATATTCAGCATATTCGCCCAAAAATCTTAGAAATAAAAAGCTAGTCACTTGAAAAAGAGGTCTTGCGTGTTCTTGACGAAAGAGATCGAAGAAACCCATTTGTGTTGAGCATCTTCGACTTTTATCCATGATCAAAGCTTGCAACATTCCTCTGCCATTGTTGTTTCGATATATTGAAGAAAGGTAATCGGACCATTTTTTTCCTCTGCTCTACTCCACTGAAATGAATTTAGAGAGTATAAGTCTCGTCGTAATTTTTCCTAATGTAAAGATTGACGAAAGATAATATGATATTTTTTCCCTTTCCTTGTTCCATTAAAACGACTTTATGTCTCCGATCTTTTCACTACAAAACGGGAAAGATGTTTAACGGCAATGGTGATTAGGGCGGCTTTAACGGTAATGAAGCTTGCACTGAGATTTACGATAATAGAGGTTTTGGAGATTTCAATGGTGGAGCTATATCGGATGAAGAGGTAGAAGAAAAACAAGATTTCGTAATAATCCAAGAACCACATTAATTTGAAGATTTTAGACCATTTTGGGCTGATGGAGATGTGGAAGATATGTGGAAAATGTTCAATATGAAGGAGCTTCAACATATCATAGGGTATGATAATCATCACAGGTTGCCACAGATAGAGCATTATGTTGATAGTCTTGTTTTGCAACAGCTTGAGCATAATGGCGTGCATAATGATAGTTTACAACTGAGCACAATGCTAGTTGCTGCCGATAGATCCTAATAGTAGTTTGCAATAGATAAAGCACAATATCGGTTTGCGCCCGGTAGATTCTAATGGGGGTTTGCAGCCAGTAGAGTAAAATGACGAGCATCCCAACTTGCAACCGTAGCGCACAATGCTATTTTGCAACATATATAGCATGATCTTGGTATGCAGACGATGAAGCATAATGGTGGTTTGCAACAGATAAAACACAATGCTAGTTTGCAACATATAGAGCACAATGTCGGTTTACAGTTGATAGAGCATAATGGCGGTTTACAATATAAAGAACATAATGTCGGTTTGCAGCCATTACACCTTAATGGTGGTTTGAAACTGATAAAGCATAATGACAGTTTGCAACAGATAGAGCATAATGGCAGTTTTGTAACAATTAAAGTATAATGGCGGTTTCCAATAGATATAGCACAATGCTGGTTTGCAACAGATATGACACAATGTCGGTTTGTAGTCGATAGAGAACAATGGAAGTTTACAACAGATTGACCATAATGTCGGTTTCCAGCAGATAAACCTTAATGGTGGTTTGCAACAGATAGAGCATAATGATGGTTTGCAACATATAGAATATAATGACAGTTTCCAATAAATAAAGCCTAATGTCGGTTTCCAACTGAAAAAACATAATGGTGGTTTGCAACAGATAAACACAATAGAGCATAATGCCTGTTTGCAGCCGATAGACCCTAATGGTGGTTTGCTGTTAATAGAGCAAAACGACAAGTAACCCATCTTACAACAGATAACCCACAATGTTGTTTTACAACAGATAGAACATCATCTTGGTCTGCAGCCGATAGAGCATAATAGTGGTTTACAACAGATATAACACAATGCTGGTTTGCAACAGATAGAGCACAATGCCGGTTTGCAACCGATATAGCATAATTATGGTTTACAACAGATAGAGCATAATGCTGGTTTATAGTCGATAGAGCCTAATTTTGGTTTACAACAGATAGAGCCTAATGGTGGTTTGGAAAATATATAGCATAATGTTGGTTTGCAATAAATAGGACATAATGACAGTTTCCAAAAGATAAAGCACAATGCCAGCTTGCAGCCGATAGAACCAAATGGTGGTTTTTAACAAATATATCACAATGCCGGTTTGCAACCGATAAGAGCCTAATAATTGTTTGCAGAAAATAAAGAAAATTGACAATCATCTCTTCTTGCAACAGATAACACACAATGTTGTTTTATAGTAGATAGAAGCATGATCTTGTCTTGCACCAGATGTGGCACAATATTGATTTGCTACAGATAAAGCACAATATTGATTTACAGCCAATAGAGCATAATGACAGTTTAGAAAGATAAAATATTATGCCAGTTTGCAGCCGATAGAGCCTAATGGTGGTTTTCAACAGATAGAGCATAATTATTGTTTGCAACACATAGAGCATAATGAAGGTTTACAACAGATAGAGCACAATGTCATTTTTCAGCCGATAGAGCCTAATGGTGGTTCGCAACAGATAGAGCACAATTTGCAGCTAATACACTCTAATGGTTGTATGCAGCCAATGTTGCAAAATGATGAGCATCACAGCTTGCAACATATAACGCACGATACCGCTTTGCAACAGATAGATCATGATTTTGGTTTGCAGCCGATAAAGCAAAATGATGGTTTGAACAGATAAATCACAATGCCAATTTGTTTATAATAGAGCATAACTGCGGTTTACAACATATAGAGTATAATACCGGTTTACAGGTGAGAACCTAATTGTTGTTTGCAACAGACAGTGCACAATGGCGGTTTGCAACAGATAGAACATATGACGGTTTGCACAAATAGAGTCCAATATCGGTTTGTAACAGATAGAGTATAAATGCGGTTCACAACAAATTGAGTACAATTCTGGTTAGCAGCCGATAGATCTTAATGGTGGTTTGCAACATATAGAGCAAAAAGCTGGTTTGTAGCCAATAGAGCATAATGGTGGCTTCCAGCCTATAAAGCGAACCGACGAGCATTGCGGCTTGCAACAGATAGTGCACAATGTCATTTTACAACATATAGAACATGATTTTGGTTTGCAGCCAATGGAACATAACGATGGTTTTCAACAGATAGAGGACAATGCCAGTTTACAGCCGATAGAGGATAATTACGGTTTACCACAAATAGAGCATAATGTCGGTTTGCAGCCGATAAAACCTAATGATGTTTTGAAGCTAATAGAGCAAAATGACGAACATCCTAGCTTGGAACAAACAGCACACAATCCTGTTTTGCAACAGATAGAGCATGATCTTGGTCTGTAGCTTATGGAGCATATTGACGGTTTGTAACAGATATAGTATACTGTCAATTTCAAAAATAAATAGAGCATAATGTCGGTTTGTAGCCGATAGAATATAATAGCGGTTTTACAACAAATATATCATAATACGGATTTGCAGCCGATAGAGCATAATTGTGGTTTGCAACAGATAGAGCCTAATGGTGGTTTGTAACATATAAAGCATAATGGTGGTTTGTAATAGATAGAGCATAAAGGTTGTTTGCAACATATAAAGCCTAATATCAGATTGCAAAATATAGAGCATAATGGCGGTTTACAACAGATAGAGCACAATGCCGGTTTAAATACTATAGAACCTAATGGTGGTTTGCTACAGATAGAGCATAATGCCTGTTTCCACCCGATAGAGCCTAATGGTGGTTTGCAGCCAATAAAGCAAAATAACGAGCATCTCGGCTTGCAACATATTGCGCATAATGCTGTTTTGGAACAGATAGTTGATGATCTTGGTCTGCAGAGCATATAGGCGGTTTGCAACAGAAGAGTACAATGCATGTTTGCAACAAATAGAGTGACATGTCGGTTTGCAATAGATAGAGTACAATGTTCGTTTACAGCTGATAGATTATAATAACGATTTACAACATATAAAATATATTTCCTGTTTGCAGCAGATAGAGTTTAATGGTGGTTTTAAACAGATAAAGCATAATGGTTGTTTAGAATAGATATAATATAATGGCGGTTTGGAACAAATAGAGCCTAATGCTGGTTTCCAAACAGATGGAGCATAATGACAGTTTATAATATATAGAACATAATGCTGGTTTGCAACAAATATAACACAATGTCAGTTTATATTCGATAGAGAACAATGACGGTTTACAACAGAATGACTATTATGTCGGTTTCCAACAGATAGACTCTAATGATGGTTTGCAACAGATAGAGAATAATGGCGGTTTGCAATACATAGAACATAATGACGGTTTGCAATAAATAGAGCCTAATGTCGGTTTCCAGGTGAAGAAGCATAATGGTGATTTTGCAACAAATAGTGCATAATGTCTGTTTGCAACAGATAGAGCATAATGGTGGTTTGCTGTCAATAGAGCAAAATGATGAGTATCCCAGCTTACAAAAGATAACGCACAATGCTGTTTTACAACAGATAGAACATCATCTTGGTCTGCAGCCGATAGAGTATAATAGCGGTTTACAACATGTACAACACAATGCTGGTACAGATAGAGCACAATCTGGTTTACAACCAATATAGTATAATTTTGGTTTACAATATATATAACATAATATCGGTTTAGAAAAGATATAATGTTGGTTTGCAATAAATAGGGTATAATGACGGTTTACAATATATAGAGCACAATGCCGACTTGCAGCCGATAGAACCAAATAGTGATTTTCAACAAAATATATCACAATACTGGTTTGCAGCTGATAGAGCCTAATGGTGGTTTGCAGCCAATAAACAACATGACAACCATTTCTTCTTGAAACAGATAACATATAATGCCGTTTTACAATAGATAGAATCATGATCTTGTTTTGCACCAAATGGAGCACAATATTGATTTGCAACAGATATAGCGCAATGCTGGTTTGCAGCCAATATAGCATAATGGTAGTATAGTACAGATAAAACATTATGTTGGTTTGCAGCCGATAGAGCCTAATGATGATTTTCAACAGATAGAGCATAATTATTGTTTGCAACATATAGAGCATAATGACGGTTTACAATAGATAGAGCACAATGCCAGTTTTCAACCGATAGAGCCTAATGGTGGTTCGTAACATATAGAATACAATGCTGATTGCAGCTGATACAGTCTAATGGTGGTATGCAGCCAATGTAGCAAAATGATGAGCATCACGGCTTACAACAGATAGTGCAAAATACCGCTATGCAACAGATAGATCAAGATCTTGGTTTGCAGCCGATGGAGCAAAATGGAAGTTTGAAACAGATAAATCACAATGCCAGTTTGTTTTTGATAGAGTATAACTGCGGTTTATAACATATAGAGTATAATGCCAGTTTACAACTGAGAATCTAA
Source organism: Streptanthus diversifolius (assembly GCA_039880935.1). Taxonomy (NCBI): domain Eukaryota; kingdom Viridiplantae; phylum Streptophyta; class Magnoliopsida; order Brassicales; family Brassicaceae; genus Streptanthus; species Streptanthus diversifolius. Next base: position 20,007,303 of record JAXGFM010000014.1, on the reverse strand, counting down.
TTGTTGTTTGTAACAGACATAGCACAATGGCGGTTTGCAACAGATAGAGCATATGATGGTTTGCATAAATAGTCTAATTTTGGTTTGTAACAGATATAGTATAATGGCGGTTCAGAACAGATAGAGTACAATGCAGGTTAGCAGCCGATAGAGTCTAATGCTGGTTTGCGACATATAGAGAACAAAGCTGGTTTACAGCCGATAGAGCCTAATGGAGGCTTCCAGCCTATAAAGCGAAACGACGAGCATTTCGGCTTGCAACAGATAGTGCACAATGCCGTTTTACAACAGATAGAACATTATCTTGGTTTGTAGCCGATGGAGCATAATGATGATTTTAACAGATAGAGCAAAATGCGAGTTTATAACCGGTAGAGAATAATTATGGTTTACCACAAATAGAGCATAATGTGGTTTGTAGCCGATAAAGCTAATGACGGTTTGTAGCTAATAGAGCAAAATGACAAGCATTTCGGCTTAGAACAAATAGCACACAATGCTGGTTTGCAACAGATAGAGCATGATCTTGGTCTGCAGCCTACGAAGCATAATGGCGGTTTTTAACAGATATAGTATAATGTTAGTTTCATAAAAATAGAGCACAATGTCTGTTTGTAGCCGATAGAATATAAAGGCGGTTTACAACAGATAGAACACAATGTCGGCTTAATGCCTATAGAACCTAATGGTGGTTTGCAATATATAGAGCATAATGCTGGTTTGCTGCCGATAGAACCTAATGGTGGTTTGCAATCAATAGAGAAAAATAACGAGCATCTCGGCTTGCAACAGATTGCGCACAATGCTGTTTTGCAACAGATAGATCATGATCTTGGTCTACATGTTATGGAGCATATTGGCGGTTTGCAACAGAATGAGTACAATGCTGGTTTGCAACAGATAGAGCACCATGTCGGTTTGCAATAGATAGATTATAATAACGATTTACAACAGATAGATTATATTGCCGGTTTGCAGCTGATAGAACTTAATGGTGGTTTGAAACAGATAGAGCATAATGGTTGTTTGTAATAGATAGAGTATAATGGCGGTTTGAAACAAATAGAGCCTAATGCTAGTTTGCAACAGACGGAGCATAATCACAGTTTACAATATATAGAGCATAATGTTGGCTTCCTGCCGATAGAGCCTAATAGTGGTTTAAAACAGATAGAACACAAAACCAGTTTGCAGCTGATATAGCGTAATGGTAGTTTGAAGCCAATATAGCAAAATGACGAGCATCTCGAATTGCAACAGATATCACACAATGCAAATTTCCAAAAGATAGAACATATAGATGGTTTGCAACTAATATAACATAATAGCAGTTTGCAATAGATAGAGCCTAATGCCGGTTTATAACTTATATAACATAAAAGTGGTAAATAACAGATAGAACACAATGCTGGTTTGCAGGCGAAAGATTCTAATGGTGGTTTACAACAGATAGGGCATAATGACGGTTTGTAACAGATATAGCATAATGGTGGTTTGTTATAGATAGAGCATAATAGCGGTTTGCAACAGACAGAGTCTAATGACGATTTACAATAGATAGAGCACATTGCTGGCTTGTTGCCAATAGAGCATAATGCTGGTTTGCAATAGATAGAACACAATGCCGGTTTGCAGCCGATAGAGACTAATGGTGGTTTGCAGGCAGTAGAGAAAAATGACGAGCATCCCATTTTGCAATAGATAGTACACAATGTTGTTTTCCAACAGATAAAGCTTGTAATTGGTTTGCAGCTGATAGAATATAATGACGGTTTGCAACAAATAGAGCACAATGCCAATTTGCAGCTAATAGATCCTAATATTGCAACTGATAGTGCCTAATGGTGGTTTGCAACAGATAGAACATAATGATGGTTTGTAATAGATAGAAAATAGTGGTGGTTTGCAGCTGATATGACCTAGTGGTGGTTTACAACAAATAGAACCTAATGCCAATTTGCAACAGAAGGAACATAAGGGTAGTTTACAATAGATAGTGCAGAATGCTAGTTTCTAGCCGATAGAGCCTAATGGTGGTTTGCAATAGATAGAGTACAAAGCTGGTTTTCAGCCGATAGAGTCTAATGGTAGTTTGCAGCTAATTGCAACAGATATCGCACAATGCCATTTTGCAAAAGATAGAGCATGATATTGGTTTGCAGCCGATGGAGCATAATGGCAAGTTACAACAGATTAAGCACAATGCTAGTTTCAACCAATAGAACATAATAGCGGTTTATAACATATAGATCATAATGTCGGTTTGTAACTGATGGAGCTTAATGGTGGTTTGCAATAGATAGAATATAATGGCAGTTTGGAACAAATAGAGCATAATAGCAGTTTACAACATATAGAGCTTTATGTCGGTATGTAATAGAAAGAGAATAAAGGCGGTGAATAACCGATAGAGCACAATGCCGGTTTTCAGTCGATAAAGCCTAATGGTGGTTTGTAACAGATAGAGCCTAATGCCAATTTGCAACAGGCAGAGCATAATGAAGGTTTACAACATATAAAGTACAATACAGGCTTGCAGCCGTTAGAGTATAATGGTGGTTTACAACAGATAGAGCACAATGCTAGTTTTCAGGCGATAGAGCGTAATGGTGGCTTGCAACCAATAGAGCAAAATGACAAGCATCCCGGCTTGTGACAAATAATGCACAATGCCGTTTTGCAACATATAGAGCATGATATTGATATGCAGCCAATGGAGCATAATGGCGGTTTGCAACATATAGAGCACATGCCAGTTCGCAACAAATAAAACATAATGGCGGTTTAAAACAAATAGATCATAATATCGGTGTAGCTGATAGAGCCTAATTCTGATTTGCAATAGATAGAACATAATGGCAGTTTGCATCAGATAGAATATAATAGCGGTTTTCAACAGATATAGCCTAATACCGGTTTATAACATATAAAGCAAAATGGTGGTATACAACAGATAGACAACAATGCTGGTTTGCAGCCGTTAGAGCCTAATGGTGGTTTGCAGCCAATAGAGCAAAATGACGAGCATTCCGGCTTGCAACCTATAGCGCACAATGCTGTTTTGTAACAGTTAGAGTATGATCTTGGTTTGTAGCTGATGGAACATAATGGCGGTTTGCAACAGATATACCATAATGACGGTTTCTAACAGATAGGACATAATGGTAATTTGAAATAGCTATAACATAATGGCGGTAATCTTGGTTTGCAAAAGACACCACATGTCCAAACACCACATGTTCAAGATCATGAATTGGTGGATATTCTCGTAAACTTAGACTGGCTATCTATTTTTAATTGGACTGAGAATGATGAACCAAAACTTTCTTACGGTTTTCAACCATAGAATGGAGCTCAGTGAGATTCTAACAGTGTAGGAAAATCAGATGAAGAGGAAGAAGCATAATACTTTTGAGAAATCACAGAACTTGAACCAGAACAATTGGAAGATTTGGGGCCATATTGGGGAGTAGACAACGGGAAAAGCAATTAAATCTGTTTAACATGGATCCTCCTCCCGATGAGTTTTTTGATGGGGTAGACAATGATATTCAAGGAATGGTTGGTTGGTGAAGAAGACTGAAATACATATCATTACTTTGTTGTTTATATTACAAGCTTTTTGAAACAGCCATCTGATTGGTTTTCTGATAACATATTAAGATTGTGAACAACTTGTATCAAAACAGACTATTCATGATCTTGTTCTATATTAGAAAATTTACTTATAGGATTATCACAATCTTTGTGGACTAATGACATAGAGTTTCCAATGCGTGATTGTCAATGCTACTATGACCCTTTTCTCCAACGCTTGGGCATTCATCAGTATCCAACATAGACAATTGAATCTCATCACAACTTGATCCAAACATGCAAAAGCTGATCCATCAAACTCGTACCTCTTTTACTTTTTGCCTCATCTTCTTTAATTGTCTGGTTTGTAATATCAAATGTAGAATTTCATTGTCTCCTGGCTTGAAGTTCCTCAGAATTTGTCTCAATCTTGGATTTTGCATTCATATGTTCTTTTTATCACTCAACATCATGATAAAACTGTTGACATCTGGGATAAAACAACACCTTCGCATCTACAATCCACCACAAATTATCCTCAACCCTTTTCATCAAGAGATTCTGGTAAGCCGAAGCCACAAAAGCGTATCAATTTCTCTTTTCAGGAAGTTTATTATCAACTTATCAAAATAATTTTAGCCGATTATGAGAGTGCCAAGAAAAATTTCAGAAAATATTCTGAGATAAATGCATTCGAAAATATCATTTCATATCATTACATATCGAAAGTAATATAAGAGCTGCAATGTTAGAGAATTGAAAAAGGAAAAATGTTGCATACAAGATTATTATTCGAGGAGATATGATGTTATAAACTTTATGTTTTAACCGAATGGTTGATTGATAATCAACAGATTTTTCTTTTCAGGTAGTAACTCTTAGTCAGATGGCAACTATAAATGGGTTGTTAAAATTATGATGTCTTAAATTTATTATAATTGTTAGTATTTTAATATCCAATACAGTCAAGGCTACCTCTTGAGCAGAATTATCTCCACTACATTGAAATGGTTTGTTGAGCCACAGTGAAACGTTTTTTGATGAGTTGAATTCATATTAGGCAGCAAAAAATTAAGCAGAGTCACATTCTTCTATTCTATAAGAGTGGTAAAATACATAGATGGTGGGCAAAGTTGACAGCAAAAAAAAAAGCAACAAACATAATTGTGAAATCAAAAGTAAGTGTCAATGTCAAGATGAGAAAAGAAAGATAAGGAAAGAACTGCA